>CM077667.1:53365627-55765627 GCA_039707655.1 Elymus sibiricus
ATTGCCACCACCTTGTCGATGCACCAGATAATATTGCTATCTCTATAGCTTAATAAAAATAAGTGCATTACATAAGGTTGACACGCAGGTCATTAAAGTGCAATCATATGGATCCAGCCATCATGCCGAATCATGACACGCAGGTCATGTTAATCAATTTACATCATATAGTCATCTCATACATAATCAAATTATTATGAACACTGCTATACCACATCACATGCACATGCAAACCATCGTGCAAAACTAAGTTAGACGCCTCTAATCGGTCCATGCAAAATTTTATTTTACGTGGCTTCTAAGGTTTCGAAACAAACCGAAGCTACCAACGTCCATCATCAAGCATGATAATCCAAGTCGCTAGATTAACATTCCAGGGTGTATGAAACACGAGATAATAAAATCTCGAGCCCCATACTAAACTTCGTCATACGCGTGACCCCCGTGCAGATCACATCTGCATTGCCCTTTCGTCTACAAAATTTCATCTTTCTTTTTAACTACGGTGGAATTCAATGAACTATTAGCACTTCGTTGATCAATCAGGATCGCGGATTGCCAGAACATTGAAACTCCACCATACTGTTATCAAGATCAGAAATATGCAAATTCGAGGGAAGCAACAAGAACATCGGGTAACGGACTTCATCTGCTACCCGCAGAAATAATTTTCAGCAATAGATCTCATCTACTACCTAATTATATTGTGCAACACCCATACATCTCTATGTATTCTAGATCGCAACCTGCATCTACGCATAGCACGGCACTTGATGCCACTTGTTGGGGAACGCAGCAGAAAACAAAAATTTTCTGACCTACGCACCAGCCCAGGACCACTATGGAGACTGCATACAAGGTTTGATCATTATCGTTACCGACTCGTAGCGCAGCGGAAGTAGAGTCGATGACGATCGGCGGTGCAGATCCCCGCAGCTAGGATTTTACAACCTCCCAACCGCGAGGATGTATACCCTCATCTGCCCCGCGGACAGCCCTCCGGGAGGCGGTCACACAGTCCCCCGGACGGTGTCGCGGACAGCCCTTTGGGAGGACCTCCGAAACTCGGACTGTCACTCGGACAGCCCTTCGGGAGGACCTCCAAAACTCGGACGGTCACACGGACAGCCCTTCGGGAGGCACTCTCGAACTAAGACCGAAACTACGATCTCTCTACAGAGTTGCACACATACGGTGTCATCTATCCGGCAGGGCTTCGCCGTCCAGAACTAGTTCCTGCCAGAACCCAGACAGCCTTTCGGCTCTACGAAACTATTTCGCTGGGAGGGAGAGAAGAATGCCAGATCATGCATGGCTTTGTGTATGAGAGCAAGAGTGTGTCTTATGGCAGCCCACACACCTCCTATTTATAGGAAACCCAAGGGGTAGGGTGGTTTTACAAGAAGACCCAAAACCCACATGGAAAGAAGTCCTTCCCAAGGACCTAAAAGGTGAAACCAAGGAACAAGGGGGACTCCATGAAGGAGTCCACCATGTGGCCGGCCACACCCTCATGTGGGGCCCCAAAATTGGCCCCTATCCATCCATGTCATCCCCAAGATCTTTTGGAGCAAAGCCCCAAAAGGTGGCTTTCCAAAAATATCCCAAAAAACACTTTCACTATTCACGACGACATTTTTCAGCGTCTGATCGAACTGAAAATATTCATGTGGGCTTAGAACAATTCTAGTACCCACCAAAATAATTTTCAACGCGAGCCGGAACAATTCCGGTTTAGTGATTTCATCTGCGAAAAGCATCTGAAGCGGTTTCGGCAGCTCCGGAACATTTCCGGTTTTCATCCCGGAAAATTCCAGAAAGTTTCCAGAATGATTCTGGCACCCTCCAAGAATTATCAGGCATGTGCCAAAACCAATTTGACTTTATGGTATCCTCTGAAACAACTTTTCAGTTTCACCGGAACTCATCCGGTGACCTCTCTGCGGAACTTTTCCGCTGTCCGAAACTTTTCCGGCGTCCGAAACTTTTTCAGTGATTTTCTCTCAGACTCCCTGTCTAGTATTCAGCAGATAGATGACCCTTAAGCGTGTGACCCTATAGGTTCGGTGAAGCATAGACATGACCCGGAACCCCTTCCGATCAATTATCAACATCGGAGCCGTGGACACCCATATCGATCCCTATACCCACACGAATAAATATTCGAGTGAACCTCCAGTTACCGTGAGCTATTCCTGTTGCTTCGCGATATGTTACAATTACCCGAGGTGAGAAACATCGGCATCCTCGTGGATCACACTTGTCCACAATGCCAGTTACCTCGTTGCCGGTATTGTTCTCTTTTCTCGTTCCCGTGTTCCGGCATCCCTGTGATCAAATCACCCTGTGTCTGGCCAGACGATGATGGATACCGTAACACCGAGAGGGCCCAGAGATATCTCTCCATCGTCGGAGGAGCAAATCCTAATCTTGAGCTATCAAGTCCCTTGACATACTTTTCCATGAACCCGTAAGCCGCCGTAATAGCCACCCATTTACGGATGACGTTTAACAAACCCCAAAGTTCATGAAGCAAGCATGAAGAAACTCGACACTCTCATGGTCTAAGGAATTATGCAAACATTAACTTCTCTGTGTTATTAACCATAAACTTATGACGAATGTATCTCATAGCATAACATCAATCGGGTCGATTCAACACAAGTGTTCTACCAACAATTGTGCCCTCAAAATTGCCGGCATAGCCATGCCCATGATCAGGAAAACAGGATCATCATGCAATACTTGAGCCAGTCATAGAGGCTTGACTAGGAATACATTTTACCGTTTATTATCCCACACGTGCATATGAGTCTTCCTCCGAGCCTCGTGGTTATTGTAGACTCGAGAACCATAGCAGTTATAGCATGGAACATAAACCTAATTATGAACAGGGAGATAATCAATAACATTTATTATTGCCTCTAGGGCATATCTCCTACATCTGGATCACTAGAAATGACTACATCTTCAAGGGCATCACACTCAGTCTCTATAGATGCAGGAAGACCTTCAAGGACGAATTACACTGGCTAGAGCACAGGGCCACCAGGAAGGAATATGTCCAATTCTCTCATTGGGCTAATGCCTTTAGATAGATATCCACTTGTAATTTATTGTTTCCTTTTGATTTGTTATTTGTATTCTGGTTCTTTTATTCTTTCTTTGATTTTACCTTTGAACCTCAGACTTTGTATCTTATATTTAAAAAAAAATACGCAGCAGAGTCCTGTTCTTTCCCTAAAAAAAACAAGGTGGTTGCATCCTTTTAAGAAGCAAGACTTTCTGCATCTTTGCTTAGCAAGGTTGCACGCGCCCCCAAAGCTCATCATTTAACTCTAGAAGCACATGGAGGCAACACACTAAATGACACAATATACCATTTATTTTCATAAAAAAATGATCATTTTGTTGATCTCTTGGTCTCTGCATTTATAAGAGTGCTATACACATGGATTGAAATATACACACATTACTTAGGAATTGTTACCGCCAACTGGATTGATTTCATCCAATCAACAAAACTAAAGTATTCTTTTAAGCACCCTTGTCTGCATCTTATTTTATTTGAAAAGGAGGATTGTCCCCGGCTTCTGCAACCATAGTATTAAAAGAAGTCTCCAACAAGTATGTAGTGCGGTACAAAGTCTCGAAAAGAAATAAAAAGATACACAAGGCCACAACTGGGACAAATAATTCTAGATTCCTATACACCTATCTTATTGTTGGACCGTCATCCAAACCGGTTGTAGGTATTCCGTGCTTCCGTCTCTCAACGGTTGCACCGATAAGCCATATATTCCTATGCTTCCGCACGGTTGAGCAACGATCATGTATGGATCTAGGAAGTTCCTCTGTACATGAACTGTAAAAAATTGGTAATGTTCTGTCCATTAAAAATGACGTTGTTTTGGCAGTTCCATATTGCTCAAAGTAATGCGCACACTCCGACTCGAATATGCGCCACTAATTTAGGCTCCACCTCATTAAGCCAAGTCACAAATTAAGTGTCTATGTTATTAGGTAGACTAACATTAAAGGCCACGTGCACGTGGCGCCATAGTAATTTGGCCAGCGGGCATTCAAAGAAAAGATGTTGAATTGATTCATCAATATCACAAAAATAACACCGTTTACTACCTTCCCAATGACGGTTTGCCAGGTTTTTTTTAGTCAAGATCACTTTTTTGTGCACAAACCACATAAATGTTTTATCTTTAGTGGCACCTTAGTTTTTCAAATGCATAGAGATTTTGGGATTGGTCGAGTATTTATCAAATCAATATACATTGACTTTATTAAGAATACTCCTGATTCCGACAGTCGCCAGTATAGTGTATCTGGCTCATCTGATAGGTTGATCTCCTTCAACCTACACACGAGATGTAGCCATTTGTCCCATTGCTCACCCACAAGTGGTCTTCTGAACTGAATGTTTAAGGGAACTGATTCTAAAATTGTGTTTGATAGGTTGATCACCCTCATCTCCATCTACAGTGTTTGATGATAAGCTCACACTATGGCCTGAAATTCATGGGTGAGGCAGCATGGTAGAAAGGAAGCATCGTTCCTCCATCGGGGATCTCGTCACCAGCGTTGTGTTGCAGCATGTGCAACTTGTAATTAATTTAACTACAATGCTGCCGATGAATCATGGAATATGTATAACATTGTCTTCCTGGAAGCAATGCTCAAGGTGGGTTAAACTATGTAGGTGGTCCCCACGTGAGGGTGCTATTCCGAGCCATCAGAACATCATACGACAACCTTTTATTGGACTTTGTGGATGGGAAACGCTTGGAACCGGGGCGCCGGCCGAACGCTCGGCCGATCCCTAGCGAGCCTTTCGATCGCTTTTGATCGTGCGTCACGGGAGCCCTCCTCGAACCATTTTTTCCTCGTCTTTCTTTCTTCTTCCTTACATCTCTCCAACTGCTTCTTTTCTCTCATCTTCGCTGCCACACGCAGCGCGCCGGCAATGATGTGCCCTTGCTGGTAGGGCGAGCCACGCCGGGGGCGGAGAAGACGACGGGGGCAGAGAAGTCACAGCGGGGAGAGCTGCAGGAGGCCGTGCGCGACGCTGGTGACCGTCGGTGGCTCGCGGCCAGCCATGGCGAGCGACCAACCATGCCGCGCGACTGTGGAGGCCAAGCTGGAATCGACCACAATGATGGTTTATTTTTGCTACAACCATGTTTTGATTTTATTGGAACCACCCATGTTTTTGCTACCACCCACCCCGCCCATAATTTGCTACCATGCTGATTTTTTATGGAAACGACGAACCATTTTACTATAACCATATATTGATTTTGCTGGAATCGAAGGCAATTTTTGCTACATCCATCTCCCCGACATGCGAGCGATATCTTCTGTTTTTCCTGTCGTTTTTGCTACAACCATATATTGATTTTGCTACAACCGACTAGATTTTTGCTACATACATTCACGATTGTGTTGCGACCTGCAACGATGGCGAGGACGTTTTTGCTGCATCCGTGTCAAAATTTTGCTACAACAGACTATGTTTTTTGTTACATCCATCATGGCGGAGCTGCGACCTGCGACAACGGCGAGGACATTTTTGCTGCAGCTGTGTCAAAATTTTGCTACAACAGACTATGTTTTTTGCTATATCCATCATGGCAGAGCAGCCACCTGCGACGACGTTTTGCTGCAACCGCTGTCAGTTTTTGCTACGACTGGGCGAGAATTTTTGTTACATCCATTTTGGATGGCAGAGACCGGTGGCCGTCGTTCGCGGAGAAACCTGTGCGACGAGTGTCGGCGGCGAGGGGCGGGAGTTGCAACCGGCGACAACCTGCGGGGCCAACAGTGTGACGAGTCAGGCGAGCAACGACGATGGATGAGAGCGCTCATCGCTGGTGCTTTTTCGAGCTCGCCGGCGACGTGCTTCGATCTCGCGGCAGGGGTTTTGGGTGCGGTCACCGAGGGGGCACACAAAGGTGCGCTAGCGGGGGAGCCAACCTCGAGCTGAGGCGGTCGCCGCCGTCGTGGATCGGGCGGATCCGGCCGCCGCCGTCGTGGATCGGGCAGATCCGGCCGCCGCCGCTGTGGATCAGGGACAGGTCAACGCGGGGGCGACGCAACTCCCTTCGTTCCTCGTTGTGGCGTGGGGCTCTAACGCAGATCTGACGGACGTGGCCTCCTACATCGGACGGCCTGGGCGTGACCGGCCGAACCGTTACGCCGGTCCGCCGGCGCAGATCAGTCCCCTTTGTGGATTACGTGCTGACCTGAAATTGGGAATATTTAGATACATTATAACTGAGCACTTTTCCCGTCCTCTCAGGCCATCAGCGTCCTCAGCCATCCGATCGTCAGTTCTGAGCATTTTGGGCCGCTAGATTCTTTGTGAATCGCACCTGATCAGGCTTCCTGCGCTATTAACGCGACCGCAAATTGTGCTGGGCCGCTGCTCTGGCCACTTTTTTGGGCGTCTCGGGTTAATTTGGGCCTAATGGGCCTGTAGCAGCAAAAAAAAAAAGGCTGCATCTCTCCGACCTTTGGCTTGGAGGCTCTTCCCATGGCCGCCCGACGCCCTGACCTGTGTCCGACCGCTGCCAGAGCTACGGATCCCATGGCGGCCGCGCTGGGTTCACCTGGCGATGGCATGGGCTCTGCTCGACTGCTTCGATCCGTTCGGTTTCACGGCACGGCGTGATGGTGTGTGCCCCGAACAGCCAATTGAAGTTCTATCGTCAACGATCATTGATTGAGAGATTAATCACCCATTAACAGCAGGCGATGGTCCGGCCATTGATTACTGCACGTCAGTTACATATGGCGACTCATATTCTACATTCTCAATTAACGCACGCCATATGACCCAGACTGGCCGCTGCTCCTTTCCCACTCTCCCCACTCTTGCAAACCAATCTCCAGCAGCGATGGGTGATGTTCAGGTCTCCAGTTCGTTCCAATTGTCTCTCCTTCATGCACCTCCTCTTCCCTCAATTCTTCCTTCATTTTTAGAATTTGTTTTGTTTACTGATACTGTTCTTTGTGCTCACAAAAAATGCAGGTGTTCTGTTGGATTAGAAAGTTTAGGCATTAACCATTTGGAAGGTGATCCACTTGTTTCTATGTTTCCAATCTATACAGTACCGCTTGCTGCTCCCCTGCACAATTATTTGACCATGCACCAATATTATACTACATATTTTGTACTCCGGTCCAATGTTATCCCATGTACAGATTTGTTCTCCGTCTAATTTATAGTTTCGAATGCATGCATGTTCTATAAAAGGTCGAATTCAAGCTAATAAGTACTGCTGGTTTTCTTTCTTTCCTCCACGGCGACCTGATACGGGCTGCAAGGAGGCTCCAGAGTTACCACCACCATTGCTCCTCCCTGCCCTTTGCTGAATTATGCTTCATCGCATATCATTTACCATGCCAGAATTTGTTGCTGATGTTCCATAATCGATCAAACCACTTCTCAGTGCTTAGGTAATCTTTGTACTGGTAGGAACTAGAAATTTGGAAACACAAATCAGTTCTACTAATTTAGTGTGGACAACATCATGCTTTGTTTATTCACTTTTGCAAGTTAAACTTTAACCGACAAAGTGGTTACTGATTTATCTTATCCCTGTTATTCAACGCTCATGTAATGTGACTTGCCAAGTTTCTGTTGAATGTATTGTTGAAAATAAAAGATCCGAAGGAATGATTATTTGGCATCAAATTAAGTACCGTCCTGCATGAATTTTGCCGTGTTTACCCTCTTCTGTATTTTATATATGCTTTATCAACTATATCTCCTAATATTATAAGTATTACCTTGCAGGCTGATACTATTACAGTGAGTAAGACATAGAAAATGTATTATAGAAGTTATTGAGCAAGGAGGGAGGCAGGTCAATCTCTCTTGTCCTCTTTACCACATGTTATAGTGAATGTTCAGGAGTTTCCCACAAATACATGTTTAAGTGAAGAGAAAGCATCCTACCAGCGATTATCTCCCAGTCTTGAGGTTGACCAATTTCATACAAGAATCCTTTGTACTTATCATCTTATTTATGAGTATTATGACACTTCGATGACATGATTTTCCAGTGTAATTTTCGGATTGTTCGGAAAGAAACACCTGACATCCAGCTGACATCATCATAAGCATTGTTTCCCCTTACCAATAACGGTGCCATGTAAAGGGACTAGCTACACCTACTGATTAATAATACAAAGATTAAGATTCCCTAGGAGTTGGGATTGCATCTTTATTTCACGGCCACTTCAGTTCTTTGCTTTGATATGGCAGGATTGGTCATCTGATAAGCCTAAAAGGTGCTCTTTATTATCAAAACGAACAATACGACAATAGAGAAAAATTGACCAGCTGATAGATAAATAAATTTTATTTTTCTAAATGCTGTATTCATCGACTATAGCATGGAAGAACAGAGTATGAACAGTGTGTTTGGAATTTCAGTGAAGACATTGTTCTATTCTTTTTGGTTAGTTTGATTTATTTAGGTTCTGTTCTGGTTTATATAATCTGATTTTTCACTGGTGACAATGTTAATTGTAAGTAAACTGAACCATTTGAATCTATTTTATGTTGCTACCATTTATATTTTCAATTAATTTCTTTATTGTTTACTCGAGATGGGCACAATCAAACTAGGCAGGCTTCTCATAGTATTACTCTGTAGTACGATAAAATGGGAATCTTGCAAACATAAAGCCATCTTAACATCCATGTTTTGTGTCTATATCGTTATGAACTATCCTATAATCCAACCATCAAAATAGACGGGCGCAGCAACGCGCGCCATCAATGATCTAGTATATTTTAGAACCAGGCATAAACCCCTTCCCATTTATTACGCATAAAAGTAATACAACTCTAGGAAGCGGGAAAGGGATTCAAAGCACTATCAGGAAACGCCCTATGTGTGCTCCCAATCGACAACACATCATGGGAACAAAACCTGATAGCACAACAAAAAATATCCTACCACGGCTATGACACCAAGAAAAAAAGCTGCCAGATACTATTTGGGCACAGATTAGTCGCAAACAACTAGATAAAAACATGAAAAATGGGCGGTAGACAGAAAAAAAAATCTTCCATTCAAAACCATACCGGACCCGTTGACGTGACTGTACATGCAAGTTTGGCGATAGTTTGTTTCGTCATGGAACGAAGAGAAGGGACAGAGACGATCGTCATGTGTCCTACGTCGTGCCGCTGGGTGCACAAACACAAACAATGACTAGATTCGCACATGTCCTAGCTTAGCTAGTTGCCTTGTGCCACGGCAGCATTCGGTCGTGAAGAAGACCAGTTATATTTGCGTTGCTTTGTTCTGTACACTGCTGCGTCACTATGTTGGCCATGTTTCCGCCGTCTATCGAACTTATTTTCGTTTCGTCTGGAGCTACCTTTTGTTGAACTCGTAAAGATCTCATTTTAAGTCCGAGCAAGGACCTCCGCTCTAAAACGATCTCATTTTTGTAATGTAGTCCTTTCATGCAGTTCACACCATTGCTACTTTCCTACCCATGAAAAGTTCTTAACTTGCTTGTTCGTCTCGTTGGCCGTCTGTAATGCCTAGTTAATAACTGATCGTCGGCATTATTTGAAGCACAACGGTCTACCGCTTGTGGTCTCCAAGGAGGCATCTTCTCTGTGGATCTAGCTAACTTGCTGATAAGCTCGCACTATACTAGTCTATGCACGAAAACTACATTACACTACAGGGGGAAAAAATAAGCCGATTACCCATTACACTCACTGGACACAAATATGCAGGATTAGGGATTTAGAAAACAATCGTAGTCCATGTGCACTATACTAGTACTACGCGCTGGGCGCACACACACATATCAAATGTTCATCATGCACAAACAATGCGCCTCGTGGGATCATATATAGAATTGGGGACCATGTAAGTTTTTATGGTCGAATCAGTTTGGCATCGAAATGGAGCACGATTACACCTCGTGAGATTTGGCATTGACCTCATTCTGATGAACCACCTGGGCAAAAGCTAAATTCTGCATTTGGCAATTCTTATGTTTTTGACCCAAAAACCGTAGAACAATTGTTATACGGTAATTTTCATTAATAAATCATATATAAAAATATAAGAAAGTTGTAAAGCAATCAGCCAATACCAGTTCTATGCAACATGATCATTAAAAATTATAAGTTATGTTTTACCCAAATTCTGATCTTTTCAGCTTTGGCGGGCTTGGCTTTGATCTGGACAGCCCATAAGCCCTCTTGTAAATAGCGCAGCCATCTAGGAATCTGAAGAGCAGCAAACTTGAAGATCTTATCATTTCTGGTCGACCAAATACCACATGATCCCATGATAACAATGTCCAAGGCAATGTCCCATGGAAGCTGAAGCAGTGCAAGTATAATTGTCCACGTTCATAGTCTTTTAATTAAGGAGGTTTCTGGTATTGACCATGTCATGAAGGAGCAACCAAAAGGCATTTGGCAGTTCTATTTGGCCTATATAACGGATGACTTAAAAACATATAATCCACTCATTTCCAATTCGTTCTAAACTACAGCTAGGTCGCACAAAGAGCAGACAATATGACCGTGAACATATTCCTGTGTCATGGGGCACATCCAAAGATTTCGTCTTTGATTGTTTCCCAATGTCTCTTATTCCTATGTGTCATGGGGCACATCCCATGCATGGATTTAGCATGTACATTGACGAAGATGTTTTACCGAAGTGTAAAATATGAATAAGATTTTTTTGAAAAGGAAAATATATATAAGATGATTGAGTCTGTTGCTTGCTCAAGGGAAGATGGGGTGATTGATATATACTCCCTCCTTTCTGGTTTATAGGGTTCATCTCAATTTTTTCAGATTTCCATTATATAAGGCTCACTTTGAGTCCAATTGAGTTAAAGAGCTTTGAGTCCCACACCACATTTAATGAAAGTGAGGGAATTATTGATCATGCATGCATCTTATTCTACATGCACCATGCAAATCCAATGAGAGAGAGGGTGTTGCACTTATTGCCTCGGAAGTTGACTAAGTGAGAAATATTTCATTGGGCAATTTCGTATCCACAAAACTCGTGTCATCCACTCACAGTCTACCTTGGTTGATGAGATTTCAGATTTGAGTCCTATAAACCGGAAAGGAGTGAGTAGTCACTAACTACAAAGCTGATGTGGGCCCCCTAACGTGGCTCTGCGTGCACGCTTGGCGACCGTTGGTCGTTGAGAAAAAATCTAGCGAGACAACGGTGTGTTGCCGTCCTGCATTGGCCGCTGGGCATATTAGCACATGTCCTAAGCTACCCTGGGCCCGGTTAGCATTTGTTCCATATCGAGATCTTGACTCTGTAGGAAGCATAAATGTTTTGTGAACCTCCATCGCCTGGTTATTGTGTAACCGAAGCTTAATTTTTGTGGGTAGGAAGCAAAAATAGACATACGTTGGATACAAAATTTTGAAGATTTTGCAACATACATTGGCGACGTAACAATTACATCTGCTCCAAACAAAATGACTGTGTGCTTCCAAAGCCGATGGTCGATTAGAATGTTTGCTCCAAAATGTGCAACGTAACAATTACAAAGTTTGCTTCCAAGCTGATGAAGACTACAGTATTCACTGAGATGCTTAATTTCTTTCCACAAGTCATGCCCACCAACTAGGGGGTGGACACGGTCCGGGCTGGTCCGGTCCTGGTCCGAGCCGCCGTTTGGACCGGCCACCAGCGGTCCGCGCCGGACCGGACCGAGCAGCATGACGGTCCTGATTTCGGAGACCGGACCCGCGACGACGAAGCCCGGGCCGGACTGAGCGGACCGGCCAATGACCACCGGCGGCGACTTGGACGGGTGCAGCTGCGAGGTGTACGACGTGCACATGTGCTGTGGTGAGGTGGGTGACATGCGTGAGCGCCAGTGTCAAGGTGGGCGGCGTGTCGTGGGAAGTGCGTGGGCGCCGCGGCTCTTTGCCATGAATGTGCACACGTTTGTTCATTAGCAGGTTTTCTGTTTTTTTTCAAAAAGGGGAATATATTAATATCAAGCAGATACCTCTGCACCAACAAGATGTCTAAAAACATCCAGGATGCACACAGCCAAAAAAGAAAGAAAAAAAATGAGAAAAAAGAAAACTAACCCAGCCAATGTGATTAGTCACCCGCACTAGCAGCACTTTAACCACCATCAAAAACAACATCCGGACTACAAATGAGGTTCTCCAAAAGCAACGCCTTCAAGAAGGAAACAATGCGCAAGCGTTGTCGTTGCCCGATCACAGATCTTAGGTTTTCACCCTGAAGAAAGATCGCGTTCCCAAAAACAATTCCTTCATCAAGGCCACTGCCAGGCACAACCAATAAAGGCCAGACCTTGGGTTTTCACCCTGGAAATCACGATTCGGTACTCAAAAGAGCACCACAACAAAGAAGTCATCCAATGCTGCCGCCCCCAATTGCGAAGGCCACTACTGCGAGTCACATACCACCAGGCTCACAGAAACTCATGTCCGGTCTGGACGCGAACATATGCCACAAGCCAAGTCTGAACAACTGTCAGTGAAGCAAAATCTTCATCACAACCAGGACCCCGCCTTCGTCACTTGTTGGTCCTCCAATCACGCAATGGCATTCTCCACATGTATTGATCCCTTGAAAATCTTGATGCAGACATGTCCCAAGGTGTCAACAAAAACAGAGCTTCGCGATACCCCGGTGAAGCTGGTTATGCTGATGTTGCGGGTGCTCACGACCGACCCCCTATCCAATCAAGGTATCCAAAGAGCGTCATATGCGCTAGTCCTTGTTTTCCTTCGAAGGATAGGTCCGGACCTCACCGATGACCAGATCGAAGAGGACCGACCGTAGGTAGAACTGTAACTTCGCACGAAGGCTACTACGACCACCGCCTGACGAATTGTCTGCGAGACATGAGATCCCAAGATCCAACACCGCTGCCGCCCCGGCGCCCAAGTGATGCGGACAGAGCCTTTTTTTGGGGGGGGGGGGAGGGGGGGGGGGGGTTGTCTATTCGAACGGCAGTGGCAGCCAAGGCCAGGCACCTCCGACGGACGAGCAGCGCTTGGGAGGAGGACACTGGGACGAGGCTAGGTCAGACCCCTTTGAAACCACAATGCTAGACCGAAAGTCTGTCGTGGCCAGTAGCAAAAGGAGCAGGCCAATCAAGCCCATATCCTGCCCACCTCCACCGAACAATGTACAAATCCACCATGGACGGGCATCTAGCAGCTGTGCACCACCAGGGAAGAACGCCGTTGCCACCAACACGGCCAGGAAGCGCCGTCCCTGGTCGCCGCGCGCGGACGTGCGCGACTGTCGCCGCCCCAGCCGATACAGCCGGCCTAATTCCACCGAGACGTGGCCAGTCTCAATGCCAAGTAGCAGCCCAGCCGCCACACAAGCAATCAGATCTGGTCATCACGTCGCACATGCCTCACGCGCCAGACACAGCCTCGCAGCCATGCCGCCGGTCACCGCTGCTGCGCCCACGCGAGGACGCCGAGAACAGCCACCGATTGCCGGAACCCTAGACGAGTCCCGACGCACGACGACGCGCCGCCCGGAACTGCCGCCCTACAGACCGGAGGCCGCCGCGGGAAGGCGCCCCGCCGCCGCCGTCGGCCGTTCGGGCTTCGCCCGGCGGCGTCCTCCGGCGGCGGCGCGGCGATGAGAGGAGAAAGGAGCGGCGGCGGCGCTAGGTGAACGGCCGCGCCCGAGTCGCCTAGGGCCAGGCGACGCGGGGCGAGTCATCTATATATATATCGTGTGCATGAGTCCACGATTTCCCGGGTGCGGGCCTTGCGTGATTAGCGGATCAAATCGGATGTGGAGTTAATCGTCAGATGGTGACGTGATTTTTGGATCAAACTCCGTTTCTCTCGTACTTTCCATTTTCTGTTTTGACTGAATAAAAGGAAACGGCACCGTAGGAAACTGACGGCATTAAATCTAGCACCTTCCAAAACAACACTTGCCTGGTTTGTTGGACGAGAAAATCACGGCCGAGCGTTTCTCCCGCGATCCGAAAATCACAGCTGAGCGTTTCATGCGTTCATGCTTGCTGTGCTGAAACGGTTGTCATGGTCGAGAACTCGCGAACGGCGGCAATGCACGCACTGCAGCGACGGCAAGCGGCGGAAAGAGGCTATGGGGCATGGGGAGGAGAGGAAGGAAGGAGAGAGGGCAAGCTCGGAGACATGGTGGTTCATCCAGGGGCTGCCGGTGGCCGCGACGATGAGGAAGGGTAACAACGATGACTGCGTTTCTCGGTCCGCTCGGTCGGCTCGGTGAAAGACCGGACCGGACCGACATTTTCTCGGGCCTGATTTGGCAGACCAGACGGTCGAATTTATCTAGCGGGCCAGGACCGAGCGGGCCAGGACCAAATGGGCCAAGACCGAGCGGGCCACGAGCAGGCCAAAAAGCCCGCTCGGTACGTCCACCCTGATCACCAACGACCACCACTGCATGCTCACCGTTGGCCAAGCATTTTCTTCCAATCCTTCGGCATTAAAGAAATTTAGGAGCCATCAATTGTTTGATTTGATTACAAATAGAACACATACAAAACAATATGAAAAATGGAAATGAAGCAAACTGAACAATAGAGAAGCACAAGAGTCAAACATATGATGCAAAGTGTTGAAGAAACACAACTATCGTGCTTATGAAGAAAACTAAATGTATGAAGTATGAAATTTTGGAAGCATCGTATCATGCAATCCAACATAATCTGCATAGTGGAAGCATAGATTTTTAAAAGTGGGAATAACCAAATATATAGGTAGTCACTCAAAACCAAATCATGAAGGGGGGTGATAGGCATCTTGACCATAATATTTGTGAAATTAGGAAGAAACAATTGGTTGTCCATAATACGTACACGGTACACGAAGCATGGAGACGAAGCAAAGCTGAACACACATATACGGACTGAAGATGCAAAAGTAGGGCATGCATGTAGCACGTCGTATGGACTAACGATGCGTGGCTCTTTCGTCGTTGCCAACAAGGGACGCCGGAGTCAGACACTATCACACCAATAACATCGACCTCCTCTGCAACGTTGGTGAGGCTCCCGGACATCTTGCTGCGCCCATGTTGAAGGTCTACACGGACGGCCTTGTAGCGAGATGAGGACGGAGGAGCGACATCATGCCCAGATTGGCGAGGTGCTCTGCTCACCATTAAGGCCACCATGGTCGCCTGTAGGAGAGGACGTCGATCGGCGCTGCAGACCACCGCGATGGGCTGATGCGTTACGGCGGCAGGTAGATCGGAGGGATCGACTAGCATGCCCAGAACAGCGGTGGAGCGATTAATTATTGATCCGTTTTGATTTCCCTAACCGTCGGTGCATAATTACCGGGTTGATGGAGGCAGCTTCCATTCTTGATTAATGCGTGCATTTATTGGAGAGAGAGGAAGAGGGTTTTAGCCATACGATGGAAAAAGAATATATGGTAAAGGATTGGTATGAGGAATGGAAAACATCAGACGTCTGAGGGAAAGTATTTCATTTTGGAAGGAAATAATGGATTCGGTCCTTGGCGTCCTATAAATAGCACAAGGCCTTTGAGTCTATCGTATCACGTGTGCCTACTGCCTAGACGAGATCGTCAATCAGAACTCCCACCAGGTTCGGCGGCCAATATGAATATGAACTTGGCAACGATTCTATTCTTTGCGCTGCTTGGATGCCATGCGTTCTCTGTGCACTGTAAGTATACATATGTATCTATTAATTTGTATCATATTAGATATACCAATCTCTTTACAACAAAAACAGATATTTGTAGCAGATTAGATATACCTCTCTTTAATTTACAACAAAACCTGCAGATATGCAGGTTGTTTAACCAGAAGATTATTTTCTAATATTCCTTTGTATGTGTTTTGTTATTGATTGGGAGAACAGGTGGCCGCCAGCTAGAAGAGATCAAAGGTACCGACCGGTACACTGGTCCTCCCTTAATATTGTGCATGAGGAATAAATGTGACGGCGACACATGTTGGTGTTGTGCAACAATGTTTCCTGGTAGACACTGCTGGAAGAATCAGGATGATTGCCTGAATGTATGCCCGCATTAGCATTGGCAAGACGATTAGTAATAATAATGTAACATTCAGATGAGTCATCCAACATGTGGGAATAAAGAAGTCATATACAATATCAGAGAACGTGTGTTCAGAATTTCAATCGATTATCTCTTCTTTCAAATAATGAGTCTATTATTTTGAGTGGTTTTAACAAGGACATTCCAGAGTTGTTCTTTTATATTTAGTTGGAAATATAAAAACAAGTTATATAATTATTACTAACATCGCTTTAAAAAAGAAGCACAGATGAATTTACTTTAACATATAGAAAAAAAACTTTCATATGGCTGTACCAAAAATATAATATGAATTGATGGCTCACACTAGCAGCGACTGGATTGCTGGTGTTTTCTACATCTTCAATGTTGGGAACATGATCAGGTTGCTTCAATTTTAGTGTCCGGCGCAGCAAACTTAGCTTGCCATGTGCTGTACTACTTCATATATCTTTCTTCATCTTCCTACTGCTGCTTTTTGATCTTGTCATTTTTTTACTGCTGAGACTAAACAAAGAAGAAAAGGTTACATTCTGAGTGTTGTGTGACTGTTATAGACCAAAATGAACAATGTGCGACGTAAAATTTCAAAAACAGCACAAACTTTAAAATGAAAACAACGTGCAGAATATATATATATATATTAGGTGCATTACATCCATAGACACATTGTTCTTGACTTAAAGAAAATGTGAACGTAAAAATATAGACAACCACAGAGAACAAACCAGCACACTTGCTTCTCTGGAGTCTTGCACTAGGAAAAAACAAAAATTGTTTGCAAACGACGTAGACTACATATAGAACTTGACAGAAAAGAACACTTTTAAGCATCCGTTCCCTATATTTTTAACCTTGAACACGCATTTTACTGGCCCTTTCACTATGCCCAGCAACCTCATTGTGCTGCTTGACATGCGTGGGTTTGTGGGCTTTCTCCATGTCTTACAAGCAAAAGTCCTTAACATGTTGACCGCTCCATTCAAGCAAAAGTCTATGTACTCCCCCAATGAGCTTATTTTTTGAAATGTACTTCTTCCATCAGTAGTAGAAAACAGGGCTTTCGTCCCAGCTCGATATACACATTAGTCCCGGTTGCATTACGAACCCGGACTAATGTGAGCATTAGTCCCGGTTCGAACGGCTAGGGCGCCAGTCGGGCATCAGTCCCGGTTCAAATGGGACCTTTAGTCCCGTTTGGAGACACCAACCGGGACTAGAGGGGCCGATACCCTTTAGTCCCGGTTGGTGTCTCCAACCGGGACTAAAGGGGTTGAGGCTTTAGTCCCGGTTGGAGACACCAACCGGGACTAAAGGGGTTCTGAAAGTTTCTTTTTTCTGTTTTTACATTTGTTTTCTGTTTTTAGTTTCTGTTTTAAATTGCTTATATCTTTTAGGATATTTGATGTTTTTGAGTGATTCTTTTTGCATTAGATTCAAAATTTTGTCTAGTTTCTGTTTGTGCCATTAGTTTTCAAATTTGAATGGTTTAAATTTGAATTTGTTCAAATTTGCTTCAAACCCTAGATTTTGAATAACTTGAGTTTAGAAATAGTTTTTAATTTAATTCTTTTTGCTCCTAGTCACGTGTTAGATTGTTGTCATAGTAAGATTTATTTGGTTATTTTTAGAATAATTTAAATTAGGATTTTAATTAAAACAATACTGTTTTGCTTATATAGTTGTTTTAGTCATTTAATTGTTGTTTTTTATTATTTTTAGTTAGTTCTTTCTGTAGATTTTAACATGTTGTAGTATGGTGCATATTGAATGCACAAAATTCCTGGAGTTGAAATAAGTTTAAAAAAATGAAATGCCTTTGTAACAGACGAGTTTTCGTCCGAAACCTTGATAATTCGAAGGAGATGGTCCAGTTTGTACACGAAGTGCATCCAGTTTTTGCCGTAACTCGATATGCCCTAGAGGCAATAATAAATGTTATTGATTATCTCCCTGTTCATAATTAGGTTTATGTTCCATGCTATAACTGCTATGGTTCTCGAGTCTACAATAACCACGAGGCTCGGAGGAAGACTCATATGCAGGTCAATATGGGTGTCCACGGCTCCGATGTTGATCATTGATCGGAAGGGGTTCCGGGTCATGTCTATGCTTCACCGAACCTATAGGGTCACACGCTTAAGGGTCATCTATCTGTTGAATACTAGACAGGGAGTCTGAGAGAAATTCACCGAAAAAGTTTCGGAGACAACGGAAGAGTTCCGGAGAGAGAACACCGGAAGAGTTTCGGTAAAACCGAAAAGTTGTTTCGGAGTGTGCCATAAAGTCAAATTGGTTTTGGCACATGCCTGGAAATTATTGGAAGGTACCAGAATTGTTCCGGTAACTTCTGAGATTTTTCAGAGACAAAAACCGGAAATGTTCCGGACTGCCGGAACCGCTTTAGTTGCTTTTCACAGATGAAAATCACTAAACCGAAAAGTTGTTTCGGAGTACACCATAAAGTCAAATTGGTTTCGGCACATGCCTGATAATTCTTGGAGGGTGCCAGAATCGTCCTGGAAACTTTCTGGAATTTTCCGGGATGAAAACCGGAAATGTTCTCGAGCTGCCGGAACCGCTTCAGATGCTTTTCGCAGATGAAAATCACTAAACCGGAATTGTTTCGGAACTCGTTGAAAATTATTTTAGTGGGTACTAGAAATGTTCTAAGCCCACATAAATATTTTCCGTTCGAACGGACGCTGAAATATGTCGTCGTGAATAGTGAAAGTGCTTTTTGGACTACTTTATGAAAAGCCACCTTTTGGGGCTTTACTCACAAATATCTTTAGGGATGACATGGAAGGATATGGGCTGCCCACTTGCTTTTACCTTTGTGCCCTTGTGAAGGGCATTTTGGGTATTTCAAGTGTCACCCTAACCCCTTGGGTTTTCCTATAAATAGAGGTGGAGATGCACTCTCCACACTCACTCTTTCTCACATACACATGCCATCTGATGTTATCTGGCTTCTCTCTCCCTCCCAGCAAAATAGTTTCGTAGAGCCGAAAGGCTGTCTGGGTTCCGGTGGGAACTAGTTCTGGACGGCGAAGCCCTGCCGGATAGATGACACCGTATGTGTGCAACTCTGTAGAGAGATCGTAGTTTCGGTCTTAGTTCGAGAGTACCTCCCGAAGGGCTGTCCGAGTTTTGAAGGTCCTCCCGAAGGGCTGTCCGAGTGACTGTCCGAGTTTCGATGGTCCTCCCGAAGGGCTGTCCGTGACACCGTCCGGGGGACTGTCCGACCGCCTCCCGGAGGGCTGTCCGAGGGGCGGATGAGGGTATACATCCTCGCGGTTGGGAGGATGTAAATCCTAGCTGCGGGGATCTGCACCGCCAATCGCCATCGACTCTACTTCCGCTGCGCTACGAGTCGGTAACGAAAAAGATCAAACCTTGTATGCAGTCTCCATAGTGGTCCTGGGCTGGTGCGTAGGTCGGAAATTTTTGTTTTCTGCTACGTTACCCAACAGTGGCATCAAGAGCCGTGCTATGCGTAGATGCAGGTTGCGATCTAGAATACATAGAGATGTATGGGTATTGCACAATATAATTAGGTAGTAGATGAGTTCTATTACTGAAAATTATTTGTGCGGGTAGCAGATGAAATCTGTTACCCGGTGTTCTTGTTGCTTCCCTGGAATTTGCATATTTCTGATCTTGATAACAGTATGGTGGAGTTTCAATGTTCTGGCAATCCACGATCCTGATTGATCAACGAAGTGCTAACAGTTCATTGAATTCCACCGTAGTTAAAAAGAAAGATGAAATTTTGCAGACCAAAGGGCAATGCAGATATGATCTGCAAGGGGGTCACGCGTATGACGAAGTTCAGTATGGGGCTCGAGATTTTATTATCTCGTGTTTCATACACCCCGCAATGTTAATCTAGCGACTTGGATTATCATGCTTGTTGATGGACGTTGGTAGCTTCGGTTTGTTTCGAAACCTTAGAAACCACGTAAAACAAGTTTTTGCATGAACCGATTAGAGGCGTCTAACTTTGTTTTGCAGGATGGTTTGCATGTGCATATGATGTGGTATAGCAGTGCTCATATTAAGTTGATTATGTATGTGATGACTATATGATGTAATATTAACATGACCTGCGTGTCATGATTCGGCATGATGGCCGGAGCCATATGATTGTCACTTTAATGACCTGCGTGTCAACCTTCAGTAATGCACTTATTTTATTAGCTATAGAGATAGCAATATTATCTGGTGCATCGACAAGGTGGTGGCAATCTTCGCGAAGGTGAACACCAACGCGAATGCCGAAGACGAAGAAATGAAAGACTTCTCCGTCAGAAAGGGCTATACCATATCATGCTATTATGAATTGCCTGGGATGTTTATCCCTTATGATGCACCCTTTTGATTGCGCGGTAGTCGCTTTTATTAGGGTGATCTCTCACAAAAATATCAAGTAGTTAGTGTTCTCCCAAGTGTAGCACCGTCACGGCACCTAACTTTTCGGGGTGCGCCATGGATGCATGGGTACAAACGATTAGAGATGTGTGAGGCGGGTGAGTTGAGACCTCGCAGCGAGATCACTTGGTTGTCTTGACGTTCTAGCTTGAAAGTCCTGAGCTCAGAACACGCGCTTCGAAAAATGAACAAGAGTCACATAGAGATGTGATCGGCAAGTTGGCCTACCGATTAAAATTCCCGACATGAGATGATGATTCTATGGTGATGAATTGAAGTCCGGGTCTTGAATCACTCACGATCAATTTTGAGAGATATTGATTTGAGTGGGAGCGCACTTTAGAATTAATTCTTTTAATTCTTGTGTGATTTGCATAATAGTTGTAGAAGAATGGCTCGCGTTTCCACCTTCCCTGTTAAAATTGAATAGCTGTTAAATATCTGGTTAAAACTTTACGGTTGGTAACGTAATGTGAGGATTGTCCTCAAGAGTGCCGAGAAGGACTTTGTCCTATCGCATGCTTTCGGTATTCTCCCGCTAATGCTATGGATCATGTGACTCTCGTCCTTCGATCCAAAAGCTAGAATTCCTTTTCAGTCAAAGTGCAATATGTTTGCTTCCATGAGACCCGAACTTCGAAAGTTTGGATAGTTATGTGATATTCATGGAATCTGAAAATTATTTTTAGAGACAGACAAAGGCTAAAAGATATGAGATATCCAAAGCAATGTTTGTTTGCAAACTATTAGTAAAGGAGTTTACTATGCATTAGACTGATAAGAGAGGGATCCAGGAGAACGCCTGTCATATGATGAAAGGTGAATAAAACAACAACTTAAAGAGAAAGGAAGTGTCCGAAGGGTGTTAGTAAGACTTTCACGCCTAGGAAGTCCGGGGCTAACGCCACTCTTAAGTTGGATGCTTCTTCTGAGAGTAGGAGAAATACTAAAAGTTAAACTGTTAGAAGTATAAAGGCAAAAGGAAAGAAGACTGGAATGTCCAACTCATGTATGAATGTCATACAAGTTTTTGATGTATAGAAGGCTGGTCAAAGATATAGTTCTTGGGAATTATGGTTAAACATGTTAATCACTAATTCTTGGGTATTGTGAGTTAATCACAAAGATACCTGCTCGATTGCATTCTGTTGCAACTTGATGTAAGAACTACTATGGCCTGAAAGACTAGCCAGAAATGAGGTTTAGATACACGCAGGGAACATAGTAAATGTTACTATGCCTTCCATCGGTGTATTCCCTATGTATTTACTTTCATAATTCATTTTAGAGTTTCACACTCTAGCCCTTTGCATAAGGTATCTTGCAAGAAGGTTTTTCATAAGAGAACTTTTGATGTTCGGTGTTATGAATAACATAAGGGCCATACTTTCATTATGAATGAGATGTATGTTATGAATAATGATATTAATATATTACCTCTATGTTTACTTTCATAATTCATTTTAGAGTTTCATACACTCTAGCCCATTGCACAATGTTTGTTGCAAAAGAGTTGTTCATAAAAACAACAATTGTTGTTCAGTATTATGAATAACATGAAGGGACATGCTTCCATCCTAGATGGGATGTATGTTATGAATATTGATGGAAATATGATACATCCATAACACTGACGCTAAATGTCGCAAGACTAAAAGAATACCACACAAGTGTGGCACTGCATTTGGTCACATTGGAGAAACCCGCATGGAAAATTCCATTATGATGGATTTTGAAGTCATTTGATTTTGAATCATCTGACACCTGCAACTTTCGTCTGAAAGGTGAAGTGACTGAAATACCGTTCACAGGCCATAAGGAACGAGCAAAGAACATATTGGTGATCATACATTATGATGTGTGTAGTCCAATAAATGTTGTTGCAAGTAGTGGATTTATCTATCTTCAGAAATGACTCAAGTAGATATATGGATATTTACTTGTTGAGACGTAAGTCTGGATCTTTTGAATTCATTCATAAGGTTTTCAAAAATGAAGTAGAAGTTGTTGTAACAAGAAAATTATGTTTCTACAATTCGATTGCAGAAAGGAATATTTGAGTTACAAGTTTAGCGAATGTCTGATGTGTTATGAAAGGGGTTTCATAACTTGCACCTCCCGGAACACCACTGCAAGTGGAGAGTCCGTGTAGATGTAATCGAACCATTCATGACATGGTAAGATCAAAGATGACATAAATAAATTTGCCATTACCCCTTTTAAAGAGTGATGCTTTAGAGACTGCGGCTTTTACACTGAAAAGAGATCCATCAGGTCTATTGAAATGACGCCATGGTATGGTACGCCCAACCATGTTATATCTTTTCTTAACATTTGGAATATGGGGCTTGTGTAAAAGGTTACAAACCTATTCCAAATCAGACAAGTGCTACTTTGTAGGTTATCCCAAGTCATTGGGTATTCCCCCACCACTATACCGAGGCAAAGGATTTTGCCACAAAACGGTATGCTTTTAAAGAGAATAGTTCTTACAAAAGGTAAGTGGGAGGACAGTGCAACTCGACGAGATAACCAGTATCTTCGTCATCAGATCAAAGGAAAGAAACCTTGGAAGTGATTCCGGAGTTTCCTACTGCGACTGATACGGAAGTCTCTACAATAAAATGTATGGACTTCGGTTGAACTTGCAGCTGAACCACGTAGGCAAAGCTCGTGCAAACCTATCAGGTGCGCAAACGAGATATTGTTGTTAGACAACAGTATACCTACAATACACATGGAAGCGTTGATGGGCCCTGACTCCGGAATTGGCTAAATGCCAATACAATCCGAGATAGTTTCCATATAAGTGATTCGACATTAAAATCTTGACACACCTTTCGGAAGACTTAGAGTCTAACGAATATTTATGGAACTAAAAACTGATACGGATAAAATGTTTTATCCATAAAGCTCGACTTGTTGCAATAACAAGTTCAAGGAGTTGACTACGATGAGATTGTCTCACTGTAGCGATGCTTGAAGTCGGTTCGGGTTGAACTAGCAATTAATACATATTTCAATCATGAGATATGAAACATGGATGACAAAAGGATTTCCATATGATGGAAATGAAACCTAGGACGTGTATGTGATATAGTCCAAAGTTATTTGTCGATCCAGAGGATGCTAGTAAGTATGCAAACTTCAGAGTTCCAGCGATGGACAGAAGAGAGCAAAGTGGAGTTGGAATCTTTGTTTTTGATGGAATGGTCAAAGGGGTTTGACTTCATCAAATGGGTATCGAAGATGCTTGTGATTCAAGAAAGTAAGTGGGAGCATAATAATATTTCTAAAAACCTTGTGTACTTGACACATTGTTAATTGGAAATAAATTTCTTGACATGAATTAGGACTTCATTTGAAAATAGTTTTTCGATGAAGTGCTTAGGCTAAATAGCCTCAATATTAGGGATGATGATCTATGGAGATAGATTTACCTAATGGGGCTAAGCTATGAATACATATTGACAAGATGCTGAAACTTTTTAGCATTTAAAACGCTAAGGAGTGATTCTTGCCGAAGTAACATGGAAAGAGTTTTTCAAGACTCAGTGTCCCAAAACACTGATGAGTAAAATACATGATGGAGATTCCACACACTCTTGTGTTTGGATTAATCATGTATTCCATGGTATGTAAAAACAACCAGATATGTCCAATACTCCAAAGTTGTTGCGAGTATAGATACCAAAGTGATCAAAGTACTGATCATAGGACAACAGTGAAAGATGTCATTGAGTACTAGAGTAGTAGTGATGACATGTTTTCTCGCAAGCAGAGATTATGAAGTGCTCGTTGTAAGTAATTACATCGATACAGTCTTCATCAATGCTCCATGCGATTTTCGATTTCAGTTAAGGGTTTTGTGTAATACACAATATGGTGGCACGGTAGTTGGAAATTGTTCCAAACAAGACACTGTGGCGAATTCTATAACAAAGGCTAAGCATGTTGACGCTTAAGAAGCGACAAAGAAGTTGTTGAATCATATAGTTCATTCATGAACTTAGTATGGTTCCAAGATGGCTTTGGTCTATGGGACACAATTGCAGACAGTTGCTCCATAGCTCAGTCTGAGGAATCAGGTTTCGACCAATGATTCACACATATGCAAAGCCAAGTCCACACAAAATATGAATTTTGTCAAAGCGTGAAAACGCGAGGATATGCAAAGTTACAAACGGAGCTGAAGTCGCCAGATCCGTTGGACATCAGGCTATACCACATGCGAAGCATATTTTACACCAGTATGCCATATGTGTAAAGTGCATTAGCATTGACTAGATTATTGACTCTAGTGCAAGTGGGAGTCTGTAGGAGATATTCCCTAGAGGCAATAATAAATGTTATTGATTATCTCCCTGTTCATAATTAGGTTTATGTTCCATGCTATAACTGCTATGGTTCTCGAGTCTACAATAACCACGAGGCTCGGAGGAAGACTCATATGCACGTGTGGAATAATAGACGGTAAAATGTATTCCTAGTCTGGCCTCTAAGACTAGCTCAAGTGTTGCATGATGGTTCTGTTTTCCTGATCATCATGGGCATGTCTATGCCAGCAACTTTGAGGGCACAATGCTGGAAGAACATTTGTGTTGAATCGACCCGTATTGATGTTATGCTATGAGATACATTCGTCATAAGTTAATGGTTAATATCACAGAGAAGGTTAACGTTTGCATGATTCCTTAGACCATGAGAGTATCGAGTTTCTTCATGCTTGCTTCAAGAACTTTGGGATTTGTTAAACATCATCCGTAAATGGGTGGCTATTACGGCGGCTTGCGGGTTCATGGAAAAGTATGTCAAGTAACTTGATAGGTCAAGATTGGGATTTGCTCCTCCGACGATGGAGAGATATCTCTGGGCCCTCTCGGTGTTACGGTATCCATCATCGTCTGGCCAGACACTTTGTGATTTGATCACGGGGATGCCGGAACACAGGAACCAGAAAAGAGAACAATACCGGTAACGAGGTAACTGGCATAGTGGACAAGTTGTTGATCCACGGGGATGGCAACATGTCTCACCTCGGGTATTTATAATATATCGCGAAGCAACAGGAATAACACACGGCAACTGGAGGTTCACTCGAATATTCATTCGTGTGGGTATAGGGGTCAATATGGGTGTCCACGGCTCCGATGTTGATCATTGATCGGAAGGGGTTCCGGGTCATGTCTATGCTTCACCGAACCTATAGGGTCACACGCTTAAGGGTCATCTATCTGTTGAATACTAGACAGGGAGTCTGAGAGAAATTCACCGAAATAGTTTCGGAGACAACGGAAGAGTTCCGGAGAGAGAACACCGGAAGAGTTTCGGTAAAACCGAAAAGTTGTTTCGGAGTGTGCCATAAAGTCAAATTGGTTTCGGCACATGCCTGGAAATTATTGGAAGGTACCAGAATAGTTCCGGTAACTTCTGAGATTTTTCAGAGACAAAAACCGGAAATGTTCCGGACTGCTGGAACCGCTTTAGTTGCTTTTCACAAATGAAAATCACTAAACCGAAAAGTTGTTTCGGAGTACACCATAAAGTCAAATTGGTTTCGACACATGCCTGATAATTCTTGGAGGGTGCCAGAATCGTTCTGGAAACTTTCTGGAATTTTCCGGGATGAAAACCGGGAATGTTCCAGAGCTGCCGGAACCGCTTCAGATGCTTTTCGCAGATGAAAATCACTAAACCGGAATTGTTTCGGAACGCGTTGAAAATTATTTTAGTGGGTACTGGAAATGTTCTAAGCCCACATAAATATTTTCAGTTCGAACGGACGCTGAAATATGTCGTCGTGAATAGTGAAAGTGCTTTTTGGACTACTTTATGGAAAGCCACCTTTTGGGGCTTTACTCACAAATATCTTTAGGGATGACAGGGAAGGATATGGGCTGCCCACTTGCTTTTACCTTTGTGCCCTTGTGAAGGGCATTTTGGGTATTTCAAGTGTCACCCTACCCCTTGGGTTTTCCTATAAATAGAGGTGGAGATGCACTCTCCACACTCACTCTTTCTCACATACACAAGCCATCTGATGTTATCTGGCTTCTCTCTCCCTCCCAGCGAAATAGTTTCGTAGAGCCGAAAGGCTGTCTGGGTTCCGGTGGGAACTAGTTCTGGACGGCGAAGCCCTGCCGGATAGATGACACCGTATGTGTGCAACTCTGTAGAGAGATCGTAGTTTCGGTCTTAGTTCGAGAGTACCTCCAAAGGGCTGTCCGAGTGATTGTCCGAGTTTTGAAGGTCCTCCCGAAGGGCTGTCCGAGTGACTGTTCGAGTTTCGATGGTCCTCCCGAAGGGCTGTCCGTGACACCGTCCGGGGGACTGTCCGACCGCCTCCCGGAGGGCTGTCCGAGGGGCGGATGAGGGTATACATCCTCGCGGTTGGGAGGTTGTAAATCCTAGCTGCGGGGATCTGCACCGCCGATCGTCATCGACTCTACTTCCGCTGCGCTACGAGTCGGTAACGAAAAAGATCAAACCTTGTATGCAGTCTCCATAGTGGTCCTGGGCTGGTGCGTAGGTCGGAAATTTTTGTTTTCTGCTGCGTTACCCAACAGGGAGATATGCCCTAGAGGCAATAATAAATGTTATTGATTATCTCCCTGTTCATAATTAGGTTTATGTTCCATGCTATAACTGCTATGGTTCTCGAGTCTACAATAACCACGAGGCTCGGAGGACGACTCATATGCACGTGTGGAATAATAGACGGTAAAATGTATTCCTAGTCTGGCCTCTAAGACTAGCTCAAGTGTTGCATGATGGTTCTATTTTCCTGATCATGGGCATGTCTATGCCAGCAACTTTGAGGGCACAATGTTGGAAGAACATTTGTGTTTAATCGACCCGTATTGATGTTATGTTATGAGATACATTCGTCATAAGTTAATGGTTAATAACACAGAGATGGTTAACGTTTGCATGATTCCTTAGAGCATGAGAGTATCGAGTTTCTTCATGCTTGCTTCATGAACTATGGGGTTTGTTAAACGTCATCCGTAAATGGGTGGCTATTACGGCGGCTTACGGGTTCATGGAAAAGTATGTCAAGTAACTTGATAGCTCAAGATTGGGATTTGCTCCTCCGACGATGGAGAGATATCTCTGGGCCCTCTCGGTGTTTCGGTATCCATCATCGTCTGGCCAGACACTTTGTGATTTGATCATGGGGATGCCGGAACACGGGAACGAGAAAAGAGAACAATACCGGTAACGAGGTAACTGGCATAGTGGACAAGTTGTTGATCCACAGGGATGGCAACATGTCTCACCTCGGGTATTTGTAACATATCGCAAAGCAACAGGAATAGCACACGGCAACCTGAGGTTCACTCGAATATTCTTTCGTGTGGGTATAGGGGTCAATATGGATGTCCACGGCTCCGATGTTGATCATTGATCGGAAGGGGTTCCGGGTCATGTCTATGCTTCACCGAACCTATAGGGTCACACGCTTAAGGGTCATCTATCTATTGAATACTAGACAGGGAGTTCTAGAGAAATTCACCGAAAAACTTTCGGAGACAACGAAAGAGTTCCGGAGAGAGAACACCGGAAGAGTTTCGGTAAAACCGAAAAGTTGTTTCGGAGTGTGCCATAAAGTCAAATTGGTTTCGGCACATGCCTGGAAATTATTGGAAGGTACCAAAATTGTTCCGGTAACTTCTGAGATTTTTCAGAGACAAAAACCGGAAATGTTCCGGACTGCCGGAACCGCTTTAGTTGCTTTTCACAGATGAAAATCACTAAACCGAAAAGTTGTTTCGGAGTACACCATAAAGTCAAATTGGTTTCGGCACATGCCTGATAATTCTTGGAGGGTGCCAGAATCGTTCTGGAAACTTTCTGGAATTTTCCGGGATGAAAACCGGAAATGTTCCGGAGCTGCCGGAACCGCTTCAGATGCTTTTCGCATATGAAAATCACTAAACCGGAATTGTTTCGGAATGCGTTGAAAATTATTTTAGTGGGTACTGGAAATGTTCTAAGCCCACATAAATATTTTCAGTTCGAACGGACGCTGAAATATGTCGTCGTGAATAGTG
Organism: Elymus sibiricus; assembly: GCA_039707655.1. Classification (NCBI taxonomy): domain Eukaryota; kingdom Viridiplantae; phylum Streptophyta; class Magnoliopsida; order Poales; family Poaceae; genus Elymus; species Elymus sibiricus. The sequence goes on from CM077667.1 coordinate 53,394,230, forward strand.
AAAGTGCTTTTTGGACTACTTTATGGAAAGCCACCTTTTGGGGCTTTACTCACGATTATCTTTAGGGATGACATGGAAGGATATGGGCTGCCCACTTGCTTTTACCTTTGTTCCCTTGTGAAGGGCATTTTGGGTATTTCAAGTGTCACCCTACCCCTTGGGTTTTCCTATAAATAGAGGTGGAGATGCACTCTCCACACTCACTCTTTCTCACATACAAGTGCCATGCATGATCTGGCTTTCTCTCTCCCTCCCAGCGAAATAGTTTCGTAGAGCCGAAAGGCTCTCTGGGTTCCGGTGGGAACTAGTTCTGGACGGCGAAGCCCTGCCGGATAGATGACACCGTATGTGTGCAACTCTGTAGAGAGATCGTAGTTTCGGTCTTAGTTCGAGAGTACCTCCCGAAGGGCAGTCCGAGTGATTGTCCGAGTTTTGAAGGTCCTCCCGAAGGGCTGTCCGAGTGACTGTTCGAGTTTCGATGGTCCTCCCGAAGGGCTGTCCGTGACACCATCCGGGGGACTGTCCGACCGCCTCCCGGAGGGCTGTCCGAGGGGCGGATGAGGGTATACATCCTCGCGGTTGGGAGCTTGTAAATCCTAGCTGTGGGGATCTGCACCGCCGATCGTCATCGACTCTACTTCCGCTGCGCTACGAGTCGGTAACGAAAAAGATCAAACCTTGTATGCAGTCTCCATAGTGGTCCTGGGCTGGTGCGTAGGTCGGAAATTTTTGTTTTCTGCTGCGTTACCCAACAGGGAGATATGCCCTAGAGGCAATAATAAATGTTATTGATTATCTCCCTGTTCATAATTAGGTTTATGTTCCATGCTATAACTGCTATGGTTCTCGAGTCTACAATAACCACGAGGCTCGGAGGACGACTCATATGCACGTGTGGAATAATAGACGGTAAAATGTATTCCTAGTCTGGCCTCTAAGACTAGCTCAAGTGTTGCATGATGGTTCTATTTTCCTGATCATGGGCATGTCTATGCCAGCAACTTTGAGGGCACAATGTTGGAAGAACATTTGTGTTTAATCGACCCGTATTGATGTTATGTTATGAGATACATTCGTCATAAGTTAATGGTTAATAACACAGAGATGGTTAACGTTTGCATGATTCCTTAGAGCATGAGAGTATCGAGTTTCTTCATGCTTGCTTCATGAACTATGGGGTTTGTTAAACGTCATCCGTAAATGGGTGGCTATTACGGCGGCTTACGGGTTCATGGAAAAGTATGTCAAGTAACTTGATAGCTCAAGATTGGGATTTGCTCCTCCGACGATGGAGAGATATCTCTGGGCCCTCTCGGTGTTTCGGTATCCATCATCGTCTGGCCAGACACTTTGTGATTTGATCATGGGGATGCCGGAACACGGGAACGAGAAAAGAGAACAATACCGGTAACGAGGTAACTGGCATAGTGGACAAGTTGTTGATCCACAGGGATGGCAACATGTCTCACCTCGGGTATTTGTAACATATCGCAAAGCAACAGGAATAGCACACGGCAACTGGAGGTTCACTCGAATATTCATTCGTGTGGGTATAGGGGTCAATATGGATGTCCACGGCTCCGATGTTGATCATTGATCGGAAGGGGTTCCGGGTCATGTCTATGCTTCACCGAACCTATAGGTTCACACGCTTAAGGGTCATCTATCTATTGAATACTAGACAGGGAGTCTGAGAGAAATTCACCGAAAAACTTTCGGAGACAACGAAAGAGTTCCGGAGAGAGAACACCGGAAGAGTTTCGGTAAAACCGAAAAGTTGTTTCGGAGTGTGCCATAAAGTCAAATTGGTTTCGGCACATGCCTGGAAATTATTGGAAGGTACCAAAATTGTTCCGGTAACTTCTGAGATTTTTCAGAGACAAAAACCGGAAATGTTCCGGACTGCCGGAACCGCTTTAGTTGCTTTTCACAGATGAAAATCACTAAACCGAAAAGTTGTTTCGGAGTACACCATAAAGTCAAATTGGTTTCGGCACATGCCTGATAATTCTTGGAGGGTGCCAGAATCGTTCTGGAAACTTTCTGGAATTTTCCGGGATGAAAACCGGAAATGTTCCGGAGCTGCCGGAACCGCTTCAGATGCTTTTCGCATATGAAAATCACTAAACCGGAATTGTTTCGGAATGCGTTGAAAATTATTTTAGTGGGTACTGGAAATGTTCTAAGCCCACATAAATATTTTCAGTTCGAACGGACGCTGAAATATGTCGTCGTGAATAGTGAAAGTGCTTTTTGGACTACTTTATGGAAAGCCACCTTTTGGGGCTTTACTCACGATTATCTTTAGGGATGACATGGAAGGATATGGGCTGCCCACTTGCTTTTACCTTTGTTCCCTTGTGAAGGGCATTTTGGGTATTTCAAGTGTCACCCTACCCCTTGGGTTTTCCTATAAATAGAGGTGGAGATGCACTCTCCACACTCACTCTTTCTCACATACAAGTGCCATGCATGATCTGGCTTTCTCTCTCCCTCCCAGCGAAATAGTTTCGTAGAGCCGAAAGGCTCTCTGGGTTCCGGTGGGAACTAGTTCTGGACGGCGAAGCCCTGCCGGATAGATGACACCGTATGTGTGCAACTCTGTAGAGAGATCGTAGTTTCGGTCTTAGTTCGAGAGTACCTCCCGAAGGGCAGTCCGAGTGATTGTCCGAGTTTTGAAGGTCCTCCCGAAGGGCTGTCCGAGTGACTGTTCGAGTTTCGATGGTCCTCCCGAAGGGCTGTCCGTGACACCATCCGGGGGACTGTCCGACCGCCTCCCGGAGGGCTGTCCGAGGGGCGGATGAGGGTATACATCCTCGCGGTTGGGAGCTTGTAAATCCTAGCTGTGGGGATCTGCACCGCCGATCGTCATCGACTCTACTTCCGCTGCGCTACGAGTCGGTAACGAAAAAGATCAAACCTTGTATGCAGTCTCCATAGTGGTCCTGGGCTGGTGCGTAGGTCGGAAATTTTTGTTTTCTGCTGCGTTACCCAACAGGGAGATATGCCCTAGAGGCAATAATAAATGTTATTGATTATCTCCCTGTTCATAATTAGGTTTATGTTCCATGCTATAACTGCTATGGTTCTCGAGTCTACAATAACCACGAGGCTCGGAGGAAGACTCATATGCACGTGTGGAATATTAGACGGTAAAATGTATTCCTAGTCTGGCCTCTAAGACTAGCTCAAGTGTTGCATGATGGTTCTATTTTCCTGGTCATGGGCATGTCTATGCCAGCAACTTTGAGGGCACAATGTTGGAAGAACATTTGTGTTGAATCGACCCGTATTGATGTTATGCTATGAGATACATTCGTCATAAGTTAATGGTTAATAACACAGAGATGGTTAACGTTTGCATGATTCTTTAGACCATGAGAGTATCGAGTTTCTTCATGCTTGCTTCATGAACTTTGGGGTTTGTTAAACGTCATCCGTAAATGGGTGGCTATTACGGCGGCTTACGGGTTCATGGAAAAGTATGTCAAGTAACTTGATAGCTCAAGATTGGGATTTGCTCCTCCGACGATGGAGAGATATCTCTGGGCCCTCTCGGTGTTTCGGTATCCATCATCGTCTGGCCAGACACTTTGTGATTTGATCACGGGGATGCCGGAACACGGGAACGAGAAAAGAGAACAATACCGGTAACGAGGTAACTGGCATAGTGGACAAGTTGTTGATCCACAGGGATGCCAACATGTCTCACCTCGGGTATTTGTAACATATCGCAAAGCAAGAGGAATAGCACACGGCAACTGGAGGTTCACTCGAATATTCATTCGTGTGGGTATAGGGGTCAATATGGATGTCCACGGCTCCGATGTTGATCATTGATCGGAAGGGGTTCCGGGTCATGTCTATGCTTCACCGAACCTATAGGGTCACACGCTTAAGGGTCATCTATCTGTTAGATACTAGACAGGGAGTCTGAGAGAAATTCACCGAAAAACTTTCGGAGACAACGAAAGAGTTCCGGAGAGAGAACACCGGAAGAGTTTCGGTAAAACCGAAAAGTTGTTTCGGAGTGTGCCATAAAGTCAAATTGGTTTCGGCACATGCCTGGAAATTATTGGAAGGTACCAAAATTGTTCCGGTAACTTCTGAGATTTTTCAGAGACAAAAACCGGAAATGTTTCGGACTGCCGGAACCGCTTTAGTTGCTTTTCACAGATGAAAATCACTAAACCGAAAAGTTGTTTCGGAGTACACCATAAAGTCAAATTGGTTTCGGCACATGCCTGATAATTCTTGGAGGGTGCCAGAATCGTTCTGGAAACTTTCTGGAATTTTCCGGGATGAAAACCGGAAATGTTCCGGAGCTGCCGGAACCGCTTCAGATGCTTTTCGCAGATGAAAATCACTAAACCGGAATTGTTTCGGAACGCGTTGAAAATTATTTTAGTGGGTACTGGAAATGTTCTAAGCCCACATAAATATTTTCAGTTCGAACGGACGCTGAAATATGTCGTCGTGAATAGTGAAAGTGCTTTTTGGACTACTTTATGGAAAGCCACCTTTTGGGGCTTTACTCACAAATATCTTTAGGGATGACATGGAAGGATATGGGCTGCCCACTTGCTTTCACCTTTGTTCCCTGGTGAAGGGCATTTTGGGTATTTCAAGTGTCACCCTACCCCTTGGGTTTTCCTATAAATAGAGGTGGAGATGCACTCTCCACACTCACTCTTTCTCACATACAAGTGCCATGCATGATCTGGCTTTCTCTCTCCCTCCCAGCGAAATAGTTTCGTAGAGCCGAAAGGCTGTCTGGTTTCCGGTGGGAACTAGTTCTGGACGGCGAAGCCCTGCCGGATAGATGACACCGTATGTGTGCAACTCTGTAGAGAGATCGTAGTTTCGGTCTTAGTTCGAGAGTACCTCCCGAAGGGCTGTCCGAGTGATTGTCCGAGTTTTGAAGGTCCTCCCGAAGGGCTGTCCGAGTCACTGTTCGAGTTTCGATGGTCCTCCCGAAGGGCTGTCCGTGACACCGTCCGGGGGACTGTCCGACCGCCTCCCGGAGGGCTGTTCGAGGGGCGGATGAGGGTATACATCCTCGCGGTTGGGAGGTTGTAAATCCTAGCTGCGGGGATCTGCACCACCGATCGTCATCGACTCTACTTCCGCTGCGCTACGAGTCGGTAACGAAAAAGATCAAACCTTGTATGCAGTCTCCATAGTGGTCCTGGGCTGGTGCGTAGGTCGGAAATTTTTGTTTTCTGCTGCGTTACCCAACAGGGAGATATGCCCTAGAGGCAATAATAAATGTTATTGATTATCTCCCTGTTCATAATTAGGTTTATGATCCATGCTATAACTGCTATGGTTCTCGAGTCTACAATAACCACGAGGCTCGGAGGAAGACTCATATGCACGTGTGGAATAATAGACGGTAAAATGTATTCCTAGTCTGGCCTCTAAGACTAGATCAAGTGTTGCATGATGGTTCTATTTTCCTGATCATGGGCATGTCTATGCCAGCAACTTTGAGGGCACAATGTTGGAAGAACATTTGTGTTTAATCGACCCGTATTGATGTTATGCTATGAGATACATTCGTCATAAGTTAATGGTTAATAACACAGAGATGGTTAACGTTTGCATGATTCCTTAGACCATGAGAGTATCGAGTTTCTTCACGCCTGCTTCATGAACTATGGGGTTTGTTAAACGTCATCCGTAAATTTGTGGCTATTACGGCGGCTTACGGGTTCATGGAAAAGTATGTCAAGTAACTTGATAGCTCAAGATTGGGATTTGCTCCTCCGACGATGGAGAGATATCTCTGGGCCCTCTCGGTGTTTCGGTATCCATCATCGTCTGGCCAGACACTTTGTGATTTGATCATGGGGATGCCGGAACACGGGAACGAGAAAAGAGAACAATACCGGTAACGAGGTAACTGGCATAGTGGACAAGTTGTTGATCCACAGGGATGCCAACATGTCTCACCTCGGGTATTTGTAACATATCGCAAAGCAACAGGAATAGCACACGGCAACCTGAGGTTCACTCGAATATTCTTTCGTGTGGGTATAGGGGTCAATATGGATGTCCACGGCTCCGATGTTGATCATTGATCGGAAGGGGTTCCGGGTCATGTCTATGCTTCACCGAACCTATAGGGTCACACGCTTAAGGGTCATCTATCTATTGAATACTAGACAGGGAGTTCTAGAGAAATTCACCGAAAAACTTTCGGAGACAACGAAAGAGTTCCGGAGAGAGAACACCGGAAGAGTTTCGGTAAAACCGAAAAGTTGTTTCGGAGTGTGCCATAAAGTCAAATTGGTTTCGGCACATGCCTGGAAATTATTGGAAGGTACCAAAATTGTTCCGGTAACTTCTGAGATTTTTCAGAGACAAAAACCGGAAATGTTCCGGACTGCCGGAACCGCTTTAGTTGCTTTTCACAGATGAAAATCACTAAACCGAAAAGTTGTTTCGGAGTACACCATAAAGTCAAATTGGTTTCGGCACATGCCTGATAATTCTTGGAGGGTGCCAGAATCGTTCTGGAAACTTTCTGGAATTTTCCGGGATGAAAACCGGAAATGTTCCGGAGCTGCCGGAACCGCTTCAGATGCTTTTCGCAGATGAAAATCACTAAACCAGAATTGTTTCGGAACGCGTTGAAAATTATTTTAGTGGGTACTGGAAATGTTCTGAGCCCACATAAATATTTTCAGTTCGAACGGACGCTGAAATATGTCGTCGTGAATAGTGAAAGTGCTTTTTGGACTACTTTATGGAAAGCCACCTTTTGGGGCTTTACTCACAAATATCTTTAGGGATGACATGGAAGGATATGGGCTGCCCACTTGCTCTTACCTTTGTTCCCTTGTGAAGGGCATTTTGGGTATTTCAAGTGTCACCCTACCCCTTGGGTTTTCCTATAAATAGAGGTGGAGATGCACTCTCCACACTCACTCTTTCTCACATACAAGTGCCATGCATGATCTGGCTTTCTCCCTCCCTCCAAGCGAAATAGTTTCGTAGAGCCGAAAGGCTGTCTGGGTTTCGGTGGGAACTAGTTCTGGCCGGTGAAGCCCTGCCGGATAGATGACACCGTATGTGTGCAACTCCGTAGAGAGATCGTAGTTTCGGTCTTAGTTCGAGAGTACCTCCCGAAGGGCTGTCCGATTGATTGTCCGAGTTTTGAAGGTCCTCCCGAAGGGCTGTCCGAGTGACTGTTCGAGTTTCGATGGTCCTCCCGAAGGGCTGTCCGTGACACCGTCCGGGGGACTGTCCGACCGCCTCCCGGAGAGCTGTCCGAGGGGCGGATGAGGGTATACATCCTCGCGGTTGGGAGGTTGTAAATCCTAGCTGCGGGGATCTGCACCGCCGATCGTCATCGACTCTACTCCCGCTGCGCTACGAGTCGGTAACGAAAAAGATCAAACCTTGTATGCAGTCTCCATAGTGGTCCTGGGCTGGTGCGTAGGTCGGAAATTTTTGTTTTCTGCTGTGGTACCCAACAAGGAGATATGCCCTAGAGGCAATTATAAATGTGCCGAAACAAATTTGATTTTATGGTGTACTCCGAAACAACTTTTCGGTTTAGTGATTTTCATCTGTGAAAAGCAACTAAAGCGGTTCCGGCAGTCCGGAACATTTCCGGTTTTTGTCTCTGAAAAATCTCAGAAGTTACCGGAACAATTCTGGTACCTTCCAATAATTTCCAGGCATGTGCCGAAACCAATTTGACTTTATGGTACACTCCGAAACAACTTTTTGGTTTTACCGAAACTCTTCCGGTGTTCTCTCTCCAGAACTCTTCCGTTGTCTCCGAAACTTTTTCGGTGAATTTCTCTCAGACTCCCTGTCTAGTATTCAACAGATAGATGACCCTTAAGCGTGTGACCCTATAGGTTCGGTGAAGCATAGACATGACCCGGAACCCCTTCCGATCAATGATCAACATCAGAGCCGTGGACACCCATATTAACCCCTATACCCACACGAATCAATATTCGAGTGAACCTCCAGTTGCCGTGTGCTATTCCTGTTGCTTCGCAATATGTTACAAATACCCGAGGTGAGATATTTGTCCACTATGCCAGTTACCTCGTTACCGGTATTGTTCTCTTTTCCCGTTCCCGTGTTCCGGCATCCCCGTGATCAAATCACAAAGTGTCTGGCCAGACGATGATGGATATCGTAACACCGAGAGGGCCCAGAGATATCTCTCCATCGTCGGAGGAGCAAATCCCAATCTTGAGCTATCAAGTTACTTGACATACTTTTCCATGAACCCGTAAGCCGCCGTAATAGCCACCCATTTACGGATGACGTTTAACAAACCCCAAAGTTCATGAAGCAAGCATGAAGAAACTCGATACTCTCATGGTCTAAGGAATCATGCAAACGTAAACCATCTCTGTGTTATAAACCATTTAACTAGTGACGAATGTATCTCATAGCATAACATCAATTCGGGTCGATTCAACACAAATGTTCTTCTAACATTGTGCCCTCAAAATTGCCAGCATAGCCATGCCCATGATCAGGAAAACAGGATCATCATGCAATACTTGAGCCAGTCTTAGAGGCCAGACTAGGAATACATTTTACCGTTTATTATTCCACACGTGCATATGAGTCTTCCTCCGAGCCTCGTGGTTATTGTAGACTCGAGAACCATAGCAGTTATAGCATGGAACATAAACCTAATTATGAACAGGGAGATAATCAATAACATTTATTATTACCTCTAGGGCATATCTCCTACAGACTCCCACTTGCACTAGAGTCAATAATCTAGTCAATGCTAATGCACTTTACACCTATGGCATACTGGTGTAAAATATGCTTCGCTTGTGGTATAGCCTGATGTCCAACGGATCTGACAACTTCAGCTCCGTGTGTAACTTTGCATATCCTCGCGTTTTTCATGCTTTCACAAAATTCATATTTTGTGTGGACTTGGCTTTGCATATGTGTGAATCATTGGTCGAAACCTGATTCCTCAGACTGAGCTATGGGGCAACTATCTGCAATAGTGTCCCATAGACCAAAGCCATCTTGGAACCATACTAAGTTCATGAATGAACTATAGAATTCGCCACAGTATTTTGTTTGGAACAATTTCCAACTACCGTGCCACCATGTTGTGTATTAGACAAAACCCTTAACTTAAATCGAAAATCGCATGGAGCATTGATGAAGACTGTATCGATGTAATTACTTACAACGAGCACTTCATAATCTCTGCTTGCGAGAAAACATGTCATCAGTAATGCTCTAGTACTCAATGACATCTTTCACTGTTGTCCCATGATCAGTACTTTGATCACTTTGGTATCTATACTCGCAATAACTTTGGAGTATTGGACATATCTAGTTGTTTTTACATACCATGGAATACATGATTAATCCAAACACAAGAGTGTGTGGAATCACCATCATGTATTTTGCTCATCTGTGTTTTGAGACACCGAGTCTTGCAAAACTCTTTCCATGTGACTTCGGCAAGAATCACTCCTTGGCGTTTTAAATGCTAAAAGGTTTTAGCATCTTGTCAATATGTATTCATTGCTTAGCCCCATTAGGTAAATCTATCTCCATAGATCATCATGCCTAATATTGAGGCTATTTAGCCTAAGTACTTTATCGAAAAACTATTTTCAAATGAAGTAATAATTCGTGTCAAGAAATTTTATTTCCAATTAACAATGTGTCAAGCACACAAGGTTTTTAGAAATATTATTATGCTCCCACTTACTTTCTTGAATTACAAGCATCTTCGTTATCCATTTGATGAAGTCAAACCCCATTGACCATTCCATCAAAAACGAGGATTCCAACTCCACTTTGCTCTCTTCTGTCCATCGTTGGAACTCTGAAGTTTGCATACTTACTAGCATCCTCTGGATCGACAAATTACTTTGGACTGTATCACATACAAGTCCTAGGTTTCATTTCCATCAGATGGAAATCCTTTTTTCATCCATGTTTCATATCTCATGATTGAAATATGTATTAATTGCTAGTTCAACCCGAACTGACTTCAAGCATCGCTACGGTGAGACAATCTCATCGGAGTCAACATCTTGAACTTGTTATTGCAACAAGCCGAGCTTTATGGATAAAACATTTTATCCATATCAGTTTTTAGTTTCATAAATATTCGTTAGACTCTAAGTCTTCCGAAAGGTGTATCAAGATTTTAATCTCGAATCACTTATATGGAAACTATCTCGAATTGTATTGGCATTTAGCCAATTCCGGAGTCAGGGCCCATCAACGCTTCCTTGTGTATTGTAGGTATACTGTTGTCTAACAACAATATCTTATTTGCGCACCTGATAGGTTTGCACAAGCTTTGCCTACGTGGTTCAGCTGCAAGTTTGACCTAAGTCCATACATTTTATTGTAGAGACTTCCGTATCAGTCGTAGTAGGAAACTCCGGAATCACTTCCAAGGTTTCTTTCCTTTGATCTGATGACGAAGATACTGGTTATCTCGTCGAGTTGCACTGTCCTCCCACTCATCTTTTGTAAGAACTATTCTCTTTAAAAGCATACCGTTTTGTGGCAAAATCCTTTGCCTCGGTATAGTGGTGGGGGAATACCCAATGACTTGGGATAACCTACAAAGTAGCACTTGTCTGATTTGGAATAGGTTTGTAACCTTTTACACAAGCCCCATGTTCCAAATGTTAAGAAAAGATATAACATGGTTGGGTGTACCATACCATGGCGTCATTTCAGTAGACCTGATGGATCTCTTTTCAGTGTAAAAGCCGCAGTCTCTAAATCATCACATTTTAAAAGGGGTAATGGCAAATTTATTTATGTCATCTGTGATCTTACCATGTCATAAATGGTTCGATTACATCTTCACGGCCTTTCCACTTGCAGTGGTGTTCCGGGAGGTGCAAGTTATGAAACTCCTTTCATAACTCATCAGACATTCGCTAAACTTGTAACTCAAATATTCCTTTCTGCAATCGAATTGTGGAAACATAATTTTCTTGTTACAATAACTTCTACTTCATTTTTGAAAACCTTTCGAATGATTTCAAAAGATCCAGACTTCCGTCTCATCGAGTAAATATCCACATATCTACTTCAGTCATTTTTGAAGAGAGATAAATCCACTACTTGCAACAACATTTATTGAACTACACATATCAAAAAGTATGATCACCAATAAGTTTGTTGCTCGTTCCTTATGGCCTGTGAATGGTATTTCAGTCACTTCACTTTTCGGAGGAAAGTTGCAAGTGTCAGATGATTCAAAATCAAATGACTTCAAAATCCATCATAATGGAATTTTCCATGCGGGTTTCTCCAATGTGACCAAATGCAGTGCCACACTTGTGTGGTATTCTTTTAGTCTTGCGACATTTAGCGTCAGTGTTATGTATGCATCATATTTCCATCAATATTCATAACATACATCCCATCTAGGATGGAAGCATGGCCCTTCATGTTATTCATAACACCGAACATCAAAAGTTCTCTTATGAATAACCTTCTTGCAAGATACCTTATGCAAAGGGCTAGAGTGTGAAACTCTAAAATGAATTATGGAAGTAAATACATAGGGAATACACTGATGGAAGGCATAGTAACATTTACTATGTTCCCTGCGTGTATCTAAACCTCATTCCTGGCTAGTCTTTCAGGCCATAGTAATTCTTACATCGAGTTGCAACAGAATGCAATCAAGCGGGTATCTTTGTGATTAACTCACAATACCCAAGAATTAGTGATTAACATGTTTAACCATAATTCCCAAGAACTATATCTTTGACCAGCCTTCTATACATCAAAAACTTGTATGACATTCATTAATGAGCTGGATATTCCAGTCTTCTTTCCTTTTGCCTTTATACTTCTAACAGTTTAACTTTTAGTATTTCTCCTACTCTCAGAAGAAGCATCCAACTTAAGAGTGGCGTTAGCCCCGGACTTCCTAGGCGTGAAAGTCTTACTAACACCCTTCGGACATTTCCTTTCTCTTTAAGTTGTTGTTTTATTCACCTTTCATCATATGCAGGCGTTCTCCTGGATCCCTCTTTTATCAGTCAAAAGCATAGTAAACTCCTTTACTAATAGTTTGCAAACAAACATTGCTTTGGATATCTCATATCTTTTAGCCTTTGTCTGTCTCTGAAATGATTTTCAGATTCCATGAATATCACATAACTATCCAAACTTTCGAAGTTCGGGTCTCATGGAAGAAAACATATTGTACTTTGACTGAAAAGGAATTCTAGCTTTTGGATCGAAGGACGAGAGTCATATGATCCATAGCATTAGCGGGAGAATACCGAAAGCATGCGATAGGACAAAGTCCTTCTCGGTACTCTTGAGGACAATCCTCATATTACATTACCAACCGTAAAGTTTTAACCAGATATTTAAGAGCTATTCAATTTTAATAGGGAAGGTGGAAACGCGAGCCATTCTTCTACAACTATTATGCAAATCACATTTAGACAGTGTCCATAATTAATTGCACCGAGAATTAAAACAAGTTAATTCTACAGTGCGCTCCCACTCAAATCAATATCTCTCATAATTGATTGTGAGCGATTCAAGACCCGGACTTCAATTCATCGCCATAGAATCTTCATCTCATGACGGGAATTTTAATCGGTAGGCCAACTTGCCGATCACATCTCCATGTGACTCTTGTTCATCTTTCGATGCGTGTGTTCCGAGCTCATGACTTTCATGCCTGAACGTCAAGACAACTAAGTGATCTCGCTGCGAGGTCTCAACTCACCCGCCTCACACATCCCTAATCGTTCGTACCCATGCATCCATGGCGCACCCCGAAAAGTTAGGTGCCGTGACGGTGCTACACTTGGGAGAACACTATCTACTTGATATTTTGTGAGAGATCACCCTAATAAAAGCAACTACCGCGCAATCAAAAGGGTGCATCATAAGGGATAAACATCTCATGCAATTCATAATAGCATGATATGGTATAGCCCTTTCTGACGGAGAAGTCTTGTATTTCTTCGTCTTCGGCATTCGCGTCGGTGTTCACCTTCGCGAAGATTGCCACCACCTTGTCGATGCACCAGATAATATTGCTATCTCTATAGCTAATAAAATAAGTGCATTACATAAGGTTGACACGCAGGTCATTAAAGTGCAATCATATGGCTCCAGCCATCATGCCGAATCATGACACGTAGGTCATTTTAATCAAATTACATCATATAGTCATCTCATACATAATCAAATTAATATGAGACTTGCTATACCACATCATATGCATATGCAAACCATCCTGCAAAACCAAGTTAGACGCCTCTAATCGGTTTATGCAAAAACTTGTTTTTCGTGGCTTCTAAGGTTTCGAATCAAACCGAAGCTACCAACGTCCATCATCAAGCATGATAACCCAAGTCGCTAGATTAACATTGCGGGGTGTATGAAACACGAGATAATAAAATCTCGAGCCCCATACTAAACTTCGTCATACGCATGACCCCCGTGCAGATCATATCTGCATTGCCCTTTCGTTTGCGAAATTTCATCTTTCTTTTTAACTACGGTGGAATTCAATGAACTGTTAGCACTTCGTTGATCAATCAGGATCGCGGATTGCCAGAACATTGAAACTCCACCATACTGTTATCAAGATCAGAAATATGCAAATTCCAGGGAAGCAACAAGAACATCGGGTAACAGATTTCATCTGCTACCCGCACAAATAATTTTCAGTAATAGAACTCATCTACTACCTAATTATATTATGCAACACCCATACATCTCTTTGTATTCTAGATCGCAACCTGCATCTACGCATAGCACGGCTCTTGATGCCACTGTAGGGTAACGTAGCAGAAAACAAAAATTTCCCGACCTATGCACCAGCCCAGGACCACTATGGAGACTGCATACAAGGTTTGATCTTTTTCGTTACCGACTCGTAGCGCAGCGGAAGTAGAGTCGATGACGATCGGCGGTGCAGATCCCCGCAGCTAGGATTTACAACCTCCCAACCGCGAGGATGTATACCCTCATCTGCCCCTCGGACAGCCCTCCGGGAGGCGGTCGGACAGTCCCCCGGACGGTGTCGCGGACAGCCCTTCGGGAGGACCTCCGAAACTCGGACAGTCACTTGGACAGCCCTTCGGGAGGACCCTCGAAACTCGGACAGTCACTCGGACAGCCCTTCGGGAGGACCCTCGAAACTCGGACAGTCACTCGGACAGCCCTTCGGGAGGACCCTCGAACTAAGACCGAAACTACGATCTCTCTACAGAGTTGCACACATACGGTGTCATCTATCCGTCAGGGCTTCGCCGTCCAGAACAAGTTCCCACCGGAACCCAGACAGCCTTTCGGCTCTACGAAACTATTTCGCTAGGAGGGAGAGAGAAAGCCAGATCATGCATGGCACTTGTATGTGAGAAAGAGTGTGTGTGGAGAGTGCATCTCCACCTCTATTTATAGGAAAACCCAAGGGGTAGGGTGACACTTGAAATACCCAAAATGCCCTTCACAAGGGCACAAAGGTAAAAGCAAGTGGGCAGCCCTTATCCTTCCATGTCATCCCTAGAGATATTTGTGAGTAAAGCCCCAAAAGGTGGCTTTCCATAAAGTAATCCAAAAAGCACTTTCACTATTCACGACAACATATTTCAGCGTCCGTTCGAACTGAAAATATTTATGTGGGCTTAGAACATTTTCAGTACCCACTAAAATAATTTTCAATGCGTTCCGAAACAATTCCGGTTTAGTGATTTTCATCTGCGAAAAGCATCTGAAGCGGTTCCGGCAGCTCCGGAACATTTCCGGTTTTCATCCCAGAAAATTCCAGAAAGTTTCCAGAACGATTCTGGCACCCTCCAAGAATTATCAGGCACGTGCCGAAACCAATTTGACTTTATGGTGTACTCCGAATCAACTTTTTGGTTTAGTGATTTTCATCTGTGAAAAGCAACTAAAGCGTTTCCGGCAGTCCGGAACATTTCCGGTTTTTGTCTCTGAAAAATCTCAGAAGTTACCGGAACAATTCTGGTACCTTCCAATAATTTCCAGGCATGTGCCGAAACCAATTTGACTTTATGGTACACTCCGAAACAACTTTTCGGTTTTACCGAAACTCTTCCGGTGTTCTCTCTCCGGAACTCTTCCGTTGTCTCCGAAACTTTTTCGGTGAATTTCTTCTAGACTCCCTGTCTAGTATTCAACAGATAGATGACCCTTAAGCGTGTGACCCTATAGGTTCGGTGAAGCATAGACATGACCCGGAACCCCTTCCGATCAATGATCAACATCGGAGCCGTGGACACCCATATTGACCCCTATACCCACACGAATGAATATTCGAGTGAACCTCCAGTTGCCGTGTGCTATTCCTGTTGCTTCGCGATATGTTACAAATACCCGAGGTGAGATATGTTGGCATCCCCGTTGATCAACAACTTGTCCACTATGCCAGTTACCTCGTTACCGGTATTGTTCTCTTTTCTCGTTCCCGTGTTCCGGCATCCCCGTGATCAAATCACAAAGTGTCTGGCCAGACGACGATGGATACCGTAACACCGAGAGGGCCCAGAGATATCTCTCCATCGTCGGAGGAGCAAATCCCAATCTTGAGCTATCAAGTTACTTGACATACTTTTCCATGAACCCGTAAGCCGCCGTAATAGCCACCCATTTACGGATGACGTTTAACAAACCCCAAAGTTCATGAAGCAAGCATGAAGAAACTCGATACTCTCATGGTCTAAGGAATCATGCAAACGTAAACCATCTCTGTGTTATAAACCATTTAACTAGTGACGAATGTATCTCATAGCATAACATCTATTCGGGTCGATTCAACACAAATGTTCTTCTAACATTGTGCCCTCAAAATTGCCAGCATAGCCATGCCCATGATCAGGAAAACAGGATCATCATGCAATACTTGAGCCAGTCTTAGAGGCCAGACTAGGAATACATTTTACCGTTTATTATTCCACACGTGCATATGAGTCTTCCTCCGAGCCTCGTGGTTATTGTAGACTCGAGAACCATAGCAGTTATAGCATGGAACATAAACCTAATTATGAACAGGGAGATAATCAATAACATTTATTATTGCCTCTAGGGCATATCTCCTACATGTAGCACATGCTATGTGGGTGAAATGATGATACCATGCCATGTTTCAACCTTTTCACAGTTCATTTGTCGGGCTTTTCAATTTCAGGGTCATTTAGCTCAAAAAAATCATTAAATGCATGAAAAATAGCAAATGAAGTTAGAAAGGGTTGAAATTTGAGGATGTGGCTTTGAATGGTGCATATTGAATGCACAAAAAGTCTGGAGTTGAAATAAGTTAAAAAAATGAAATGCCTTTGTAACAGATGGGTTTTCGTCCGAAACCTTGATATTTCGAAGGAGATGGTCCAGTTTGTACACGAAGTGCATCCAGTTTTTGCCGTAACCCTCTCAACTTTTTATCACAAGTTATGTGGGTGAAATGATGATACCATGCCAAGTTTCAACCTTTTCAGAGTTCATTTGTAGGGCTTTTCAATTTCAAGGTTATTTAGCTCAAAAAAATCATTAAATGCATGGAAAATAGCAAATGAAGTTAGAAAGGGTTGACTCTGGCTTGGTTAACCTTAGTTGTGACTCTGGCTGGGACGGTGCTAGCAGATGTAGTCGACGGTATGATTGGATGGACAACAACCCGGACTAAAGGGGTTCTGAAATTTTCAAACTCTACCCCCCCTCGACCGCCTTTTTTAGTTTTGTTGAAAATAAAAAAAAATGATAAAATCTTCAAAAAATAAAATCCTTTGAGATGTAGTTAGGTTTTAGTGTCTAGTTGATATAGAAATTTTGAAATATGAATTTTGACCGTTTTTGCAAAAAAACGGAAAAAAAATGTAAAACGACCATAACTTTTGCATACGACGTCGAAACAAAAAGTTTAATATATCAAAAAAAACTAGAGAAAAACAGGGACTCGATTTCACCCGGGTTTACCCGGTGAAATTTTCTCAGATTCTCAAAATTCCAAAAGTAAAAAAAGTTATTTCAAAAAGAAGATTTTTTCCTACAATTTTTTTTTAATAATTTTAAAAATTAATTTTATTTAAAAATAAATAAATGATGTCATATTTGGATTCCTCACATTTTTCTGATAATAATGGATATATTATTTGTCGAATTTCGATTTACAGATTTAAATATATTAATTATGCCATATTAAATGAATAAATGGCAAAAAATGAATAAAATAATATTATTACTTATTTTATTTTCATTGAAATTCAATATTGTTATTACTTATTTTGTTTATTTTAATAATTGTTTAGAATTGAAAAAATTAAATCATGTGACATCAAGACCTAAGGGTTAATAGGATTGATAGCTTACTATTGTCAGGAAAACAACAAGTGCAGACTTGAAAACTAGGGGCGATAGAACCAGGAAGTTAAGCGTGCTGGGGCTGGAGCAGTGAGAGGATGGTTGACCGGCCGGGAAGTTAGACGATTTGGAATGAGTGCTCCATGCTGGAACAGTGAGGACGGGTTATTAGAGATTAAATTGTCAAATAATTCAAACATTTGAAAATCGGGATAAAACTTAAAAACAAATCAAAAAAATTCAATTTTTTTTTTCTAAAAATTCCTTTAGTCCCGGTTGGTGTTACCAACCGGGACTAAAGGTCCTCCCTCCCCCGCCCCAGACAGCGCCACGTGGAGCCCCTTTGGTCCCGGTTCGTAAGCAGACCGGGACTAAAGGTTTTGGGCATTAGTCCTGATCGGTTTGTCCCGGTTCCAGAACCGGGACTAAAGGCCCTCTGGAACCGGGACTAGTGCCCTGTTTTCTACTAGTGCATCTGTCGCCGCTTATGATGGTTCTATCCTTTTGTTTATGAACGTCAACTTTGAATGTGCGTCCTTTATCATCCTTAAAGTGGTAACTGCCACCGATTAAATTGTTGAAGTCAACCCTTACGTAGCATGGGATACACTATGCAACAATTGAAGGTTTGTAGTTAATGGTAAAGACAGTAAAAGAATTCAGCAAATGGTTAGAATTGAATGCTAAGTTAAACACCGTTACCACAGATTTTTTGAATCCCTCCTTCAAGAAGAGCCCGAATTGTACTGCATTTAGCAAATTGTCCATACAAGGATTTTTGCAGATATGGCAGACCTTACACCCCATGATCCCTCCTTCAAGAAGCACTTATCAATTGTAAATACTTGACATGAGTGCTAGTTATGAAAGTAATATTGAAAATATGAAGCGGCTAAAAAGGGTCAAAAATAAACTAAAAAAATCGCATAACCTTTGCCAAAAAAGTGAAGATATTGAGTTCCAAAATTTTGCCTAAGCGGAAATTAATCAACGTTTTTCCAAAACGTTGGAACTCATGTTTTAATCCCTGTAAATATAACATATATCTTGCATTTGTCATATGCAAGCAAATTCAACTCAACTTGATCTTTTCTAATGTATATTATTACAAAGATATTTCGATGAAACTTATATTCTCTTAGCAAAAGTCTGAAAAAAAATCAACATAACCTATGCTAACAAAGTGAACATATTGATTTCCAGAAATTTGGCGAAACGAAAATTAATCAATGTTTCGCCAAAACGCTGGAACTCATGTTTTAATCCCTGCAAATATAACATATATCTTGCCGAAAGTGCTATTCTACTCCCGAGCTCAAATGCTCCCTTGTAAACAGTAAAATCGAAAAAATAGTAAAAAAATTCAAAAAAATCTGATTTTTTTCTGTGGTAAACTTTGACAAATGTTTTACATGTGTATCAAAATTCAGCACGAAATAACATTCGTGAAAGTCGCATCGAAAAAAACAAAATCAACAGTCCAAAATGTATTCAAAACTAGCATTTGTGGAGCATCGATTTTTTTTTTTGCCACGACTTCCACAAATGTTATTTCGAGCTGAAATTTTGCAAGCATACAAAACATTTGTCAAAGTTTATGACAAAAAAAATTCAGAATTTTTTAAGCTTTTTACTATTTTTGCAATTTTACTGTTTATGAGGGAGCATATGAGCTCGGGAGCAAAAACTCCATGTCCATATCTTGCACTTGTCATACGTAAGCAAATTGGGCACAATCATTGCCAATGAACCTAACAATGCAAGAAATCACAATGCCACTCTAATCATTGATCAAAGGTAATAGCAGTCTGTCCGAACTGAAGTTAGTAACAAATTATCGACATACGAGATATGTGTGCCAACGGACCATAGAATGATAGAGCATTGAATAGCTATCTAGATAGCATTCGGTCCAAACAATGCCTCTGGGTGACACAAAGAGCAGATAAGATGGTCGTGACGCTCAGAATCGTGGCAGACCCAATCGGTCAGGTTGTAGATGCTTCTTTCCATGTCTCCTGTTTTTACACATTGTCGACATATATAGTTTTATTTTGTAGTCATTCTCTCCTTGCTTGTGTAATGAAGAGTTGTGTGGCCGAAGTATAGTATGGACAAATGAGATGGTGGAGTTTGTCGTTTGCGCAAGTGAATCTGGTGTCATATATAGTAGAAAGCAGAAACGAAATCACAAATCACATACAGATGAAGGTTGGTGTGCCCTTCACTTGCCAGTTTTATTATCCATGTTGGATGGCATAGGGCATGTTTGATTACCTGCACATGCTCGTTGAGTGGCAGACAACTGCTTGTTTGTTGGTTTCATGAGGAAAATTAAGAATGTTCATAGGATTGTACGAGTCGTTTATTGCAAATTATAACGACTATATTTTTATACTCTAAATCTGTGTCAGTGGTACTGACGATGCTTATATGTCCGAGGGTGCATATGATTTAATTATTTTTGTAGATTAACTAAGATAGCTTGTTGATTATTCGAGGACATAATGATGCGTTCAGGCTCATACAAATCATGCAGAAATATATGAATATACGTGTTTTGTCTTTCCTAAATATTGCAGTGGATTACGCAAAAAATCTAGATTTAGAACTTATAACAGCTTTTGAAAAAAAATACCGACAAATTATAAGCTAGTTATTCAAACATCTAAATAAGTTGTTTGATGGTAAATCTGTCATATCATGCCCACTAATCAGGTCTGGCTTGGCGTATTTTGAGGACGAAATCACTGTTCTGACCTTGTCAGAGAACTATAGCACAAAATGAACTCTGGACGAAATTATTTCACAATCTGACTCTTTTCGCAACGCCAGAGGCCGTGGCGTTTCTGCTCCACATGGAAACGCCGAGCTATCTCGCGTTACTGATCCACGTGGAAACGCCGAGCTATCTCGCGTTTCTGCCCCACATGGAAACGCCAGGGGATTTGGCGTTTCTGCCCTGTATGGAAATGCCATTGGATTTGGCGTTTCTGGCCTTGATATGCAAAGTCATGGAGCGCAAGCAACCCAGCAGCAGCAAGGTATCGTGGGAACCCGGTCGCATTGGTTTGGCTTGGTCTTTCTCACCCTCTCTCCCCTGCTACTGCTAGCAGCAGCAAAGAGTAAAAGCGTGTAGAGTAAAAAAACGAAACCCAATGCCACCTCTCTCCCACAGACACAGTAGAAAAAAGAGAGAGAGAGGTTTTGCTGAGGAGAGGAGATCTTTTGCCCGGTCTATAGGTTTTCAGGCTACAGCTCAGGCGCAGCCTTGTACTCGTATAAAAAGTTTAGGCCAGGAATAAACTTCCGTTGACCCCAGACAAATAAAAGAAAATTCCTAGTGTACTGTACATGTATAGTAGCTTGCAGATAATCTTCAATTTCTTTTCCGTCTAGCCTGTACCCTCGCGGTAAAAAAATCGTGAGCATGGGAACATACGGAGACATGTTCCTGGTGTGTACACCATGATGTCACACACAATTGACTGTGACCGCAGTGAACCAGAACTTTGATGGAGACATGTTCAGCCGGGAACGTACGGAGACGATGGCGAGCGTTTTTCTTAGTCCTGTATTGGCCAGATGTGAAACGCCAAAGCAAATGGCGTTTCCATACAGGGAAGAAACGCCAAAGCCCCTGACGTTTTCATATGAAGCAACAACGCAATGCACCTCGGCATTTTCATGTGGAGCAGCAACGCAGTGCACCTCGGCGTTTTCATGTAGAGCAGAAACGTCGCGGGCTGTGGCATTTCTAAAAGGGTCAGATCGTGAAATACTTTCATGTCGAGTTCAGTTCGTGACAAAGATTGCTGATAAGGTCAGAACAGTCATTTCGGCCGTATTTTGACACCATGACATTGCCTACGTGTTGAGTGTACGTGAGACCCAATGGCTAGTCCTATTCCTTCTTCTTTCCCGTCTTTCCATCTCTTCCTTTCTCTCAGGCGACATCATCGAGGTGCGGCGGAGGTCTTTCGCCGACAGTCTGTTTGTGCAGAACGCGTTTACAATCGGAGCAGTGTTGTCCTTGCTCTGTACCATCACACTGGACTGCTAGGACAAGATTGAGGAGCTGGATAGGAGCTGAATAGGACCGAATAGGACTATAGGAGCAACTTCAGTCCGGAGCACAATTACTGTATCCGCATGCTCGACTGACCGAACAAGAAATTTTGGTGAACTGGGTTTCGCAAGAGCAGGCATGTAATCCGCATCCTCGCTTGTCTCCCCTTCGACCTCGGCGAAGCGTGGAGACGCATGAACAAAAGCTACCAATCATCTCGTTCTGCATTTTGGCCGCTAATAACAGCTCTCCGCCGCACTGTCCATTGGTACGGATCTCTGCAGCTCCTGACAGAGTCGCCCACTTAATGGTGCCCACTGCGAAAAGGTGACACGGCGCATGCCCACTGTGAGCACAGCCTGCGCGAACAGCCTTGACGCCATAGGGTTGCATGCAGGTGGTGAAGCGAGAAGCTGAAGAAGTGCATCCCAGTTGCCGTTTTCCTCAGAGTTGAGCCAGAGGATCCAGCTATTACCGTACATTCATTTATGTTGCCATAGGGAAGCATGGTCCTCCATCTCTCCTCCTTGTTCCCGAGGTCTCCTACTCCCTCCTCTCTCTCTCCCTCTTTCTCTGTGTGCGTGTCAAATGTGAGTCCAGCTTGCTTCAACTTGAGCCAACACTGAGCAGTATATATGGCTTTGTACTATTTCACACGTGCTTGCTGCAATGCATCATGAGTGCCTTCAGTAAGAAAGTAACATGTGCGTCCATCATAACTGTATAATCTTTTTAACCTGACATTCATGACTGAGTTGCACTCTACAAAGGAAAAAACAATCAGATCTCGTTAACTGTGTTAGGATTAATCTTGAGTTAGTATTGGGTCGGTCATGTTGGAGTACTAGTCTAGTTTATATGTAGTTGGTAGAAGAACATCTACAGCCGGACCTTTCAAACATGTCCCAAACGTCCGGACAGGCCGTCCGATCACTGACCGGGTCAAACAAAAAAACGACCCGCACGGACTCCTTAAACGGGCCTCAAACTTTCGGGCTGATCGGTACCCTTCATATCCAGCCCAAATATGGGGCGGATATGAGGCGTCTGGGCGCGTCCACCACGTCGGTCTGACGTCGTGGACCCATGCGGAATCGGCCAAAAACCCGGTGGTTGGACCGACGCCTCCTCCGGTGAGGGTGTGAACACCGCATGGCACCGGTCCGACTGGATGCGTAGTCCCTAGCCCGGCTATTTAAGCCGACCGTCGGCACCAAAACCTTACCCCAACACATTTTCCTCCTCCCGTCCACCACCGCTGCCACTTTCCACTCCCCGTCCGCCGCAACCATCCCCAACCCGGCTATTTAAGCCATGCCACCACGCCGCCGCCAGTTTCGAATGCCGAAGTGCCGGCGGCAGCACCTTGAGCAGATCCGGGCAAGGGCGAAGCCCGGATCACCGCGGGGCTACCTCCGGATGCAGTGAATCTGGAGGAGGAATTGGACGTGGGGGAGGCGACGGAGGATGTGGGGGACGCTAGGGACGCGGATCTGCTTGTGGAGCAGCATGCCATCCTCGATTCCATCCTCTCGGAGTCAGATGTGGAGGACAGACGCCATCGTCGGCGGGAGATGGAGGTGGAGCAGGCTGAGAGGGAGGCGACGATGTTCGCCTACTTGGATGAGGTCGAGGAGGAGGAGGAGGAGGAGGAGTTGGAGCCCTCCTACGCGGTCGTCTATCCGCCGCCCGGCACCGAGGTCGTGGATATCTCCGACGACGATAGCTAGGACAGTATGTAGTATGTATTACATAGGATTTTTTTTGCATACTTTGTATATATCTAAGGGTTGAAATATGAGAGACTCGAATGAAGAGTAATAAATTTGAGGCGTGCCTGGTCACTATCTGCCGGCGCGTCTGCAGGTGTATAGGGGGGCGGATTTGCCATGTCCGACTGTAGATGTTCTAACTTGATGAAAACAACATCTAGGTGGTCCCACTGCGAGCTAACAGGCCATCATTCAACATCCTTTGACGTGGATTGCGTGTTGACCTGCACAACTGTATTTTCGGCATAAGTTCTGTGCATTAATTGTTGAAGCACATCTCTATCTAATAATAAAGAGGTTATTGTTTTTGATCGTTCGTCATAAAATTATCCTCAAAATTGTCATAAATTACCCACTATGCTATCTATAAGTGAAGAAAACGATTCATATTTTTTTTCAAAAACACCACCAGATTCAATCTTATATAATGATACACTCACATGTTAAGAGCCCACAAGCAGCCCAGTGGCTAAGCCCTTAGTCTTCCCCGCGTGAGACCGCGGTTTGTTCACCGGTTCTGTGCTCCCATTTTTTCTCCGCGCCTTCTACTTCCCGCATGCAGTAATGGATGGGTCGTGACGCCCCTGTTTTTTCTTTTTCCCGTTATCATTTCTGTATTTGTTTTTCATTCTTTAAATTAATCCGGGATTTTAAAAAAAAAATCAAAATTTAAAAAAGTTGCGAGTTTTGAATATATATATCGAGATGTGATAAAATATTCGTGATTTCAAAAAACTGTTCTCGTATTACAAAAAAAATCATGATTTAAAAAAAATGTTAGTGAAAAAATAATTCATGACTTTGAAAAAATGATTGTGTATTCAAAAAACATTCGGTAATTTGAAAAACAAATGTCCATTAAATTTTTGAAAATTTTCAAAAAAATTAAAATGTATCCGTAAATAACGAAAAAAACAAACCGTCGCTTACGTAGAGATTTTATTAGGGGATTCATAGAGGTTGTTTTATGATTTTATTTAGTCCCTTGCGCATCGGGTAATAAAAATGTTTTCGTGTTCTGGACAATGCTGAGCCCCAAAAAATTGGCACAACTTTCTATAGGTTCATTTTTTATGCTTTATGAAAATGACTATATATGTTTATTTTGCCTTCATACACAACTATGTTTATTCTGATATTCACAGTTTTTACTGGTTATGGAAAACACCGCTACGCTAGGTCAAGGCGAGACACGTTATTCATCAGTCTAACTCAGGCACGGTCCATCAATGCAGTTTGCTCACCCAAAAAATATTTCGTTGTGGCGCCTTACGAAATCGTTATGTCACCATCACATTTTCTGTTTTTAAAATGACCTTTTTAAAAGCCCCTTATCTCATCATGCCATCATACATACATAGTTTGTAAAATGACACTTTAAAAGAACTTATCTCATCATAGCATTTGATTCAGACTTTTTTTTATCTCTACCACATCTGCATAATCTGATTGTTTTTCTCCCGTTGCAACGCACGGGCATATTTGCTAGTAATCGAACAAAGGGACATATTTTTGTAAAGCGCCTTACCCTCGTTGGAGAGGGCATGTTCGTGTTTATATGCAGGGGCTTATCCCTGGATCGCATACAGATGATTTGGAGTACACACCAAGATACAAGGAGACAGAGATACAAAAGGAAAAGAGTTTGACAAGAAATAAAGATCCTAGTCTATCTCTAACTCAAACTATTGCTCCTGGACACCTCAGATGCCCCAAGGTGAAAGTCCCTGGACTGTTGCTCAATGATCGCTAAGAATTTTCACATTGGTCTCTATGACAAGAACAAGCTCAGAAAAAATACGAATAAACTCGAAAAGGAGAGTCCACGGAGGGCTACACCCATAAGGGTCCACGAAGTAGCAACCTTGACTATTCCATAACGGCTTCCATCCACGAAGGACTAGCCTCACTATGGGTAGATCTTCACGAAGTAGGCGATCTCCTTGCCCTTACAAACTTCTTGGTTCAACTCCACAACACGAAGTAGGAGGCTCCCGAGCGACACCTAAGCAATCTAGGAGGCACCACCCTCCAAAAGGTAATAGGCTCGGCAATGTCGATGAACTCCTTGCTCTTGTGCTTCAAGATGATAGACTCCTCAACACACAATCACTCTCTCACAGATTTGGCTTGGTGGAAGAGATTGGATTGGTGGAAAGCAACTTGGGGAGGCTAGTGATCAACATTCATATGGTTGGAATGGAATGGCATGATCTCAACACATGAGTAGGTGGCTCTCTCTCAGAAAATCAGTTGGTATGAGTGGGGATCTGTTCTGAGTGCTTCTCTTTCGAGTGGGTGGTGGTGAAAGGGTATATATAGGCATCTCCAAAAATCCAACCGTTACACCTAAAGTGACCAACTCGGTGACACCGATGTGTGAATCTCGGTGGTACCGAAGTGACCAAAAGGTGACAACTTTTGAATCTCGGTGAGACCGATACATAACTCTCGGTGGTACTGATCAGGTGACCAACGGTCAGATTGCGCAAACTCGGTGACGCCGATTCTCACATCTCGATGGTACCGATTTTCGACCATGGCTTACCAGAGAGTTGGTCCAGAACTCGGTGGCGCCGATCCACAATTCTCGGTGGTACCGATTCCTCGAATGGCTATGCAGAGAGTTGGTCCAGAAACTCGGTGAGACCGACTGGCAAATCTCGGTGGTACCGAAGACTGAAAATAGCTAAACAGAGAGTTGGCAACTGAACTCGGTGGCACCGAGTGGAATGTGTTGGTTGCACCGATTTTGGATATTTGACTTTGGACAGACTTTTGTGGAAGAGCTTGTGGGTGTTTTTGGTGACTATCACTTGTGCACGTATGAGCATTTTGTTCACCAACAATACCTTACCCCCTTTTAATAGTATTGGCTTTCCTATGGACTCAAAGTGATTTCTCACAAAGTAAAATGTAGAGTCCTCTTGCTTGCAGCTTTGCCAATCTATTTCCTTGCATCTTGGGGTTATCCACAATCCTTTTGCCATCCCTATCATTGAAATTTTTCTGAAATATGCTTAGTGGAAACATTAGTTCAATGACATATATGTTGTTATCAATTACCAAAACCACCAAGGGAGCAAATGTGCTTTCAATCTCCCCCTTTTTGGTAATTGATGACAACATATAGATCAAAGCTTCGACATATGATATAATCAATGAATATAATCGTCGCTTTGAGAAGTATGTGATAAGCAAGAGCTCCCCCTATATTTGTGCATTATTTTAAATTTGTGTTTGAATGCAAATGCACAATCGATTAGGTACATAGGAAACTTCTTCCATGTCACATACAACTTGGTGGTGTGCGAGAATAATAAGAATGAACATCATGGCACAACACAATCAAGCAAAGGTGAATGATCATCTCATAAGCAACATAATGATAGGAAATAGTAGCAACACACATTAAGCGTATGATCAAACACCACATAGTTCAACACAAACGACCAAAAGATCAAATGTTTTGTAAAGCGATAAAAACCAAACGCTCTCTCATTCGAAGCCTAAAGATCTATATACACTTCTCCCCCTTTGGCAACAAGTTACCAAAAAGTTCAAAGGTATACATCTAAGTGCTCTTGGGCTGATCTCCTCCGGTAGCTGATAAAGGAGTTGAGAGAACTGCGTCGGCGAAGACCTCTGCGGATGTCATGGATGGAGTTGGAGTAGCAACGGGAGGTACTAGAGTTGATGGAGCTTAGGAGGCTGTAGCAGGTGCTGATGAAGAAGGCCTCAAATCTGGAGCTGGCACTGTGGCTGATCTGGCCTGGGTAGTGAAGTGAGTGCCTGGCCTAAGAGGAGAGTCATCCTCATCATCTGTAGTGTGGGGACTGGGCACGCTGTCAACTTACTTCTTCAGCTCATTAACTGTCTTTGTCAGCCCATCCACTTTGTCATTTAGGGTCTTGATCCTATTCTCAAAGATCCTGACAAGACTACTCTGATTTCCCAGTATGTCCTTGATATCCTTCTGCATGCCCTGAACGGTTGAGATCAAAAGATCCATTTGCTCGTTCCTGGATCTAGGGACTGGAGCACTAGTGGCTCGAGCTGCCTCTGCCTCTGCCTGTGCTACAGCTGATGTGGGATGATCTGGGTTCATCACCACAACGTTGTCCTCAAGATCTGGCTGTAGGGGCAAATGGGGCCTGTCAAGAGCAAATATGTGCTTCTCCAGCTTGGAGTTGATAAGCATCTGAATGTAGGGTGCATAACAGCATGAGCGCTTCTGATCAGCAGCAACCCTCTTCACAGTCTCCACAATTAGATCCATCACCCTTATCATGGTGTGTCTATCCAGATGGATCAGCATGTTGATGGAATAGCCTCGGATCATCTTGTCATCTCCAGACTTAGGCATCAAGGTATGCCTCAAGATAGTGTTCATGGTGCGGAGGCCAGCCTGGAGGAAGTAAATGGATCCAAACTTGTGTGATTTCAAGTTGGTAGCAGGGATCTCATTGTACATATTCCTCATAGAATCATGGCTCTCCTTGGAGTCAGAATAGACATCCACGTCACCATCTTCCACCTCTGGGACTCCTAAGATGGTAGCCCATTCCTCAACAGAAGACTCATATCTTGCTCCTTCAGTCATCCATATAATTCTACCATCTCCATAGAAGTGAGCAGTGGAGTAGAATTGCATGATCATCTCATCGTTCCATGCAGTGAATTCTTTGCCAACAAATTCATCTAGGCCAATGCAGTGAAAATTGTCTTGAACATTTGGAAAGTAATCTCCATTTGCCTTGATATACTTCCAGTCAACGTATCTCATGTCACTCACAGCTGGGCTCTTGTCAAGCAAGATTGTCTCATAGAAATCTTGTTGCTCCTTGGTGTAGTACCTGTAGTCCACAGTTGTTTTTCTCCTCTGGGCATATGGATCAATTGCTCTCCATGCCCTCAAACCAGAATCCTTCCTTTTCTTCATGTCTTCAGCAATCAGATGGCTGGCATTGTGCTCTGGAAGGTGTGGTCTGAGCTTCATCAAAGCAGTGATGTCATCATCATCCTCAGCTTCCCTGAAGGTGGAGGTCTTGTTCTTGGAAGAAGCTGGGATCTCTCTGGAGAACCTCTTGGGTTTGTCAGCAGCAGCAGCCTTCTTAGGAGCAGATTTGGTGCTCTTGGAAGTGTTAGTCTTGGGCATAGCATCTGCCACAAGCTTCTTTTTCTTCTTGGGAGGGGCCTCTGCAGCTGGCTCTACCTCCTCTTCTTCTTCAGCTGCCTCCTCTGGATCCTCAAACATAGAGGTAGGCCTTCCAACAACATAAACAATCCTCTTCCTGGATCTCTTCTTCTCACCAGCCTTCTTGGGCATAGACTTCCTTGGAGGCTCAATAGTCATGGTAGCTCTGGAGCTCTCAGGTGCTCTCAATATCTCAAAGCTAGCATACTCCTTTCTGATAGCTTTCTTATTCTTGGAAGAAGTGGCAACAGCAGTGTCTTTGACAGACTTGTCCTGCTTTGACTTGGGAGGCACTTCATCAGGTATGAAGTCCCCATCTTCCTCATCAGAATTGAGCTTTCTCCTAGTTCTTGTAGCAGCTTTGGGCAAGTCAGGGGAACTAGGCACATCATCAAAACTCTCCTCAGGACTAGTGCCTGAACTCATGACAATATTCTCCTCTCTGAAATTGTTCTCACTATCATCTGAAGCAGACATCTCTGACCCTGTGAATAGAGTATAGAAGAGTGGAGAAGATGAGTCATCACAAAATGCAGACATTTTCAAAAGATTGAACTAAGATTTCTCAAATTTTGCATTCTGCCAAATGTATGTCGGTACAGCCGAGGCAAAATTTTCGGACCCACCGAGACAAAAAACCTTCTTTCCAGAAACTTGGCACCATTCTCGGTCACACCGAGAATTAGTACTCGGTTCCACCGAGGTGTTCTCAGCTAGCCAGAAAAACCGAATCGGTGCTACCGATTCTTTTGCATCGGTTCTACCGAGATTCATGTGGTGGACGGCAAAACCTAAAAAATCGATCGTTCGCTATTCTACTAGAATTCCTAGTGGAAAGAGAGGTTTGCAATCCGTGGATTATTGATAAATTTAACTTCAATGTGCAAGATTTGGACGGGGAGCGCAAGGAAGGCCGGATCCATACCCTAGCTTGGTGACGGATCCGCTACGGCGAAGACGGCGGCGAAGATGCCCGTCGACGGCGAGGATCCCAGCGGCGGAGGAGCATGGGGAGACTAGGGCGACGACCAGGGGGTCCTTTTCGGCATCTTAGGGTTTTGGGGCGCGACGGTTTGAGGAGTGAATTTCAAAGCGTCGGGTCCACAGCATATATACCCCTTGCTGTCGGTGGCACTGATTCTAAATTTTCGGTGTCACCGAGTTTCTCAACTGTCTGTAGACAGGGAAACTCGGTGTAACCGAGAATATGGAATCGGTGGTACCAAGATAGAAAACCAGATCAACCCTAGGCATTCGGTGAGACCGAGAATTTTGGGTTGGTTCCACCGAGATTTACTTGGGAGGTTTTAATGGTCAGTACTTGTCGATACGGAACTCCGAGTGCTTATCACACAGAGGGATCGAAAAGTACTTGTTCAAGTTTTGTGATGCAGCAAGAAAAGAATATGAGGTGAGAAAGCATAGATAGCTAGAGAGTGGTCCTAGGCATTCTTGTCCATCCAATTGGCAAAAGAGAAAACAAAAGCCAAATAACAACAATTGGATGTCCTCAAATGGATAAATAAATGCAGACCAACATGCTCACACAATAAGATGTCAGATGAAATCATGACAAACATGCACAAACATACTAGCATCTATCAAGCATTTTGGCGATGACGGAGTCATCTATGTATGAGTATATTGACTTAGGAGCCAAGTAAGAATACTTGATCATAGGTCATACTTATCGTTCAAGCACAAGAGGGGTTACCACTTTTACATAAAGCATTTAATGTTGTCACATACTAAGAGATGCTTTAACTCAAGTCTTAGAGTAAAGCTCCCCCTTGATGTGACATCCCCCCATAGGAGGGATAAACTAACCTTGGGTTTTGTCGATGAAGACTTCATGTAGGTGAAGTAGTGGTGGATGCTCAAAGTTGATGAAGATCACCAAGAGTTGGGAGCATCCTTGTTGTTTCCTTACTCTTCTCACCTACATGGGTTAGTCCCAACATACAAGAGACAAATACAAGGATATCTATGGACATGGAGTGCAAAGCAAGTGTGATAATGTCCATTGATTTGTTGATTACCTTGTCCCTTGCTTACCTTTGAGGGAATGTGTGACTCCTTGAACCATTGCATAGAGTTGATGTTGATTGCAAATAGTTCTTGCCAATAATGAATGTGAGTGAATTTCATTGGCGGAGTCATCCCTCAAGAACTCTCTAGTTCTTCTTCTTGGGGACCCACATCAACTTGATGGGGATCCTTGGTGTTGAAGTAGCCTTTGTAGAAGTTGAGCTTGGAGTGGCCTTGGGAACCCACTCCACCAAAGCTTGGGATTCATCTTCATATGAGTCAATCTCCTCTTGAAGCTTGTTCTTGCCCTTGAGCTTGTGGTCTTGCGGTGGAAGGTCATCTTGAGTGTTTGTTCCCTTGGGAGGAGTATTTTCATACTTCTCCTTTTGAGGAACAAACTTGGGCTTGGGGTATTGACCTTCTTCCCATTCAACTCCATTTGCGTTGAAGTAGCCAATGCCATGGTTCTTCCGGTATCCTCCGTGCTTGCGTACAATTTCCTCAAATTGCTTACACCCGGGAAGACTCTTGTAGATACCTTTCTCTATAATTCCTTTCAATAAAGCATTTTCTTGCTCAAGTGTAACTTGGCTAAGAGAATCATCATTAGTGGAATCAATAGAACTACTAGAAGCAACATTATTAGGTTTAGCATTTTTATTGTTGCTACTAGATGAAGAACCTTTCTTGCCTTTGTTACTAGTTTGCTTAGACTTAACTTGAGGCATGAATGTAGACAAGAGTAATCGTTTGGCTAGATAAGATGAAGTCTTCTTTCGGAGATCGTCATTGATAGCTTTAAGAAACTCATGCTCTTGCTCCAAGGTGAGCTTCTCGAAGCGTAGCTTCTCATGAGTCCTTACAAGCTCTCTATGATCTTCGAGAGTAGATTCATGGGCTAACTTAAGAGTGTTTAATTCTTTAGTTAGTTGTTCTATTTTCATCTTATCATCATCAAATGACTTATCTTGACCAGCATGAGAATCATCAAGTTCATTTGGACTAACATTACTAGCATTATCAAAGTGCAAGTCATCATCACAAAGTAAGTCATCTTCATCACTATCGAAATCAAGATACTCGGGGTGTGATACCTTGGGGCCTTTAGCCATGAAGCAACTTCCACTCCCTTCATTTGGTGAATCAAATAGATCATAGGAGTTGGTAGTCGCTAGTGCAAGTCCGGCAACACCTTCATCTTGACTATAGTCGGAGTTGGAGTGATAGCTTCTCTCGGAGTTGTTGTCGGAGTCGGAGCCGGAAACCCATTCACCAACATGAGCTTGATGTCTTCTTCTTGTGTAGCTCTTGGTGTACTTGTCCTTCTTGTCCGAATCCCTACTTCTCCTTGAGGGTCTTCGTTCATAACGATCGTCTCTACTCCTTCTCTCTCTTTGAGGTGATTCATTCCTTGAGCTTCGTCTTCTAGGTGAATCTTCTCTTCGTTTGTAGGGAGCCGTGCACTCATTGGAGTAGTGTCCGGGCTTCCCACAATTGTAGCAATTGCGGTCACGACTTGACGAGCGCTTCTCTTCATATCTTGAGTTGGAGCTTCGTTCTTTGCCTCTATTCTTGTAGAACTTGTTGAATTTTTGACCATGAGGCTTATCTCTTCATTGGTGACAAGGTTGTCACTTGAAGTTGCGGGAGCATCACTAGTGGCTTTGTAAGCACCGCTAGACTTGTTGTGAAGCTCTTCTTTGTCTTTGAGTGTCATCTCATGAGCAACAATCCTTCCAATGACTTCCGTAGGCTTGAGATCTTTGTAGTTGGGCATCATTTGGATCAATGTGCACACGGTGTCGTATCTCTCATCCAAAGCTCGAAGTATCTTCTTGATGATGAATTTTTCGGTCATTTCTTCGCTTCCTAAGCCGGCAATCTCATTGGTGATGAGAGCTAGCGTAGAGTACATCTCCGCGACTCCTTCACCATCCTTCATCTTGAACTTGTCAAGTTGACTTTGAAGAACGTCCAACTTGGATTCTCTCACGGACTCGGTTCCTTCGTGCATATCAACCAAAGTATCCCAAATCTCTTTTGCATTCTCGAGACGACCGATTTTGTTGAATTCTTCGGGGCATAGGCAGTTGAAGAGAATGTCGCATGCTTGAGCGTTGTATTGCAACATCTTCAATTCATCCGCGGTCGCTTCATGATCCGGTTCCTTTCCATCACCAAAGAATTCACCTTGCAAGCCAACACGAACAACAGCCCATACGGCGGGGTTATGAATAGGAATATGCATTTTCATTTTGTGCTTCCAACTAGCAAAATTAGTGCCATCAAAGTACGGACCTCTACGGTGATAATTTCCCTCACTAGACGCCATACTCTCCTAGGTTGTGAAACCAATGCAATGGAGACCAAAGCTCTGATACCACTTGTAGGACCGAAAGTATGTCTAGAGGGAGGGTGATTAGACTACTTGACCAAATAAAAATCTACTCTTTCCCAATTTTAAGTGTTGGCAGATTTTAGCATTCATATCAAGTCAAGCACACCCTACACATGCATGTCTAAGAGTATAGCATCGGAAAGGTAACACAAGCATGAGTAGTAAAGGAAGGGTAGGAAGATCAAACGCAATTTGTCGACACGAAGATTTTTCCCGTGGTTCCGATAGGTGGTGCTATCGTACGTCCACGTTTATGGAGTCTTCAACCCACGGAGGGTAACGGTCGTGAGAGTCCACGGAGGGCTCCACCCATAAGGGTCCACGAACTAGCAACCTTGACTATTCCATAACGGCTTCCGTCCATGAAGGACTAGCCTCACAATGGGTAGATCTTCACGAAGTAGGCGATCTCCTTACCCTTACAAACTTCTTGGTTCAACTCACCAACATGAAGTAGGAGGCTCCCAAGCGACACCTAATTAATCTAGGAGGCACCACCCTCCAAAAGGTAATAGGCTCGACAATGTCGATGAACTCCTTGCTCTTGTGCTTCAA
This sequence comes from Elymus sibiricus, assembly GCA_039707655.1. NCBI lineage: Eukaryota > Viridiplantae > Streptophyta > Magnoliopsida > Poales > Poaceae > Elymus > Elymus sibiricus. The sequence goes on from CM077667.1 coordinate 53,427,595, forward strand.
GATGATAGACTCCTCAACACACAATCACTCTCTCACAGATTTGGCTTGGTGGAAGAGATTGGATTGGTGGAAAGCAACTTGGGGAGGCTAGAGATCAAGATTCATATGGTTGGAATGGAATGGCATGATCTCAACACATGAGTAGGTGGCTCTCTCTCAGAAAATCAGTTGGTATGAGTGGGGATCTCTTCTGAGTGCTTCTCTTTCAAGTGGGTGGTGGTTAAGGGGTATATATAGGCATCTCCAAAAATCCAACCGTTACACCTAAAGTGACCAACTCGGTGACACCGATGTGTGAATCTCGGTGGTACCGAAGTGACCAAAAGGTGACAACTTTTGAATCTCGGTGAGACCGATATATAACTCTCGGTGGGACACCGATTTTGGATATTTTACTTTGGACAGACTTTTGTGGAAGAGCTTGTGGGTGTTTTTGGTGACTATCACTTCTGCACGTATGAGCATTTTGTTCACCAACAATACCTTACCCCCTTTTAATAGTATTGGCTTTCCTATGGACTCAAAGTGATTTCTCACAAAGTAAAAAGTAGAGTCCTCTTGCTTGAAGCTTTGCCAATCTATTTCCTTGCATCTTGGGGTTATCCACAATCCTTTTGCCATCCCTATCATTGAACTTTTCCTGAAATATGCTTAGTGGAAACATTAGTTCAATGACATATATGTTGTTATTAATTACCGAAACCACCAAGGGAGCAAATGTGCTTTCAAAAACAGGACTTTAGTCCCGGTTGGGAAGGGCCTTTAGTCCTGGTTCGCCAACTGGGACTAATGTATAGGGACTAAAGGGTCCAAGCCTTTCGTTCCGGTTGGCTACGAACTGGGACTAAACCCCTGCCACGTGGTCGGCAGCGTGCGCCAGGGGATGGGGACCTTTAGTCCCGGTTGGTAACACCAACCGGGACTAAAGATTTAGGGGCTTTGGGGTTTATGGGTTTAGGTTTTATTGTTTATTTTTCCTTTTCATTTTGTGTATTCCATTTAATTCTTTTTCATTTCAAACATATTTTACGCTACTACATACTGTACACGTTATGCATATACAATAGAATTTCTCGTAGAACCAATCGTATACATAGAACTTTTCGTACGATCATGCATACACATATGTACAATTTGGTATATACAATTTCTCCTATAATTTGCAAATCATTACATGCAGGCATTAGGTGTAATGGTATTTTCTGTCGGGAGATATGACCTGCTCAAGCAAAAATCCCGCCATTTCCTCTTGAATTACTCGTATGCAGTCCTTTGGTAGGAGCTTATCCCGCATCTCGTTCATCTTTAAAGAAAGAGATCAATATGAACATGTTAGTTGTGTGTGTATATATTAGATCATGATAAAAAATGTGAATGGTGTTTACGTACCCAAAGATCTCTTGCAGTTTTGGTCCTTTCGGCCAGAAAGCGAATGTTCTCGCAAACGTATAATGCACATAAATTAGTCCCCTGTTCCTGCCTCATGCACTTTAGGAGAATATAATTCAATCAGATAATAATCAAGCATGATAATGATATTGAAACTATAATTAAAGAGATGTGTGGACGTAGCTAGTACTACTTAAATACCTTGGACCTTTGCCATTTCAGCTCTGGTTTCCATTCACCTCTAACCTCTTTGATGAACTTTTTCCGAATCCTGCCCGGCAAAGAAAATGAATAAAGGAGTTATTAATTACTTGATATAAGGAAGCGAACTAAAGAGGCCGACATAGTGCGTTAATGATTGAAATTACCTGTCGAGCATCGAATACAGGCTTCTGTATTCTTCAGGGTCTTTACTTAGTGAGTCCAGTACTTCAACAGTTCCTCGTCAATTCTAATGATTAGCAGGATCCAGTTGGTTATTACCACCTTATCGGTACTCACCTTGAGCGGGATGATCTATTGCACTGCCTGTTCTCCGAGCTGGGGAACAGTTTTCCCGCATTTACTACTACCGCTCGACTTCTGTTTTTTTTATTGATGATAGGACTTGCTAATGGAGCGTTCATAGTCTGATAGCGGCCTTTTCTCTGCCGGTTTAGCTGCATTCAAAAAGTGTTGTATGACTTCCTCAGTTATTTTCTCCTTTGGCGGCGGGGGCGGTTTCGGTCCAAAATGGGTCTGCAATTCCTTAGCCACTTGTTCATTGGTTTCCTCGTCAGTCTTCTCGTAAGCTAACTTCTTTTTGACAGGAGGCTTGGGTTTTTTCTTTTCTGCTCTCTTCCGCTTTGGAGACAGCGGAGATCGATAACGTGGACTCGCGCTAGGCTCCGTCTCGGATGGACTATGCTGACGCGGCAGAGATCGATATGGCGGACTCGCCCTGCGCTCCGTCTCGAGGTGGGTTGGAGTCTGCCGATGCGGCGGACTTGGAGGAGGAGTCGGTGGCCTTGGCACCGAGTTTGGAAACACGATGCATTCCTTTTTCCATAAAATGAGACAATGCATGGCTTCTCCCAGTGTCCGCTCCCCTTCATCTCCAAGGTGGTCAAGATCTAGTGATTCATATGCCGACACAACTTCATCCACCCCAACACGAGCATAGCCAGGTGGAATCGGATTGCCGTGGAAGGTTGCTTCAGGTGCACTCGGTAAACAAAGCCGTCCGCCACCTTCATGGATATGTTCTTCAGTTTCACGTGTAGCTCACAAATTGTCGACTCTAGGATATCATCCGCGGGGTAGCGAGCCAGCAGTGAATCATCGGCCGGGACCCCCATGGAACCCACGCTGCTTTTCGACATAGATGATGGAATGGAACCATCCAATGCTGCATCTGGTTGCTCCTGCTGCTGAGACGCGCCTTGCTGGCTAAGTTTGTTGATTTGCTCCTGCTGCAGAATGTATTTGCGTTCCAAGTCCGCATTCTTTGATTCTACCATTTGAATCCGATCTACTTCATGCTTCTTCTTCCTCTCACGGCTTCTGTAACTGTCGTTCCAATCCGCAAACCCCAGAAGCCACGGAACAAGGCCTTTGCCTCATGTTCGTCCCGGGTGTTCAGGATTCTTGAGGGCGCGTGTAAGCTCGTCGTTCTCTCTCTCGGGCTGGCACACACCCATTCGAGCTTCTTTTATTGCTTTAAGTAACTCGTCTGTGGCTTCTTTAAGACTTGCTTGTTCAAGAACCTCCCCTGTCTTTGGGTCCAACTTTCTCCCATGTGCATAAAACCAAGTCCTGGACCTGTCGGGCCAAGTCTATGTTTCTGGAGTGACCCCTGCAGCCTTCATGTTTCTCTCGGATTCATCCCACTTAGGCAACCCAGACTTGTAGCCACCTGGCCCCAGATGATGGTGCCACATTTTTTTGTCGGCATTTATCTTGTTTACTCTCGACCGTTCCTTAGCTGCTTCTGATTCCTTGAACTCCACAAATCTGTCCCAGTCATCTTTTAACTTCAAATATTCTCCATTGAATTCTGGAGTCTTCTTTCCTCCTTTCACGTAATTTTTCCATAATCTTTTCTTCCATGTCTGGAATTTTGTGGCCATCCTCTTAAGAGCACACTTCTTGACTTTCTCCCGTTGTAGATCTGTGAGACCCTCTGGTAGGGTGAAATGTTTCATGAGCGCCTCCCAAAGCAGATTTTTTGCTCTTTCGCTGACAAAATGAACTCTGGGATCTTTTGGCTGATTCCATTCTTGAGCGGTGATCGGGATTTGGTCCCTAACGATAAGTCCGCATTGACGTATAAATTTGTCCGCATTCATTTTAGGAGCAATCGGTTCGCCATCTGCTCTGATTTGATCGATGTTGTACTTTATGCCTTCTTTCAACTTTTTTGTCGGGCCACGTTTAACCCTTGTAGAAGATTCGCTCGATCCGGAGGGCTAAAAGAAGAAAGATTCGTTAATACATACAAATCAATCAATACTTCTGATGATCACCAGAGGGCAAATTAATACCTCGCCGGACTTTGTTAAATGGAGAAAAAATTCATCGCCATCATTGTCAGCTGTTTCCCCTTCGTCTCTTGGTTGTTCTTCCTCAATTCCCTCACCGGATGGTTTAAGGTATTGTGAGCCATCATCTACTTCTTCATTCTCTTAGTTTCCGGAGCGTATCATGTCGTACATGACATTCTCTTGATCACGGTCTCTGTCTCTACCGTCCATAGCTTAACTAATCTAGAACAAATATAAAACAATTAGAATGCATTGAATAAGAAAAATCGAAGATATGCAAATCAATACAAGGCAATGCAACAATATGATCATATAATATCACTAATACATCATCGAATAGTATCACTAATACATCTCGAATATTATTATATAATATCACTAATACATCATCGAATATTATCACTAATACATCTCGAATATTATTATATAATATCACTAATACAGATCCAGTTGATGTCTCGCGGCGCAGGCGGTGGACACCCAAAGAGAAGGAACCATGACAGTATCATAGCTCGTGTGAGATCCCTGAAGAACCTGCCAGGTATTGGAGAACCTGGCGTCTAACGCAGCCATGTAGCGTCGGACGTGCTCGTCCTCCTCCCTGACACGGCGACGTACCACCTCCGCGGGGGCCGGCTCCCTCTGCACTGACAGTGGTCCACGCGACTGATGACCCACAAGTATAGGGGATCTATCGTAGTCCTTTCTATAAGTAAGAGTGTCAAACCCAACGAGCAGCAGAAGGAAATGACAAGCGGTTTTCAGTAAGGTATTCTCTGCAAGCACTGAAATTATCGGTAACAGATAGTTTTGTGATAAGATAATTCGTAAAGGGTAACAAGTAATAAATGTAGCAAAGGTGCAGCAAGGTGGCCCAATCCTTTTTGTAGCAAAGGACAAGCCTGGACAAACTCTTATATAAAGCAAAGTGCTCCCGAGGACACATGGGAATTTCTGTCAAGCTAGTTTTCATCATGCTCATATGATTCGCGTTCGTTACTTTGATAATTTGATATGTGGGTGGACCGGTGCTTGGTTGCTGCCCTTACTTGGACAAACCTGCCACTAACCTCTCTCGCAAGCATCCGCAACTACGAAAGAAGAATTAATATAAATCTAACCATAGCATGAAACATATGGATCCAAATCAGCCCCTTACGAAGCAACGCATAAACTAGGGTTTAAGCTTTTGTCACTCTAGCAACCCATCATCTACTTATTACTTCCCAATGCCTTCCCCTAGGCCCAAATAATGGTGAAGTGTCATGTAGTCGACGTTCACATAACACCACTAGAGGAGAGACAACATACATCTCATCAAAATATCGAACGAATACCAAATTCACATGATTACTTATAACAAGACTTATCCCATGTCCTCAGGAACAAACGTAACTACTCACAAAGCATATTCATGTTCATAATCAGAGGAGTATTAATTATCATTAAGGATCTGAACATATGATCTTCCACCAAGTAAACCAACTAGCATCAACTACAAGGAGTACTCAACACTACTAGCAACCCACAGGTACCAATCTGAGGTTTTGAGACAAAGATCGGATACAAGAGATGAACTAGGGTTTGGAGAGGAGATGGTGCTGGTGAAGATGTTGATGGAGATTGCCCCCCTCTCGATGAGAGGATCGTTGGTGATGACGATGGCTTCGATTTCCCCCTCCGGGAGGGAAGTTTCCCCGGCAGAGCAGCACCGCCGGAGCCCTAGATTGGTTCTGCCCAAGTTCCGCCTCGAGATGGCGGCGCTTCATCCCGAAAGCTCTCTTATGATTTTTTCCAGGTCAAAACCCTCCATATAGCAGAAGATGGGCACCGGAGGGCTGCCAGGGGGCCCACAAGCCACAGGGGCGCGCCCTGGGGGGTAGGGCGCGCCCCCCAGGCTTGTGGCCTCCTGGTGGGTCCCCTCTGGTATTTCTTTCGCCCAATATTTTTTATATATTCCAAAACAATTCTCCGTAACTTTTTAGGACTTTTGGAGTTGTGTAGAATAGGTCTCTCATATTTGCTCCTTTTCCAGCCCAGAATTCCAGCTGCCGGCAATCTCCCTCTTCATGTAAACCTTGTAAAATAAGAGAGAAAAGGCATAAGTATTGTACCATAATGTGTAATAACAGCCCATAATGCAATAAATATCAATATAAAAGCATGATGCAAAATGGACGTATCAACTCCCCCAAGCTTAGACCTCACTTGTCCTCAAGCGAAAGCCGAAATCGATAAATATGTCCACAAGTTTAGAGATAGAGGTGTCGATAAAATAAAATACGGACATGAGAGCATCATGATCATCTTTAGAACAGCAATACTTATTGATATATAATTTCTTATGCTAGAGTAACAATTCATTCACAAGGTAAAGTTTGAATCAAGAACTCTATTGAGAACCAACAAACTATGATCTCAGTCATTGAAGCAATTGCAATTTATCATAACATTGGAAAGAGTCAATATAAGAGCTTGTAAAGCAAATTCACATACTCAATTATCTTTTAGTCTTTCATAATTGCTAACACTGACGCGGTACCTATGAGGTCAAAGCTTCAATTGGACACAGAGAAAGATAGGGGCTTATAGTTTTGCCTCCCAACACTACTAGAAAAAGCCCTATTAGTGGCGCACCTGTTTTCGTTAGTAATGGCGCACTATAGGTGCGCCACTATTAACACGCCACTAGTAACAGATAGTAATGGCGCACCTCTGGTGCGCCATTAGTAATCCAGATAGTAGTGGCGCACTGGATGGCAAGAACACCGAGAACTCGATAGCCATTCCACTGGATGACCTTGCCGCCTAGTGCCTCGATCCTCGCGTACTCATCTTCCCTGTTGGGCTGAATCGAGAATAAATGCAACATTCAGACAGTGTATCTGATGAACTCAATAACTCAGAGGCAATTGCAGGGGTAATGAGCAAATGTGATGAATGATGGTGGCAGTGCCTTATGGTCTAGAGAGAGTGGCAATGGCTCCTTGCCCCGGCAGAGCACCGCCCACGAGCCCCTGCAATTGGAGACGATGATGTGGGACGAGCAGACGACCGCAGTCACCGCCGTTGTCCCCGCGGTGTCCGGCGCATGGACCTCGGCGTCGACGCGGCAGAAGCAGTCCACGAAGGCCTTCTCCCACTGCTTCTTGGAGTCCAGGGAGCTGAGGTCATCGCAGCCGCCGACGCGGTCCTCTGCGGCGCGCAGCTCCTCGGCGAGCGCGGCGTGGAGCCTGTCCCGGCAGTAGTCGGCGACCTCGGCGCCACCGTGGCCGTCGTAGACGGCGAAGAAGTGGGCGGGGAGGCGGAAGGAGGCGCGGTCGAGGCCGTCGACCGCGGCGCCGTCGCCGGCAACCATCCAGAGCGGGACGCGGTAGAAACGCGGGACGGCGGCGGCGGCGTCCTCCATCTCCGGGCGGCGGCCGCAGATGGACTCGAGCCTGGGACGGGAGGGAGGGAAGGAGGGAGGGAGGGAAGGAAGTGGACGTGCCTGGGATGGGGTAGGGTCTCCGGCGACGGGGCGGGGGAGCGCGGCGGCAGGGACAAGGGGGATCTCGGGCGGGCCGGGGGAGATCTCGCGCGGTGGGAGAGGATTGAGAAGAGAAAGTGAGAGCGTTGTGTTGGTGCGTGGTGCGGTGGGTGGCAGGGTGGGACCGGACATGTGCGTGGTGCGGTGGGTGGCAGGGTGGGGCTCGGCATGTGCTAAAACTAGTAATGGCGCACCGTGGGTGTGGTGCGCCATTACTAGTTTTAACTAGTAATGGCGCACCACACCCACGGTGCGCCACTACTAACAATTTTTTTTTTCAAAAAGAACTTGTAAAAAAAATTTGTTAGTAGTGGCGCACCGTGGGTGTGGTGCGCCATTACTAGTTAAAACTAGTAATGGCGCACCACACCCACGGTGCGCCACTACTAACAATTTTTTTTTCAAAAAAAAATTGTAAAAAAAAATTGTTAGTAGTGGCGCACCGTGGGTGTGGTGCGCCATTACTAGTTAAAACTAGTAATGGCGCACCACACCCACGGTGCGCCACTGGTAAGTCTGGGGAGGGGGTGTGCCCAGGAGAAACTTAGCAGTGGCGCACCACACACCAGGTGCGCCATTACTAATATAGACATTAGTGGCGGAGCTATGTGTGGTGCGCCACTGCTATTTAGCAGTGGCGCACCACATACATGGTGCGCCACTAATGTCTATATTAGCTATAGCCCTTTTTCTAGTAGTGCAACTATTTACCTCAAAGGTAAAGTCAACAGAAATAACTCATGATCACCCACATCCTAGTGGATATATGTGTCTAGATCATTCCCCAACACATGACGCTTGCCAAGAGAGAAAGGCGAAATAAAGGAAGTGATGAAGATCACCACGACTCTTGCATAAAGGTAAGTACTAGAAAGTAAAAGTAACAGATAGGCCCTTCGCAGAGGGAAGCAGAGGTTGTCATGCGCTTTTATAGTTGGATGCGCAATCCCTTAATGCAAAAGAACGTCACTTTATATTGCCGCTTGTGATAAAGAACTTTATTATGCAGTCTGTCGCTTTTATTTCTTCGATATCACAAGTTCGTATAAAGTTTATTTTCCTCACACTAATAGATCATACATATTTAGAGAGCAATTTTTATTGCTTGCACCGATGACAACTTACTTGAAGGATCTTACTCAATCCATAGGTAGGTATGGTGGACTCTCATGGCAAAACTGGGTTATGGGTGTTTGGATGGACAAGTAGTATCTCTACTTGGTGCGGAAGTTTTGGCTAATATGGGGTGGAAGCAAGCGTCACATGTTTAAGGATCTATAACCATATAACTTCTATTCGGAAATAAGCAAACATAACCCATTATGTTGTCTTCCTTGTGCAACATCAACTTCTTAGCATATAATATTTTAATGAGTGCTCACAATCATAAAAGATGTCCAAGATAATATATTTATATGTGAACCTCTCTTTCTTTATTACTTCCTTTTAATTGCAACAATGACCAATCGCTATGTTTGTCGACTCACAACAAATTTCAATCGACATACTTCTTATATGTGAAGTCATCACTCCCCATAAGATCATCATGTATACTCATTGCTTTTATTCTACACTTCTTTCTATTTCTTTTTCTCAAGATCATAGCAAGCAAGCAAGGCCCTCAACTCAAAACTACTTTTTAATATATAACTCTCGGACTTGCTTACATAGGGGGAACATAAAGCAAAACTCAAAACTAGATCACACTAAAAACTTTATTCTACTAGATCAAGATATAACCAAAAGGATCGAACTGAGAAAAACGATAAAAGTAAAAGATGTGATGGTGATACGATACCGGGGCACCTCCCCCAAGCTTGGCACAAGCCAAGGGGAGTGCCCATACCCATGTGTTTAGTTGTCTTTCTTCGGAGGTGGTGATGTTGGAGTTGTTGATGAGGTTGGAGGCTTGTCCTCCGTCTTCCAAGGCATAGGCTCACCATCGTAAAAAGATGAACGAGTCTCCGGGATCCTCAAATCTGCAGCCAAACTCATTCTCATAAATCTATATTCATACTCACAATTTTGGTTTTGCAGCTCATAGATCTGGGCTTGGAGATGCTCGATTTTCTTGTAAAGCTTGAAGATGTGCTCCCCGATGTCCTTGGCGTCTAGCTTGTGCTTATGGGTAAACTCCGCGATCATCATGTGATTGGCATTGAGTCCACGTTACACCATTCCTTAGCACTTGAAGACTTGCTGCTCCATTGCTTCGAGCCTTGTATCCATGGTTCCGGTCTTCTTTGGCCCCTCAACATCACGGATGTGCAGCACCCCCTCACGCATCTCAATGGTTTGAGGGTGTCGCAGCACCTCCGCAAGATAGGGGTTGATGACCTTCTTGAAGAACTTGTCCTTCGAAGCACTTGGGGACGTCATGGCGATCTAAATCTGTCCGGAAAACAACTCGAAACAAAAACAGGAGATATTGTTGTGATACGAAGGTCAAAAGCTTCGAGAGATTATATAATGAATTTTTACCGACCTAAAGGAGTATACCAAAAGAAAACGGAGTCCGGAGGGTACACGGGGTGGCCACAAGTCATAGGGGCGCGCCCAGGGGGGGTAGGGCGCGCCCCCCTGGCTTGTCGCCTCCTCGTGCACTTTTCAGACTACTTTAAATTTTCCTATTTTTTTAAATATTCCAAAACGGAGAAAACTTGCTATTGGAAAAGTTTTGGAGTCGGTTTGATTACCGTACCACATACCTACTCCTTTTCGGAGTCTGAAACGTTCTGGTTGGTCTCCCTAATGTACTCCTCCGGAGTTATGGTATTGATAATATTGGTTTCAACATTTATGGGAGTACCTGAGATATAATGTTTGATTCTTTGCCCGTTTACCACCTTCGGATTTGTGCCTTCGGCGTTGTTGATCTTGATGGCACCGGAACGATATACTTCCTCGATAATATATGGCCCTTCCCATTTAGAGAGAAGCTTTCCTGCAAAAAATCTTAAACAAGAATTGTATAGCAAGACATGGTCACCTACATTGAATTCATGCTTTTGTATCCTTTTATCATGCCATCTCTTAACTTTTTCTTTAAACAACTTGGCATTCTCATAGGACTGGGTTCTCCATTCATCAAGTGAGCTAATGTCAAATAACCTCTTCTCACCAGCAAGTTTAAAATCATAGTTGAGCTCTTTAATTGCCCAATAAGCTTTATGTTCTAGTTCTAGAGGTAAGTGACATGCTTTACCATAAACCATTTTATACGGAGACATACCCGTAGGGATTTTGTAAGCAGTTCTATAAGCCCATAATGCATCATCAAGTTTCTTAGACCAATTCTTTCTAGATCTATTAACAGTCTTGTGCAAGATCAATTTAATTTCTCTATTGCTTAATTCTACTTGACCACTAGACTGAGGATGATAAGGAGATGCAATTCTATGATTAACATCATACTTCGCAAGCAATTTACGGAAAGCACGATGAATAAAGTGTGAACCACCATCAGTCATTAAATATCTAGGGACTCCAAATCTAGGAAAAATAACTTCTTTCAGCATTTTAATAGAAGTGTTATGATCAGCACTACTAGTTGGAATAGCTTCTACCCACTTAGTAACATAATCAACAGCAACTAGAATATGAGTATACCCGTTGGACTTGGGAAAAGGTCCCATATAATCAAAACCCCAACCATCAAATGGTTCAATAACAAGGGAGTAATTCATAGGCATTTCCTGACGTCTACTAATATTACCAATTCTTTGGCACTCATCACAAGACAAGACAAACTTACGAGCATCCTTGAAGAGAGTAGGCCAATAAAAACCAGATTGTAATACCTTGTGTGCAGTTCTATCTCCAGCGTGGTGTCCTCCGTAGGCCTCGGAGTGACACTTGTGTAGGATCTGTTCCTGTTCATGCTCAGGTACACAACGTCTAATAACACCATCTACTCCTTCTTTATAAAGGTGTGGATCATCCCAAAAGTAATGTCTGAAATCATAGAAGAACTTTTTCTTTTGTTGGTAAGTGAAACTAGGTGGTATAAATTTAGCAACAATGTAATTAGCATAATCAGCATACCATGGAGCATTACGTGAAGCATTTATGACAGCTAATTGTTCATCAGGAAAGCTATCATCAATAGGTAGTGGGTCATCAAGAACATTTTCTAACCTAGACAAGTTGTCTGCTACGGGGTTCTCAACTCCCTTTCTATCAATAATATGCAAATCAAATTCTTGTAGCAGAAGAACCCATCTAATAAGTCTAGGTTTAGCATCTTTCTTTTTCATAAGATATTTAATAGCAGCATGATCAGTGTGAATAGTTACTTTGGAATCAAATATATAAGGTCTGAACTTATCACAAGCAAACACAACTACTAAAAATTCCTTTTCAGTGGTAGCATAGTTCCTTTGAGAACTGTCTAGAGTTTTACTAGCATAATGGATAACATTTAATTTCTTATCAACTCTTTGTCCTAGAACAGCACCAACGGCATAATCACTAGCATCACACATAATTTCAAAGGGTAGGTTCCAATCAGGTGGTTGAACAACACGTGCAGTGATCAAGGCTTTCTTAAGAAGTTCAAATGTTTCTACACAATCATCATAAAAAACGAATGGAACATATTTTTGCAAAAGATTAGTGAGGGGCCTAGAAATCTTAGAGAAGTCTTTAATAAACCTCCTATAGAAACCATCATGACCAAGGAAACTTCTTATACCTCTGATATTCGTAGGACACGACATTTTTTCAATAGCATCAACTTTAGCTTTATCAACTTCAATACCTCTTTCGGAGATTTTGTGCCCCAAGACAATACCTTCATTAACCATAAAGTGGCACTTTTCCCAATTCAAGACAAGATTAGTTTCTTCGCATCTCTGCAAAACTCGATCAAGGTTGCTCAAGCAATCATCAAAAGAAATTCCATAAACGGAGAAATAATCCATGAAAACCTCAACAATCTTTTCACAAAAGTCAGAGAATATAGCAGTCATACATCTTTGAAAGGTAGCAGGTGCATTGCATAAACCAAAAGGCATACGTCTATAAGCAAAGGTACCGAAAGGACAAGTAAAAGTGGTCTTCTCTTGGTCCTCTTTTGACAGAGGTATTTGAGAGAAGCCAAAATAACCATCTAGAAAGCCAAAGTGTGTGTGTTTGGATAGTCTTTCTAGCATTTGATCAATAAAAGGTAGAGGGTAATGATCTTTCCTAGTAGCTTTATTTAATTTCCTAAAATCAATTACCATTCTATATCCTGTAACAATTCTTTGCGGGATCAATTCATTTTTATCATTAGGAACAACGGTAATACCTCCCTTCTTAGGGACACAATGAACGGGACTAACCCATCTACTATCAGCAATAGGATAAATTATACCTGCCTCCAGAAGCTTTAATATTTCATTTCTTACCACTTCTTTCATTTTAGGATTTAACCGTCGTTGGTGATCAACAACTGGTTTAGCATCAGGCTCCATATTAATTTTATGCTGACATAGAGTGGGACTAATGCCTTTAAGATCATCAAGAGTATTTCCAATAGCAGCACGGTGCTTCTTCAGAGTTTTCAATAATCTCTTTTCTTCATACTCTGAAAGGTTAGCACTAATAATAACAGGATATATCTTCTTTTCATCAAGATAGGCATATTTCAGAGTATCCGGTAATTGTTTAGGCTCTAACACGGGATCACCCTCGGGTGGAGGAGGATCCCCAAGTATTTCAACAGGCAGGTTGTGTTTCAAAATAGGATGCTGATCAAAGAAAATCTTATCTATTTCATTCCTTTCATTCATATGCATATTGTTTTCATGGTCTAGCAAATATTGTTCTAAGGGATCAGTAGGAGTCACAACAATAGAAGCAAGACCAATAATTTCATCCTTACTAGGCAATTCTTTATCATGGGGTTGTCTACGAAATTTAGAAAAATTAAACTCATGGGGCACATCCCCAAAACTTACAGTAACAGTTTCTTTCTCACAATCTATCTTAGGATTAACAGTATTCAAGAAAGGTCTACCAAATATGATGGGACAAAAATAATCTTGTGGGGAACCAAGGACAAGAAAATCAGTAGGATATTTTATTTTCCCACACAGGACTTCAACATCTCTAACAATCCCAACTGGTGCTATAGTATCTCTATTAGCAAGCTTAATGGTAACATCAATTTCTTCTAATTCAGCTGGTGGAATATCATTTATAATTTCTTGATATAAGGTAAAGTGAATTGCACTCACACTAGCACCCACATCACATAAGCCATGATAACAATGATCTCCTATTTTAACAGAAACAATAGGCATGCCAACAATAGGTCTATGTTTATCTTTAGTATCAGGTCTAGCAATTCTAGCAGTTTCATCACAGAAATGAATAACATGCCCATCAATATTATCAACCAAGAGATCTTTAACCATAGCAATACTGGGATCAACTTTGATTTGTTCAGGGGGTGTAGGTGTTCTAGTATAACTCTTACGAACCACAGTTGAAGCTTTAGCATGTTCCTTTATTCTAACAGGGAAAGGTGGTTTCTCAATATAAGCAGCAGGAATAACAGGATCAACATTATAGATAATAGTCTCTTCTTCAACTTTAATAGGTTCAACTACTTTCACATCAATGGGAGGATGATATTTAAACCACTTCTCCTTAGGGAGATCAACATGAGCAGCAAAAGATTCACAGAACAAAGCTACTATCTCAGAGTCAAGTCCATATTTAGTGCTAAATTCACGAAAAGCATCGGTGTTTATAAAGGATTTAACACAATCAAACTTAAGGTTTATACTTGACTCCTTACCCTCGTCGAGTTCCCAATCTTCAGAGTTGCATTTAATTCTTTCCAATAAGTTCCATTTGAATTCAATATCTTTCTTCATAAAGGAACCAGTACAAGAAGTATCGAGCATGGATTGATCATTACGAGAAAGCCGAGCATAAAAATTCTGAATAATAATTTCTCTAGAGAGATCATGATTGGGGCATGAATATAACATTGATTAAGCCTCCCCCAAGCTTGAGCGATAATTTCTCCTTCACGAGGCCAAAAATTATAAATATAATTCCGATCACGATGAACCAGATGCATAGGATAAAACTTCTGATGAGATTCCAATTTCAATCGGTTGTAGTTCCATGATCCAATATCATCACATAGCCTATACCATGTCAATTCCTTCTCCTTCAAATATAAAGGAAAGACCTTCTTCTTGACATCATCCTCGGGCAAACCTGCAAGCTTAAATAATCCACAAACTTCATCCACATAGATTAGATGCAAATCAGGATGTAGTGTTCCATCTCCTGCATAAGAATTAGCTAGCAGTTTCTCTATCATACCCAAAGGAATTTCATAATAAATATTTTCAGTAGGTTCCGTAGGTTGAGGAGCAACTCTTTGTGCTTCCGGTCGAGGTGAAGATACCCCGAACAAGCCCCTCAAAGGATTATTTTCCATAGTAACAAGTGACAGTAAATTTCAGCACACTATATAAATTCTTTCCTTACCAAATTCCACTCACCAAAGGCGCTTCACTCCCCGGCAACGGCGCCAGAAAAGAGTCTTGATGACCCACAAGTATAGGGGATCTATCGTAGTCCTTTCGATAAGTAAGAGTGTGGAACCCAACGAGGAGCAGAAGGAAATGACAAGCGATTTTCAGTATGGTATTCTCTGCAAGCACTGAAATTATCGGTAACAGATAGTTTTGTGATAAGATAATTCGTAACAGGTAACAAGTAATAAATGTAGCAAAGGTGCAGCAAGTGTGGCACCCCGATAGAGGGCCGACGCACGCCAGCCCCATGATAAGACCTGGCGCACGTCAAAGACATGATACAGCAATTCCAGGCACAAAATGGCTTTATTAAATATAATGGAGTATTACAATACTGTTGCTTACAACAATATTACATAGCTCCAAGGCCAACTAAATGGCGGTGGGGGTCTTAGTTCAGCGGCAACTACGTCTCTGGCTGGGCTCCATAACGCACAGGACTGGCTTGGTTACGCTCTAGCACGACATACCTTCTCCTGCAACTGGCCACGTGCAAGGCCAGGTGAGTACTTTGAATGTACTCGCAAGACAACCAAATACATAGCAACCAAACAAGAAGATGACAAAGCAAGCACTATGCTTAGATAAGAATCTATTCTAAACATGGCATAGAATTACTGCAAAACACACATCAAGCATAGCATAGTATGGATCAGACCAATAATCTACATAGCATAGCAATGATCACACTAGGTACTTCCAGTGTTTACTGATACCGAAAATCAACTTACTCTCTTCTGGGTTGTCCCGCAACCCTCGACATACTCATGATCCAACCTAGACTGACTCAAATCCAATCGAAATCATGTGGTCATCCGACCACTCATCATATAGCCATCCCTTGGCTAACATATCATATTCCTGACATCATCTGATGTCTACCAAGATGAGTTCTTCCATCATTACTAACACTGCTACGGTTGACCACCTAGTGAGGTCTGGACGGGCTGTCCAATACGGTGGACACGGCTATTCGGATAGATTTTTACACTCTGCAGAGGTTGTGCACTTTACCCACACCATGAAGCACCTGGCCTCGTGATCCCACTCGGGTGGACCAGCGTTGCTTCAACAGAACCTGCCTGACCCGTGACTCTTTCATCGTACCACCGGCACTCATCCTCCCGCGGAGGTCTGCCCTGGGTGGCCCCTGTGTCCTCATGACACCTGCCACCGTCGTGGCCAAACTAAACTGTCCCAAACGGGGATCAGACTGTCCCAAACGGGGTCCGCACGCAAACAAACAAACAACTGGGCTCACAAGGTTATCGCCGCCTACCGGGCCAGGGCAGCGCGCACGCACAACCTTCCCTCTTTGGTGGTACCGATAAAAGAACACGCGATCAGACCAAGTCAAGGCCGTCCCATACCGGCAAATGTGGTTGCACGGATAAGCCCGGACAGGTGACTCAAGATCAACCAACTAGGTTGCATTAATTCAACTCCTCATATCCACAAACTTCCGGAGGAAACCCAGAATAATCATAGACAGTAATCTCTTAATCCACTCAACATATCCATCAACGTACCACTTCACCGACAATTATAAGTGCTAGCATAGCAAGATCATAGTACTGATAGTCATGGCATTAGATCAACCACCGTGCTAACATGAATATGTTGTTGACAATATGAAAACAGTAATGCTGGTATCTTGTAACGATGTCATCACATGTATATGCAAATGCAGACTAACAGGTAATAGATAAACACAAACAGGGTGCAAGCAAAGTCATCACGCAAGTCCGGAGCTCATGGTAAGAGGTTGGCTTGCCTGGGGGTCGACGAATATGTCGGGAGGAAATGCGATCAACTCGCGGAAGAATTCGCCGGAAAGGGTTCTCTCTCGGAGGGCTCGATCGGAGGGCAAGGGAAAAATGGTTATTTTCACAATGTGAACACATTATGAGAATAATGCCATCGGAACGGGCTCGACGAGACGAAGACGTGGGCGCTGGTTTTACCTCGATCGGAGCTACGATCGTAAAGATATAAGCGTTTAAGCACCGGGGACCAATCTGTAAAAACAATTGCTACAAACAGGCCCCTGGGGCTAAAACAGAGAGCGCCTTCGGGCCGAGTACGCTTCCTGCACTAGAAAGCGCCTTTCTAGCCGAAGTCGTTGGAAAGTACGCTTTCCAGAAGCGAAATCGCATTCATGAAAATACGCTTTCACTTAAAAACGCGCGTGCCCGAGTTGACTCTCTCACTCTCTTGCTGACGGGCGGGGCCCGCCTTAGCCTCTCTCTCTCTCTCTCCTCCCTCTGGCCGTCTTCAAGCTCGACCGGGGTAGGGACAGGGGCAGCCGGCCGCCGGCGTCGCGGTCACCTCGCCGCACCAGGGGGCCGGCCGGCGAGCTCTCTGGCACCAGCGTGCCGCGCCGCGCCCGAGGGTGGTCTCGAGGCCACCGGAGGTGGGCTGCAGCGCCGTCGCCACTGGCCGGGGCGCGGTGGCCGACGGGCGCTTGCGGTGCCGCCGCAGCAGCACTTCCTCGGAGAAGCTGAGAATGGCGGCGGCCCTGCGAGCTCCTGGGGGTGCTCTGCCCGTGGATAGAAGAGAGGGGGAGGCCCACGAAGCTGGAATCGCCGTGGAGGTCCGGCGGCGGCCTTCGGCCATTGGAGAGGCGGGGAGCTCCAAGAGCTCGATAGGAGGAGGGGGAAGGGCTTGCTGCTGCTCGGGGGCTCGGAACACGCCTTAACTAGCTGCGGGGGAAGGCTCGGGAAGGAGGAGGGCGGCAGCCGGAGCTTCGGGACGGCGACCGGAGCTTCGGGACGGCGACAGAGGCTTCCACGGCTTGAGGACAAGGGGAAGAGAGCTCCAGAGGGTTCACGCGCGCAATGGGAAGCTCCTAGACGCTCCTGGACAGGCTGGAGCTCGCTGGAGAGGCGCTCCCGACGACTCTGGCGCACAGTGCACGTTTTTGGCACGCTCTAGTCGTGGTCACCATGTGGCCACGGCGTTGCCACGTAGCACACGAGGCCAAAATATGTCTAGGGTCTTCTCCTTCCGATCCTGAGTTGACCTATGCAGCTGGATAACTCTGGAGAGGGCTAAGGTGACAGGTCCAAGGTCAAATAGTTTCCAATAGCAACCTGTTTGTGCTGTGGTGTGGCCACCATAGTGCTCACCTTGGCTTGATCTTGGGCAGGGGGGAATCATCTACTAGGGTCACTAACCTAGCAAAATATCAGCTCAAACAAACCATTCTAGATAGCACTTCCTTTGCAACTTGGTACTCTGGCCAGGTTTGGAAATGAGGGACCTGGGGTCAAATAGCTAGATGGACTTGGATGATTTTTGGAGGAGATCAATGATTTAGGCATATGGAGGCACTGTAAAGATTTCATACCATTTGCATAAGTAGAAATGGTACTTCCTTCACAATGCTCCAATCTGGACAGAAACTTGGATAATTTGCTGAGGAAGATTGGCTAGATGGAATGGGCTAATTTTTGGAGGACAAAGGTAATTTATCACAATGCATCACCCTGCAAAATTTTAGCCCAAGGAGATCAAGGAATCATGCACTTCCTTTGCGAATGGGAAATCTGGACAGAATTTGCAAAGGGAAGTGGTGCTCAAATTTTGAATTGGGGGACTGGATATTTTGATGGAAATGGAGAAGATATGGATATGAGAAGCTCCACAAATTATTTGGGATTTTTCCTAGCTACCAAAATGGTAGTTCCTCTGGAAAGGCCCCAAATTGAAAATTGGCTTTAAATAGGAAAAGGCAATTTCCCCTATTTAATTATAGCCAATATTTTTATGAGAGCTCAATATGATCACAAAGAATATCTCCACAAGTTTTCATGGGCTTTGGAGATGGATAGATATTTTCCTGGATTTAATTCCTCAGATAGGCAGAAAAAGGAATTAATTCTAGGGGGGAAATATTGCATATGACTTGGCCATATTTTTGCACATCTAGGGTTTATGGATGAAGGAGGATCTCTAGAAATTTTGGGAGGATCAACAGGGCAAGGGGAATGATAGCTCCTTTGTAAACACAAAGGCAGGATTTCCGGTTTCAATATTTCAGAACTAGGGTTTAGATAAGATTTGGGGTTTACTGATGGAGGGTTGACTGGCACAAGAGTATGGGAAAGGTACTGAGAGGTTGAAGATAGACTGGATTCACCTGGCCACTTACCAAATTCCAGAGGAAAAACTCGGGAGAGAAAAGCTAGGAAGGAATAACAGCTCAAAAATCGATAACCCAATTTTGGGGTGTTACAGCAAGGTGGCCCAATCCTTTTTGTAGCAAAGGACAAGCCTGGACAAACTCTTATATAAAGCAAAGCGCTCCCAAGGACACATGGGAATTTCTGTCAAGCTAGTTTTCATCATGCTCATATGATTCGCGTTCGTTACTTTGATAATTTGATATGTGGGTGGACCGGTGCTTGGGTGCTGCCCTTACTTGGACAAACCTCCCACTTATGATTAACCTCTCTCGCAAGCATCCGCAACTATGAAAGAAGAATTAAGATAAATCTAACCATAGCATGAAACATATGGATCCAAATCAGCCCCTTACGAAGCAACGCATAAACTAGGGTGTAAGCTTCTGTCACTCTAGCAACCCATCATCTACTTATTACTTCCCAATGCCTTCCCCTAGGCCCAAATAATGGTGTGAAGTGTCATGTAGTCGACGTTCACATAACACCACTAGAGGAGAGACAACATACATCTCATCAAAATATCGAAGGAATACCAAATTCACATGATTACTTATAACATGACTTATCCCATGTCCTCAGGAACAAACGTAACTACTCACAAAGCATATTCATGTTCATAATCAGAGGAGTATTAATTATCATTAAGGATCTGAACATATGATCTTCCACCAAGTAAACCAACTAGCATCAACTACAAGGAGTAATCAACACTACTAGCAACCCACAGGTACCAATCTGAGGTTTTGAGACAAAGATCGGATACAAGAGATGAACTAGGGTTTGGAGAGGAGATGGTGCTGGTGAAGATGTTGATGGAGATTGACCCCCTATTGATGAGAGGATCGTTGGTGATGACGATGGCTTTGATTTCCCCCTCCGGGAGGGAAGTTTCCCTGGCAGAACAGCTCCGCCGGAGCCCTAGATTGGTTCTGCCCATGTTCCACCTCGAGACGGCGGCGCTTAGTCCCGAAAGCTCTCTTATGATTTTTTCCAGGTCAAAACCCTCCATATAGCAGAAGATGGGCACCGGAGGGCTGCCAGGGGGCCCACAAGCCACAGGGGCGTGCCCTGGGGGGTAGGGCGAGCCACCCAGGCTAGTGGCTTCCTGGTGGGTCCCCTCTGGTATTTCTTTCGTCCAATATTTTTTATATATTCCAAAACAATTCACCATAACTTTTCAGGACTTTTGGAGTTGTGCAGAATAGGTCTCATATTTGCTCCTTTTCCAGTCCAGAATTCCAGCTGCCGGCAATCTCCCTCTTCATGTAAACCTTGTAAAATAAGAGAGAAAAGGCATAAGTATTGTACCATAATGTGTAATAACAGCCCATAATGCAATAAATATCAATATAAAAGCATGATGCAAAATGGACGTATCAGCGACCGCCACCAAAGAACCTCCGGGTCGACGAAGGGACCGTGATTCCTCACCAAGCTGCGCGCCCAGGAAGGCAGCAACTCCCAGTGCCAGCCCGGCGGAGCCCAGTCCCGGACATGGCGCCTCTCAAGCTTGTTGTTGACACCGAGTCGACGATGAGGATGCTAGCCGGGCATCGTCGACTCAACGGCTACGCTATGCAACTAAACATTTAAACATCTAAACATCATATATCTGCCTAATATAAAATAGCTAATGCCTAATAAAAAGTCTCATTTACTAAAACATATTAAAACCTAAACCCTAAACATCTAAACATCATATATCATCCTCCGACGATCGTCGGGGACTCCTCTCCGGTGATCGTCGGGGACTCCTCCGACGATCATCCGGGATTCCTCACCGGCGATCGTCGCGGACTCCTCCGGCGATCGTCCAGGACTCCTCACCGATGATCGTCGGGGACTCCTCCAGCGATCGTCCGAGACTCCACACTGGCGATCGTCGGGGACTCCTCTGGCGATCGTCGGGGACACTACAATAGCACTTAGGATGGAGGTGGAGGCGGGGCCGACGGTGGTGCTGCTATGGCGTCGGCGGAGGCAGAGGCGGAGGCGGAGGCGGGGGCGGAGGCGGGACCGGAGGCGGAGGCAGAGGCGGAGGCGGGGCTAGCGGTGGTGCTGCGGTGGGCGGGGGCGAGCGGCGGAGGCGCGCAGGGCCGATGGGGACAGAGGAAGGGGGGAGCCTTACCGGCGTTGCTGAGGAGAGGGGCAGCGATGGCGACGGAGGAGACCGGCGAGGAGGAGGTTGGAGATGAGGAGCAGCGACGGCGACGGCGTCGGGGCGGATTTGGGCAGCCTGGCGGCATACCTAGTGGAGTGGCGTCGGGGGAGAAACCGAGGAGAGGAAGGAGAAGGCGGGGTTAAATACCCCAGGTCCTTTAGTCCTGGTTGGTGGCTGCAGTCGGGACAAAAGGTCCTCCCTTTGCTCCCGGTTGGATCCACTAACCGGGACTAAAGGCCCATCTTTTCGGCGGCCCAAATTCCGCGTGGGAAGGGACCTTTAGTCCCGGTTGGTGGATCCAACCGGGACCACTACAAGAAATATGTCAACTTGTGACCTTCTGGCAGTGACCCTGGAAGAAATGATCGTAAATCTACGACCATTTGAGACCAATTGCTCGTAAGCTTTTCGGGGGGCTCCAAACGTTAAACCACAACGACCAATTTGGTCAGAAAGGTCGTAATTTCCTTACACGAAATGGTCATAAACCAGACAGCACTGGTCTGGTGCCTTATTTCTAGCTGATGACGACCAATATAGATGGTCATAGCCTTGTAAATTGTGGTGCATTGCTATGACTAGGCGCCACCTCATCAGTTTTGCCTATGTGTCATGTCCATGTATCAATTTTTGCCCTAGGTTGTGAAGGAGCCTACATTTCTGTCATTCCAAAGATTCCCAAAAAATTCTCATAAATACTTTGGATCATATATTTCTCAAATACGTCAAAACCCTTCCTTGCCTAGTTCAAGAATAATTCAGGAATATGCATTTGCCTATTTTGTTCAGAACATCACTTTGTGAAGGAAGTGTTATTTATATTTTTTGGATTGCCCTCAAAATTTTAGGGCACTCTTTTCAATCCAAATCATTGCCTCATGACAAAATTCAGATCCATTTGCCTATTAATCTTCCTCAGCAAATTTCCTAAGTTTCTGTTCAGCTAGAAGCTTTGTGAAGTAAGTACTAGATAGGCATCTCCTAATAAGCTGAATTTTTTCCACATATTCTGTATGCCAAAATCATATCTCTCCACAAAATTTGATCCCCATCTAATAATCCATGTGAGCTCACCATCCAATCTTTTTTTCTGGTAATATTTCAGTTTGTGAAGCAGCTATATTTTATATTTCTTTATAATTTCTGAAAATTTACCAAGAGATGACCCTGCCCACAGAACCTCTCTATACCAAATTTTATATGATTTTAATGTAGCCAATGTTCCTCAATATTTTTCCCAATTTTCTGTTCAGTGGAGAGCATTGTGAAGGAATTACCACTTTTATTTATTCAAATGGTATGAAATTTGTACAGTACCTTCATATGACCAAGTTGTCATCCTCCACAAAATTACAGCTCAATCCAATAATCTATGTGAGCCTAGATTCAATTTCTATTTTCTGGCCAGATTAGCACATTGCAAAGTAAGTGCTACCTAGACCCCTCGTATTGCCCTCAAACTTTTTGGGCACTCTTACAAACTCAAATCATTGCCACATGACAATATTCACCTCCATTTGGGTAGTAAATATTCCTCAGTAAATTTACAAAGTTTCTATCCACAGAGAAGCTTTGTGAAGGAAGTACTATCTAGGTTTCTCAAAATTCTTTGAGATTTTATCACATCTTCCATATGCTCAAATCATAACTATCCACAAAATTTGAGCTCATTTCATTTGGCCAATTTCTCTCAATAATTTTCCCAAATTTCTGTCCAAATAAGAGCATTGTGAAGGAAGTACCACTTTGGCATGTCCAACTGTTATAAAATTTTGACAGTGCTTTTATATGCCGAAATTACCATGCTCCACCAAATTTCAGCTCAATCCATGCATTCATTTGAGCCCAGCTTCAACATCCATAGTTCTGGTCATATTTTCAGTTTGTGAAGCAAATATATTTTATATTGCTTAATTATTTTTGACAATTTACCAGGGAATGTTACTACCTGCATAACATACCTCCACCAAATTTGAGCTCATTTCATTTAGCCAATTCCTCTCAAAAAAATTCCCAAGTTTCTGTCCAGAGAAGAGCATTGTGAAGGAAGTGCCACTTTGGCATGTCCAGATCGTATCAAATTTTTACAGTGCTTTTCTATACCCAAATTACCATGTTCCACCAAATTTCAGCTCAATATATTCATCCATTTGATCCCAGCTTCAACATGCATATTTTTGCACAGTGTGGTACTTTGCAAAGCAAGTGCCACCTAGGATTCTTCATTTGAGCTGAAAATTTGCCAAGACATTCTCCTTAGTAGATGATCCACCTCAGCCAAAACTCAGGCCCATTGGCCATGTGAATTTCACCGACCGCTAATCAAACACTTTGCTGCTAATTCATGTTTGAGCTTAGTTCAGTCTCCTCATGAGATTCTTCTGTTGTATTATTCTTCCTAACACCTATCGGGGGAGTGACCAACTCACTAGACATGCCTAGGCCGCCCAGAATGTGTGGCGACGC
This sequence comes from Elymus sibiricus, assembly GCA_039707655.1. Lineage (NCBI taxonomy): Eukaryota > Viridiplantae > Streptophyta > Magnoliopsida > Poales > Poaceae > Elymus > Elymus sibiricus. Next base: position 53,451,393 of record CM077667.1, read on the forward strand.
CACGGTCACTCGGTGACCACGCGGCTGGCATGCCGGTTTACGTGCTCTGGAGTTGGGGCCCTCGGACACCATCCAGACCTAGACGTCTCATCACCACACCATGTATTTCTGATTAAATGGATACTTATGTACCTAAAAAAGATTTTTGGAAAAAATAAAGAGCAAGCTATAAGGCAGCTGCAGTTCAAATTTGACCCGCTTCCTACTGAATCGTCGGAGATTTGTCTTTTTCACGAGAGGGGGATCAAAACTTTTGACACCCAACAATTTTGTCAATTATACATTAAACGTGGCCTAATATTTTAGAAAAATGATTTGGTCCAATTTTGCAATAAATATATGGTAGGTCCTTCACAAAAAAAACTCATTTTGGGCACTAAAAAAATGGAAAATGAATTTTTTGTCCAAAGAAAATGAAAACTTCCTGAGGCAACATTGTTTGCCATTACAATATGCACCCTTTTGCAGAATATGAGATCATTTCAACAAACTATGCCATGAATGTGGCCATAAGATTGATCATTTGGCTTGAAAGCCATGAATCTTCACACATGATAGCTCATTTCTTAGAACACTTTTTTAAAATAATTACCGTATTACAAGTTTATTATTTTTCCTGGTAACTTGGTCACATATAATGACACAATGCGAAGGTTTTTCAATTTTTTGATTTATTTTGATTTTTTCATGCCCATTTCAAAATGCGATCAAAACGACGGGCATGACCGTTCCTAGCTATGGGTTGAATAATGAAATTTTTTTGGTGTTTCTACGATTAAATAGATACTTTTGTACCTAGAAATGATTTTTTCAAAAAATAAAAAGCAATCTATGAGGCAGCTACAATTCAAATTTGACCCGGTTCCTGTTGAATCGGGGGAAATTTGTCTTTTTCACGAGAGCTGGCTTAAAGCTTTTGACACCCAACCATTTAGTCAATTGTACATTAAATATGACCTAATATTTTAGAAAAATGATTCGATCCAATTGTGCAACAAATATATGGTAGGTCCTTCACAAAAAAAAACTCATTTTGGGCATTCAAAAAATGGAAAATGAAGTTTTCGTCCAAAGAAAATGAAAACTTCCTTAGGAAACATTGTTTGCCATTCCATGATGCACCCTTGTGCAGAATATGAGATCATTTGAACAAACTATGCCATGAATGTGGCCATAAGATTGATCATTTGGCTTGAAAGCCATGAAGCTTCACGCGTGATACCTCGTTTGTGAGAACACTTTTTAAAAATAATTGCCGTATTACAAGTTTATTATTTTCACCAGTAACTTGGTCACATATAATAACACAATGCGAAGGTTTTCCAATTTATTGTTTTTTTTTATTTTCCATGCCCATTTCAAAATGCAGTCAAATCGGCGGGCATGACCGTTCCTAGCTAGTGGTTGAATTTTGGAAAACTTTTGGTGTTTCTCTGATTAAATAGATACTTATGTATCTGTAAATTATTTTTGGAAAAAAATCATGAGCAAACTATGAGGCAGCTGTAGTTCAAACCTGACCCGCTTCCAGCTGAATCGACATAAATTTGTTTTTTTTTTCACGAGAGGTGCATCAAAACTTTTGACACCCAACCAATTTGTCAATTATACATTAAATGTGAACTAATATTTTAGAAAAATAATTTGGTCCAATTTTGCAATAAATATATGGTAGGTCCTCCACAAAAAAACTCATTTTGGCTCTAGAAAAATGGAAAATGAATTTTTTGTCCCAAGTAAATGAAAAGTTCCTTAGGCAACATTGTTTGCCATGACAATATGCACCCTTCTGCACAATATGAGATCATTTGAACAAACTATGCCATGAATGTGGCCATAAGATTGATCATTTGGCTTGAAAGCCATGAATCTTCACACATGATAGCTCATTTTTGAGAACACTTTTTTAAAATAATTACCGTATTACAAGTTTATTATTTTTCTTGGTAACTTGCTCACATATAATGACACAATGCGAAGATTTTACAATTTTTTGATTTGTTTTTGAATTTTTCATGCCCATTTCAAAATATGGTCAAAACGACGGGCATGACCGTTCCTACCTAGGGTTTGAATATTGAAAAACTTTTGGTGTTTCTATGATTAAATAGATTCTTTTGCACCTAGAAACGATTTTTGGAAAAAAGCATGAGCAAACTATGAGGTAGCTACAGTTCAAATTTGACCTGTTTCCAACTGAATCGGCAGAAATTTGTCTTTTTCACGAGAGCTGGATCAAAGCTTTTGACACCCGACCATTTAGTCAATTGTACATTAAATATGTCCTAATATTTTAGAAAATTTATTTGGTCCAATTTTGCAACAAATATATGGTAGGTCCTTCATAAAAAAACTCATTTTGGGCACTCGAAAAATGAAAAATGTTTTTTTCGTCCAAAGAAAATGAAAACTTCCTTAGAAAACATTGTTTGTTATTTATAGATGCAAACTTGTCTAAAATATGATGTCATTTGAACAAACAATGCCATGAATGTTGCCATAGGAGTGACCATTTGCCTTGAAATCCGTGGATCTTTGTACATGAATCGATGAAATTTGTCTTTGATAAGAGTGGATGGAAACATCTTGACACTCAAATATGAGCTAGTATTTTTGAAAAATAACGTAGTCCAATTTTACAACAAATATTTGATATTTTCTTTAATTTTTTTTCCAGAGATTTGGGTAAAAAAATCGAGTTTCGAGCCGGCCAATGAGAGACGAGAAAATGCCTCCACGCGGATCACCTAGTTGAACGTGATCTGAGCCATCCATCAGCTCCCATCCAACGGTGGAGCATCTGGTAAGAAAGCAAAACCCTAACCACACACCCACCCACCCACCATCTCCAGATCCGATCGAGGCACCACGCCGCCCACGTCCCCACCACCCACTCTCTCCCCCTCCCCTCGCCTTCCCCCCGGCGGCGGCGTGCGATCCAGATCTTGGCCTCCTCCACCATCTCTACCTGCGCGGCAGCAGCCACGCCTCGCGTGCCACCTCTCCTACTCCTACTCCATCCATCCATGGCATCCATGTTGTGCTCCTACTCCTACTCCATATCCATGCCGCCCGTCGCCAAGGCTCCGCTGCCCCGCGACTCGTCACCGGCACAATCATACTGTCGGCTGGACGAGCCTGCCAACCGCTCGAGATCCCCATGCTGAAATTCCTCAGATATCTCTACCTCTCACGCGCGCCAATGGCATCTGTTGACGCCGGTGAGGGGCGGGCAGCACCCGCGCCCGCGCCCAGGGCCACAGTCTCGCTGCCACCAGACGCCGTTGATTAGGGCACAAGGCGGCAAGAACACAAGGAGAAAAGAAAAGGAACCCATGGATGGCGAGGGGAGCAAGACGAAGACGGTGTGCATGACCAGCGCCGACGGGTTCATCGCCTCCTGGCTCGTGAAACGGCTCCTGTCCACGGGCGAGTACACGGTGCATGGCACCGTCCGCGACCTCGGTAAGATCACGAGATCCACGCCACCTTCGGTTTATTTATCGCGTGGAAAGGATCGACCCGACGTTGGAAAGTGTGTATGTGTGTGCAGGTGATCGCAAGACCGGTCACCTGAAGGCGCTGGAGGACGCCGGGGAGCGGCTGCGGCTGTTCAAGGCTGACGGGGACGTCCTGGACGAGGACGCGTGGTCAGACGAGGACCACTGCAGAACCACCGGGATTGCATTCTCTTCTCTGCGCCCGCGCATCTTCGTCGACGAGTGCGGCCTCGCCGGCCTGCTCAGCCCGGAGCAGTTCCTCGAGGACATGCTGCAGGAGATCTTCCCCTCTTGCGCCGTCCTTCCCGGTTTGTTTCTCCCCTTCTAACCATACTCTCTGCGCCGCCCATGCCCGGGTGCTGTCTTGATGATGTTCATGCCAACTGTTAAGCAGAAGTTGATAGGGATGTCATATGATTTTGTTTGATCTTTGCTAATGTGAATTGTGAAATGTTAGTTTTGCTTAATCTGAGTATCATCAAAGTCGCTACCTCTGTTATGTTGAAACAGTGAGTCTATGCGACTATTATCAGCTAATCTCTAACTTTTTCGCGGTATCCTGTTCTGTCAAAAAACATGGAGTGCTTTTTCTTGTATCCATAATGAGTTTGTTTAATAGAAGTTCTTTATAATGTAAACAGTTCAACTTGTTACTCTGCACTGCCTATTTTCCAGCTGATTATCTGAAGTTGTTTAGCTAATGACCAAAACAGTTGTTTAGCTATGTGAATTGTCTGTTTTCCACCTTATAATCCATAATTATGAGTTTTCCTAGCAAGTATTATACCTTTTCTCTTGAATATTCTCAAATTTGATAATCGTGTTTGCTTCTAAATCATTCAGAGTTGGCATATGCTGAAAGAAACACTTTGAGAAGAAGTCAAATTACACTTCGTGAAGTAACTGTCACCAAATCTAAGGTTAAATACATGTTTGAATTGTGTTGTTTTATACAGGTAGCCCAACAACCTGTTGGGCATCAGTTGCACTTGGAGATGGTGTGGGGATAGGGGCTGCGTTCCCTGAATGCTCATACATATTCAATGGTTCTCCTCCAAAGTGGTCGGGCAAAGCTTGACTGTTCCTGCTCATTCTGAACTAATTGGTTTCTCACATTGTCCTTAATGTCCTGTTAGTTTGTTGCTATTTGGTTAAAATTTATGGTCCGGATGTCAATATGTTTGATACCAAATTGCCAAATATGGTATTCATTGTATTTCTCCTTGATGCCAGTATATCATCATTATGGTAGTTTACACTACGGTTACCATCACATTATATTTTTGAAACACAATTTTTAGTTTGGTTAGTCTGCCAAGAACATACGTCTTCTCATTTGTGGCTTGAACACTTTGCGACTAAACTTAAGGCACGTAGCAGGTTTATATGTTGAAAATATCACAGGAATAGTATAAATAGATTAGGTACTGTATATTACAAGTCATTTATTTATGGACAGTTTTGTAACCCTTTAACATTTTGGGCAATTGCAAACATATTTTCAGGCTAACACTGATTTAAACACAAGCTCTGAATATGGTGTGGTTGAGCATACCTTGTCAACTTCCATGCTTGTCTGGTGTATTAGTTGTAGCTGAGTCTGTTCTCGCATTCTGGTAGTTTTGCATTTTTCTTGTGTGTCGGTAAATTTATCAACAATTTGTTGAGATGCTTCCATGTTCCCTCGATGATTGTGCCCACACAGGTACAATGGATATAACATGATGCTGCTGCTGCCATAACTTGTTTTCTTGTTTACCATGCAGGTACAACGGGAGCAAGCTCATCCTCCTCAATCCATAACTACTGCATGACTGTCGTAGTGCATACTCCCTCTAGTTCCTGGAGCATCTGGACCTCTTATTGTAGTAGCTGGTATGCTTGACGCGTGTATCTCCGTCTCCTTACTATTTTGCTAGAACCATAAATCCTGATGCATGATCATCATGGTCTGGTTCGTTAGATCTGTTCTGCTAGTGCTTAAAATTTGACATGCCTGGATTCTGAATGAACTCTTTCTTATAGTTTTTAAACACATACTGGTTAGTGTTAGTCATACTATTTATGTTAATTCTTGCTTATAAGTTATTGGATCCATCATTGTCTAATGTTTGATGTTCTATACACATTCTTATTCTTATATGTTCATTCTTATTTTTTGCACAGGTGAAGTGCGAATCCAAGTCCGAAGCTGTGAAGCATATCAGCAAAGAGTAGCATATTATGTGTTGTAATTGTAGGCAGAAGTATACTGTAACGATTGTAATAGACTAATGTAGTGTTGTTTTGGACGAATTTCATTTGCTCTCTGGATTGTTCGAAATAATGATTGTGTATGTGATTTGAATACCCGTGAAATGGAAACCTAACAAGGAGGTCCAAGTTATAATGGTTGTTTGACAAGTTTTGAAATTTATGATGTGTGGGATAAATTTTGAGATAAGCATGACAAGTGGGACCAATCTGACTGGTGGGACCAGCTGCAAAATAAAATGGATAAAAATAGAAAATCAGTCGACTGTAAAAGGCTGCATCCTAGAAAATAAAAGGCCGAATTGCTGGGCTAGGCCCATGTAGCTAGCGAAAATTAACAGGAAAAATATATTAAAAAGGCTTAATTAATGGGCTCGGCCCATATAAACACCGAATTGGACCGGGCTGATTCTTATCAACGACCAATTCAATTGGTCGCAATTTTGCCACGTTGGATCCGACGTGGCCAGGGCAGACAACCAGCGACCAAAACAATTGGTCGTAGGACCAACAACCTTTTATTTTGGTCATAACCTTCTACGACCATATCACATAGAAGGTCGTTAAGTTTCATTAAAGACGGCCAGCTTTTGACCAACAGTCTTTGGTCAGAAAAACATTGCAAATGAAAAACAATGACCATTCAGTGACCAATATTGATGGTCGCAAGTTAGCATATTTCTTGTAGTGGACTAAAGGTGTATTTTCTCTTTTTTATTTTGTTTTGATTTTCTAATTTCTGTTTTTAGATTTGGAATAACTGTTAGAATATTTATAGTTTTATAATGAATCTTTTTGCTTTAGGTCAAAACAATTACAAACTTTCTGTCACTGCGAGTAGTTTTCAAATTAAAATAGTTTAAATTTGAATTCTTTTAAATTTTGTGTGAATCACTAGTTTGTGAATAACTTTAGTTTAAAAATAGATTTTTGAGTGATTATTTTTCATGTTGTTTAATATTAGTATGTTTTATCATTATGTTAAATTTGGGAATTTTTAGGATAATTTAAATAGGTGTTTTAATCAAAACCAGATTCTGTTTAACTCTTTTAGTTTATAGCTTCATTTGTTTTAATCAAAATCACCCAAATGAACTCCAAACTTTTTGTGCATTCAATATGCACCATTCTAAGCCACATCTTAAAATTTCAACCCTTTCTAACTTCATTTGCTATTTTTCATGTATTTAATGATTTTTTTGAGCTAAATGACCCTGAAATTAAAAAGCACTACAAATGAACTCTGAAAAGCTAGAAACTTGGCATGGTATCATCATTTCACCCACATAGCATGTGCTAAAAAGTTGAGAGGGTTACGACAAAAATTGGATGCACTTCATGTACACATTAGACCATCTCCTTCCAAGTATGAGGGTTTCGGACAAAAACTCATCTGTTACAAAGTCATTTCATTTTTTAACTTATTTCAACTCCAGACTTTTTGTGCATTCAATATGCACCATTCTAAGCCACATCTTCAAATTTCAACCCTTTTTAAGTTCATTTGCTATTTTTCATGCATTTAATGATTTTTTTGAGCTAAATGCCCCTGAAATTAAAAAGAACTACAAATGAACTCTGAAAAGGTAGAAACTTGGCATGGTATCATCATTTCACCCACATAGCATGTGCTAAAAAGTTGAGAGGGTTACGGCAAAAACTGGATGCACTTCGTGTACAAACTGGACCATCTCCTTCGAAGTATGAGGTTTTCGGACGAAAACTCATTGGTTACGAAGGAATTTCAATTTTTTTAACTTATTTCAACTGCAGACTTTTTGTGCATTCAATATGTACCATTCTAAGCCACATCTTCAAATTTCAACCCTTTCTAACTTCATTTGCTATTTTTCATGCATTTAATGATTTTTTTGAGATAAACGACCCTGAAATTAAAAAGCACTACAAATGAACTCTGAAAAGGTAGAAACTTGGCATGGTATCATCATTTCACCCACATAGCATGTATTAAAAAGTTGAGAGGGATACAACAAAAACTGGATGCACTTCGTGTACAAACTGGAACATCTCAGCTACTCACTAGAGAGGAAAAGTGATGACGGTGAAGCCAATCACATCCCAGAGTGGGATCTTGGGGTATAAAACTTTTTCTTCTCGTGTGTCCCTTGCTTATTGCGCCGTAACCATGGAGAATCTTCATCATTTAACAGGATGCTTGGGTCAGTCTTCACTGTGAAGGGAGGAATTTCATCAAACTTTTCATAATCTGTTGACATGTATGTCTTGTCCTCCACTCCCACGATGTTTCTTCTCCCTGAAAGAACTATGTGGCGCTTTGGTTCATCGTATGATGTATCCGCTTTCTTATCTTTTCTTTTTCTCGGTTTGGTAGACATGTCCTTCACATAGAAAACCTACGCCACATCATTGGCTAGGACGAATGGTTCCTCTGTGTACCCAAGATTGTTGAGATCCACTGTTGTCATTCCATACTGCGGGTCTACCATTACCCCTCCTCCAGTCAGATTGACCCATTTGCATCGGAACAAAGGGGTCTACCATTACCCCGGATGAGAGCCTGGACGTCACGAGGAGCTCCGGAATGGTCCAGAGGTAAAGATTGATATATAGGAAGTCCCGTTTTGGTCACCGGAAAAGTTTCGGGTATTTCCGGTAGTGTACCGGGAGTGCCGGGAGGGTTCCGGAGGGCCATCGGGATGGGCCACTCACACCGGGAGGCCACATGGGCCTTAGGGGTGGAGCACCAGCCCTTAGTGGGCTGGGCAAGCTAGCCCCTAAGGGCCCATGCGGCTGGGGTGAGGGGAAAGGAAAAAAAACCCAAGTGGGGAAGAAAAACTCCAAGTAGGAAAGGAGTCCTACTAGGAGTAGGATTGGAGGTGGACTCCTCTACCTCCACCTGGTTCGGCCGACCCCTAGGGGAAACCCTAGGTCAGCTGCCTCCTCCCCCTCCCTCCTATATATACTAGAGGAATAGAGCCCCCCAAAGACACAAGTCCACGTGCTAGTTCTCTATTCCCTAGTTCCCCCACCAAATAGATTCCGACGGTTCTTAGGCGAAACCCTGCCGGAATAGTTCCACCACCACCGTCGCCGCGCCGTTGCACTGCCGGAGAACTCATCTACCTCTTCGCCCCCTCTTGCTGGATCAAAAGGCGGAGATCGTCATCGAGCTGTACATGTGCTGAATGCGGAGGTGCCGTCCGTTCGGCGCTAGATCGGAAGGACCGTGATTGGATCGCGGGACGGTTCATGATTGGATCGCGGGACGGATCGTGATTGGATCGCGGGACGGCTTGCGATTTGGATCGCGAAGACGTTCGACTACATCAACCGCGTTTCTTAACGCTTCTCGCTTAGCGATCTACAAGGGTATGTAGATCCACTCTCCCTCTCGTAGATGCTCATCACCATGGATAGATCTTGCGTGTGCGTAGGAAATTTTTTGTTTCCCATGCAACGTTCCCCAACAGGACGTGCGTCATAATATTGAAGAAGGATGGTGGGAACACCAACTCGAAACTGACAAGACATTGGACCAAATCATTCTGTACGCTTGGTAGGATTTCCGGATCGATTACCTTCTCAGAAATTGCATTGAGGAATGAACATAGCTTCACAATGGCTAATCGAACATTTTCTTGTAGAAGCCCCCTCAATGCAACCGGAAGCAATTGCGTCATGATCACGTGGCAGTCATGAGACTTTAGGTTCAGGAATTTTTTTTCTCTGTCATATTTAATATTCCCTTTATATTCGACGTGAAGCCAGACGGGACTTTCATACTGAGCAGGCATTCAAAAAATATTTCCTTCTCTACTTTGGTAAGAGCGTAGCTGCAGTAGTAGAAAACAGGGCTTTGAAACGGGCCAGAATATCGCATTAGTCCCGGTCGTGTTACGAACCGGGACTAATGGGTACATCAGTCCCGGTTCATGAGACCAGGGCGCCGGCCGGGCCTCGGCGGGAACCAGTCCCGGTTCATCTGGCCCCTTTAGTCCCGGTTCCAGACTCGAACCGGGACTAAAGGGCCTCGCTCCTGGCGAGCCCCTTTAGTCCCGGTTGGTGGCTGGAACCGGGACTAAAGAGGCACCTTTAGTCCCGGTGCTAGCCACCAACCGGGACTTATACAACGCCTATATATATGCTCGCCCCTACCCGCTCACTCCTCTGTTTTTTGGCCGGGCGGCGTTTGGGAGGTGTGTTGCTCTCTGTTCTCACCTCCTATGCACATGAGGTGTTCGATAAAATGCCGCAGCCACACTTAAGTTTTCTCCTCTCCAAGCTCGACCTCCAAGCTATATTTTCCCTAAGATTTGTTTAGGTTTGGCGGTGCACCAACTACACAAGTGTTCTAAAAGGTTAACGACTTCATCGTTTTATCTCTCACTGCTACTTTAGCTCATTTCAAATCCTCAAGAAGTAGAGTGTGGTTTGTGGGTTTTAGTGGAGGAGTGTATGTGGGAGTTCTTTTGATTTAGACGCACAATTAGAGCTGAAATTAACTTCTTAGAGTCTGCACATGTGTAGGGTGCCGACCCCGTCTCCGTCCCAGTCCACACCGCCGTCGATCGCCCGCGCCGATCTCGTCGCCGGCACCACCGTGGTGAGCCTCTTGTTCTTATCTTCTTTCTTAAAGAAAAAAATTCTTACTTGTATGATTTTGATAGATACTTGTGTAATTTTCTTACTTTTATTATTGTTTGTTATTATATAGTGCCATGGTTTTGGTATCCGCCCCCGTCGCCCCTCGTCCTGTCTATGATTCGGATGTGGTATATTATCTTTTATAACTATTTGTTTCATTTAGTGTTTATGACAATTATGCCGACCAACGTGACATAGATGTTTTTATCTAGGAGGTATGTGAACTGGAATTTCGAACCGACCCTCTTGTCAAGAGGTTAAATTTAGTTGAAAAAGAAGACAATTACTTAAAGAAAAAATTGAAAAGAATTGAGGAGGAGAAGATGGAATTGGAGTTGCATGTTGCCGATGTCGTCGAAGATCACAAGATCAAGATGGATGCAATGCGCTTGAGGCAACCAAGCAAAATGGTTTTATGTATTGTCCATGTACTATCTGTGAGAATACAAAGGATTACACTAACTCGAAAACCCTTCACGTCCACCTGCTTGAGAAGGGTTTAATGCCACACTATAATGTTTGGACCAAGCACGGAGAAAGAGGGGTTATGATGGAAGACAACGAAGAAGAAGAGGATGATGACAACTATCCGCCCCCTGAATACGGTGATGCTGCAATGGGGGAAGCTGAAGATCAAGAGGAAGAACCAGACGATGTGCCCGATGATGATCTTCGCCGGGTCATTGTTGATGCAAAGAGACAATGCCAAAGTGAAAGGGAGAAGTTGAAGTTCGATCGCATGTTAGAGGATCACAAAAAAGGGTTGTACCCAAATTGCGAAGATGACAACACAAAGCTCGGTACCACACTGAAATTGCTGCAATGGAAGGCAGAGAATGATGTATCTGACAAGGCATTTGAAAAGGTGCTGAAAATAATGAAGAATAAGTTTCCAAAGGACAACGAATTGCCCGACAGTACATACGAAGCAAAGAAGGTTGTCTGCCCTCTAGGATTGGAGATGAAGAAGATACATGCATGCCTTAATGACTGCATCCTCTACCGTGGTGCGTACGAGGATTTGAACGCATGCCCGTTATGCTGTCCGTACATGGATTCCTCTCACATCCCAAGAATGCTTTACACTTCCATATAGGTACTATATACGAGTACGATGGATTTTTGTAGTTCTTTCTGTACATTTTTTTATAATAGTGTATCATCTCGAGATCTATTAACATGTTTATTCAGAAACAAACACCAGCAGCTCCTGGATTACGTCTGTACATGTTGGCTGGCCAACAGTGGTAGTCAGTTCATGGATAATCTGACTACGTCTTTCTATATTTTTTCTTTTTAGTTTCTCAGCGCCTGCATGGGTTGCTTTCACACCACAAGCATGCTGTACAACTCCATGCAGCAGGTACTATACCAGTATGATGCATTTTCTTTGTTCTATTTTCACATATTCTCTTATAATTGTGTGTCATCTGGAGATATATTGTGGCCCTAATTCACGTGTAATAGAAAAAGACCAAAGTTCATATATCATGATTCCATGAACTGTTCCTTCATCTTTGTATACGTGGCAACTTTTTTCCACACGCGTATGGCAAAAATAGGTATCGATTGTTCTTCTCCCGTACGGCACCCTCGCCCAGGCCGTAGTATGCCGCCTCCGCCGAAGGCATGTAACACCTCATGGAAGTTGTGCCACTGATCCAGCTGATCACCTAGCTTATGACTCCCCTCCATCTCAAGATTTCTGCTGTACAGATTAACAACCTTTTAAAGTTGATGTGCATGCATCGATTAATACCTAGGTGTGTTTGCATCTCCACTCAATGTCACCGGCTTTCTAAGCTACCTTTCGTGATTTTTCATTGGATTTTCATAATCATAGAGATTAGATCAACTAGGTCACAAAAAGGTCCATTGGAGGCAGCCATGCAGATCGAAGTGAAAAAATAGGACAATGAAAATTGCAAGTATGCGCTACACAAACAAAGCAAGGTGAGCGGACAGGCCGCCGACTAACGATCCTCTAATATTTTTATTTCCAAAGCCTATGTTTCTCTTTGAGATAAAGTTATCTCCTCGACATGGGAATAAGAAGGTGACTAATGAGGTAGACCTAAACGTCATTGGCACACCGCCAGCTGTGACGATGTGTAGCGGTAAGCATGCAATGAGGGGAAAAGGCAACATCAAGCAGTGGCAAGGTTGTAGTCACAACAAAGTAGTCCTCTTGCAGATATAAGAAGTCAATTGGGTTATTGGCGTACTTTCCCATGAAGAAAATAAAACTTTGACAAGGTTTCAGTTGAAGTCAAAGCAGTGATTTGATATTTCAACTTTAAGTACGTAAATAAGGATGCATTCAAGCATGAGAGGAGCAGCCCAGGTTTAATTATGTTGTTTTGTTTGATTGCAGGCAGCAAGGAAGGTAAATATGATCTGCAAGAAGCAGGAGGAATTTTATTTCTCAGTTAGTGATGATGATAAAACACTAATGACGAGCTAAATAACATTAGGAGGGAGCACATAAAGATATTGATATAACATAGTTGCTCCATTTCTATCTAAATCTTTTTGAATCTGGTAGCGTTTATACGGATGATAAAAATAAAAATTTATCTCCATTAATTATACATCACAGTTAGTTAAGTTAGATAACAATTTTAAGTGGGTTCGATTGGTTTATGCAATTTCTGTATAATATATTTCTATTTCACATGAGATCTCAGCCTCTTATTCATAGTAGCATTAATCGATCTTGAATTACGTGTACCTATATCAAAAACTCAGGTTTGTAAAATGCCAATTCATCTTTAATTACCTGGTTTAGACATTTCCGTCAAAACTAATTGTTAAAGAAAATTAGGATATGCATGCATGTAAAGACTGAGCAATATGAAGTGGAGGTGAGGTCTTCAACATGTACTGAATTTTGTACCGTAACATAAACCAAAAATAGTTCTCGCTGGGCTTCTTTATAAGAGATTTCTGCTGACTAAAATACTAATGCATATATCTATATATGTTTGGCTTTTATTTGTTAGGCTTTAGTGGTATTCAATATATATGTTTGGCTTACTAAAACGTTACTCTGAATGTATATGTACCGCTGTGAATCAAGAAAAATATTTATTTTCCAACTTTAATAATAAATATGATATACTCACATTAAAAATATATAATCATCAATTTGGAAAGTTGACCAAATGTTGCATATAGACAATTTTGCACATATATTTTTTAGAATATGGATCTCATATTTTATGTGTGAACTTGCAAAATTCATAAACGAAAATATGAAATAGAACATGCATAATGTAAATACACTTTTAGAATCAAGCAAAAAACTTCATACAAACAATATACTAGCCCGTGCGAACGCACGGGTTGACGACTAGTTACATCTAATTGCTAACTATTTCCTGTTAGGGTGTGTCTAGGACACATCTAGATGTGACATAGTTATTGCACATCTAAATGACTAAATCAAATTTAAAAAGGAAAAGAAAAAAGGAAAAGAAAATACCCACACGAATCTCCATGTAAGATCAATGATATAGCGCTTAGATGTGCAATACTTATCTCACATCTAGATGTGTTTTAGCAAAACCGTTCCTTGTTAATTCTAACAGAACATTCACGGTGTAGCGATCACGACGGCGGCAGTTGCGGCGTGCCATCGCTCAGTTGTACACGTCGCCATCGCCACTCGGTCGTCCCACGCGCCATCGCTCAGCGGTACGCGCTATCATCACCACTCGGTCGCCCCACGCGCCGTCGCTCAGCTGTATGCGTCGTCATCGCCACTTAGACGCCCCGCGCGTCGTCATTCCATGAGGCACATCTTCATCACTCGGCCGCCCCGCGCGTCGCCATTCCGTGAGACAGGTCTTCATCACCTGTCCGCCCCGCGCGTCGCCATTCGATGAGACACGTCTACGTCACTCGGCCGCCCCGCGCGTCGCAATTCCGTGAGACAGGTCTTCATCACCTGGCCGCCCCGCGCGTCGCCATTCGATGAGACACGTCTACGTCACTCGGCCGCCCCGCGCGTCGCCATTTCGTGAGACAGGTCTTCATCACCTGGCCGCCCCGCGCATCACCATTCGGTGACACACGTCTACGTCACTCGGCCGCCCCGCGCTCCGTCACTCCGCTGAACGCATCGTCGTCTCTTGGCCGCCCCGCGCGTCACCACTTGGTGAGACACGTCTTCACCACTCGACCGTCTCGCGCGTCGCCACTCGGTGAGACACGTCTGCATCACCCGGCCGCTTCACGCGTCGCCACTCCGTGAGGCATGTCTTCGTCACCCGGCCGCCCCGCGCGTCGCCATCCGACGCTTCTTCACCACCCGGCCGCCCCGCGCGTCGTCACTCGGTTGGACATGACCTCACCGCTCGGCCGTTCCGCGCATCGTGGTTCGGTGAGGCACGTCTTCGCCACCCGACCGCCCCGCGCGTCGTCACTCGGTTGGACATGACCTCACCATTCGGCCGTTCCGCGCATCGTGGTTCGGTGAGGCACGTCTTCGCCACTCGGCTGTCCTGCCCGTAGTCATTTGGTGAGACACGTCTTCATCACCAGGCCGACCCGCGCGTCGTCGCTCCATGAGGCACGTCTTCATCACCCGGCCGTCCCGCGCGCTGCCACTCCGTTCGGCACGACTACATCGCCCGGCCGCCCCGCGCATCGCAACTCCGTGCGGCACGACCACATTGTCTGGCCGCCCCGCGCGTCGCCACTCCGATGGACGATACTTCATCACTCGGCCGCCCCGCGCATCGCCCCTCCATGAGGCACGTCTTCATCACTCGGCCGCCCCGCGCGTCGCCACTCGATGAGACACGTCTCCATCACTCGGCTGCTTCGCGCGTCGCCACTCAGTGAGGCGCGTCTTCATCACTGGTCCACTCTGCATATCACCATCAATTGAACACGTCTTCGCCACTCGGTCGCTCCTGCGCCGTCAGACAGCTAAGTCATTCTTCACACGCTGCATTCAATTAAATAATTATTTCCGCATTACCAAGTGTCAAGTAAGTCGCACATGAAGTTCACTCAGAGGCCACGCCACCGAGTCTACCTCTGCGCTCGGTTGTTTATTTTCATGTCAGAACACTACACTTCCGCTTCATTTAGGTCCAATACTCAAACGGATTCAGTCGGATCCTTCACTCTTTAGATTCTTGCTGGTTCTGAACCAGTAAGCAACTCGCACACCCAGCGGATGTCTATGGGTGTTATTTACACAAATCATTTCAGCAAACATCAAATTACTTCAAGAGATTTTTATGTTGGCTTGTGCTATTTATCATACACAGGTTACACGATCACTCGACGCCTCCATGCGCCATCTTCGACGCTACTCAGACTCAGTCGCCGCGCACGCCGTCACTTGGTCCGACACCTCTTCGATCACAAGCTCGACTCGGCCGCCCCGCGCGCCTTCACTTGGTCGGACTCCTCTTCGACGACAAGCTCGACTCGGCCGCCCCGCGCGCCGTCACTTGGTCGGACTCCTCTTCGACGACAAGCTTGACTTGGCCGCCCCGCGCGCTGTCACATGGTCGGACTCCTCTTCGACGACAAGCTCGACTCGGCCGCCCCGCGCGCCGTCACTTGGTCGGACTCCTCTTCGACGACAAGCTCGACTCGGCCGCCCCGCACGCCGTCACTTGGTCGGACTCCTCTTCGAAGACAAGCTCGACTCGGCCGCCCCGCGCGCCGTCACTTGGTCGGACTCCTCTTCGACGACATGCTCGACGCGGACGCCCCGCGCGTCGCCACTCCGTGAGGCGCATTTTCATCCCTCGGACGCCCTGCGCGTCGTCACTCCGCGGAACGCGTCTTCGTCACTTGGTCGTCCCGCGTGCCGCCACTCGGATGTACGCGTCATCATCACCCGGCGCCCCGCGCGCCGTCACTTCGATGTACGCGTCTACAACACTTGGTCGCCCCGAGCGTCGCCACTCCTACGGATGCGTCTACAGCACTTGGCCGCCCCGCGCGTCGCCACTCCGCTCGATGTGTCTACAACACTTGGCCGCCCCGCGCGTCGCCACGGCACCGGATGCATCTACATCACTCGGACGCCCCGCGCGTCGCCACTCAGCTGGGTGTGCCTTCGTCATTTGGCCGCCCCACGCGTCCCCACTCCGACGGGTGCGTCTACAGCACTCGGCCGCCCCGCGTGTCGCCACTCCACTGGATGCGTCTTCATCACTTGGCCGTCCCGCGCGTCTCCTCTCTTACGGATGCGTCTACAGCACTCAGCCGCCACGCACGTCGCCACTCCGGTGGATCCTTCTTCATCACTTGGCCGCCCCGCACGTCACCACTCCGACGGATGCGTCTACAGCACTTGGCCGCCCCGCGCGTCACCGCTGTGCTCGATGCGTCTACAGCACTCGGCCGCCCCGCGCGTCGCCACTCCGTTGGATCCTTCTTCATCACATGGCCGCCCCGCGCGTCGCCACTCCAACGGATTCGTCTTCAGCACTTGGCCGCCCCACGCGTCGCCACTCTGCGGGATGCGTCTACAGCACTTGGCCGCCCCGCGCATCGCCACTCCGACGCATGTGTCTACAGCACTCGGCCGCCCCGCGCATCGCCACTCCGTTGGATCCTTCTTCATCACTTAGCCGCCCCGCGCGTCGCCACTCCGACGGATGCGTCTACAGCACTTGGCCGCCCCGCGCGTAGCCGCTGTGCTAGATGCGTCTACACCACTCGGCCGCCCCGCGCGTCGCCACTCCGACGGATGCGTCTACATCACTTGGCCGCCCCGTGCGTCGCCACTTCGCTGGATGCGTCTACAACACATGGCCGCCCTACGCGTCGCCACTCCACGGGATACGTCCACATCATTTGGACGGTCCGGGCATCGCCACTCCACGCGTCGCCACTCCGCGCGGCACGTCTTCATCACTCGGGCGTCCCACGCGCCGTCGCTCAGCTAAACACATCTACACCACAACCCCGAGTGGGTGAACGACTTAGCTGCGACCCCGTATCGCCTAAGTTAAAAACCACTCCGAGTGAGGACATCATCCACACTCGGGGGCTTAGCTGCGACTCCGTATCGCCTAAGTTAAAAACTACTCCGAGTGAGGACATCATCCACACTCGGGGACTTAGTTGCGACTCCGTATCGCCTAAGTTAAAAACTACTCCGAGTGAGGACATCATCCACACTCGGGGGCTTAGCTGCGACTCCGTATTGCCTAAGTTAAAAACTACTCCGAGTGAGGAAATCATCCACACTCGGGGGCTTAGCTGCGACTCCGTATCGTCTAAGTTAAAAACTACTCCGAGTGAGACATCATCCACACTCGGGGGCTTAGCTGCGACTCCGTATCGCCTAAGTTAAAAACTACTCCGAGTGAGGACATCATCCACACTCGGGGACTTAGCTGCGACTCCGTATCGCCTAAGTTAAAAACTACTCCGAGTGAGGACATCATCCACACTCGGGAGCTTAGATGCGACTCTGAATCGCCTAAGTTAAAAATTATTCCAAGTGAGGACGTCATCCACACTTGGGGACTTAACCTTGATCCAGAAATAATATAAGGCAGACTCAATAAGCATTCAACATGCCAAGCAGACGGCGATTTATTACCTGACTGGACCGGTTCAAGGCTATATTTATTTACCATGCCAAGCGCACAAAGATCAGTCCGACTGATTCAGCTCTAGATTGCAACAATTTACTATGCCAAGCGCATCAGAGTTCACATGTTTAGTTCAGTTCCGCATTGGAAGACTTAAACCCTCTGCCCGACTCATCTAGTCCGACAGAGGCTCGGGGACTACACCCAGTGGGTGCACTCAGCATTCCCCCACTGGAAGAGAAATCAAAAAAAAAGAAACATTCTGCTCGGTCAGGTCCGGCAACAACATTCAAGTTCAACAAACTCTACAGTTTCCAACCGACCACCAGCAATCAGGCAGAGTCTCAGGGGCTACTTTTGGGGATACACAAAATAGGTAGGCCCATGAAGGGTCAAAATATCATAACAGCATCGGGTCGACACATCAGGTGGGTTCAGATAAATACATACATACTATCCACTCGGAAATGTACTTTCCACCCACTCGGATGACAGTCAACCACTTGGCCATCTTGACTCACTCGGATATGCGATGACCAGCAACCCACAAGCCAGTCGAGGCATCATCCTTATAGTGGAGGTTTCGTAGTGGGATGAAATTATGGCATCAATGCTCTACATTGTAATATAGGAGGTGAGGGGGTGGCGCACTCTATATAAACCACCCCCACCACATAGCTCAGGGCTGGTTCTTCTTCTCCCCCCGAGGAGCTCATTCTTCTCCCTTGGCTCTCTCGCCATTAGTCTCAGGACTTAGCTCAGGCATGGAGATCCGTCTCCCCTCTCTCTATAATACGCCATGTAACTCTATGTTCATGACAGATAAGCAAAGACTCTCTGGAGCACGAGACGTAGGGTTGTTATCTCCACCGTGAGAGGCCCGAACTCGCTAAAATCACCGTGTCACCCATTTTCATCTTGATAGATCATGCTCCTTTACACTACCCCTTTCTATTGTCCCACGACAGGATCCATGGATGAAAACCAAGTATGGACTTTGGTAGACTTGCCCGTTGAACGGCAGGCCGTTGAGTACAAATGGACCTTTAAGAAGAAGACAGACGCTGATGGTAAATGACACCATTTATAAAGCTCGACTTGTCGCAAAGAAGTTTCCGACAAGTTCAAGGAGTTGACTACGATGAAACTTTCTCACCCATAGCGATGCAAAAAGTCTGTTGGAATTATGTTAGTAGTTGCTGCATTTTTTGATTATGAAATCTCGCAGGTGGATGTCAAAACATCGTTTCCTTAACTGTTTCCTTGAGGAAAGGTTGTATGTGATACAACCGGAAAGTTTTGTTAGTCCTAAGGATGCTAAAATATATGCAAGCTCCAGCAATCCTTCTATGGACTGGAGCAAGCATCTCGGAGTTGGAATATACGCTTTGATGAGGTGATCAAAGGTTTTGGGTCTATACAAAGTTTATGAGAAACTTGTATTTACAATAAAGTGAGTGGGAGCACTATAGAATTTCTGATAAGTATATGTGGATGACATATTGTTGATCGGAAATAATGTAGAATTTCTGGAAAGCATAAAGGGTTGTTTGAAAGGAGTTTTTCAAAGGAAGACCTGGAATGAAGCTACTTAAATATTGGGCATCAAGATCTATAGAGCTAGATCAAGACGTCTGATAAGACTTTCAATGAGTACATACCTTGACAAGATTTTGAAAGAAGTTCAAAATGGATCAGTCAAAGAAAGAGTTCTTGCCTGATTTGTAAGGTGTGGAGTTGAGTGAGACTCAAAGCTCGACCACGGCAGAAGAAAGAGAAAGGACGAAGGTCGTCCCCTATGCCTTATCCATAAGCTCTATATAGTATGCCATGCTGTGTACCGCACCTGGTGTGTGCCCTGCCATGAGTCTGTCAAGGGGTACAAGAGTGGTCCAGGAGTGGATCACTCGATAGCAGTCAAAATTATCCTTAGTAACTAGAGGACTAAAGAAATATTTCTTGATTATGGAGGTGATAAAGAGTTCGTCGTAAAGGGTTACGTCGATGCAAGCTTTGACACCAATCCGGATGACTCTGAGTAGCAATCCGGATACGTATAGTGGAGCAGCCATTTGGAATAGCTCCAAGTGGAGTGTGGTAGCATCTGCAGTATGACATATAGATTTGCAAAGAACACACGGATCTGAATGTTGCGGACCGTTGACTAAAACCTCTCTCACATGCAAAACATGATCGAACCCGAGAACTCATTGGGTGTTAGATTCATTACAATGTTAATCACATGGTGATGTGAGCTAGATTATTGACTCTAGTACAAGTCGGAGACTGTTGGCAATATTCCCTAGAGGCAATAATAAATTAGTTATTATCATATTTCCTTGTTCATGATAATTGTTTATTATCCATGCTAGAATTGTATTGATTGAAAACTCAGATACATGTGTGGATACATAGACAACACCATGTCCCTAGTATGCCTCTAATAGACTAGCTCGTTTATCAAAGATGGACAAGGTTTCCTAGCCATGGACATGAGATGTCATTTGATAACGGGATCACATCATTAGGAGAATGATGTGATGGACAAGACCAAAACTATAAACATAGTATATGATCGTGTCAGTTTATTGCTATAGTTTTCTGCATGTCAAGTATCTGTTCCTATGACCATGAGATCATGCAACTCACTGACACCGGAGGAGTACCTTGTGTGTATCAAATGTCGCAACGTAACTGGGTGACTATAAAGATGCTCTACAGGTATCTCCGAGGGTGTCTGTTGAGTGGGCATGGATCAAGACTGGGATTTGTTACCCGTGTGACGGAGAGGTATCTCAGGGCCCACTCGGTAATACAACATCACAATAAGCCTTGCAAGCAAAGTGACTAAAGTGTTAGCCATGGGATCTTGTATTACGAAACGAGTAAAGAGACTTGTCGGTAACGAGATTGAACTAGGTATAGAGATACCGACGATCGGATCTCGGACAAGTAACATACCGAAGAACAAAGGGAACAGCATACAGGATTAACTGACTCCTTGACATAGAGGTTCAACCGATAAAGATCTTCGTAGAATATGTAGGAACCAATATGGGCATCCAGGTCCCGCTATTGGTTATTGACCGTAGAGGTGTCTCGGTCATGTCTACATAGTTTTCGAACCCGCAGGGTCTGCACACTTAACGTTCGGTGACGTTTCGGTTGTATTGAGTTATGTATGGTGGTGAACGAAGGTTATTCGGAGTCCCGGATGAGATCCTTGACGTCACGAGGAGCTCCGGAATGGTCCGGAGGTAAAGATTGATATATAGGAAGTCCCGTTTTGGTCACGGGAAAAGTTTCGGGTATTTCCGGTAGTGTACCGGGAGTGCCGGGAGAGTTCCGGAGGGCCATCGGGAGGGGCCACTCACACCGGGAGGCCGCATGGGCCTTAGGGGTGGCACACCAGCCCTTAGTGGGCTGGGCAAGCCATCCCCTAAGGGCCCATGCGGCTGGGGTGAGGGGAAAGGAAAAAAAACCCAACTGGGGATGGAAAACTCCAAGTAGGAAAGGAGTCCTACTAGGAGTACGATTGGAGGTGGACTCCTCCACCTCCACCTGGTTCGGCCGACCCCTAGGGGAAACCCTAGGGCAGCTGCCTCCTCCCCCTCCCTCCTATATATACTAGAGGAATAGAGCCCCCCAAAGGCACAAGTCCACGTGCTAGTTCTCTATTCCCTAGTTCCTCCACCAAATAGATTCCGACGGTGCTTAGGCGAAGCCCTGCCGGAATAGTTCCACCACCACCGTCGCCACGCCGTCGCGCTGCCGGAGAACTCATCTACCTCTTCGCCCCCTCTTGCTGGATCAAAAGGCGGAGATCGTCATCGAGTTGTACATGTGCTGAACGCGGAGGTGCCGTCCGTTCGGCGCTAGATCGGAAGGACCGTGATTGGATCGCGGGACGGTTCATGATTGGATCGCGGGACGGATCGTGATTGGATCGCGGGACGGCTTGCGATTTGGATCGCGAAGACGTTCGACTACATCAACCGCGTTTCTTAACGCTTCCCGCTTAGCGATCTACAAGGGTATGTAGATCCACTCTCCCTCTCTTAGATGCTCATCACCATGGATAGATCTTGCGTGTGTGTAGGAAATTTTTTGTTTCCCATGCAATGTTCCCCAACAGGACGTGCGTCATAATATTGAAGAAGGATGGTGGGAACACCAACTCGAAACTGACAAGACATTGGACCAAATCATTCTGTAAGCTTGGTAGGATTTCCGGATCGATTACCTTCTCAGAAATTGCATTGAGGAATGAACATAGGTTCACAATGGCTAATCGAACATTTTCTGGTAGAAGCCCCCTCAACGCAACTGGAAGCAATTGCGTCATGATCACGTGGTAGTCATGAGACTTTAGGTTCTGGAATTTTTTTTCTCTGCCATATTTAATATTCCCTTTATATTCGACGTGAAGCCAGACGGGACCTTCATACTTAGCAGGCATTCAAAAAATATTTCCTTCTCTACTTTGGTAAGAGCGTAGCTGCACTAGTAGAAAACAGGGCTTTGAAACGGGCCAGAATATCGCATTAGTCCCGGTCGTGTTACGAACCGGGACTAATGGGTGCATCAGTCCCGGTTCATGAGGCCAGGGCGCCGGCCGGGCCTCGGCGGGAACCAATCCCGGTTCATCTGGCCCCTTTAGTCCCGGTTCCAGACACGAACCGGGACTAAAGGGCCTCGCTCCTGAGGCACCTTTAGTCCCGGTGCTAGCCACCAACCGGGACTTATACAACGCCTATATATATGCTCGCCCCTGCCCGCTCACTCCTCTGTTTTTTGGCCGGGCAGCGTTTGGGAGGTGTGTTGCTCTCTGTTCTCACCTCCTATGCACATGAGGTGTTCAATAAAATGCCGCAGCCACACTTAAGTTTTCTCCTCTCCAAGCTCGACCTCCAAGCTACATTTTCCCTAAGATTTGTTTAGGTTTGGCGGTGCACCAACTACACAAGTGTTCTAAAAGGTTAACGACTTCATCGTTTTATCTCTCACTGCTAGTTTAGCTCATTTCAAATGCTCTAGAAGTAGAGTGTGGTTTGTGGGTTTTAGTGGAGGAGTGTATATGGGAGTTCTTTTGATTTAGACGCACAATTACAGCTGAAATTAACTTCTTAGAGTCTGCACATGTGTAGGGTGCCGTCCCCGTCCCCGTCCCCGTCCTCACCGCCGTCGATCGCCCGCGCCGATCTCGTCGCCGGCACCACCGTGGTGAGCCTCTTGTTCTTATCTTCGTTCTTAAAGAAAAAAATTCTTACTTGTATGATTTAGATAGATACTTGTATAATTTTCTTACTTTTATTATTGTTTGTTATTATATAGTGCCATGGTTTTGGTATCCGCCCCCGTCGGCCCTCGTCCTGTCTATGATTCGGATGTGGTATATTATCTTTTATAACTATTTGTTTCATTTAGTGTTTATGACAATTATACCGACCAACGTGACATAGATGTTTTTATCTAGGAGGTATGTGAACCGGAAATTCGAACCGACCCTCTTGTCGAGAGGTTAAATTTAGTTGAAAAAGGAAACAATTACTTAAAGAAAAAATTGAAAAGAATTGAGGAGGAGAAGATGGAATTGGAGTTGCATGTTGCCGATGTCGTCGAAGATCACAAGATCAAGATGGATGCAATGCGCTTGAAGATTAGAAAGACAAGAAAATATGCCATTCATACTGAGGCTTGGTGTCATTATGCCGTTGGATCAATTGGTACCTTAGTTGCGGTTATGATCGCATTTGTTGTTGCATTTAAATCTTTTGCATAGTTTCAATGTATGTTTTAATTAGATGCTCTAGAGAGCTATATGTTGTTCAATGAGAACTATGTATGAACTTTATGTATTTATTTTGGTCACTACTGTACTTTGGTTTTAATGTGATGATGAACTTCTATTAATTTGGTCACTTCTCTATTCATGATGTTTTGTAATGGTTTTGATACAATTAATTATATAATGCACGCAGATGAACCGGCAATGGATGTACGGTGACCGACGCACCTCCGAGTACATTAAGGGTCTGCATAACTTTCTCGAAGTGGCTGAGGCAACCAAGCAGAATGGTTTTATGTATTGTGCATGTACTATCTGTGAGAATACGAAGGATTACTCTAACTCGAAAACCCTTCACGTCCACCTGCTTGAGAACGGTTTCATGCCACACTATAATGTTTGGACCAAACACGGAGAAAGAGGGGTTATGATGGAAGACAATGAAGAAGAAGAGGATGATGACAACTATCCGCCCCCCGAATACGGTGATGCTGCAATGGGGGAAGCTGAAGATCAAGAGAAAGAACCAGACGATGTGCCCGATGATGATCTTCGCCGGGTCATTGTTGATGCAAAGAGACAATGCCAAAGTGAAAGGGAGAAGTTGAAATTTGATTGCATGTTAGAGGATCACAAAAAAGGGTTGTACCCAAATTGCGAAGATGACAACACAAAGCTCGGTACCACACTGGAATTGCTGCAATGGAAGGCAGAGAATGATGTATCTGACAAGGCATTTGAAAAGGTGCTGAAAATAATGAAGAATAAGCTTCCAATGGACAACGAATTGCCCGACAGTACATACGAAGCAAAGAAAGTTGTCTGCCCTCTAGGATTGGAGATGAAAAAGATACATGCATGCCCTAATGACTGCATCCTCTACCGCGGTGCGTACGAGCATTTGAACGCATGCCCGTTATGCTGTCCGTACATGGATTCCTCTCACATCCCAAGCATGCTTTACACTTCCATATAGGTACTATATACGAGTACGATGGATTTTTGTAGTTCTTTCTGTACATTTTTTTATAATAGTGTATCATCTCGAGATCTATTAACATGTTTATTCAGAAACAAACACCAGCAGCTCCTGGATTACGTCTGTACATGTTGGCTGGCCAACAGTGGTAGTCAATTCATGGATAATCTGACTACGTCTTTCTATATTTTTTCTTTTTAGTTTCTCAGCGCTTGCATGGGTTCCTTTCACACCACAAGCATGCTGTACAACTCCATCCAGCAGGTACTATACCAGTATGATGCACTTTCTTTGTTCTATTTTCACATATTCTCTTATAATTGTGTGTCATCTGGAGATATATTGTGGCCCTAATTCATGTGTAATAGAAAAAGACCAAAGTTCATATATCATGATTCCATGAACTGTTCCTTCATCTTTGTATACGTGGCAACTTTTTTCCACACGTGTATGGCAAAAATAGGTATCTATTGTTCTTCTCCCGTACGGCACCCTCGCCCAGGCCGTAGTATGCCGCCTCCGCCGAAGGCATGTAACACCTCATGGAAGTTGTGCCACTGATCCAGCTGATCACCTAGCTTATGACTCCCCTCCATCTCAAGATTTCTGCTGTACAGATTAACAACCTTTTAAAGTTGATGTGCATGCATCGATTAATACCTAGGTGTGTTTGCATCTCCACTCAATGTCACCGGCTTTCTAAGCTACCTTTCGTGATTTTTCATTGGATTTTCATAATCATAGAGATTAGATCAACTAGGTCACAAAAAGGTCCATTGGAGGCAGCCATGCAGATCGAAGTGAAAAAATAGGACAATGAAAATTGCAAGTATGCGCTACACAAACAAAGCAAGGTGAGCGGACAGGCCGCCGACTAACGATCCTCTAATATTTTTATTTCCAAAGCCTATGTTTCTCTTTGAGATAAAGTTATCTCCTCGACATGGGAATAAGAAGGTGACTAATGAGGTAGACCTAAACGTCATTGGCACACCGCCAGCTGTGACGATGTGTAGCGGTAAGCATGCAATGAGGGGAAAAGGCAACATCAAGCAGTGGCAAGGTTGTAGTCACAACAAAGTAGTCCTCTTGCAGATATAAGAAGTCAATTGGGTTATTGGCGTACTTTCCCATGAAGAAAATAAAACTTTGACAAGGTTTCAGTTGAAGTCAAAGCAGTGATTTGATATTTCAACTTTAAGTACGTAAATAAGGATGCATTCAAGCATGAGAGGAGCAGCCCAGGTTTAATTATGTTGTTTTGTTTGATTGCAGGCAGCAAGGAAGGTAAATATGATCTGCAAGAAGCAGGAGGAATTTTATTTCTCAGTTAGTGATGATGATAAAACACTAATGACGAGCTAAATAACATTAGGAGGGAGCACATAAAGATATTGATATAACATAGTTGCTCCATTTCTATCTAAATCTTTTTGAATCTGGTAGCGTTTATACGGATGATAAAAATAAAAATTTATCTCCATTAATTATACATCACAGTTAGTTAAGTTAGATAACAATTTTAAGTGGGTTCGATTGGTTTATGCAATTTCTGTATAATATATTTCTATTTCACATGAGATCTCAGCCTCTTATTCATAGTAGCATTAATCGATCTTGAATTACGTGTACCTATATCAAAAACTCAGGTTTGTAAAATGCCAATTCATCTTTAATTACCTGGTTTAGACATTTCCGTCAAAACTAATTGTTAAAGAAAATTAGGATATGCATGCATGTAAAGACTGAGCAATATGAAGTGGAGGTGAGGTCTTCAACATGTACTGAATTTTGTACCGTAACATAAACCAAAAATAGTTCTCGCTGGGCTTCTTTATATGAGATTTCTGCTGACTAAAATACTAATGCATATATATATGTTTGGCTTTTATTTGTTAGGCTTTAGTGGTATTCAATATATATGTTTGGCTTACTAAAATGTTACTCTGAATGTATATGTACCGCTGTGAATCAAGAAAAATATTTATTTTCCAACTTTAATAATAAATATGATATACTCACATTAAAAATATATAATCATCAATTTGGAAAGTTGACCAAATGTTGCATATAGACAATTTTGCACATATATTTTTTAGAATATGGATCTCCTATTTTATGTGTGAACTTGCAAAATTCATAAACGAAAATATGAAATAGGAACATGCATAATGTAAATACACTTTTAGATTCAAACAAAAAACTTCATACAAACTATATACTAGCCCGTGCGAACGCATGGGTTGACGACTAGTTACATCTAATTGCTAAGTATTTCCTGTTAGGGTGTCTAGAACACATCTAGATGTGACATAGTTATTGCACATTTAAATGACTAAATCAAGTTTAAAAAGGAAAAGAAAATACCCACACGAATCTCCATGTAAGATCAATGATATAGGGCTTAGATGTGCAATACTTATCTCACATCTAGATGTGTTTTAGCAAAACCGTTCCTTGTTAATTCTAACAGAACATTCACGGTGTAGCGATCACGACGGCGGCAGTTGCGGCGTGCCATCGCTCAGCTGTACACGTCGCCATCGCCACTCGGTCGTCCCACGCGCCATCGCTCAGCGGTACGCGCTATCATCACCACTCGGTCGCCCCGCGCGCCGTCGCTCAGCTGTATGCGTCGTCATCGCCACTTAGACGCCCTGCGCGTTGTCATTCCATGAGGCACATCTTCATCACTCGGCCTCCCCGCGCGTCGCCATTCCGTGAGACAGGTCTTCATCACCTGGCCGCCCCGAGCGTCGCCATTCGATGAGACACGTCTACGTCACTCAGCCGCCCCGCGCGTCGCAATTCCGTGACACAGGTCTTTACCACCTGGCCGCCCCGCGCATCGCCATTCGATGAGACACGTCTACGTCACTCGGCCGCCCCGCGCGTCGCCATTTTGTGAGATAGGTCTTCATCACCTGGCCGCCCCGCGCGTCACCATTCGGTGAGACACGTCTACGTCACTCGGCCGCCCCACGCTCCGTCACTCCGCTGAACGCGTCGTCGTCACTTGGACGCCCCGCGCGTCACCACTTGGTGAGACACGTCTTCACCACTCGGCCGTCTCACGCGTCGCCACTCGGTGAGACACGTCTGCATCACCCGGCCGCTTCGCGCGTCGCCACTCCGTGAGGCATGTCTTCATCACCCGGCCGCCCCGCGTGTCGTCACCCGACGCTTCTTCACCACCCGGCCGCCCCGCGCGTCGTCACTCGGTTGGACATGACCTCACCACTCGGCCGTTCCGTGCATCGTGGTTCGGTGAGGCACGTCTTCGCCACCCGACCGCCCCGCGCGTCGTCACTCGGTTGGACATGACCTCACCACTCGGCCGTTCCGCGGATGGTGGTTCGGTGAGGCACGTCTTCGCCACTCGGCTGTCCTGCCCGTCGTCATTTGGTGAGACACGTCTTCATCACCCGGCCGACCCGCGCGTCGTCGCTCCATGAGGCACGTCTTCATCACCTGGCCATCCCGTGCGCCGCCACTCCGTTCGGCACGACTACATCGCCCGGCCACCCCGCGCATCGCCACTCCGTGCGGCACGACTACATTGTCTGGCCGCCCCGCGCGTCGCCACTCCGATGGACGCTACTTCATCACTCGGCCGCCCCGCGCATCGCCCCTCCGTGAGGCACGTCTTCATCACTCGGCCGCCCCGCGCGTCGCCACTCGATGAGACACGTCTCCATCACTCGGCTGCTCCGCGCGTCGCCACTCAGTGAGGCGCGTCTTCATCAGTGGTCCACCCTGCATATCACCATCAATTGAACACGTCTTCGCCACTCGGTCACTCCTACGCCGTCAGACAGCTAAGTCATTCTTCACACGCTGCATTCAATTAAATAATTATTTCCGCATTACCGAGTGTCAAGTAAGTCGCACATGACGTTCACTCAGAGGCCACGCCACCGAGTGTACCTCTGCGCTCGGTTGTTTATTTTCATGTCAGAACACTACACTTCCGCTTCATTTGGGTCCAATACTCAAACGGATTCAGTCGGATCCTTCACTCTTTATATTCTTGCTGGTTCCGAACCAGAGTAAGCACCTCGCACACACAGCGGGTGTCTATGTTGGCTTGTGCTATTTTTCATACACAGGTTACACGATCACTCGACGCCTCCGTGCGCCATATTCGACGCTACTCAGACTCAGTCGCCGCGCGCGCCGTCACTTGGTCGGACACCTCTTCGATCACAAGCTCGACTCGGCCGCCCCGCGCGCCTTCACTTGGTCGGACTCCTCTTCGACGACAAGCTCGACTCGGCCGCCCGCACGCCGTCACTTTGTCGGACTCCTCTTCGACGACAAGATTGACTCGGCCGCCCCGCGCGCTGTCACTTGGTCGTACTCCTCTTTGACGACAAGCTCGACTCGGCCGCCCCGCGCGCCGTCACTTGGTCGGACTCCTCTTCGACGACAAGCTCGACTCGGCCGCCCCGCGCGCCGTCACTTGGTCGGACTCCTCTTCGACGACAAGCTCGACTCGGCCGCCCCGCGCGCCGTCACTTGGTCGGATTCCTCTTCGACGACAAGCTCGACTCGGCCGCCCCGCGCGCCGTCTCTTGGTCGGACTCCTCTTCGACGACATGCTCGACGCGGACGCCCCGCGCGTCGCCACTCCGTGAGGCGCATTTTCATCCATCGGACGCCCTGCACGTCGTCACTCCGCGGAACGCGTCTTCGTCACTTGGTCGTCCCGCGTGCCGCCACTCGGATGTACGCGTCATCATCAACCGGCGCCCCGCGCGCCGTCACTTCGCTGTACGCGTCTACAACACTTGGCCGCCCCACGCGTCGCCACTCCGACGGGTGCGTCTACAGCACTCGGCCGCCCCGCGCGTCGCCACTCCACTGGATGCGTCTTCATCACTTGGCCGTCCCGTGCGTCTCCTCTCTGACGGATGCATCAACAGCACTCGGCCGCCACGCACGTCGCCACTCCGCTGGATCCTTCTTCATCACTTGGCCGCCCCGCACGTCACCACTCCGACGGATGCGTCTACAGCACTTGGCCGACCCGCACGTCGCCGCTGTGCTCGATGCGTCTACAGCACTCGGCCGCCCCGCGCGTCGCCACTCCGTTGGATCCTTCCTCATCACATGGCCGCCCCGCGCATCGCCACTCCGACGGATGCGTCTTCAGCACTTGGCCGCCCCGCGCGTCGCCACTCCGCTGGATGCGTCTACATCACTTGGCCGCCCCGCGCATCGCCACTCCGACGCATGTGTCTACAGCACTCGGCCGCCCCACGCATCGCCACTCCGTTGGATCCTTCTTCATCACTTGGCCGCCCCGCGCGTCGCCACTCCAACGGATGCGTCTACAACACTTGGCCGCCCCGCGCGTCGCCGCTGTGCTAGATGCGTCTACACCACTCGGCCGCCCTGCGCGTCGCCACTCCGACGGATGCGTCTACAGCACTTGGCCGCCCAGTGCGTCGCCACTTCGCTAGATGCGTCTACAACACTTGGCCGCCCTGCGCGTCGCCACTCCTCGGGATACGTCCACATCATTTGGACGCTCCGGGCATCGCCACTCCACACGTCGCCACTCCGCGCGGCACGTCTTCATCACTCGGGTGTCCCACGCGCCGTCGCTCAGCTAAACACATCTACACCACAACCCCGAGTGGGTGAACGACTTAGCTGCGACCCCGTATCGCCTAAGTTAAAAACCACTCCGAGTGAGGACATCGTCCACACTCGGGGACTTAGCTACGACCCCATATCGCCTAAGTTAAAAATAACTCCGAGTGAGGACATCACCCACACTCGGGGGCTTAGCTGCGACTCCGTATCGCCTAAGTTAAAAACTACTCCGAGTGAGGACATCATCCACACTCGGGGACTTAGTTGCGACTCCGTATCGCCTAAGTTAAAAACTACTCCGAGTGAGGACATGATCCACACTCGGGGGCTTAGCTGCGACTCCGTATTGCCTAAGTTAAAAACTACTCCGAGTGAGGACATCATCCACACTCGGGGGCTTAGCTGCGACTCCGTATCGTCTAAGTTAAAAACTACTCCGAGTTAGGACATCATCCACACTCGGAGGCTTAGCTGCGACTCCGTATCGCCTAAGTTAAAAACTACTCCGAGTGAGGACATCATCCACACTCGGGGACTTAGCTGCGACTCCGTATCGCCTAAGTTAAAAACTACTCCGAGTGAGGACATCATCCACACTCGGGAGCTTAGATGTGACTCTGAATCGCCTAAGTTAAAAATTATTCCAAGTGAGGACGTCATCCACACTCGGGGACTTAACCTTGATCCAGAAATTATATAAGGCAGACTCAATAAGCATTCAACATGCCAAGCAGACGAAGATTTACCTGACTGGACCGGTTCAAGGCTATATTTATTTACCGTGCCCAGCGCACAAAGATTAGTCCGACTGATTCAGCTCCAGATTGCAACAATTTACTATGCCAAGCGCATCAGAGTTCACCTGTTTAGTTCAGTTCCGCATTGGAAGACTTTTACCCTCTGCCCGACTCATCTAGTCCGACAGAGGCTCGGGGACTACACCTAGTGGGTGCACTCAGCGTGCCCCCACTGGAAGAGAAATAAAAAAAAAGAAACATTCTGCTCGGTCAGGTCCGGCAACAACATTCAAGTTCAACAAACTCTACAGTCTCCAACCGACCGCCAGCAATCAGCCAGAGTCTCAGCGGCTACTGTTGGGGATACACAAAATAGGTAGGCCCATGAAGGGTCAAAATATCATAACAGCATCGGGTCCACACATCAGGTGGGTTCAGATAAATACATACATACTATCCACTCAGAAATGTACATTCCACCCACTCGGATGACAGTCAACCACTCGGCCATCTTGACCCACTCGGATATGCTCTACATTGTAATATAGGAGGTGACGGGGTGGCGCACTCTATACAAACCACCCCCACCACATAGCTCAGGGCTGGTTCTTCTTCTCCCCCCGAGGAGCTCATTCTTCTCCCTTGGCTCTCTCGCCATTAGTCTCAGGACTTAGCTCAGGCATGGAGATCCGTCTCCCCTCTCTCTATAATACACCATGTAACTCTATGTTCATGACAGATATGCAAAGACTCTCCGGAGCACGAGACGTAGGGCTGTTATCTCCACCGTGAGAGGCCCGAACTCGCTAAAATCACCGTGTCACCCATTTGCATCTCGATAGATCATGCTCCTTTACACTACCGTTTCTATTGTCCCACGACAGGATCCATGTATGAAAACCAAGTATGGACTTTGGTAGACTAGCCCGTTGAACGGCAGGCCGTTGAGTACAAATGGACCTTTAAGAAGAAGACAGACGCTGATGGTAAATGTAACCAATTTATAAAGCTCGACTTGTCGCAAAGAAGTTTCCGACAAGTTCAAGGAGTTGACTACGATGAAACTTTCTCACCCATAGCGATGCAAAAAGTCTGTTGGAATTATGTTAGCAGTTGCTGCATTTTTTGATTTTGAAATCTGGCAGGTGGATGTCAAAACATCGTTTCCTTAACGGTTTCCTTGAGGAAAGGTTGTATGTGATACAACCGGAAAGTTTTGTTAGTCCTAAGGATGCTAAAATGTATGCAAGCTCCAGCAATCCTTCTATGGACTGGAGCAAGCATCTCGGAGTTGGAATATACGCTTTGATGAGGTGATCAAAGGTTTTGGGTCTATACAAAGTTTATGAGAAACTTGTATTTACAATAAAGTGAGTGGGAGCACTATAGAATTTCTGATAAGTATATGTGGATGACATATTGTTGATCGGAAATAATGTAGAATTTCTGGAAAGCATAAAGGGTTGTTTGAAAGGAGTTTCTCAAAGGAAGACCTGGAATGAAGCTACTTAAATATTGGGCATCAAGATCTATAGAGATAGATCAAGACGACTGATAAGACTTTCAATGAGTACATACCTTGACAAGATTTTGAAACAAGTTCAAAATGGATCAGTCAAAGAAAGAGTTCTTGCCTGATTTGTAAGGTGTGGAGTTGAGTGAGACTCAAAGCTCGACCACGGCAGAAGAAAGAGAAACGACGAAGGTCGTCCCCTATGCCTTATCCATAAGCTCTATATAGTATGCCATGCTGTGTACCGCACCTGGTGTGTGCCCTGCCATGAGTCTGTCAAGGGGTTCAAGAGTGGTCCAGGAGTAGATCACTGGACTACAGTCAAAATTATCCTTAGTAACTAGAGGACTAAGGAAATATTTCTCGATTATGGAGGTGATAAAGAGTTCGTCGTAAAGGGTTACGTCGATGCTAGCTTTGACACCAATCCGGATGACTCTGAGTAGCAATCCGGATACGTATAGTGGAGCAGCCATTTGGAATAGCTCCAAGTGGAGTGTGGTAGCATCTGCAGTATGACATATAGATTTTCAAAGAACACACTGATCTGAATGTTGCGGACCGTTGACTAAAACCTCTCTCACATGCAAAACATGATCGAACCCGAGAACTCATTGGGTGTTAGATTCATTACAATGTTAATCACATGGTGATGTGAGCTACATTATTGACTCTAGTGCAAGTGGGAGACTGTTGGCAATATTCCCTAGAGGCAATAATAAATTAGTTATTATCATATTTCCTTGTTCATGATAATCGTTTATTATCCATGCTAGCATTGTATTGATCGGAAACTCAGATACGTGTGTGGATACATAGACAACACCATGTCCCTAGTATGCCTATAATAGACTAGCTCGTTGATCAAAGATGGACAAGGTTTCCTAGCCATGGACATGAGATGTCATTTGATAACGGGATCACATCATTAGGAGAATGATGTGATGGACAAGACCCAAACTATAAACATAGCATATGATCGTGTCAGTTTATTGCTATAGTTTTCTGCATGTCAAGTATCTGTTCCTATGACCATGAGATCATGCAACTCACTAACATCGGAGGAGTACCTTGTGTGTATCAAACGTCGCAACGTAACTGGGTGACTATAAAGATGCTCTACAGGTATCTCCGAGGTTGTCTGTTGAGTGGGCATGGATCAAGACTAGGATTTGTTACTCCGTGTGATGGAGAGGTATCTCAGGGCCCACTCGGTAATACAACATCACAATAAGCCTTGCAAGCAAAGTGACTAAAGTGTTAGCCACGGGATCTTGTATTACGGAACGAGTAAAGAGACTTGCCGGTAACGAGATTGAACTAGGTATAGAGATACCGATGATCGGATCTCGGGCAAGTAACATACCAAAGAACAAAGGGAATAGCATACGGGATTAACTGAATCCTTGACATAGAGGTTCAACCGATAAAGATCTTCCTAGAATATGTAGGAACCAATATAGGCATCCAGGTCCCGCTATTGGTTATTGACCGTAGAGGTGTCTCGGTCATGTCTACATAGTTTTCGAACCCGCAGGGTCTGCACACTTAACGTTCGGTGACGTTTCGGTAGTATTGAGTTATGTATGGTCGTGAACGAAGGTTGTTCGGAGTCCCGGATGAGATCCTGGACGTCACGAGGAGCTCCGGAATGGTCCGGAGGTAAAGATTGATATATAGGAAGTCCCATTTTGGTCACCGGAAAAGTTTCGGGTATTTCTGGTAGTGTACCGGGAGTGCCGGGAGGGTTCCGGAGGGCCATCGGGAGGGGCCACTCACACCGGGAGGCCACATGGGCCTTAGGGGGGGCGCACCAGCCCTTAGTGGGCTGGGCAAGCCAGCCCCTAAGGGCTCATGCGGCTGGGGTGAGGGGAAAGGAAAAAAAAACCAAGTGGGGAAGGAAAACTCCAAGTAGGAAAGGAGTCCTACTAGGAGTAGGATTGGAGGTGAACTCCTCCACCTCCACCTGGTTCGGCCGACCCCTAGGGGAAACCCTAGGGCAGCTGCCTCCTCCCCCTCCCTCCTATATATACTAGAGGAATAGAGCCCCCCAAAGACACAAGTCTACGTGCTAGTTCTCTATTCCCTAGTTCCTCCACCAAATAGATTCCGACGGTGCTTAGGCGAAGCCCTGCCGGAATAGTTGCACCACCACCGTCGCCGCGCCGTCGCGCAGCGGGAGAACTCATCTACCTCTTCTCCCCCTCTTGCTGGATCAAAAGGCGGAGATCTTCATCGAGCTGTACGTGTGCTGAACACAGAGGTGCCGTCCGTTCGGCGCTAGATCGGAAAGACCGTGATTGGATCGCGGGACGGTTCATGATTGGATCGCGGACGGATCGTGATTGGATCACGGGACGGCTTGCAATTTGGATCGCGAAGACGTTCGACTACATCAACCGCGTTTCTTAACGCTTCCCGCTTAGTGATTTACAAGGGTATGTAGATCCACTCTCCCTCTCGTAGATGCTCATCACCATGGATAGATCTTGCGTGTGCGTAGGAAATTTTTTTGTTTCCCATGCAACGTTCCCCAACAGGATGTGCGTCATAATATTGAAGAAGGATGGTGGGAACACCAACTCGAAACTGACAAGACATTGGACCAAATCATTCCGGATCGATTACCTTCTCAGAAATTGCATTGAGGAATGAACATAGCTTCACAATGGCTAATCGAACATTTTCTGGTAGAAGCCCCCTCAACGCAACCGGAAGCAATTGTGTCATGATCACGTGGCAGTCATGAGACTTTAGGTTCTGGAATTTTTTCTCTGCCATATTTAATATTCCCTTTATATTCGACGTGAAGCCAGACGGGACCTTCATACTGAGCAGGCATTCAAAAAATATTTCCTTCTCTACTTTGGTAAGAGCGTAGCTGCACTAGTAGAAAACAGGGCTTTGAAACGGGCCAGAATATCGCATTAGTCCCGGTCGTGTTACGAACCGGGACTAATGGGTGCATCAGTCCCGGTTCATGAGGCCAGGGCGCCGGCCGGGCCTCGGCGGGAACCAGTCCCGGTTCATCTGGCCCCTTTAGTCCCGGTTCCAGACACGAACCGGGACTAAAGGGCCTCGCTCCTGGCCGAGCCCCTTTAGTCCCGGTTGGTGGCTGGAACCGGGACTAAAGAGGCACCTTTAGTCCCGATGCTAGCCACCAACCGGGACTTATACAACGCCTATATATATGCTCGCCCCTGCCCGCTCACTCCTCTGTTTTTTGGCCGGGCGGCGTTTGGGGGGTGTGTTGCTCTCTGTTCTCACCTCCTATGCACATGAGGTGTTCGATAAAATGCCGCAGCCACACTTAAGTTTTCTCCTCTCCAAGCTCGACCTCCAAGCTACATTTTCCCTAAGATTTGTTTAGGTTTGGCGGTTCACCAACTACACAAGTGTTCTAAAAGGTTAACGACTTCATCGTTTTATCTCTCACTGCTAGTTTAGATCATTTCAAATGCTCTAGAAGTAGAGTGTGGTTTGTGGGTTTTAGTGGAGGAGTGTATGTGGGAGTTCTTTTGATTTAGACGCACAATTAGAGCTAAAATTAACTTCTTAGAGTCTGCACATGTGTAGGGTGCCGTCCCCGTCCCCGTCCCCATCCCCGTCCTCACCGCCGTCGATCGCCCGCGCCGATCTCGTCGCCGGCACCACCGTGGTGAGCCTCTTGTTCTTATCTTCTTTCTTAAAGAAAAAATTCTTACTTGTATGATTTAGATAGATACTTGTATAATTTTCTTACTTTTATTATTGTTTGTTATTATATAGTGCCATGGTTTTGGTATCCGCCCCCGTCAGCCCTCGTCCTGTCTATGATTCGGATGTGGTATATTATCTTTTATAACTATTTGTTTCATTTAGGGTTTATGACAATTATGCCGACCAACGTGACATAGATGTTTTTATCTAGGAGGTATGTGAACCGGAAATTCGAACCGACCCTCTTGTCAAGAGGTTAAATTTAGTTGAAAAAGAAAACAATTACTTAAAGAACAAATTGAAAAGAATTGAGGAGGAGAAGATGGAATTGAAGTTGCATGTTGCCGATGTAGTCGAAGATCACAAGATCAAGATGGATGCAATGCGCTTGAAGATTAGAAAGATTAGAAAATATGCCATTCATACTGAGGCTTGGTGTCATTATGCCGTTGGATCAATTGGTACCTTAGTTGCGGTTATGATCGCATTTGTTGTTGCATTTAAATCTTTTGCATAGTTTCAATGTATGTTTTAATTAGATGCTCTAGAGAGCTATATGTTGTTCAATGAGAACTATGTATGAACTTTATGTATTTATTTTGGTCACTACTGTACTTTGGTTTTAATGTGATGATGAACTTCTATTAATTTGGTCAATTCTCTATTCATGATGTTTTGTAATGGTTTTTGATACACTTAATTATATAATGCACACATATGAACCGGCAATGGATGTACGGTGACCGACGCACCTCCGAGTACATTAAGGGCCTGCATAATTTTCTCGAAGTGGCTGAGGCAAACAAGCAGAATGGTTTTATGTATTGTCCATGTACTATCTGTGGGAATACGAAGGATTACTCTTACTCGAAAACCCTTCACGTCCACCTGCTTGAGAACGGTTTCATGCCACACTATAATGTTTGGTC
The DNA here is from genome assembly GCA_039707655.1 of Elymus sibiricus. NCBI lineage: Eukaryota > Viridiplantae > Streptophyta > Magnoliopsida > Poales > Poaceae > Elymus > Elymus sibiricus. Next base: position 53,488,592 of record CM077667.1, read on the forward strand.
AAGCACGGAGAAAGAGGGGTTATGATGGAAGACAACGAAGAAGAAGAGGATGATGACAACTATCCGCCCCCTGAATACGGTGATGCTGCAATGGGGGAAGCTGAAGATCAAGAGGAAGAACCAGACGATGTGCCCAATGATGATCTTCGCCGGGTCATTGTTGATGCAAAGAGACAATGCCAAAGTGAAAGGGAGAAGTTGAAGTTCGATCGCATGTTAGAGGATCACCAAAAAGGGTTGTACCCAAATTGCGAAGATGACAACACAAAGCTCGATACCACACTGGAATTGCTGCAATGGAAGGCAGAGAATGGTGTATCTGACAAGGCATTTGAAAAGGTGCTGAAAATAATGAAGAATAAGCTTCCAAAGGACAACGAATTGCCCGACAGTACATACGAAGCAAAGAAGGTTGTCTGCCATCTAGGATTGGAGGTGAAGAAGATACATGCATGCCCTAATGACTGCATCCTCTACCGCGGTGCGTACGAGGATTTGAACGCATGCCCGGTATGCTGTGCATTGCGGTATAAGATCAGACGAGATGACCCTGGTGATGTTGAGGGCCAGCGCACCGGGAAGAGGGTTCCTGCCAAGGTGATGTGGTATGCTCCTATAATACCACGATTGAAACGTTTGTTCAGAAACAAAGAACATGCCAAGTTGATGCGATGGCACAAGGAAGACCGTAAGAAAGACGGGAAGTTGAGAGCACCCGGTGATGGGTCGCAGTGGAGAAAGATCGAGAGAAAGTGGGGGGACTTTACAGGTGACCCAAGGAACGTATGGTTTGGTTTAAGTGCAGATGGTGTTAATCCTTTTGGGGATCAGAGCAGCAAGCATAGCACATGTTATGTGACTCTATGTATGTATAACCTTCCTCCTTGGTTGTGCATGAAGTGGAAGTTCATTATAATGCCAGTGCTCATCCAAGGCCCTAAGCAACCCGAAAATGACATTGATGTGTACCTAAGGCCATTAGTTGATGAACTTTTACAACTGTGGAATGGAAAAGGTGTACGTGTGTGGGATGAGAACGAACAGGAGGAATTTGACCTATATGCGTTGCTGTTTGTAACCATCAATGATTGGCCTGCTCTCAATAACCTTTCAGGACAGACAAACAAGGGATACCACGCATGCACGCACTGTTTAGATGACACCGATAGTATATATTTGGACAAATGTAGGAAGAATGTGTACCTGGGGCATCGTCGATTTCTTCCGACCAACCATCAATGTCGAAAGAAAGGAAAGCATTTCAAAGGTGAGGCAGATCACCGGAAGAAGCCCGCCCTCCGTACTGGTGATCACATACTTGATATGGTCAATGATTTACTAGTAATCTTTGGAAAGGGTCCTGGCGGACTATCTGTTCCGAATGACGCTGAGGGACGCGCACCCATGTGGAAGAAGAAATCTATATTTTGGGACCTACCCTATTGGAAAGACCTAGAGGTTCGCTCTGCAATCGACGTGATGCACGTGACGAAGAATCTTTGCGTGAAGCTTCTAGGCTTCTTGGGAGTGTATGGGAAGACAAAAGATACACCGGAGGCACGGGAGGACCAGCAACGTGCGCACGAAAAAGACGACATGCATCCAAAGCAGTATGATGGTCCTGCCAGCTACGCTCTTACCAAAGAAGAGAAGGAAATCTTCTTTGAATGCCTGCTCAGTATGAAGGTCCCGTCTGGCTTCTCGTCGAATATAAAGGGAATAATAAATATGGCAGAGAAAAAGTTCCAGAACCTAAAGTCTCATGACTGCCACGTGATTATGAGACAACTGCTTCCGGTTGCATTGAGGGGGCTTCTACCGAAAAACGTTCGATTAGCCATTGTGAAGCTATGTGCATTCCTCAATGCAATCTCTCAGAAGGTAATCGATCCAGAAATCCTACCAAGGTTAAAGAGTGATTTGGTGCAATGTCTGGTCAGTTTCGAGCTGGTGTTCCCACCATCCTTCTTCAATATCATGACGCACGTCTTAGTTCATCTAGTCCACGAGATTGGCATTCTGGGCCCTGTATTTCTACACAACATGTTCCCCTTTGAGAGGTTCATGGGAGTCTTAAAGAAATATGTTCGTAACCGTGCTAGGCCAGAAGGAAGCATCTCCATGGGCCATCAAACAGAGGAAAGCATTGGGTTTTGTGTTGACTTTATTCCTGACCTTAAGCCGATTGGTCTCCCTCAATCGCGGTATGAGGGGAGACTAACTGGAAAAGGCACGCTAGGAGCGAATTCAATAATATGTAGGGACGGGCATTCTTGGTCTCAAGCACACTACACTGTTCTATAGAATTCTACCTTGGTGACCCCGTATGTCAATGAACACAAGAATATTCTGCGCTCCAAACACCCGGAGCAGTGTGACGACTGGATTACATGTGAACACATCAGGACTTTTGGCAGTTGGTTGGAAACACATCTCATGGGTAACACCACTGTTGCAGATGAGTTGTACTCATTGGCCAGGGGACCATCTTCGACTATATTGACTTACAAAGGGTACGAGATAAATGGGAATACATTTTACACGATCGCCCAAGATCAAAAGAGCACCAACCAAAACAGTGGTGTCCGCTTTGATGCAGCAACCAACATGGGAAATGACACATATTATGGTTACATAGTGGACATATGGGAACTTGAATATGGACATGCTTTTAAGGTCCCTTTGTTTCGGTGCAAATGGGTCAATCTGTCAGGAGGCGGGGTACAGGTAGACCCGCAGTACGGAATGAGAACAGTGGATCTGAACAATCTTGGGTACACAGACGAACCATTCGTCCTAGCCAATGATGTGGCGCAGGTTTTCTATGTGAAGGACATGTCTACCAAACCGAGAAAAAGAAAAGATAAGGAGGCGAATACATAATACGATGAGCCAAAGCGCCACATAGTTCTTTCAGGGAAAAGAGACATCGTGGGAGTGGAGGGCAAGACAGACATGTCTGAAGATTATGAAAAGTTTCATGAAATTCCTCCCATCAAAGTGAAGGCTGACCCAAGCACCCTGTTAAACGATGAAGATTATCCATGGTTACGGCGCAATAAGCAAGGGACACACGCGAAGAAAAAATGAAGACTTTCTCTCCACAACTATTCTGATGATGGCTTTGATCTAGAATATCACTGCAGTTACATGTCAAGAAATGAAATGCCTTTTGTAACTAATGAGTTTTCGTCTGAAACCCTCATACTTCGAAAGAGATTGTTCATTTTGTACACGAAGTGCATCTAGTTTTTGCCGTAACCCTCTCAACTTTTTAGAACATGCTATGTGGGTGAAATGATGATACCATGCCAACTTTCAACCATTTCAGAGTTCATTTGCAGTGCTTTTCAATTCAGGGTCATCTTAGCTCAAAATAAATCATGAAATGCATGAAAAATAGCAAATGAAGTCAGAAAAGGTTTGAAAAGTGATGATGTGGCTTTGAATGGTGCATATTGAATGCATAAAATGTCTTGAGTTCAAATATGTTTAAAAATTTGAAATCCTTTTGTAACTGATGATTTTTCGTCCAAAACCCTGACACTTCGAAACAGATTGTTCATTTTGTACACGAAGTGCATCCAGTTTTTGCCGTAACCCTCTCAACTTCTTAGCACATGCTATGTGGGTGAAATGATGATACCATGCCAACTTGCAACCATTTCAGAGTTCATTTGCAGTGCTTTTCAATTCAGGGTCATTTTAGCTCAAAATAAATCATGAAATGCATGAAAAATAGTAAATGAAGTCAAAAAAGGGTTGAAAAGTGATGATGTGGCTTTGAATGGTGCATATTGAATGCAGAAAAAGTCTTGAGTTAAAATATGTTTAAAAAATTGAAATCCCTTTGTAATAGACGTGTTTTCGTTCGATCAAAGTTATTTTACTTAATATTATATAAAATTTATGCAACTAAAATTATCAAAGTTATTTTTGTTAAAAACTTTAATAGCAAAAAGAATATTCATAAAGTATTTTTTGTTAAGAACTTTTAATATGCAAAAAAATAACATAAAAATAGCAAAAATGAACATAGATGCGCTTATAGGGAAAATTCAACCTGAAATTAGAGTGAAATTCACTTTGATTTCAGGTTAAATTTCCCGTATAAGGGCATCTATTTTCACTTTGAGAGGAACTCAACAAGGCAGAGAGGGGCGGGCTTATAAACCGGTGCGAGCGCCCCTCGCTTGGCGAGGTGGGACTAAACTCCCACCACAGCCAGGACCAAACCTTTAGTCCCGGTTGGTGGCTTCAACCGGGACCAATGCAGCCCTTTCGTCCCGGTTGGTGGCACCAACCGAGACTAATGCCCACCTTTAGTCCCGGTTGGATCCACCAACTGGGACCAAAGGTCTCTGCTTCCCGCCCTTTGGGCTGCTGAAATTGACCTTTAGTCCCGGTTGGTGGCACCAACTGAGACGAAAGGGGGGCATTAGTCCCGGTTGGAGCCACCAACCGGGACCAAAGGTGTTCGCATATAAGGCGGGACTGCCCCGACGCCCTGCCCCGACGCCGTCAGGCTGCCGGAGCTCGCCGCCGCCCCCGAGCCCGTCCTCGTCGTCGCCGTCGTCCCTGAGCCCGTCCTCGTCGTCGCCGCCGCCCCCGAGCCTGTCCTAACCGCCACCCCCGAGCCCGTCGTCGCCGTCGCTCCCGAGCCGGACCTCGCCGCCGCCCCGAGCCCGTCCCCGCACGCCTCCTCGTCCTCGTCGACATCGTCGCCGCCCCCGACGCCGGACGCCGCACGCGCCACCTCCCCGAGCCCTGTCGTCGCCGCCCGCGCCTCCTCCCCGAGCCCGTCGTCGCCAGTGAGCTCCTGCCCCCTGCTCCTGCCCCCTCCTCCGCGGCCACCGTGGCCACCGCGGCCGCGTGCGCCGGCGCCACTGGCCTGCCCTGGCCCTCGCCCGCTGATGACCCACAAGTATAGGGGATCTATCGTAGTCCTTTCGATAAGTAAGAGTGTCGAACCCAACGAGGAGCAGAAGGAAATGACAAGCGGTTTTCAGTAAGGTATTCTCTGCAAGCTGTGAAAGTATCGGTATCAGATAGTTTTGTGATAAGATAATTCGTAACGGGTAACAAGTAACAAATGTAGCAAAGGTGCAGCAAGGTGGCCCAATCCTTTTTGTAGCAAAGGACAAGCCTGGACAAACTCTTATATAAAGCAAAGCGCTCCCGAGGACACATGGGAATTTCTGTCAAGCTAGTTTTCATCATGCTCATATGATTCGTGTTCGTTACTTTGATAATTTGATATGTGGGTGGACCGGTGCTTGGGTGCTACCCTTACTTGGACAAACCTCCCACTTATGATTAACCTCTCTCGCAAGCATCCGCAACTACGAAAGAAGAATTAAGATAAATCTAACCATAGCACGAAACGTATGGATCCAAATCAGCACCTTACGAAGCAACGCATAAACTAGGGTTTAAGCTTCTGTCACTCTAGCAACCCATCATCTACTTATTACTTCCCAATGCCTTCCCCTAGGCCCAAATAATGGTGAAGTGTCATGTAGTCGACGTTCACATAACACCACTAGAGGAGAGACAACATACATCTCATCAAAATATCGAACGAATACCAAATTCACAAGATTACTTATAACAAGACTTATCCCATGTCCTCAGGAACAAACGTAACTACTCACAAAGCATATTCATGTTCATAATCAGAGGGGTATTAATTATCATTAAGGATCTGAACATATGATCTTCCACCAAGTAAACCAACTAGCATCAACTACAAGGAGTAATCAACACTACTAGCAACCCACAGGTACCAATCTGAGGTTTTGAGACAAAGATCGGATACAAGAGATGAACTAGGGTTTGGAGAGGAGATGGTGCTGGTGAAGATGTTGATGGAGATTGACCCCGTCTCGATGAGAGGATCGTTGGTGATGACGATGGCTTCGATTTCCCCCTCCGGGAGGGAAGTTTCCCCGGCAGAACAGCTCCGCCGGAGCCCAAGATTGGTTCTGCCGAAGTTCCGCCTCGAGACGGCGGCGCTTCGTCCCGAAAGCTCTCTTATGATTTTTTTTCAGGTCAAAATCCTCCATATAGCAGAAGATGGGCACCGGAGGGCTGCCAGGGAGCCCACAAGCTAGGGGGGCGCGCCCCCCAGGCTTGTGACCTCCTGGTGGGTCCCCTCTGGTATTTCTTTCGCCCAATATTTTTTATATATTCCAAAATAATTCTCTGTAACTTTTCAGGACTTTTGGAGTTGTGCAGAATAGGTCTCTCATATTTGCTCCTTTTCTAGTCTAGAATTCCAGCTGCCGGCATTCTCCCTCTTCACGTAAACCTTGTAAAATAAGAGAGAAAAGGCATAAGTATTGTACCATAATGTGTAATAACAGCCCATAATGCAATAAATATCAATATAAAAGCATGATACAAAATGGACGTATCAACTCCCCCAAGCTTAGACCTCGCTTGTCCTCAAGCGAAAGCCGAAATCGATAAGCATGTCCACATGTTTAGAGATAGAGGTGTCGATAAAATAAAATACGGACATGAGAGCATCATGATCATCTTTAGAACAGCAATACTTATTGATATATAATTTCTTATACTAGAGTAACAATTCATTCACAATGTAAAGAATGAATCAAGAACTCTATTGAGAACCAACAAACTGTGATCTCAGTCATTGAAGCAATTGCAATTTATCATAACATCAGAAAGAGTCAATATAAGAGCTTGTAAAGCAAATCCACATACTCAATCATCTTTTATTCTTTCATAATTGCTAACACTCACGCGGTACTTATGAGGTCAAAGCTTTTAATTGGACACAGAGAAAGATAGGGGCTTATAATTTTGCCTCCCAACTATTTACCTCAAGGGTAATGTCAACAGAAATAGCTCATGATCACCCACATCCGAGTGGATATATGTGCCTAGATCATTCCCCAACACATGACGCTTGCCAAGAGAGAAAGGCGAAATAAAGGAAGTGATGAAGATCACCACGACTCTTGCATAAAGGTAAGTACTAGAAAGTAAAAGTAATAGATAGGCCCTTCGCAGAGGGAAGCAGAGGTTGTCATGCGCTTTTATAGTTGGATGCGCAATCTCTTAATGCAAAAGAACGTCACTTTATATTGCCGCTTGTGATAAAGAACTTTATTATGCAGTCTGTCGCTTTTATTTCTTCCATATCACAAGTTCGTATAAAGTTTATTTTCCTCACACTAATAGATCATACATATTTAGAGAGCAATTTTTTATTGCTTGCACCGATGACAACTTACTTGAAGGATCTTACTCAATCCATAGGTAGGTATGGTGGACTCTCATGGCAAAACTGGGTTGAGGGTGTTTGGATGCACAAGTAGTATCTCTACTTGGTGCGGAAGTTTTGGCTGATATGGAGTGGAAGCAAGCGTCACATGTTAAAGGATCTATAACCATATAACTTCTATTCGGAAATAAGCAAACATAACCCATTATGTTGTCTTCCTTGTCCAACATCAACTTCTTAGCATATAATATTTTAGTGAGTGCTCACAATCATAAAAGATGTCCAGGATAATATATTTATCTGTGAACCTCTCTTTCTTTATTACTTCCTTTTAATTGCAACAATGACCAATCGCTATGTTTGTCAACTCACAACAAATTTCAATCGACATACTTCTTATATGTGAAGTCATCACTCCCCGTAAGATCATCATATATACTCTTTGCTTTTATTCTATACTTCTTTCTATTACTTTTCTCAAGATCATATAAAGCAAGCAAGCCCTCAACTCAAAACTACTTTTTATTATATAACTCTCGGAGTCGCTTACATAGGGGGAACATAAAGCAAAACTCAAAACTAGATCACACTAAAAACTTTATTCTACGAGATCAAGATATAACCAAAAGGATTGAACTGAGAAAAACGATAAAAGTAAAAGATGTGATGGTGATACGATATCGGGGCACCTCCCCCAAGCTTGGCACAAGCCCAGGGGAGTGCCCATACCCATGTGTTTAGTTGTCTTTCTTCGGAGGTGGTGATGTTGGAGTTGGATCTTTAAGCTTGTTCAGTTTCCTCTTAAGCATAAAATTATGTTCCCTCAGATCGTCTACTTCCTACTTGAGCTTCAATATCCTTTGACATAATTCTTGCTTGCTCTCCTACAGAAAACGAGAACGGATAAATAGAACCTTGGGTTTTCTCCTTGTGTTTGGGAGGCTCGATTTCCTGAACTCCACGTGCATATCTCCTGGTTGAGGCAGGGGGATCTCTTCTTCATCTGAGCTTTCTTCCTCATACTTGCCTTCTTGTTCCTCCTCCGAGAACAATCCATAAGGATCTAAGTCACCATAGAGCTTGGGATTGGCAAGATAATGCGATTCATAACTTTCCCCATCAGAATCTTGGGACGACATATTGCTCTAAATCTGCTGCAGAAACAGCTCAAAACGAAAGCAGGAAGTAATGTTGTGATACGAAGGTCAAAACCTTCGGGAGATTATATAATTAATTTTTACCAACCTAAAGGAGTATATCACCAGAAAACGGAGTCCGGAGGGTGCACGGGGTGTCCACAAGCCACAGGGGTGCGCCCAGGGGGGTCAGGCGCGCCCCCCTGGCTTGTCGCCTCCTCGTGCACTTTTCGGACTACTTTAAATTTTCCTAATTTATTAAATATTCCAAAACGGAGAAAAATTGCTATTGGAAGAGTTTTGGAGTCGGTTTGCTTACCGTACCACATACCAATTCCTTTTCAGAGTCTGAAACGTTCTGGTAGGTCTCCCTAATGTACTCCTCCGGAGTTATGGTATTGATAATATTGGTTTCAACATTTATGGGAGTACCTGAGATATAATGTTTGATTCTTTGCCCGTTTACCACCTTCGGGTTTGTGCCTTCGGCATTGTTGATCTTGATGGCACCGGAACGATACACTTCCTCGATAATGTAAGGCCCTTCCCATTTAGAGAGAAGTTTTCCTGCAAAAAATCTTAAACAAGAATTGTATAGCAAGACATGGTCACCTACATTGAATTCACGCTTTTGTATCCTTTTATCATGCCATCTCTTAACTTTTTCTTTAAACAACTTGGCATTCTCATAGGACTGGGTTCTCCATTCATTAAGTGAGCTAATGTCAAATAACCTCTTCTCACCAGCAAGTTTGAAATCATAGTTGAGCTCTTTGATTGCCCAATAAGCTTTATGTTCTAGTTCAAGAGGTAAGTGACATCCTTTACCATAAACCATTTTATACGGAGACATACCCATAGGGTTTTTGTAAGCAGTTCTATAAGCCCATAATGCATCATCAAGTTTCTTAGACCAATTCTTTCTAGATCTATTAACAGTCTTTTGCAAGATCAATTTAATTTCTCTATTGCTTAATTCTACTTGACCACTAGACTGAGGATGATAAGGAGATGTAATTCTATGATTAACATCATACTTAGCAAGCAATTTACGGAAAGCACCATGAATAAAGTGTGAACCACCATCAGTCATTAAATATCTAGGGACTCCAAATCTAGGGAAAATAACTTCTTTCAGCATTTTAATAGAAGTGTTATGATCAACACTACTAGTTGGAATAGCTTCTACCCACTTAGTAACATAATCAACAGCAACTAGAATATGAGTATACCCATTGGACTTTGGAAAAGGTCCCATATAATCAAAACCCCAAACATCAAATGGTTCAATAACAAGAGAGTAATTCATAGGCATTTCCTGACGTCTACTAATATTACCAATTATTTGACATTCATCACAAGACAAGACAAACTTACGAGCATCCTTGAAGAGAGTAGGCCAATAAAAACCAGATTGTAATACCTTGTGTGCAGTTCTATCTCCAGCGTGGTGTCCTCCGTAGGCCTCGGAGTGACACTTGTGTAGGATCTATTTCTATTCATGCTCAGGTACACAACGTCTAATAACACCATCTACTCCTTCTTTATAAAGGTGTGGATCATCCCAAAAGTAATGTCTTAAATCATAGAAGAACTTTTTCTTTTGTTGGTATGTGAAACTAGGTGGTATAAATTTAGCAACAATGTAATTAGCATAATCAGCATACCATGGAGCATTACGTGAAGCATTTATGATAGCTAATTGTTCATCAGGAAAGCTATCATCAATAGGTAGTGGGTCATCAAGAACATTTTCTAACCTAGATAAGTTGTCTGCTACGGGATTCTCAACTCCCTTTCTATGAATAATATGCAAATCAAATTCTTGTAGCAGAAGAACCCATCTAATAAGTCTAGGTTTAGCATCTTTCTTTTCCATAAGATATTTAATAGCAGCATGATCAGTGTGAACAGTTACTTTGGAATCAACAATATAAGGTCTGAACTTATCAGAAGCAAACACAACTGCTAAAAATTCCTTTTCAGTGGTAGCATAGTTTCTTTGAGCACTGTCTAGAGTTTTACTAGCATAATGGATAACATTTAATTTCTTATCAACTCTTTGTCCCATAACAGCACCAACGGCATAATCACTAGCATCACACATAATTTCAAAGGGTAGGTTCCAATCAGGTGGTTGAACAACAGGTGCAGTGATCAAGGCTTTCTTAAGAATTTCAAGTGCTTCTACACAATCATCATCAAACACAAATGGAACATCTTTTTGCAAAAGATTAGTGAGAGGCCTAGAAATCTTAGAAAAGTCTTTAATAAACCTCCTATAGAAACCAGCATGACCAAGGAAACTTCTTATACCTCTGATATCCGTAGGACACGACATTTTTTCAATAGCATCAACTTTAGCTTTATGAACTTCAATACCTCTTTCAGAGATTTTGTGCCCCAAGACAATACCTTCATTAACCATAAACTGACACGTTTCCCAATTCAAGACAAGATTAGTTTCTTCGCATCTCTGCAAAACTCGATCAAGGTTGCTTAAGCAATCATCAAAAGAAGTTCCGAAAACGGAGAAATCATCCATGAAAACCTCAACAATCTTTTCACAAAAGTCAGAGAATATAGCAGTCATACATCTTTGAAAGGTAGCAGGTGCATTGCATAAACCAAAAGGCATATGTCTATAAGCGAAGGTACCGAAAGGACAAGTAAAAGTGATCTTCTCTTGGTCCTCTTTTGACATAGGTATTTGAGAGAAGCCGAAATAACCATCTAGAAAGAAAAAGTGTGTGTGTTTGGATAGTCTTTCTAGCATTTGATCAATAAAAGGTAGAGGGTAATGATCTTTCCTAGAAGCTTTATTTAATTTCCTAAAATCAATTACCATTCCATATCCTGTAACAATTCTTTGCGGGATCAATTCATTTTTATCATTAGGAACAACGGTAATACCTCCCTTCTTAGGGACACAATGAACGGGGCTAACCCATCTACTATCAGCAACAGGATAAATTATACCTGCCTCCAGAGCTTTAATATTTCATTTCTTACCACTTCTTTCATTTTAGGATTTAACCGTCGTTGGTGATCAACAACTGGTTTAGCATCAGGCTCCATATTAATTTTATGCTGACATAGAGTGGGACTAATGCCTTTAAGATCATCAAGAGTATATCCAATAGCAGCACGGTGCTTCCTCGGAGTTTTCAATAATCTCTTTTCTTCATGCTCTGAAAGGTTAGCACTAATAATAACAGGATATATCTTCTTTTCATCAAGATAAGCATATTTCAGAGTATCCGGTAATTGTTTAAGCTCAAACACGGGATCACCCTTGGGTGGAGGAGGATCCCCAAGTATTTCAACAGGCAGGTTGTGTTTCAAAATGGGATGCTGATCAAAGAAAATCTTATCTATTTCATTCCTTTCATGCATATGCATATCGTTTTCATGGTCTAGCAAATATTGTTCTAAGGGATCAGTAGGAGGCACAGCAATAGAAGCAAGACCAATAATTTCATCCTTACTAGGCAATTCTTTATCATGGGGTTGTCTACGAAATTTAGAGAAATTAAACTCATGGGACACATCCCCAAAGCTTACAGTAACAGTTTCTTTCTCACAATCTATCTTAGCATTAACAGTATTCAAGAAAGGTCTACCAAATATAATGGGACAAAAATCATCTTGAGGGGAACCAAGAACAAGAAAATCAGTAGGATATTTTATTTTCCCACACAAGACTTCAACATCTCTAACAATCCCAACAGGTACTATAGTATCTCTATTAGCAAGCTTAATGGTAACATCAATTTCTTCTAATTCAGCTGGTGCAATATCATTCATAATTTCTTGATATAAGGTAAAGGGAATTGCACTCACACTAGCACCCACATCACATAAGCCATGATAACAATGATCTCCTATTTTAACTGAAACAACAGGCATTCCAACAATAGGTCTATGTTTATCTTTAGTATCATGTCTAGCAATTCTAGCAGCTTCATCACAGAAATGAATAACATGCCCATCAATATTATCAACCAAGAGATCTTTAACCATAGCAATACTAGGTTCAACTTTGATTTGTTCAGGGGGTGTAGGTGTTCTAGCATAACTCTTACGAACCACAGTTGAAGCTTTAGCATGTTCCTTTATTCTAACAGGGAAAGGTGGTTTCTCAATATAAGCAGCAGGAATAACAGGATCAACATTATAAATAATGGTTTCTTCTTCAACTTTAATAGGTTCAACTACTTTCACTTCAATGGGAGGATGATATTTAAACCACTTCTCCTTAGGGAGATCAACATGAGTAGCAAACGATTCACAGAAAAAAGCTACTATCTCAGAGTCAAGTCCATATTTAGTGCTAAATTCACGAAAAGCATCGGTGTCTATAAAGGATTTAACACAATCAAACTTATGGTTTATACCTGACTCCTTACCTTCGTCGAGTTCCCAATCTTCAGAGTTGCGTTTAATTCTTTCCAATAAGTCCCATTTGAATTCAATATCTTTCTTCATAAAGGAACCAGTACAAGAAGTGTCGAGCATGGATTGATCATTACGAGAAAGCCGAGCATAAAAATTCTGAATAATAATTTCTCTTGAGAGCTCATGATTGGGGCATGAATATAACATTGACTTAAGCCTCCCCCAAGCATGAGCGATACTTTCTCCTTCACGAGGCCAAAAATTATAAATATAATTGCGATCACGATGAACCAGCTGCATAGGATAAAACTTCTGATGAAATTCCAATTTCAATCGGTTGTAGTTCCATGATCCAATATCATCACATAGCCTATACCATGTCAATGCCTTCTCCTTCAAAGATAAAGGAAAGACCTTCTTCTTGACATCATCCTCGGGCAAACCTGCAAGCTTAAATAATCCACAAACTTCATCCACATAGATTAGATGCAAATCAGGATGTAGTGTTCCATCTCCTGCATAAGGATTAGCTAGGAGTTTCTCTATCATACCCGAAGGAATTTCATAATAAATATTTTCAGTAGGCTCAGTAGGTTGAGGAGCAACTCTTTGTGCTTCCGGTCGAGGTGAAGATACCCCGAACAAGCCCCTCAAATGATTATTTTCCATAGTAACAAGTGACAGTAAATTTCAGCACACTATATAAATTTTTCCTTACCAAATTCCACTCACCAAAGGCGCTTCACTCCCCGGCAATGGCGCCAGAAAAGAGTCTTGATGACCCACAAGTATAGGGGATCTATCGTAGTCCTTTCGATAAGTAAGAGTGTCGAACCTAACGAGGAGCAGAAGGAAATGACAAGCGGTTTTCAGTAAGGTATTCTCTGCAAGCACTGAAATTATCGGTATCAGATAGTTTTGTGATAAGATAATTCGTAACGGGTAACAAGTAACAAATGTAGCAAAGGTGCAGCAAGGTGGCCCAATCCTTTTTGTAGCAAAGGACAAGCCTGGACAAACTCTTATATAAAGCAAAGCGCTCCCGAGTGTCATGTAGTCGACGTTCACATAACACCACTAGAGGAGAGACAACATACATCTCATCAAAATATCGAACGAATACCAAATTCACAAGATTACTTATAACAAGACTTATCCCATGTCCTCAGGAACAAACGTAACTACTCACAAAGCATATTCATGTTCATAATCAGAGGGGTATTAATTATCATTAAGAATCTGAACATATGATCTTCCACCAAGTAAACCAACTAGCATCAACTACAAGGAGTAATCAACACTACTAGCAACCCACAGGTACCAATCTAAGGTTTTGAGACAAAGATCGGATACAAGAGATGAACTAGGGTTTGGAGAGGAGATGGTGCTGGTGAAGATGTTGATGGAGATTGACCCCCTCTCGATGAGAGGATCGTTGGTGATGACGATGGCTTCGATTTCCCCCTCCGGGAGGGAAGTTTCCCCGGCAGAACAGCTCCGCCGGAGCCCTAGATTGGTTCTGCCCAAGTTCCGCCTCGAGACGGCGGCGCTTCGTCCCGAAAGCTCTCTTATGATTTTTTTTTTCAGGTCAAAACCCTCCATATAGCAGAAGATGGGCACCGGAGGGCTGCCAGGGGGCCCACAAGCCAGGGAGGCGCGCCATGGGGGGTAGGGCGCGCCCCCCAGGCTTGTGACCTCCTGGTGGGTCCCCTCTGGTATTTCTTTCGCCCAATATTTTTTATATATTCCAAAATAATTCTCCGTAACTTTTCAGGACTTTTGGAGTTGTGCAGAATAGGTCTCTCATATTTGCTCCTTTTCCAGTCCAGAATTCCAGCTGCCGGCATTCTCCCTCTTCACGTAAACCTTGTAAAATAAGAGAGAAAAGACATAAGTATTGTATCATAGTTTGTAATAACAGCCCATAATGCAATAAATATCAATATAAAAGCATGATGCAAAATGGATGTATCACCCGCGTTTTAGTTTTTTTGTTTATTTTACTATTTTTATTAGTTGTTTTAGTTTGTTTTATTAGTTGTTTTAGTTTGTTTTATTAATTTGTTGTTTTAGTTGTAAAAAAGTTTTAGTTGTTTTAGTCGGCGAACCCGAGGAGTCCCCGAGGATCGTCGGGGAGGAGTCCCCGACGATCGACGGGGAGGAGTCCCCGATGATCGCTTAAGTAGAAAATGTGTCATTGTTGTTAAATATGTTATTATTGTCATAGTTGTCAAATGCAATCATCTTTATTAAACTTTATTAAATAGTAGGAATTTAAATAGTTGTAGAATTTGTTCTCGACGTCGACGATGCCCGGCCCGCATCCTCGTCGTCGACTCGGCACCGGCGACCACCTGCTTGAGAGGCGCCATGTCCGGGACTGGGCTCCGCCGGGCTGGCACTGGGAGGTGCTGCCTTCCGGGGCGCCCAGCTTGGTGAGGAATGAGGGTCCCGTCGTCGACCCGGAGGTTCTTTGGTGGCGGTCGCGTGGACCACTGTCGGTGCAGAGGGAGCCAGCCCCCGCGGAGGTGGTACGTCGCCGTGTCAGGGAGGAGGACGAGCACGTCCGACACTACATGGCTGCGTTGGACGCCAGGTTCTCCAATACCTGGCAGGTTCTACAGGGATCTCACCCGAGCTATGATCCTGTCATAGTTCCTTCTCTTTGGGTGTCCACCGCCTGCGCCGCGAGACGTCAACTATATATGTATTAGTGATATTATATAATAATATTCAAGATGTATTAATGATAATATTCGATGATGTATTAGCGATACTATTCGATGATGTATTAGTGATATTATATGATCGTATTGTTGCATTGCCTTGTATTGATTTGCATAGCTCATGTTTGTATATTGCCATGTTGTATAATATTTGCAGAAACAATGGATCACAGAGACTTAGAAAAAGAACAGTTGTTGGGGGATATAATCCTCGCCGGAGGTGATCCCTTGTCGTATCTCAATGACACCGATTATCAGGAAGGAGAGGATGACGGCTCCGGTGATCCAACAATGGAGGAGGAAGGAGATCATGACGGCTCCGGTGAGCGAATGGCGGAGGAAGGAGATCATGATCACGGCTCCAGTGACCGAACGGAGGAGGGAGCCTCAACGGTTTCAAAGTCCGACGAGGTAAGGAGATGAGGCCCGAAGAAAAGGTTGCGCTCGGATGAAAGGTTCACGATCACAGAAGTCGCGAAAGATGGCCAACCGATTGCTCCCAAGCGGACCAAGGACGCATTTGTACATCAGTGTGGAGTTTTTGTTAGGGACTATGTCTCGATCAACACCCAGCAATGGAATAAGAATAATAAGGACCCTGAAGTTTCTTATGTCCATGATAGACTGAAAGATGATCTTTGGACCGAGCTGATGACAAATTTCAGCTTACCGCGAGAGGAGGATCCGAATAACCCAGTTATAGAGCGAAAGGTCAAGGTGTTTGCTCTTAAGAAGATGGCAGAACTATTCAGGAACTGGAAGAAAGAGTTGAACACAAAGTTTCTCGAGAAAGAGGAGACTCCGAAATTCATCGTTCGATATGAGAAGATGAGAGATCAATGGCCCGAATTTCTGGCCTACAAGAAATCGAAGAAGGGTAAGAAATGGTCACTGACAAACAAGAAAAATGCTGCAAAGAAGAAGTATCACCATCACACGGGGTCAGGTGGCTACTACAAAGCCCGGCAGTTGTGGGACAAAGCTGAGCAAGACCTGCTTGCTAAGAATGTCCAACCAGCGACATTGCACTGGCCAGATCGTTCAAGGACTTGGTTCTTCGGGGTTGGGGGAACTTTGGACCCAGAAACAGGGGAGTGTGTTTGGACTGACGAGCAACTTGCAATACCCTTCCGGAAGCTTCAGACAGCAATCAAGGCAGCACAGGAAGGGACGTTCATTCCCGACAGAGAGAAGGACGAGCTGACAGAGGCCCTCGGGAATCCTGAACACCCTGGACGAACATGAGGCACACCAGGCTCCGTTCCGTGGAAGCATGGGTTTCCCGACAACGGTGGTTATAGAAGTCGAGAGAGAAAAAGGAAACATGAAGCAAGCGAAATGCAGAAGCTCAGTGCAAGATTAACAAAACTAGAGGAACTTGAGAGCCAGCGAGCTACCGGCCAACCATCTGAGCGGCACGAAGATCCTTCCTTCGACGCTACCCCACCATCTCAGCGGAGAAGCAGTGTGGCTTCCACGGAGCTCGTTCAGCCTGATTTCACGGCTCCTCGCTACCCCGTGGATAGTATCACGGCGGCTGAACATTGCGAGCTAATGACGAAATGCCAGAACCTGACCTTCAAGGCGGCGGTCGGCTCTATTGTACCTCCTCGAGCTGAGGGAACTTTCCATTGCCGTCCGATTCCACATGGCTATGCTGTTGTGATGGTGGATGAAATAATGGATGGATTTGAGGGGCTGGAGCTTGACAATCCTATAGGTGAAGAGGATATTATTCTTCTGAAAAATGCTTTGAGGAGTACCTTTCTATGGAGAAAAGAGTACATCAAGCTTCCAAACTGGATGCCTCAGCAGACTCAGCCTCCTCCGGCGCGTCAGGGCACTCCGCCTCCTCCTCCTCTGGCGCGTCAAGGCACTCCGCCTCCTCCTTATCCTCCTCCGGCGCGTCAGGGCACTCCGCCTCCTCCTTCGCCTCCTCCGGCACGTCAGGGCACTCCGCCTTCTCCTCCTCCTCCTCCGGCACGTCAGGGCACTCTGCCTCCTCCGGCGCGTCAGCAACGGCGGAAGAGAGTCACCGCCGCCGCTCCGGCGGCTAGCGGTACAATAGGCGGGAAGAAATACAAATTTGGTCCAAGCCTCAAGCCTCTTCCGAAGTTACCATATGACAGGACCGAAGAGGAAAACGCTGAAATCAGTGCAGCCGAAGTGAAGGCCTATTTTGCACCGAAAGATCCACCTCCGAAGGAAACGGTAGATCCGGTGAAAGCGAAGCGCACTCTGCATACCCTGAAGCGACCACCATGGACTCGGCTATCCAACTATGACCGCATAATTACTAAGACACATGCTGAAGCGCAGCGGTCGGGAAGTACTTCCAGTGCTGCAAGAGACAAAAAACGAAGAAGTGGGAAAACAATTCCCCAGCTCGGCGAACAGGAGAAGCAATCGTGCCCCCCGCTCAAGGTGTCTAGCGATATCGCTAATCATCCGGTGCTACTGCCCGGTACCACTCTTGATGATTGCCTGCCCGATGATGTATAGTTTGAAACGGCTGAGGTAGTAGCAGCAGAGGACGTCTTTAGATACGAGCACGGGAAGCCTCTCGTCAAACCTGATCATCCTCATCTAACAACGATGATGCAAAAAATTGCATGAGTGGTACATGGAAACCTGCAGGAAGTCTGGGACCGACAGTTTGATGATCGGAATTAAAAAAGAGCACGACTTCCCTGGAGTCGACCTACTGCCTGTTGAATTTGTGGAGTTATTTCAGTTATACAATCAAGAGGCCCTCGACAAACAACTCATGACTTGCTACTGTCTGTAAGTATTACTTCTATAATTAAGTCTCTAGCTCAGCTCGTTCATTGCATGTATATATAATTATCCTCACTATATTATGCAGATTGAAGATGGTCGAATGCAAAAAAGAACAAATCTATGACATTGGGTTCATTAGCCCAAATACCGTAAATGAATGGTCGGTACAAAACGAGGCCAAAGATACCGAGGACAACTTGCTAGAAGCATTCCTTAGACATCAAAACAAAAGGGAAATACTCTTTCCTTACAACTTCAAGTGAGTGTTACTGTCTTGTGCATATTCGGTTTCGCTTACTCGAGGTTAAGTAATGTAATTGATGAGTTATGCGTGCACAACTTCCACTATATTCTGCTATCCATTAACCTTGACGGGGCATTAGTAACTGTCTTAGACTCGCTCCGTAAAGATCCCAAGTATTATGCGGACATGACTGCAATACTCCAGAAGTAAGTTCAATCAATACCGGGACCATATCGGCAACTTTCGTTCATTTCCTGATATCAAGTAATCATTTTCTTTGCCTGCCAGGGTTTGGAAAAAGTTCACCACTATGGTTCCGGGTCTGAAGAAGGAGCTACGATTTACACACCCCAAAGTAAGTAGTACTAGCTAGTTCCGCGCATCTCTCATTGATTCTAGTTTCATCAATACCATTATCATGCTTGCTTATCAGTTTGATTGAACTCTATTCTCGTAAAGTGCTTGTACCAGGCACCCGGGACTCATTTATGTGGATACTACGTATGCGAGTTCATTCGCCACTATACCTCTGAGCGGGGCTTCTCTGAGAAACAATTTGAAGTATGTAAACAATATTCACAATTTTATTTTATATATTACCATCAATTGTGTTGAGTTTCATTCATATATATGTATTGACCCCCTTCTTTAAATTAGATCTGGCAGATGCGGGATGAACTCCTACCACATGATCGCATACGAGCAATTCAAGAGGAATTGGTGGGATTCTTTCTTGACCACGTCATACCTGAACACGGAGAATACCATGTGAAATTGCAATGGTTGTAAGGGATGTTATATTGTACATATGTAGTAGCGTCGGATAGATATACGAAAACTTGTTGTTCGACCAAGCACGGAGAAAGAGATGTCACTTCTCTCTATATATGTTCATGACGATCTTATGTAATTAATGGTTTCCTTCATTTGCTTACTAGCTAGCGTCGAGTTCTCTCTATATGTATAGTAGCTAGCGTCGACCAAGCACGGAGAAAGAGAGGTCACTTCTCTCTATTAGCTAGCTAACACAATATGAAACCCCTAAATTAACCCTCCAAAACCCCTAACCCCCCCTCCTTCCAAAAAAAACCCCTGCGCCTGCGAGCTGCTGACGTGTGGCTGCCTTTTGGTCCCGGTTGGTGTTACCAACCGAGACTAAAGGTCCTCCTGCCTGGGCGCCCCGCAGCGGCCACGTGGAGCCCCTTTGGTCCCGGTTCGTAAGCAAACCGGGACTAAAGGTTTTGGGCATTAGTCCCGATCGTGTTGTCCCGGTTCCAGAACCGGGACTAAAGGCCCTCTGGAACCAGGACTAGTGCCCTGTTTTCTACTAGTGCTGGCAGGACCTTCATACTGCTTTGGATGCTTGCCGTCTTTTGCGTTCATACGTTGCTGGTCCTGCCGTGCCTCCGGTGTATCTTTTGTCTTCCCATACATGCCTAGGAAGCCTAGCAGGTTCACGCAAAGATTCTTCGTGATGTGCATCACGTCGATTGCAGAGCAGACCTCTAGGACTTTCCAATATTCTAGCTCCCAAAATATAGATTTCTTCTTCCACATGGGGGCGTGTCCGTCAGCGTTAATCGAAACAGGTTGTCCGCCAAGACCCTTACCAAAGATTACTTGTAAATCCTTGACCATATCAAGTATATCATCACCAGTACGGAGGGCAGGCTTCTTTCGGTGATCTGCCTCACCTTTGAAATGCTTGCTTTTCTTTCTTAAGGCATGCTTGGTCGGAAGAAATCGACGATGTCCCACGTACACATTCTTCTTGCATTTGTCCAAATATATACTTTGAGTCTCATCTAAATAGTGCGTGCATGCATGGTATCCCTTGTTTCTCTGTCCTGAAAGGTTACTAAGAGCAGGCCAATCATTGATGGATACAAACAGCAACGCTCGCAGCTCAAATTCCTGCTGTTTGTGCTCATCCCACACACGTACACCTTTTTTATTCCACAGCTGTAAAAGTTCATCAACTAATGGCCTTAGGTACACATCAATGTCGTTGCCGGGTTGCTTAGGACCTTGGATGAGCATTGGCATCATAATGAACTTCCGCTTCATGCACAACCAAGGAGGAAGGTTATAGATACATTGAGTCACAGGCCATGTGCTATGCTTGCTACTCTGCTCCACAAAAGGATTAATGCCATCTGCACTTAAACCAAACCATAAGTTCCTTGGGTCATCTGCAAAGTCCGGCCACTTTCTCTCAATTTTTCTCCACTGTGACCCATCTGCGGGTACTCTCAACTTCCCGTCTTTCTTACGGTCTTCTTTGTGCCATCACAACGACTTGGCATGCTCTTTGTTTTGGAACAAACGTTTCAACCATGGTATTCTAAGAGCATACCACATCACCTTGGCAGGAATCCTCTTCCTCGGGCGCTCGCCCTCAACATC
Organism: Elymus sibiricus; assembly: GCA_039707655.1. Taxonomy (NCBI): domain Eukaryota; kingdom Viridiplantae; phylum Streptophyta; class Magnoliopsida; order Poales; family Poaceae; genus Elymus; species Elymus sibiricus. The sequence continues at coordinate 53,509,535 of CM077667.1, forward strand.
ATCACCAGGGTCATTGCGACTGATCTTATATCGCAATGCACCGCATACCCGGCATGCATTCAAATTCTCGTACTCCTCACCGCGGTAGAGGATGCAGTCATTAGGGCATGCATGTATCTTCTGCACCTCTAATCCTAGAGGGCATACAATCTTCTTTGCTTCGTATGTACTATCGGGCAATTCGTTGTCCTTTGGAAGCTTCTTCTTCGTTATTTTCAGCAACTTTTCAAATCCCTTGTCAGATACACCATTCTCTGCCTTCCATTGCAGCAATTCCAGTGTGGTACCGAGCTTTGTGTTGTCATCTTCACAATTTGGGTACAACCCTTTTTTGTGATCCTCTAACATGCGCTGCAACTTCAACTTCTCCTTTTCACTTTCGCGGTTTCTCTTTGCATCAGCAATGGCCCGACCAAGATCATCAGCGGGCTCATCTGATACCTCAGCTTCTTCTTCTTCATTCTCTTCCCCAATTGTAGTACCATCATATTCAGGAAACCCAGGTTAGTTGTCATCATCCTTTTCTTATTCATTCTCTTCCATTAGAACCGCTCTTTCTCCGTGCTTGGTCCAACAATTATAGCCGGACATGAAACCGGACGTAAACAGGTGGACGTGAATGTGTTTTGTGCTAGAGTAAGTCTTATCATTCTTACACACACCACATGGAGACAACACATAAAACCATCCCGCTTGTTTGCCTCCGCCGCACGCAAAAAACTATGCACGCCATTAATGAACTGGGGAGAGCGTTGGTCATCGTACATCCATTGCCAGTTCATCTTCATTACACAACACCGAAAAGACAAAATTAATACAAGTTCATACATAAAGTTCATACACACTTATTCTCATAAAACAACATACAACTATCTAGCTAAAACATTTAAATTCAACAACAAATGCGATCAAAGTCGCAACTAAGGTAACAATTGATCCAACAGCATAATGATACCAAGCCTCTTTATTAATGGCATATTTTCTAATATTTCTAATCTTCAAGCGCATTGCATCCATCTTGATCTTGTGATCATCGACGACATCGGCAACGTACAACTCCAATTTCATCTTCTTTTCTTCAACTCTTTTCAATTTTCCTTTCAAATCCTCGTTTTTTTCAACTAAATTTAACTTCTCGACAATAGGGTCGGTTGGAATTTCCGGTTCAACTACCTCCTAGATAAAAATATCTATGTCAACTTGATGGGCATAATTGTCATTAACACGAAATGCAACAAATAGTTATAAAAGAGAATATACCACATCTGAATCGTAAACCGGACGAGGGCCGACGGGCACGGATATCAAAACCATTGCACTATATATAACAAACAATCATACAAGTAAGAAAATTATGGAAGTAACTATCTAAATCATAGAAATACGATTTTTTTATAAAAAGGATAAGAACAAGAAGAGGCTCACCAAGGTGGTGCCAGCGACGGGACGGTGCGGGCGATCGACGGTGGTTAGGACGGGGACGGGAAGGCACTAAGTAAACCACACCTACACACATAAGCAAACTAAGAAGTTAATTTGAGTCAAATTGCATATAAATCAAAAAAAAACTCCCACATAATTACACCCAAACTAAAACCCACAAATCACTATACTTATAAAGAATTGCATGAGCTGATCTAGCAATGAGAGATGAAAGGACAAAGTTGCTAACCTTTGTGAACACTTGGATGGATTGGGGTGCCTCAAATCTTGACAAATCTTGGCAAAAATGGAGGGATGAGCTCGAGAAGAGAAAGAGAAAACAGAGAATGAAGAGGATGAGCTCGGGCTGGAAGAACCATCTATATATAGGGATACATTTAGTCCCGGTTGGTTATACGAACCGAGACTAGAGGTCCATCTCTAGTCCCGGTTGGTGTTACAAACCGGGACTAAAGGGTCTCGCGGGGGCCCCAGCCTGACCCCAGCCTGCCACCACCCCCCGGTTGGTAACACCAACCGGGACTAAAGGTTCCTCATGAACCGGGACTAATGCCTAGCCTAATGAACCGGGACTAGTGGTAGCATTAGTCCCGGTCCAGAAGTCAACCAGGACTAATGCTTCGATCCAAAGGCCTGTTTTCTACTAGTGTTGATCAATGCAGTTGATCCCATGGTTGGCTCAAAACAACTTGTGGTGGTTGCGAAAGCTGTTGGACCTAGATGCATCCACCATTTTTTTTCTCAGAACGAGAAGAAAACCTCCGGCCATGTCGATGCTTGAACTCAATAAAGCTTATCAATAGGAAGGATCACTTTTTATATGTACCATGGAGTAGTACACCATGCGATTAAAACATAGAAACCACCCAGGTAGCAGTCGGCCAAAACAATACCTCTGGATGGTGGTAGAAGGAGTGATCGACCATACGGTTGTTTTGTATCTTATGTATCTTATTCCTACGTGTCCTTGGCACGTGCCTCTTTGGATTTCTCATCATTCACACCTTGCTTGTTTTGATTGCAATCAACATTTACAATATCAAAAATACTTAAAGGAAGAGGTGTGTTACCTGAGTGTAAAATATGGCATAAAAGAGATGGTGAAGTTGGTTCTTTACTCAGGTGAATATTGGGTAGTATGTATATATAGAAAATTAAAGGACCGCCATCTACATATACAAATGAAGGTTGCTGTGTCTTTCACTTACAACAATTTTACTATGTGTGTTCAATGGCATATGGCACATTTGGTTAGAGTGGCACGTGACTTCTTGTTTGCTGATTTTAATCTTTCAAGGCAGCCTCTAAGGTTAGAGGCCACACCAGCATTTTTTATTTTAGAGGCAACTAGAGCACTGTATAGCGTCTGTCTCCAAGAGGAGCGAGAGGGCTAGAAGTAGCAAAGTTCATACACCTATGGATGCTCTGAAGTACTTGAAGATAACACGTTAAATATACCATATAGTATTTTTTATTCATAAAAGCAAAGATTTTGATCTTTTGGTCACGGCATCTGGACGGTCGTACGCATCAGGTGGAACACACACAGTTACTAAAATTTTCATGATGGTTTATCAAATGGTTTCCCCTCATCCTTCAAGACTACTTTTGTAAGAAATCACCATGATGATATTCACATTATATGAACATCCACACAATTACTTAAAATTCGACTAAGCAACTGAATAAAAAATGTCTCTCTTGCCCCATAAGATTTCACATGTTCATCATTTCAGTTGTAGCACAACTAAAAAACAAGCAGTGTGACCATATATGCTTAAAGAAGACAATCTGCATCGGAATCACTCAATGTCAAATTTTCAACATGCGAAATGGATGAGCCGATGCACTATGGAACTGGAGACCATGTAAGGATTTTTATCATCTAACCAATTTGGACTTTGAGTACGCCGCTCGTACGACTGGTGGGATTTTGAATCGACATTAGACTGATGATCCAACGATGGCAGAGATAAATCTTGCATTTGATAATGCTATTTTATCTACATTGTGAACAACCTTATAACTTTCTTTTTTGAAACAAGGCAAAAGGTTTGCCATTTTCATTGATTTAGAAGAAGAGTTTGGGTTACACACACTGCCACCGCGGCAAAGTCCAACAAATCACTCTCGCGGCATTACATTACTCAAGTGCTTGGCACCCGCAAAAACCCAAAGCAAAGAATCACCGCTACCAGCGCCTTGTTTCTAAAGATACGCGTGTTTCTTTCTTTCCAGATTTCCCACCCGAAAGGTGGATGAGGGAACGAAAGAGCCTTCCTTTGCTGCCCATGATTGATGATCCCTTCCTACCAGGCCTTGATCGTGATGAAGCTATGCCAAAGGTGCTGTATCAACCTGGAGGTCTAGCCATGAGAAGTCACTCATATATAATGGGGTATAAACAACACTTGGATGGCACACAAAGAGCGTACATGATGTCCATGAGCCTCATGTTGAGGGTAGACTGTCCCAACTACCACGTTCATGTTTCTTTTCTGTGTCTTTTATTTCTACGTGTTGTTGGCATACATAATATGGATTTTTCATCTACATTGACATGCACAAATATAAATAAAGTATTACACTAATTCTTTTGTTTACGATCAGTTCATTCAGTTGTAGTTTATTGTCAGTTCATTTTCAGTTTTCAGTGTTAGTTCTGTCAGTTCTAGATGCAGTTTCAATGGCAGCTTATCTTTTGAGTTGTATGTTTGTAACGTTGAAACATGCCTTGTTCGGGCTGGGTGAGTCGTGTATGCCGCGTACCGCAGAACAGAGTCCTGGAATGAAGCCATTCCTAAGGGGAAGTGGCATGTTTTTAGGACCCACTTCTGCTTCGGTACAACCCCCGTAAACACACCAATGGATAAAATCTCTTCATAACTCTTCATAATAAAGGGTAGGATGGTCTTTTCTGAAAATACGCCGCCCGCATCGAGCGCGCCCTTTGTACATACCGCAAACAAAAATAAATGTGCAGTAGGTAGAATCGAACTACCACACCGTGGAGAGCTGCGTTGCTAGCCAGTGGGGATGGCGAGTTGAGATGATTAAAATGAAGCGCAAAGCTTAAAGTTAAGTACAACGGTAGATTGTTCCGTTTATATTTTTCAAAAAAAATTGGATAAATGTGACAAACAATTCTTAGAAAATGTGAATACTATTTAAAAAGCGTGAACAAATTTCTTATTCAATCGAACTTTTAAAACATGAATAATTTTTAAAAAAGTGGACAAAATTTTGATATTCCAAACATTATTGAATCTCTTCTATACAATGAACAATTTCTAAATAGATATATTAAAAAATACACTGAACAATTAATAATACACATTCAATTTTGTGCGTTATACGCTGACCAATATTTGGATACAGATTAAACATTTTTTATGATATATGCACAACAATGTTAAAAAACGTAATGAACATTTTTTTCAAAATATGTTGAATATTTTCATAATATAGGGTAAACATTTTTGTAATACGCGGTGACCATTTTATATAATACACAAAATAAGAAAAAAGTACATGGACAAAACCTGAGCAAAACCCAAAAAGGAAAAAGGAACCAAAACAGGAAAACAAAAAACTGGAACAAAACCATTCAAAACCGGAAGAAAAAGCAGGAGAAAAAACAAAACATTATTTTGAGACAACGAAAAAAAACATGGAACAAGAAAAAACATAACGGAAGAAACAATCGCGCGAACCCTAAAGTTAGGCCACCCAACTGGTTGCGCTGCAGGCGGCAAATAAGAATTTGGCATGGTGCCTTGAATTATTCATAGAAGGCCACGATTTCGGAGTGCACGTGCGGGCTGGCGGCGCAGGCACTAGGACCCAACGCTGCCCGCATGGAGGAGCGGACAGCAGGGAAAGTTGAGCGCGCGGGGCCGGTGCGGACTGCGCAGTTGTGGCAGAGCTGCGCGAGGTCCGGGAGGGTCCAGCTCCGGCGTCCGCGCTGCGCCAGCGTGGGAGCTGCGGCTTAGCTCCAGATCCGGAGCTACCGCCGGTCTCTACCTTGGACCGCTCCAAGGTGATGCGGAGGGCTAGTTCCTCAGAGTCGACGTCGGAGTCGTCAGAGCGGTAACCGGAGCTCGACATTGGAGTGGATGGGATCGGAATCGGAAAAGGAAAGGAGGGGACGGAGCGAGAGAGAGAGTGAGTGACCTAGGGTTCCAAGCGACACGCAGAAAAAGAAATAGTAGGAAAAGATCGGTTCGCTACAGTAAACCGGTCGCCAAGGGACAACGGACATTCCCAGTTGGGCGGCCTCTTGTGTGTGGCGCCGTCTTTGCCACTTACTGAGGAAACTGTCGGGTATTCACACAGGATTGGGATGTGAGTGACGATAGATGGGACGACATCAGGGTGAGGTTAGGTTCTCGATCTTGATGGCGGAGAGAGGAGGTGACTTAGTGGCGCTGTAAGCGAGCATGGTGGGAGACGCGATGAAGGACGACTTGTTGGGCGGCGCAAAGTACCAATTGCACGTCTCAAAGTGGAAGCACGCCACATAAGAAGAGGATGCCATCATGCCGATAGTTATGTGGAGGGCCACTAACGTTCCATTGTAGTACCTGCAGTTGACGGAGTCCAACTGCCAGTTGTGGATGGTGAAAATGAAAATCATCATGTGCCCCCTTGGCATGTGGTCGGCGGTCAAAGGAGACGTCCAGTACGAGAAAGAGAAGTATGAAGGGGTGATGGCGACGATCTCACAGTCCGTCTTTGACGATGTCATGATGGTGATCGTCGAGTTCAACACCACACAAGAGGTGTCGGCTGCCATCCGCACGATGTGGATCATGTCGTGCAGGCATGGATCCAGACGCTAATGAGACAGTTCGATCAGCTGAAAATGGTCGATAATATTTTATACATAATTAAGAACGATTTTCAGAATAGTTGAATAAGTTTTAAATTCTAGAATACTTTTAAAACAGTAGCATTTTTAAATTCATGAACATGTCGTAAACTCAAAAATGTTTTTAAAACATGAAATTTTATAAATTAAAAAAAATTATGAAGATTCTTCAAATTCATAAAGCCGATTCTTTTTCTAATTCATAAAACGCAAATGAACCAGGTGGCTCCTATACCGCATGTTGGTTGCTCGCTTGCGATGTAGCGCGTACCCCCCTCGCGCGCGGGTCTATGTATTTGCTGGTACATTTCTCGCTTTTTCCTTCTTCTTCTTTTTTCGTTTTTTTTCTTTTTCTTTTTACCCTTTTTATTTCAATTTTTTATTATTTACTCTATCAAAAAAAATTGGCGAATTTGCTTTACAAGTTCGGGGAAAAAATTTGTTCATCGGATTTAAGAAATATACATCCAATTCAAAATTTTATTTTATTCTTATTCCACGTTTTCAACTTTGAAAAACCTTTCAAATTCGTGAGCATTTTTTTAAATTGTGAACAGTTTCTTGAATCATGAACAAATTTTACTCATCGGATTTAAAAATGTTTACCAAAATTGAAAAAATTCATCGAATTACAAAAATGCTTATCAAATTTAAAAAAACTCATTGAATTAAAGAAATGATCAAAAAATTACAAATTTGTTCATAGATTTTCAGATAATTTTCATCAAATTCAAAATATGTTCATTGAATTCAAAATGTGTTCATCCAATTCAAAATATGTTCATTGAATTCAAAATCTGTTCATCAAATTCAAAATATGGTCACTGAATTCAAAATTTGTTCATCCAATTAAAAATATGTTCATCGAATTCAAAATATGTTCATCAAATTCAAATGTGTTCATTGAATTCAAAATATGTTCTTGAATACTAATTGTTTTCATCAAGTTCCAAAAATGTTCATCAAATTCAAATATGTTCATATATTAGAAAATTCACGTAAAAAAAATTTCATCAAAATAAAGAAATCATTGAATTTACAAAAATGTTGATTCAACAAAAACATAAAATATGTTCACATAAAGTAAAAAATCAGTTTATATTAAAAAATGTTTACTGTATGTTAAATAAATGTCTCATTCTACACTAAAAAATAAAAAATATATTTAAAACAAGTTCAACATACTTTAGAAAATGTTTGGTTTGTATTAAAAGAATCATCATATATTAAAAAAATAATCATACAATAAAAAAAGTTCAATATATATATATATAGAAAATTGGTCAACGTGTATTGAAAATTAGTTCATCCTACATTAAAAAAAGTTAGGTTTCTATTGGAAAATGTTAATGATATATCAAATTTTAAAAAGTTTTCCTTAACATTAAAGAAATTGACTTATATAATAAATGATTGTAGTAAATTAAATTGTAGAAACAATTATAGTATAGCTGTAAAAGAAAAAGGAAAAGAAAATCTGAAAGGAAAATCGAACCAGAAAAAAAATCCCAACAACAAACAGAGAAAAAGAACCTGAAAGAAAAAAACCAAAAAATAATAATTGGGAAAAACTAACTAGAAAATAAAAAAACGGAAACAAAAAACTGAAGAAGAAAAAAAAACAAATTAGTAACAGCCAGCGAAAGAAACAAAAACGAACGAAACAGAAGCCTATGACCCTCAGGTGACAACCAGCGAACAAAACCGAAGGGAACGACCCCCAAAGCAGGACCCTCTTGCAGTCACTCATTAAGACATGTTACCGGTCAATCATATAGTTGTGTTTTTACTGTAGCGAGCCAAAGTGCGTACTGTAGGGGCGCCCATATATGGTTTTCTTTATATATAGGGGCAACTATATGTTTTTTTACTATGGACTTAGAAAGTAGAAAATATTTTTCGCTTTTCCCTTTCCCTCTTTCCTTTTCTACTTTCTTTATTCCTTAAATCACTTTGGAAATTTTCAAAACACATGGAAAATATTATGAATACGTGTCAAACATTTTTTGAAGACTTGATGAACTTTTTTAAAGTAGTTGAACATTTTTTTATAATCCAAAAAATAGATAAAATTTTCAAATACGAGTTGTATATTTCTCATGTGCACGTCAAATATTGTTCAAAGACACATTGAAACATTATTTAAATATGTTGAATATCTCTTTCAGATACACACTAAACATTTTTTTAATATGAGTTGAACATACACGTGCAATATTTGCTAAAGGCGCATCAAGCATTTTCCATATACACATGAATATTCTTTAGATGTTTTGAGTATTTTTTTTCAAATACACACTGATTTATTTTAATATATGGATAGATTCTTTTGAACTTATTAAAATACATGTTAAATTGTTATCTGAAATAACTCCAAATCTTCGACTTAGCTCCCATAGGTCATCCACCCCGGGACGGAAGATAACGAAAGGGAGACAAAGTCCTAACTTAATCAACATGCAGTAACCTCAAACTTCTACCCATTCCATCCATCCTATACACTTTCCTATACTAAGGACGGGAAATAAGAAGGCTAGCATGTCTTCTAAATTAATCATACTCAACTCAGCCCTTCCTAAAATGGGGTATTATCTGTCCCGATAAATTGATAATTCTAGGGCTAATCAATATCTCATCTACCGAAAGACTTTATTTCTCCTGTACTTTCTTGAGCAATAGGGGTAGGAAACAAGATAAAAGATAACATATTTGATACCGGAATATTTAAGTTGGTAAATCAAAGGGTAATCTTTCACATTCTGTCAAAGGAGAAATACTTTCTTAAATGTAAGAATACAGGTTGAACATTATTGTTCATACAAAATGGAAATTTTAATATATGGGGCAGATAAGTTTTTCTTTCATGATGAACACGTTTTAAATACATGTCAAATATTATTTTTAAATTAGTAAAAAAAATCTAAATATTTCTAAAAACAATTCCAAATAAATATAGTAGAAAACAAAAAAGAAAAAACGTTAAAAATTTTGAAAGCAAGAATGAAATTGAGCTTTCATTGCTTCTGCGCATGGCTCACATCAGATGGGTGTCTTTTGGCATGGGTCGGCCCGTGTATGTGGTGTTGTGAGCGACACTCCAATCGTGCTCGCTACATGTGCCGAATAGGAAGGCCCAGTTATGGCAGCGTCAAATGAATCGGAGTTTTCGGGGTTTTGCTTTGAAATCGGGGCTTGGTGTACACTTGGGGTCAATTGCAAAATAAACTTTTTTGCGGGGATAAAAATTCCTGTCTTTTGGGTTGAGGGTGGTGGAGTGGAGTGTTGGTCGTAGGCGACACCCATTTACTTTTGACCAAATTATAGTATTGCATGTAATTCATATTAGTTGTCGCTGATTTAATATAAAGTTGTGCTAAATCAGCGACAATTAATATGGACTGGAGGGTGTGTTGTTTTGGAAAGGAAGGATCACTATTCATATTTTGCTTGTTGGATGTATTAAAACATGGCGAAGTATCAAGTGAAAGCTTGATTTCAGTGAAAATCTGGAAACTTGGATCCCACCCCGTTGGATCTGTAGCGAACGGCATCTACTTAAGGGCGGAGCTCCCACCAGCAACTTAAACACATATTAGCACAAAACCCCCTCTCTTATTCGCCATGTAGGTCCATAATCCTACTGTTCGTGAGATGGATTCGTCTTCAATCCTGTTATGCGTCACGATGGAGCCTCAACCGCCGGCTAGCCCTTGCCTGCTGTAGACGGTGTAGCAAGAGCGTTCGGACCCCAGCTCGAGCTGAGCTTCAGCGCCTATACTGCCATAGTGATGAGCCCCGCCTGCTGTAGTCGCCTCACCTCGCGAGCCCTCCCCATCGTTGCGATCTCTATCTATGGTTGCCTCGCCTCGGGACCCTCCCGGCCGAGGGGAGCTTCGACGCGGTGGGTGCCTGCGCCGCCGCCGCTGGAAGCGCTGGCTGTGGCTGCCTCCCCGCCGGAGCCGTCCCTGCCAAGGGGAGTCAGCGCGGTGCATGGAAGCGCCACCGCATTTGGCAGCGCCAGCTGTGGCGCCTCACTTCGGCAGCCATCCGGCGTGGGGCACGCCGGCGTCGCCGCAGGATAGGAAAGAGAGGGGACAAGCCAATGCTCAAGAACCTGACAACAAGGAAGGAGGGGGTTTTGTGCTAATGTGTGTTTAAGTTGCTGGTGGGACCTCCGCCCTTGAGTAGATGCCGTTCGCTACAGATCCAACGGGGTGGGATCCAAGTTTCCAGATTTTCACTGAAATCGAGTTTTCACTTGATACTTCGCCTTAAAACATAACACCTTTTATAGACCCTGGACCAAGACCTTCAGTTTCCAGAAACTCCTCAGCTTCTACTCCACGCTTCGGTTTCCAGGTGTTTTTGCCGCGTAACTAGTCCTGCTTACCCGTGTTTTCCAAAACTCATATAAGTTCGGCAACAACCTAGCTTCCCAAAACTCCTCAACTTCTACTCCATGCTCCAGTTTCCAGCTTTTTTTTTTTGAGAACATCTGGTTTCCAGCTACTACTAGCGACGGAAAAATGTTCGGCTGCACAACTACTGCTTGTCATTGCTGCCATGGGCTAACAACCCATTTTAGGAACCCATTTGAGAGGGAAGGAAGCAAAGCCCTCGATAGACATACAATGGCACCTTTATCGAAAACACTAATTGAGAGATACTCCTTTCAAAGATCACTTCCACCTTCACCCTCAGGTTACGATAAGTGGCGTACTGCATGTGCGCCACTTGTTACAACCTTGAGAGTTTTTTTCTTTTTTCATAGATTTGTTTATTCAAAACGTTTTATCTCCTAAATCGTGTTTCCAAATCTCGATCCGTTTCAACGTTGGATTCAACGCATCGAGATATTCAAAACTAGATCCGATGTTGATAGGTTTTGACAAAAAAAAGAAATTCACAAAGAAAAACAGGACAAAAAACAGGATGAAAAAACCGAACCAAGAGCATGTTTTTTTTCTTTTTCGAAAGAGGCATGACCGTGCCTCTTACGGAAGCAAATCCATGCCTCTCGCAGAAGCAAACCCGTGACTCTCGTGGAAGGAAAAAACGTGTTTCGTTTCGTTCCCGAGAGGCATGGCCGTGCCTCCCGCGGAAGCAAACCCGTGCCTCTCGTGGAAGAAAAAAAATATGTTTTTCTCGTTTCCGAGAGGCATGGCCATGCCTCTCGCAGAAGCAAATCTGTGCCTCTCGTAAAAGAAAAAAAAAACATTTTTTCCATTTCCGAAAGGCACGGCCCTGCCTCTCGAGGAAGCAAATCAGTGCCTCTCATGGAAGCAAAAAAACGTATTTTTTCGCGCAAAAATTTTGATTTTTTTGTCCAAAAGTTAAGGAAGTACGTTGAAATCCCGAAAAGCCGAAAAAAAACACGAAAAAAAAACTATCTAAAAAACTGAAAACGCGTGTAGAAAAATAAAAATATTTGAAGGGAGAGTTCAAAGCGCGACACGTGGCGGACGTTGAGAGCACCAGGACCCTTGGGAGGCTTCCAAATGGGTACTCCTCCAGTAGTTGCTCCCCACCTTTTTTTTCTCCTAAATAAAGCGTACAGAGAGGCTACAAAGCAGATATATGGGTTATTCCGGGGAGAGATCAGTCAAACTGGTATATGCAAAGGTCACTTGGCGGTGGCAGCACCTCGCAATAACACCCAACTCCAGCCCCTTCGTTTTCGCAGACCTAGGGAAAGCCAACTTCCCAACTCCATAAACTTTGCACTAAACAGAACAACCAGCTTCTAGATTTGAGCTCCACGGAGTACACCTCATTCGGCTCGGCTTCACTGCAGATTTAATGCAATTGAGAGCTAGAGTATTGCCGAACAGGCCTTCAGTTTCCGTTTTAGATTGCTCATTGAATCAAAACCGAACTAGGCACTAATTAATACAGGGTGCGAAAATATTTGCCAACTTAGTTGGCTGCAAAGCCAATGGAGGCCTAGCAGTTTTACCCAAAAAAATGGCAGGTGCATTTGTCTATAATCCAAACAACCATAATTTACCAATTTTTTGGTCATGCCATCTTGGTCGTGCCAAAATTTTGGTTGGGCTCGTTTGGGCTTAAATCAAACACACCCTGAGGTCTAAGCCTCCACACCCATTCTGCAACTGTAGTTTTCGGAAGTTATGTAACATCTGCCCTTGCCCTCTAATGAGTTTTGACATTTTGAGTTATGTCGATGGGAAACCATTATTGCCTAAAAATTATGCGAACTTGCTAGATTTTTCATGTATTCAAATAGTGAGAGAGGTGAGAGTGCATATTTGATTGAAAATTTGAAGTTATATTCAATTTGCATCTAATTCTCGCCAAAGATTGTAGCTCAAATATCTTAGCACAGATTCATAGCTATGTACCTGCTCTGCCTATTAATTCCTAACGAAATGTTGATCTTTGAGATTAATTGTTTACTCCTAACGGAGTATCAGGTAAAGTTATTAGTTAGATTTATCATCACAAAGATGTTGCAATAATATATGTTTGGTAACTGGTACGAGACCAATTCAAAGAGACTCGATCAACACCCACAAAAGTTGTGTTTCCCAAGACCATGTGGATCTCAGCAAAGAACACGAATTACGGGAGGTGCGTCATATTTTTTATTAATCAATAAACCATTAAATTAAAATCAGATTTCATTAATTAATTAAATGTGTATATCTAGATCATGTGCATTTCAAAAGTCAAAACTACATTTGAAAATAAAAGAATGGAAAGAGTCATATATATGTCGTCATATCTTGTCAATTAAGATGGAAAGTATTGTCACATGTCAAGTAAGCAGTTTAATTTGATTAAAAACACATGAATAAATTAATTCTTGCGATCGATTGATTAAGCACGTGTGCAGACTGCCCCCGCGTCGCCCTCCTCTGGCGGCACGGAGGGCGCGCCGGGGAAGCCGTGCCGGTCCTAGGAAGGTGGCGGCGGGTCATTTTTTTCATCCGATTCACCTCTGCCTGGTGTGGATCTCGCGGTAAGATGGCGCTGCAGTCCGGTGGTCCGGCAGTCGGTGCTGCTCGCGGGCGGCCTCCCTCGCACTACAAGAAATATGTCAACTTGTGACCTTCTCTTAGTGACCCCAGCTGAATTGGTCGTAAATCCACAGCCATTTCGCTAGGAAGGGCTCAAACCCTGAAATTGCCTTATACCAAATGGTCATAAAGCAGACAACAGTGGTCGACGACCTTATTTCTACCTGATTATGACCAATATAAATGGTCATGAGGTAGTGAACGTGGATGCATTGGTACTTAAGGCCACCTCCTTTTGTGAAGAAAGTACTGGCTAGAATTATCTAAATGATCTGAGATTTTTCCAAATGTTTCAGATATTCAAATAATCACTCTGCACAAAATTTGAGATTTATCCAGCAATCCAAGTGAGCTCATCATCCAATCTTTTATTCTGGTCATATTTTCAGTTTGTGAACCAACTATATTTTATATTGCTTAATTATTTCTGAAACTTTACCAGGGCATGTTTCTACCTATATAACTTTCCTCCACCAAATTTGAGCTCATTTTATTTAGCCAAATTCTCTCAATAATTTCCCAAGTTTCTGTCCAGAGAAGAGCATTGTGAAGGCAGAGGTGGGAGCTCCGCCCTTAAGTAGATGCTGGTGGAGGAATTTTACAGTGCCTTCCTATGCCCAAATGACTATCCTCCTCCAAATTGCAGCTCAATCCATTCATTTATTTGAGCTTACCATCCAATCTTTGTTTCTGGTAATATTTTCAATTTGTGAAGCAACTATATTTTATATTGCTTTATAATTTCTGCAAATTTACCAGGACATGACCCTGCCCATAGAACCTCCCTACACAAAATTATATCTCATTTTAATGTAGCCAATTTTCCTCAATAGTTTTCCCAATTTTCTGTTCAGTGGAGAGCATTGTGAAGGAAGTACCATTTTTATTTATCCAAATGGTATGAAATTTGTACAGTTCCATCATATGCCCAGATTATCATCCTCCTCCAAATTTCAGCTCAATCCAATCATCTATGTGGGCCCAGCATCAAATTCTATTTTCTGTGCAGAGAAGAGCATTGTGAAGGAAGTACCACTTTGGCATGTCGAAATGGTATCACATTTTTACAGTGCCTTCCTATGCCCAAATGACTATCCTCCTCCAAATTGCAGCTCAATCGATTCATTTATTTGAGCTCACCATCCAATCTTTGTTTCTGGTAATATTTTCAATTTGTGAAGCAACTATATTTTATATTGCTTTATAATTTCTGCAAATTTACCAGGACATGACCCTGCCCATAGAACCTCCCTACACAAAATTATATCTCATTTTAATGTAGCCAATTTTTCCCAATTTTCTGTTCAGTGGAGAGCATTGTGAAGGAAGTACCATTTTTATTTATCCAAATGGTATGAAATTTTTACAGTTCCATCATATGCCCAGATTATCATCCTCCTCCAAATTGCAGCTCAATCCAATCATCTATGTGGGCCCAGCATTAAATTCTATTTTCTGTGCAGAGAAGAGCATTGTGAAGGAAGTACCACTTTGGCATGTCGAAATGGTATCACATTTTTACAGTGCCTTCCTATGCCCATATGACTATCCTCCTCCAAATTGCAGCTCAATCCATTCATTTATTTGAGCTCACCATCCAATCTTTGTTTCTGGTAATATTTTCAATTTGTGAAGCAACTATAATTTATATTGCTTTATAATTTCTGCAAATTTACCAGGACATGACCCTGCCCATAGAACCTCCCTACACAAAATTATATCTCATTTTAATGTAGCTAATTTTTCTCAATATTTTTCCCAATTTTCTGTTCAGTGGAGAGCATTGTGAAGGAAGTACCATTTTTATTTATCCAAATGATATGAAATTTTTACAGTTCCATCATATGCCCAGATTATCATCCTCCTCCAAATTGCACCTCAATCCAATCATCTATGTGGGCCCAGCATCAAATTCTATTTTCTGTGCAGAGAAGAGCATTGTGAAGGAAGTACCACTTTGGCATGTCCAAATGGTATCACATTTTTACAGTGCCTTCTTATGCCCAAATGACTATCCTCCACCAAATTGCAGCTCAATCAATTTATTCATTTGTGCCCAGCTTCAACATTCATATTTCTATGCAGTGTGGTACTTTGCAAAGCAAGTGCCACTTAGGCTCCTCCAATTGAGCTGAAAATTTTCCAAGACAGTCTACTTAGTATATGATCATCCTCAGCCAAAACCCAGGCCCATTGGCCATGTTCATTTCCCCCACCGCTAATCAAACACTTGGCTGCTAATTAATGTTTGAGCTTAGTTTAGTCTCCTCGTGAGATTCTTCTATTGTATTATTCTTCCTAGCACCTACCGTGGGAGTGTCCAACCCATTAGACATGCCTAGGCCGCCCAGAACGCGTGGCAACGCTAAGGTCACACGGTGACCATGCGGTTGGCATGACAGTTTGCGCGCTCTGGAGTTGGGGCCATCATCCACCGTCCAAACCTCGATGTATCGCCACCAAACCATGTATCTTTGATTAAATAGATACTTATGTACCTAGGAAATATTTTTGGAAAAAATCATGAGCAAACTATAAGGCAGCTGTAGTTCAAATTTGACCCGGTTCCTACTGAATCGGGGGAAATTTTTCTTTTTCACGAGAGGTGGCTTAAAGCTTTTAACACCCAACCATTTAGTCAATTGTACATTAAATATGACCTAATATTTTAGAAAAATGATTCAGTGTCATTTTGCAACAAATATATGGTAGGTCCTTCACAAAAAAACTCATTTTGGGCACTCAAAAAATGGAAAATGAATTTTCCGTCCAAAGAAAATGAAAACTTCCTTAGGAAACATTGTTTTTCATTCCAATATACATCCTTGTGCACAATATGAGATCATTTGAACAAACTATGCCATGAATGTGGCCATAAGATTGATCATTTGGCTTGGAAGCCATGAATCTTCACACATGATGGCTCATTTCCGAGAACACTTTTTTAAAATAATTGCCGTATTACAAGTTTATTATTTTTCCTCGTAACTTGGTCACATTTAATGGCACAATGAGAAGGTTTTCCATTTTTTTTGATTTTTTCATGCCCGTTTCAAAATGTGGTCAAAACGACGGACATGCCTCTTCCTAGCTAGTGGTTGAATCTTAGAAAACTTTTGGTGTTTCTATGACTAAATAGATACTTTTGTACCTAGAAATGATTTTTGCAAAAAATAAAATGCAATCTATGAGGCAGCTGCAGTTCAAATTTGACCCGGTTCCTCTTGAATCAGGGGAAATTTGTCTTTTTCACGAGAGGTGTCTCAAAGCTTTTGACACCCAACCATTTAGTCAATTGTACATTAAATATGACCTAATATTTTAGAAAAATGATTCGGTGTCATTTTGTAACAAATATATGGTAGGTCCTTCACAAAAAAACTCATTTTGGGCACTCAAAAAATGGAAAATGAATTTTCCGTCCAAAGAAAATGAAAACTTCCTTAGGCAACATTGTTTGTCATTCCAATATGCACCCTTGTGCACAATATGAGATCATTTGATCAAACTATGCCATGAATGTGGCCATAAGATTGATCATTTGACTTGAAAGACATGAATCTTCAAACATGATAGCTCATTTTTTAAAACACTTTTTTAAAATAATTGTCGTATTACAAGTTTATTATTTTTACTGGTAACTTGGTCACATATAATGACACAATGTGAAGGTTTTTTCAATTTTTCAATTTTGTTTTAATTTTGCATGCCATTTCAAAATGCTGTCAAAATGACGGGCATGCCCGTTCCTAGCTAGTGCTTGAATCTTGGAAATTTTTTGGTGTTTCTCTGATTAAATAGATACTTTTGTACCTATAAATGATTTTTTGAAAAAATAAAAAGCAATTTATGAGGCAGCTGCTGTTCAAATTTCACCCGCTTCTGTTCAAATTTCACCCGCTTCCTGCTGAATCGGGGGAAATTTGTCTTTTTCACGAGAGGTGGCTCAAAGCTTTTGACACCCAACCATTTAGTCAATTGTACATTAAATATGACCTAATATTTTAGAAAAATGATTTGGTGCCATTTTGCAACAATGCCATGAAGGTTTTCCAATTTTTTGCAAACCGGTAAATAAAAATCATGCTTAGGTTGCAAATATTCCCTAAGCTATTCTAAAAATGCAACCAACATTTTTATCATGTGATTGAGTGTCTAAAATGTATTTAAAACAGTGGCCAAAATATTTATTAAATGCCCTTTTGAATTTTGGCAGATTTCAAAACAATTCAAAAGTTCTCAAACTTTTTAAGGTACTAGCAAATATTGCAAGTGTAATATTGGGCTAGGTCACATATTTTTACAAAAGCTAAAATGTTACTAAAATAAATAAAAAAAGAAAAGTATATAAGCAAAAGAAATAAAGCAAAACAGAAAATAAAAGAAAAGAAAAAAAGGCCCCCCCGGCCCAACTGGGCCACCGGCCCCGCTGGCAACCTAGCCAGCCCAACCGGCCCACCCCGGCGGCCATATCCCCCCACCACCAAACCCTAGCCATCCCCCACTCACCCCACTCTCCCCCTCCTCCTCCCCCGACGCCCGATGCCACCGCCCGCGCCTGACGGCGTCCTCCACCTCCAAGCGACGCCGAGCCCGCGGTCTCCCTCCCCAAGATCGCGCCGGACCCCACGGTCCTCCTCCACCTACAGCTCGTCCCCTCTCCGGTCGCTGACCTGTTCGTGGTCCGGCTTCGGCGAGCTGAGCAGCAGAGCACCACCGACGGCTCCTCCTTCCGCCTGCATCCTCCTACCGCGCCTACCTCCCTCCCTCCCTCCTCTCCAACGAAACCCTAGCCAGCAGCCATGGCTAGGGTTTGTGCAGTTTCTCCCCATCCGATCTGGCGATTCTCCCTCCAAGGACAAGCTTCTGCGGATCCTCATGCCTCCCCTCTCTCTCTCTCTCTCTCTCTCTCTCTCTCTCTCTCTCTCCCTGACCCCTGACCCCGTCTTGTCTCGTCTCTGCAGGTAGATGAGGAGCAGGAGGGGCGCACCCAGCCACCACGGTCGCCGCCGTCAAGGGATTCTTCCACCTGGACCTCGAAATCCATGACACCGTCGTCCAGCCACCCTAGGTCAAGGTGCCCCCAACTCCCCTCCATCCCCGCTCCCCTCCCTGTTTCATTCGATCTAGCAGCCATGGTTTTGGGTTCCTCACGCCTATGTTTGCTCCTTTTTTGGTGCTTGCAGGAGAGCTCAACCCATGAAGGGCAATACCCAACTTCATCCTCATCAACATTTATCACGCAAGGGCGGTACTGCTTGGTCGTCATGGCCACTGGCAGCGGTAAGTCCATGTGGTAAGTAAACCCCATGCTTGCTCGCGCGCTCCATTTTGATTGGTTGCGGTTGTGGAGGATGGCTTTGTTCGAGCAGACCAAGGCCCCGCGGGAGGCCGGGGTTAGGTCAGGAAGGATGCCTGTTGCTCTCCCCCAGCCAAGAAAGCGCCTTGATTGTGGTGATCAAAATCAACACCCTTCCGTTCCTATCTTATTTAGTACCCTTCCGTTCCTGTTCCTGTCGTAAACAGTGTGGTAATCGATCAGCTAGCTCGGTGATCAACAGAGTACTATTTTGTTTACTACTACTATGCTTGGATTGTCATGTGGATTAGGAGATGAACTGTATTTTGTGTCGTGCTCATGGATGGCTGGGTCATATGCAACAGATGCAGGCTCATACAGTACAATTTATCGACTCAACTTGACTGAATGTGCAATCTGAATCTAGTATTATGTATGAGGTGTAAGGTGTTAGTGTTGCTACATTATGTATTGACTGAATGTGCAATCTGGATCTAGCATGTTTGAGGTGTTACTACTGACTCCAGTCGCATGCTTGCTCTAGTTTTTAGTTTTTACTTCTGTTGGTTCATTTCATCCTGTGCTACATACCCTGTTGCCATCCAGGGCGGGCCTAGGAATTAACGACTATGTATTCAATTAAAAAAATGTTAGTCTATGGCCTTCCTTTTGGGCGTATATCCAATTATAGCAGCATATTATTAGTTTTAAACTATATGAAAGATACCACATAATATAAATATTCATAAATATTGATCATAACTTGGTATTTTTCAGAGTATGGAAGTAAAACATTGTTCAACATATCATGGCAACATCTAAAATATATAGAGGACAGAAAATAGTAAATGATAAAAACTTACAAATTACATGATAACTTTGCGATCCTTGATGCTTTTAAAACTTACAAACCACATTCTCAGTCTCGAGGTCACTGTGCCAACCGCAGCAATGTTGTTTTCTCCGGATTAGATAAGTCTTCAGTATATCTCATTATTTTCTTTTGTTACCTGGTTGATGGGCCATGATTCCATGACATATATTATTGTGTCGATTCCCTATGTGATGTAGAAGCTATGCTATTTTGTTTTGAGTCTCTTGTAATTGATAATTGATAATGCCCTGTTATCTTAGCTTGTTCGCGTGTGCTCAATGAACCATCTAAGATCGTATCATTTTTGCGTTGAACGACATCTAGAACCATTCTGGTTGTTTTGGTATTCATGCAACAACTGTTATTTTATCAGCTAGTCGTTCTGTTATTACTGTTACATGTACGTATGCTTCATCATTTAGTCTTTCGCTTCTTAGTATATTTGTTTTTATTTTGTTTCTAACTTTTTTGGTTTATCTTTAGATGCCTTCTTTCAGCCTCTAAGAACGTACAAGGAAATAGTGTTTCCTCTCATTTACAAGAGCTCCAGCCTGAAAGTGAAGTAGGAAGTATATTTGAAGTATTTCAAGTTTGAAGCAGGGTAGCAAAGAGTTGATCTCTTCTGTTTGAGATATTAATAGACTGTAAAGATTGTAATAGAGTGTGTACACATTGTAATAGACATGTGTGTTCTGTTTGAAATATTCATTATGTGATTTGAAAATGTGTGAAATGGAAACCTGACTAGTTGGACCGTCTTATGAAAATAATCTAAGCAATTGTGCAATTTTTGATAAAGGTTGTGGCCCAAAAAAAAGTTGACTATAAAAAAGAATTAAAAGGCTCCATCCCAAAAAATAAAAGGCCAAATTATTGGGCCAGGCCCATGCAGCTGAGAAAAATAAAGATAGAAAAAACATTACATGGGTCGAATTGTTGGGCTTGGCCCATGTAGACGGCCGAAATGGACCGGGCTAATTCTAATCTACGACGTTTTCATTTGGTCGCAATTCTGCCACGTCAGCTTGCCATGGTGGATCTGACGTGGTTTGGGCAGATAGCTGGTGACCAAAATAATTGGTCGTAGAACCTACGACCTTTCATTTTGGTCGTTGAATTTCATTAAAGACGGCCAGCTTTTGACCAACTGTTTTTGGTTATAAAAAGGTCGCAAATGAAAAACAATGACCATTCAGTGACCAATATTGATGGTCGCAAGTTAGCATATTTCTTGTAGTGCTCGCAGGATCCCGTTGATGGCGTCTCCCTGGGCGCCCCCGCCGGCGACTCCTTGCCCCCCCCCACCCATCGCGATCCCTCCTCCACCTCGACCTCGCCGGTCCAGGACGCATCCCCGACCATAGCCATCCGCCCGCCATCTCGTTGAAGGGCTGCCGCGGCGCTGACTGCTGGTCACTGCAGCGGCTTGGGGAAGGCCGGATTTGAGCCATGTCCCGGTCTTCGTTGTGTATTTCCGGTCAAAGAGGCTGAGTGCGCAGTAGCACAGGCCTGACCCCGGCTTCAGCTGGCCAGATCGCTTTGGTGCGAGACATCGACGATCCGCGTGGCCTCCGGTCCGCGGCTCCTCTTTGATCTATCCATCGGCGAGTTCCGGACTTCTCTTTCAAAGGAAAACAAAGACCATCGTATATGCTTTTTGAACACCTTGATTGCATAAGGACCGGTCGTGTACACCCGCAACATTAGCATCAACAGCTTCATCGGGTATCGCGAAGCTCTATTTTTGTTGACACCTTTGGACATGTCTGCATCAAGATTTCCAAGATATCAACACATACGGAGAATGCCATGGTGTGATTGGAGGACCTGCAAGTGGCGACGGCGTGGTCTTCGATGCGATGGAGACTTTGCTTCACAGGCAGCTGTCTAGACTTGGCTTGTGGGAGATATTTCCATCCAGATCGGGCACGAGTTCCTGTGTGCCTGATGGTACATGACTTTTAGTAGTAGTAGCCTTCGCAAGTGGGGGCGACAGCATTGGAGGATTTTCTGGTTGGTGGTGCTCCTTTGAGTACCGAGTCGTGATTTCCAAGGTGAAAACCTAAGGTCTGGCCTTTATTGGTTGTGCCTGGCAATGACCTTGTTGAAGGCATTGTTTTCGGGAACGCGGTCTTTCTCCAGGGTGAAAACCTACGATATTTGATCGGGCAACGACAATGCTTATGCATTGTTTCCTTCCTGAAGGCGTTGCTTTTGGAGAACCTTCTTTATAGCCTGGGTGTTGTCTTTGATGGTGGTTAGAGTGCTGCTACTACGGATGATTGATCATCAGGGTCTTTATTTTCTTTTTTTCTCTTTTTATTTTATTTTTTGGATGTGTGTATCCTGGATGTTTTTAGACATCTTGTTGATGCAGAGGCTGGGTGTATTTGGTATCTGCTTGATATTAATATATTCCCCTTTTCAAAAAAAAATCCTTGCAGACAAATATTGCGACATACAGGAAAACATTCCAGCATACCACTTTATTTGTAAATTCTTATGCAAATAGAAAAATTACATGTGTGTCCAGAAAAATGAATCCATACCCTGTTAAAAACTGAACTATCTTATGACATTAAAGAAAACAAAGACGTCAATTTCCACCCTACCCGCAGAGCACAGAGCTACACTGTTTTATCACCTAGTGAACTTACCTTAGCTGTTTGCTCCATCCATTCTTAAATAGCCAGATGTCTTTCCATAAACTGCAGATAATGTTTTACAAGTTCTGCTATCAATCTTTTGTTAAGAAAAAGTTCTACTATCAATCTGTAAAATTCTTACATTTTGCCACATACATAAATGTCAACAAATTTATTGTAACAAGTAATCCACTTTACATCATTAATTAAATATGTAATAGTATCATTATTTCATACGAGAGACCAGTTAAAAGATGCTAGGCCATGTGCATTTCACAAGTCAGAACTACAATGCTATCGAAGTGAATTGGAAAGAGAGCTACCATTAGTTACAATATTGTTGATACTAAGCCATTAAAGATTGGATCACGTCAACTAAGATGGCTTGCTAGTTGGATCTGGCAATTAATCTAAGTCAATACTCTCCTTCGTCGTTTAACCGAAGATTAACTCTACTCGCCTGGTAGCTACGCTAGCTAGAAGTAGAAACCTTTCTCAAACTGCATGCACCGACGACGAAGAACGAGTCAGAGCACTAGGTCCATTTTCCGCATGCCAAGCCAGCTCATGTGATTCTAGGAACTACTACTCCCTCAGTTCTAAATATAAGACGTTTTGGTAGTTCATAGTTCAATGAACTACCAAACTGTCTTATATTTAGAAACGTTGGTAATTCAATGAACTATCAAAACATTTTATACATTTATGGGCTGTTTGGTTTGAGATTAAGGTTGTCAAAAGTTGTCACACGTAAGGTTAGACAAGTTTGATCAACTTAGGTGGGTATTTGATTCAAGCCACGCCTTAGGCAAGTCACACTAGGGTCCCATATCACATAAACTCAAAAAAGTGTGGCAAGATTCTCTTAAGCTTGTCAATTTCTGGCTCTGCATTTTGAAGAACTAACCTTATACAAGTGTGACAACATTGTGTGATAAAATGTGGTATTGCTAGCGGTAGAACCAAACAGTCCCTTAGAAACGAAGAGAGTATAGTACTTTGGACCACCAGTTTCGAAATCGTTATATTTAGACGAGTCACTATCTTTGATAATTAGCAGTAACACATGCCTTATGTACGGCATACGTACTATGCTCTACCTATCTTTTGCCCTGTTTTTGCTGCTCGGTGTTCATCGTTGATAATCGTTAAGTGGCTTAAGTGCACACTGTCAAAGGATTCCCTGTGATAACCTAGATCGATCTATGTGATCGATCATCACGTGAGGAAGTCGTAAGTCGTCGCCCGGCAGGCTCGAACGAATCAAGATCCGAATTTGTATATGCGCTCGATTATAGAAGCTCCAGTTGCTGCGTGAAAGTCCATGGATTCGTAGATCTCATCCGATCACATGACATCCAGTGTCCTAGTTGATACATGAAAGTCCACGGCTCCGTAGATCTCGTGCCAGTACCCAGTAGTAACGTGGATGCAATTAAGATAAATCACCACTAGTAGCTAGCTAGCTGCATGTGGCTGCTTCGAGCCAGCACTATAAATGCCCACGCACGGGATCTCTTATTTAGCACCATCCCACACACTGACTCACAATGTCTTGCACTAAGCTTATATCGCTTAGCCTGGTTGTCCTCTTTAGCATTGGGTTAGCCAGCGCTGGTAGGGTATCTAGATACTCTAGTTCCCAGGGAACAGGCACCGGACAGGGAGAGGGTGGAGGAGCGGTCAACGGCGGCGGCGGGGGAAGCGGGAATGGCCAGGGAAATGCTCAGAGTGGAAGCGGAGGAACCCATGCAAGTGCTGGAGGCGGCGGAGGCGGGGGTGGTTGGTCAGGGTACAATGGTTCCGGGTATGGCGCCGGGTCCGGCAGCGGCACAAGCTCTGGCCAGATGAGCCAAGGATCGTCATCTTATGGCGGTGATGGTGGGAGTACGAGCGCAGGTGGTTCCGGTGGCGGCAGCGGTGGTGGAGAGGCCGCGGACGACGAGGATGACTGCCCTGCAGAGTCTGCTGGCTTTGGGACAGGTGGCGGCACCGGATCTGGTTCGAGCGAGGCGAACAATGACGGCGATGCCTCCTATACAAATGCAAATGCTTCGGGTAATGGTGGCGGTGAGGGCGGTGGTAAAAATGGTGGAACCGGCGGTGGTGCAGGCAATGGAAGCGGTTACGGTGACGCTAACCCTTGAAGCCTCATCGTGCAAACAAAACAAAGCAAGAGCACAAGCTATTGTCGTTCTCTTTTTTCTATTTGCATTTGTCTTGTTCTTACTCTTCCATGTATTAGGGACAACTAATAAAGGGCTTCATTACCTATGTGTGTGCAAAGTAATGCGGACACTAGCTATTTCACTGTGAGATACCTTTCCATGTTATATCTCAATGTTGATCTCACCTTGCATTCCATCCTTATTGTGTTGCTGAGATAACGCTGAACTATCCATATTTTTGTTCCCTCCATCTATTGAACTAAATTCATTAGCAAATTCAACATTGATGTATGAAAAATTGACTCCAACTAATTTGTTGTAGGGTTTAGAAAGTTTCTTCCAAATGAATAGGAAATTAGTATTGCGATAAAATGGTGATGGCACTGGTCCTTGACATGGTTGGCAAAGTTGACTTACCAAATTCTCGACAAAAAGAAAAAAAACGTAACCTCCCAAGATGAGTTACACAAAGAAAAATCACACATAGCACCAAAAATGAAAATCCTTCATCATACTGGTACAATCTTAAACTATGTGTTTAATCGACATGAGTTTAACTCGCTATTACACTAGGTGCATGAGGAATTTACAAAAAACGGATAGAGACAAGGACAGAAAGTGCCCAAACACATGTACACAATACTGTTTTTGCATGCATTTGCTATTTATATCTACATGTTTCTATAATGGGAACAAATGCAATACCATATTCCTCTTTCTCCCATACTTGTATAAGTGAGGTTAAAAAAATAAAAACGCAAACACCAGCAATAAATATTTGATGATTTTCTGTCGTGGTGTGTTCTAGAAAATCTTCAGTTTTTTAACTGTCTAGATGTAGAGTGATGCCCAACAAACAATTTAATCATTGGCGGTCCTCTCTAGATGTTGATTCCCATATTGCTTCCCGTCTCAGCCAGTTATATGCACCTCCAGTTTAGCTCAGCTCAAGTCCAATTCACAGATGAGTGGGCAATAATGCGCTCGCTTCTCTTTTATCCAGACCTGCCGTGAACATCTGGGAGATGGAACACTACTATGACCAGAGTGAAACTTTCATTTCTTTCATGATGCATCCCATTCCCAAAATTAGGCTTCTAATGGCTTCCTTTGTCTGTGATCATGGTCTTTCAAGCTAGTGAAGCCACTACATTGAGGTTTTTGTTTCTGCAGTTGTTACTTGCCTAATTAATAACAACAGTGTGTAGGCATGTCAGTTAGTTGGTTGGTCTTTCTCACACTTGAGTGGCTGAGAATGGACGGGGCAACATACATATATGCAAGCATATGCGGTATTGTAGGCATGTTTGAAGGTTCGTGCATGGGACTATACCATTAATTATATCGATTTCATGTCAGAAATTCATTTTAAGTTATGATCTCACCCTCCATCATAAGTTTCATCATGTGCGACATACACGTTTCTAGCTTCCATGATTCACCCTATCTCGTGCATATATATTGCACAGACTCTTCAGTGTATATGCCAACTTTTTTGAAATTGATAGAGAAGTGAAAGATTTCCCTATATCTAAAAAAGAACTAGGGAGAAGGGAGAGAATGTAAATCTACTTAGAACTTTTTTGAGTGTAAGAATGAGAATCGGATGCTGGAAAGTGAAATTCAAATTAAGTTATGGTGACATCATCTCCAAGTATCCTTGTTTGGCATAAACTAGTAACTCGAGTGTATAAAAGCAACTAATAGAATAGTCCCTACTTAAGGATGTAGAGGCCATCCAATCATACTACAATATTTGTTCGGATGACTGCCGCTTGTGTGGTGGACCTGAAATAGGAAGTATGTTTCGGCATTATCAAATAATTAATGAGTAATCTATGATAAAAGAGGTTGATATCTTTAATGCTTGGTAGTCTTTATGAAAATATTGTTCTTCGGGGAAGGTTTAGGTTTTCATCAGGTGGTTCAAAAATATAGACGGTTTTAGGAACCTTTTGGAACATTTCTATTCATTTTTAATCAGTTTTAGAAACCTTTCGGTCCTGTTTCACTTTTTTCTAGAAAGCTAGCATTTAAAAATTGAAATTCAAAAAATGTCTGACTTTTTAGAAAATGTTTACATTAACAATATTCAAAAATTCAAAAAATGTTTGGAATTTTCTAAAAAAAATCATTTAAAATATATGTTTGAAAAAACATGTTTAATTTTTTTTTCAAAAATAGTCATGCGAGAGCCACGGCGAACCCGGGGTGCTGCAACTGGGGGCGGCCATGCCGGAACAATCGACGGTGACACTGGTGAGCAGCGTCGATGGTGGCGGACACGCGCGAGCGGAGGCCCTGTCTTTTTTCTTTTCCTATGCTTTTCTTTCTTCATTGTGAGGTTGAGGAAATGGTTGGTCAAATCTAACGGCTAGTTATAGACTGATCGGTCGGCTACGACACGAATAGCGAAAGTTCCACACTTGTTGCGTGGAAGAATAATCTTTATGCACTCCCTCTCGGCAATGGGTCGGCCCATGTATAGTGTCTTTTCATGTCCTTGGAGTCTGCGGGTTTTCTTTTCTTTGTTTTCTTTGTTTTTCGGCAGTTTTACCAAATTTCCTTCATCGTTTTTAGTTTTTATTATCCTTTTTGTTTTTATTTATTTATTTCATTTACAATCCATAAACATTTCTAAAAACAATTGAACATTTTTAAAAATTTGTGGGCATAGATTAGTGAACACTTTTAAATTGTCATGAACATCTTTTCATATTTGTGAACATTTTCCATTTTTGGTAATTATTTGAAATTAGTGTACATATATCAATGCAAGCATGAACATC
The DNA here is from genome assembly GCA_039707655.1 of Elymus sibiricus. NCBI lineage: Eukaryota > Viridiplantae > Streptophyta > Magnoliopsida > Poales > Poaceae > Elymus > Elymus sibiricus. The sequence goes on from CM077667.1 coordinate 53,536,663, forward strand.
TTTTCCTAAGCTGAGAATAGATGGGGCAACATCCATATATCAAAGCAAGCATATGCGGCATTGTATGCATGTTTGAAGGTTGGTGCATCGGTCTATATACCATTAATTACATTGATTTCATGTCAGAAATTAGTGTTAAGACATGATCTCACCCTCCATCATAAGTGTCAATCAAGTGTTACATACATGTTTTTAGATTCCATGATTCACACTATCTTGTGCATATATATTGCATACACTCTTCAGTGTATATGACAACTTTCTTTAGATTGATAGAGAAGTGAAAGATTTACCGTGGGCAATAGAAGACAAATGGAGGAGGTGGGCTGTGGGTGAGACTATCTGGGCCTGACACATAGGTTATTATAGCGACATGGGCCATCCCACGCGGGGATCGGTAGCAAAACCCAATTCACTGAGTTATTCACCTCAAAACAAATTGACACCGAGTTATTCCACTGAGTTTTCCAAGCTAATCTTCTCGGAGAGGATCATCAAGGCGTTGATCATGAGAAAACCTATTTGAAACTTGTCGCGTCAATTTGCCGCACAAATGTATATGGGGCATGACTTTGGGCTGGCCCAACTAACTAGAGCATACGTTTTGTTTGGTATGGTCGACTAGAGGGGAAGGGCGATGAATAGGCGACCGACAGTTTTTAACTTCTCTTCTACATTATGTAACAAGCTGAAAAACCTATATGACGAGCTCAAGAACAAGTACACACAAGAATATAAGCAACATAATATTAGCTTGCATAAAGTAAGTAAAGGATAAAATCAACCGCAAGTTGACATTTAGTGCAGTATAGACACTCCGCCAGTTGATCATGGGCTTGCACAACTGCTCACCTGGTTTGTGTCCAGGCTCTACGACATTGTGGTTGTGGAAATTTAGAGCACATCGAATTAGTAATCACGCCCAAAAACAATCAGAACAGTAATCGAAGGAGGACGCACGACCAGTGGCGGATCTAGGGGGTGGACAGGGTGGTCATGGCCCACCCTGAGATTTCCACAAGGCCTATATATCTTCGAAAAAGAAAAATTAAAATAATATATTTCTATGAAGAATTGCACAGCTAGAGGCGGCGGATGCGGGGGTGGTTGGTCAGGGTATAATGGTACTGGGTATGGCGCTGGAGGAATCCATTTCTTTCATGATGCATCGCATTCCCAAAATTAGGCTTCTAATGGCTTCCTTTGTCTATGATCACGGTCCTTCAAGCTAGTGAGGCCACTACATCAATGTTTTTGGTTCTCCACTTGTTACATGCTTGATTAATATCGGCGGAGTGTGTACACATGTGAGGGTGTTGGTCGGTCTTTCTTACACTTGAGTGGCTGAGAATAGATGGGGCAACATACATATATCAATGCAAGCATATGCAGCATTGTGTGCATGTTTGAAGGTTGGTGCATAAGACCATACCATTAATTACATTAATTCCATGTCAGAAATTTGTTTTAAGACATGATCTCACCCTCCATCATAAGTTTCAGCAAGTGTGACACACATGTTTCTAGATTCCATGATTCACACTATCTCGTGCATATATATTGCATACACTCCTCAGTGTATATGACAACTTTCTTTAGATTGATAGAGAAGTGAAGATTTACCGTGGGCAATAGAAGACAAATGGAGTGAGGTGGGCCGTGGGCGAGACTATCTAGGCCTGACCCATAGGTTATTATAGCGACATGGGCCATCCCACGCGGGGATCGGTAGCAAAACCCAATTCACTGAGTTATTCACCTCAAAACAAATTGACACCGAGTTATTCCAGTGAGTTTCCAAGCTAATCTTCTCGCAGAGGATCATCAATGAGTTGATCATGACAAAACCTATTTGAAACTTGTCTCGTCAATTTGCCGCACAAATGTATATGGAGCATGACTTTGGGCTGGGCCAACTAACTAGAGCATAGGTGAAATGATTGGTACGGTCGACTAGAGGGGGAGGGTGATGAATAGGCGGCCAACAGTTTTTAACTTCTCTTCTACATTATGTAACTAGCTGAAAAACCTATATGACGAGCTCAAGAACAAGTACAAGCAAGAATATAAGCAGCATAATATCAGCTTGCATAAAGGATAAAAATAAACCGCAAGTTGACATTTAGTGCAGCATAGACACTCCAGCAGTTGATCATGGGCCTGCACAGCAGCTCACCTGGTTTGTGTCCAGGCTCTACGACGTTGTGGTTGCGGAAATTTAGAGCACGTCGAATTAGTAATCATGTTCAAAAACATTTAGAATAGTAATCGAGGGAGGAGAGGACGGCCAATCCAACTGGGTCAAAAGACACCACTACATGGCGCACCTCCTCATCGTGTGACGCACCAGGTGCGTATTTTCTCATTTGCCAGTTCAGTGCTTGTGGGCTTGTGGCGATGGGGGTGCGCGCGCAAGCGCAACTCCTCGTCATTCTTTGCATCCTCGTCGCCGGCACAAGCACCGCTCAGCTTATGCCACCGCCCCAGGCGCTGTCGCCGCACGACCCGGCAACGCAGACGAAGCCGCCGCCGTTCGGGCGCGCCATGACGATGGTCATCACGGTGGTCGCCGTGGCCATCGGGGTTCTCTTCGTCCTGCTTTTCTTCTGCGCGTACATCACCCAGTACCGCCTCGTCGAGGACCACGACGCGGCGCAAGGGGGCAGCGTCGTGCCGGGCGGGGTGTCGAGGCGGGGAAAGAGCGAGCTGGACCCGGCGGTGGTGGCGACGTTCCCGATCGTCCCGTACAGGGAGATCAAGGAGCACAAGATCGGCAGCGGCACGCTGGAGTGCGCCGTGTGCCTGACGGAGTTCGAGGACGCCGACGATCTCCGGCTGCTGCCGCACTGCTCGCACGCGTTCCACCCGGAGTGCATCGACCCGTGGCTCGAGACGCGGACCACGTGCCCTCTATGCCGCGCCAACCTCGAGAAGCCACCGCCACCGGCTGCCGCCCCGGCGCCATCCTCGCCGCCGCATGCCGTCGTGGCGATGCCGGTGCAGGATGAGCCGAAGGAGGACAGCGACGAGGACGACCGGAAGGAGGAGGCCGCAGAGCTCGAGAAGCTGCGCAGGGAGCGCCGGGCGGCGAGGCTGCTGAGGTCGCACTCGACGGGGCACTCGGCGGGGCAGTGCGACTGCGAGGACCACGAGAGGTTCACGCTGCGGCTGCCGCAGCACGTGAGGGAGGAGGTGCTCAGCAGGTGCTGCGCGAGACCCGCTGTGGAGAGCTTGAACGAAGGAGGGTGCGCTGTGGGAGAAAGAGGAGGCAGCTTCCGTGACGCAGGAGGAGCCAGCCCGAAAATGTTTTATTGGACCATGGTTCAGCCGAACCTACGCTCGATACCATTGATTTCTAGACACTGTTCATGTGGATTGGTACATGTTTGATTAAAATGCATGGCAGAAGATGTTTTACATGTTAAACAATGCATGACATGAAGTGTTGGATGGAATTGACATGCATGGCGCGAATCCACATGTAGGAGGATGTTGAATCGTACGGCGTGAAGCATAGGTTCGGCTGAACCATGGTTCTAAATCACGCCTCTCGGAGCCAGCCGCGGCGGCGAGTGCAGCCGCGGCGAGCGGCGGTGGCAGGCGTTCCTGGGCAGGACGATGCCATGGGCCCGAGCCGGGTCGACGCGGAAGGTGCGGGACAGCTCCACGAGGGATGACGTTGTGGCCTCCACGTCGACGACGGCCGCGCGTCCATGACCCAGACGACGTCGACAGCGGAACATTTCGAAGATAATTGCATGTTGGTATCACATTTGAGGCAGCGGTTATAAATCAGTACCACTATTCGATTTTTTTGCAATTATCTCAACATTTCGTGTGCTCTTTCCGTTGACTCTGATGGTGTACATCCTTTTTGTAATTCCGTTTGGTGTTTTGTGGGAGGCAATTCGATCAGTTGTGTGTCCATCAGCTGCTCTCGGTCAACCTTTGCTTGAAAGATTCATGTAAATATACGAGTGTAAACAACGCATATGGGGAAGTTCTTGGCTTATAAAAATTCTATCGAGAAAGTCGTGCATGGCATGAATATGGCCGTTCCTGACCATTAGACCATTTCTAACCGATCCCTAAATAATAGAGGAGTAAACATCGGAGTAAATCTTAATGAAGTATATTTACTTTATTAAGTTTTAGCCGGACGTAGCTGATCGCCTATATATAATGGAGTAAAACTTATTTTTGATTTATGCATTTCGTCAAACACTTGTCAAGCACAATCACCAGCACAAACATTCTTCATAAAGCAATAAAAATTGAACCCTCTCTAGAAAATTGACCAAGCAAATATGAAGCTCACCAGTTCTCAGATGCCGCGACGACGGCTGACACACCATGGGAGTGACTGACGTGCGTGTGATGAGCCGGGGTGGCCTCCGACGGCCGCGACCTTCTTGGCATGCGTGGCGCGCTGGAAGTACCATGTGGCGATGGTGTCGACGAAGAGCATGGTGATGGTCGCGAGCAGGCGACGAGACCGATGAACGGGAACTTCTGCCAAGTCCCGTCGACCCCTGCCGCGAAGGCCTTAACGGCGAAGAACAGGTCCACGTCCAAGCACAACAACGAGAACCTCCGCCCCAACGACGGAATGGCGTGGCATGCCACGCTAGCCATGATGATGTAGAAGACGACGACAGACTGCCGGTTGCGGCCCTGTTGAGCTTGGGCGCGAGCTCCTCTCCTTGCATGGGACGCAGCAACGGAAGTCGACTGGTGGGGGGCGAGGAGGGGGGCGGCAGCGAGTGGGGGTGCTTGGGAGGGGAGCCGACAATGGGCGGCGGTGCCGGGGAGGAGGGGCAGAGGTGGGCATGGGCGAGCGGTAGGGGTGGGGGGGCGGAGGCTGGCGGGGGGAGGGGGTGCAGGAGGGGGGCCGACGGCGGGCAAGAGGGCCGGGCAGGGGGCCAACGGCGGAAGGGGGTCCGGGGAGGGGGTGATACGTCCCCGTTGTATTCTACAACTTTCACATACTTTTGGCAACAATTTATACAATATTATTTTTGGGACTAACATATTGATCTAGTGCCCAGTGTCAGTTCTTGTTTTTTGCATGTCTTTTGTTTCGTAGATTATCCATATCAAACGAAATCCAAACGCGATAAAATCCATATCAGCCGCAAGGAAGCTAATATCCGGATAAAAATCCCTCAAAAGTTCACCCCAATCGGAGTTAGGGATCTCCAGAAATATAAGAAATGGTGAAGGACAAGAAAACAGGGTGGCGAAAGAGTGTAAGAGATCCAATCTTGGAGGGGGCTCCTTCCCTCCGGGAGCTATGGCAGCCAAGGACCTGACGGGAAACCCTCCTCCCATCTAGGGAGTAGGCCAAGGAAGAAGAATAAGGAGGGGGAACCTCTCTCCCTCTTTTCCGGCGGCGCCGAAGCGCCGTCGGGGAAACCATCGTGACGGTGATCTACACCAACAACTTCACCGCCGTCACCACCACTTTTCTCCCCCTCTATGCAGCGGTGTAATAGCTCTTTTTCCGTTGTAATCTCTACTTGAACATGGTGCTTTATGCTATATATTATTACCCAATGATGTTCGAGTAGATTCTTTTTGTCCTACCGGTTAATTGTGGTATGATGTGATTGATATGAGTTGTATGTTAATATGGTGCTGTCCTATGGTATCCTCCGTGCCGCGCACACGTGTGGGAATTCCTGTTGTAGGGTGTTGCAATACCTTCCTAATTCGCTTATAGTGGGTTGCGAGAGTGACAAAATCTTAAACCCATGTAAGGGGGTTGTTGCGTATGGGAGTAAAAAGGACTTGTTACTTAATACTATGGCTGGGTTTTACCTTAATGATATGTAGTAGCAGGGCCGTTGAAGGGCATGTGCGAGCTCGCACAGGGCCCCCAAAATCCAGGGGCCAGTTTGGGTCCATATACATGTACGTGTATTAGTCTAAAAACTCCCAGTTTTGGACCAACGTTGCCTCTGTCGCCTGAGGTACTTCTTTTGGGCTTCTAGGGCCTGGTCCGCTGTGGATCGATCTGATCGGTAGAACGGCAACCGCAACGCAGGCGCAGTATGTACGTTCGCTAATCGCTTCGCTTCCCATCTTGTCCCAGCGGATCGATCTATCTTTTCGCTTCGACTGAATCGGCGGCTCGGCGGCGATCACTTTGCAGCTAGGGCACAGGAACTGTGAGCGCCGACAGACGCTGCCGCGGTCCCGCCATGCGCCGGTGCTGCGTTGTCTGAGGAACAGCCGAACAGAAGACCTACCGGTGCCCTACGCTCCTCCACTTTTCTCTGAATTTGATACAAACAGCGCAGTTGTATTAAGACTTCTGAATTCATTATGTACAACAGTTTACTAATATTTTTTTGAACATATTTTTTAGTTGTTGAAGTTCAGAAATTGTGAGAGATTCAAGATTTTCAATAGTTGCTCATCCAAAATCAAGGTTCTATCTTTTTCTTGTTTACTATCTATACAAATCACAAGCTTATAATTCATGGAGTTCATCAGCTCAAGTGCATTCTAGTTATAGAAATATATGATTCTGGTTTCTTAAAGTGTAGAAAGAAACAAATACTAGAATCAGAAGCTCAATCGCAAGGGGTGCTCTTGATAATTTTCTTGTGAAAGGACCCCAATCTATTTCTGAAAATCAAATCCAGATTCTAATATTGATGATGGTCTTGATGATGATGCAGGACGCTGCAAAAATTCATGACGATGATGATGGTCATGGTGATAATGTAGAAGGGGTTGAGGAAGACAACAAGGATGACACTTTTCAAGAGAATGAGGTCAGTTTATTGCTTTTAGTCTTTTGCATTGATACCTGAGAATTTTCTAAATGTTGTGACATAAATTTAAATTGTATAATGAAGTGATTATGATTGAGTTATATTATACGATTTTTTTTTAATGTGAGGGCCCTATTTTCTTTTTCGCACCGGGGCCCCGAATTCCTGGAGACGGCCCTGTGTAGTAGTTACGGATACTTGCTAGATTTCCAATCATAAGTGCATATGATCCAAGTACGAAAGATATGTTAGCGTATGCCTCTTCCTCATTGCATATAATAAGTATCACACGTATCATATTGAACCACTTAGGGGAGTAACTTCCCACGTTGGAAGTCCCAAGTCAAATTATATTTGGGTTGCAATGAGCTTGATTTCGCCTTGAGGGAACAAAAACCTGAAGCACCTGCTATTGGTGCTAGAGGGTATGTAGACCTCAAAAATACATATGACGTTAAGTTTGAGAAATGGGACAAGTACAACCGTATTGCGCTTTTTATCATGAATGCGACAATATCAGCGGACATTGTCAGGCGATCCTAGGCAGGACGATGCCGTGGCGAGCGGCGGTGGCAGGCGTTCCTGGCAGGACGATGCCGTGGGCCCGAGGCGGGTCGACGCGGAAGGTGCGGGACAGCTCCACGAGGGATGACGTTGCGGCCTCCACGACGGCCATGCCGCCATGACCCAGACGACGTCGACGCCGGAACATTTGCGTGTGCTCTCACTTCCGTTGACTTTGACGGTGTATATTCTTTTGTAATTCGTTTTGGTGTGGTGTGGGAGGCAATTCGATCACATAGGAGCCGTATACGTGGCGGTGATGCTTTTTTGTACTTCGTGTTGATGGGGGTTGCAAAATTTGTTATGGTTGAGTGTCCATCAGTTGCTCTCGGTCCAACCTTCGTAAATACGAATGTAAACAACGCTTAAAAATTCTATGGAGGAGAACGTGCATGGCATGAATATGGCCGTTCCTGAGTAGGTATCACTTTGGCTTTCGGCGTTTCACTAGTAGGAAAACCCCCATTTGTCCCGGTTCGTAAGGGCCTTTAGTCCCGGTTCTGGAACCGGGACTAAAGGGTCGGGACTAAAGCCCAAAACCTTTAGTCCCGGTTCGCTTACGAACCGGGACCAAAGGGGCTCCACGTGGCCGCTGCGGGTAGCCCAGGCAGGAGGACCTTTGGTCCCGGTTGGTAACACCAACCGGGACCAAAAGGCATCCACGTGGCCGCAGCGGGGAGCCCAGGCAGGAGGACCTTTAGTCCCGGTTGGTCCCCCCAACCGGGACCAAAGGTCATCCACGCGTCAGCTTCAAGCAGCAGCTGGGGGTTTTTTTTTTGAGGGGGGGGGGGGGGGGTGGGGGGTTTTGGAGGGTTAATTTAGGGGTTTCATATTGTGTTAGCTAGCTAATAGGGAGAAGTGTCCTCTCTTTCTCCGTGCTCGGTCGACGGTAGCTACTATACATATAGAGATAACTCGATGCTAGCTAATAAGAAAATGAAGGAAACCATTAATTACACAAGATCGTCATGCTGAACATATATAGAGAGAAGTGACATCTCTTTCTCCGTGCTTGGTCGAACAACAAGTTTTCGTATATCTATCCGACGGTACTACATATATACAATATAACATCTTTTACAATCCCTAACATCATCTACCTAAGATCCAATCACAAATCCGCATGGTATTCCCCGTCGTTAGGTATGACGTGGTCAAGAAAGAATCCCGCCAATTCCTCTTGAATTGCTCGTATGCGATCATGTGGTAGGAGTTCATCCCGCATCTGCCAGATCTAATTTAAAGAAGGGGGTCAATACATGCATATATATAAATAAAACTCAACACAATTGATGGTAATATATAAAATAAAATTGTGAATATTATTTACGTACTTCAAATTGTTTGTCAGAGAAGCCCCGCTCAGAGGTCGAGTGGCGAATGAACTCGCATACGTAGTATGCACATAAAACAGTCCCTTCTTTCTGGTACAAGCACTTTACGAGAATAGAGTTCAATCAAACTGATAAGCAAGCATGGTAATAATATATTGATGAAAATTTGAATCAATTAGAGATGCGCGGAACTAGCTAGTACTACTTACTTTGGGGTGCGTAAATCGCAACTCTTTGTTTAGACCGAGAACCTTTCGGGTGAACTTCTTCCAAACCCTGCCAGGCAAAGAAAATGATTACTTGATATCAGGAAATTAACGAAAGTTGCATGCCGATATGGTCCCGGTATTGACTGAACTTACTTCTTGAGCATTGCAGTCATGTCCGCATAATTCTCGGGATCTTTACGTCTCGAGTCTAAGACAGTTACTAATGCCCCGTCAAGCTTAATGGATAGCAGAATAAAGTGGAAACTGCGCACGCATATATAACTCATCAATTACATTACTTAACCTCGAGTAAGCGAAACTGAGTATACAGAGAAGACAGCAATACTCACTTGAAGTTGTAAGGAAGGAGTATTTCCCTTTTGTTTTGATGTATAAGGAACGACTGTAGCAAGTTCTCCTCGGTCTCTTTGATTGAGTTTTTTACCGTCCATTCATTTACGGCATCTGGGCTAATGAACCCAACGTCGAAGATTCCTAGTTTTTTGCATTCGACGATCTTCAATCTGCATAATATAGTGAGGATAATTATATATACATGCAATGAACAAGCTGAGCTAGAGACTTAACTATAGAAGTAATACTTACAGACAGTAGGCAGTCATGAGTTGTTTGTCGAGGGCCCGTTGATTGTATAACTGAAATAACTCCACAAATTCAACAGGCATCACGGAAAGTCCAATGAATTCGTGCTCTGGTTTCACTGCCATATACATAGTGTCTCTCCCAGACTCCCTGCAGGTTTTCATGTACCACTCATGCAATTTGTACATCATCGTTGTTAGAGGAGGATGATCAGGTTTGACGAGAGGCTTCCCGTGCAAGTATTCATATTCTTCTGTTACCTCAGCCGTTTGAAAAATTACATCATCCCCCAAGTAATCACCAGGATTGGTACCAGGCACCATCCCCGGATGATTAGCGACAATATCGCTAGACACCTTCAGCGGGGGGCACAATTGCTTCTCCTGTTCGCCGAGCTGGGGAATTGTTTTCCCACTTCTTCGTTCTGCTAACCTTGCATCACTAGAAGTACTTCCCGACCGCCGCGCTTCTACATATGTCTTTTTAATAATCCGAACATAGTTGGAATCCGGCGGAGGCGGTGGTGGTCGCTTCAGGGCATCGATAGTGCGCTTCACTTTCACCGGATCTAGCTTCTCCTTCGGAGGTGGAGTTTTCTTTGCAAAATGGTCCCTCACTTGGGCACGACATATCTCCTCGTTTTCAGACTCGGTCATCTCATATGGTAACTTTTCCAGAGGCTTGAGAGATGGACCGTATCTGAATTGCCTCTCGCCTCTGCTTGTACTGCTAGCCGCCGGAGCGGCGGCGTCTCTCTTCCGTCCTTGCTGACGAGGCGGAGAAGGAGGCGGAGTGCTCCGACGCGCCGGAGGAGCCGGAGCTGCGACGTCTGTCTTCCGCCGTTGCCGACGAGGCGGAGGAGGAGGCGGACTGCTCCGACGCGCCGGAGTAGGCGAAGGAGGAGGCGGAGTGCCCTCACGCGTCGGAGGAGCCGGAGAAGGAGGTGGAGTGCCCTGATCACTCGCCGGAGGAGGAGGAGGAGGAGGAGGCGGAGTGCCCTGACTCGCCGGAGGAGGAGGAGGAGGCAGAGGCGTCCAGTTTGGAAGCTTGATGTACTCCTTCTGCCATAGACATGTACTCCTCAGAGCATGAACCAGCTGATTCTCCCCTTCACCTGTAGAGTGGTAAAGCTCGAGCTCCTCAAATCCCTCCATTACTTGATCCACCATCACAACAGCATAGCCATGTGGAATCGGAAGGCAGTGAAAAGTTCCGTTGGGTTGAGGAGGTGCAACAGAGCCGACAGCCGCCAATAAAGTGAGGTTATGGCATTTCGTCATAAGCTCGCAATTTTGAGCCTCCGTGATAGTATCCACGGGGTAGATAGGCTCCGTGAAGTCAGTCTGAACGGGCTCCGTGGAAGCCACGCTGCTTCTCCGCTGAGATGGCGGGGTAGCTTCTGGGGTAGCTTCGTGCCGCTGAGATAGTTGGCCGGCAGCTCGTTGGCTCTCAGCTTCCTCTAGCTTTTGTAGTCTTGCACTCATCTTCTGCATGTCGCTCAGCTCCGCTTTTCTCTTTCTCTCCCGGCTTCTGTAACCGCCTGCGTCGGGAAACCCAAACTTCCACGAAACGGAGCCTGGTGTGCCTCGTGTTCGTCCAGGGTGCTCAGCATTCCCTAGGGCCTCAGTCAGCTCGTCCTTCTCTCTGTCGGGAATGAACGTCCCTTCCTGCGCTGCGGCGATATACTTCTGAAGCTTCGTGACGGGTATTGCAAGTTGCTCGTCCGTCCAATGGCACTTCCCTGTTTCAGGGTCCAAAGTTCCCCCAACCCCGAAGAACCAAGTCCTTGAACGGTCTGGCCAGTTCAATGTCTCTGGTTCGACCCCTTTAGCAATCAGGTCTTTCTCAGCTTTGTCCCACAACGGCCGGGCTTTGAGGTAGCCACCTGACCCCGTGTGATGGTGATACTGCTTCTTTGCAGCGTTGTTCTTGTTTGTCTCTGACATTTTCTTACTCTTGTCTGATGTCTTGTAGGCCACAAATGCGGGCCAGTGATCTCTTATCTTCTCAAATCGGCCGATGAATTCTGGAGTCTCACCTTTGTCGACAAACTTTGATTTCAACTCCTTCTTCCACCTCCTGAATAGATCTGCCATCTTCTTAAGAGCACACGCCTTGACCAGTGGCTCTATAACTGGCTTATTCGGATCCTCCTCTGGCGGTAGGGTGAAATTTGCCTTCAGCAAGGTCCAAAGATCATCTTTCTGTCTATCGGTGACATAATCACCTTCAGGGGCGTCGTCCTTAGGCTTATTCCATTGCTTGATGCTGATCGGGATGTTGTCCCTAACAATAGCTCCGCACTAAGCAGAAAATGCGTCCTTGGTCCGCTTGGGTTCAATCGGTAGGCCATCGTCCGCGAGTGTTGTGATCGTGAACCTTTCATCCTTGCGCAACCTCTTCTTCGGGCCTCGTCTCGTTACCGAAGTTTGGCTCGATCCGGAGGGCTATAAAAGAAGAAAGAAGAGTTAATATATGTACATACCAAAACAATTAATGCATCAATTAGCTAGTCAGCACCTCCGGAGCCATCATGATCATGTCACCGGAGCCATCATGATCATGTCCTTCCTCCTCCATTGTTCCATCGGTGTCGTTGAGAAACGACAAGACAGCATCACCTCCGGCGAGGATTATCTCCCCCAACAACTGTTCTTGTTCCAAGTCTGTTTGATCCATAGTTTCTGCAAATATAGAAGAATATATATATAGATGAGATCAGAAAAAAATTGGATCAACTTGTGCACATCCATAATGGGGGCATTCTTGATAAATCTATGTTACCGGAGTTATCTATGGATCATCATTGCTCAGTGCGGAGGGTTTGGGTGGCCTCAAGAGTTTATCGGGTAGGGACGGGAGGGGGTAGGAGATCGACAACGCTCTTTCTTCTAGGGTTTGGGTGGCCTCGAGAGTTTATCGGGTAGGAACGGGAGGGGGTAGGAGATCGACAACGCTCTTTCTTCTAGGGTTTGGGTGGCCTCGAGAGTTTATCGGGTAGGGACGGGAGGGGGTAGGAGATCGACAACGCTCTTTCTTCTAGGGTTTGGGTGGCCTCGAGAGTTTATCGGGTAGGGACGGGAGGGGGTAGGAGATCGACAACGCTCTTTCTTCTAGGGTTTGGGTGGCCTCGAGAGTTTATCGGGTAGGGGCGGGAGGGGGTAGGAGCCGCTCTAAAATGCTAACGGGGGGTGCTCCTGTGGTCTAAAATCGGTCTATTCACGATAGAAAATCTGAAAAAATACATACAAAACATCTAAAAACGTCTGAAAAATTCTGAAAAAATACATCTATGATCCCTCATACATACATACATACAAAAAATACATCTAAAAAAATACATATATGATCCCTTACACATACATACATACATACATACATATATAAAAAATTCTATGAACAAAAATAAAATTGTATCAATGCATATATAAAAACTTTCTATGGATCATCATTGCTCATATATCAATGCATATATAAAAACTTTCTATGGATCATCATTGCTCATATATAAAAACTTTCTATTAACAAAAAAAACATACATCTATGAACATACTTTCGGACTCCTCCCCCCTCATTTTCCCGAGAGAGTTAGGGTATACTTTCGGACTCCTCCCCCCTCATTTTCCCGAGAGAGTTAGGGGACATACTTGCGGACTCCTCCCCCCTCATTTTCCCCGATTTACGCTCTTTCTTAATATGAACAAAAAATATCATGAACGTTTAGTGAAGTTGCCCCTCCCCGATTTAGGCAAAGTAAAACCCCTTCGTGAAGGAACTTCTTTTTAGCCAACTTATTTTCTGCCAACAAAATACATATATCATATATACAAAAACATGGGATACCTTAATTAGTTCAATTTTTTGCCTTGACAAATCATTGAACCTTTTGACAGAAACCTCCCATAAACTCTTTCATAATTTTCTTTTGCATATTCTTTGCATATGAAAAAACATACATTTTCTTTTTTTCTTAAATGTAACTTTTGCATATATGTATGAACATACATACACAAATTTTTTTTCTAAAAATGCACATATGAACATATACAGAGAACATACATACATAAAACTTTTCTAAAAATGTAACTTTTGCATATATGAACATATACAGAGAACATACATACATACATCAATGGACAAAACAAATCATCATATATATGAACAAAAAAAAACATACATCAATGGACAATAGAAAGCATACATCAATGGATCATCCATACATCAACATACATCCATATATTTAGAAAAACAATATGCATACATATCCATTTACTAAAAATTTATATGAACAAAAAAATTCTGTATGAAAAAAAAATGCAGAGGGCGTCGGTTTGGCTTGCTCGAACGAGCACTCGAGGCCGCGTTCGGTGGTGGCCACGAACGGAGCTGGGGAGGGCGGATTGGTCGCCGGCGACGATGGTTGGCGGCGGCGCTTACGGGTGGCGTGCGGGGCCGGCGATGAGAAGGAAAGGGGAGGAGTCAGGGGCTCACCACGCTGTCGTAGGGAACGGCAGCGGGCTCGGGGAGGGCTCGAGGTCGCCGGAATCGGTGGCGGCAGTGACGAACGGCGTCGGGGAAGAAGGGGTCGCGGGCGCCGGCGTGGTGCTTCCCCGGGCAAACGAACGGGCAGAGGCGACGAGGTCGAGCGCGGGGAGGCTTCTGGGCCGGTCGGAACGGCGAGAGGAGGGCGGCGCGTCGGGGCAGGGCAGGGCGAGGGCGTCGACGGCGACGGCGACGAGGAGGCAGGGCGCGGTGATGGGAGAAATTGGGGAAAAATCCTAAGGGTTGGCTTATATAGCCACATCTTTCGTCCCGGTTGGAGCCATCAACCGGGACCAATGCCCACCATTCGTCCCGGTTGGAGCCACCAACCGGGACCAAAGGTCTCTTTTCGTCAGCCCAAAGGGCGGGAAGCAGAGACCTTTGGTCCCGGTTGGTGGCACCAACCGGGACCAAAGGTGGGTATTGGTCCCGGTTCGTTCCACCAACCGGGACCAAAGGTGGGTATTGGTCCCGGTTGGTGCCACCAACCGGGACCAAAGGGCTGCGGCTGGCACGGGTGGATGTTTAGTCCCACCTCGCTAGCTGAAGGGCGCCCATACTGGTTTATAAGCGCTGGTGTGCCTCCCCTTTCGAACTCCTCTCTTATGCAGGCTTTCGGGCCTAAACCTGTCACTGCCTGTGGGCCTATTGGGCCTTCTGTGGGCCTGCATCCTGGCTCAACGAACGGTTGGGTTTCTAGTCGTATGCAGGCCATGGTGGCCCAGTAGGCGGCATTTTTTTTATTTTTTTCCAGTATTTTTGTTTTGTTTTTTGCTTTACTTATTTTTTTTAATTTTTTTCCAGTATTTTTCTTCTGTTAGTTTAGTTCATTCTTTTTAACAAATAAATACTTTGATAATTTTAGTTAATATTTTAGTTGATTCTTTTTAGTTCATTCTTTTTAACAAATAAATTCTTTGATAATTTTAGTTAATTCTTTTTAGTTCATTCTTTTTAGTTGATTTTAGTTGATTCTTTTTAGTTCATTCTTTTTAACAAATAAATTCTTTGATAATTTTAGTTAATATTTTAGTTCATTCTTTTTAACAAATAAATAATTTGATAATTTTAGTTAATAATTTGATAATTTTAGTTAATAATTTGATAACTTTACTAAAAAAATAGATTTTCGAGTGATTCTTTTTCCTGCTATTTAATATTACTGTGTTTTATCATTATATTCAATTTGGTAAGTTTTAGGTTATTTTAAATGGGTGTTTTATATATATTTTTGTTGCATAAATTTTATATAATTTTAAGTTTATAAAAGCTTTTTAGTTGATTCTTTTTGCTATTGAAGAATATTATAGTTTTGTTTTAGTTGATCATAACAAAATATTTTAATTGAGCCACCAACCGGGACTAAAGGCCTTGTCCTGGGAGTGGCTAAAATTTAGTCCCACCTCGCCAAGCGAGAGGGACTCGCAGCGGTTTATAAGCCCTGAGTGCAGAGACGAAGAACGATGAAGGAGAGGCGCAATGCTCACCTGCACGTTGCTTAGCTTCAGGCCTTGAGGAAATGGTGTAGACTGCACGGAGCTATCTGCAGTTTCTCAAGGCCTGAAGCTAAGCAACGTGCAGGTGAGCATTGCGCCTCTCCTTCATTTTTAATAACTTATTTTAACTCCGGACATTTTGTGTGTTCATTATGCACCATTCAAAGGCACATCATCAATGTTCAACCCTTTTCTGCCTTCATTTGCTATTTTTCATGCATTTAATGATTTGTTTTGAGCTAAATGACCCTGAAATTGAAAAGCACTACAAATGAAGTCTGAAAAGGTTGAAACTTGGCATGGTATCATAATTTCACCCACATAGCAAGTGCTAAAAAGTTGAGAGGGTTACGGCAAAAACTGGATGCACTTCGTGTACAAAACGGACAATCTCTTTCGAAGTATCAGGGTTTCGGACGAAAACTCATGTGTTACAAAAGGATTTCATTTTTTTGAACTTATTTGAACTCCATACTTTTTGTGTATTCAAAATGCACCATTCAAAGCCACATCATCAATTTTCAACCCTTTCTGACTTCATTTCGTATTTTTCATGCACTTACTGATTTTTTTGAGCTAAATAACCCTGAAATTGAAAAGCACTTCAAATGAACTCTGAAAAGGTTGAAAGTTGGCATGGTATCATCATTTCACCCACATAGCATGTTATAAAAAGTTGAGAGGGTTACGGCAAAAACTGGATGCACTTCGTGTACAAAACGGACAATCTCTTTCGAAGTATCAGGGTTTCGGACGAAAACTCATGTGTTACAAAAGGCATTTCATTTCTTCACATGTAACTGCAATGATATAGTTGTGGAGAGAAAGTCTTCACTTTTTCTTCGCTTGTGTCCTTTGCTTATTGCGCCGTAACCATGGATAATCTTCATCGTTTAACAGGGTGCTTGGGTCAGCCTTGACTTTGAAGGGAGGAATTTCATGAAACTTTTCATAATCTTCAGACATGTCTGTCTTGCCCTCCAATCCCACGATGTCTCTTTTTCCTGAAAGAACTATGTGGCGCTTTGGCTCATCGTATGATGTATTCGCTTCCTTATCTTTTCTTTTTCTCGGTTTGGTAGACATGTCCTTCACATAGAAAACCTGCGCCACATCATTGGCTAGGACGAATGGTTCGTCTGTGTACCCAAGATTGTTGAGATCCACTGTTGTCATTCCGTACTGTGGGTCTACCTGTACCCCGCCTCCTGACAGATTGACCCATTTGCACTGAAACAAAGGGACCTTGAAATCATGTCTATAGTCAAGTTCCCATATGTCCACTATGTAACCATAATATGTGTCCTTTCCCCTCTTGGTTGCTGCATCAAAGCGGACACCGCTGTTTTGGTTGGTGCTCTTTTGATCTTGGGCGATCGTGTAAAATGTATTCCCATTTATCTCGTACCCTTTGTAAGTCAATACAGTCGAAGATGGTCCCCTGGCCAACGAGTACAGCTCATCAGAAACAGTGTTGTCACCCATGAGACGTGTTTGCAACCAACTGCCGAAAGTCCTTATGTGTTCATATGTAATCCAGTCGTCACACTGCTCCGGGTGTTTGGAGCGCAGAATATTCTTGTGTTCATCGACATACGGGGTCACCAAGGTAGAATTCTGTAGAACTGTGTAGTGTGCTTGAGACCAAGAATGCCCGTCCCTACATATTATTGAGTCCGCTCCTAGCGTGCCTTTTCCAGTCAGTCTCCCCTCATACCGCGATTGAGGGAGACCAATCTTCTTAAGGCCAGGAATGAAGTCAATACAAAACCCAATGACATCCTCTGTTTGATGGCCCATGGAGATGCTTGCTTCTGGCCTAGCGCGGTTACGAACATATTTCTTTAAGACTCCCATGAACCTCTCAAAGGGGAACATATTGTGTAGAAATACAGGGCCCAGAACGACAATCTCGTCGACTAGATGAACTAGGACGTGCGTCATGATATTGAAGAAGGATGGTGGGAACACCAGCTCGAAACTAACAAGACATTGCACCAAATCACTCCTTAACCTTGGCAGGATTTCTGGATCGATCACCTTCTGAGAGATTGCATTGAGGAATGCACATAGCTTCACAATGGCTAATCGAACGTTTTCCGGTAGAAGCCCCCTCAATGCAACCGGAAGCAGTTGCGTCATAATCACGTGGCAGTCATGAGACTTTAGGTTCTGGAACTTTTTCTCTGCCATATTTATTATTCCCTTTATATTCGACGAGAAGCCAGACGGGACCTTCATACTGAGCAGGCATTCAAAGAAGATTTCCTTCTCTTCTTTGGTAAGAGCGTAGCTGGCAGGACCTTCATACTGCTTTGGATGCATGCCGTCTTTTTCATGCACACGTTGTTGTTCCTCCCGTGCCTCCGGTGTATCTTTTGTCTTCCCATACACTCCCAAGAAGCCTAGCAGGTTCACGCAAAGATTCTTCGTCACGTGCATCACGTCGATTGCAGAGCGGACCTCTAGGTCTTTCCAATAGGGTAGGTCCCAAAATATAGATTTCTTCTTCCACATGGGTGCGCGTCCCGCATCGTCAGTCGGAACAGATAGTCCGCCAGGACCCTTTCCAAAGATTACTTGTAAATCATTGACCATATCAAGTATGTGATCACCAATACGGAGGGCGGGCTTCTTCCGGTGATCTGCCTCACCTTTGAAATGCTTTCCTTTCTTTCGACATTGATGGTTGGTCGGAAGAAATCGACGATGCCCCAGGTACACATTCTTCCTGCATTTGTCCAAATATATACTGTCGGTGTCATCTAAACAGTGTGTGCATGCGTGGTATCCCTTGTTTGTCTGTCCTGAAAGGTTACTGAGAGCAGGCCAATCGTTGATGGTTACAAACAGCAACGCATGTAGGTCAAATTCCTCCTGTTTGTGCTCATCCCACACACGTACACCTTCTCCATTCCACAGCTGTAAAAGTTCTTCAACTAATGGCCTTAGGTACACATCAATGTCATTGCCGGGTTGCTTAGGGCCTTGGATGAGCACTGGCATCATAATGAACTTCCGCTTCATGCACAACCAAGGAGGAAGGTTATAGATACATAGAGTCACGGGCCAGGTGCTATGATTGCTGCTCTGCTCCCCAAAAGGATTAATGCCATCTGCACTTAAACCAAACCATACGTTCCTTGTGTCACCTGCAAAGTCCCCCCACCTTCTCTCGATTTTTCTCCACTGCGACCCGTCAGCGGGTGCTCTCAACTTCCCGTCTTTCTTACAGTCTTCTTTGTGCCATCGCATCAACTTGGCATGCTCTTTGTTTCTGAACAGACGTTTCAGCCGTGGTATTATAGGAGCATACCACATCACCTTGGCAGGAACCCTCTTCCTGGGGCGCTCGCCCTCAACATCACCAGGGTCATCTCGTCTGATCTTATACCGCAATGCACCGCATACCGGGCATGCGTT
The DNA here is from genome assembly GCA_039707655.1 of Elymus sibiricus. Lineage (NCBI taxonomy): Eukaryota > Viridiplantae > Streptophyta > Magnoliopsida > Poales > Poaceae > Elymus > Elymus sibiricus. The sequence continues at coordinate 53,555,616 of CM077667.1, forward strand.
CAAATCCTCGTACTCATCGCGGTAGAGGATGCAGTCATTAGGGCATGCATGTATCTTCTGCACCTCCAATCCTAGAGGGCATAGAACCTTCTTTGCTTCGTACGTACTGCCGGGCAATTCGTTATCCTTTGGAAGCTTCTTCTTCATTATTTTCAGCAGCGAACTAAATCCCTTGTCAGATACACCATTGTCTGCCTTCCATTGCAGCAATTCCAGTGTGGTACCGAGCTTTCTGTTGTCATCTTCGCAATTTGGGTACAACCCTTTTTTGTGATCCTCTAACATGCGATCGAACTTCAACTTCTCCCTTTCACTTTCGCATTCTCTCTGTGCATCAACAATGACCCGGCGAAGATCATCATCGGGCACATCGTCTGGTTCCTCTTGATCTTCAGCTTCCCCCATTGCAGCATCACCGTATTCAGGGGGCGGGTAGTTGTCATCATCCTCTTCTTCTTCGTTGTCTTCCATCATAACCCCTCTTTCTCCGTGCTTGGTCCAAACATTATAGTGTGGCATAAAACCCTTCTCAAGCAGGTGGAAGTGAAGGGTTTTAGAGTTGGAGAAAGCCTTCGTATTCTCACAGACAGTACATGGACAATGCATAAAACCATTCTGCTTGTTTACCTCAGCCGCTTCGAGAAAATTATGCAGGCCCTTAATATACTCGGAGGTGCGTCGGTCACCGTACATCCATTGCCGGTTCATCTGCGTGCGTTATATAGTTCTTATTATTGAACAACATATAACTCTCTAGAGCATCTAATTAAAACACACAAGTAAGAACTTTTTTCTTTTAGAAAGAAGATAAGAACAAGAGGCTAACCACGGTGTTGCCGGCGCCGAGATGGGCGCGGGCGATCGACGGCGGTGAGGACGGGGACGGGACAGGATGGACCGCCAAACCTAGACAAATCTTGAGGAAAATGGAGCTTGGACAAGGAGCTTCGAGAGGAGAAAGCTTAAGTGTGGCTCGGGCATTTCATCGAACACCTCATGTGCATAGGAGGTGAGCTAGAGCACCACAAAAGCTCTCCCACGGCCGGGCAAAAAAACAGAGCAATGCATTGCTCTCCTCGCGGGCGGGGGGCTATATATAGGCCGACCATTGGTCCCGGTTCCAGCCACAAACCGGGACCAATGGTTGTGGGCCAGGAGCGAGGCGCATTGGTCCCGGTTCGTGGCTGGAACCGGGACCAAAGGGGTCACCTTTAGTCCCGGTTCCAGCCACAAACCGGGACCAATGGTTGTGGGCCAGGAGCGAGGCGCATTGGTCCCGGTTCGTGTCTGGAACCGGGACAAAAGGGGTCAGACGAACCAGGACCAATGGCCCACGAGGCCCGGCCGGCGCCCTGGCCTCACGAACCGGGACCGATGCCCCCATGGGTCCCGGTTCGTGAGTGAACCGGGACTAATGGGCTTCTCAGGGGTGGACCGATGCCCTGTTTTGTACTAGTGTTTGGCAAGCCGATATCCGGTGGTACTTGTTTTCTCAACCTGATCGTGATTTGTCTTCTTTTTTTCTCGAGCTGTAAATCGAAATTTAGTTTGAACTTTCAAAATAAAATACTTATAGCAAGATGTTTGAGTGGGTGGGAATTATCTTCCAAAATGGAGTGTAGAAGATATCCTTATGGAGTGTAGAAGATATCCTTAGATAAACAATTCAAGATTTTCTTATTCAAAAGTAAATTCCTATGGATGGAGGGAAAACAGGTGTTGAAGCTCCTAAAGCTTGTTAAGGAAAACACTTTTCCTATATCCCATCTAGCTGCGAAATAGTTGTGTCTCAATCACCTTATCAACCGTTGGTTCGATCATGGGTGCTGCCATTTGTGCATGGGCCAACCATGAGCACATTATTGTTTTTGGTCGGCGACAGTTTCTTGTTTCAGGTGGGTGATGCGCTTGCGTGTGGAGCTGCGTGGCTATGTATCGCTTACAGCGATCCCGAGCGCAACGTCACCGGCACCGCTCCCTAACTGGGCTAACTATGTGGGACATTGCTGCATTTGCTCATTTATTTTTCTTTTTTCTCTTTTTCTTTTATACTTTTTTTCTATTTCTAAATATCCCAAAATATAAATATTTATATTTAATTTTTTTATGAAGTGTTTAAAAAATAATTATTCAGTGCTAAAATATGTTTGCCCAACTTTCAAAAAAATTTAATGGCATTCAAAACAATGTACATCAGAAAATGTTCACGTGTTTTGAAAACACTCGTGACATTATTTTTTTTTATTATGGTAATGTTAGAGAAAAATTCATGCAACTTTTAAAAGATGTACATTAAAGAAATTCAGTGTTTAGGAAAAAAGTTCATGACATTTCCAATATGTTATACAGTGTAAAAAAATGTTCGCATAATTCAAATAATATTTCATACCATTTAGAAAAATATGTGTGACACTTCAAAATATGTTTTAATTTTTTTGCATATACAATATAAAATGATATTCACATAGTTAAAATTAATGTTTTGTAGCATTCAAAAATGTTTCATTGATTGCATTTTTTCTGTTTGGTTCTTACTAACCTGACCGCTTGGTATTAAAAAATTGTTCGACAATTATTTTTTAAATATTTAACAAATATTGGAAAAAACATTCAAACTATGTATTTGAAAAAAGGTTCACCATGTATTTAAAATATGTTGAATGTGCATAAAAAATATTACACATGTATAGAAAAATGTACGTATGTATATAAAAAGTAGCAACTGTTGGAAAAATCAAGAAAAAAAGAAAGTTGATGAAGAAATACATAGCACTAGAGAAAAAAATGTTGAAGGAAACACATAATCTAACAAGAAAAAAACCACTGCAAAATAGCCAAAACTACCGCATAAACAAACTGGTAAAAAGCACACGCAAACCGGTCAAAACCACCACAGAAGTAAACAGGAAAAAAAAACGCATGGAAATATTGGTTAAAATCTACCCTGAAAAATTCTTCCCCTAGTACCCCGTGTTGGGCCAGCCAATCAGCTTCCTGCAACAGGCGAAACCTACTTAGGACTCAACGGAGGAAATATAGCCGTGCCTCCATTCAGTTTTCTATATGGGATTTTTTCACTTTTTCGTTCTACCATGTGGGGCCTTTCCTATATGACCGCTGAAGATCCGAAGTACTTGCCCTACATGGGCAAGTACTTGCGATGATATGCAGCGATCAAATGTTCATATATAACTGTTCCTTCTTCCCTAGAGGCGATGGCATGCCGGAAACCATTTGCACTCGCCCTTGATCTACCGCTAATGGATGTGGTGATTGCCTCGGACTGACAAGGAGTGGTCAATGATATTCACAGTGGAACAACGAGCTATCTGTCTGGACATGCACGAAGCGATTGCAACTAAGGTCAGAAGTGGAGTTTGTTGAGGCCAGTTGCTTGCCCACCACCAGACATGCAACTGCAAAGACACAGAGCGATTGTAACTAGGGTCGAGCTGAATTTTTTTCTACTTGTCACAGGCGCACAAGTTGCACGAGTCACACCCATGAGTTGCAACTATCGCAACACATATGCAACTAGTGTCAACCTGATCTTTTCCCTTCTAGTCGCACATGCACGACTTGGATACGACGCATCCATGCACAATTGCAACTGTCACAACACGTAGGTAATTGGTGTCAACCTAATTTTTTTCCTACTAGTCGCATGTGCATGAGATTCATACGACGCAACGGTGCACAATTGCAAGTGCCTACTTAGACAAAGACAAAAGGCCAAACTGACAACCAGAACGAGATAATAGCTCAGTCGCCCAAGTGAATGAGAGGTAGTAATGCCTCCATGAGTTCCAGGAAGTCCCGAGAATAAATGTGCAATATAGCTTTTCTCTTAGAAAATAAAGTTTTTTTGATCTTTTGTTTTCTTCATCTAAATGGAAGGTATACACATTAGATGGACCATACACACAATAGTAGATCTTTCACAATGGTTATTCTAATGGTTCATCCTCATTCTTGGAAATCACTTCACTTGTACGAATCACCAAGACCATATTCACAATAGACACATTTTCTTCTCTTCTAAGGAAAAAAGGTAGGAGTCTTCTAGTCGATAAAATCTTAGATGTCGGTACCATTGTCTTCGCTTATTACACAAAATCGGAGACGATATGATCAGATTTGTCGTAAAAGTAGCCTCTCTTGCAATACGTGGTATCTTAGATCATGTGGCCAGATCATAATGGCCATGCATATAGATGTTGGTACAAACAAAGTCTAGATAGAACAAAGAGCGGACATGATCATCCCAGGGCTCACTGATGGTGATAGACCCTATGAATGTTCTTTTTCCAAAAATAGTGGTTCAGCAAAACAGATGAAACAGATTATTATCAAAAGGATTCGAGTTGTTTCAAAGACCATTCCACAAGTTCCTCGCTAAATAGTGTCTCATCTATGCTTTATTTTATACTTTTTTTTCAAGAAAAAGACCACAATAGACTCTTCGATTTCTATCATCAGACACCTAGGAAATCACACAAGTCCAAGAACCAACAACTCATTGTTAAATAATACGAGTACAACTAGCTACTTTGCTGGTCCTACACACTACCCCACCTATCAGATAGAAGATGGGGTTGTTGGGCCACAGGGTAGGCTACTCTAACGTCTAACACAATATGAAGAAATTCCACCCTAGGCCATCCAAGATCATGTTGTAGGAAGGAGATCGCGTACTTATCACTCGACGCATGCATACTCATAGAGGAAGTAGACTCGACTAAGCTCATCACCGTAGTTGTATTCATACGTCTCCACTTTTCACCAGATTCGTCTAAGCGCAACACCTCCGAGGTGTATCCACAAATACGTGTCGGAGGACCAATGGTGGACTTCTTGTTTCCTTACCCATAGGCCCTTGGGAAGGAGACAATGGCACTGGGTTGGTTTCTCTAAACCCTAGAGTGGGTCCAGGCATTACCAGCTAGAAACTGAGGTGAAGATATTGATACCCGTTTATCTTAAATACGGATCATTTGGCATGCATGCCAACATTAGATTTCACTTGAGTATCTAGGAAAGACAAGTAGCCATGCCAAAAATGTTTGTAATTAGGCAAGTTTTCATACGGCAATCGGCCACATATATGTTACAAAATTACATATCATAGAGAACCTTGTATTCTGCAGACGAGACAAGCTTGGTAGGTTTTGAACATGAATTTTTGGTGGTGGCAATTGGAGGCTGAGTGTATGGACCTCTTAGGAGACCATCAGCAATGGCCTTGTATGTCGTTTCTGTGGGATGCAAGCCATCCCAAGATGCATAATTTTGTGGGTTATCACACACCTTGTATTCTCCATGTCCACACTTTTTGGTTATTGACACACCATAAGGCCCTTCTACACCGCAGCAAGCCACCAAAGGATCCTCGATCCCTAAAGAGTGGTTACAGCAAATGAGACTTGGGACTAGCATATGCATATCTTAGTAGAGAATGTTTTTCTTGCTACCTGCTAAGTGATTTCATGTATAAACCATAAAGTTCTGGACTCACCAAAATGATAAGGGGAAACGAATATCTCCATAGCAGCTCCATAGTAATCAGCATAGATGATCGACACACTAGGATGAAGCTTTCTTAACTTTTCCAACTCATCCACAAGAAATTTGTTGTGGTAGCGTGAGAACTCGTTCATCCAACGGATACAACCTATCTCTGACTCATAATCCTCCGTGTTATCACTCTGGTACATCGTGAGGTACACCGGCAAGCACCCGATGGGGAGGTTGCCGGGAACTAATAGAGTTTTGGCTCCCAATCCAATCAGATCCTGCAAATTGCACTTGGTTACATTACATTATGATGTAGTTATACACTATTTATGTAGTTGGGATTTGACATAATAACAACGGTGATGATATCGTAAGGAGCAACAAACAGAAAATGACTCACAGTGATTGTAGATGAAATTTTGGAAATAACACTCGGTGTGAACAAGCGGATCTTCTCAACAGGCACCGAAGAGGTAAGAGGAATGTTGTAGTCATTTCCCCCAATTTCTCCAACCAAGAAAAGAGATAGGTTCATCATGTCCGCACAGTCTATTGAATAAACACGTTACTTTATCAATGTGCAAAGGTAACATATTAATTAATTTAGAAAATCTATCAAAATAGAAAATACAACATTTTATGGTAGTAAAATAATGAAAGGCTTACAACAATTTACATCCATTTATTTCTGATCTTGTTGTAGAGGAAATCTGAAAGTACTATATATCTGACTTTGAACGTCAAAATTGTCTCCTCTGGATAAAAATAATGTTGTTGTGATTTATTATGGTGAAATAAAGCAATTGTAAGTTGATTTGCTTTCATGCTGAAATTTCAACAATCAAGCTACAACCTCACTACATTAGCTTAACTTGGAGATCAATATGGACCTTGAAACTATTTGCATTCAAGTAAGGCCATCGTTAATCTTCAAGTCATAAATACATGAATTGTTGAAATTATTGGGATGAGACCATTAATTATCACACAAAAATCCCAATAAAGCTCGAAGACCCACTCACGCATGCCGACTCCTATTTGACGCCCTCAGCGCCGGTTATAGGCCATTCTGTAAATCGGCACACACACCCCTCCACCCTAGGCCGGCCCATTCATTTTTATTTTCCCTTCTTTTAGCCTTAAAAAAGTGGGTGTGCAACATGAGAATCAAACTCCAAACCTCATGGTTTAGTTCAAACCGCAGTAACCAACCGGGACAACTTACCAATTGTGCCTATTTAATTCTTTTTCTTCTTGTTGTGCGTCAAATTAACGCAACGGTTTCCCTGTCTGATTTCTTTCTATACTCAGTTTTCTTTAGCTGTTTTCATTTCTTTTTAAAGTGTTTTTTTCTCTTTTTCTTTCTGTTTCAGCATAATAAATCATAAATGTTAGGGATTTGACCATGGCAAATAGAACGGATTTTCTGGCAATTTATTGACACAAGGATGTCAAGGTTAGTTGATACGTGTGGCAATTTTCAGGGAAAAATACACTGAGCACGCATTTGCCGTGTTTACCAACTAAACTTGTCATCCTCATGTCACCACATTTTCTTTGCCATAGTAAAATTCCGAACGTTCGGACATTATTAGGGTCCTTTTTTAAAATTTTCTTATCCATTTTTACACTCAAGAACTTTTTTTAAATGGTGAACTTTTCTTAAGTTCCTAAAGATTTTTCTAAATCCGTCAATTTTTCTTAAATTCGTGGACTTCTTCGAATTCATAACTTTTTTTCCAAATCTGTAAACATTTTTCCAAATGGATGAATGTTTTTCAAATCCACGAACACTTTTCAATTTTCACGATTTTTTTGAAAACCCGTGAAATTTTTTCCTTCAAAATCTATCAACCGTTTTCAAATCTGTGAACTTTTTTTTTTCAAAATCTTTGTAGTTTTTTCAGTTTTCATGAACTTTTTCAAATGTCAAGATATTTTTTTAATATTTTAAAATTTTGTGAGTTTCATGAATTTTTTTAAAATTGGTGAATTTCTTTCAGATTCGTGCACTTTTTCAATCCATGATTTTTTTAAAAATCACTAACTTCCTTCAAATTCATGGACTTATAAAATTAGTAAACCATTTCTAGATTCACAAATTGTTTTAAACTCACGATCTTTTTTACTTATATGAACAACATAGCACAATAAAATTAGAGCAAAAGAAAAAGCTAACCAATGAATAAAAAAGGCGAGCGAGCGAGATGCTTGCCGCCGCCCATGAGAGGACATGCGAACGCTAATTTGGAGGTCTCCTCATGTATGGCCAATGGTGGAACTAAATTGCTAGTGGAGAGGGGTTTCACATATATTCAAATTTTCTTATCGGTGGTATTCAATATATACATTTCCTGCCCAAACTGCCAGCGCCCACCACCCAAGGTGATTACTTCTTATGGAGAAAAATGACTAACCGCTTCATGCATGTTTATGCGCCGATGCCAAACTTGACACAGGGATTTGTCCCGCGTAATGCTACTCGCTCTGTTTATAAATATAAGATGTTTTAACTTTTCTATGAATTGGGTGTATATAGAGACATGTTTCAGTGTATTTGTTCATTTATTTTAATTTGTATATAGTTGATATTGAAATATCAAAAACATTTTATATTTGTGAACGGATGACATAATTAATAGCATATAGCTCCAGCACACCACTCATAAAACGGAAAGTAGCCACTACTCTCGGGTGTACTACCCCGAGTTTGCAAATAACTGAAAAAACATGATCAAACCAAATGCAAAAATAAACTGATAATTTGAGACATCAAACGTTACCAAATGATCGAGCTACTTGCAAAATTTCAGCCAAAAATAACTTCCGACGAGATCCCACTAAAAAAATAAAATCAATGCTCAAACAGTGCACAAAAGATGGAAAAGTCCAGTCGCGTCAGAAGAACTTGGCTAGTAAATTTAGAGGCGGGCATTCCTAGCGAAATGAAAAATTAGCGGTCCGGGTTTCTATCGGGTAGTGGGATGCCGCACATTTCGTTTGGGGATATGTGCGTACACAATCAGATACGGAGTATTTCACTTATTTTTCTTTAGCACATGTGATTTCTTCTTCTTTTTCTGGGCTACAATCATTGTTTGACCGCAGGAATTTATTGCACTCAGCATATTTTATCCTTTCAGCCCAGGATCATCCACCCTTACTTTTAGCTTGATTCCACACTCCGTAGCACTTTTACTCCTGAACCAATGATCCGTTTTTCAATCCGTTTGAAGATCTGGGTTCGTGACATTTAAATCTTTAAAACAGGATCAATTTTGGACATGGTTTGAACAAGTTCAAAATTCAAATGTTGATACAATAATGAAACTTATATGATACATCCTGCATCCACATATATAGGGCCTAATACGTCTTTCGAGATAGTCTTCGACCAATGATAAAATTATTAATAGATGAGATGTTTGATATAAAAATTATATCATCACAAACTCCTTTCACATGTGAATTCGAGGGTATGTTTTGTGTGACATGCATGTCATATAATATTGTGGATGGAGGGAGTATACCGGATGGTACATGACACTTAAATCTTTAAAACAAGATCAATTCTAGACATGGTTTGAACAAGGCCAAATTGGAATGTTGATACAATAATGAAACTTATATGATACTCCCTCCATCCACATATATAGGGCCTAATACGCCTTTCGAGGCAGCCTTTGACCAATGATAAAACTATTAATATATGGGATGTATGATATAAAAATTATATCATCACAAACTCCTTCACATATGAGTTCGAGGGTATGCTTTTTGTGGCATACATGTCATATCATGTTATGGATGGAGAGCGTATACCGGATGGTACAATAATGAAACATGCAAAAGAGAGTGCATGAAAAAATAATGAAAACATGTAAAATGGTCGTGCCGCATAAATGAAATCGTATGAAAAACTCAGCCCAACCATGAAAAATAATTTGACAAAATGATATGAAAATTTCATTTCAAGACTTCAAAAATAGAAACAAAACCTCAATGAAATAGTACCCGATATCCGGAATGAAAAAGCAATGAAACATGCAACGAAAAAATAATTTGCATTTGAAAAAAATTCAACCGTATCCAAAACTAATCTCGTTTTGAAGATTTAAATATCATGAGTACTAATATCCAAACGGTTTGTCAATCGGATATTTCGTTTAGAAGATATAATTGATACGAATTATGTAACCAGACTGAATAGCATGGGTGAATGGGATGTAATACTACGTTTTTATTTCAAACATACCCACTAGTCACTCTGTCGTGGGGCCTTCAAGCTAGTTGTCCCACACGTCACAAAGGTGGGTAAAAAATTGGCTGGATTGAAGGAGAGAGAATACAGTAGGATGTATATGTGTCACACAATACGTGCGGCATCACAGTACCCGGTAGAAACCGGGACAGTTAGAAAAAAAATACTCGCGGCATTCCGAACGTAAGATACAATACTGTCACGTTAAGCTGGTGTCCAAATTTTAAGTTTCTAAGGAAATGGCCGAAATGTATCATCGCCCCTGAATTTGAGAAATTAAGCTCACAAAATGTGGAAGTAAATGAACATACCGGCCAAGTCGCTGGGGCAGAGCAGCTGGAGCAGGTCGCGGAACCAACTCATCTCCATGTCGAGGTGGACCAAGTCGGCCCTCGCCGCGGCGAACCCGTGCTCCCACAAGACTTCCGGGCTCAGCGCCGTGGCGGCGCCCACGGCGAAGTTGGCCCCCGCCGCGAAGTCCTCCGAGCTCCGCCCGCTCCAGTACGGCCGCACGAACGGCAGCCCCAGCGCATCCGCTGCGGCGCACGCACACGCCCGTTCCAATATTAGCACGTATACTCTTCCTACCAAGCTGTTTGGTCGATAATATATGGGTCGAATGCTTGTTCCGTACCGATGAAGTCGACGGCGATGCGGCCGTTGGAGAAGCGGCCGGTGGCGCGGTGGAAGAAGGTCTCGCCGTAGGGAAGCCTGGGCCCGGTGCCGTTGCCGTAGACGTAGCGGTAGTTGCCCGTGTCCGCCAGCGAATCCCCGAAGCTGAACACCCGCGAGTAGCACGCCCGCGCTGGCCGCGCCGCCGCCAGCACCAGTAGCACCACTGCCAACTTCACCGCCAACATTGTGGCGGAGGAAGCCATTCCGCCACCGCGTCTCTCTCTCTTTGTCTCTCTCTCGTGGGACATGTGCTGGAGATGAAGGGATATAAAGAATCCACGGGGAGCGGGAGGGAAGCGAGAGCGAGTGGCACCTACAGCCTACTCGACCACCAAACGGTGGTGACCACGATCGCGATCGCGTGAGATCGCTTTCATCCATCAAGTTGCTTCTTCCTATATTACTTTTTTAACCAGAGCTAGATAAGAGTAGGAAACAACTAATGCAGATGGCATCCACGAGGTTGCATGTGCAAATAAAGATTGCAGGTGACCGTGAGTATATAATATAGCAGCACGGGCCTGTTGGCGAGGAACAGAGACAGGACACCGTTTAGGCATTGGGGTTGACTAGCTTGGACGAGATTACTACTGTGTTTTCCAGCTATCCCTACACATCAAAGTACGATAAAAGGTTACATCAAAATCTATTTTTTCCCTTTTGAAATATATTTATACCATATGTCTTTACCATGCTCTGTAATTTCACATAACAACTTCATCCAAAAGAAACGACAAAAAAGGAAAAATCTAGAGTGTTATTCAAGTCCGATTTGCATTGTGGTACTATCCGTACTCTTTCGATGTAGGCTTTCTTCCCATTTTTTGAATAAAGCATTAACCAATTGAAAATAGGCTTTCAGCTTGACAGAAAAACGAGCGGAAGTCCCACATCTCACCATGTCAATCCATGCGTGAGAAAAATCAAACCGTGTCAATATTGTTTCCAGAAAAATCCATTCCACCTTATCATAAGCCTACAATCGTGTCCAGCTTGACCGCAAACATAGACTTCCACTCGTAAGCAACAATAACGTTATATATAATGAGCCTGTCTGAGACGAAAACACTTTGCCCTTCCGATATCATAATAGGTAACACAACCTTTAATCTGTTAGTTAGTACCTTCGCTGCAATTTGCTACAAAACGTTACATAGACTGATAGGGCGGAACTGGTTTAGCAACTCCGGTGAGTTTACTTTGGGGATCATGATAATTATAGTTTCATTGAAATTCTCCGGAATCGCCTCCCCCGACAGAAAATCCCTTACTGCTCTACACACATCATCCTTTATCAACATTCGGTGTTGATGATAAAACATTGTCGGTAACCCATCCGGTCTAGGCGACTTTGTCGGGTCCATCTGGAAAAGAGCCCTTTCAATCTCCTCATCCGTGACCGCTGTCATCAGCACCACGTTCATTTCTCCAGATACCAACTGGTCAATATTTTTTTTAAAAAAAGGAGGATAACCCCGGCCTCTGCATCAGGAATATTATTAAGGATGCAAAATCCAGCAACCGAACAACATTGACCCAGAAATAAAGCAAAAAGAAACCATAGGCCGCATGCTATGGCGATATGCTGCAACAATCGGTCGGCCTCATGCGAGCACCACTACTAGAAAAAAGCACATTAGTGGCGCACCACTTTTGGGTATTAATGGCGCACCATAGGTGCGCCACTATTACCACGCCACTAATAAGAAATACTAATGGCGCACCTCTGGTGCGCCATTAGTATTGCAGGTAACAGTGGCGCACCTCTGGTGCGCCATTACTATTGCTACAGGTGCGCCACTGGTAATTTTTTTTTCTTTTTTTTTTTTATTTTTTTTGAATTTTGAAGGCGGGAAAATAGTAGTGGCGCACCGTCTAACCCCCACCGTGCGCCATTGCTATTTTTGAATTTTGAATTTGGATCTGGCTCATTTTTTTGGCTCGTTTTTTTTTGTTAAATTTTTTTCAAATTTCGTTCTCGACCTGGTTAAATTTTTTTGCCTCGTTTTTTTTGGTTAAATTTTTTTCAAATTTTTGGCTCCACATGTGGCCGGAAGTAGAGGAGGAGGGAGGAGGGAGGAGAGACCGTGAGGAGGAGAGGAGGGAGGAGGAGGAGGTCGCCGGAGAGGAGGAGGATGTCGCCGGAGAAGGAGGAGGAGGTCGCCGGAGAGGAGGAGGAGGAGGTCGCCGGAGAGGAGGAGGAGGTCGCCGGAGAAGGAGGAGGAGGTCGCCGGAGAGGAGGAGGACCGTGAGCAGGAGAGGAAGGAGCACCGTGAGGAGGAGAGGAGGGAGGAGGAGGAGCACCGTGAGGAGGAGAGGAGGGAGGAGGAGGTCGCCGGAGGAGGAGCACCGGCCGTGAGGAGGAAGTCACCGGAGGAGGAGCACCTTGAGGAGGAGGAGGTCGCCGGAGAGGAGGAGATGGAGAGGAGGAGAGGAGGAGAGGAGGAGATGGAGTGGAGGAGAGGAGGAGATGGAGTGGAGGAGAGGAGGAGAAGAATGAAGGGAAGGGAGGAAGAAGGGGAAGGGAGACGGGGAAGGAGAAGGGAGGAGGAGGGAGGGGGATGGGGATAAGGAGAGAGGAAGGAGAGGGGTGGGTGGGTGCGCACGTGGTGGGGCTGTGACATAGTAATGGCGCACCATGGGGTGGTGCGCCATTGCTATGGTACATAGTAATGGCGCACCTAGGTGTGGTGCGCCATTACTATGTACCATAGCAATGGCGCACCACCCCATGGTGCGCCATTACTATTTTTAATTTTTTTTGAATTTGGAAGGCGGGAAAGTTAGCAGTGGCGCACTATGCATTGGTGCGCCACTGCTAACTTTTTCTAATTTTTTTATTTTTTTGCCTGCAGATCTTAAAATTGCTGTAACTTATTTTCTGTTAGGTTTTTGAGGATTCTAAAAAATCGATAACGGGCGAAGCCTGTCAAATTCGGATGTAACTTTTCGAGTAGTATCTTTTTTATATAGAAAACTTTTTCATCGGAGGTCGTGTGCAAAAGTTACGGCCATTTTACCGAAACACGGCGGTTTTTTTTTGCAAAAAAATTCAAAATTCATCTTTGTTAATTTTTGTAACAGTGCAAAAAAGTCAAAAATGAGAAAAAGGGAATGCTTCCCATGTTGATTTATTATTTTTATTATTTCGGTTTATTCGGGTGTATTATTCTCGGTTATAATTCAGGTACTGTATGGTCTTATAGTTCAGGTGGGAAATGATGTGTAAAAAAATTATGAAGCTTAACTCTGCACATATGGACGTAAGGGTGGAAACTTATTTTCCCCACGGGTTACTGTTCATGCAAATATATTGTTCAGGTCTATTGTTTTGTGCCTTGACAACACCATCACCGGAAAGGTTCGTGAAACGATTTACGCAACTGTGCAGCGATACATCGGTGGAGAAATGATGTGTAGAAAAATTCTAAAGCTTCACTCTCCATATATGGACGTGAGGGTGGGGGGGGGGGGAGAAATGATGTGCAGAAAAAATCCTATTTTTTGAACGTGTATTTTTTTTACTGTTCACTGGTGGCTGTTGTTCATACATGTCTACTATTTATTGATACTATTCACTACTGGCCACCTAAACAAATAGTAGAAGTGCAAAAAAGTCAAAAATGAGAAAAAGGGAATGCTTCCCATGTTGATTTATTATTTTTATTATTTCGGTTTATTCGGGTGTATTATTCTCGGTTATAATTCAGGTACTGTATGGCCTTATAGTTCATGTGGGAAATGATGTGTAGAAAAATTACGAAGCTTAACTTTTCGAGTAGTATCTTTTTTATATAGAAAACTTTTTCATCGGAGGTCGTGTGCAAAAGTTACGGCCATTTTACCGAAACACGGCGGTTTTTTTTTGCAAAAAAATTCAAAATTCATCTTTGTTAATTTTTGTAACAGTGCAAAAAAGTCAAAAATGAGAAAAAGGGAATGCTTCCCATGTTGATTTATTATTTTTATTATTTCGGTTTATTCGGGTGTATTATTCTCGGTTATAATTCAGGTACTGTATGGTCTTATAGTTCAGGTGGGAAATGATGTGTAAAAAAATTATGAAGCTTAACTCTGCACATATGGACGTAAGGGTGGAAACTTATTTTCCCCACGGGTTACTGTTCATGCAAATATATTGTTCAGGTCTATTGTTTTGTGCCTTGACAACACCATCACCGGAAAGGTTCGTGAAACGATTTACGCAACTGTGCAGCGATACATCGGTGGAGAAATGATGTGTAGAAAAATTCTAAAGCTTCACTCTCCATATATGGACGTGAGGGTGGGGGGGGGGGAGAAATGATGTGCAGAAAAAATCCTATTTTTTGAACGTGTATTTTTTTTACTGTTCACTGGTGGCTGTTGTTCATACATGTCTACTATTTATTGATACTATTCACTACTGGCCACCTAAACAAATAGTAGAAGTGCAAAAAAGTCAAAAATGAGAAAAAGGGAATGCTTCCCATGTTGATTTATTATTTTTATTATTTCGGTTTATTCGGGTGTATTATTCTCGGTTATAATTCAGGTACTGTATGGCCTTATAGTTCATGTGGGAAATGATGTGTAGAAAAATTACGAAGCTTAACTTTTCGAGTAGTATCTTTTTTATATAGAAAACTTTTTCATCGGAGGTCGTGTGCAAAAGTTACGGCCATTTTACCGAAACACGGCGGTTTTTTTTTGCAAAAAAATTCAAAATTCATCTTTGTTAATTTTTGTAACAGTGCAAAAAAGTCAAAAATGAGAAAAAGGGAATGCTTCCCATGTTGATTTATTATTTTTATTATTTCGGTTTATTCGGGTGTATTATTCTCGGTTATAATTCAGGTACTGTATGGTCTTATAGTTCAGGTGGGAAATGATGTGTAAAAAAATTATGAAGCTTAACTCTGCACATATGGACGTAAGGGTGGAAACTTATTTTCCCCACGGGTTACTGTTCATGCAAATATATTGTTCAGGTCTATTGTTTTGTGCCTTGACAACACCATCACCGGAAAGGTTCGTGAAACGATTTACGCAACTGTGCAGCGATACATCGGTGGAGAAATGATGTGTAGAAAAATTCTAAAGCTTCACTCTCCATATATGGACGTGAGGGTGGGGGGGGGGGAGAAATGATGTGCAGAAAAAATCCTATTTTTTGAACGTGTATTTTTTTTACTGTTCACTGGTGGCTGTTGTTCATACATGTCTACTATTTATTGATACTATTCACTACTGGCCACCTAAACAAATAGTAGAAGTGCAAAAAAGTCAAAAATGAGAAAAAGGGAATGCTTCCCATGTTGATTTATTATTTTTATTATTTCGGTTTATTCGGGTGTATTATTCTCGGTTATAATTCAGGTACTGTATGGCCTTATAGTTCATGTGGGAAATGATGTGTAGAAAAATTACGAAGCTTAACTTTTCGAGTAGTATCTTTTTTATATAGAAAACTTTTTCATCGGAGGTCGTGTGCAAAAGTTACGGCCATTTTACCGAAACACGGCGGTTTTTTTTTGCAAAAAAATTCAAAATTCATCTTTGTTAATTTTTGTAACAGTGCAAAAAAGTCAAAAATGAGAAAAAGGGAATGCTTCCCATGTTGATTTATTATTTTTATTATTTCGGTTTATTCGGGTGTATTATTCTCGGTTATAATTCAGGTACTGTATGGTCTTATAGTTCAGGTGGGAAATGATGTGTAAAAAAATTATGAAGCTTAACTCTGCACATATGGACGTAAGGGTGGAAACTTATTTTCCCCACGGGTTACTGTTCATGCAAATATATTGTTCAGGTCTATTGTTTTGTGCCTTGACAACACCATCACCGGAAAGGTTCGTGAAACGATTTACGCAACTGTGCAGCGATACATCGGTGGAGAAATGATGTGTAGAAAAATTCTAAAGCTTCACTCTCCATATATGGACGTGAGGGTGGGGGGGGGGGGAGAAATGATGTGCAGAAAAAATCCTATTTTTTGAACGTGTATTTTTTTTACTGTTCACTGGTGGCTGTTGTTCATACATGTCTACTATTTATTGATACTATTCACTACTGGCCACCTAAACAAATAGTAGAAGTGCAAAAAAGTCAAAAATGAGAAAAAGGGAATGCTTCCCATGTTGATTTATTATTTTTATTATTTCGGTTTATTCGGGTGTATTATTCTCGGTTATAATTCAGGTACTGTATGGCCTTATAGTTCATGTGGGAAATGATGTGTAGAAAAATTACGAAGCTTAACTTTTCGAGTAGTATCTTTTTTATATAGAAAACTTTTTCATCGGAGGTCGTGTGCAAAAGTTACGGCCATTTTACCGAAACACGGCGGTTTTTTTTTGCAAAAAAATTCAAAATTCATCTTTGTTAATTTTTGTAACAGTGCAAAAAAGTCAAAAATGAGAAAAAGGGAATGCTTCCCATGTTGATTTATTATTTTTATTATTTCGGTTTATTCGGGTGTATTATTCTCGGTTATAATTCAGGTACTGTATGGTCTTATAGTTCAGGTGGGAAATGATGTGTAAAAAAATTATGAAGCTTAACTCTGCACATATGGACGTAAGGGTGGAAACTTATTTTCCCCACGGGTTACTGTTCATGCAAATATATTGTTCAGGTCTATTGTTTTGTGCCTTGACAACACCATCACCGGAAAGGTTCGTGAAACGATTTACGCAACTGTGCAGCGATACATCGGTGGAGAAATGATGTGTAGAAAAATTCTAAAGCTTCACTCTCCATATATGGACGTGAGGGTGGGGGGGGGGGAGAAATGATGTGCAGAAAAAATCCTATTTTTTGAACGTGTATTTTTTTTACTGTTCACTGGTGGCTGTTGTTCATACATGTCTACTATTTATTGATACTATTCACTACTGGCCACCTAAACAAATAGTAGAAGTGCAAAAAAGTCAAAAATGAGAAAAAGGGAATGCTTCCCATGTTGATTTATTATTTTTATTATTTCGGTTTATTCGGGTGTATTATTCTCGGTTATAATTCAGGTACTGTATGGCCTTATAGTTCATGTGGGAAATGATGTGTAGAAAAATTACGAAGCTTAACTTTTCGAGTAGTATCTTTTTTATATAGAAAACTTTTTCATCGGAGGTCGTGTGCAAAAGTTACGGCCATTTTACCGAAACACGGCGGTTTTTTTTTGCAAAAAAATTCAAAATTCATCTTTGTTAATTTTTGTAACAGTGCAAAAAAGTCAAAAATGAGAAAAAGGGAATGCTTCCCATGTTGATTTATTATTTTTATTATTTCGGTTTATTCGGGTGTATTATTCTCGGTTATAATTCAGGTACTGTATGGTCTTATAGTTCAGGTGGGAAATGATGTGTAAAAAAATTATGAAGCTTAACTCTGCACATATGGACGTAAGGGTGGAAACTTATTTTCCCCACGGGTTACTGTTCATGCAAATATATTGTTCAGGTCTATTGTTTTGTGCCTTGACAACACCATCACCGGAAAGGTTCGTGAAACGATTTACGCAACTGTGCAGCGATACATCGGTGGAGAAATGATGTGTAGAAAAATTCTAAAGCTTCACTCTCCATATATGGACGTGAGGGTGGGGGGGGGGGGAGAAATGATGTGCAGAAAAAATCCTATTTTTTGAACGTGTATTTTTTTTACTGTTCACTGGTGGCTGTTGTTCATACATGTCTACTATTTATTGATACTATTCACTACTGGCCACCTAAACAAATAGTAGAAGTGCAAAAAAGTCAAAAATGAGAAAAAGGGAATGCTTCCCATGTTGATTTATTATTTTTATTATTTCGGTTTATTCGGGTGTATTATTCTCGGTTATAATTCAGGTACTGTATGGCCTTATAGTTCATGTGGGAAATGATGTGTAGAAAAATTACGAAGCTTAACTTTTCGAGTAGTATCTTTTTTATATAGAAAACTTTTTCATCGGAGGTCGTGTGCAAAAGTTACGGCCATTTTACCGAAACACGGCGGTTTTTTTTTGCAAAAAAATTCAAAATTCATCTTTGTTAATTTTTGTAACAGTGCAAAAAAGTCAAAAATGAGAAAAAGGGAATGCTTCCCATGTTGATTTATTATTTTTATTATTTCGGTTTATTCGGGTGTATTATTCTCGGTTATAATTCAGGTACTGTATGGTCTTATAGTTCAGGTGGGAAATGATGTGTAAAAAAATTATGAAGCTTAACTCTGCACATATGGACGTAAGGGTGGAAACTTATTTTCCCCACGGGTTACTGTTCATGCAAATATATTGTTCAGGTCTATTGTTTTGTGCCTTGACAACACCATCACCGGAAAGGTTCGTGAAACGATTTACGCAACTGTGCAGCGATACATCGGTGGAGAAATGATGTGTAGAAAAATTCTAAAGCTTCACTCTCCATATATGGACGTGAGGGTGGGGGGGGGGGGAGAAATGATGTGCAGAAAAAATCCTATTTTTTGAACGTGTATTTTTTTTACTGTTCACTGGTGGCTGTTGTTCATACATGTCTACTATTTATTGATACTATTCACTACTGGCCACCTAAACAAATAGTAGAAGTGCAAAAAAGTCAAAAATGAGAAAAAGGGAATGCTTCCCATGTTGATTTATTATTTTTATTATTTCGGTTTATTCGGGTGTATTATTCTCGGTTATAATTCAGGTACTGTATGGCCTTATAGTTCATGTGGGAAATGATGTGTAGAAAAATTACGAAGCTTAACTTTTCGAGTAGTATCTTTTTTATATAGAAAACTTTTTCATCGGAGGTCGTGTGCAAAAGTTACGGCCATTTTACCGAAACACGGCGGTTTTTTTTTGCAAAAAAATTCAAAATTCATCTTTGTTAATTTTTGTAACAGTGCAAAAAAGTCAAAAATGAGAAAAAGGGAATGCTTCCCATGTTGATTTATTATTTTTATTATTTCGGTTTATTCGGGTGTATTATTCTCGGTTATAATTCAGGTACTGTATGGTCTTATAGTTCAGGTGGGAAATGATGTGTAAAAAAATTATGAAGCTTAACTCTGCACATATGGACGTAAGGGTGGAAACTTATTTTCCCCACGGGTTACTGTTCATGCAAATATATTGTTCAGGTCTATTGTTTTGTGCCTTGACAACACCATCACCGGAAAGGTTCGTGAAACGATTTACGCAACTGTGCAGCGATACATCGGTGGAGAAATGATGTGTAGAAAAATTCTAAAGCTTCACTCTCCATATATGGACGTGAGGGTGGGGGGGGGGGAGAAATGATGTGCAGAAAAAATCCTATTTTTTGAACGTGTATTTTTTTTACTGTTCACTGGTGGCTGTTGTTCATACATGTCTACTATTTATTGATACTATTCACTACTGGCCACCTAAACAAATAGTAGAAGTGCAAAAAAGTCAAAAATGAGAAAAAGGGAATGCTTCCCATGTTGATTTATTATTTTTATTATTTCGGTTTATTCGGGTGTATTATTCTCGGTTATAATTCAGGTACTGTATGGCCTTATAGTTCATGTGGGAAATGATGTGTAGAAAAATTACGAAGCTTAACTTTTCGAGTAGTATCTTTTTTATATAGAAAACTTTTTCATCGGAGGTCGTGTGCAAAAGTTACGGCCATTTTACCGAAACACGGCGGTTTTTTTTTGCAAAAAAATTCAAAATTCATCTTTGTTAATTTTTGTAACAGTGCAAAAAAGTCAAAAATGAGAAAAAGGGAATGCTTCCCATGTTGATTTATTATTTTTATTATTTCGGTTTATTCGGGTGTATTATTCTCGGTTATAATTCAGGTACTGTATGGTCTTATAGTTCAGGTGGGAAATGATGTGTAAAAAAATTATGAAGCTTAACTCTGCACATATGGACGTAAGGGTGGAAACTTATTTTCCCCACGGGTTACTGTTCATGCAAATATATTGTTCAGGTCTATTGTTTTGTGCCTTGACAACACCATCACCGGAAAGGTTCGTGAAACGATTTACGCAACTGTGCAGCGATACATCGGTGGAGAAATGATGTGTAGAAAAATTCTAAAGCTTCACTCTCCATATATGGACGTGAGGGTGGGGGGGGGGGGAGAAATGATGTGCAGAAAAAATCCTATTTTTTGAACGTGTATTTTTTTTACTGTTCACTGGTGGCTGTTGTTCATACATGTCTACTATTTATTGATACTATTCACTACTGGCCACCTAAACAAATAGTAGAAGTGCAAAAAAGTCAAAAATGAGAAAAAGGGAATGCTTCCCATGTTGATTTATTATTTTTATTATTTCGGTTTATTCGGGTGTATTATTCTCGGTTATAATTCAGGTACTGTATGGCCTTATAGTTCATGTGGGAAATGATGTGTAGAAAAATTACGAAGCTTAACTTTTCGAGTAGTATCTTTTTTATATAGAAAACTTTTTCATCGGAGGTCGTGTGCAAAAGTTACGGCCATTTTACCGAAACACGGCGGTTTTTTTTTGCAAAAAAATTCAAAATTCATCTTTGTTAATTTTTGTAACAGTGCAAAAAAGTCAAAAATGAGAAAAAGGGAATGCTTCCCATGTTGATTTATTATTTTTATTATTTCGGTTTATTCGGGTGTATTATTCTCGGTTATAATTCAGGTACTGTATGGTCTTATAGTTCAGGTGGGAAATGATGTGTAAAAAAATTATGAAGCTTAACTCTGCACATATGGACGTAAGGGTGGAAACTTATTTTCCCCACGGGTTACTGTTCATGCAAATATATTGTTCAGGTCTATTGTTTTGTGCCTTGACAACACCATCACCGGAAAGGTTCGTGAAACGATTTACGCAACTGTGCAGCGATACATCGGTGGAGAAATGATGTGTAGAAAAATTCTAAAGCTTCACTCTCCATATATGGACGTGAGGGTGGGGGGGGGGGAGAAATGATGTGCAGAAAAAATCCTATTTTTTGAACGTGTATTTTTTTTACTGTTCACTGGTGGCTGTTGTTCATACATGTCTACTATTTATTGATACTATTCACTACTGGCCACCTAAACAAATAGTAGAAGTGCAAAAAAGTCAAAAATGAGAAAAAGGGAATGCTTCCCATGTTGATTTATTATTTTTATTATTTCGGTTTATTCGGGTGTATTATTCTCGGTTATAATTCAGGTACTGTATGGTCTTATAGTTCAGGTGGGAAATGATGTGTAAAAAAATTATGAAGCTTAACTCTGCACATATGGACGTAAGGGTGGAAACTTATTTTCCCCACGGGTTACTGTTCATGCAAATATATTGTTCAGGTCTATTGTTTTGTGCCTTGACAACACCATCACCGGAAAGGTTCGTGAAACGATTTACGCAACTGTGCAGCGATACATCGGTGGAGAAATGATGTGTAGAAAAATTCTAAAGCTTCACTCTCCATATATGGACGTGAGGGTGGGGGGGGGGGGAGAAATGATGTGCAGAAAAAATCCTATTTTTTGAACGTGTATTTTTTTTACTGTTCACTGGTGGCTGTTGTTCATACATGTCTACTATTTATTGATACTATTCACTACTGGCCACCTAAACAAATAGTAGAAGTGCAAAAAAGTCAAAAATGAGAAAAAGGGAATGCTTCCCATGTTGATTTATTATTTTTATTATTTCGGTTTATTCGGGTGTATTATTCTCGGTTATAATTCAGGTACTGTATGGCCTTATAGTTCATGTGGGAAATGATGTGTAGAAAAATTACGAAGCTTAACTTTTCGAGTAGTATCTTTTTTATATAGAAAACTTTTTCATCGGAGGTCGTGTGCAAAAGTTACGGCCATTTTACCGAAACACGGCGGTTTTTTTTTTGCAAAAAAATTCAAAATTCATCTTTGTTAATTTTTGTAACAGTGCAAAAAAGTCAAAAATGAGAAAAAGGGAATGCTTCCCATGTTGATTTATTATTTTTATTATTTCGGTTTATTCGGGTGTATTATTCTCGGTTATAATTCAGGTACTGTATGGTCTTATAGTTCAGGTGGGAAATGATGTGTAAAAAAATTATGAAGCTTAACTCTGCACATATGGACGTAAGGGTGGAAACTTATTTTCCCCACGGGTTACTGTTCATGCAAATATATTGTTCAGGTCTATTGTTTTGTGCCTTGACAACACCATCACCGGAAAGGTTCGTGAAACGATTTACGCAACTGTGCAGCGATACATCGGTGGAGAAATGATGTGTAGAAAAATTCTAAAGCTTCACTCTCCATATATGGACGTGAGGGTGGGGGGGGGGGAGAAATGATGTGCAGAAAAAATCCTATTTTTTGAACGTGTATTTTTTTTACTGTTCACTGGTGGCTGTTGTTCATACATGTCTACTATTTATTGATACTATTCACTACTGGCCACCTAAACAAATAGTAGAAGTGCAAAAAAGTCAAAAATGAGAAAAAGGGAATGCTTCCCATGTTGATTTATTATTTTTATTATTTCGGTTTATTCGGGTGTATTATTCTCGGTTATAATTCAGGTACTGTATGGCCTTATAGTTCATGTGGGAAATGATGTGTAGAAAAATTACGAAGCTTAACTTTTCGAGTAGTATCTTTTTTATATAGAAAACTTTTTCATCGGAGGTCGTGTGCAAAAGTTACGGCCATTTTACCGAAACACGGCGGTTTTTTTTTGCAAAAAAATTCAAAATTCATCTTTGTTAATTTTTGTAACAGTGCAAAAAAGTCAAAAATGAGAAAAAGGGAATGCTTCCCATGTTGATTTATTATTTTTATTATTTCGGTTTATTCGGGTGTATTATTCTCGGTTATAATTCAGGTACTGTATGGTCTTATAGTTCAGGTGGGAAATGATGTGTAAAAAAATTATGAAGCTTAACTCTGCACATATGGACGTAAGGGTGGAAACTTATTTTCCCCACGGGTTACTGTTCATGCAAATATATTGTTCAGGTCTATTGTTTTGTGCCTTGACAACACCATCACCGGAAAGGTTCGTGAAACGATTTACGCAACTGTGCAGCGATACATCGGTGGAGAAATGATGTGTAGAAAAATTCTAAAGCTTCACTCTCCATATATGGACGTGAGGGTGGGGGGGGGGGGAGAAATGATGTGCAGAAAAAATCCTATTTTTTGAACGTGTATTTTTTTTACTGTTCACTGGTGGCTGTTGTTCATACATGTCTACTATTTATTGATACTATTCACTACTGGCCACCTAAACAAATAGTAGAAGTGCAAAAAAGTCAAAAATGAGAAAAAGGGAATGCTTCCCATGTTGATTTATTATTTTTATTATTTCGGTTTATTCGGGTGTATTATTCTCGGTTATAATTCAGGTACTGTATGGCCTTATAGTTCATGTGGGAAATGATGTGTAGAAAAATTACGAAGCTTAACTTTTCGAGTAGTATCTTTTTTATATAGAAAACTTTTTCATCGGAGGTCGTGTGCAAAAGTTACGGCCATTTTACCGAAACACGGCGGTTTTTTTTTGCAAAAAAATTCAAAATTCATCTTTGTTAATTTTTGTAACAGTGCAAAAAAGTCAAAAATGAGAAAAAGGGAATGCTTCCCATGTTGATTTATTATTTTTATTATTTCGGTTTATTCGGGTGTATTATTCTCGGTTATAATTCAGGTACTGTATGGTCTTATAGTTCAGGTGGGAAATGATGTGTAAAAAAATTATGAAGCTTAACTCTGCACATATGGACGTAAGGGTGGAAACTTATTTTCCCCACGGGTTACTGTTCATGCAAATATATTGTTCAGGTCTATTGTTTTGTGCCTTGACAACACCATCACCGGAAAGGTTCGTGAAACGATTTACGCAACTGTGCAGCGATACATCGGTGGAGAAATGATGTGTAGAAAAATTCTAAAGCTTCACTCTCCATATATGGACGTGAGGGTGGGGGGGGGGGAGAAATGATGTGCAGAAAAAATCCTATTTTTTGAACGTGTATTTTTTTTACTGTTCACTGGTGGCTGTTGTTCATACATGTCTACTATTTATTGATACTATTCACTACTGGCCACCTAAACAAATAGTAGAAGTGCAAAAAAGTCAAAAATGAGAAAAAGGGAATGCTTCCCATGTTGATTTATTATTTTTATTATTTCGGTTTATTCGGGTGTATTATTCTCGGTTATAATTCAGGTACTGTATGGCCTTATAGTTCATGTGGGAAATGATGTGTAGAAAAATTACGAAGCTTAACTTTTCGAGTAGTATCTTTTTTATATAGAAAACTTTTTCATCGGAGGTCGTGTGCAAAAGTTACGGCCATTTTACCGAAACACGGCGGTTTTTTTTTGCAAAAAAATTCAAAATTCATCTTTGTTAATTTTTGTAACAGTGCAAAAAAGTCAAAAATGAGAAAAAGGGAATGCTTCCCATGTTGATTTATTATTTTTATTATTTCGGTTTATTCGGGTGTATTATTCTCGGTTATAATTCAGGTACTGTATGGTCTTATAGTTCAGGTGGGAAATGATGTGTAAAAAAATTATGAAGCTTAACTCTGCACATATGGACGTAAGGGTGGAAACTTATTTTCCCCACGGGTTACTGTTCATGCAAATATATTGTTCAGGTCTATTGTTTTGTGCCTTGACAACACCATCACCGGAAAGGTTCGTGAAACGATTTACGCAACTGTGCAGCGATACATCGGTGGAGAAATGATGTGTAGAAAAATTCTAAAGCTTCACTCTCCATATATGGACGTGAGGGTGGGGGGGGGGGAGAAATGATGTGCAGAAAAAATCCTATTTTTTGAACGTGTATTTTTTTTACTGTTCACTGGTGGCTGTTGTTCATACATGTCTACTATTTATTGATACTATTCACTACTGGCCACCTAAACAAATAGTAGAAGTGCAAAAAAGTCAAAAATGAGAAAAAGGGAATGCTTCCCATGTTGATTTATTATTTTTATTATTTCGGTTTATTCGGGTGTATTATTCTCGGTTATAATTCAGGTACTGTATGGCCTTATAGTTCATGTGGGAAATGATGTGTAGAAAAATTACGAAGCTTAACTTTTCGAGTAGTATCTTTTTTATATAGAAAACTTTTTCATCGGAGGTCGTGTGCAAAAGTTACGGCCATTTTACCGAAACACGGCGGTTTTTTTTTGCAAAAAAATTCAAAATTCATCTTTGTTAATTTTTGTAACAACTAGAACACATAACACATCGGCATCTATTTTTTTGAATTTTTTTGAATCATTTATCATTTTCTTTTATTTTTTTTCAAACTGAAAAGGCGATCCACCGGGGGGGGGGGGGGGGGGTTGGGTGTCTGTGTGTGTGGTGGGGTGTGTGTCTGTGTGTGTGAGACATAGTAATGGCGCACCCTCCCTGGTGCGCCATTGCTAGGGTTAGCAATGGCGCACCAGGGAGGGTGCGCCATTACTATGTCTCACGCACACAGACACACACCCCCCACCAGACATAGCAATGGCGCACCACACCAAGGTGCGCCATTACTAAGGTGCATAGTAATGGCGCACCTAGGTGTGGTGCGCCATTGCTATGTCTGGTGGGGTGGGGGGTGGGCAAAAAAAATAGCAATGGCGCACTGCTCAGGTGGTGCGCCACTACTAAAAAAATAACAATGGCGCACCTGTTTCTGGTGCGCCATTGCTATATAGCAGTGGCGCACCACCACCATGGTGCGCCACTAATATGGATATTGGCTATAGCCAGTTTTGTAGTAGTGCACTGTGAAGCGAAAAGCTTGGCATAAAAATCTGGTGTCATGGCACGCATCTCCTCGTTTATATATATTTCACTTCGGCTCATCCTCCCTTAGTAGAGCGCTGACTGTTTTTCCGCCTCGGATATGATGCTCTATTTCTGAATATAATGAGTGTTTTGGTCTCCCACTTGTAGCCAGTCCAAACGTGACCTTTTCCTTTGCATAATCTCCTCCTTTTCATACATGTCACGTAGCTGATCGTGTCATCCTCCCTCTCCTTTGGCACACACGTGCTTCATGACCTGTCATCCTCCCTCTCCGACCATTGCCCGATATTGCTTGCTGATGACAAGGGTCCTAGGAGGCCGAGAACCTTCAAGTTCGAAAACTTTTAGGCATCGATGCTCGGGTTCTTTGAAGTGGTGCAAAAGGCATGGAATGAGCCGGTTGGTCACTCTGAACCTTATATCATCCTTTTCCATAAGCTTAATAAGACGGCTCTTCGCCTCTCTGAGTGGAGCCGGAGCCTTTTCTCAAAGGCCAAGATCCACCTACATGCCGCTCTTCTAGTGATCCTTCGCCTTGATATCGCACAAGAGGGGAGACAACTCTCAGCTGAGGAGCGTGATCTTTGAGCTAGACTCAAGAAGAGAGTCACCATGATTGAGAAAGCACGGAAGAGACAATGTGCTAGAATTTCCAACATCAAAGAAGGGGGTGCCAACACAAAGTTCTTCGACCGTCGAGTTAACGCAAGGAGGCGGAAGAACCACATCCATAGAATAATGAACGTGCATGGCTGGCTGACTGAGCATGAAGACAAAGAGAAAATAATATATGACCACTTCTCGGTGATCATGAAAAAGGGCGGGAGGAGAACAAAAGACTTCAAGTGGGAGGAAATACATCCTGACCCGGTCGACTTGCATGAACTTGGCCAAACAATTACTGAGAAGGAGGTCCAAGAGGCAATCAACGACATGCCAAGTGACAAGGCACCCGATCCGGATGGCTTCACAGGCCTCTTTTACAAAAAGTGTTGGGACATCATCAAACATGACCTCACGAGGGTGATTAACCACTTTGATTCCCTTATCACAACAAACCTCCAATGGTTAAATTATGCCAATGTTGTGCTCCTGCCAAAGAAAGAAGGGGCGGAGAGGATTGGTGACTATTGGCCCGTTAGCCTCATTCATGCGACTCCGAAGATCATTGAGAATGTTCTATGCATAAGGCTTGGACCGCACATGTGTACCCTCATGATATGTCTCCGTCGTATCTACTTTTCCTCACACTTTTGCCCTTGTTTTGGACTCTAATTTGCATGGTTTGAATGAAACTAACCCGGACTAACGCTGTTTTCAGCAGAACTACCATGGTGTTGTTTTTTGTGCATAAATAAAAGTTCTCGGAATTGAACGAAACTTTTTGGAGATTTATTTTGGAATAAATAAAAAATACTGGAGTCAAGAACCACCGGAGGGGGGCCAGAGGCTGGCCAGCATACACCAGGGCGCGCCAGCCCCCCCAGGCGCGCCCTGGTGGGTTGTGCCCACCTCGTGGCCCCACTGACCCTAATTCCGCCACTATAAATTCCTATTTTCGGAGAAAAAAATCAGAGAGAAAGTTTCATCGCGTTTTACGATACGGAGCCGCCGCCACCTCATGTTCTTCATCTTCAAAATCCTTGCGGTGTCTTCAGCATTGGGAGCTCTCAAATATTCATCTCCAAACACTTGCACAATTCCGACTGCGATGCGCTTAACACACATGATGGCTTGACTCTCATCCATGGCCAAGTGGTCATCAACGAGATCCGCCGGAATACCGTATGCCAACATACGCAAAGCGGCAGTCACCTTTTGAAATGTGCTATGCCCGAGTTCTCCGGCGGCATTCCTCCTTTTCTGAAAAAACCGATCATGGCTCGTCAGTTTCTCTGCAATGCTTTTGAACAGCTCGATGCTCATCCTGAAACGGCGTCGAAAATAGGACTCGGGGTATGTGGCATTCTCCGCAAAATAGTTCCTTATCAATCTGTTGTGGGCATCGATCTTATCCCTCTACAATTTCTGATGAGCCATAACCGAACCACCGTGCCTTGGTTTTTTATTGACGTGCATAGCTACGATTATTGCAAGGTCCTCCTCCTCTTGAATATCAAATTTATCGTCGGAAGAATCATAGGACGAACTCATCTACAATATTGTATTTAAACTAGTTTAAAACTACGAACAAAATGCATCAAATTCATCTACAAAATGTAAAGTTGAAGTATACATATCTTGCAAGAGTTTTGTCAAACACCTTGTGGGTGCCGAGCTCCAAACGGCCGTCGGGCGATGTTCGTCAGAAGGATGGTGCGCTCGAGCGGCGGCAGCGAGCGGGGGAGGTGGAGAAAGCTGCGGCGGCGCGCGGGGAAGGGCGGGGAAGCGGCGGCGGCGCGCCGGAGCAAGGGGAAAAGTATCCGGTCGGCGGCGACGGCGCCTGCGAGGTGAGATCTGGCGGTTGGGGGAGGGGAGGAGAGTCGCGCGCACGTCGTCGTTGTCCAGCATGCGGGAGCGGGCGCACCAAATACACCGCGTGCGATGCGGTTTTGGCCCGCTCGCTGGACCGCGTTTAGCGCGCGCAATTTTCTGGCGCCTGCTGGAGCGCCCAACTCAGCTCCGCGTGCGCTAAAAACTGTTTTTTTGTAGCGCACAGCGTAAATAGCGCGCCTGTTGGAGTTGCTCTAAATGAGCAAGGAGCTAGGGGTTCTTCAGGGGATGGGCCCCTACCTTGCTGGGTTACAGTGCTCAGGGGGCTTGCAAGTTTGGTTCTGTGAGTTCTTCAAGAAGACCTACTCAGATATGGCTGGGCCTGAGAATGCCATCAAGTACAAGACCCTAATTTACCTTGCAGGGTCAGCTTCTGCTGAGCTGATTGCTGATGTCGCTCTCTGCCCCATAGAAGCTGTGAAGGTTCGTGTGCAGACACAACCTAGATTTGCTCGTGGGTTGAGTGATGGGCTCCCCAAGTTCATCAAAGCTGAGGGTGCTGCTGGGTAAGTAAATTTACCAAATGTCTGAAGATCTTCATGATTTGCTACTCATTTCCTCATTATATCCCTAAAAGTTCTACTCGTTGTTAATGCCAGGCTTTACAAGGGAATAGTTCCTCTCTGGGGTCGCCAGATTCCTTGTAAGTGATTCTCTTGTCATTATATTATATTACAAGACCACGCCGCCACGCCGAGATGAACTTCCCAAACCTCGTCCAAGATAGGCTGCTAATCTGTCGTGGTAAGCTGCTTGATCGAGCATAGGCTATATCTTGCTTTTAGCGAGAGGGTAGGAAATCTTGCTCAAAGAGTACACACTAGCATGGAAGAAGCGCGGCGCAACGCCGCGCCCGTGACCAATTCCATTAGTATTTTGCCGAAATAAGTCAGAAGACAACATGTATTACGCGAGAAAATAAAATGAAAAGAAGAATAGAAATTCTATTATTACCCTATGATCTATGTAGGCACGTAAGAAACATTAAATGATTTAACAAATTAAGTAAACCGGCTGGCCTATTAATATAGTTTTTCCTTTCGTAAGTAAAACAAAAGTGATGGGCACCATAGACGATGGCAAGAATATGGCTATTCTTCTTGCGTAGGTAAATGCACCGAGGGAGAAGAAGTCTCACTTTTGGTAGGGATTGTCTTGT
Organism: Elymus sibiricus; assembly: GCA_039707655.1. Classification (NCBI taxonomy): domain Eukaryota; kingdom Viridiplantae; phylum Streptophyta; class Magnoliopsida; order Poales; family Poaceae; genus Elymus; species Elymus sibiricus. The sequence continues at coordinate 53,585,437 of CM077667.1, forward strand.
AATTTTTTTCTTGATTACTGTTTACATGAATGCATAATGATGATTTACTGTTTTTGTTGTTCAAATTTATTTGGGTGTATTGTTCTTGGTTATAATTCAGTTGATATTTCGGTTTATGGTTCAGGTGAGTTAATGTTTTCCGTTTATTCATGTGTTGTTCCATTTCATTGGTTTTAATGTTCCGGGTTAGTCGGGTTTATTGTTTTGGTTTATTTGGGTTATTGTTTTGGTTTAGCATTCTGGGTATTGTTTAGGTAATTGTTGGTGCACTATTCACCGATGTCTTGGTGTAAAAAATAGTAATTGGTCAATAACTTAAACTTATTTTCCCCACGGGTTACCGTTCATGCAAATATATTATTTCGGTCTATTGTTTTGTGCCTTGACAACACCATCACCGGAAAGGTTCGGGAAACGATTGACGCAACTCTGCAGCGATACACCGGTGGAGAAATGATGTGTAGAAAAATTCTAAAGCTTCACTCTCCATATATGGACGTGAGAGTGGAGGGGGGGGAGAGAAATGATGTGCAGAAAAAAATCCTATTTTTTGAACGTGTATTTTTTTCTGGATAATTGTTCTCTAAAGGTAGTGTTCACTGGTGGGTGTTGTTCGTACATGTCTACTATTTATTGATACTATTCACTACTGGCCACCTAAATGAATAGTAGAAGTGCAAAAAAGTCAAAAATGAGAAAAAGGGAATGCTTCCCATGTTGATTTATTATTTTTATTATTTCGGTTTATTCGGGTGTATTATTCTCGGTTATAATTCAGGTACTGTATGGTCTTATAGTTCAGGTGGGAAATGATGTGTAAAAAAATTATGAAGCTTAACTCTGCACATATGGACGTAAGGGTGGAAACTTATTTTCCCCACGGGTTACTGTTCATGCAAATATATTGTTCAGGTCTATTGTTTTGTGCCTTGACAACACCATCACCGGAAAGGTTCGTGAAACGATTTACGCAACTGTGCAGCGATACATCGGTGGAGAAATGATGTGTAGAAAAATTCTAAAGCTTCACTCTCCATATATGGACGTGAGGGTGGGGGGGGGGGAGAAATGATGTGCAGAAAAAATCCTATTTTTTGAACGTGTATTTTTTTTACTGTTCACTGGTGGCTGTTGTTCATACATGTCTACTATTTATTGATACTATTCACTACTGGCCACCTAAACAAATAGTAGAAGTGCAAAAAAGTCAAAAATGAGAAAAAGGGAATGCTTCCCATGTTGATTTATTATTTTTATTATTTCGGTTTATTCGGGTGTATTATTCTCGGTTATAATTCAGGTACTGTATGGCCTTATAGTTCATGTGGGAAATGATGTGTAGAAAAATTACGAAGCTTAACTTTTCGAGTAGTATCTTTTTTATATAGAAAACTTTTTCATCGGAGGTCGTGTGCAAAAGTTACGGCCATTTTACCGAAACACGGCGGTTTTTTTTTGCAAAAAAATTCAAAATTCATCTTTGTTAATTTTTGTAACAACTAGAACACATAACACATCGGCATCTATTTTTTTGAATTTTTTTGAATCATTTATCATTTTCTTTTATTTTTTTTCAAACTGAAAAGGCGATCCACCGGGGGGGGGGGGGGGGGGTTGGGTGTCTGTGTGTGTGGTGGGGTGTGTGTCTGTGTGTGTGAGACATAGTAATGGCGCACCCTCCCTGGTGCGCCATTGCTAGGGTTAGCAATGGCGCACCAGGGAGGGTGCGCCATTACTATGTCTCACGCACACAGACACACACCCCCCCACCAGACATAGCAATGGCGCACCACACCAAGGTGCGCCATTACTAAGGTGCATAGTAATGGCGCACCTAGGTGTGGTGCGCCATTGCTATGTCTGGTGGGGTGGGGGGTGGGCAAAAAAAATAGCAATGGCGCACTGCTCAGGTGGTGCGCCACTACTAAAAAAATAACAATGGCGCACCTGTTTCTGGTGCGCCATTGCTATATAGCAGTGGCGCACCACCACCATGGTGCGCCACTAATATGGATATTGGCTATAGCCAGTTTTGTAGTAGTGCACTGTGAAGCGAAAAGCTTGGCATAAAAATCTGGTGTCATGGCACGCATCTCCTCGTTTATATATATTTCACTTCGGCTCATCCTCCCTTAGTAGAGCGCTGACTGTTTTTCCGCCTCGGATATGATGCTCTATTTCTGAATATAATGAGTGTTTTGGTCTCCCACTTGTAGCCAGTCCAAACGTGACCTTTTCCTTTGCATAATCTCCTCCTTTTCATACATGTCACGTAGCTGATCGTGTCATCCTCCCTCTCCTTTGGCACACACGTGCTTCATGACCTGTCATCCTCCCTCTCCGACCATTGCCCGATATTGCTTGCTGATGACAAGGGTCCTAGGAGGCCGAGAACCTTCAAGTTCGAAAACTTTTAGGCATCGATGCTCGGGTTCTTTGAAGTGGTGCAAAAGGCATGGAATGAGCCGGTTGGTCACTCTGAACCTTATATCATCCTTTTCCATAAGCTTAATAAGACGGCTCTTCGCCTCTCTGAGTGGAGCCGGAGCCTTTTCTCAAAGGCCAAGATCCACCTACATGCCGCTCTTCTAGTGATCCTTCGCCTTGATATCGCACAAGAGGGGAGACAACTCTCAGCTGAGGAGCGTGATCTTTGAGCTAGACTCAAGAAGAGAGTCACCATGATTGAGAAAGCACGGAAGAGACAATGTGCTAGAATTTCCAACATCAAAGAAGGGGGTGCCAACACAAAGTTCTTCGACCGTCGAGTTAACGCAAGGAGGCGGAAGAACCACATCCATAGAATAATGAACGTGCATGGCTGGCTGACTGAGCATGAAGACAAAGAGAAAATAATATATGACCACTTCTCGGTGATCATGAAAAAGGGCGGGAGGAGAACAAAAGACTTCAAGTGGGAGGAAATACATCCTGACCCGGTCGACTTGCATGAACTTGGCCAAACAATTACTGAGAAGGAGGTCCAAGAGGCAATCAACGACATGCCAAGTGACAAGGCACCCGATCCGGATGGCTTCACAGGCCTCTTTTACAAAAAGTGTTGGGACATCATCAAACATGACCTCACGAGGGTGATTAACCACTTTGATTCCCTTATCACAACAAACCTCCAATGGTTAAATTATGCCAATGTTGTGCTCCTGCCAAAGAAAGAAGGGGCGGAGAGGATTGGTGACTATTGGCCCGTTAGCCTCATTCATGCGACTCCGAAGATCATTGAGAATGTTCTATGCATAAGGCTTGGACCGCACATGTGTACCCTCATGATATGTCTCCGTCGTATCTACTTTTCCTCACACTTTTGCCCTTGTTTTGGACTCTAATTTGCATGGTTTGAATGAAACTAACCCGGACTAACGCTGTTTTCAGCAGAACTACCATGGTGTTGTTTTTTGTGCATAAATAAAAGTTCTCGGAATTGAACGAAACTTTTTGGAGATTTATTTTGGAATAAATAAAAAATACTGGAGTCAAGAACCACCGGAGGGGGGCCAGAGGCTGGCCAGCATACACCAGGGCGCGCCAGCCCCCCCAGGCGCGCCCTGGTGGGTTGTGCCCACCTCGTGGCCCCACTGACCCTAATTCCGCCACTATAAATTCCTATTTTCGGAGAAAAAAATCAGAGAGAAAGTTTCATCGCGTTTTACGATACGGAGCCGCCGCCACCTCATGTTCTTCATCTTCAAAATCCTTGCGGTGTCTTCAGCATTGGGAGCTCTCAAATATTCATCTCCAAACACTTGCACAATTCCGACTGCGATGCGCTTAACACACATGATGGCTTGACTCTCATCCATGGCCAAGTGGTCATCAACGAGATCCGCCGGAATACCGTATGCCAACATACGCAAAGCGGCAGTCACCTTTTGAAATGTGCTATGCCCGAGTTCTCCGGCGGCATTCCTCCTTTTCTGAAAAAACCGATCATGGCTCGTCAGTTTCTCTGCAATGCTTTTGAACAGCTCGATGCTCATCCTGAAACGGCGTCGAAAATAGGACTCGGGGTATGTGGCATTCTCCGCAAAATAGTTCCTTATCAATCTGTTGTGGGCATCGATCTTATCCCTCTACAATTTCTGATGAGCCATAACCGAACCACCGTGCCTTGGTTTTTTATTGACGTGCATAGCTACGATTATTGCAAGGTCCTCCTCCTCTTGAATATCAAATTTATCGTCGGAAGAATCATAGGACGAACTCATCTACAATATTGTATTTAAACTAGTTTAAAACTACGAACAAAATGCATCAAATTCATCTACAAAATGTAAAGTTGAAGTATACATATCTTGCAAGAGTTTTGTCAAACACCTTGTGGGTGCCGAGCTCCAAACGGCCGTCGGGCGATGTTCGTCAGAAGGATGGTGCGCTCGAGCGGCGGCAGCGAGCGGGGGAGGTGGAGAAAGCTGCGGCGGCGCGCGGGGAAGGGCGGGGAAGCGGCGGCGGCGCGCCGGAGCAAGGGGAAAAGTATCCGGTCGGCGGCGACGGCGCCTGCGAGGTGAGATCTGGCGGTTGGGGGAGGGGAGGAGAGTCGCGCGCACGTCGTCGTTGTCCAGCATGCGGGAGCGGGCGCACCAAATACACCGCGTGCGATGCGGTTTTGGCCCGCTCGCTGGACCGCGTTTAGCGCGCGCAATTTTCTGGCGCCTGCTGGAGCGCCCAACTCAGCTCCGCGTGCGCTAAAAACTGTTTTTTTGTAGCGCACAGCGTAAATAGCGCGCCTGTTGGAGTTGCTCTAAATGAGCAAGGAGCTAGGGGTTCTTCAGGGGATGGGCCCCTACCTTGCTGGGTTACAGTGCTCAGGGGGCTTGCAAGTTTGGTTCTGTGAGTTCTTCAAGAAGACCTACTCAGATATGGCTGGGCCTGAGAATGCCATCAAGTACAAGACCCTAATTTACCTTGCAGGGTCAGCTTCTGCTGAGCTGATTGCTGATGTCGCTCTCTGCCCCATAGAAGCTGTGAAGGTTCGTGTGCAGACACAACCTAGATTTGCTCGTGGGTTGAGTGATGGGCTCCCCAAGTTCATCAAAGCTGAGGGTGCTGCTGGGTAAGTAAATTTACCAAATGTCTGAAGATCTTCATGATTTGCTACTCATTTCCTCATTATATCCCTAAAAGTTCTACTCGTTGTTAATGCCAGGCTTTACAAGGGAATAGTTCCTCTCTGGGGTCGCCAGATTCCTTGTAAGTGATTCTCTTGTCATTATATTATATTACAAGACCACGCCGCCACGCCGAGATGAACTTCCCAAACCTCGTCCAAGATAGGCTGCTAATCTGTCGTGGTAAGCTGCTTGATCGAGCATAGGCTATATCTTGCTTTTAGCGAGAGGGTAGGAAATCTTGCTCAAAGAGTACACACTAGCATGGAAGAAGCGCGGCGCAACGCCGCGCCCGTGACCAATTCCGTTAGTATTTTGCCGAAATAAGTCAGAAGACAACATGTATTACGCGAGAAAATAAAATGAAAAGAAGAATAGAAATTCTATTATTACCCTATGATCTATGTAGGCACGTAAGAAACATTAAATGATTTAACAAATTAAGTAAACCGGCTGGCCTATTAATATAGTTTTTCCTTTCGTAAGTAAAACAAAAGTGATGGGCACCATAGACGATGGCAAGAATATGGCTATTCTTCTTGCGTAGGTAAATGCACCGAGGGAGAAGAAGTCTCACTTTTGGTAGGGATTGTCTTGTAATTTTTTTCTTGATTACTGTTTACATGAATGCATAATGATGATTTACTGTTTTTGTTGTTCAAATTTATTTGGGTGTATTGTTCTTGGTTATAATTCAGTTGATATTTCGGTTTATGGTTCAGGTGAGTTAATGTTTTCCGTTTATTCATGTGTTGTTCCATTTCATTGGTTTTAATGTTCCGGGTTAGTCGGGTTTATTGTTTTGGTTTATTTGGGTTATTGTTTTGGTTTAGCATTCTGGGTATTGTTTAGGTAATTGTTGGTGCACTATTCACCGATGTCTTGGTGTAAAAAATAGTAATTGGTCAATAACTTAAACTTATTTTCCCCACGGGTTACCGTTCATGCAAATATATTATTTCGGTCTATTGTTTTGTGCCTTGACAACACCATCACCGGAAAGGTTCGGGAAACGATTGACGCAACTCTGCAGCGATACACCGGTGGAGAAATGATGTGTAGAAAAATTCTAAAGCTTCACTCTCCATATATGGACGTGAGAGTGGAGGGGGGGGAGAGAAATGATGTGCAGAAAAAAATCCTATTTTTTGAACGTGTATTTTTTTCTGGATAATTGTTCTCGAAAGGTAGTGTTCACTGGTGGGTGTTGTTCGTACATGTCTACTATTTATTGATACTATTCACTACTGGCCACCTAAATGAATAGTAGAAGTGCAAAAAAGTCAAAAATGAGAAAAAGGGAATGCTTCCCATGTTGATTTATTATTTTTATTATTTCGGTTTATTCGGGTGTATTATTCTCGGTTATAATTCAGGTACTGTATGGTCTTATAGTTCAGGTGGGAAATGATGTGTAAAAAAATTATGAAGCTTAACTCTGCACATATGGACGTAAGGGTGGAAACTTATTTTCCCCACGGGTTACTGTTCATGCAAATATATTGTTCAGGTCTATTGTTTTGTGCCTTGACAACACCATCACCGGAAAGGTTCGTGAAACGATTTACGCAACTGTGCAGCGATACATCGGTGGAGAAATGATGTGTAGAAAAATTCTAAAGCTTCACTCTCCATATATGGACGTGAGGGTGGGGGGGGGGGGGAGAAATGATGTGCAGAAAAAATCCTATTTTTTGAACGTGTATTTTTTTTACTGTTCACTGGTGGCTGTTGTTCATACATGTCTACTATTTATTGATACTATTCACTACTGGCCACCTAAACAAATAGTAGAAGTGCAAAAAAGTCAAAAATGAGAAAAAGGGAATGCTTCCCATGTTGATTTATTATTTTTATTATTTCGGTTTATTCGGATGTAACTTTTCGAGTAGTATCTTTTTTATATAGAAAACTTTTTCATCGGAGGTCGTGTGCAAAAGTTACGGCCATTTTACCGAAACACGGCGGTTTTTTTTTGCAAAAAAATTCAAAATTCATCTTTGTTAATTTTTGTAACAACTAGAACACATAACACATCGGCATCTATTTTTTTGAATTTTTTTGAATCATTTATCATTTTCTTTTATTTTTTTTCAAACTGAAAAGGCGATCCACCGGGGGGGGGGGGGGGGGTTGGGTGTCTGTGTGTGTGGTGGGGTGTGTGTCTGTGTGTGTGAGACATAGTAATGGCGCACCCTCCCTGGTGCGCCATTGCTAGGGTTAGCAATGGCGCACCAGGGAGGGTGCGCCATTACTATGTCTCACGCACACAGACACACACCCCCCCACCAGACATAGCAATGGCGCACCACACCAAGGTGCGCCATTACTAAGGTGCATAGTAATGGCGCACCTAGGTGTGGTGCGCCATTGCTATGTCTGGTGGGGTGGGGGGTGGGCAAAAAAAATAGCAATGGCGCACTGCTCAGGTGGTGCGCCACTACTAAAAAAATAACAATGGCGCACCTGTTTCTGGTGCGCCATTGCTATATAGCAGTGGCGCACCACCACCATGGTGCGCCACTAATATGGATATTGGCTATAGCCAGTTTTGTAGTAGTGCACTGTGAAGCGAAAAGCTTGGCATAAAAATCTGGTGTCATGGCACGCATCTCCTCGTTTATATATATTTCACTTCGGCTCATCCTCCCTTAGTAGAGCGCTGACTGTTTTTCCGCCTCGGATATGATGCTCTATTTCTGAATATAATGAGTGTTTTGGTCTCCCACTTGTAGCCAGTCCAAACGTGACCTTTTCCTTTGCATAATCTCCTCCTTTTCATACATGTCACGTAGCTGATCGTGTCATCCTCCCTCTCCTTTGGCACACACGTGCTTCATGACCTGTCATCCTCCCTCTCCGACCATTGCCCGATATTGCTTGCTGATGACAAGGGTCCTAGGAGGCCGAGAACCTTCAAGTTCGAAAACTTTTAGGCATCGATGCTCGGGTTCTTTGAAGTGGTGCAAAAGGCATGGAATGAGCCGGTTGGTCACTCTGAACCTTATATCATCCTTTTCCATAAGCTTAATAAGACGGCTCTTCGCCTCTCTGAGTGGAGCCGGAGCCTTTTCTCAAAGGCCAAGATCCACCTACATGCCGCTCTTCTAGTGATCCTTCGCCTTGATATCGCACAAGAGGGGAGACAACTCTCAGCTGAGGAGCGTGATCTTTGAGCTAGACTCAAGAAGAGAGTCACCATGATTGAGAAAGCACGGAAGAGACAATGTGCTAGAATTTCCAACATCAAAGAAGGGGGTGCCAACACAAAGTTCTTCGACCGTCGAGTTAACGCAAGGAGGCGGAAGAACCACATCCATAGAATAATGAACGTGCATGGCTGGCTGACTGAGCATGAAGACAAAGAGAAAATAATATATGACCACTTCTCGGTGATCATGAAAAAGGGCGGGAGGAGAACAAAAGACTTCAAGTGGGAGGAAATACATCCTGACCCGGTCGACTTGCATGAACTTGGCCAAACAATTACTGAGAAGGAGGTCCAAGAGGCAATCAACGACATGCCAAGTGACAAGGCACCCGATCCGGATGGCTTCACAGGCCTCTTTTACAAAAAGTGTTGGGACATCATCAAACATGACCTCACGAGGGTGATTAACCACTTTGATTCCCTTATCACAACAAACCTCCAATGGTTAAATTATGCCAATGTTGTGCTCCTGCCAAAGAAAGAAGGGGCGGAGAGGATTGGTGACTATTGGCCCGTTAGCCTCATTCATGCGACTCCGAAGATCATTGAGAATGTTCTATGCATAAGGCTTGGACCGCACATGTGTACCCTCATGATATGTCTCCGTCGTATCTACTTTTCCTCACACTTTTGCCCTTGTTTTGGACTCTAATTTGCATGGTTTGAATGAAACTAACCCGGACTAACGCTGTTTTCAGCAGAACTACCATGGTGTTGTTTTTTGTGCATAAATAAAAGTTCTCGGAATTGAACGAAACTTTTTGGAGATTTATTTTGGAATAAATAAAAAATACTGGAGTCAAGAACCACCGGAGGGGGGCCAGAGGCTGGCCAGCATACACCAGGGCGCGCCAGCCCCCCCAGGCGCGCCCTGGTGGGTTGTGCCCACCTCGTGGCCCCACTGACCCTAATTCCGCCACTATAAATTCCTATTTTCGGAGAAAAAAATCAGAGAGAAAGTTTCATCGCGTTTTACGATACGGAGCCGCCGCCACCTCATGTTCTTCATCTTCAAAATCCTTGCGGTGTCTTCAGCATTGGGAGCTCTCAAATATTCATCTCCAAACACTTGCACAATTCCGACTGCGATGCGCTTAACACACATGATGGCTTGACTCTCATCCATGGCCAAGTGGTCATCAACGAGATCCGCCGGAATACCGTATGCCAACATACGCAAAGCGGCAGTCACCTTTTGAAATGTGCTATGCCCGAGTTCTCCGGCGGCATTCCTCCTTTTCTGAAAAAACCGATCATGGCTCGTCAGTTTCTCTGCAATGCTTTTGAACAGCTCGATGCTCATCCTGAAACGGCGTCGAAAATAGGACTCGGGGTATGTGGCATTCTCCGCAAAATAGTTCCTTATCAATCTGTTGTGGGCATCGATCTTATCCCTCTACAATTTCTGATGAGCCATAACCGAACCACCGTGCCTTGGTTTTTTATTGACGTGCATAGCTACGATTATTGCAAGGTCCTCCTCCTCTTGAATATCAAATTTATCGTCGGAAGAATCATAGGACGAACTCATCTACAATATTGTATTTAAACTAGTTTAAAACTACGAACAAAATGCATCAAATTCATCTACAAAATGTAAAGTTGAAGTATACATATCTTGCAAGAGTTTTGTCAAACACCTTGTGGGTGCCGAGCTCCAAACGGCCGTCGGGCGATGTTCGTCAGAAGGATGGTGCGCTCGAGCGGCGGCAGCGAGCGGGGGAGGTGGAGAAAGCTGCGGCGGCGCGCGGGGAAGGGCGGGGAAGCGGCGGCGGCGCGCCGGAGCAAGGGGAAAAGTATCCGGTCGGCGGCGACGGCGCCTGCGAGGTGAGATCTGGCGGTTGGGGGAGGGGAGGAGAGTCGCGCGCACGTCGTCGTTGTCCAGCATGCGGGAGCGGGCGCACCAAATACACCGCGTGCGATGCGGTTTTGGCCCGCTCGCTGGACCGCGTTTAGCGCGCGCAATTTTCTGGCGCCTGCTGGAGCGCCCAACTCAGCTCCGCGTGCGCTAAAAACTGTTTTTTTGTAGCGCACAGCGTAAATAGCGCGCCTGTTGGAGTTGCTCTAAATGAGCAAGGAGCTAGGGGTTCTTCAGGGGATGGGCCCCTACCTTGCTGGGTTACAGTGCTCAGGGGGCTTGCAAGTTTGGTTCTGTGAGTTCTTCAAGAAGACCTACTCAGATATGGCTGGGCCTGAGAATGCCATCAAGTACAAGACCCTAATTTACCTTGCAGGGTCAGCTTCTGCTGAGCTGATTGCTGATGTCGCTCTCTGCCCCATAGAAGCTGTGAAGGTTCGTGTGCAGACACAACCTAGATTTGCTCGTGGGTTGAGTGATGGGCTCCCCAAGTTCATCAAAGCTGAGGGTGCTGCTGGGTAAGTAAATTTACCAAATGTCTGAAGATCTTCATGATTTGCTACTCATTTCCTCATTATATCCCTAAAAGTTCTACTCGTTGTTAATGCCAGGCTTTACAAGGGAATAGTTCCTCTCTGGGGTCGCCAGATTCCTTGTAAGTGATTCTCTTGTCATTATATTATATTACAAGACCACGCCGCCACGCCGAGATGAACTTCCCAAACCTCGTCCAAGATAGGCTGCTAATCTGTCGTGGTAAGCTGCTTGATCGAGCATAGGCTATATCTTGCTTTTAGCGAGAGGGTAGGAAATCTTGCTCAAAGAGTACACACTAGCATGGAAGAAGCGCGGCGCAACGCCGCGCCCGTGACCAATTCCGTTAGTATTTTGCCGAAATAAGTCAGAAGACAACATGTATTACGCGAGAAAATAAAATGAAAAGAAGAATAGAAATTCTATTATTACCCTATGATCTATGTAGGCACGTAAGAAACATTAAATGATTTAACAAATTAAGTAAACCGGCTGGCCTATTAATATAGTTTTTCCTTTCGTAAGTAAAACAAAAGTGATGGGCACCATAGACGATGGCAAGAATATGGCTATTCTTCTTGCGTAGGTAAATGCACCGAGGGAGAAGAAGTCTCACTTTTGGTAGGGATTGTCTTGTAATTTTTTTCTTGATTACTGTTTACATGAATGCATAATGATGATTTACTGTTTTTGTTGTTCAAATTTATTTGGGTGTATTGTTCTTGGTTATAATTCAGTTGATATTTCGGTTTATGGTTCAGGTGAGTTAATGTTTTCCGTTTATTCATGTGTTGTTCCATTTCATTGGTTTTAATGTTCCGGGTTAGTCGGGTTTATTGTTTTGGTTTATTTGGGTTATTGTTTTGGTTTAGCATTCTGGGTATTGTTTAGGTAATTGTTGGTGCACTATTCACCGATGTCTTGGTGTAAAAAATAGTAATTGGTCAATAACTTAAACTTATTTTCCCCACGGGTTACCGTTCATGCAAATATATTATTTCGGTCTATTGTTTTGTGCCTTGACAACACCATCACCGGAAAGGTTCGGGAAACGATTGACGCAACTCTGCAGCGATACACCGGTGGAGAAATGATGTGTAGAAAAATTCTAAAGCTTCACTCTCCATATATGGACGTGAGAGTGGAGGGGGGGGAGAGAAATGATGTGCAGAAAAAAATCCTATTTTTTGAACGTGTATTTTTTTCTGGATAATTGTTCTCGAAAGGTAGTGTTCACTGGTGGGTGTTGTTCGTACATGTCTACTATTTATTGATACTATTCACTACTGGCCACCTAAATGAATAGTAGAAGTGCAAAAAAGTCAAAAATGAGAAAAAGGGAATGCTTCCCATGTTGATTTATTATTTTTATTATTTCGGTTTATTCGGGTGTATTATTCTCGGTTATAATTCAGGTACTGTATGGTCTTATAGTTCAGGTGGGAAATGATGTGTAAAAAAATTATGAAGCTTAACTCTGCACATATGGACGTAAGGGTGGAAACTTATTTTCCCCACGGGTTACTGTTCATGCAAATATATTGTTCAGGTCTATTGTTTTGTGCCTTGACAACACCATCACCGGAAAGGTTCGTGAAACGATTTACGCAACTGTGCAGCGATACATCGGTGGAGAAATGATGTGTAGAAAAATTCTAAAGCTTCACTCTCCATATATGGACGTGAGGGTGGGGGGGGGGGAGAAATGATGTGCAGAAAAAATCCTATTTTTTGAACGTGTATTTTTTTTACTGTTCACTGGTGGCTGTTGTTCATACATGTCTACTATTTATTGATACTATTCACTACTGGCCACCTAAACAAATAGTAGAAGTGCAAAAAAGTCAAAAATGAGAAAAAGGGAATGCTTCCCATGTTGATTTATTATTTTTATTATTTCGGTTTATTCGGGTGTATTATTCTCGGTTATAATTCAGGTACTGTATGGCCTTATAGTTCATGTGGGAAATGATGTGTAGAAAAATTACGAAGCTTAACTTTTCGAGTAGTATCTTTTTTATATAGAAAACTTTTTCATCGGAGGTCGTGTGCAAAAGTTACGGCCATTTTACCGAAACACGGCGGTTTTTTTTTGCAAAAAAATTCAAAATTCATCTTTGTTAATTTTTGTAACAACTAGAACACATAACACATCGGCATCTATTTTTTTGAATTTTTTTGAATCATTTATCATTTTCTTTTATTTTTTTTCAAACTGAAAAGGCGATCCACCGGGGGGGGGGGGGGGGGGTTGGGTGTCTGTGTGTGTGGTGGGGTGTGTGTCTGTGTGTGTGAGACATAGTAATGGCGCACCCTCCCTGGTGCGCCATTGCTAGGGTTAGCAATGGCGCACCAGGGAGGGTGCGCCATTACTATGTCTCACGCACACAGACACACACCCCCCCACCAGACATAGCAATGGCGCACCACACCAAGGTGCGCCATTACTAAGGTGCATAGTAATGGCGCACCTAGGTGTGGTGCGCCATTGCTATGTCTGGTGGGGTGGGGGGTGGGCAAAAAAAATAGCAATGGCGCACTGCTCAGGTGGTGCGCCACTACTAAAAAAATAACAATGGCGCACCTGTTTCTGGTGCGCCATTGCTATATAGCAGTGGCGCACCACCACCATGGTGCGCCACTAATATGGATATTGGCTATAGCCAGTTTTGTAGTAGTGCACTGTGAAGCGAAAAGCTTGGCATAAAAATCTGGTGTCATGGCACGCATCTCCTCGTTTATATATATTTCACTTCGGCTCATCCTCCCTTAGTAGAGCGCTGACTGTTTTTCCGCCTCGGATATGATGCTCTATTTCTGAATATAATGAGTGTTTTGGTCTCCCACTTGTAGCCAGTCCAAACGTGACCTTTTCCTTTGCATAATCTCCTCCTTTTCATACATGTCACGTAGCTGATCGTGTCATCCTCCCTCTCCTTTGGCACACACGTGCTTCATGACCTGTCATCCTCCCTCTCCGACCATTGCCCGATATTGCTTGCTGATGACAAGGGTCCTAGGAGGCCGAGAACCTTCAAGTTCGAAAACTTTTAGGCATCGATGCTCGGGTTCTTTGAAGTGGTGCAAAAGGCATGGAATGAGCCGGTTGGTCACTCTGAACCTTATATCATCCTTTTCCATAAGCTTAATAAGACGGCTCTTCGCCTCTCTGAGTGGAGCCGGAGCCTTTTCTCAAAGGCCAAGATCCACCTACATGCCGCTCTTCTAGTGATCCTTCGCCTTGATATCGCACAAGAGGGGAGACAACTCTCAGCTGAGGAGCGTGATCTTTGAGCTAGACTCAAGAAGAGAGTCACCATGATTGAGAAAGCACGGAAGAGACAATGTGCTAGAATTTCCAACATCAAAGAAGGGGGTGCCAACACAAAGTTCTTCGACCGTCGAGTTAACGCAAGGAGGCGGAAGAACCACATCCATAGAATAATGAACGTGCATGGCTGGCTGACTGAGCATGAAGACAAAGAGAAAATAATATATGACCACTTCTCGGTGATCATGAAAAAGGGCGGGAGGAGAACAAAAGACTTCAAGTGGGAGGAAATACATCCTGACCCGGTCGACTTGCATGAACTTGGCCAAACAATTACTGAGAAGGAGGTCCAAGAGGCAATCAACGACATGCCAAGTGACAAGGCACCCGATCCGGATGGCTTCACAGGCCTCTTTTACAAAAAGTGTTGGGACATCATCAAACATGACCTCACGAGGGTGATTAACCACTTTGATTCCCTTATCACAACAAACCTCCAATGGTTAAATTATGCCAATGTTGTGCTCCTGCCAAAGAAAGAAGGGGCGGAGAGGATTGGTGACTATTGGCCCGTTAGCCTCATTCATGCGACTCCGAAGATCATTGAGAATGTTCTATGCATAAGGCTTGGACCGCACATGTGTACCCTCATGATATGTCTCCGTCGTATCTACTTTTCCTCACACTTTTGCCCTTGTTTTGGACTCTAATTTGCATGGTTTGAATGAAACTAACCCGGACTAACGCTGTTTTCAGCAGAACTACCATGGTGTTGTTTTTTGTGCATAAATAAAAGTTCTCGGAATTGAACGAAACTTTTTGGAGATTTATTTTGGAATAAATAAAAAATACTGGAGTCAAGAACCACCGGAGGGGGGCCAGAGGCTGGCCAGCATACACCAGGGCGCGCCAGCCCCCCCAGGCGCGCCCTGGTGGGTTGTGCCCACCTCGTGGCCCCACTGACCCTAATTCCGCCACTATAAATTCCTATTTTCGGAGAAAAAAATCAGAGAGAAAGTTTCATCGCGTTTTACGATACGGAGCCGCCGCCACCTCATGTTCTTCATCTTCAAAATCCTTGCGGTGTCTTCAGCATTGGGAGCTCTCAAATATTCATCTCCAAACACTTGCACAATTCCGACTGCGATGCGCTTAACACACATGATGGCTTGACTCTCATCCATGGCCAAGTGGTCATCAACGAGATCCGCCGGAATACCGTATGCCAACATACGCAAAGCGGCAGTCACCTTTTGAAATGTGCTATGCCCGAGTTCTCCGGCGGCATTCCTCCTTTTCTGAAAAAACCGATCATGGCTCGTCAGTTTCTCTGCAATGCTTTTGAACAGCTCGATGCTCATCCTGAAACGGCGTCGAAAATAGGACTCGGGGTATGTGGCATTCTCCGCAAAATAGTTCCTTATCAATCTGTTGTGGGCATCGATCTTATCCCTCTACAATTTCTGATGAGCCATAACCGAACCACCGTGCCTTGGTTTTTTATTGACGTGCATAGCTACGATTATTGCAAGGTCCTCCTCCTCTTGAATATCAAATTTATCGTCGGAAGAATCATAGGACGAACTCATCTACAATATTGTATTTAAACTAGTTTAAAACTACGAACAAAATGCATCAAATTCATCTACAAAATGTAAAGTTGAAGTATACATATCTTGCAAGAGTTTTGTCAAACACCTTGTGGGTGCCGAGCTCCAAACGGCCGTCGGGCGATGTTCGTCAGAAGGATGGTGCGCTCGAGCGGCGGCAGCGAGCGGGGGAGGTGGAGAAAGCTGCGGCGGCGCGCGGGGAAGGGCGGGGAAGCGGCGGCGGCGCGCCGGAGCAAGGGGAAAAGTATCCGGTCGGCGGCGACGGCGCCTGCGAGGTGAGATCTGGCGGTTGGGGGAGGGGAGGAGAGTCGCGCGCACGTCGTCGTTGTCCAGCATGCGGGAGCGGGCGCACCAAATACACCGCGTGCGATGCGGTTTTGGCCCGCTCGCTGGACCGCGTTTAGCGCGCGCAATTTTCTGGCGCCTGCTGGAGCGCCCAACTCAGCTCCGCGTGCGCTAAAAACTGTTTTTTTGTAGCGCACAGCGTAAATAGCGCGCCTGTTGGAGTTGCTCTAAATGAGCAAGGAGCTAGGGGTTCTTCAGGGGATGGGCCCCTACCTTGCTGGGTTACAGTGCTCAGGGGGCTTGCAAGTTTGGTTCTGTGAGTTCTTCAAGAAGACCTACTCAGATATGGCTGGGCCTGAGAATGCCATCAAGTACAAGACCCTAATTTACCTTGCAGGGTCAGCTTCTGCTGAGCTGATTGCTGATGTCGCTCTCTGCCCCATAGAAGCTGTGAAGGTTCGTGTGCAGACACAACCTAGATTTGCTCGTGGGTTGAGTGATGGGCTCCCCAAGTTCATCAAAGCTGAGGGTGCTGCTGGGTAAGTAAATTTACCAAATGTCTGAAGATCTTCATGATTTGCTACTCATTTCCTCATTATATCCCTAAAAGTTCTACTCGTTGTTAATGCCAGGCTTTACAAGGGAATAGTTCCTCTCTGGGGTCGCCAGATTCCTTGTAAGTGATTCTCTTGTCATTATATTATATTACAAGACCACGCCGCCACGCCGAGATGAACTTCCCAAACCTCGTCCAAGATAGGCTGCTAATCTGTCGTGGTAAGCTGCTTGATCGAGCATAGGCTATATCTTGCTTTTAGCGAGAGGGTAGGAAATCTTGCTCAAAGAGTACACACTAGCATGGAAGAAGCGCGGCGCAACGCCGCGCCCGTGACCAATTCCGTTAGTATTTTGCCGAAATAAGTCAGAAGACAACATGTATTACGCGAGAAAATAAAATGAAAAGAAGAATAGAAATTCTATTATTACCCTATGATCTATGTAGGCACGTAAGAAACATTAAATGATTTAACAAATTAAGTAAACCGGCTGGCCTATTAATATAGTTTTTCCTTTCGTAAGTAAAACAAAAGTGATGGGCACCATAGACGATGGCAAGAATATGGCTATTCTTCTTGCGTAGGTAAATGCACCGAGGGAGAAGAAGTCTCACTTTTGGTAGGGATTGTCTTGTAATTTTTTTCTTGATTACTGTTTACATGAATGCATAATGATGATTTACTGTTTTTGTTGTTCAAATTTATTTGGGTGTATTGTTCTTGGTTATAATTCAGTTGATATTTCGGTTTATGGTTCAGGTGAGTTAATGTTTTCCGTTTATTCATGTGTTGTTCCATTTCATTGGTTTTAATGTTCCGGGTTAGTCGGGTTTATTGTTTTGGTTTATTTGGGTTATTGTTTTGGTTTAGCATTCTGGGTATTGTTTAGGTAATTGTTGGTGCACTATTCACCGATGTCTTGGTGTAAAAAATAGTAATTGGTCAATAACTTAAACTTATTTTCCCCACGGGTTACCGTTCATGCAAATATATTATTTCGGTCTATTGTTTTGTGCCTTGACAACACCATCACCGGAAAGGTTCGGGAAACGATTGACGCAACTCTGCAGCGATACACCGGTGGAGAAATGATGTGTAGAAAAATTCTAAAGCTTCACTCTCCATATATGGACGTGAGAGTGGAGGGGGGGGAGAGAAATGATGTGCAGAAAAAAATCCTATTTTTTGAACGTGTATTTTTTTCTGGATAATTGTTCTCGAAAGGTAGTGTTCACTGGTGGGTGTTGTTCGTACATGTCTACTATTTATTGATACTATTCACTACTGGCCACCTAAATGAATAGTAGAAGTGCAAAAAAGTCAAAAATGAGAAAAAGGGAATGCTTCCCATGTTGATTTATTATTTTTATTATTTCGGTTTATTCGGGTGTATTATTCTCGGTTATAATTCAGGTACTGTATGGTCTTATAGTTCAGGTGGGAAATGATGTGTAAAAAAATTATGAAGCTTAACTCTGCACATATGGACGTAAGGGTGGAAACTTATTTTCCCCACGGGTTACTGTTCATGCAAATATATTGTTCAGGTCTATTGTTTTGTGCCTTGACAACACCATCACCGGAAAGGTTCGTGAAACGATTTACGCAACTGTGCAGCGATACATCGGTGGAGAAATGATGTGTAGAAAAATTCTAAAGCTTCACTCTCCATATATGGACGTGAGGGTGGGGGGGGGGGGAGAAATGATGTGCAGAAAAAATCCTATTTTTTGAACGTGTATTTTTTTTACTGTTCACTGGTGGCTGTTGTTCATACATGTCTACTATTTATTGATACTATTCACTACTGGCCACCTAAACAAATAGTAGAAGTGCAAAAAAGTCAAAAATGAGAAAAAGGGAATGCTTCCCATGTTGATTTATTATTTTTATTATTTCGGTTTATTCGGGTGTATTATTCTCGGTTATAATTCAGGTACTGTATGGCCTTATAGTTCATGTGGGAAATGATGTGTAGAAAAATTACGAAGCTTAACTTTTCGAGTAGTATCTTTTTTATATAGAAAACTTTTTCATCGGAGGTCGTGTGCAAAAGTTACGGCCATTTTACCGAAACACGGCGGTTTTTTTTTGCAAAAAAATTCAAAATTCATCTTTGTTAATTTTTGTAACAACTAGAACACATAACACATCGGCATCTATTTTTTTGAATTTTTTTGAATCATTTATCATTTTCTTTTATTTTTTTTCAAACTGAAAAGGCGATCCACCCGGGGGGGGGGGGGGGGGGGGTTGGGTGTCTGTGTGTGTGGTGGGGTGTGTGTCTGTGTGTGTGAGACATAGTAATGGCGCACCCTCCCTGGTGCGCCATTGCTAGGGTTAGCAATGGCGCACCAGGGAGGGTGCGCCATTACTATGTCTCACGCACACAGACACACACCCCCCCACCAGACATAGCAATGGCGCACCACACCAAGGTGCGCCATTACTAAGGTGCATAGTAATGGCGCACCTAGGTGTGGTGCGCCATTGCTATGTCTGGTGGGGTGGGGGGTGGGCAAAAAAAATAGCAATGGCGCACTGCTCAGGTGGTGCGCCACTACTAAAAAAATAACAATGGCGCACCTGTTTCTGGTGCGCCATTGCTATATAGCAGTGGCGCACCACCACCATGGTGCGCCACTAATATGGATATTGGCTATAGCCAGTTTTGTAGTAGTGCACTGTGAAGCGAAAAGCTTGGCATAAAAATCTGGTGTCATGGCACGCATCTCCTCGTTTATATATATTTCACTTCGGCTCATCCTCCCTTAGTAGAGCGCTGACTGTTTTTCCGCCTCGGATATGATGCTCTATTTCTGAATATAATGAGTGTTTTGGTCTCCCACTTGTAGCCAGTCCAAACGTGACCTTTTCCTTTGCATAATCTCCTCCTTTTCATACATGTCACGTAGCTGATCGTGTCATCCTCCCTCTCCTTTGGCACACACGTGCTTCATGACCTGTCATCCTCCCTCTCCGACCATTGCCCGATATTGCTTGCTGATGACAAGGGTCCTAGGAGGCCGAGAACCTTCAAGTTCGAAAACTTTTAGGCATCGATGCTCGGGTTCTTTGAAGTGGTGCAAAAGGCATGGAATGAGCCGGTTGGTCACTCTGAACCTTATATCATCCTTTTCCATAAGCTTAATAAGACGGCTCTTCGCCTCTCTGAGTGGAGCCGGAGCCTTTTCTCAAAGGCCAAGATCCACCTACATGCCGCTCTTCTAGTGATCCTTCGCCTTGATATCGCACAAGAGGGGAGACAACTCTCAGCTGAGGAGCGTGATCTTTGAGCTAGACTCAAGAAGAGAGTCACCATGATTGAGAAAGCACGGAAGAGACAATGTGCTAGAATTTCCAACATCAAAGAAGGGGGTGCCAACACAAAGTTCTTCGACCGTCGAGTTAACGCAAGGAGGCGGAAGAACCACATCCATAGAATAATGAACGTGCATGGCTGGCTGACTGAGCATGAAGACAAAGAGAAAATAATATATGACCACTTCTCGGTGATCATGAAAAAGGGCGGGAGGAGAACAAAAGACTTCAAGTGGGAGGAAATACATCCTGACCCGGTCGACTTGCATGAACTTGGCCAAACAATTACTGAGAAGGAGGTCCAAGAGGCAATCAACGACATGCCAAGTGACAAGGCACCCGATCCGGATGGCTTCACAGGCCTCTTTTACAAAAAGTGTTGGGACATCATCAAACATGACCTCACGAGGGTGATTAACCACTTTGATTCCCTTATCACAACAAACCTCCAATGGTTAAATTATGCCAATGTTGTGCTCCTGCCAAAGAAAGAAGGGGCGGAGAGGATTGGTGACTATTGGCCCGTTAGCCTCATTCATGCGACTCCGAAGATCATTGAGAATGTTCTATGCATAAGGCTTGGACCGCACATGTGTACCCTCATGATATGTCTCCGTCGTATCTACTTTTCCTCACACTTTTGCCCTTGTTTTGGACTCTAATTTGCATGGTTTGAATGAAACTAACCCGGACTAACGCTGTTTTCAGCAGAACTACCATGGTGTTGTTTTTTGTGCATAAATAAAAGTTCTCGGAATTGAACGAAACTTTTTGGAGATTTATTTTGGAATAAATAAAAAATACTGGAGTCAAGAACCACCGGAGGGGGGCCAGAGGCTGGCCAGCATACACCAGGGCGCGCCAGCCCCCCCAGGCGCGCCCTGGTGGGTTGTGCCCACCTCGTGGCCCCACTGACCCTAATTCCGCCACTATAAATTCCTATTTTCGGAGAAAAAAATCAGAGAGAAAGTTTCATCGCGTTTTATGATACGGAGCCGCCGCCACCTCATGTTCTTCATCTTCAAAATCCTTGCGGTGTCTTCAGCATTGGGAGCTCTCAAATATTCATCTCCAAACACTTGCACAATTCCGACTGCGATGCGCTTAACACACATGATGGCTTGACTCTCATCCATGGCCAAGTGGTCATCAACGAGATCCGCCGGAATACCGTATGCCAACATACGCAAAGCGGCAGTCACCTTTTGAAATGTGCTATGCCCGAGTTCTCCGGCGGCATTCCTCCTTTTCTGAAAAAACCGATCATGGCTCGTCAGTTTCTCTGCAATGCTTTTGAACAGCTCGATGCTCATCCTGAAACGGCGTCGAAAATAGGACTCGGGGTATGTGGCATTCTCCGCAAAATAGTTCCTTATCAATCTGTTGTGGGCATCGATCTTATCCCTCTACAATTTCTGATGAGCCATAACCGAACCACCGTGCCTTGGTTTTTTATTGACGTGCATAGCTACGATTATTGCAAGGTCCTCCTCCTCTTGAATATCAAATTTATCGTCGGAAGAATCATAGGACGAACTCATCTACAATATTGTATTTAAACTAGTTTAAAACTACGAACAAAATGCATCAAATTCATCTACAAAATGTAAAGTTGAAGTATACATATCTTGCAAGAGTTTTGTCAAACACCTTGTGGGTGCCGAGCTCCAAACGGCCGTCGGGCGATGTTCGTCAGAAGGATGGTGCGCTCGAGCGGCGGCAGCGAGCGGGGGAGGTGGAGAAAGCTGCGGCGGCGCGCGGGGAAGGGCGGGGAAGCGGCGGCGGCGCGCCGGAGCAAGGGGAAAAGTATCCGGTCGGCGGCGACGGCGCCTGCGAGGTGAGATCTGGCGGTTGGGGGAGGGGAGGAGAGTCGCGCGCACGTCGTCGTTGTCCAGCATGCGGGAGCGGGCGCACCAAATACACCGCGTGCGATGCGGTTTTGGCCCGCTCGCTGGACCGCGTTTAGCGCGCGCAATTTTCTGGCGCCTGCTGGAGCGCCCAACTCAGCTCCGCGTGCGCTAAAAACTGTTTTTTTGTAGCGCACAGCGTAAATAGCGCGCCTGTTGGAGTTGCTCTAAATGAGCAAGGAGCTAGGGGTTCTTCAGGGGATGGGCCCCTACCTTGCTGGGTTACAGTGCTCAGGGGGCTTGCAAGTTTGGTTCTGTGAGTTCTTCAAGAAGACCTACTCAGATATGGCTGGGCCTGAGAATGCCATCAAGTACAAGACCCTAATTTACCTTGCAGGGTCAGCTTCTGCTGAGCTGATTGCTGATGTCGCTCTCTGCCCCATAGAAGCTGTGAAGGTTCGTGTGCAGACACAACCTAGATTTGCTCGTGGGTTGAGTGATGGGCTCCCCAAGTTCATCAAAGCTGAGGGTGCTGCTGGGTAAGTAAATTTACCAAATGTCTGAAGATCTTCATGATTTGCTACTCATTTCCTCATTATATCCCTAAAAGTTCTACTCGTTGTTAATGCCAGGCTTTACAAGGGAATAGTTCCTCTCTGGGGTCGCCAGATTCCTTGTAAGTGATTCTCTTGTCATTATATTATATTACAAGACCACGCCGCCACGCCGAGATGAACTTCCCAAACCTCGTCCAAGATAGGCTGCTAATCTGTCGTGGTAAGCTGCTTGATCGAGCATAGGCTATATCTTGCTTTTAGCGAGAGGGTAGGAAATCTTGCTCAAAGAGTACACACTAGCATGGAAGAAGCGCGGCGCAACGCCGCGCCCGTGACCAATTCCGTTAGTATTTTGCCGAAATAAGTCAGAAGACAACATGTATTACGCGAGAAAATAAAATGAAAAGAAGAATAGAAATTCTATTATTACCCTATGATCTATGTAGGCACGTAAGAAACATTAAATGATTTAACAAATTAAGTAAACCGGCTGGCCTATTAATATAGTTTTTCCTTTCGTAAGTAAAACAAAAGTGATGGGCACCATAGACGATGGCAAGAATATGGCTATTCTTCTTGCGTAGGTAAATGCACCGAGGGAGAAGAAGTCTCACTTTTGGTAGGGATTGTCTTGTAATTTTTTTCTTGATTACTGTTTACATGAATGCATAATGATGATTTACTGTTTTTGTTGTTCAAATTTATTTGGGTGTATTGTTCTTGGTTATAATTCAGTTGATATTTCGGTTTATGGTTCAGGTGAGTTAATGTTTTCCGTTTATTCATGTGTTGTTCCATTTCATTGGTTTTAATGTTCCGGGTTAGTCGGGTTTATTGTTTTGGTTTATTTGGGTTATTGTTTTGGTTTAGCATTCTGGGTATTGTTTAGGTAATTGTTGGTGCACTATTCACCGATGTCTTGGTGTAAAAAATAGTAATTGGTCAATAACTTAAACTTATTTTCCCCACGGGTTACCGTTCATGCAAATATATTATTTCGGTCTATTGTTTTGTGCCTTGACAACACCATCACCGGAAAGGTTCGGGAAACGATTGACGCAACTCTGCAGCGATACACCGGTGGAGAAATGATGTGTAGAAAAATTCTAAAGCTTCACTCTCCATATATGGACGTGAGAGTGGAGGGGGGGGAGAGAAATGATGTGCAGAAAAAAATCCTATTTTTTGAACGTGTATTTTTTTCTGGATAATTGTTCTCGAAAGGTAGTGTTCACTGGTGGGTGTTGTTCGTACATGTCTACTATTTATTGATACTATTCACTACTGGCCACCTAAATGAATAGTAGAAGTGCAAAAAAGTCAAAAATGAGAAAAAGGGAATGCTTCCCATGTTGATTTATTATTTTTATTATTTCGGTTTATTCGGGTGTATTATTCTCGGTTATAATTCAGGTACTGTATGGTCTTATAGTTCAGGTGGGAAATGATGTGTAAAAAAATTATGAAGCTTAACTCTGCACATATGGACGTAAGGGTGGAAACTTATTTTCCCCACGGGTTACTGTTCATGCAAATATATTGTTCAGGTCTATTGTTTTGTGCCTTGACAACACCATCACCGGAAAGGTTCGTGAAACGATTTACGCAACTGTGCAGCGATACATCGGTGGAGAAATGATGTGTAGAAAAATTCTAAAGCTTCACTCTCCATATATGGACGTGAGGGTGGGGGGGGGGGAGAAATGATGTGCAGAAAAAATCCTATTTTTTGAACGTGTATTTTTTTTACTGTTCACTGGTGGCTGTTGTTCATACATGTCTACTATTTATTGATACTATTCACTACTGGCCACCTAAACAAATAGTAGAAGTGCAAAAAAGTCAAAAATGAGAAAAAGGGAATGCTTCCCATGTTGATTTATTATTTTTATTATTTCGGTTTATTCGGATGTAACTTTTCGAGTAGTATCTTTTTTATATAGAAAACTTTTTCATCGGAGGTCGTGTGCAAAAGTTACGGCCATTTTACCGAAACACGGCGGTTTTTTTTTGCAAAAAAATTCAAAATTCATCTTTGTTAATTTTTGTAACAACTAGAACACATAACACATCGGCATCTATTTTTTTGAATTTTTTTGAATCATTTATCATTTTCTTTTATTTTTTTTCAAACTGAAAAGGCGATCCACCGGGGGGGGGGGGGGGGGGGTTGGGTGTCTGTGTGTGTGGTGGGGTGTGTGTCTGTGTGTGTGAGACATAGTAATGGCGCACCCTCCCTGGTGCGCCATTGCTAGGGTTAGCAATGGCGCACCAGGGAGGGTGCGCCATTACTATGTCTCACGCACACAGACACACACCCCCCCACCAGACATAGCAATGGCGCACCACACCAAGGTGCGCCATTACTAAGGTGCATAGTAATGGCGCACCTAGGTGTGGTGCGCCATTGCTATGTCTGGTGGGGTGGGGGGTGGGCAAAAAAAATAGCAATGGCGCACTGCTCAGGTGGTGCGCCACTACTAAAAAAATAACAATGGCGCACCTGTTTCTGGTGCGCCATTGCTATATAGCAGTGGCGCACCACCACCATGGTGCGCCACTAATATGGATATTGGCTATAGCCAGTTTTGTAGTAGTGCACTGTGAAGCGAAAAGCTTGGCATAAAAATCTGGTGTCATGGCACGCATCTCCTCGTTTATATATATTTCACTTCGGCTCATCCTCCCTTAGTAGAGCGCTGACTGTTTTTCCGCCTCGGATATGATGCTCTATTTCTGAATATAATGAGTGTTTTGGTCTCCCACTTGTAGCCAGTCCAAACGTGACCTTTTCCTTTGCATAATCTCCTCCTTTTCATACATGTCACGTAGCTGATCGTGTCATCCTCCCTCTCCTTTGGCACACACGTGCTTCATGACCTGTCATCCTCCCTCTCCGACCATTGCCCGATATTGCTTGCTGATGACAAGGGTCCTAGGAGGCCGAGAACCTTCAAGTTCGAAAACTTTTAGGCATCGATGCTCGGGTTCTTTGAAGTGGTGCAAAAGGCATGGAATGAGCCGGTTGGTCACTCTGAACCTTATATCATCCTTTTCCATAAGCTTAATAAGACGGCTCTTCGCCTCTCTGAGTGGAGCCGGAGCCTTTTCTCAAAGGCCAAGATCCACCTACATGCCGCTCTTCTAGTGATCCTTCGCCTTGATATCGCACAAGAGGGGAGACAACTCTCAGCTGAGGAGCGTGATCTTTGAGCTAGACTCAAGAAGAGAGTCACCATGATTGAGAAAGCACGGAAGAGACAATGTGCTAGAATTTCCAACATCAAAGAAGGGGGTGCCAACACAAAGTTCTTCGACCGTCGAGTTAACGCAAGGAGGCGGAAGAACCACATCCATAGAATAATGAACGTGCATGGCTGGCTGACTGAGCATGAAGACAAAGAGAAAATAATATATGACCACTTCTCGGTGATCATGAAAAAGGGCGGGAGGAGAACAAAAGACTTCAAGTGGGAGGAAATACATCCTGACCCGGTCGACTTGCATGAACTTGGCCAAACAATTACTGAGAAGGAGGTCCAAGAGGCAATCAACGACATGCCAAGTGACAAGGCACCCGATCCGGATGGCTTCACAGGCCTCTTTTACAAAAAGTGTTGGGACATCATCAAACATGACCTCACGAGGGTGATTAACCACTTTGATTCCCTTATCACAACAAACCTCCAATGGTTAAATTATGCCAATGTTGTGCTCCTGCCAAAGAAAGAAGGGGCGGAGAGGATTGGTGACTATTGGCCCGTTAGCCTCATTCATGCGACTCCGAAGATCATTGAGAATGTTCTATGCATAAGGCTTGGACCGCACATGTGTACCCTCATGATATGTCTCCGTCGTATCTACTTTTCCTCACACTTTTGCCCTTGTTTTGGACTCTAATTTGCATGGTTTGAATGAAACTAACCCGGACTAACGCTGTTTTCAGCAGAACTACCATGGTGTTGTTTTTTGTGCATAAATAAAAGTTCTCGGAATTGAACGAAACTTTTTGGAGATTTATTTTGGAATAAATAAAAAATACTGGAGTCAAGAACCACCGGAGGGGGGCCAGAGGCTGGCCAGCATACACCAGGGCGCGCCAGCCCCCCCAGGCGCGCCCTGGTGGGTTGTGCCCACCTCGTGGCCCCACTGACCCTAATTCCGCCACTATAAATTCCTATTTTCGGAGAAAAAAATCAGAGAGAAAGTTTCATCGCGTTTTACGATACGGAGCCGCCGCCACCTCATGTTCTTCATCTTCAAAATCCTTGCGGTGTCTTCAGCATTGGGAGCTCTCAAATATTCATCTCCAAACACTTGCACAATTCCGACTGCGATGCGCTTAACACACATGATGGCTTGACTCTCATCCATGGCCAAGTGGTCATCAACGAGATCCGCCGGAATACCGTATGCCAACATACGCAAAGCGGCAGTCACCTTTTGAAATGTGCTATGCCCGAGTTCTCCGGCGGCATTCCTCCTTTTCTGAAAAAACCGATCATGGCTCGTCAGTTTCTCTGCAATGCTTTTGAACAGCTCGATGCTCATCCTGAAACGGCGTCGAAAATAGGACTCGGGGTATGTGGCATTCTCCGCAAAATAGTTCCTTATCAATCTGTTGTGGGCATCGATCTTATCCCTCTACAATTTCTGATGAGCCATAACCGAACCACCGTGCCTTGGTTTTTTATTGACGTGCATAGCTACGATTATTGCAAGGTCCTCCTCCTCTTGAATATCAAATTTATCGTCGGAAGAATCATAGGACGAACTCATCTACAATATTGTATTTAAACTAGTTTAAAACTACGAACAAAATGCATCAAATTCATCTACAAAATGTAAAGTTGAAGTATACATATCTTGCAAGAGTTTTGTCAAACACCTTGTGGGTGCCGAGCTCCAAACGGCCGTCGGGCGATGTTCGTCAGAAGGATGGTGCGCTCGAGCGGCGGCAGCGAGCGGGGGAGGTGGAGAAAGCTGCGGCGGCGCGCGGGGAAGGGCGGGGAAGCGGCGGCGGCGCGCCGGAGCAAGGGGAAAAGTATCCGGTCGGCGGCGACGGCGCCTGCGAGGTGAGATCTGGCGGTTGGGGGAGGGGAGGAGAGTCGCGCGCACGTCGTCGTTGTCCAGCATGCGGGAGCGGGCGCACCAAATACACCGCGTGCGATGCGGTTTTGGCCCGCTCGCTGGACCGCGTTTAGCGCGCGCAATTTTCTGGCGCCTGCTGGAGCGCCCAACTCAGCTCCGCGTGCGCTAAAAACTGTTTTTTTGTAGCGCACAGCGTAAATAGCGCGCCTGTTGGAGTTGCTCTAAATGAGCAAGGAGCTAGGGGTTCTTCAGGGGATGGGCCCCTACCTTGCTGGGTTACAGTGCTCAGGGGGCTTGCAAGTTTGGTTCTGTGAGTTCTTCAAGAAGACCTACTCAGATATGGCTGGGCCTGAGAATGCCATCAAGTACAAGACCCTAATTTACCTTGCAGGGTCAGCTTCTGCTGAGCTGATTGCTGATGTCGCTCTCTGCCCCATAGAAGCTGTGAAGGTTCGTGTGCAGACACAACCTAGATTTGCTCGTGGGTTGAGTGATGGGCTCCCCAAGTTCATCAAAGCTGAGGGTGCTGCTGGGTAAGTAAATTTACCAAATGTCTGAAGATCTTCATGATTTGCTACTCATTTCCTCATTATATCCCTAAAAGTTCTACTCGTTGTTAATGCCAGGCTTTACAAGGGAATAGTTCCTCTCTGGGGTCGCCAGATTCCTTGTAAGTGATTCTCTTGTCATTATATTATATTACAAGACCACGCCGCCACGCCGAGATGAACTTCCCAAACCTCGTCCAAGATAGGCTGCTAATCTGTCGTGGTAAGCTGCTTGATCGAGCATAGGCTATATCTTGCTTTTAGCGAGAGGGTAGGAAATCTTGCTCAAAGAGTACACACTAGCATGGAAGAAGCGCGGCGCAACGCCGCGCCCGTGACCAATTCCGTTAGTATTTTGCCGAAATAAGTCAGAAGACAACATGTATTACGCGAGAAAATAAAATGAAAAGAAGAATAGAAATTCTATTATTACCCTATGATCTATGTAGGCACGTAAGAAACATTAAATGATTTAACAAATTAAGTAAACCGGCTGGCCTATTAATATAGTTTTTCCTTTCGTAAGTAAAACAAAAGTGATGGGCACCATAGACGATGGCAAGAATATGGCTATTCTTCTTGCGTAGGTAAATGCACCGAGGGAGAAGAAGTCTCACTTTTGGTAGGGATTGTCTTGTAATTTTTTTCTTGATTACTGTTTACATGAATGCATAATGATGATTTACTGTTTTTGTTGTTCAAATTTATTTGGGTGTATTGTTCTTGGTTATAATTCAGTTGATATTTCGGTTTATGGTTCAGGTGAGTTAATGTTTTCCGTTTATTCATGTGTTGTTCCATTTCATTGGTTTTAATGTTCCGGGTTAGTCGGGTTTATTGTTTTGGTTTATTTGGGTTATTGTTTTGGTTTAGCATTCTGGGTATTGTTTAGGTAATTGTTGGTGCACTATTCACCGATGTCTTGGTGTAAAAAATAGTAATTGGTCAATAACTTAAACTTATTTTCCCCACGGGTTACCGTTCATGCAAATATATTATTTCGGTCTATTGTTTTGTGCCTTGACAACACCATCACCGGAAAGGTTCGGGAAACGATTGACGCAACTCTGCAGCGATACACCGGTGGAGAAATGATGTGTAGAAAAATTCTAAAGCTTCACTCTCCATATATGGACGTGAGAGTGGAGGGGGGGGAGAGAAATGATGTGCAGAAAAAAATCCTATTTTTTGAACGTGTATTTTTTTCTGGATAATTGTTCTCGAAAGGTAGTGTTCACTGGTGGGTGTTGTTCGTACATGTCTACTATTTATTGATACTATTCACTACTGGCCACCTAAATGAATAGTAGAAGTGCAAAAAAGTCAAAAATGAGAAAAAGGGAATGCTTCCCATGTTGATTTATTATTTTTATTATTTCGGTTTATTCGGGTGTATTATTCTCGGTTATAATTCAGGTACTGTATGGTCTTATAGTTCAGGTGGGAAATGATGTGTAAAAAAATTATGAAGCTTAACTCTGCACATATGGACGTAAGGGTGGAAACTTATTTTCCCCACGGGTTACTGTTCATGCAAATATATTGTTCAGGTCTATTGTTTTGTGCCTTGACAACACCATCACCGGAAAGGTTCGTGAAACGATTTACGCAACTGTGCAGCGATACATCGGTGGAGAAATGATGTGTAGAAAAATTCTAAAGCTTCACTCTCCATATATGGACGTGAGGGTGGGGGGGGGGGGGAGAAATGATGTGCAGAAAAAATCCTATTTTTTGAACGTGTATTTTTTTTACTGTTCACTGGTGGCTGTTGTTCATACATGTCTACTATTTATTGATACTATTCACTACTGGCCACCTAAACAAATAGTAGAAGTGCAAAAAAGTCAAAAATGAGAAAAAGGGAATGCTTCCCATGTTGATTTATTATTTTTATTATTTCGGTTTATTCGGATGTAACTTTTCGAGTAGTATCTTTTTTATATAGAAAACTTTTTCATCGGAGGTCGTGTGCAAAAGTTACGGCCATTTTACCGAAACACGGCGGTTTTTTTTTGCAAAAAAATTCAAAATTCATCTTTGTTAATTTTTGTAACAACTAGAACACATAACACATCGGCATCTATTTTTTTGAATTTTTTTGAATCATTTATCATTTTCTTTTATTTTTTTTCAAACTGAAAAGGCGATCCACCGGGGGGGGGGGGGGGGGTTGGGTGTCTGTGTGTGTGGTGGGGTGTGTGTCTGTGTGTGTGAGACATAGTAATGGCGCACCCTCCCTGGTGCGCCATTGCTAGGGTTAGCAATGGCGCACCAGGGAGGGTGCGCCATTACTATGTCTCACGCACACAGACACACACCCCCCCACCAGACATAGCAATGGCGCACCACACCAAGGTGCGCCATTACTAAGGTGCATAGTAATGGCGCACCTAGGTGTGGTGCGCCATTGCTATGTCTGGTGGGGTGGGGGGTGGGCAAAAAAAATAGCAATGGCGCACTGCTCAGGTGGTGCGCCACTACTAAAAAAATAACAATGGCGCACCTGTTTCTGGTGCGCCATTGCTATATAGCAGTGGCGCACCACCACCATGGTGCGCCACTAATATGGATATTGGCTATAGCCAGTTTTGTAGTAGTGCACTGTGAAGCGAAAAGCTTGGCATAAAAATCTGGTGTCATGGCACGCATCTCCTCGTTTATATATATTTCACTTCGGCTCATCCTCCCTTAGTAGAGCGCTGACTGTTTTTCCGCCTCGGATATGATGCTCTATTTCTGAATATAATGAGTGTTTTGGTCTCCCACTTGTAGCCAGTCCAAACGTGACCTTTTCCTTTGCATAATCTCCTCCTTTTCATACATGTCACGTAGCTGATCGTGTCATCCTCCCTCTCCTTTGGCACACACGTGCTTCATGACCTGTCATCCTCCCTCTCCGACCATTGCCCGATATTGCTTGCTGATGACAAGGGTCCTAGGAGGCCGAGAACCTTCAAGTTCGAAAACTTTTAGGCATCGATGCTCGGGTTCTTTGAAGTGGTGCAAAAGGCATGGAATGAGCCGGTTGGTCACTCTGAACCTTATATCATCCTTTTCCATAAGCTTAATAAGACGGCTCTTCGCCTCTCTGAGTGGAGCCGGAGCCTTTTCTCAAAGGCCAAGATCCACCTACATGCCGCTCTTCTAGTGATCCTTCGCCTTGATATCGCACAAGAGGGGAGACAACTCTCAGCTGAGGAGCGTGATCTTTGAGCTAGACTCAAGAAGAGAGTCACCATGATTGAGAAAGCACGGAAGAGACAATGTGCTAGAATTTCCAACATCAAAGAAGGGGGTGCCAACACAAAGTTCTTCGACCGTCGAGTTAACGCAAGGAGGCGGAAGAACCACATCCATAGAATAATGAACGTGCATGGCTGGCTGACTGAGCATGAAGACAAAGAGAAAATAATATATGACCACTTCTCGGTGATCATGAAAAAGGGCGGGAGGAGAACAAAAGACTTCAAGTGGGAGGAAATACATCCTGACCCGGTCGACTTGCATGAACTTGGCCAAACAATTACTGAGAAGGAGGTCCAAGAGGCAATCAACGACATGCCAAGTGACAAGGCACCCGATCCGGATGGCTTCACAGGCCTCTTTTACAAAAAGTGTTGGGACATCATCAAACATGACCTCACGAGGGTGATTAACCACTTTGATTCCCTTATCACAACAAACCTCCAATGGTTAAATTATGCCAATGTTGTGCTCCTGCCAAAGAAAGAAGGGGCGGAGAGGATTGGTGACTATTGGCCCGTTAGCCTCATTCATGCGACTCCGAAGATCATTGAGAATGTTCTATGCATAAGGCTTGGACCGCACATGTGTACCCTCATGATATGTCTCCGTCGTATCTACTTTTCCTCACACTTTTGCCCTTGTTTTGGACTCTAATTTGCATGGTTTGAATGAAACTAACCCGGACTAACGCTGTTTTCAGCAGAACTACCATGGTGTTGTTTTTTGTGCATAAATAAAAGTTCTCGGAATTGAACGAAACTTTTTGGAGATTTATTTTGGAATAAATAAAAAATACTGGAGTCAAGAACCACCGGAGGGGGGCCAGAGGCTGGCCAGCATACACCAGGGCGCGCCAGCCCCCCCAGGCGCGCCCTGGTGGGTTGTGCCCACCTCGTGGCCCCACTGACCCTAATTCCGCCACTATAAATTCCTATTTTCGGAGAAAAAAATCAGAGAGAAAGTTTCATCGCGTTTTACGATACGGAGCCGCCGCCACCTCATGTTCTTCATCTTCAAAATCCTTGCGGTGTCTTCAGCATTGGGAGCTCTCAAATATTCATCTCCAAACACTTGCACAATTCCGACTGCGATGCGCTTAACACACATGATGGCTTGACTCTCATCCATGGCCAAGTGGTCATCAACGAGATCCGCCGGAATACCGTATGCCAACATACGCAAAGCGGCAGTCACCTTTTGAAATGTGCTATGCCCGAGTTCTCCGGCGGCATTCCTCCTTTTCTGAAAAAACCGATCATGGCTCGTCAGTTTCTCTGCAATGCTTTTGAACAGCTCGATGCTCATCCTGAAACGGCGTCGAAAATAGGACTCGGGGTATGTGGCATTCTCCGCAAAATAGTTCCTTATCAATCTGTTGTGGGCATCGATCTTATCCCTCTACAATTTCTGATGAGCCATAACCGAACCACCGTGCCTTGGTTTTTTATTGACGTGCATAGCTACGATTATTGCAAGGTCCTCCTCCTCTTGAATATCAAATTTATCGTCGGAAGAATCATAGGACGAACTCATCTACAATATTGTATTTAAACTAGTTTAAAACTACGAACAAAATGCATCAAATTCATCTACAAAATGTAAAGTTGAAGTATACATATCTTGCAAGAGTTTTGTCAAACACCTTGTGGGTGCCGAGCTCCAAACGGCCGTCGGGCGATGTTCGTCAGAAGGATGGTGCGCTCGAGCGGCGGCAGCGAGCGGGGGAGGTGGAGAAAGCTGCGGCGGCGCGCGGGGAAGGGCGGGGAAGCGGCGGCGGCGCGCCGGAGCAAGGGGAAAAGTATCCGGTCGGCGGCGACGGCGCCTGCGAGGTGAGATCTGGCGGTTGGGGGAGGGGAGGAGAGTCGCGCGCACGTCGTCGTTGTCCAGCATGCGGGAGCGGGCGCACCAAATACACCGCGTGCGATGCGGTTTTGGCCCGCTCGCTGGACCGCGTTTAGCGCGCGCAATTTTCTGGCGCCTGCTGGAGCGCCCAACTCAGCTCCGCGTGCGCTAAAAACTGTTTTTTTGTAGCGCACAGCGTAAATAGCGCGCCTGTTGGAGTTGCTCTAAATGAGCAAGGAGCTAGGGGTTCTTCAGGGGATGGGCCCCTACCTTGCTGGGTTACAGTGCTCAGGGGGCTTGCAAGTTTGGTTCTGTGAGTTCTTCAAGAAGACCTACTCAGATATGGCTGGGCCTGAGAATGCCATCAAGTACAAGACCCTAATTTACCTTGCAGGGTCAGCTTCTGCTGAGCTGATTGCTGATGTCGCTCTCTGCCCCATAGAAGCTGTGAAGGTTCGTGTGCAGACACAACCTAGATTTGCTCGTGGGTTGAGTGATGGGCTCCCCAAGTTCATCAAAGCTGAGGGTGCTGCTGGGTAAGTAAATTTACCAAATGTCTGAAGATCTTCATGATTTGCTACTCATTTCCTCATTATATCCCTAAAAGTTCTACTCGTTGTTAATGCCAGGCTTTACAAGGGAATAGTTCCTCTCTGGGGTCGCCAGATTCCTTGTAAGTGATTCTCTTGTCATTATATTATATTACAAGACCACGCCGCCACGCCGAGATGAACTTCCCAAACCTCGTCCAAGATAGGCTGCTAATCTGTCGTGGTAAGCTGCTTGATCGAGCATAGGCTATATCTTGCTTTTAGCGAGAGGGTAGGAAATCTTGCTCAAAGAGTACACACTAGCATGGAAGAAGCGCGGCGCAACGCCGCGCCCGTGACCAATTCCGTTAGTATTTTGCCGAAATAAGTCAGAAGACAACATGTATTACGCGAGAAAATAAAATGAAAAGAAGAATAGAAATTCTATTATTACCCTATGATCTATGTAGGCACGTAAGAAACATTAAATGATTTAACAAATTAAGTAAACCGGCTGGCCTATTAATATAGTTTTTCCTTTCGTAAGTAAAACAAAAGTGATGGGCACCATAGACGATGGCAAGAATATGGCTATTCTTCTTGCGTAGGTAAATGCACCGAGGGAGAAGAAGTCTCACTTTTGGTAGGGATTGTCTTGTAATTTTTTTCTTGATTACTGTTTACATGAATGCATAATGATGATTTACTGTTTTTGTTGTTCAAATTTATTTGGGTGTATTGTTCTTGGTTATAATTCAGTTGATATTTCGGTTTATGGTTCAGGTGAGTTAATGTTTTCCGTTTATTCATGTGTTGTTCCATTTCATTGGTTTTAATGTTCCGGGTTAGTCGGGTTTATTGTTTTGGTTTATTTGGGTTATTGTTTTGGTTTAGCATTCTGGGTATTGTTTAGGTAATTGTTGGTGCACTATTCACCGATGTCTTGGTGTAAAAAATAGTAATTGGTCAATAACTTAAACTTATTTTCCCCACGGGTTACCGTTCATGCAAATATATTATTTCGGTCTATTGTTTTGTGCCTTGACAACACCATCACCGGAAAGGTTCGGGAAACGATTGACGCAACTCTGCAGCGATACACCGGTGGAGAAATGATGTGTAGAAAAATTCTAAAGCTTCACTCTCCATATATGGACGTGAGAGTGGAGGGGGGGGAGAGAAATGATGTGCAGAAAAAAATCCTATTTTTTGAACGTGTATTTTTTTCTGGATAATTGTTCTCTAAAGGTAGTGTTCACTGGTGGGTGTTGTTCGTACATGTCTACTATTTATTGATACTATTCACTACTGGCCACCTAAATGAATAGTAGAAGTGCAAAAAAGTCAAAAATGAGAAAAAGGGAATGCTTCCCATGTTGATTTATTATTTTTATTATTTCGGTTTATTCGGGTGTATTATTCTCGGTTATAATTCAGGTACTGTATGGTCTTATAGTTCAGGTGGGAAATGATGTGTAAAAAAATTATGAAGCTTAACTCTGCACATATGGACGTAAGGGTGGAAACTTATTTTCCCCACGGGTTACTGTTCATGCAAATATATTGTTCAGGTCTATTGTTTTGTGCCTTGACAACACCATCACCGGAAAGGTTCGTGAAACGATTTACGCAACTGTGCAGCGATACATCGGTGGAGAAATGATGTGTAGAAAAATTCTAAAGCTTCACTCTCCATATATGGACGTGAGGGTGGGGGGGGGGGAGAAATGATGTGCAGAAAAAATCCTATTTTTTGAACGTGTATTTTTTTTACTGTTCACTGGTGGCTGTTGTTCATACATGTCTACTATTTATTGATACTATTCACTACTGGCCACCTAAACAAATAGTAGAAGTGCAAAAAAGTCAAAAATGAGAAAAAGGGAATGCTTCCCATGTTGATTTATTATTTTTATTATTTCGGTTTATTCGGGTGTATTATTCTCGGTTATAATTCAGGTACTGTATGGCCTTATAGTTCATGTGGGAAATGATGTGTAGAAAAATTACGAAGCTTAACTTTTCGAGTAGTATCTTTTTTATATAGAAAACTTTTTCATCGGAGGTCGTGTGCAAAAGTTACGGCCATTTTACCGAAACACGGCGGTTTTTTTTTGCAAAAAAATTCAAAATTCATCTTTGTTAATTTTTGTAACAACTAGAACACATAACACATCGGCATCTATTTTTTTGAATTTTTTTGAATCATTTATCATTTTCTTTTATTTTTTTTCAAACTGAAAAGGCGATCCACCGGGGGGGGGGGGGGGGGGGTTGGGTGTCTGTGTGTGTGGTGGGGTGTGTGTCTGTGTGTGTGAGACATAGTAATGGCGCACCCTCCCTGGTGCGCCATTGCTAGGGTTAGCAATGGCGCACCAGGGAGGGTGCGCCATTACTATGTCTCACGCACACAGACACACACCCCCCCACCAGACATAGCAATGGCGCACCACACCAAGGTGCGCCATTACTAAGGTGCATAGTAATGGCGCACCTAGGTGTGGTGCGCCATTGCTATGTCTGGTGGGGTGGGGGGTGGGCAAAAAAAATAGCAATGGCGCACTGCTCAGGTGGTGCGCCACTACTAAAAAAATAACAATGGCGCACCTGTTTCTGGTGCGCCATTGCTATATAGCAGTGGCGCACCACCACCATGGTGCGCCACTAATATGGATATTGGCTATAGCCAGTTTTGTAGTAGTGCACTGTGAAGCGAAAAGCTTGGCATAAAAATCTGGTGTCATGGCACGCATCTCCTCGTTTATATATATTTCACTTCGGCTCATCCTCCCTTAGTAGAGCGCTGACTGTTTTTCCGCCTCGGATATGATGCTCTATTTCTGAATATAATGAGTGTTTTGGTCTCCCACTTGTAGCCAGTCCAAACGTGACCTTTTCCTTTGCATAATCTCCTCCTTTTCATACATGTCACGTAGCTGATCGTGTCATCCTCCCTCTCCTTTGGCACACACGTGCTTCATGACCTGTCATCCTCCCTCTCCGACCATTGCCCGATATTGCTTGCTGATGACAAGGGTCCTAGGAGGCCGAGAACCTTCAAGTTCGAAAACTTTTAGGCATCGATGCTCGGGTTCTTTGAAGTGGTGCAAAAGGCATGGAATGAGCCGGTTGGTCACTCTGAACCTTATATCATCCTTTTCCATAAGCTTAATAAGACGGCTCTTCGCCTCTCTGAGTGGAGCCGGAGCCTTTTCTCAAAGGCCAAGATCCACCTACATGCCGCTCTTCTAGTGATCCTTCGCCTTGATATCGCACAAGAGGGGAGACAACTCTCAGCTGAGGAGCGTGATCTTTGAGCTAGACTCAAGAAGAGAGTCACCATGATTGAGAAAGCACGGAAGAGACAATGTGCTAGAATTTCCAACATCAAAGAAGGGGGTGCCAACACAAAGTTCTTCGACCGTCGAGTTAACGCAAGGAGGCGGAAGAACCACATCCATAGAATAATGAACGTGCATGGCTGGCTGACTGAGCATGAAGACAAAGAGAAAATAATATATGACCACTTCTCGGTGATCATGAAAAAGGGCGGGAGGAGAACAAAAGACTTCAAGTGGGAGGAAATACATCCTGACCCGGTCGACTTGCATGAACTTGGCCAAACAATTACTGAGAAGGAGGTCCAAGAGGCAATCAACGACATGCCAAGTGACAAGGCACCCGATCCGGATGGCTTCACAGGCCTCTTTTACAAAAAGTGTTGGGACATCATCAAACATGACCTCACGAGGGTGATTAACCACTTTGATTCCCTTATCACAACAAACCTCCAATGGTTAAATTATGCCAATGTTGTGCTCCTGCCAAAGAAAGAAGGGGCGGAGAGGATTGGTGACTATTGGCCCGTTAGCCTCATTCATGCGACTCCGAAGATCATTGAGAATGTTCTATGCATAAGGCTTGGACCGCACATGTGTACCCTCATGATATGTCTCCGTCGTATCTACTTTTCCTCACACTTTTGCCCTTGTTTTGGACTCTAATTTGCATGGTTTGAATGAAACTAACCCGGACTAACGCTGTTTTCAGCAGAACTACCATGGTGTTGTTTTTTGTGCATAAATAAAAGTTCTCGGAATTGAACGAAACTTTTTGGAGATTTATTTTGGAATAAATAAAAAATACTGGAGTCAAGAACCACCGGAGGGGGGCCAGAGGCTGGCCAGCATACACCAGGGCGCGCCAGCCCCCCCAGGCGCGCCCTGGTGGGTTGTGCCCACCTCGTGGCCCCACTGACCCTAATTCCGCCACTATAAATTCCTATTTTCGGAGAAAAAAATCAGAGAGAAAGTTTCATCGCGTTTTACGATACGGAGCCGCCGCCACCTCATGTTCTTCATCTTCAAAATCCTTGCGGTGTCTTCAGCATTGGGAGCTCTCAAATATTCATCTCCAAACACTTGCACAATTCCGACTGCGATGCGCTTAACACACATGATGGCTTGACTCTCATCCATGGCCAAGTGGTCATCAACGAGATCCGCCGGAATACCGTATGCCAACATACGCAAAGCGGCAGTCACCTTTTGAAATGTGCTATGCCCGAGTTCTCCGGCGGCATTCCTCCTTTTCTGAAAAAACCGATCATGGCTCGTCAGTTTCTCTGCAATGCTTTTGAACAGCTCGATGCTCATCCTGAAACGGCGTCGAAAATAGGACTCGGGGTATGTGGCATTCTCCGCAAAATAGTTCCTTATCAATCTGTTGTGGGCATCGATCTTATCCCTCTACAATTTCTGATGAGCCATAACCGAACCACCGTGCCTTGGTTTTTTATTGACGTGCATAGCTACGATTATTGCAAGGTCCTCCTCCTCTTGAATATCAAATTTATCGTCGGAAGAATCATAGGACGAACTCATCTACAATATTGTATTTAAACTAGTTTAAAACTACGAACAAAATGCATCAAATTCATCTACAAAATGTAAAGTTGAAGTATACATATCTTGCAAGAGTTTTGTCAAACACCTTGTGGGTGCCGAGCTCCAAACGGCCGTCGGGCGATGTTCGTCAGAAGGATGGTGCGCTCGAGCGGCGGCAGCGAGCGGGGGAGGTGGAGAAAGCTGCGGCGGCGCGCGGGGAAGGGCGGGGAAGCGGCGGCGGCGCGCCGGAGCAAGGGGAAAAGTATCCGGTCGGCGGCGACGGCGCCTGCGAGGTGAGATCTGGCGGTTGGGGGAGGGGAGGAGAGTCGCGCGCACGTCGTCGTTGTCCAGCATGCGGGAGCGGGCGCACCAAATACACCGCGTGCGATGCGGTTTTGGCCCGCTCGCTGGACCGCGTTTAGCGCGCGCAATTTTCTGGCGCCTGCTGGAGCGCCCAACTCAGCTCCGCGTGCGCTAAAAACTGTTTTTTTGTAGCGCACAGCGTAAATAGCGCGCCTGTTGGAGTTGCTCTAAATGAGCAAGGAGCTAGGGGTTCTTCAGGGGATGGGCCCCTACCTTGCTGGGTTACAGTGCTCAGGGGGCTTGCAAGTTTGGTTCTGTGAGTTCTTCAAGAAGACCTACTCAGATATGGCTGGGCCTGAGAATGCCATCAAGTACAAGACCCTAATTTACCTTGCAGGGTCAGCTTCTGCTGAGCTGATTGCTGATGTCGCTCTCTGCCCCATAGAAGCTGTGAAGGTTCGTGTGCAGACACAACCTAGATTTGCTCGTGGGTTGAGTGATGGGCTCCCCAAGTTCATCAAAGCTGAGGGTGCTGCTGGGTAAGTAAATTTACCAAATGTCTGAAGATCTTCATGATTTGCTACTCATTTCCTCATTATATCCCTAAAAGTTCTACTCGTTGTTAATGCCAGGCTTTACAAGGGAATAGTTCCTCTCTGGGGTCGCCAGATTCCTTGTAAGTGATTCTCTTGTCATTATATTATATTACAAGACCACGCCGCCACGCCGAGATGAACTTCCCAAACCTCGTCCAAGATAGGCTGCTAATCTGTCGTGGTAAGCTGCTTGATCGAGCATAGGCTATATCTTGCTTTTAGCGAGAGGGTAGGAAATCTTGCTCAAAGAGTACACACTAGCATGGAAGAAGCGCGGCGCAACGCCGCGCCCGTGACCAATTCCGTTAGTATTTTGCCGAAATAAGTCAGAAGACAACATGTATTACGCGAGAAAATAAAATGAAAAGAAGAATAGAAATTCTATTATTACCCTATGATCTATGTAGGCACGTAAGAAACATTAAATGATTTAACAAATTAAGTAAACCGGCTGGCCTATTAATATAGTTTTTCCTTTCGTAAGTAAAACAAAAGTGATGGGCACCATAGACGATGGCAAGAATATGGCTATTCTTCTTGCGTAGGTAAATGCACCGAGGGAGAAGAAGTCTCACTTTTGGTAGGGATTGTCTTGTAATTTTTTTCTTGATTACTGTTTACATGAATGCATAATGATGATTTACTGTTTTTGTTGTTCAAATTTATTTGGGTGTATTGTTCTTGGTTATAATTCAGTTGATATTTCGGTTTATGGTTCAGGTGAGTTAATGTTTTCCGTTTATTCATGTGTTGTTCCATTTCATTGGTTTTAATGTTCCGGGTTAGTCGGGTTTATTGTTTTGGTTTATTTGGGTTATTGTTTTGGTTTAGCATTCTGGGTATTGTTTAGGTAATTGTTGGTGCACTATTCACCGATGTCTTGGTGTAAAAAATAGTAATTGGTCAATAACTTAAACTTATTTTCCCCACGGGTTACCGTTCATGCAAATATATTATTTCGGTCTATTGTTTTGTGCCTTGACAACACCATCACCGGAAAGGTTCGGGAAACGATTGACGCAACTCTGCAGCGATACACCGGTGGAGAAATGATGTGTAGAAAAATTCTAAAGCTTCACTCTCCATATATGGACGTGAGAGTGGAGGGGGGGGAGAGAAATGATGTGCAGAAAAAAATCCTATTTTTTGAACGTGTATTTTTTTCTGGATAATTGTTCTCGAAAGGTAGTGTTCACTGGTGGGTGTTGTTCGTACATGTCTACTATTTATTGATACTATTCACTACTGGCCACCTAAATGAATAGTAGAAGTGCAAAAAAGTCAAAAATGAGAAAAAGGGAATGCTTCCCATGTTGATTTATTATTTTTATTATTTCGGTTTATTCGGGTGTATTATTCTCGGTTATAATTCAGGTACTGTATGGTCTTATAGTTCAGGTGGGAAATGATGTGTAAAAAAATTATGAAGCTTAAC
The DNA here is from genome assembly GCA_039707655.1 of Elymus sibiricus. Classification (NCBI taxonomy): domain Eukaryota; kingdom Viridiplantae; phylum Streptophyta; class Magnoliopsida; order Poales; family Poaceae; genus Elymus; species Elymus sibiricus. The sequence goes on from CM077667.1 coordinate 53,626,091, forward strand.
TCTGCACATATGGACGTAAGGGTGGAAACTTATTTTCCCCACGGGTTACTGTTCATGCAAATATATTGTTCAGGTCTATTGTTTTGTGCCTTGACAACACCATCACCGGAAAGGTTCGTGAAACGATTTACGCAACTGTGCAGCGATACATCGGTGGAGAAATGATGTGTAGAAAAATTCTAAAGCTTCACTCTCCATATATGGACGTGAGGGTGGGGGGGGGGAGAAATGATGTGCAGAAAAAATCCTATTTTTTGAACGTGTATTTTTTTTACTGTTCACTGGTGGCTGTTGTTCATACATGTCTACTATTTATTGATACTATTCACTACTGGCCACCTAAACAAATAGTAGAAGTGCAAAAAAGTCAAAAATGAGAAAAAGGGAATGCTTCCCATGTTGATTTATTATTTTTATTATTTCGGTTTATTCGGGTGTATTATTCTCGGTTATAATTCAGGTACTGTATGGCCTTATAGTTCATGTGGGAAATGATGTGTAGAAAAATTACGAAGCTTAACTTTTCGAGTAGTATCTTTTTTATATAGAAAACTTTTTCATCGGAGGTCGTGTGCAAAAGTTACGGCCATTTTACCGAAACACGGCGGGTTTTTTTTGCAAAAAAATTCAAAATTCATCTTTGTTAATTTTTGTAACAACTAGAACACATAACACATCGGCATCTATTTTTTTGAATTTTTTTGAATCATTTATCATTTTCTTTTATTTTTTTTCAAACTGAAAAGGCGATCCACCCGGGGGGGGGGGGGGTTGGGTGTCTGTGTGTGTGGTGGGGTGTGTGTCTGTGTGTGTGAGACATAGTAATGGCGCACCCTCCCTGGTGCGCCATTGCTAGGGTTAGCAATGGCGCACCAGGGAGGGTGCGCCATTACTATGTCTCACGCACACAGACACACACCCCCCCACCAGACATAGCAATGGCGCACCACACCAAGGTGCGCCATTACTAAGGTGCATAGTAATGGCGCACCTAGGTGTGGTGCGCCATTGCTATGTCTGGTGGGGTGGGGGGTGGGCAAAAAAAATAGCAATGGCGCACTGCTCAGGTGGTGCGCCACTACTAAAAAAATAACAATGGCGCACCTGTTTCTGGTGCGCCATTGCTATATAGCAGTGGCGCACCACCACCATGGTGCGCCACTAATATGGATATTGGCTATAGCCAGTTTTGTAGTAGTGCACTGTGAAGCGAAAAGCTTGGCATAAAAATCTGGTGTCATGGCACGCATCTCCTCGTTTATATATATTTCACTTCGGCTCATCCTCCCTTAGTAGAGCGCTGACTGTTTTTCCGCCTCGGATATGATGCTCTATTTCTGAATATAATGAGTGTTTTGGTCTCCCACTTGTAGCCAGTCCAAACGTGACCTTTTCCTTTGCATAATCTCCTCCTTTTCATACATGTCACGTAGCTGATCGTGTCATCCTCCCTCTCCTTTGGCACACACGTGCTTCATGACCTGTCATCCTCCCTCTCCGACCATTGCCCGATATTGCTTGCTGATGACAAGGGTCCTAGGAGGCCGAGAACCTTCAAGTTCGAAAACTTTTAGGCATCGATGCTCGGGTTCTTTGAAGTGGTGCAAAAGGCATGGAATGAGCCGGTTGGTCACTCTGAACCTTATATCATCCTTTTCCATAAGCTTAATAAGACGGCTCTTCGCCTCTCTGAGTGGAGCCGGAGCCTTTTCTCAAAGGCCAAGATCCACCTACATGCCGCTCTTCTAGTGATCCTTCGCCTTGATATCGCACAAGAGGGGAGACAACTCTCAGCTGAGGAGCGTGATCTTTGAGCTAGACTCAAGAAGAGAGTCACCATGATTGAGAAAGCACGGAAGAGACAATGTGCTAGAATTTCCAACATCAAAGAAGGGGGTGCCAACACAAAGTTCTTCGACCGTCGAGTTAACGCAAGGAGGCGGAAGAACCACATCCATAGAATAATGAACGTGCATGGCTGGCTGACTGAGCATGAAGACAAAGAGAAAATAATATATGACCACTTCTCGGTGATCATGAAAAAGGGCGGGAGGAGAACAAAAGACTTCAAGTGGGAGGAAATACATCCTGACCCGGTCGACTTGCATGAACTTGGCCAAACAATTACTGAGAAGGAGGTCCAAGAGGCAATCAACGACATGCCAAGTGACAAGGCACCCGATCCGGATGGCTTCACAGGCCTCTTTTACAAAAAGTGTTGGGACATCATCAAACATGACCTCACGAGGGTGATTAACCACTTTGATTCCCTTATCACAACAAACCTCCAATGGTTAAATTATGCCAATGTTGTGCTCCTGCCAAAGAAAGAAGGGGCGGAGAGGATTGGTGACTATTGGCCCGTTAGCCTCATTCATGCGACTCCGAAGATCATTGAGAATGTTCTATGCATAAGGCTTGGACCGCACATGTGTACCCTCATGATATGTCTCCGTCGTATCTACTTTTCCTCACACTTTTGCCCTTGTTTTGGACTCTAATTTGCATGGTTTGAATGAAACTAACCCGGACTAACGCTGTTTTCAGCAGAACTACCATGGTGTTGTTTTTTGTGCATAAATAAAAGTTCTCGGAATTGAACGAAACTTTTTGGAGATTTATTTTGGAATAAATAAAAAATACTGGAGTCAAGAACCACCGGAGGGGGGCCAGAGGCTGGCCAGCATACACCAGGGCGCGCCAGCCCCCCCAGGCGCGCCCTGGTGGGTTGTGCCCACCTCGTGGCCCCACTGACCCTAATTCCGCCACTATAAATTCCTATTTTCGGAGAAAAAAATCAGAGAGAAAGTTTCATCGCGTTTTATGATACGGAGCCGCCGCCACCTCATGTTCTTCATCTTCAAAATCCTTGCGGTGTCTTCAGCATTGGGAGCTCTCAAATATTCATCTCCAAACACTTGCACAATTCCGACTGCGATGCGCTTAACACACATGATGGCTTGACTCTCATCCATGGCCAAGTGGTCATCAACGAGATCCGCCGGAATACCGTATGCCAACATACGCAAAGCGGCAGTCACCTTTTGAAATGTGCTATGCCCGAGTTCTCCGGCGGCATTCCTCCTTTTCTGAAAAAACCGATCATGGCTCGTCAGTTTCTCTGCAATGCTTTTGAACAGCTCGATGCTCATCCTGAAACGGCGTCGAAAATAGGACTCGGGGTATGTGGCATTCTCCGCAAAATAGTTCCTTATCAATCTGTTGTGGGCATCGATCTTATCCCTCTACAATTTCTGATGAGCCATAACCGAACCACCGTGCCTTGGTTTTTTATTGACGTGCATAGCTACGATTATTGCAAGGTCCTCCTCCTCTTGAATATCAAATTTATCGTCGGAAGAATCATAGGACGAACTCATCTACAATATTGTATTTAAACTAGTTTAAAACTACGAACAAAATGCATCAAATTCATCTACAAAATGTAAAGTTGAAGTATACATATCTTGCAAGAGTTTTGTCAAACACCTTGTGGGTGCCGAGCTCCAAACGGCCGTCGGGCGATGTTCGTCAGAAGGATGGTGCGCTCGAGCGGCGGCAGCGAGCGGGGGAGGTGGAGAAAGCTGCGGCGGCGCGCGGGGAAGGGCGGGGAAGCGGCGGCGGCGCGCCGGAGCAAGGGGAAAAGTATCCGGTCGGCGGCGACGGCGCCTGCGAGGTGAGATCTGGCGGTTGGGGGAGGGGAGGAGAGTCGCGCGCACGTCGTCGTTGTCCAGCATGCGGGAGCGGGCGCACCAAATACACCGCGTGCGATGCGGTTTTGGCCCGCTCGCTGGACCGCGTTTAGCGCGCGCAATTTTCTGGCGCCTGCTGGAGCGCCCAACTCAGCTCCGCGTGCGCTAAAAACTGTTTTTTTGTAGCGCACAGCGTAAATAGCGCGCCTGTTGGAGTTGCTCTAAATGAGCAAGGAGCTAGGGGTTCTTCAGGGGATGGGCCCCTACCTTGCTGGGTTACAGTGCTCAGGGGGCTTGCAAGTTTGGTTCTGTGAGTTCTTCAAGAAGACCTACTCAGATATGGCTGGGCCTGAGAATGCCATCAAGTACAAGACCCTAATTTACCTTGCAGGGTCAGCTTCTGCTGAGCTGATTGCTGATGTCGCTCTCTGCCCCATAGAAGCTGTGAAGGTTCGTGTGCAGACACAACCTAGATTTGCTCGTGGGTTGAGTGATGGGCTCCCCAAGTTCATCAAAGCTGAGGGTGCTGCTGGGTAAGTAAATTTACCAAATGTCTGAAGATCTTCATGATTTGCTACTCATTTCCTCATTATATCCCTAAAAGTTCTACTCGTTGTTAATGCCAGGCTTTACAAGGGAATAGTTCCTCTCTGGGGTCGCCAGATTCCTTGTAAGTGATTCTCTTGTCATTATATTATATTACAAGACCACGCCGCCACGCCGAGATGAACTTCCCAAACCTCGTCCAAGATAGGCTGCTAATCTGTCGTGGTAAGCTGCTTGATCGAGCATAGGCTATATCTTGCTTTTAGCGAGAGGGTAGGAAATCTTGCTCAAAGAGTACACACTAGCATGGAAGAAGCGCGGCGCAACGCCGCGCCCGTGACCAATTCCGTTAGTATTTTGCCGAAATAAGTCAGAAGACAACATGTATTACGCGAGAAAATAAAATGAAAAGAAGAATAGAAATTCTATTATTACCCTATGATCTATGTAGGCACGTAAGAAACATTAAATGATTTAACAAATTAAGTAAACCGGCTGGCCTATTAATATAGTTTTTCCTTTCGTAAGTAAAACAAAAGTGATGGGCACCATAGACGATGGCAAGAATATGGCTATTCTTCTTGCGTAGGTAAATGCACCGAGGGAGAAGAAGTCTCACTTTTGGTAGGGATTGTCTTGTAATTTTTTTCTTGATTACTGTTTACATGAATGCATAATGATGATTTACTGTTTTTGTTGTTCAAATTTATTTGGGTGTATTGTTCTTGGTTATAATTCAGTTGATATTTCGGTTTATGGTTCAGGTGAGTTAATGTTTTCCGTTTATTCATGTGTTGTTCCATTTCATTGGTTTTAATGTTCCGGGTTAGTCGGGTTTATTGTTTTGGTTTATTTGGGTTATTGTTTTGGTTTAGCATTCTGGGTATTGTTTAGGTAATTGTTGGTGCACTATTCACCGATGTCTTGGTGTAAAAAATAGTAATTGGTCAATAACTTAAACTTATTTTCCCCACGGGTTACCGTTCATGCAAATATATTATTTCGGTCTATTGTTTTGTGCCTTGACAACACCATCACCGGAAAGGTTCGGGAAACGATTGACGCAACTCTGCAGCGATACACCGGTGGAGAAATGATGTGTAGAAAAATTCTAAAGCTTCACTCTCCATATATGGACGTGAGAGTGGAGGGGGGGAGAGAAATGATGTGCAGAAAAAAATCCTATTTTTTGAACGTGTATTTTTTTCTGGATAATTGTTCTCGAAAGGTAGTGTTCACTGGTGGGTGTTGTTCGTACATGTCTACTATTTATTGATACTATTCACTACTGGCCACCTAAATGAATAGTAGAAGTGCAAAAAAGTCAAAAATGAGAAAAAGGGAATGCTTCCCATGTTGATTTATTATTTTTATTATTTCGGTTTATTCGGGTGTATTATTCTCGGTTATAATTCAGGTACTGTATGGTCTTATAGTTCAGGTGGGAAATGATGTGTAAAAAAATTATGAAGCTTAACTCTGCACATATGGACGTAAGGGTGGAAACTTATTTTCCCCACGGGTTACTGTTCATGCAAATATATTGTTCAGGTCTATTGTTTTGTGCCTTGACAACACCATCACCGGAAAGGTTCGTGAAACGATTTACGCAACTGTGCAGCGATACATCGGTGGAGAAATGATGTGTAGAAAAATTCTAAAGCTTCACTCTCCATATATGGACGTGAGGGTGGGGGGGGGGGAGAAATGATGTGCAGAAAAAATCCTATTTTTTGAACGTGTATTTTTTTTACTGTTCACTGGTGGCTGTTGTTCATACATGTCTACTATTTATTGATACTATTCACTACTGGCCACCTAAACAAATAGTAGAAGTGCAAAAAAGTCAAAAATGAGAAAAAGGGAATGCTTCCCATGTTGATTTATTATTTTTATTATTTCGGTTTATTCGGGTGTATTATTCTCGGTTATAATTCAGGTACTGTATGGCCTTATAGTTCATGTGGGAAATGATGTGTAGAAAAATTACGAAGCTTAACTTTTCGAGTAGTATCTTTTTTATATAGAAAACTTTTTCATCGGAGGTCGTGTGCAAAAGTTACGGCCATTTTACCGAAACACGGCGGTTTTTTTTTGCAAAAAAATTCAAAATTCATCTTTGTTAATTTTTGTAACAACTAGAACACATAACACATCGGCATCTATTTTTTTGAATTTTTTTGAATCATTTATCATTTTCTTTTATTTTTTTTCAAACTGAAAAGGCGATCCACCGGGGGGGGGGGGGGGGGGGTTGGGTGTCTGTGTGTGTGGTGGGGTGTGTGTCTGTGTGTGTGAGACATAGTAATGGCGCACCCTCCCTGGTGCGCCATTGCTAGGGTTAGCAATGGCGCACCAGGGAGGGTGCGCCATTACTATGTCTCACGCACACAGACACACACCCCCCCACCAGACATAGCAATGGCGCACCACACCAAGGTGCGCCATTACTAAGGTGCATAGTAATGGCGCACCTAGGTGTGGTGCGCCATTGCTATGTCTGGTGGGGTGGGGGGTGGGCAAAAAAAATAGCAATGGCGCACTGCTCAGGTGGTGCGCCACTACTAAAAAAATAACAATGGCGCACCTGTTTCTGGTGCGCCATTGCTATATAGCAGTGGCGCACCACCACCATGGTGCGCCACTAATATGGATATTGGCTATAGCCAGTTTTGTAGTAGTGCACTGTGAAGCGAAAAGCTTGGCATAAAAATCTGGTGTCATGGCACGCATCTCCTCGTTTATATATATTTCACTTCGGCTCATCCTCCCTTAGTAGAGCGCTGACTGTTTTTCCGCCTCGGATATGATGCTCTATTTCTGAATATAATGAGTGTTTTGGTCTCCCACTTGTAGCCAGTCCAAACGTGACCTTTTCCTTTGCATAATCTCCTCCTTTTCATACATGTCACGTAGCTGATCGTGTCATCCTCCCTCTCCTTTGGCACACACGTGCTTCATGACCTGTCATCCTCCCTCTCCGACCATTGCCCGATATTGCTTGCTGATGACAAGGGTCCTAGGAGGCCGAGAACCTTCAAGTTCGAAAACTTTTAGGCATCGATGCTCGGGTTCTTTGAAGTGGTGCAAAAGGCATGGAATGAGCCGGTTGGTCACTCTGAACCTTATATCATCCTTTTCCATAAGCTTAATAAGACGGCTCTTCGCCTCTCTGAGTGGAGCCGGAGCCTTTTCTCAAAGGCCAAGATCCACCTACATGCCGCTCTTCTAGTGATCCTTCGCCTTGATATCGCACAAGAGGGGAGACAACTCTCAGCTGAGGAGCGTGATCTTTGAGCTAGACTCAAGAAGAGAGTCACCATGATTGAGAAAGCACGGAAGAGACAATGTGCTAGAATTTCCAACATCAAAGAAGGGGGTGCCAACACAAAGTTCTTCGACCGTCGAGTTAACGCAAGGAGGCGGAAGAACCACATCCATAGAATAATGAACGTGCATGGCTGGCTGACTGAGCATGAAGACAAAGAGAAAATAATATATGACCACTTCTCGGTGATCATGAAAAAGGGCGGGAGGAGAACAAAAGACTTCAAGTGGGAGGAAATACATCCTGACCCGGTCGACTTGCATGAACTTGGCCAAACAATTACTGAGAAGGAGGTCCAAGAGGCAATCAACGACATGCCAAGTGACAAGGCACCCGATCCGGATGGCTTCACAGGCCTCTTTTACAAAAAGTGTTGGGACATCATCAAACATGACCTCACGAGGGTGATTAACCACTTTGATTCCCTTATCACAACAAACCTCCAATGGTTAAATTATGCCAATGTTGTGCTCCTGCCAAAGAAAGAAGGGGCGGAGAGGATTGGTGACTATTGGCCCGTTAGCCTCATTCATGCGACTCCGAAGATCATTGAGAATGTTCTATGCATAAGGCTTGGACCGCACATGTGTACCCTCATGATATGTCTCCGTCGTATCTACTTTTCCTCACACTTTTGCCCTTGTTTTGGACTCTAATTTGCATGGTTTGAATGAAACTAACCCGGACTAACGCTGTTTTCAGCAGAACTACCATGGTGTTGTTTTTTGTGCATAAATAAAAGTTCTCGGAATTGAACGAAACTTTTTGGAGATTTATTTTGGAATAAATAAAAAATACTGGAGTCAAGAACCACCGGAGGGGGGCCAGAGGCTGGCCAGCATACACCAGGGCGCGCCAGCCCCCCCAGGCGCGCCCTGGTGGGTTGTGCCCACCTCGTGGCCCCACTGACCCTAATTCCGCCACTATAAATTCCTATTTTCGGAGAAAAAAATCAGAGAGAAAGTTTCATCGCGTTTTACGATACGGAGCCGCCGCCACCTCATGTTCTTCATCTTCAAAATCCTTGCGGTGTCTTCAGCATTGGGAGCTCTCAAATATTCATCTCCAAACACTTGCACAATTCCGACTGCGATGCGCTTAACACACATGATGGCTTGACTCTCATCCATGGCCAAGTGGTCATCAACGAGATCCGCCGGAATACCGTATGCCAACATACGCAAAGCGGCAGTCACCTTTTGAAATGTGCTATGCCCGAGTTCTCCGGCGGCATTCCTCCTTTTCTGAAAAAACCGATCATGGCTCGTCAGTTTCTCTGCAATGCTTTTGAACAGCTCGATGCTCATCCTGAAACGGCGTCGAAAATAGGACTCGGGGTATGTGGCATTCTCCGCAAAATAGTTCCTTATCAATCTGTTGTGGGCATCGATCTTATCCCTCTACAATTTCTGATGAGCCATAACCGAACCACCGTGCCTTGGTTTTTTATTGACGTGCATAGCTACGATTATTGCAAGGTCCTCCTCCTCTTGAATATCAAATTTATCGTCGGAAGAATCATAGGACGAACTCATCTACAATATTGTATTTAAACTAGTTTAAAACTACGAACAAAATGCATCAAATTCATCTACAAAATGTAAAGTTGAAGTATACATATCTTGCAAGAGTTTTGTCAAACACCTTGTGGGTGCCGAGCTCCAAACGGCCGTCGGGCGATGTTCGTCAGAAGGATGGTGCGCTCGAGCGGCGGCAGCGAGCGGGGGAGGTGGAGAAAGCTGCGGCGGCGCGCGGGGAAGGGCGGGGAAGCGGCGGCGGCGCGCCGGAGCAAGGGGAAAAGTATCCGGTCGGCGGCGACGGCGCCTGCGAGGTGAGATCTGGCGGTTGGGGGAGGGGAGGAGAGTCGCGCGCACGTCGTCGTTGTCCAGCATGCGGGAGCGGGCGCACCAAATACACCGCGTGCGATGCGGTTTTGGCCCGCTCGCTGGACCGCGTTTAGCGCGCGCAATTTTCTGGCGCCTGCTGGAGCGCCCAACTCAGCTCCGCGTGCGCTAAAAACTGTTTTTTTGTAGCGCACAGCGTAAATAGCGCGCCTGTTGGAGTTGCTCTAAATGAGCAAGGAGCTAGGGGTTCTTCAGGGGATGGGCCCCTACCTTGCTGGGTTACAGTGCTCAGGGGGCTTGCAAGTTTGGTTCTGTGAGTTCTTCAAGAAGACCTACTCAGATATGGCTGGGCCTGAGAATGCCATCAAGTACAAGACCCTAATTTACCTTGCAGGGTCAGCTTCTGCTGAGCTGATTGCTGATGTCGCTCTCTGCCCCATAGAAGCTGTGAAGGTTCGTGTGCAGACACAACCTAGATTTGCTCGTGGGTTGAGTGATGGGCTCCCCAAGTTCATCAAAGCTGAGGGTGCTGCTGGGTAAGTAAATTTACCAAATGTCTGAAGATCTTCATGATTTGCTACTCATTTCCTCATTATATCCCTAAAAGTTCTACTCGTTGTTAATGCCAGGCTTTACAAGGGAATAGTTCCTCTCTGGGGTCGCCAGATTCCTTGTAAGTGATTCTCTTGTCATTATATTATATTACAAGACCACGCCGCCACGCCGAGATGAACTTCCCAAACCTCGTCCAAGATAGGCTGCTAATCTGTCGTGGTAAGCTGCTTGATCGAGCATAGGCTATATCTTGCTTTTAGCGAGAGGGTAGGAAATCTTGCTCAAAGAGTACACACTAGCATGGAAGAAGCGCGGCGCAACGCCGCGCCCGTGACCAATTCCGTTAGTATTTTGCCGAAATAAGTCAGAAGACAACATGTATTACGCGAGAAAATAAAATGAAAAGAAGAATAGAAATTCTATTATTACCCTATGATCTATGTAGGCACGTAAGAAACATTAAATGATTTAACAAATTAAGTAAACCGGCTGGCCTATTAATATAGTTTTTCCTTTCGTAAGTAAAACAAAAGTGATGGGCACCATAGACGATGGCAAGAATATGGCTATTCTTCTTGCGTAGGTAAATGCACCGAGGGAGAAGAAGTCTCACTTTTGGTAGGGATTGTCTTGTAATTTTTTTCTTGATTACTGTTTACATGAATGCATAATGATGATTTACTGTTTTTGTTGTTCAAATTTATTTGGGTGTATTGTTCTTGGTTATAATTCAGTTGATATTTCGGTTTATGGTTCAGGTGAGTTAATGTTTTCCGTTTATTCATGTGTTGTTCCATTTCATTGGTTTTAATGTTCCGGGTTAGTCGGGTTTATTGTTTTGGTTTATTTGGGTTATTGTTTTGGTTTAGCATTCTGGGTATTGTTTAGGTAATTGTTGGTGCACTATTCACCGATGTCTTGGTGTAAAAAATAGTAATTGGTCAATAACTTAAACTTATTTTCCCCACGGGTTACCGTTCATGCAAATATATTATTTCGGTCTATTGTTTTGTGCCTTGACAACACCATCACCGGAAAGGTTCGGGAAACGATTGACGCAACTCTGCAGCGATACACCGGTGGAGAAATGATGTGTAGAAAAATTCTAAAGCTTCACTCTCCATATATGGACGTGAGAGTGGAGGGGGGGGAGAGAAATGATGTGCAGAAAAAAATCCTATTTTTTGAACGTGTATTTTTTTCTGGATAATTGTTCTCGAAAGGTAGTGTTCACTGGTGGGTGTTGTTCGTACATGTCTACTATTTATTGATACTATTCACTACTGGCCACCTAAATGAATAGTAGAAGTGCAAAAAAGTCAAAAATGAGAAAAAGGGAATGCTTCCCATGTTGATTTATTATTTTTATTATTTCGGTTTATTCGGGTGTATTATTCTCGGTTATAATTCAGGTACTGTATGGTCTTATAGTTCAGGTGGGAAATGATGTGTAAAAAAATTATGAAGCTTAACTCTGCACATATGGACGTAAGGGTGGAAACTTATTTTCCCCACGGGTTACTGTTCATGCAAATATATTGTTCAGGTCTATTGTTTTGTGCCTTGACAACACCATCACCGGAAAGGTTCGTGAAACGATTTACGCAACTGTGCAGCGATACATCGGTGGAGAAATGATGTGTAGAAAAATTCTAAAGCTTCACTCTCCATATATGGACGTGAGGGTGGGGGGGGGGAGAAATGATGTGCAGAAAAAATCCTATTTTTTGAACGTGTATTTTTTTTACTGTTCACTGGTGGCTGTTGTTCATACATGTCTACTATTTATTGATACTATTCACTACTGGCCACCTAAACAAATAGTAGAAGTGCAAAAAAGTCAAAAATGAGAAAAAGGGAATGCTTCCCATGTTGATTTATTATTTTTATTATTTCGGTTTATTCGGGTGTATTATTCTCGGTTATAATTCAGGTACTGTATGGCCTTATAGTTCATGTGGGAAATGATGTGTAGAAAAATTACGAAGCTTAACTTTTCGAGTAGTATCTTTTTTATATAGAAAACTTTTTCATCGGAGGTCGTGTGCAAAAGTTACGGCCATTTTACCGAAACACGGCGGTTTTTTTTTGCAAAAAAATTCAAAATTCATCTTTGTTAATTTTTGTAACAACTAGAACACATAACACATCGGCATCTATTTTTTTGAATTTTTTTGAATCATTTATCATTTTCTTTTATTTTTTTTCAAACTGAAAAGGCGATCCACCGGGGGGGGGGGGGGGGGGTTGGGTGTCTGTGTGTGTGGTGGGGTGTGTGTCTGTGTGTGTGAGACATAGTAATGGCGCACCCTCCCTGGTGCGCCATTGCTAGGGTTAGCAATGGCGCACCAGGGAGGGTGCGCCATTACTATGTCTCACGCACACAGACACACACCCCCCCACCAGACATAGCAATGGCGCACCACACCAAGGTGCGCCATTACTAAGGTGCATAGTAATGGCGCACCTAGGTGTGGTGCGCCATTGCTATGTCTGGTGGGGTGGGGGGTGGGCAAAAAAAATAGCAATGGCGCACTGCTCAGGTGGTGCGCCACTACTAAAAAAATAACAATGGCGCACCTGTTTCTGGTGCGCCATTGCTATATAGCAGTGGCGCACCACCACCATGGTGCGCCACTAATATGGATATTGGCTATAGCCAGTTTTGTAGTAGTGCACTGTGAAGCGAAAAGCTTGGCATAAAAATCTGGTGTCATGGCACGCATCTCCTCGTTTATATATATTTCACTTCGGCTCATCCTCCCTTAGTAGAGCGCTGACTGTTTTTCCGCCTCGGATATGATGCTCTATTTCTGAATATAATGAGTGTTTTGGTCTCCCACTTGTAGCCAGTCCAAACGTGACCTTTTCCTTTGCATAATCTCCTCCTTTTCATACATGTCACGTAGCTGATCGTGTCATCCTCCCTCTCCTTTGGCACACACGTGCTTCATGACCTGTCATCCTCCCTCTCCGACCATTGCCCGATATTGCTTGCTGATGACAAGGGTCCTAGGAGGCCGAGAACCTTCAAGTTCGAAAACTTTTAGGCATCGATGCTCGGGTTCTTTGAAGTGGTGCAAAAGGCATGGAATGAGCCGGTTGGTCACTCTGAACCTTATATCATCCTTTTCCATAAGCTTAATAAGACGGCTCTTCGCCTCTCTGAGTGGAGCCGGAGCCTTTTCTCAAAGGCCAAGATCCACCTACATGCCGCTCTTCTAGTGATCCTTCGCCTTGATATCGCACAAGAGGGGAGACAACTCTCAGCTGAGGAGCGTGATCTTTGAGCTAGACTCAAGAAGAGAGTCACCATGATTGAGAAAGCACGGAAGAGACAATGTGCTAGAATTTCCAACATCAAAGAAGGGGGTGCCAACACAAAGTTCTTCGACCGTCGAGTTAACGCAAGGAGGCGGAAGAACCACATCCATAGAATAATGAACGTGCATGGCTGGCTGACTGAGCATGAAGACAAAGAGAAAATAATATATGACCACTTCTCGGTGATCATGAAAAAGGGCGGGAGGAGAACAAAAGACTTCAAGTGGGAGGAAATACATCCTGACCCGGTCGACTTGCATGAACTTGGCCAAACAATTACTGAGAAGGAGGTCCAAGAGGCAATCAACGACATGCCAAGTGACAAGGCACCCGATCCGGATGGCTTCACAGGCCTCTTTTACAAAAAGTGTTGGGACATCATCAAACATGACCTCACGAGGGTGATTAACCACTTTGATTCCCTTATCACAACAAACCTCCAATGGTTAAATTATGCCAATGTTGTGCTCCTGCCAAAGAAAGAAGGGGCGGAGAGGATTGGTGACTATTGGCCCGTTAGCCTCATTCATGCGACTCCGAAGATCATTGAGAATGTTCTATGCATAAGGCTTGGACCGCACATGTGTACCCTCATGATATGTCTCCGTCGTATCTACTTTTCCTCACACTTTTGCCCTTGTTTTGGACTCTAATTTGCATGGTTTGAATGAAACTAACCCGGACTAACGCTGTTTTCAGCAGAACTACCATGGTGTTGTTTTTTGTGCATAAATAAAAGTTCTCGGAATTGAACGAAACTTTTTGGAGATTTATTTTGGAATAAATAAAAAATACTGGAGTCAAGAACCACCGGAGGGGGGCCAGAGGCTGGCCAGCATACACCAGGGCGCGCCAGCCCCCCCAGGCGCGCCCTGGTGGGTTGTGCCCACCTCGTGGCCCCACTGACCCTAATTCCGCCACTATAAATTCCTATTTTCGGAGAAAAAAATCAGAGAGAAAGTTTCATCGCGTTTTACGATACGGAGCCGCCGCCACCTCATGTTCTTCATCTTCAAAATCCTTGCGGTGTCTTCAGCATTGGGAGCTCTCAAATATTCATCTCCAAACACTTGCACAATTCCGACTGCGATGCGCTTAACACACATGATGGCTTGACTCTCATCCATGGCCAAGTGGTCATCAACGAGATCCGCCGGAATACCGTATGCCAACATACGCAAAGCGGCAGTCACCTTTTGAAATGTGCTATGCCCGAGTTCTCCGGCGGCATTCCTCCTTTTCTGAAAAAACCGATCATGGCTCGTCAGTTTCTCTGCAATGCTTTTGAACAGCTCGATGCTCATCCTGAAACGGCGTCGAAAATAGGACTCGGGGTATGTGGCATTCTCCGCAAAATAGTTCCTTATCAATCTGTTGTGGGCATCGATCTTATCCCTCTACAATTTCTGATGAGCCATAACCGAACCACCGTGCCTTGGTTTTTTATTGACGTGCATAGCTACGATTATTGCAAGGTCCTCCTCCTCTTGAATATCAAATTTATCGTCGGAAGAATCATAGGACGAACTCATCTACAATATTGTATTTAAACTAGTTTAAAACTACGAACAAAATGCATCAAATTCATCTACAAAATGTAAAGTTGAAGTATACATATCTTGCAAGAGTTTTGTCAAACACCTTGTGGGTGCCGAGCTCCAAACGGCCGTCGGGCGATGTTCGTCAGAAGGATGGTGCGCTCGAGCGGCGGCAGCGAGCGGGGGAGGTGGAGAAAGCTGCGGCGGCGCGCGGGGAAGGGCGGGGAAGCGGCGGCGGCGCGCCGGAGCAAGGGGAAAAGTATCCGGTCGGCGGCGACGGCGCCTGCGAGGTGAGATCTGGCGGTTGGGGGAGGGGAGGAGAGTCGCGCGCACGTCGTCGTTGTCCAGCATGCGGGAGCGGGCGCACCAAATACACCGCGTGCGATGCGGTTTTGGCCCGCTCGCTGGACCGCGTTTAGCGCGCGCAATTTTCTGGCGCCTGCTGGAGCGCCCAACTCAGCTCCGCGTGCGCTAAAAACTGTTTTTTTGTAGCGCACAGCGTAAATAGCGCGCCTGTTGGAGTTGCTCTAAATGAGCAAGGAGCTAGGGGTTCTTCAGGGGATGGGCCCCTACCTTGCTGGGTTACAGTGCTCAGGGGGCTTGCAAGTTTGGTTCTGTGAGTTCTTCAAGAAGACCTACTCAGATATGGCTGGGCCTGAGAATGCCATCAAGTACAAGACCCTAATTTACCTTGCAGGGTCAGCTTCTGCTGAGCTGATTGCTGATGTCGCTCTCTGCCCCATAGAAGCTGTGAAGGTTCGTGTGCAGACACAACCTAGATTTGCTCGTGGGTTGAGTGATGGGCTCCCCAAGTTCATCAAAGCTGAGGGTGCTGCTGGGTAAGTAAATTTACCAAATGTCTGAAGATCTTCATGATTTGCTACTCATTTCCTCATTATATCCCTAAAAGTTCTACTCGTTGTTAATGCCAGGCTTTACAAGGGAATAGTTCCTCTCTGGGGTCGCCAGATTCCTTGTAAGTGATTCTCTTGTCATTATATTATATTACAAGACCACGCCGCCACGCCGAGATGAACTTCCCAAACCTCGTCCAAGATAGGCTGCTAATCTGTCGTGGTAAGCTGCTTGATCGAGCATAGGCTATATCTTGCTTTTAGCGAGAGGGTAGGAAATCTTGCTCAAAGAGTACACACTAGCATGGAAGAAGCGCGGCGCAACGCCGCGCCCGTGACCAATTCCGTTAGTATTTTGCCGAAATAAGTCAGAAGACAACATGTATTACGCGAGAAAATAAAATGAAAAGAAGAATAGAAATTCTATTATTACCCTATGATCTATGTAGGCACGTAAGAAACATTAAATGATTTAACAAATTAAGTAAACCGGCTGGCCTATTAATATAGTTTTTCCTTTCGTAAGTAAAACAAAAGTGATGGGCACCATAGACGATGGCAAGAATATGGCTATTCTTCTTGCGTAGGTAAATGCACCGAGGGAGAAGAAGTCTCACTTTTGGTAGGGATTGTCTTGTAATTTTTTTCTTGATTACTGTTTACATGAATGCATAATGATGATTTACTGTTTTTGTTGTTCAAATTTATTTGGGTGTATTGTTCTTGGTTATAATTCAGTTGATATTTCGGTTTATGGTTCAGGTGAGTTAATGTTTTCCGTTTATTCATGTGTTGTTCCATTTCATTGGTTTTAATGTTCCGGGTTAGTCGGGTTTATTGTTTTGGTTTATTTGGGTTATTGTTTTGGTTTAGCATTCTGGGTATTGTTTAGGTAATTGTTGGTGCACTATTCACCGATGTCTTGGTGTAAAAAATAGTAATTGGTCAATAACTTAAACTTATTTTCCCCACGGGTTACCGTTCATGCAAATATATTATTTCGGTCTATTGTTTTGTGCCTTGACAACACCATCACCGGAAAGGTTCGGGAAACGATTGACGCAACTCTGCAGCGATACACCGGTGGAGAAATGATGTGTAGAAAAATTCTAAAGCTTCACTCTCCATATATGGACGTGAGAGTGGAGGGGGGGGGAGAGAAATGATGTGCAGAAAAAAATCCTATTTTTTGAACGTGTATTTTTTTCTGGATAATTGTTCTCGAAAGGTAGTGTTCACTGGTGGGTGTTGTTCGTACATGTCTACTATTTATTGATACTATTCACTACTGGCCACCTAAATGAATAGTAGAAGTGCAAAAAAGTCAAAAATGAGAAAAAGGGAATGCTTCCCATGTTGATTTATTATTTTTATTATTTCGGTTTATTCGGGTGTATTATTCTCGGTTATAATTCAGGTACTGTATGGTCTTATAGTTCAGGTGGGAAATGATGTGTAAAAAAATTATGAAGCTTAACTCTGCACATATGGACGTAAGGGTGGAAACTTATTTTCCCCACGGGTTACTGTTCATGCAAATATATTGTTCAGGTCTATTGTTTTGTGCCTTGACAACACCATCACCGGAAAGGTTCGTGAAACGATTTACGCAACTGTGCAGCGATACATCGGTGGAGAAATGATGTGTAGAAAAATTCTAAAGCTTCACTCTCCATATATGGACGTGAGGGTGGGGGGGGGGGGAGAAATGATGTGCAGAAAAAATCCTATTTTTTGAACGTGTATTTTTTTTACTGTTCACTGGTGGCTGTTGTTCATACATGTCTACTATTTATTGATACTATTCACTACTGGCCACCTAAACAAATAGTAGAAGTGCAAAAAAGTCAAAAATGAGAAAAAGGGAATGCTTCCCATGTTGATTTATTATTTTTATTATTTCGGTTTATTCGGGTGTATTATTCTCGGTTATAATTCAGGTACTGTATGGCCTTATAGTTCATGTGGGAAATGATGTGTAGAAAAATTACGAAGCTTAACTTTTCGAGTAGTATCTTTTTTATATAGAAAACTTTTTCATCGGAGGTCGTGTGCAAAAGTTACGGCCATTTTACCGAAACACGGCGGTTTTTTTTTGCAAAAAAATTCAAAATTCATCTTTGTTAATTTTTGTAACAACTAGAACACATAACACATCGGCATCTATTTTTTTGAATTTTTTTGAATCATTTATCATTTTCTTTTATTTTTTTTCAAACTGAAAAGGCGATCCACCGGGGGGGGGGGGGGGGGGGGGTTGGGTGTCTGTGTGTGTGGTGGGGTGTGTGTCTGTGTGTGTGAGACATAGTAATGGCGCACCCTCCCTGGTGCGCCATTGCTAGGGTTAGCAATGGCGCACCAGGGAGGGTGCGCCATTACTATGTCTCACGCACACAGACACACACCCCCCCACCAGACATAGCAATGGCGCACCACACCAAGGTGCGCCATTACTAAGGTGCATAGTAATGGCGCACCTAGGTGTGGTGCGCCATTGCTATGTCTGGTGGGGTGGGGGGTGGGCAAAAAAAATAGCAATGGCGCACTGCTCAGGTGGTGCGCCACTACTAAAAAAATAACAATGGCGCACCTGTTTCTGGTGCGCCATTGCTATATAGCAGTGGCGCACCACCACCATGGTGCGCCACTAATATGGATATTGGCTATAGCCAGTTTTGTAGTAGTGCACTGTGAAGCGAAAAGCTTGGCATAAAAATCTGGTGTCATGGCACGCATCTCCTCGTTTATATATATTTCACTTCGGCTCATCCTCCCTTAGTAGAGCGCTGACTGTTTTTCCGCCTCGGATATGATGCTCTATTTCTGAATATAATGAGTGTTTTGGTCTCCCACTTGTAGACAGTCCAAACGTGACCTTTTCCTTTGCATAATCTCCTCCTTTTCATACATGTCACGTAGCTGATCGTGTCATCCTCCCTCTCCTTTGGCACACACGTGCTTCATGACCTGTCATCCTCCCTCTCCGACCATTGCCCGATATTGCTTGCTGATGACAAGGGTCCTAGGAGGCCGAGAACCTTCAAGTTCGAAAACTTTTAGGCATCGATGCTCGGGTTCTTTGAAGTGGTGCAAAAGGCATGGAATGAGCCGGTTGGTCACTCTGAACCTTATATCATCCTTTTCCATAAGCTTAATAAGACGGCTCTTCGCCTCTCTGAGTGGAGCCGGAGCCTTTTCTCAAAGGCCAAGATCCACCTACATGCCGCTCTTCTAGTGATCCTTCGCCTTGATATCGCACAAGAGGGGAGACAACTCTCAGCTGAGGAGCGTGATCTTTGAGCTAGACTCAAGAAGAGAGTCACCATGATTGAGAAAGCACGGAAGAGACAATGTGCTAGAATTTCCAACATCAAAGAAGGGGGTGCCAACACAAAGTTCTTCGACCGTCGAGTTAACGCAAGGAGGCGGAAGAACCACATCCATAGAATAATGAACGTGCATGGCTGGCTGACTGAGCATGAAGACAAAGAGAAAATAATATATGACCACTTCTCGGTGATCATGAAAAAGGGCGGGAGGAGAACAAAAGACTTCAAGTGGGAGGAAATACATCCTGACCCGGTCGACTTGCATGAACTTGGCCAAACAATTACTGAGAAGGAGGTCCAAGAGGCAATCAACGACATGCCAAGTGACAAGGCACCCGATCCGGATGGCTTCACAGGCCTCTTTTACAAAAAGTGTTGGGACATCATCAAACATGACCTCACGAGGGTGATTAACCACTTTGATTCCCTTATCACAACAAACCTCCAATGGTTAAATTATGCCAATGTTGTGCTCCTGCCAAAGAAAGAAGGGGCGGAGAGGATTGGTGACTATTGGCCCGTTAGCCTCATTCATGCGACTCCGAAGATCATTGAGAATGTTCTATGCATAAGGCTTGGACCGCACATGTGTACCCTCATGATATGTCTCCGTCGTATCTACTTTTCCTCACACTTTTGCCCTTGTTTTGGACTCTAATTTGCATGGTTTGAATGAAACTAACCCGGACTAACGCTGTTTTCAGCAGAACTACCATGGTGTTGTTTTTTGTGCATAAATAAAAGTTCTCGGAATTGAACGAAACTTTTTGGAGATTTATTTTGGAATAAATAAAAAATACTGGAGTCAAGAACCACCGGAGGGGGGCCAGAGGCTGGCCAGCATACACCAGGGCGCGCCAGCCCCCCCAGGCGCGCCCTGGTGGGTTGTGCCCACCTCGTGGCCCCACTGACCCTAATTCCGCCACTATAAATTCCTATTTTCGGAGAAAAAAATCAGAGAGAAAGTTTCATCGCGTTTTACGATACGGAGCCGCCGCCACCTCATGTTCTTCATCGGGAGGCCAGATCTGGAGCCCGTTCGGGGCTCCGGAGAGGGGAATCTTTGGTCTTCGTCATCATCGACCCTTCTCCATCGCCAATTCCATGATGCTCCCCACCGGGAGTGAGTAATTCCTTCGTAGGCTTGCTGGTCGGTGAGGAGTTGGATGAGATTCATCATGTAATCGAGTTAGTTTTGTTAGGGCTTGATCCCTAGTATCCACTATGTTCTGAGATTGATGTTGCTATGACTTTGCTATGCCTAATGCTTGTCACTAGGGCCCGAGTGCCATGATTTCAGATCTGAACCGTTTATGTTATTACCATTATATCTATGTTCTTGATCCGATCTTGCCTAGTCATATGCACTTATTACATGTTATGATCCATCAACCCCATAGTGACAATATTTGGGGTACTTCACGGTGATGACCGTAGTTTGAGGAGTTCATGTATTCACCGTGTGTTAATGCTTTGTTTCGGTTCTCTATTAAAAGGAGGCCTTAATATCCCTTAGTTTCCTTATGGACCCCGCTGCCACGGGAGGGTAGGACAAAAGATGTCATGCAAGTTCTTTTCCATAAGCACGTATGACTATTTACGGAATATATGCCTACATTACATTTATGAACTGGAGCTAGTTCTGTGTCGCCCTAGGTTATGACTGTTATATGATGAATATCATCCAACGAGTTCATCGATCCAGTGCCTACGAGTTTTCCACTTATTGTTCTTGCTAAGTTACTACTGTTGTTGCTACTGTTCCAACTGCTACAAAATTATTGCTATCACTGCTACTGTTACCGTTACTGCTACTACTGCTATCAAACTACCATATTACTGTGCTACTGATCACTTTGCTGCAGATATTTAATCTTCAGGTGTGGATGAATTGACAACTCAGCTGCTAATACTCTCAAATATTCTTTGGCTTCTCTTGTGACGAATCTATAAATTTGGGTTGAATACTCTACCCTCGAAAACTGTTGCTATCCCCTATACTTGTGGGTTATCACCTCACCTCCAACGCTCAGAGTGCCCTCATCAAAACGCGAAGTATTCATGACAATTTCATGTACGTTCGCAACTTTGCGCGTCGTCTCCACAAGGCCAAGACCCCACCCCTCCTGTTCAAGCTCGATATTCGGAAGGCCTTCGAATCTGTCAGGTGGGAGTACATCTTGGATCTTCTGCAGCGGAGAGGATTCCCAAGAAAATTTAGGGAGTGAATTGCGGCTTTTCTCTGTTCATCTTCTTCGAGGATATTCCTAAACGGACTAGCTGGTTCTCCGATTAAGCATGGTCGTGGCCTGCGGCAGGGGCCCCCCACTCCCCCCTCTTGTTCGTCATCACCATTGACCCGCGGCAGCAAATTCTTGATGTGGCAACGAGGAAGGGGCTTCTCCATAAGATCAGGGGGAGGGGTGTCATGATGTGCACCTCTCTCTATGCGGACGACACGACGGTTTTCCTGGCCCCGATAAAGAGAGATGTTGATAATCTTGCAGCCATTCTCAGAGACTTCGGGGATGTCACAGGTCTTTGCACCAACTTTCACAAGAGATTGATGATCCCCATTCGCTGCAACCACCTCGACTTGGTGCACATCACCCTAAGTTTGTCGGCGACCAGAGCTTCCTTCCCACTATGCTATTTGGGGCTACCCCTATCCGTCTGGAAGCTCAAGTTAGTTCACCTGCAATTCCTCATGGACAAGGTCGCGAGCAGGTTGAGAACATATGAGGGTCAAAACATCACACCCATTGGGCGATCGGCTCTTATTAAGTCCGGCGTGACTTCCCAACTGATCTACTTCATCACACCTCTTGTCATTCTGCCAAGCATCCTTCAAAGTGTCACCAAGCTTGAGCGCGCTTTCCTTTGGGTCAGTACGGACAAGACGACGGGGGCAAAATACAAGGTTAATTGGGAAATTGTGTGTCGACCGCAAGAATACGGTAGGCTTGGGATCCTCAACACCAACAAGTTTGCGCGTGCATTGCGCCTTCGTTGGCCTTGGTATGAATGGATAGAGCCGAACAAGATGTGGGTGGGCATGGAAACCCATGCGACGAGGAAGATCTAAAAAAATTCTATGCCTCTACCACCATTATTGTTGGCAACGTCGTGAAGACCCCATTTTGGGACTCTCCTTGGCTTCTTGGGCGCCAGCCCAAAGACATCGCCCCCTCATCCACGAGGTCTCTTCGCGGAAAAATTGGAAGGTGCATGAGGCCCTCAGAGAGAACGCATGGATACTCAAGATCAGGCCCCCCACCGTTGTTTCCGCTGAGCACATTCGGCAATTCTTCACTCTATGGATGCTTTTGCATGAGGTCCACCTTGATGAACAAACTGAGGATGGCATCATTTGGAAGCATACGACATGTGGGATCTACTCAGTGGCCTCCGTTTACAGAGCACAGTTCCTGGGCATGGTGTTCTCATCCATGGACCAAATAATTTGGAAGGTTTGGGCCCCTCCAAAGGTCAAGTTTTTTTGCTTCAAAACATGATTTGGAGTGCCGATAGGCTAGCTAAGCGTGGCTGGCCCAACTGCGGTCTTTGTCCCCTGTGCAAGAGGGTGCAAGAATCTGGACCTCACCTATTCTTTTCTTGTCGCTTCACTCTCAGACTATGGAATTTGATCATTCAAAAATTCAGCATCCCTGACCTGGACACCTCCACATGGCAATTGTTGGAATCGGTTGAGGATTGGTGGGCTTGTACAAGCGCTGAAGGCACCCACAACAGAAAAGCTAGGGCTTCGCTTACCATGCTTGTGTCGTGGACGGTATGGAATGAGAGAAACACAAGAGTTTTCCGGCAAAAAAGCGCTCCACCGCCAATCCTCCTACAAGCTATCACAAATGAAGCGAACCTTTGGATTGCTGCCGGGGCGAAGAAGCTAGGGTCCATCTTAGTATGCGAGTAATCATTCATGTCAAATTTTGGTTGTGTGATGTAACAAACTCTGTTCTCTTCTTATTTAATGAACGAGGCAAAGCTTTTGCCTTCGTTTCCAAAAAAAGAACGTAGCTGATCCTCCAGATCACGAATTTCCTGGTTATATCCCGCGTGGAGTGCTATTTCTTTGGCTTCTCTCAGTTGCACCTTCAGCTTAGCAATTTGTTTACGTACAGCACCAAAGACCTCTCCACCCCACCACTGCATGTCAGTTGTCATCCGTCCTAATTTGTTGCACGTACCACCGGCTCCCAGTACACCATCGTCAGCTATGCTCGACGCCTCCTGCACCATCTGTTCGTACGCTGGATGCTTGGTCCACATGTCCTCATAGCGAAAAGGGCGCGAAAGGAATCTAGAGCGCTTGTGTCGTCTCCCCTGTGGTCGACACGGGCGAAACCCTAGCCGCCACTCAGACTCCCCCTCCCAGATCACCCCTTCCCTCGCCGCCGCCGGGCAAAGCCTGCGCGGCGTCGGCGGCGGCGGGGCCTTCCATTTTTCCTCTTGCGAGGTCAGGGCAGCGCGGGGCCGATCTGTTGAAGAGAGGCGGGGGGCACGACGGCCGCGACGTGCATACACCGTTTGGCGCGGCGCGCGCGGCGAGCAGGCGCCAGCGGGCACGGCGGCCGCGGCGAGCGAGCGGGGGCGGGGGTGACGAGCGCGGCGACCGCGACGAGCAGGCGCTGGCGGGCGCGACGGGCGCGGCAAGCGGGGCGTGGGTGGGCGTTGCGAGCGCGGTGAACGGTCACGGGCGCCGTTTAAGCGCTCCTGGGTGCTGCTCACCTGCCAGCGCGGGCAAGATGCGGGAGGCTGAGGCAGCCCCTGCGCGGATCTGGCGCGTTCGTGCGTCCTGCGGAGGTGCGAGCCTCGCAGCGGCCGTTCTCGATCTGGAGCCTCGTGGACGGATCTCGTTGCCCGGAGCGGTGGTGGTGACTGTGCCAGTGGGGTTGGCGGATGCTGTTGGGCTCTCCTCTCAAGCGTGTCCTCGTCCAGCTCGTTCTAGCTACGGTGCCATACAACGTATGTGGTGCAGAGGAGGTTTCAGACAGACCAGATCCAGCTCGACTGGTCCTATTCTTGCACGCGGTGGTACGAGGCTGTCAGTTTGGCTGCGGTGTTCGTCCAGTTTCGGCGCGCGGCGGTGCAGGCCGTCCAATTCTAGTTCTGACTTGCTCTTCCTATGCGGTGCGGATCCTCGCCCAGTTCTGCGCACGGAGGCAAGGATGACCGGATATGGTTTTGGCTCGCCCAGGGCCTGTGTGTGGCGGGGCAGTCTAGCCAAGGTGACTCGTGTTCGCCGAGTTCCTGCATCCGGCGGTGACAAATCCGATCTTGGTAGTGTGTGCCTCGTCTCTTTCTGCCCGATGGCGCTGGTAGGCCTCGGATCCAGGATTGTTGGTGGAAGGCTCGGCTTCGGATGAAAATCCTGCATTGACCTAGTCAGTGCCGGCGGTAACGGCGTCTTTGGATGTCGTCTTCCTCCTTGGAGGTACCGTCGTGGAGCTTGCTCTTCGTACCTCATGGCATGTGGTCTCCGGGTGAAAACCTAAGATTTGGCTATTCCAGATCGGGTGACGGTGCTGTCTTCGGCATCACTTCCTCCTTGGAGGCGTCACCTTGGAGACCCGGCAATGGTTCCCGATGGTGTGCACGGTTGTTGGTGGAGCTTGGGTTGATGGTGGTGCCACCCCTTTTTTCTTTCTTTTCTTTTTGCACTAGCCTTTTTGCTGTGCTTTCCTCCTTGGAGGGCTCTTGTAACGCTTCTTCTGATCAATGAATTTGGTAGTTCTCCTGCCAACTTTCAAAAAAAAAGGGGGCGGGCCTTTGTGTGCAATAGTGGCCAGTGCTTCCATTTCACGAATAATTAGCGCCACCTGATCAGAGTCTTCCGTAATGATATGTTCAACCGACGTGTTTGAAAACATCTGCATGAAGTTTGCATCGCATGTTGCCTGGTCAAACCTCACCTTAATATTTTCATCTCTCTCTCTTTTGTTATCCCATATAAATGGGTATCCCGAAAAATCTAAATCTGCTAGTCCGTAGTCGGCCAAGCAGTCTCGAAACTCTTTCATCGGTGTTATGTTTCTCGGTTGTCCACCCAATTGTTCCGCTTGTACTAACGCCTTGTTGAAGTTGCCCTCACATAACCAAGGTAGATCGCCTTGTGCTCGAAGGTAGCGGATAGCCTCCCGTGTTCTATTTCGTAGCTCAGTGCGTGGCTCCCAATAGATTCCAGTGAACTTATAGGCTTTGCCCTCCGCCGATATTTCTGCATCAATAAAATACTTACACTATGGTTTGACTGAAACCTGAATGTGATCTCTCCATAACAGTGCTAGTCCACCACTCCTTCCTTCACGCTTAACCGCAACTCCTTGCCTGAACCCAAGAATCTATTTTAACTTTTCCATCACCCATGCACTTTTTTTTTGTTTTCGATAAAAATACCATCACTTGGTTGTAGGACAGTATCAAGTCCCTTAATTTGCCCACTGTCGTGTCCAGCCCTAGTCCTCGATAGTTTCAGGACAAGAAATTCATTAGTCTCGGCGGCCCTTTCTCTGCAGGGTCCGCAGCTTCATCATTTTTTTCTAAGATACGGTCAAAGACTGAGGCAAACTTTTGCCTTTTATAGTTACCGTAGCAATGGCGTGAGGACGTGAGGTGGACGTGGCTGGCATAAAGTGCTGCTGTGATATGGCCTAAAGTGCAGTTACCATATAGATAATGCTATTGATTTGTGCAGATTAAGATAAAGGGACGCCTGCAGACCATGAAGAAATAACTAGCTTAGTGTGTACAGATAATCTGTTTACATATGATTTGTGTGGTCTTTTCTTTGTGAAGTCGGAACTCTGGGGCAAAATTTTATTTTTTTTATCACAGATTATCGATCACTGGCAAAAGACACCCAAAGATGAAATAGTGCAGATGGGGGATCTCTTCTGTAGTAGAAAATGTCAAAAGAAAACAAGAGTGGAAGAGAGAGGCTGTTGGGGCTGAATCTCTCAACTCCCTTCTCTCTCGGCTGACTCTCACACCCAACTCAAGAACAATGGAGACACGGATGTTTGGTGAGCTGCTGTGTCACACAGCCGAGCTCTTTTCTTCTCTCTATTCTCTTAATCAAACAAACTGGATTACAACGCTTTAAGTAGCTAGCTCGCACACGTTGCCAGGCCACAACCTGCCCGGCTCTTGTGCACACGACCTGCTCCACTAACCAACTAAGCCACGACCTATTCTTATGGCACTAACACATGCATGCATAACAACTTCCTAGATAACTTGTGCATCCCGTTAGCTTCAGATCTTTGCATGCAGCAGCTTCTCACTGCACGTTGGAGTCTCTCCATGCATGCTCTTCCAGCTGAACCATCGTCAGGTGTACGCCTCGCACGTACCTCTGCACAGACACACTACTATATGCAAATACAAAAATAAACATGCAGATACACAAGACATCAAGATTATATCTAACATTCAACCTCCTAATCTTGATGTCCATTCTTCACGCAGAAACTTCAAAGAAGGGCTGGTCCGTCGCTGTCGTAGCCGGCCAACAGCGCTTTCTCCTCATTCTCCTTCTTCTTCTCCGGACACTCCCAAGCAAAGTGACCAAAGTCATCACAGTTATAGCACTGTACCTCGCTCTTGTCTTTGCGCCTTCCACCACGGCCATGTCCGCGGCCACGGCCGCGTCCTCGCGATGAGTCATGCCCTCTCGCCAAGAGAAGTTGCTCCTCTTCACGCGCCGTCTCCCGCCCCTTGACGAGCTCCTCATGCGCCTTGAGTGAACCAATGGCCTCCTCCATGGCCATCTTGTTGGTGTCGCCGAACAACGCAATTGATGACACAACGTGGATGAACTTGTTGGAGACGGCTCGCAGCAGCTTCTTCACGACGTACTTCTCCTCCAGCGGATCACCAAGCTCACGGATGCGTCCCACGAGCATCGTGAACCTCGCCGCGAAATCATCCACGGACTCTGCATCACCCATCTTGAGGCCATCAAACTCCGAGCGCAAGGACTGAATCCTCGCCTCCCGGACGCGCTCGACGCCAACGTGAATGGAGCGTAGCGCCGCCCACACATCGGCGGCGGTCTCCTTCTCCGCTACGCGCAGCAGCGTCGTGTCGTCGATCGACTGGGAGATGATCGTCATGGCCATCTCCTCCTTGCCCTTGTCGACCTCCGTGGACGACGCCTCGCGATCAACGGCAGCCCATGCGCCGTTGGCTCGCAAGAGGTACTTCATCCTCATCGCCCATGCCGCGTAGTTCGTCCTTGTTAGCAGCGGGAATGGAAGCTTCCCCGCTGCCGCCGTCGCCGCCGCCGTCGCGGCCACCGCCATCGCCGCCGAGTCGCTCGGCACCAGCGCTCCACTCGCTGAAGAATCACGCGGCATCGTCTTCGTCATCACCTAGCTCTGATACCAAATGTTGGGGCTGAATCTCTCAACTCCCTTCTCTCTCGGCTGACTCTCACAGCCAACTCAAGAATAATAGAGACACGGATGTTTGGTGAGCTGCTGTGTCACACAGCCGAGCTCTTTTCTTCTTTCTATTCTCTTAATCAAACAAACTGGATTACAACGCTTTAAGTAGCTAGCTCGCACACGTTGCCAGGCCACAACCTGCCCGGCTCTTGTGCACACGACCTGCTCCACTAACCAACTAAGCCACGACCTATTCTTATGGCACTAACACATGCATGCATAACAACTTCCTAGATAACTTGTGCATCCCGTTAGCTTCAGATCTTTGCATGCAGCAGCTTCTCACTGCACGTTGGAGTCTCTCCATGCATGCTCTTCCAGCTGAACCATCGTCAGGTGTACGCCTCGCACGTATCTCTGCACAGACACACTACTATATGCAAATACAAAAATAAACATGCAGATACACAAGACATCAAGATTATATCTAACAGAGGCCAACTTCTCTTTGGCTATTAATACTCCAGAACTATTCGCTTTATTAATCCCTCCTTAGAACGCAAAGCAAGAAGAGCCGCCTGAATAAGATGAAAAAAGGACACAAGAAAACCAATCCGGACAGCAGTTAGAAGTGTGATTGGTGGTCAAGGCTCAAGATCAGAAGTCGATGCCCAAGAATACGGATCTGGGAAAGAGGGATGCTCTGTGAAAAACTTAGAAGAGACAGAGGAGGGCCTCCCGATTCTTCCTAGCAACCAAAAATAACTACTAACTAAGAGCATCTGTCGGCCTTTTTTTCGAAACGGAGGCAAAAGAATTGCCTCATCGATTAATTAAGAAGAAGAGAATTGCCCAGTTAATTTACGGAAAACCGGGCTAAAACCAATACAATCAACCCATAATCGGACTACTCACAAATCCTGAGATCCCACGAGCACACATGAAACCCGCCAAACCCTCCCAACACACAACATCCACAACTCCCGACACTTGTACAACACAACGGAACCCGACAAGAACATCGCAACAGAAGATAGTGGACCACACCAAAACCACAATGACGACCAAAGTGTGAGGAAGAGCCGAGAAACCGAGAGCCATTCATTAAGCAGCTGTGGGCGCCTTACCTATGACGCCACTCTTCTTGCCTTTACACCTTAGTGACTTCTTCACTAAGCCAGGGGGGCAATCATTTGCCTCCTTGCATTTGCCGTTGAATGTCGGCCTTTGAACATCCAAGAACAGCGACACATGAACAGTCAGAGCAAAAAAAAAAACATCAAGATTTGGGGAAAGAACAACCAAGAACAGCAATAGTGGATCTGGTCCCTCGGCCTTTCTTGAACCGAGCTCATGGGAGGATCTGGTGGCGAGCGTCCTGACCCTGGCATTTGTTCTTCTTCCCCTTCTTGCTCTTCTTCTTCTCGCCTCCACGTGTTGCACCTTGGTGAAGCGGTTGACTCAAATCTCGTGGAGGAGCTCGTCGGAGATGTGGACCGCCATGGATTTGGGGGGAGCAGCAGATTTTGCGGGAGAAAACAAAGAAGCACGTAAATTAGCAGATCTCAAAGACACGGATGAGTGAAACAATCATACGCATGGAGCGAAATAAACAAGTAGAACAAATCAAAAAGAAAGAATTAAGGGAAGAACTCACAGGATGGTGGGATTCAAAACTTGGAAAGTGAATCAGCATTCTCAGTAATCGGGCAGCATGCCGGACAGGTGCAGGCAGAAGCATCAGCACACACACCACCCATATCACGTTGAATTATCCACCCGTGCGATAACGTGAGAGGAGATGAACGTAAAGGTACGACAGTCGGGACGAAAGAGCCCTATAGCTACTACTTAAAGAAAGAACAACATTTATTTTCGTGCCAGGCGGAGTGCTTCGTCCAACATTCCATTTTCTTTATGGTCATTCCTTGAAAACCGCCTTAATTGTTCCCTCTTTTATCGACTTACCAAATAAACTATATTTTCTTTGGCAAGTAAAATAAGTGACTACAAAATAAAATCATACGAAAAATATGGTAAACATTTATTTACACAATCATATGATTCGGACAGGTAAACTATTTGATAATGTACTAGAATATGGACTATGATAAGTCCAACAGGCGTGACACGAACATATGACAACTCCAGACGTTTTTGATGACAAATTAGTGACACGGGGATGACAACTTTAGTTGTCAAGCATAACAACTTCTTTTCGGGTGAGAATTTCCAGTTTTTTTTTGTTTTCTTTTTCGGATGACAATTTAAGTTGTAAAAAAATCAGGACCGAAGTGCTTCGTGTCACACGTGTGACAGATATCATTTGGATAAGAATATTCATACCCTGTACTTTAGGAACGCTGTTATTAGGAGAAAAAACCACGTCGAAATCGGCATGATGTCACGTGCTCTTGTATGTTGCGGCGTTTACGAGGAAGTGGAGTTTTTGAGCTCGGGCTCATTTGAGCCCGGTGAACAGTAAAATCCAAAAAAAAATCAAAAAAATCTGATTTTTTTTTGATAGAAACATTGAAAAAAGTTTTACGTGCTCCCAAAATTTCATATTGAAATCACATTCCTGGAAATTGTGGCGAAAAAAACAAAATTGATGCTTCAAATGTGTTACTTGAAAAGCATTTTGAAGTGCTGATTTTGTTTTTTTTTTTGGCACGACCTCCGCGAATGTCTTTTCAAGATGAAATTTTGTGATTGTGAAAAACTTTTGTCAATGTTTGCACAAAAAAAAATCAGAATTTTTTAAGCGAGTTTATATTTTTTTTCGATTTTACTGTTCATCCCGAGTTCAAGTGAGCTCGGGAGCAGAAGATGACTTTCCCGTTTACGACTCCTATCATACTCGAGCGTATACTCGAGTAGCACTAGTATAGTAGTAGGACTTAGTCACCGAGTAGTAGGGCGTCTAATTAAAATTGCCAAATACATTGATGAATACGAGCTGCGTGGGAATCACGAAGCATGTGTGCGGTCCAGATTCCGAGATCACCTGGACCCGAGAGCCGAAGCTGATTTCCGCCGAGTAGTATTGCTTTTGGTAGGTAGCTAGTGCTATTTATATGCATGTACCGATGTACGTACCTTGGTCGTGAATCAATAAACCTCAGAATTGCTATGCTAGCGAAGCTTTCCTATCTGCGCATCTCGCCGGAATTGCTCCATCCCGTCGATCGGCTTGCCTAGCTAGTCGCGGACGCCGGGAACGAAAGTGCTCGGGCGTGGGGCCAACAAGCAGCAGGCCGGCCCGCGAACCCACACCTGGTCCTGCGGCGATGGCGCTCTCCAAACTCTCTCGCCAGTCGCTCCTCCCCAGCTTCCTCTACTCCGCCTCCGCCCCGCCTCCCAGTCCTACCAGGTCCCAGCCGCGACCCCTGTTCCGGCCTTCGGCTGTGGCGCTGGCGGAGGCAGGCCGTTCTCGATCCAGTCCCCGAACAAGAAGATCAA
This sequence comes from Elymus sibiricus, assembly GCA_039707655.1. NCBI lineage: Eukaryota > Viridiplantae > Streptophyta > Magnoliopsida > Poales > Poaceae > Elymus > Elymus sibiricus. The sequence goes on from CM077667.1 coordinate 53,656,971, forward strand.
GATGTATTCTCCGGCCTTCTACGCCGCCTGCAGCGCCGGAGGAATCGCCAGCTGTGGGCTCACCCACATGTCCGTCACCCCGCTCGACCTCGTCAAGTGCAATATGCAGGTGAACTCCTACTTCTGTCTGTGCCCTCCCCTGGTTTGAAGCACTGTTTCCCAAGGTTTTTGAAGTATTTTGGACATAACATATTTGTTTCAATTGATTCAGATTAACCCACAGAAATACAAGAGCATCTCATCTGGTTTTCGTGTCCTGCTAAGAGCATCTTCAACAGGCGCGCTACGGCGCAGCGCGTTAAAATAGTTTTGCAGCATCGAAATGCACTTTTTTAGCGCGTGGCAAGGCGCCCGCTCCAGCAGGCGCCGCAAAATGGGACGCGGCGTCAGGCGCTGCAAAATGCAGCGCGCACGAGCTGTCAGACGCATGTCTGGCGGCGCGCGCGAGCAGCTAAACGCTATGAAATATTTCAAACGTAAATAAAATCAAAAGATAAAACAGAGAAAAATAAATCAATAATAAATAGTTCAATTATTAGTACAACTCAAACAAATAGTTTATTTTCAATACAACAAATAGTTCAACAATACAACATGAAACATACAACATCAAACTAATTTTGGCGGCCATGTCATGCCCACCACTTCTCAATTAGATCATTCTGAAGATCATCATGCGTTTCGGCACGTCGAATGGCATGATATGAGGCAATAAATCGGGCTACCCTCGCAGCCCTCCTCTGCACTCGCACGGGATGTCCCAACAATTCATACTGAGAAAGTCTAAATCTTGCCCACGCTCATTCTCGATGATCATGTTATGAATGATCACGCAAGTGTTCATGATGTACCAAAGGATCTTTTGATCCCAAAATCTAGCCGGTCCTCCCACAATAGCAAATTGGGCTTGCAAAGTCCCAAAAGCTCTCTCTACATCTTTCCTAACCGCCGACTGAGCACTGTGAAAATCAAGTTTTTTCTTACCTTGTGGTTTCGACAACGGCTTCACAAATGTTTGCCACCTTGGGTAGATGCCATACGCAAGATAGTAGCCATAGTTGTATGTATGGCCATTTGCTACAAACTCCACCGGTGCAGTTTCACCATTTGCAATCTTATTCATGAATGGTGACCGATTAAGAACGTTGATGTCATTCAAAGATCCAACATTTCAAAAAAAAGCATTCAAAATCCAAGTCTCCTGATCGGCCACTGCTTCAAGGATTATAGTGGAACCTTTTTTGGCCGTGGAATTGACCATGTCATGCCTTAGGGCAGTTCTTTGAACTCCAATGCATGCAATCTATTGAGCCAAGCATACTTGGGAACCCGCGAGCTTTGTTCATCTTCAAAATCCTTGCGGTGTCTTCAGCATTGGGAGCTCTCAAATATTCATCTCCAAACACTTGCACAATTCCGACTGCGATGCGCTTAACACACATGATGGCTTGACTCTCATCCATGGCCAAGTGGTCATCAACGAGATCCGCCGGAATACCGTATGCCAACATACGCAAAGCGGCAGTCACCTTTTGAAATGTGCTATGCCCGAGTTCTCCGGCGGCATTCCTCCTTTTCTGAAAAAACCGATCATGGCTCGTCAGTTTCTCTGCAATGCTTTTGAACAGCTCGATGCTCATCCTGAAACGGCGTCGAAAATAGGACTCGGGGTATGTGGCATTCTCCGCAAAATAGTTCCTTATCAATCTGTTGTGGGCATCGATCTTATCCCTCTACAATTTCTGATGAGCCATAACCGAACCACCGTGCCTTGGTTTTTTATTGACGTGCATAGCTACGATTATTGCAAGGTCCTCCTCCTCTTGAATATCAAATTTATCGTCGGAAGAATCATAGGACGAACTCATCTACAATATTGTATTTAAACTAGTTTAAAACTACGAACAAAATGCATCAAATTCATCTACAAAATGTAAAGTTGAAGTATACATATCTTGCAAGAGTTTTGTCAAACACCTTGTGGGTGCCGAGCTCCAAACGGCCGTCGGGCGATGTTCGTCAGAAGGATGGTGCGCTCGAGCGGCGGCAGCGAGCGGGGGAGGTGGAGAAAGCTGCGGCGGCGCGCGGGGAAGGGCGGGGAAGCGGCGGCGGCGCGCCGGAGCAAGGGGAAAAGTATCCGGTCGGCGGCGACGGCGCCTGCGAGGTGAGATCTGGCGGTTGGGGGAGGGGAGGAGAGTCGCGCGCACGTCGTCGTTGTCCAGCATGCGGGAGCGGGCGCACCAAATACACCGCGTGCGATGCGGTTTTGGCCCGCTCGCTGGACCGCGTTTAGCGCGCGCAATTTTCTGGCGCCTGCTGGAGCGCCCAACTCAGCTCCGCGTGCGCTAAAAACTGTTTTTTTGTAGCGCACAGCGTAAATAGCGCGCCTGTTGGAGTTGCTCTAAATGAGCAAGGAGCTAGGGGTTCTTCAGGGGATGGGCCCCTACCTTGCTGGGTTACAGTGCTCAGGGGGCTTGCAAGTTTGGTTCTGTGAGTTCTTCAAGAAGACCTACTCAGATATGGCTGGGCCTGAGAATGCCATCAAGTACAAGACCCTAATTTACCTTGCAGGGTCAGCTTCTGCTGAGCTGATTGCTGATGTCGCTCTCTGCCCCATAGAAGCTGTGAAGGTTCGTGTGCAGACACAACCTAGATTTGCTCGTGGGTTGAGTGATGGGCTCCCCAAGTTCATCAAAGCTGAGGGTGCTGCTGGGTAAGTAAATTTACCAAATGTCTGAAGATCTTCATGATTTGCTACTCATTTCCTCATTATATCCCTAAAAGTTCTACTCGTTGTTAATGCCAGGCTTTACAAGGGAATAGTTCCTCTCTGGGGTCGCCAGATTCCTTGTAAGTGATTCTCTTGTCATTATATTATATTACAAGACCACGCCGCCACGCCGAGATGAACTTCCCAAACCTCGTCCAAGATAGGCTGCTAATCTGTCGTGGTAAGCTGCTTGATCGAGCATAGGCTATATCTTGCTTTTAGCGAGAGGGTAGGAAATCTTGCTCAAAGAGTACACACTAGCATGGAAGAAGCGCGGCGCAACGCCGCGCCCGTGACCAATTCCGTTAGTATTTTGCCGAAATAAGTCAGAAGACAACATGTATTACGCGAGAAAATAAAATGAAAAGAAGAATAGAAATTCTATTATTACCCTATGATCTATGTAGGCACGTAAGAAACATTAAATGATTTAACAAATTAAGTAAACCGGCTGGCCTATTAATATAGTTTTTCCTTTCGTAAGTAAAACAAAAGTGATGGGCACCATAGACGATGGCAAGAATATGGCTATTCTTCTTGCGTAGGTAAATGCACCGAGGGAGAAGAAGTCTCACTTTTGGTAGGGATTGTCTTGTAATTTTTTTCTTGATTACTGTTTACATGAATGCATAATGATGATTTACTGTTTTTGTTGTTCAAATTTATTTGGGTGTATTGTTCTTGGTTATAATTCAGTTGATATTTCGGTTTATGGTTCAGGTGAGTTAATGTTTTCCGTTTATTCATGTGTTGTTCCATTTCATTGGTTTTAATGTTCCGGGTTAGTCGGGTTTATTGTTTTGGTTTATTTGGGTTATTGTTTTGGTTTAGCATTCTGGGTATTGTTTAGGTAATTGTTGGTGCACTATTCACCGATGTCTTGGTGTAAAAAATAGTAATTGGTCAATAACTTAAACTTATTTTCCCCACGGGTTACCGTTCATGCAAATATATTATTTCGGTCTATTGTTTTGTGCCTTGACAACACCATCACCGGAAAGGTTCGGGAAACGATTGACGCAACTCTGCAGCGATACACCGGTGGAGAAATGATGTGTAGAAAAATTCTAAAGCTTCACTCTCCATATATGGACGTGAGAGTGGAGGGGGGGGAGAGAAATGATGTGCAGAAAAAAATCCTATTTTTTGAACGTGTATTTTTTTCTGGATAATTGTTCTCGAAAGGTAGTGTTCACTGGTGGGTGTTGTTCGTACATGTCTACTATTTATTGATACTATTCACTACTGGCCACCTAAATGAATAGTAGAAGTGCAAAAAAGTCAAAAATGAGAAAAAGGGAATGCTTCCCATGTTGATTTATTATTTTTATTATTTCGGTTTATTCGGGTGTATTATTCTCGGTTATAATTCAGGTACTGTATGGTCTTATAGTTCAGGTGGGAAATGATGTGTAAAAAAATTATGAAGCTTAACTCTGCACATATGGACGTAAGGGTGGAAACTTATTTTCCCCACGGGTTACTGTTCATGCAAATATATTGTTCAGGTCTATTGTTTTGTGCCTTGACAACACCATCACCGGAAAGGTTCGTGAAACGATTTACGCAACTGTGCAGCGATACATCGGTGGAGAAATGATGTGTAGAAAAATTCTAAAGCTTCACTCTCCATATATGGACGTGAGGGTGGGGGGGGGGAGAAATGATGTGCAGAAAAAATCCTATTTTTTGAACGTGTATTTTTTTTACTGTTCACTGGTGGCTGTTGTTCATACATGTCTACTATTTATTGATACTATTCACTACTGGCCACCTAAACAAATAGTAGAAGTGCAAAAAAGTCAAAAATGAGAAAAAGGGAATGCTTCCCATGTTGATTTATTATTTTTATTATTTCGGTTTATTCGGGTGTATTATTCTCGGTTATAATTCAGGTACTGTATGGCCTTATAGTTCATGTGGGAAATGATGTGTAGAAAAATTACGAAGCTTAACTTTTCGAGTAGTATCTTTTTTATATAGAAAACTTTTTCATCGGAGGTCGTGTGCAAAAGTTACGGCCATTTTACCGAAACACGGCGGTTTTTTTTTGCAAAAAAATTCAAAATTCATCTTTGTTAATTTTTGTAACAACTAGAACACATAACACATCGGCATCTATTTTTTTGAATTTTTTTGAATCATTTATCATTTTCTTTTATTTTTTTTCAAACTGAAAAGGCGATCCACCGGGGGGGGGGGGGGGGGGGTTGGGTGTCTGTGTGTGTGGTGGGGTGTGTGTCTGTGTGCGTGAGACATAGTAATGGCGCACCCTCCCTGGTGCGCCATTGCTAGGGTTAGCAATGGCGCACCAGGGAGGGTGCGCCATTACTATGTCTCACGCACACAGACACACACCCCCCCACCAGACATAGCAATGGCGCACCACACCAAGGTGCGCCATTACTAAGGTGCATAGTAATGGCGCACCTAGGTGTGGTGCGCCATTGCTATGTCTGGTGGGGTGGGGGGTGGGCAAAAAAAATAGCAATGGCGCACTGCTCAGGTGGTGCGCCACTACTAAAAAAATAACAATGGCGCACCTGTTTCTGGTGCGCCATTGCTATATAGCAGTGGCGCACCACCACCATGGTGCGCCACTAATATGGATATTGGCTATAGCCAGTTTTGTAGTAGTGCACTGTGAAGCGAAAAGCTTGGCATAAAAATCTGGTGTCATGGCACGCATCTCCTCGTTTATATATATTTCACTTCGGCTCATCCTCCCTTAGTAGAGCGCTGACTGTTTTTCCGCCTCGGATATGATGCTCTATTTCTGAATATAATGAGTGTTTTGGTCTCCCACTTGTAGCCAGTCCAAACGTGACCTTTTCCTTTGCATAATCTCCTCCTTTTCATACATGTCACGTAGCTGATCGTGTCATCCTCCCTCTCCTTTGGCACACACGTGCTTCATGACCTGTCATCCTCCCTCTCCGACCATTGCCCGATATTGCTTGCTGATGACAAGGGTCCTAGGAGGCCGAGAACCTTCAAGTTCGAAAACTTTTAGGCATCGATGCTCGGGTTCTTTGAAGTGGTGCAAAAGGCATGGAATGAGCCGGTTGGTCACTCTGAACCTTATATCATCCTTTTCCATAAGCTTAATAAGACGGCTCTTCGCCTCTCTGAGTGGAGCCGGAGCCTTTTCTCAAAGGCCAAGATCCACCTACATGCCGCTCTTCTAGTGATCCTTCGCCTTGATATCGCACAAGAGGGGAGACAACTCTCAGCTGAGGAGCGTGATCTTTGAGCTAGACTCAAGAAGAGAGTCACCATGATTGAGAAAGCACGGAAGAGACAATGTGCTAGAATTTCCAACATCAAAGAAGGGGGTGCCAACACAAAGTTCTTCGACCGTCGAGTTAACGCAAGGAGGCGGAAGAACCACATCCATAGAATAATGAACGTGCATGGCTGGCTGACTGAGCATGAAGACAAAGAGAAAATAATATATGACCACTTCTCGGTGATCATGAAAAAGGGCGGGAGGAGAACAAAAGACTTCAAGTGGGAGGAAATACATCCTGACCCGGTCGACTTGCATGAACTTGGCCAAACAATTACTGAGAAGGAGGTCCAAGAGGCAATCAACGACATGCCAAGTGACAAGGCACCCGATCCGGATGGCTTCACAGGCCTCTTTTACAAAAAGTGTTGGGACATCATCAAACATGACCTCACGAGGGTGATTAACCACTTTGATTCCCTTATCACAACAAACCTCCAATGGTTAAATTATGCCAATGTTGTGCTCCTGCCAAAGAAAGAAGGGGCGGAGAGGATTGGTGACTATTGGCCCGTTAGCCTCATTCATGCGACTCCGAAGATCATTGAGAATGTTCTATGCATAAGGCTTGGACCGCACATGTGTACCCTCATGATATGTCTCCGTCGTATCTACTTTTCCTCACACTTTTGCCCTTGTTTTGGACTCTAATTTGCATGGTTTGAATGAAACTAACCCGGACTAACGCTGTTTTCAGCAGAACTACCATGGTGTTGTTTTTTGTGCATAAATAAAAGTTCTCGGAATTGAACGAAACTTTTTGGAGATTTATTTTGGAATAAATAAAAAATACTGGAGTCAAGAACCACCGGAGGGGGGCCAGAGGCTGGCCAGCATACACCAGGGCGCGCCAGCCCCCCCAGGCGCGCCCTGGTGGGTTGTGCCCACCTCGTGGCCCCACTGACCCTAATTCCGCCACTATAAATTCCTATTTTCGGAGAAAAAAATCAGAGAGAAAGTTTCATCGCGTTTTACGATACGGAGCCGCCGCCACCTCATGTTCTTCATCGGGAGGCCAGATCTGGAGCCCGTTCGGGGCTCCGGAGAGGGGAATCTTTGGTCTTCGTCATCATCGACCCTTCTCCATCGCCAATTCCATGATGCTCCCCACCGGGAGTGAGTAATTCCTTCGTAGGCTTGCTGGTCGGTGAGGAGTTGGATGAGATTCATCATGTAATCGAGTTAGTTTTGTTAGGGCTTGATCCCTAGTATCCACTATGTTCTGAGATTGATGTTGCTATGACTTTGCTATGCCTAATGCTTGTCACTAGGGCCCGAGTGCCATGATTTCAGATCTGAACCGTTTATGTTATTACCATTATATCTATGTTCTTGATCCGATCTTGCCTAGTCATATGCACTTATTACATGTTATGATCCATCAACCCCATAGTGACAATATTTGGGGTACTTCACGGTGATGACCGTAGTTTGAGGAGTTCATGTATTCACCGTGTGTTAATGCTTTGTTTCGGTTCTCTATTAAAAGGAGGCCTTAATATCCCTTAGTTTCCTTATGGACCCCGCTGCCACGGGAGGGTAGGACAAAAGATGTCATGCAAGTTCTTTTCCATAAGCACGTATGACTATTTACGGAATATATGCCTACATTACATTTATGAACTGGAGCTAGTTCTGTGTCGCCCTAGGTTATGACTGTTATATGATGAATATCATCCAACGAGTTCATCGATCCAGTGCCTACGAGTTTTCCACTTATTGTTCTTGCTAAGTTACTACTGCTGTTGCTACTGTTCCAACTGCTACAAAATTATTGCTATCACTGCTACTGTTACCGTTACTGCTACTACTGCTATCAAACTACCATATTACTGTGCTACTGATCACTTTGCTGCAGATATTTAATCTTCAGGTGTGGATGAATTGACAACTCAGCTGCTAATACTCTCAAATATTCTTTGGCTTCTCTTGTGACGAATCTATAAATTTGGGTTGAATACTCTACCCTCGAAAACTGTTGCTATCCCCTATACTTGTGGGTTATCACCTCACCTCCAACGCTCAGAGTGCCCTCATCAAAACGCGAAGTATTCATGACAATTTCATGTACGTTCGCAACTTTGCGCGTCGTCTCCACAAGGCCAAGACCCCACCCCTCCTGTTCAAGCTCGATATTCGGAAGGCCTTCGAATCTGTCAGGTGGGAGTACATCTTGGATCTTCTGCAGCGGAGAGGATTCCCAAGAAAATTTAGGGAGTGAATTGCGGCTTTTCTCTGTTCATCTTCTTCGAGGATATTCCTAAACGGACTAGCTGGTTCTCCGATTAAGCATGGTCGTGGCCTGCGGCAGGGGCCCCCCACTCCCCCCTCTTGTTCGTCATCACCATTGACCCGCGGCAGCAAATTCTTGATGTGGCAACGAGGAAGGGGCTTCTCCATAAGATCAGGGGGAGGGGTGTCATGATGTGCACCTCTCTCTATGCGGACGACACGACGGTTTTCCTGGCCCCGATAAAGAGAGATGTTGATAATCTTGCAGCCATTCTCAGAGACTTCGGGGATGTCACAGGTCTTTGCACCAACTTTCACAAGAGATTGATGATCCCCATTCGCTGCAACCACCTCGACTTGGTGCACATCACCCTAAGTTTGTCGGCGACCAGAGCTTCCTTCCCACTATGCTATTTGGGGCTACCCCTATCCGTCTGGAAGCTCAAGTTAGTTCACCTGCAATTCCTCATGGACAAGGTCGCGAGCAGGTTGAGAACATATGAGGGTCAAAACATCACACCCATTGGGCGATCGGCTCTTATTAAGTCCGGCGTGACTTCCCAACTGATCTACTTCATCACACCTCTTGTCATTCTGCCAAGCATCCTTCAAAGTGTCACCAAGCTTGAGCGCGCTTTCCTTTGGGTCAGTACGGACAAGACGACGGGGGCAAAATACAAGGTTAATTGGGAAATTGTGTGTCGACCGCAAGAATACGGTAGGCTTGGGATCCTCAACACCAACAAGTTTGCGCGTGCATTGCGCCTTCGTTGGCCTTGGTATGAATGGATAGAGCCGAACAAGATGTGGGTGGGCATGGAAACCCATGCGACGAGGAAGATCTAAAAAAATTCTATGCCTCTACCACCATTATTGTTGGCAACGTCGTGAAGACCCCATTTTGGGACTCTCCTTGGCTTCTTGGGCGCCAGCCCAAAGACATCGCCCCCTCATCCACGAGGTCTCTTCGCGGAAAAATTGGAAGGTGCATGAGGCCCTCAGAGAGAACGCATGGATACTCAAGATCAGGCCCCCCACCGTTGTTTCCGCTGAGCACATTCGGCAATTCTTCACTCTATGGATGCTTTTGCATGAGGTCCACCTTGATGAACAAACTGAGGATGGCATCATTTGGAAGCATACGACATGTGGGCTCTACTCAGTGGCCTCCGTTTACAGAGCACAGTTCCTGGGCATGGTGTTCTCATCCATGGACCAAATAATTTGGAAGGTTTGGGCCCCTCCAAAGGTCAAGTTTTTTTGCTTCAAAACAGGATTTGGAGTGCCGATAGGCTAGCTAAGCGTGGCTGGCCCAACTGCGGTCTTTGTCCCCTGTGCAAGAGGGTGCAAGAATCTGGACCTCACCTATTCTTTTCTTGTCGCTTCACTCTCAGACTATGGAATTTGATCATTCAAAAATTCAGCATCCCTGACCTGGACACCTCCACATGGCAATTGTTGGAATCGGTTGAGGATTGGTGGGCTTGTACAAGCGCTGAAGGCACCCACAACAGAAAAGCTAGGGCTTCGCTTACCATGCTTGTGTCGTGGACGGTATGGAATGAGAGAAACACAAGAGTTTTCCGGCAAAAAAGCGCTCCACCGCCAATCCTCCTACAAGCTATCACAAATGAAGCGAACCTTTGGATTGCTGCCGGGGCGAAGAAGCTAGGGTCCATCTTAGTATGCGAGTAATCATTCATGTCAAATTTTGGTTGTGTGATGTAACAAACTCTGTTCTCTTCTTATTTAATGAACGAGGCAAAGCTTTTGCCTTCGTTTCCAAAAAAAGAACGTAGCTGATCCTCCAGATCACGAATTTCCTGGTTATATCCCGCGTGGAGTGCTATTTCTTTGGCTTCTCTCAGTTGCACCTTCAGCTTAGCAATTTGTTTACGTACAGCACCAAAGACCTCTCCACCCCACCACTGCATGTCAGTTGTCATCCGTCCTAATTTGTTGCACGTACCACCGGCTCCCAGTACACCATCGTCAGCTATGCTCGACGCCTCCTGCACCATCTGTTCGTACGCTGGATGCTTGGTCCACATGTCCTCATAGCGAAAAGGGCGCGAAAGGAATCTAGAGCGCTTGTGTCGTCTCCCCTGTGGTCGACACGGGCGAAACCCTAGCCGCCACTCAGACTCCCCCTCCCAGATCACCCCTTCCCTCGCCGCCGCCGGGCAAAGCCTGCGCGGCGTCGGCGGCGGCGGGGCCTTCCATTTTTCCTCTTGCGAGGTCAGGGCAGCGCGGGGCCGATCTGTTGAAGAGAGGCGGGGGGCACGACGGCCGCGACGTGCATACACCGTTTGGCGCGGCGCGCGCGGCGAGCAGGCGCCAGCGGGCACGGCGGCCGCGGCGAGCGAGCGGGGGCGGGGGTGACGAGCGCGGCGACCGCGACGAGCAGGCGCTGGCGGGCGCGACGGGCGCGGCAAGCGGGGCGTGGGTGGGCGTTGCGAGCGCGGTGAACGGTCACGGGCGCCGTTTAAGCGCTCCTGGGTGCTGCTCACCTGCCAGCGCGGGCAAGATGCGGGAGGCTGAGGCAGCCCCTGCGCGGATCTGGCGCGTTCGTGCGTCCTGCGGAGGTGCGAGCCTCGCAGCGGCCGTTCTCGATCTGGAGCCTCGTGGACGGATCTCGTTGCCCGGAGCGGTGGTGGTGACTGTGCCAGTGGGGTTGGCGGATGCTGTTGGGCTCTCCTCTCAAGCGTGTCCTCGTCCAGCTCGTTCTAGCTACGGTGCCATACAACGTATGTGGTGCAGAGGAGGTTTCAGACAGACCAGATCCAGCTCGACTGGTCCTATTCTTGCACGCGGTGGTACGAGGCTGTCAGTTTGGCTGCGGTGTTCGTCCAGTTTCGGCGCGCGGCGGTGCAGGCCGTCCAATTCTAGTTCTGACTTGCTCTTCCTATGCGGTGCGGATCCTCGCCCAGTTCTGCGCACGGAGGCAAGGATGACCGGATATGGTTTTGGCTCGCCCAGGGCCTGTGTGTGGCGGGGCAGTCTAGCCAAGGTGACTCGTGTTCGCCGAGTTCCTGCATCCGGCGGTGACAAATCCGATCTTGGTAGTGTGTGCCTCGTCTCTTTCTGCCCGATGGCGCTGGTAGGCCTCGGATCCAGGATTGTTGGTGGAAGGCTCGGCTTCGGATGAAAATCCTGCATTGACCTAGTCAGTGCCGGCGGTAACGGCGTCTTTGGATGTCGTCTTCCTCCTTGGAGGTACCGTCGTGGAGCTTGCTCTTCGTACCTCATGGCATGTGGTCTCCGGGTGAAAACCTAAGATTTGGCTATTCCAGATCGGGTGACGGTGCTGTCTTCGGCATCACTTCCTCCTTGGAGGCGTCACCTTGGAGACCCGGCAATGGTTCCCGATGGTGTGCACGGTTGTTGGTGGAGCTTGGGTTGATGGTGGTGCCACCCCTTTTTTCTTTCTTTTCTTTTTGCACTAGCCTTTTTGCTGTGCTTTCCTCCTTGGAGGGCTCTTGTAACGCTTCTTCTGATCAATGAATTTGGTAGTTCTCCTGCCAACTTTCAAAAAAAAAGGGGGCGGGCCTTTGTGTGCAATAGTGGCCAGTGCTTCCATTTCACGAATAATTAGCGCCACCTGATCAGAGTCTTCCGTAATGATATGTTCAACCGACGTGTTTGAAAACATCTGCATGAAGTTTGCATCGCATGTTGCCTGGTCAAACCTCACCTTAATATTTTCATCTCTCTCTCTTTTGTTATCCCATATAAATGGGTATCCCGAAAAATCTAAATCTGCTAGTCCGTAGTCGGCCAAGCAGTCTCGAAACTCTTTCATCGGTGTTATGTTTCTCGGTTGTCCACCCAATTGTTCCGCTTGTACTAACGCCTTGTTGAAGTTGCCCTCACATAACCAAGGTAGATCGCCTTGTGCTCGAAGGTAGCGGATAGCCTCCCGTGTTCTATTTCGTAGCTCAGTGCGTGGCTCCCAATAGATTCCAGTGAACTTATAGGCTTTGCCCTCCGCCGATATTTCTGCATCAATAAAATACTTACACTATGGTTTGACTGAAACCTGAATGTGATCTCTCCATAACAGTGCTAGTCCACCACTCCTTCCTTCACGCTTAACCGCAACTCCTTGCCTGAACCCAAGAATCTATTTTAACTTTTCCATCACCCATGCACTTTTTTTTTGTTTTCGATAAAAATACCATCACTTGGTTGTAGGACAGTATCAAGTCCCTTAATTTGCCCACTGTCGTGTCCAGCCCTAGTCCTCGATAGTTTCAGGACAAGAAATTCATTAGTCTCGGCGGCCCTTTCTCTGCAGGGTCCGCAGCTTCATCATTTTTTTCTAAGATACGGTCAAAGACTGAGGCAAACTTTTGCCTTTTATAGTTACCGTAGCAATGGCGTGAGGACGTGAGGTGGACGTGGCTGGCATAAAGTGCTGCTGTGATATGGCCTAAAGTGCAGTTACCATATAGATAATGCTATTGATTTGTGCAGATTAAGATAAAGGGACGCCTGCAGACCATGAAGAAATAACTAGCTTAGTGTGTACAGATAATCTGTTTACATATGATTTGTGTGGTCTTTTCTTTGTGAAGTCGGAACTCTGGGGCAAAATTTTATTTTTTTTATCACAGATTATCGATCACTGGCAAAAGACACCCAAAGATGAAATAGTGCAGATGGGGGATCTCTTCTGTAGTAGAAAATGTCAAAAGAAAACAAGAGTGGAAGAGAGAGGCTGTTGGGGCTGAATCTCTCAACTCCCTTCTCTCTCGGCTGACTCTCACACCCAACTCAAGAACAATGGAGACACGGATGTTTGGTGAGCTGCTGTGTCACACAGCCGAGCTCTTTTCTTCTCTCTATTCTCTTAATCAAACAAACTGGATTACAACGCTTTAAGTAGCTAGCTCGCACACGTTGCCAGGCCACAACCTGCCCGGCTCTTGTGCACACGACCTGCTCCACTAACCAACTAAGCCACGACCTATTCTTATGGCACTAACACATGCATGCATAACAACTTCCTAGATAACTTGTGCATCCCGTTAGCTTCAGATCTTTGCATGCAGCAGCTTCTCACTGCACGTTGGAGTCTCTCCATGCATGCTCTTCCAGCTGAACCATCGTCAGGTGTACGCCTCGCACGTACCTCTGCACAGACACACTACTATATGCAAATACAAAAATAAACATGCAGATACACAAGACATCAAGATTATATCTAACATTCAACCTCCTAATCTTGATGTCCATTCTTCACGCAGAAACTTCAAAGAAGGGCTGGTCCGTCGCTGTCGTAGCCGGCCAACAGCGCTTTCTCCTCATTCTCCTTCTTCTTCTCCGGACACTCCCAAGCAAAGTGACCAAAGTCATCACAGTTATAGCACTGTACCTCGCTCTTGTCTTTGCGCCTTCCACCACGGCCATGTCCGCGGCCACGGCCGCGTCCTCGCGATGAGTCATGCCCTCTCGCCAAGAGAAGTTGCTCCTCTTCACGCGCCGTCTCCCGCCCCTTGACGAGCTCCTCATGCGCCTTGAGTGAACCAATGGCCTCCTCCATGGCCATCTTGTTGGTGTCGCCGAACAACGCAATTGATGACACAACGTGGATGAACTTGTTGGAGACGGCTCGCAGCAGCTTCTTCACGACGTACTTCTCCTCCAGCGGATCACCAAGCTCACGGATGCGTCCCACGAGCATCGTGAACCTCGCCGCGAAATCATCCACGGACTCTGCATCACCCATCTTGAGGCCATCAAACTCCGAGCGCAAGGACTGAATCCTCGCCTCCCGGACGCGCTCGACGCCAACGTGAATGGAGCGTAGCGCCGCCCACACATCGGCGGCGGTCTCCTTCTCCGCTACGCGCAGCAGCGTCGTGTCGTCGATCGACTGGGAGATGATCGTCATGGCCATCTCCTCCTTGCCCTTGTCGACCTCCGTGGACGACGCCTCGCGATCAACGGCAGCCCATGCGCCGTTGGCTCGCAAGAGGTACTTCATCCTCATCGCCCATGCCGCGTAGTTCGTCCTTGTTAGCAGCGGGAATGGAAGCTTCCCCGCTGCCGCCGTCGCCGCCGCCGTCGCGGCCACCGCCATCGCCGCCGAGTCGCTCGGCACCAGCGCTCCACTCGCTGAAGAATCACGCGGCATCGTCTTCGTCATCACCTAGCTCTGATACCAAATGTTGGGGCTGAATCTCTCAACTCCCTTCTCTCTCGGCTGACTCTCACAGCCAACTCAAGAATAATAGAGACACGGATGTTTGGTGAGCTGCTGTGTCACACAGCCGAGCTCTTTTCTTCTTTCTATTCTCTTAATCAAACAAACTGGATTACAACGCTTTAAGTAGCTAGCTCGCACACGTTGCCAGGCCACAACCTGCCCGGCTCTTGTGCACACGACCTGCTCCACTAACCAACTAAGCCACGACCTATTCTTATGGCACTAACACATGCATGCATAACAACTTCCTAGATAACTTGTGCATCCCGTTAGCTTCAGATCTTTGCATGCAGCAGCTTCTCACTGCACGTTGGAGTCTCTCCATGCATGCTCTTCCAGCTGAACCATCGTCAGGTGTACGCCTCGCACGTATCTCTGCACAGACACACTACTATATGCAAATACAAAAATAAACATGCAGATACACAAGACATCAAGATTATATCTAACAGAGGCCAACTTCTCTTTGGCTATTAATACTCCAGAACTATTCGCTTTATTAATCCCTCCTTAGAACGCAAAGCAAGAAGAGCCGCCTGAATAAGATGAAAAAAGGACACAAGAAAACCAATCCGGACAGCAGTTAGAAGTGTGATTGGTGGTCAAGGCTCAAGATCAGAAGTCGATGCCCAAGAATACGGATCTGGGAAAGAGGGATGCTCTGTGAAAAACTTAGAAGAGACAGAGGAGGGCCTCCCGATTCTTCCTAGCAACCAAAAATAACTACTAACTAAGAGCATCTGTCGGCCTTTTTTTCGAAACGGAGGCAAAAGAATTGCCTCATCGATTAATTAAGAAGAAGAGAATTGCCCAGTTAATTTACGGAAAACCGGGCTAAAACCAATACAATCAACCCATAATCGGACTACTCACAAATCCTGAGATCCCACGAGCACACATGAAACCCGCCAAACCCTCCCAACACACAACATCCACAACTCCCGACACTTGTACAACACAACGGAACCCGACAAGAACATCGCAACAGAAGATAGTGGACCACACCAAAACCACAATGACGACCAAAGTGTGAGGAAGAGCCGAGAAACCGAGAGCCATTCATTAAGCAGCTGTGGGCGCCTTACCTATGACGCCACTCTTCTTGCCTTTACACCTTAGTGACTTCTTCACTAAGCCAGGGGGGCAATCATTTGCCTCCTTGCATTTGCCGTTGAATGTCGGCCTTTGAACATCCAAGAACAGCGACACATGAACAGTCAGAGCAAAAAAAAAAACATCAAGATTTGGGGAAAGAACAACCAAGAACAGCAATAGTGGATCTGGTCCCTCGGCCTTTCTTGAACCGAGCTCATGGGAGGATCTGGTGGCGAGCGTCCTGACCCTGGCATTTGTTCTTCTTCCCCTTCTTGCTCTTCTTCTTCTCGCCTCCACGTGTTGCACCTTGGTGAAGCGGTTGACTCAAATCTCGTGGAGGAGCTCGTCGGAGATGTGGACCGCCATGGATTTGGGGGGAGCAGCAGATTTTGCGGGAGAAAACAAAGAAGCACGTAAATTAGCAGATCTCAAAGACACGGATGAGTGAAACAATCATACGCATGGAGCGAAATAAACAAGTAGAACAAATCAAAAAGAAAGAATTAAGGGAAGAACTCACAGGATGGTGGGATTCAAAACTTGGAAAGTGAATCAGCATTCTCAGTAATCGGGCAGCATGCCGGACAGGTGCAGGCAGAAGCATCAGCACACACACCACCCATATCACGTTGAATTATCCACCCGTGCGATAACGTGAGAGGAGATGAACGTAAAGGTACGACAGTCGGGACGAAAGAGCCCTATAGCTACTACTTAAAGAAAGAACAACATTTATTTTCGTGCCAGGCGGAGTGCTTCGTCCAACATTCCATTTTCTTTATGGTCATTCCTTGAAAACCGCCTTAATTGTTCCCTCTTTTATCGACTTACCAAATAAACTATATTTTCTTTGGCAAGTAAAATAAGTGACTACAAAATAAAATCATACGAAAAATATGGTAAACATTTATTTACACAATCATATGATTCGGACAGGTAAACTATTTGATAATGTACTAGAATATGGACTATGATAAGTCCAACAGGCGTGACACGAACATATGACAACTCCAGACGTTTTTGATGACAAATTAGTGACACGGGGATGACAACTTTAGTTGTCAAGCATAACAACTTCTTTTCGGGTGAGAATTTCCAGTTTTTTTTTGTTTTCTTTTTCGGATGACAATTTAAGTTGTAAAAAAATCAGGACCGAAGTGCTTCGTGTCACACGTGTGACAGATATCATTTGGATAAGAATATTCATACCCTGTACTTTAGGAACGCTGTTATTAGGAGAAAAAACCACGTCGAAATCGGCATGATGTCACGTGCTCTTGTATGTTGCGGCGTTTACGAGGAAGTGGAGTTTTTGAGCTCGGGCTCATTTGAGCCCGGTGAACAGTAAAATCCAAAAAAAAATCAAAAAAATCTGATTTTTTTTTGATAGAAACATTGAAAAAAGTTTTACGTGCTCCCAAAATTTCATATTGAAATCACATTCCTGGAAATTGTGGCGAAAAAAACAAAATTGATGCTTCAAATGTGTTACTTGAAAAGCATTTTGAAGTGCTGATTTTGTTTTTTTTTTTGGCACGACCTCCGCGAATGTCTTTTCAAGATGAAATTTTGTGATTGTGAAAAACTTTTGTCAATGTTTGCACAAAAAAAAATCAGAATTTTTTAAGCGAGTTTATATTTTTTTTCGATTTTACTGTTCATCCCGAGTTCAAGTGAGCTCGGGAGCAGAAGATGACTTTCCCGTTTACGACTCCTATCATACTCGAGCGTATACTCGAGTAGCACTAGTATAGTAGTAGGACTTAGTCACCGAGTAGTAGGGCGTCTAATTAAAATTGCCAAATACATTGATGAATACGAGCTGCGTGGGAATCACGAAGCATGTGTGCGGTCCAGATTCCGAGATCACCTGGACCCGAGAGCCGAAGCTGATTTCCGCCGAGTAGTATTGCTTTTGGTAGGTAGCTAGTGCTATTTATATGCATGTACCGATGTACGTACCTTGGTCGTGAATCAATAAACCTCAGAATTGCTATGCTAGCGAAGCTTTCCTATCTGCGCATCTCGCCGGAATTGCTCCATCCCGTCGATCGGCTTGCCTAGCTAGTCGCGGACGCCGGGAACGAAAGTGCTCGGGCGTGGGGCCAACAAGCAGCAGGCCGGCCCGCGAACCCACACCTGGTCCTGCGGCGATGGCGCTCTCCAAACTCTCTCGCCAGTCGCTCCTCCCCAGCTTCCTCTACTCCGCCTCCGCCCCGCCTCCCAGTCCTACCAGGTCCCAGCCGCGACCCCTGTTCCGGCCTTCGGCTGTGGCGCTGGCGGAGGCAGGCCGTTCTCGATCCAGTCCCCGAACAAGAAGATCAAGATGTATTCTCCGGCCTTCTACGCCGCCTGCAGCGCCGGAGGAATCGCCAGCTGTGGGCTCACCCACATGGCCGTCACCCCGCTCGACCTCGTCAAGTGCAATATGCAGGTGAACTCCTACTTCTGTCTGTGCCCTCCCCTGGTTTGAAGCACTGTTTCCCAAGGTTTTTGAAGTATTTTGGACATAACATATTTGTTTCAATTGATTCAGATTAACCCACAGAAATACAAGAGCATCTCATCTGGTTTTCGTGTCCTGCTAAGAGCATCTTCAACAGGCGCGCTACGGCGCAGCGCGTTAAAATAGTTTTGCAGCATCGAAATGCACTTTTTTAGCGCGTGGCAAGGCGCCCGCTCCAGCAGGCGCCGCAAAATGGGACGCGGCGTCAGGCGCTGCAAAATGCAGCGCGCACGAGCTGTCAGACGCATGTCTGGCGGCGCGCGCGAGCAGCTAAACGCTATGAAATATTTCAAACGTAAATAAAATCAAAAGATAAAACAGAGAAAAATAAATCAATAATAAATAGTTCAATTATTAGTACAACTCAAACAAATAGTTTATTTTCAATACAACAAATAGTTCAACAATACAACATGAAACATACAACATCAAACTAATTTTGGCGGCCATGTCATGCCCACCACTTCTCAATTAGATCATTCTGAAGATCATCATGCGTTTCGGCACGTCGAATGGCATGATATGAGGCAATAAATCGGGCTACCCTCGCAGCCCTCCTCTGCACTCGCACGGGATGTCCCAACAATTCATACTGAGAAAGTCTAAATCTTGCCCACGCTCATTCTCGATGATCATGTTATGAATGATCACGCAAGTGTTCATGATGTACCAAAGGATCTTTTGATCCCAAAATCTAGCCGGTCCTCCCACAATAGCAAATTGGGCTTGCAAAGTCCCAAAAGCTCTCTCTACATCTTTCCTAACCGCCGACTGAGCACTGTGAAAATCAAGTTTTTTCTTACCTTGTGGTTTCGACAACGGCTTCACAAATGTTTGCCACCTTGGGTAGATGCCATACGCAAGATAGTAGCCATAGTTGTATGTATGGCCATTTGCTACAAACTCCACCGGTGCAGTTTCACCATTTGCAATCTTATTCATGAATGGTGACCGATTAAGAACGTTGATGTCATTCAAAGATCCAACATTTCAAAAAAAAGCATTCAAAATCCAAGTCTCCTGATCGGCCACTGCTTCAAGGATTATAGTGGAACCTTTTTTGGCCGTGGAATTGACCATGTCATGCCTTAGGGCAGTTCTTTGAACTCCAATGCATGCAATCTATTGAGCCAAGCATACTTGGGAACCCGCGAGCTTTGTTCATCTTCAAAATCCTTGCGGTGTCTTCAGCATTGGGAGCTCTCAAATATTCATCTCCAAACACTTGCACAATTCCGACTGCGATGCGCTTAACACACATGATGGCTTGACTCTCATCCATGGCCAAGTGGTCATCAACGAGATCCGCCGGAATACCGTATGCCAACATACGCAAAGCGGCAGTCACCTTTTGAAATGTGCTATGCCCGAGTTCTCCGGCGGCATTCCTCCTTTTCTGAAAAAACCGATCATGGCTCGTCAGTTTCTCTGCAATGCTTTTGAACAGCTCGATGCTCATCCTGAAACGGCGTCGAAAATAGGACTCGGGGTATGTGGCATTCTCCGCAAAATAGTTCCTTATCAATCTGTTGTGGGCATCGATCTTATCCCTCTACAATTTCTGATGAGCCATAACCGAACCACCGTGCCTTGGTTTTTTATTGACGTGCATAGCTACGATTATTGCAAGGTCCTCCTCCTCTTGAATATCAAATTTATCGTCGGAAGAATCATAGGACGAACTCATCTACAATATTGTATTTAAACTAGTTTAAAACTACGAACAAAATGCATCAAATTCATCTACAAAATGTAAAGTTGAAGTATACATATCTTGCAAGAGTTTTGTCAAACACCTTGTGGGTGCCGAGCTCCAAACGGCCGTCGGGCGATGTTCGTCAGAAGGATGGTGCGCTCGAGCGGCGGCAGCGAGCGGGGGAGGTGGAGAAAGCTGCGGCGGCGCGCGGGGAAGGGCGGGGAAGCGGCGGCGGCGCGCCGGAGCAAGGGGAAAAGTATCCGGTCGGCGGCGACGGCGCCTGCGAGGTGAGATCTGGCGGTTGGGGGAGGGGAGGAGAGTCGCGCGCACGTCGTCGTTGTCCAGCATGCGGGAGCGGGCGCACCAAATACACCGCGTGCGATGCGGTTTTGGCCCGCTCGCTGGACCGCGTTTAGCGCGCGCAATTTTCTGGTGCCTGCTGGAGCGCCCAACTCAGCTCCGCGTGCGCTAAAAACTGTTTTTTTGTAGCGCACAGCGTAAATAGCGCGCCTGTTGGAGTTGCTCTAAATGAGCAAGGAGCTAGGGGTTCTTCAGGGGATGGGCCCCTACCTTGCTGGGTTACAGTGCTCAGGGGGCTTGCAAGTTTGGTTCTGTGAGTTCTTCAAGAAGACCTACTCAGATATGGCTGGGCCTGAGAATGCCATCAAGTACAAGACCCTAATTTACCTTGCAGGGTCAGCTTCTGCTGAGCTGATTGCTGATGTCGCTCTCTGCCCCATAGAAGCTGTGAAGGTTCGTGTGCAGACACAACCTAGATTTGCTCGTGGGTTGAGTGATGGGCTCCCCAAGTTCATCAAAGCTGAGGGTGCTGCTGGGTAAGTAAATTTACCAAATGTCTGAAGATCTTCATGATTTGCTACTCATTTCCTCATTATATCCCTAAAAGTTCTACTCGTTGTTAATGCCAGGCTTTACAAGGGAATAGTTCCTCTCTGGGGTCGCCAGATTCCTTGTAAGTGATTCTCTTGTCATTATATTATATTACAAGACCACGCCGCCACGCCGAGATGAACTTCCCAAACCTCGTCCAAGATAGGCTGCTAATCTGTCGTGGTAAGCTGCTTGATCGAGCATAGGCTATATCTTGCTTTTAGCGAGAGGGTAGGAAATCTTGCTCAAAGAGTACACACTAGCATGGAAGAAGCGCGGCGCAACGCCGCGCCCGTGACCAATTCCGTTAGTATTTTGCCGAAATAAGTCAGAAGACAACATGTATTACGCGAGAAAATAAAATGAAAAGAAGAATAGAAATTCTATTATTACCCTATGATCTATGTAGGCACGTAAGAAACATTAAATGATTTAACAAATTAAGTAAACCGGCTGGCCTATTAATATAGTTTTTCCTTTCGTAAGTAAAACAAAAGTGATGGGCACCATAGACGATGGCAAGAATATGGCTATTCTTCTTGCGTAGGTAAATGCACCGAGGGAGAAGAAGTCTCACTTTTGGTAGGGATTGTCTTGTAATTTTTTTCTTGATTACTGTTTACATGAATGCATAATGATGATTTACTGTTTTTGTTGTTCAAATTTATTTGGGTGTATTGTTCTTGGTTATAATTCAGTTGATATTTCGGTTTATGGTTCAGGTGAGTTAATGTTTTCCGTTTATTCATGTGTTGTTCCATTTCATTGGTTTTAATGTTCCGGGTTAGTCGGGTTTATTGTTTTGGTTTATTTGGGTTATTGTTTTGGTTTAGCATTCTGGGTATTGTTTAGGTAATTGTTGGTGCACTATTCACCGATGTCTTGGTGTAAAAAATAGTAATTGGTCAATAACTTAAACTTATTTTCCCCACGGGTTACCGTTCATGCAAATATATTATTTCGGTCTATTGTTTTGTGCCTTGACAACACCATCACCGGAAAGGTTCGGGAAACGATTGACGCAACTCTGCAGCGATACACCGGTGGAGAAATGATGTGTAGAAAAATTCTAAAGCTTCACTCTCCATATATGGACGTGAGAGTGGAGGGGGGGGAGAGAAATGATGTGCAGAAAAAAATCCTATTTTTTGAACGTGTATTTTTTTCTGGATAATTGTTCTCGAAAGGTAGTGTTCACTGGTGGGTGTTGTTCGTACATGTCTACTATTTATTGATACTATTCACTACTGGCCACCTAAATGAATAGTAGAAGTGCAAAAAAGTCAAAAATGAGAAAAAGGGAATGCTTCCCATGTTGATTTATTATTTTTATTATTTCGGTTTATTCGGGTGTATTATTCTCGGTTATAATTCAGGTACTGTATGGTCTTATAGTTCAGGTGGGAAATGATGTGTAAAAAAATTATGAAGCTTAACTCTGCACATATGGACGTAAGGGTGGAAACTTATTTTCCCCACGGGTTACTGTTCATGCAAATATATTGTTCAGGTCTATTGTTTTGTGCCTTGACAACACCATCACCGGAAAGGTTCGTGAAACGATTTACGCAACTGTGCAGCGATACATCGGTGGAGAAATGATGTGTAGAAAAATTCTAAAGCTTCACTCTCCATATATGGACGTGAGGGTGGGGGGGGGGGGAGAAATGATGTGCAGAAAAAATCCTATTTTTTGAACGTGTATTTTTTTTACTGTTCACTGGTGGCTGTTGTTCATACATGTCTACTATTTATTGATACTATTCACTACTGGCCACCTAAACAAATAGTAGAAGTGCAAAAAAGTCAAAAATGAGAAAAAGGGAATGCTTCCCATGTTGATTTATTATTTTTATTATTTCGGTTTATTCGGGTGTATTATTCTCGGTTATAATTCAGGTACTGTATGGCCTTATAGTTCATGTGGGAAATGATGTGTAGAAAAATTACGAAGCTTAACTCTCCACATATGGACGTAAGGGTGAAAGAGGGGGACAGAAATGGTGCGTAAAAAAATCCTAATTTTTTTCTAAACATGTATTTTTTTTGGTTCACTGTGGATACTGTTCATACATATCTATTGTTTATTGATAGTGTTCACTACTGTCCACTTAAATGAACAGTAGAACTGCAATGAAGAAAAAGTCAAAAAACCAGAAAAAGTAAATGAACAGTAGAAGTGCCAATTAAAAAAAACAGAAAAATCGAAAGCTTGCCGGTTTAGTATATAGTATATATATCCTCTGAATAATGATTGTCACTCATATGATTGTTGCAAAATGGTGGCCTGCTTTGGAACCAATAGAATATTGGTCCTGCGTGTGCCATAAATTTACTCCTTTGATCTTCTCTAACTATTTATATATTATATACGATGTACTCATCCAATGAATACTTCCATACTTTTTTTCAGATACCATGATGAAGTTTGCTTCCTTTGAAACTATTGTTGAACAAATCTACAAGCATGTTGTTCCGGTTCCAAAGTCTGAGTGCAGCAAGCCTTTCCAGTTGGGTATCAGCTTTGCTGGTGGATACATCGCTGGTGTCTTGTGTGTTGTTGTGTCTCACCCAGCTGACAACCTGATCTCTTTTCTGAACAATGCCAATGGTGCTACAATTGGTGATGTAAGCATGTTCTATCCTCATCTTGAGAGTTTTATCCTCTTATTTAATTTCCAAATTATTCATTGACTTCGTGTTATTATATATAATCTTTGTAGGTTGTTAAATGGATTGGTGTTCTGGGCCTTTTCACCAAAGGTCTCCCCCTTCGAATTTTCATGATCGGTACTCTTACCGGTGCTCAGTGGGGAATTTATGATGCCTTCAAGGTCATGGTTGGGCTGAAAGTATCTCATCTTCTATGTTAATTTATCACTATATTGCATAGCGGTAAACAACTTGCCAGGATCTGACAATTGGTATTCCCATCTTTCTCCGGTGGTGTTGCACGAGTTCCTGCAGCAGAAGAAGAAGCCAAAGTCATCGCTTGATTTTTTTTATTTTTTTTGCCATTCCTGGATGTAACTGTCTCAACTACCACCAGTAACCTATTGTTTAGTTCTTGTAGTTGTAGCATATGATTATATGCGTCATCGTTTTGATGAGAGGAACTCATTAGGCGTGTGAAATAGGTATTTTCCCGGGAAGATTGATTTTTGACACAAACAGGGCTGGCCCATAGGCCGGGCAAATGGGACGACCGCCCTGGGCCCCAACTACAAATTATACTAGTAACCAATACAATTATACATTATATTTGAAAAATTATTAAATGCATAAAATAGAGCCTCAATTTGGAGGAGCGCAAGTTCACACCACATATATACCTAATAATAATAATAACAACAACAACAATAGCAATAATAATCTATATATAATAATAATAATAATAATCTATATTATATATATATATATATATATATATATATATATATATATATATATATATATATATATATATATATATATATATATATATATATATATCGTTACCTAATAGTAAAGCACGGATTGTTTCTGGTCGTACGTCATTCCCCACCCGCCGCTCACCGCTCCGTCGACCTCCTTCTCCAAGTTTTCTCCACCTCCATCCCACTCTGATTGGAGTCCTTGTGCGGCGTCCGCGCGGGATAAGAATCCTGCCCGAGCACGCAGCCATGGGGTGGACCGAACCCGCCCGAGCACGCAACCATGGGGTGGTACCCGACTCGGATTTCATTCGAGTCGCTCGCTGCCATAAAAAGGTCTCGGCCCCTAACCCCGAGCAATCACAAGTCACAGCCGTTCCAATCTCGCCTACTTCGTCGGAACACCGTCTGCTCGAGTTCCAGCGGAGGTTCCAGTATCGCCTACTTCGTCAGAACGCCGTCCGCTCAAGTTCCAGCTGAGGTTCCAATCTCGCCTACTTCGCCAGAACGTTGTCCCCTCGAACTCCAGCTGAGGTACCAACTTTCAATCATTGTTTTAGGTGTTTGTACATGAATCCCCTGTCTCGATCACCACTACCTGTGCAAGAGCTTCCGCCCGTTCAATCGCAATTGACAGTTGCAAGAAAATTGGAAACAGTTAGCCTCATATGATCTGTGATATGTCAGCAGTTAACTTACTAGGGTAGATTTGTTGTTTGCTTACCTAACTAATCAGTCCCCTTAATGATTTGTTCCCTTTAAATCTTTAGCCTCATCTTTTCTATGATTTTTAGCAGCTTTCATAATTAATTAGTCCCATTTAATATTATGTATATATGTTCGGTTTTATCAACAAAAGAGATAGAGCATTAGTTCAGAGTGACACTGAATGTGGCTTGGCAAATTTATAGACTTGATTTTTGACCGGGATTTGGTACAGATGGAACGGTGAATTAGTAGGCAGCTAACTGCCAAATCATGTGTTTTGCAACTCTTGTCATAATCATGTATATAGGATTAGTTCAGTTTAGCACAGATTGTATGGGCAAATCTATAAGCCCCGACTGGGAGCGAACTCATGACCTCCACACAAAACCTGATAGGCAACGACCTATTGAGCCAGGATTTGTTTGTGTTATGGTGGAGCGAACCCCTGTTTTGAAATTGTCTCACCTCAACTTTTTATATCAAACCACACCAGTTAATATACGTGCAAAACTTGCACATACCCAGAAGCCTATCTAGATGGTGATGAGAGAACGACGTATGCACTTTGACATAAATATATCTACGAAGGAATTAAAGGAGAGATTACACAACTCGGATGAAAAAGAGTTGCGCCTATCATCGATTAAATAGAACTGAAAAGGGTTGTGGTTACAGCGAGATGCCTCGAGCAAAAAACATCGGATGACGCACGACCTGGATTCAGGCTTTAGCGCACACCGGATGTATCCCCCTCCGTTAACAATGGTTGGTTGAAGCTTTGGAGTACCTAACTTCCAGGGAAGGTAAAACCCATCTTTGGCATATTTGCTTTCAGAGTATTGATGTTAGAGATGACCTTAAGAGGAGAAAGATTAAATATGGCTGTCCATAGTCCATACTTCCTCAAAGGGGAAGTTTTATCACTGCCTTTGTGGCTGTATTTATGTGAGAGGAATGGAGGGAGCTGGAACTAATTTGTGATTTCTTGTGGCCATTTTTCTCTAAAAATAGCAGGTTGCCCTGTGATCCAAAATTGTAGATCAGAAATGTTCTTCATCAATGCCCATCCCAATTGCTAACAATTATTTTGCACACTCAGGTTTGTGCTTTTCTGTGGTAATTTACTAAACATACTTTGGGTTATGATCATTTGACATACACTTATGTCCTCCCCTACACATTATTTTCAGGTTGCCAAATATAGTAGGTAAGGAACTATAGTAAGTGGATTGTTGAGTTTGCCAAGCATAATGGCACACCTAATTTTGGCAGATCATATAAAGAGGATGTGAAGCAAAGATGCTTTGAGATTTACCCATGACTATATGAGGTTCCTATAAACTCCTATGGCATGTTAAATGATTGCCACAATAGCTTCTTTTAATGCACGAGATAATTGTCTTTTTTGTATCAGGTAAATAGTTCTTTTCTCACTTTTCTTTTTTCAGATCAAGATCGAGAGATAGAGGGGCTGATAGGGGGCGTTGGCAGCTGATGTTGTGGCCAAGTGTTGGGGAGGCTGTCGGTGTTGTTGCCAAGCGCTGGGGAGGCTGCCGGCGCCATGTCCGAGCGATGGGGCGAGCCACCGTGGTGGATGCGGGAGAGCAACCAGTACGGCAAGAGAGAGATGTGTTAATGTTGGTTAGGTCCATGGCGAGGTTCCACGAGATGGCACCAGATTTATTGGAGTTTATACATGATGACTGCGGCTGAGAATAAGATTGCTACTCCTGCAATTTTGTGTGAGAGAATAGAATAGAGAGAAGGAATTTGGGGCAATTTTGTACGGAGATTTTGGGGCAATTTTGTTTGCTACGTGTTTTGTGTGCCGATGCTTTTGTACGGAGAGAGAAGCGTCATGTGCTGCTGCTGTGTGGCCTTCCATGCTCTGATGTGTCTGCTTGGGGAAACTTTGTACATGGGGCATTCATATATTAGAATTCAGATTTGGAGCAATTTTGTTGGTTTTGCTTTGTACTGATGCTGCCATTATTTCTATGATGCTACCATTATTGTAGAGAGAGAAAAGACAGTGAGAGAGATGGATAAGAATTGCTAGCTATTTGTGTTGTAATTGTTTGTTGTCGAAGCTTATTGTTTATTGGTGCAGATTGTTGCGACTGAAAATCAACAATATTTTTGAATAATTTAAATTAGACTGGACCACAACATCTTGTCCTCCACGAGTCTAAACATAATTAACATGATTGTGCAGTTTTTAGTAACTAAAACAGACATGTGATGTTTTTTTTCTTCCGTTGCAACGCACGGGTATATGTGCTAGTAATAACAATAGCAATAATAATCTATATATAATAATAATAATAATCTATATTTTATATATATATATATATATATATACCTAATAGTAAAGCACGGACTGTTTCTCATAAGTTGACGAGAATTACTCACTACGCCATCCATAAGTCAAAAAACGGTTGGTTATACTACATGGGCCGTTTACTTTGGTTTATATAGTGTGCGGCCTCTATTTAAGCACAAGCATAGAGCTAGCCCAATGGCTAACACCTTACTCCACCACTAGGAGACTTGAGTTCGACCCCAGCACCGCCCCTTTTTGTTTTTACTTCTTTTTTTGTGTAAATTCAAATGCTTTTTAAAACGTTCATATCTTTTAAACCCTAACTCCAAACGTAACATGTTATATATTAAATTTGCTCAGAAAAATGTGAAGATTTCAAATATGCTATTATTTTGCATGTTACTAATTTCTAGAATAAAGTTTATGGTGCAATCTTAATTAATACCTTCTCTATATTGATTATTTTGGAAATGCCTATTACACATGTTTCTTGTCCCATTTAACTTGAGTAGATATAATAGTTTAATGCTCTCACAAAAGATAGAGTTGACACTATAGCGGATGTTGATTCCTACTAGCTACCATATGCTAAAGGTTGCAATAGGTACATAGCCATCATATTTCTCATCGTGCACAATAACCAATCAATATACGATGATGTACACTACATTATTGATACGAGGTTTATGTAAACAAGTGGATTAATGTCGACCTTCATATCTTTTGAAATTGTGCCCATAACAAATTTTAAAAACACATTGAGTACACTTCAAAAATCATGCAATCACTATGTTTTTGCGTAACACTACTAATGTTGTTTGTTGTGTGGAGATTTCAAAGAATTTACAAATATCGTCCAATATGTATAAGGGGGTGATTTTTTTCTCCCGTTGCAATGCACGGGCATGTTTGCTAGGAATTACCCACCAATGCCACCCGTAAGTGATAAAAGAACGTTTCACACAGGGTAATCCATGTCTTGGCCTGCCCATGCAGTAGAGAACTATAATGCGCCCTGGCCGCTGGGAGCAGACGCTGCACGCCAGTTTGGGCCGGCCCATATCTGGCGGCCTGTTTTTTAATTTTATTTTTAATTTTTAGACTTTATTGTTTTACTTTAAATAATTTAGGATTTTTAAAAAGTTTCGAAAATGAAATAAAATGAAAAACATGATATAAAATATTTAATAAACAATAAAATGTTTGTGCATTCAAAAGAAGTTCATGATATTGCAAAAACAATGTTTGCTTATTTGAAAAAAAAAATTGCAACATTGAAAACAAATGTTCGGAAAATACGAAAATGTTCAAGATTTTTATGAAATTCGTGTATTAAAAAATGTTAATGAAATTAAATAAAATTTCACTAATTCCAAAAATGTTTATCAATTGAAAAAAATCATAAAAATTCAAAAACTGTTCGTGACTTACAAAATAGTTTATTCATTGAAAAAATGATCATGCATTTCAAAAAATGTTAATTTAGAAAATATTCGCGAATTTCAAAAATTGTCCATCAATTGTCAAAAAAAAAGTTTGTCGATTCTAGAAATGTTCGCCGATTCAAGAAAATTGTCTAATTTTTTACAATTTTAAGACAATGTTTGCCAATATTATTAAATGTTCATGAATTCAAAAAGTATTCTTGATTTTAGATAATGGTCATGAATTCATAAGTGTTCACGAATTTGAAAAAATTTCACGCTTTCAAATATGTGCACAAGTTTAAGAAAATGTTCATAATTTCACGAAACTGAAAGTGATCGTGTATCTCGGTGATGCAGCAAAATTTGTTCATGGTCATTGTAGATTAGGATTTTTTTTTTCTCCCGTTCAATGTATACCTAATAATAATAAAGGAAATAGGTATTCTTAGTCCGTCATCCTATTTTATAGAAAACCCACTCATATCTTCCAAACAGTAACTCCAATTTTAACATGTTATATAGAGAATTTGATTAGAAAAATATGTAGAATCTGAATATGATGTTATTTTACCTGTTAAGCATTTAAAAAATACTAACTAGGGTGCAATCTTAATAAATAATGCATTATCCATCTTTCTTTTATATCGGTACTGATCCGGATTGGGGATTAACACCTCAGCAAAATCAGGATTGAAGACAAAATTGAAGGTCACTTTCCCGTTTCTTTTGATGTATTAAATCAACATACAAGCCGTGTTGAAATAGAAGACTTGTGGAATCTTGAACTGCGCTTTTGTAGGCTAAGACTATCTTTGTTTGGGCCGTAACTATAAATTCTCAGATTATAGACCATTTTTTATAAATTAAGAGCATGTGGTATTCTTTTATCCTGTTGCAATGCACGGGCCCTTTTGCTAGTACTAATAAAGTTTGCATTGCTTCTGCCCGTATGTCTTAATAAAACGTTTCATTCTATTCCTCTCTCGGACTAATAAAAAATTCAACTATCATTAAAAACGATCATGGTATCGTCGAAAAAATTATTGTGGCGTCAAACTCAAGGCGTCGATCTCGCAAAAAAAAAAAAAAAACTCAAGGCGTCGATGCATCGTCGGCCTCCCTCCAGCTTCGAGTACTGGGCCACAGATGTACTCATGGGCCTGCTCCTGGGCCTCATAAAATAGCGAAAAAAGAAACCAGAGCCGGGAATCGATCTCACGACGTTTCCTACTTTAACCAGGGTTGTAGCCAACTAAGCTAGATTTTTGTTGTGATAAATTTGTGGATTCGCTCTTTATTAGATAGTCCCGCCTCGCTCCTTTAGAGAAAAATTTACCAATTTACATATGACCGTAAGTTTATGAGAATCAACCAATCACATCAAGAATTAATAACAAAGATAGGCCCAATAAAGAAATGGAAGGGGGTAATATCTGAATTGGTCAAAACGGACTCCTATGGTCGTCGACATCGACGTACAACACTAGAATGACTCGGGGACGAAAAGACCATCTTTCTATTAAGTTAGGATATCTTTTTATCAAGCATAACCACATTCCAGGTTCAAAAATATATATTCTCTCAGCCTACAGATCTATTGCTTTAACCGTGAATAATTAGTACATAATTATGCGGATGAATAGCACCTAATTAAAACAGTGGATGTATAAATACAACTAGAAAAGCCGAAAAATGAACAATGCATATATTTGTTAGCCATTTTGTAAAAGATAGTCTGACTGAAAGCACATTACTCTCCGTATTGAAAACAATTGATGCGGGCCATAATTGAAATTATCACTTTGTGTCTTAGGCCACACCTATTCGTCTAAGGAGTGTGGTGAATTTCTCTCTCATTGCAACGCACAAACATATTTGTTGGTAATAATCTATACTTCTCTATAGTGTACCAGTTTTGAATTTGGTCCCCTGCTGTCTCCTCCTATCATCCCAAACCAAATATCAACCGTTGATTCAGATTGTTGTGATGAAATCTACCGTCAGATATTTACTAGACCGAATCGAACGGCTAATATCTCAGGGATTCGCAGTCATCCCGCGCGCGCTCATGTTTTGGACGCCATCACCGCGCGCGCGAATGGTATTCTGGAAGCATCCAGAGCGTCCCCACCTAAAAAATAAAATAAAATACTGATGCAGAAAACAAATCCCGCACCACCACTCCTTGCTGAAGCGGATTCTGTTTCTTCGCATCACCGCGCCCCCCGCTGTCGCCCCGTACTCTCGCCACCACAACTCCTCTGAATACAGATCGGCCCTCCACCGCCGGCCGCCGGCCGCGGCAAGAGCTCCCCATTTTCTCATCCGTGCCGGTTTGACTCCAATCGCTCAAACTTGGGCTGCCCGCAAGTTTCCCCTCAGGCGCTCACCATCCCTGGCTACTGTTCCACGTGCTCACCGCCGCCGCTTCCTGGCATCTCCACCCATACGCGCCTCAGACCAATCCATCGCGGAAGTGGTCGCCGCTGCAAGTGCTAGCAGCCGGATGGCATACCAGTGCAGCCCAGCCGATATGAACACAACCTCACGCACTGACAGCTTACATGTGAAGAGGTAAGATACCATTTGAAAAAGTATAGAAGTGGTACTAACTTCTTTAATTATCTGTATATTTTCTATTTCTGTATATCAACTGCCATGAATCTGAACCCAGATTTTGTATTTCAGTGTAGAAATCAATAAACATGCCAGAGCATATTCTGCCCACCACGTGTTTGAGTTTATCTCCACAAAGTTTTTTTTTTCGTTTCATTTCTGATATACTTCCATGTAAGTGTTATAGCCATTTAAAAGCCCATCTTCATTGATTTAAATATTTGATTTTTTTATATATAAATGCGTGCATGTTCCACTGTACCATGACGAAATGAGTACTGACCAAAGCATCAATACTGTCTATTCTTATTGGATTTTGTATCAAGTAATATGCAAAAAGGAAATGGTTTGCTACAAGAAGTTTGAGGTGACTTAAGCTTGGCGTGCGTATACTGCTGCATGTTCTTCCTATGCTTGTGCTAATGGTGTCTACTATGTTGCTCAGCGCCTTAGATTGTGGACGGTTATCTAAGAAGCAAGTGAAAGGAAATTCAAGTAACCGTACAACATCCATTGGAATGCCAAGACGGGCTCCTTTTCATGATATTATAAATGTGGTTGACTCACATAGTTTAACAAAGGGGAAACAAGGTATATTTTCAATATTTTTTGTCAGCGTATTTTTGAAACAAGATTTCAGCTTCTTAGATGTTGATATATAAATGAAAAATATCCTATGCCTTGTGCGTTGAAAAGATTACTCACAGATTGTTTCAAATATTCTATTCATTTCAGCGCAAAAAATTCTTGGTTCAGGGGATCATCCAATTACTGGGACGAAACGATCAATCAATCCATCTGGCATATCCATACAGTCAACTACTCCATTGGTTGGACACGTAACTCTACCAATAGATGTTTCCGAGCATAAGCGTTATCGTGATCGGGAAAGATACTTGCGGATGACTCCGGAACAGCGCAGTACAAACAGAGAAGGAAAAATCCCGTTGAGGTTAGTAGTAATGTGCAATCCGGGGGTCAAACTTGTAACTGTACCAATTTGAGAACGCAAACTACGACTCTCGCCAATACAATAACAGAAGGTATATATCAATGTAATGATATTCTGTTTTTATTTTTTAATAAAATGAGTGGTCACTCGATCAGATTATGTTTTGTTTATCTCCAAAACGTGCATTTCTGATAATTAGAACATCAACATCCATTTACTACTCTGTTATTATTTGTCAATAAATAAAATATTAGAATGTATGTTTTTT
The DNA here is from genome assembly GCA_039707655.1 of Elymus sibiricus. Classification (NCBI taxonomy): domain Eukaryota; kingdom Viridiplantae; phylum Streptophyta; class Magnoliopsida; order Poales; family Poaceae; genus Elymus; species Elymus sibiricus. The sequence continues at coordinate 53,689,368 of CM077667.1, forward strand.
TGGAGGTTTAAACTTTCTGTCCTACAATATCCTTTGAATTGGCTTAATCAGTTTGATTGCTAAAAATTAGACCGTGCTCATTCCATCTGACATATCTACAACATGTAATGAATCGACAGGTACTGGTCAACATAAGCGTACAACAGCATTCCTGGACAAGGGCAGTGGACATAAGAGAAGGATAATTTCTAATGGGGCAAGTTGTAGTAGTATGGGAAAGGAAACACATGAACATGTTGTAGCCAATGATCATGAAGACCATGACAGCACCATCTATGTCCCAAATGGTTGTTTTCCTGCTCTAGAAGGTAATACAATTATTAAGGTGTACCATAGCTATTTATAATGTATCGATCATTCTCAACTTTATTTCTCCTAAAATATTAATTTACTAATTGACAAATTAATGTATAGATGAATCTGGGCAATCCGAATATATGACCGAAGATGATGATGAAGATGATGAGAGTTACATATTCACCGGACATGGTAAGCATTAGTATGTGTTCTCAATATAAAACAATGATTACTACCATTGTGACACTGTTTCCTCACTATTAAAGAATGGACAGGAACTGAATGCATATCATCATATCAAGACCCAAACCGTGCAAATTGTGAAATACAAGATGATCCTTTTGATCGTATATATCGGAATGTACCAAGTGGCCATCATGTTTTGGAGCCACTACCTAACTATACACATTGCAATGCAAAACGGTTCCAGTATGAGAATCCAACATTTTGCTGCATGGGTGGCAAGGTCAAGATAGTAACTCCACATGTTCATGCTTGCATGTAGATTTAATAAGTACATAAAAACGGGCAAGTGATCATCCATTTATTCATGTCATGTGTGGAATGGGGTGTTGTTACGAGTAAAGGAAAATGACAAAAACAGACGATGGCACATTACCACACTACGAAGACATGTGTGCATCATCGGTGGTTTCCAGTTTAAGCATCACCAACTTAGGGCATGTTCAACATCATTCTAGCTCCTGGCTCCGCTCCATGACCTCAAGCTCACCCTCGCACCGCCGTCCCGAGCTTCTCCTCGCTTCACTTCAAACATCGCTCCGGAACTCCTCATGCCTCCTCTATGCTCACTCAGTTTGGTTCGCCAACACCGTCTTTCTAATAATTTACCTACCCCTTTGCTAAAGGGTATCTTGACTTATTGTTTAAAACATGCGTGAAAGAAGATGTTGGTGTCGCATTTATTTGTCCTCAAGCCCAACAATTGACATAGATTGCTACATTTGATATGGCCTTCACCTCTTATTTAATCTGTTTTGAAAACTACAAACATACTTATTTTGTATGTGCAAATATTTCTGCACTCTCTCTTTTTATTTATTTTGTAGGGCACATCCCATCTTTATTGGGCCTCTTTTTCATCTCCTGTCATGCATATCTTTATTTATTGAGTGTTTCTAGCAAATTGACTTTAAATTCCGTCTCCAATTCTAATTTTAGTGAGGTGTTTATTTCCAATCCGGATCGATACCGGTATGAAAGAAAAACGGATAATGCATTATTGATTAAGGTTGCATCCCAAATAGTATTTTTAAAACGGTTAACATTTAAAATAATATCATATTGAGATTATACGTATTTTTCTAATCAAATTCCATATATAGCATATTAAATTTGGAGTTAAGGTTTAAAACATATGGGTATTTTTAAAAACATATCAATGATGCACTATTGATTAAGGTTGCACCCCAAATAGTATTTTTAAAATGGTTAACATGTAAAATAACATCATATTCAGATTTTACATATTTTTCTAATCAAATTTCATATTTAACATGTTAAATTTGAAGTTAGGGTTTAAAAGATATGAATAATTAAAAAAAATATTTGATATGTATTGCGGATTTAATATAAAAAATATCAGAGAGTTTTATGTAAAATGGCATGACGGACTAAGAATACCTATTTCTTTTATTAATAGGTATAGATAGTTGATTATTACTAATTTTATTAGTACTGACAAACATATGGAGACGTGCATTGCACGTGCACTTTTACTAGTAAAGTTAGTGCTTCTTGCGGTATGTCATATAAATTGTCTTCAAAGTAGCAAAATATTACCCACCGATGCTACCTATAAACGATAAAAAACATTTCGCATAGGGAAAGCCGCCTGGGCCAGCCCATGCAGTAGGAACCTCTTATACTGCACTCTGCACGTCGAGAAAAAACACAGCGAGCTTGTTTGGGTCGGCCTGTTTCTTTTAATTTCGTTTTCTATTCTTTTTTCTACTTTTTCGTCTTCATTTCTTCCACCTTAAATAAGTTGGGACTTCAAAAAAGTTCCTAAAATTTTAAAAATGGAAATTTATAAAAAATGTTTAATTATTCTAAATATTCGTGATTTTTAAAACATGTTCGCATTGTTAAAAATGTTTGAATTTTCAAAACAATATTCAGAAATCCAAAAATGTTCATGATTTTTAGAAAAAAATGTATATTAAAAAATGCTAATAAATTGAAGAATATTTGGCCAATTCAAAAACATTCATGAATTTAAAAATATCCTGGAAATTCAAAAACTCTTCGTGACTTACAAAATAGATTATTGATTCATAAAACCTTCGCTGATTCCAAAAATGATCATGCAATCCAAAAAATGTTTGTTAAATCAAAAAATGTTTGTCAATTTCATAAAAATTCCGCCAACTTCCAAAACAATGTTCGTCGATTCTAGTAATGTTCGCCGATTAAGGAAATTGTTTAATTTTTTCACAGTTTTTAAAAATATGTTTGCAAATAGTATAAAATGTTCGTTAATTTAAAAAATATTCATTATTTTAGAAAATAGTTGAGAATCTGTATAATTGTTTACAAATTTGAAAAATATTCATGATTTCAAATATGTTCATGATTTTTAAGAAAATGTTCAGGATTTTTCACAATTGTTCACGATTTCATGAATATGAGAGTGTGAAAGGATCGATACGGTCGACTTGACGGCGGTGAATAGGAGACTACAAATTTTAATCTTGTTTGTCAATTTTAGGCCTATGCGGATAAATAGGGTTCATTAGATATGCAACTAGGTGAACACAACCTATATGACAAACATAAGTAGTACTATATATGCTAGGCAAGAAGATAACAAACAAGCCAGCAATCGTACAAAGCAAGGTAAAGTGCGGGAACAGATTCACCACAAGTGAGACGAGGACGCGGATTTTATCCCGAAGTTCACTCTTCCTTGGGGAAGAGCTACTCTCCGTTTAGAGCGGTGCCGGAGCCAAAGCTTGCGGACCGCCACGGAAGGCTCACCGTATCTCTTTCGAGTCACCCCCAACGGATGAGCCTCAAATCACTCGGGGTTGGTCTTGAAGGCGACCACCACACCTTTACAAACTTCTCCGGATCACACCACAAGAAAGAAAGCTTCCTGAGGAACCTCTAACCGCCTAGGAGCCCAAGCTCCAAGAGTAGCAAAGCAATGGTGAACAAATGTTGTGGGGAACACGAATTTGGTTTGGTGAAAGTGTAGATCGGCTCTTGCTCTCCCAATCCCCGAAGTATCAACAAGTTTGGGTGGAGGAATTGAGATTATTGAGCAAAATGAGGTGTAGTAATGGAGATTAGGGTTAGGTTTGGAGGAGGAAGAAGGGGTCCTTTTATAATGTTCTTGGCTGGGTGGGGGAAAGTGACCGTTGGACCCCGTGCGCACGGGCTAAGTCAGCCCCGTGTGCACGGGGTACTCAGAAAGGTTCGCAGTACCCCGTGCGCACGGGGGTCAAAAGACCACGTGCACACGGGCTACCCAGAGAGCTTCGCGGTACCCCGTGCGCACGGGGGTCAAAAGACCTCGTGCACACGGGGTGACCAGGAAGTCTCCGTAAACATCTCCGAGTACCCGGGCACGACACTAAGAGACCCCGTGGATATAGGAAGTGGTAAGAAGGCTGATATGAAGGACTAGGAGGCATTCCCACACAACACACATCCACGACGACCCCTGAAGTGGCTTGAGATTGCGTCGGTATTTCCCCAAAGAGGAAGGGATGATGCAGCACAGCGACGGTAAGTATTTCCCTCAGTTATGAAACCAAGGTTATCGAACCAGTAGGAGGATCACCACCACCCAATAAGCAGCAACTGCACACAAATAACAAATACTTGCAACCCGACGCGAAAGAGAGGTTGTCAATCCCTCTATGGTAAAAAGATAGATTAGGTAATGATAGATAGGAGAGATAGATCTCTCAAGAACACAAAATAGAAAGGGAAAATAAAAAGTGCAGCAATATGTTTTTGGGTTTTTGGTTTTGTAGATCTGAAAACAAAGAGGCAAAAAGATAGATTGGAAAGCAATATGTTGGAAAAGTAGACCCGGGGGCCGTAGGATTCACTAGTGGCTTCTCTCATGAGTATAGCACACGGTGGGTGAACAAATTACTGTTGGGCAATTGATAGAAGATCAAATAATCATGACGATATCCAAGGCGATGATCATTATATAGGCATCACGTCCAAAATAAGTAGACTGACTCCTGCCTGCATCTACCACTATTACTCCACACATCGACCGCTATCCAGCATGCATCTAGTGTATTAAGTTCATGAAAAAACGGAGTAATGCCATAAGAACGATGACATGATGTAGACAGGATCTATTCATGTAGGAATAGACCCTATCTTGTTATCCTTCATGGCAACGATACATGCGTACCTTGCTGCCCCTTCTGTCACTGGGAAAGGACACCGCAAGATCGAACCCATCACAAAGCACCTCTTCCCATGGCAAGAAAAATCGATCTAGTCGGCCTAACTAAACCAAAGATTCGAAGAAGAAATACGAGGCTATAAGTAATCATGCATATAAGAGATCAAAGAAAACTCAAATAATATTCATGGATAGAAACTAATCATGAACTCAAAATTCATCGGATCCCAACAAACACACCGCAAAAGTTTACATCAAATAGATCTCCAAGAGACCATTGTATTGAGAATCATAAGAGAGAGAGGAAGCCATCTAGCTACTGCCTACGGACCCGTAGGTCTATGGTGGACTACTCACGCATCATCGGAGAGGCACCTATGAAGAAGATGAACCCCTCCGTGATGGTGTTTAGATTGGATCTCGAGGTTCTGGAACTTGCGGCGGCTGGAATTGTGTTTCGTCGACTCCCCTAGGGTTTTCGGAATATTTGGGAATTTATAGGCATCAGAGGCGGTGGAGAGGGGCCCTGTGGAGGGCACAACCCATCAGGGCGTGTCGGGGCCCCCTTGGCGCGCCCTGGTGGGTTGTGCTCTCCTCACCCACCTTCCTGGCTCTTCTTTGGCCCACTGGGTGTCTTCTGGTCCAGAAAATATATCCAAAAAGTTTCGTCGCGATTGGACTCCGTTTGGTATTGATATTCTACGAAGTAAAAAACAAGCAAAAACAGCTACTGGCACTTTGGCACTATGCCAATAGGTTAGTCCCAAAAAATGATATAAAGTTGCTATAAAATGATTGTAAAATATCCAAGAATGATAATATAATAGCATGGAACAAACAAAAATTATAGATACGTTGGAGACGTATCAGCATCCCCAAGCTTAATTCCTACTCGTCCTCGAGTAGGTAAATGATAAAAACAGAATTTTTGATGTGGAATGCTGCCTAACATGTTCATCTTATATTCTTTTCTGTTGTATAGCATGGACATTTGGACTTGTAAATGATTCAAAGCAATAGTCTAGTTTTAACATAATGACTTCAACACTCAAGCATGTTAACAAGCAACCATGTCTTTCAAAATATCAACACTAAAGAAAGTTATCCCTAGCCCATCATGCTCAATCATTGATCCATCCATGAAATACACTCAAATATTAGCTATGCCCAATGCTCAAGTACGATCATAGTGCCCCCTAGTTGGTGCTTAAAGAGAAGATGGAGACTCAAAGTAAAAATAAAAATTGCATAAAGTAAATAGATAGGTCCTTCGCAGAGAGAAGTAGGGATTTGTAGAGGTGCCAGAGCTACGATTATTGCAAGGTCCTCCTCCTCTTGAATATCAAATTCTTCGTCGGAAGAATCATAGGATGAACTCATCTACAATATTGTATTTAAACTAGTTTAAAACTACGAACAAAATGCATCAAATTCATCTACAAAATGTAAAGTTTAAGTATACATATCTTGCAAGAGTTTTGTCATACACCTTGTGGGTGCCGAGCTCCAAACGGCCGTCGGGCGATGTTCGTCAGAAGGATGGTGCGCTCGAGCGGCGGCAGCGAGCGGGGGAGGTGGAGAAAGCTGCGGCGGGGCGCGGGGAAGGGCGGGGAAGCGGCGGCGGCGCGCCGGAGCAAGGGGAAAAGTATCCGGTCGGCGGCGACGGCGCCTGCGAGGTGAGATCTGGTGGTTGGGGGAGGGGAGGAGAGTCGCCCGCACGTCGTCGTTGTCCAGCATGCGGGAGCGGGCGCACCAAATACACCGCGTGCGATGCGGTTTTGGCCCGCTCGCTGGACCGCGTTTAGCGCGCGCAATTTTCTGGCGCCTGCTAGAGCGCCCAACTCAGCTCTGCGTGCGCTAAAAACTGATTTTTTGTAGCGCACAGCGTAAATAGCGCGCCTGTTGGAGTTGCTCTAAATGAGCAAGGAGCTAGGGGTTCTTCAGGGGATGGGCCCCTACCTTGCTGGGTTACAGTGCTCAGGGGGCTTGCAAGTTTGGTTCTGTGAGTTCTTCAAGAAGACCTACTCAGATATGGCTGGGCCTGAGAATGCCATCAAGTACAAGACCCTAATTTACCTTGCAGGGTCAGCTTCTGCTGAGCTGATTGCTGATGTCGCTCTCTGCCCCATAGAAGCTGTGAAGGTTCGTGTGCAGACACAACCTAGATTTGCTCGTGGGTTGAGTGATGGGCTCCCCAAGTTCATCAAAGTTGAGGGTGCTGCTGGGTAAGTAAATTTACCAAATGTCTGAAGATCTTCATGATTTGCTACTCATTTCCTCATTATATCCCTAAAAGTTCTACTCGTTGTTAATGCCAGGCTTTACAAGGGAATAGTTCCTCTCTGGGGTCGCCAGATTCCTTGTAAGTGATTCTCTTGTCATTATATTATATTACAAGACCACGCCGCCACGCCGAGATGAACTTCCCAAACCTCGTCCAAGATAGGCTGCTAATCTGTCGTGGTAAGCTGCTTGATCGAGCATAGGCTATATCTTGCTTTTAGCGAGAGATTAGGAAATCTTGCTCAAAGAGTACACACTAGCATGGAAGAAGCGCGGCGCAACGCCGCGCCCGTGACCAATTCCGTCAGTATTTTGCCGAAATAAGTCAGAAGACAACATGTATTACGCGAGAAAATAAAATGAAAAGAAGAATAGAAATTCTATTATTACCCTATGATCTATGTAGGCACGTAAGAAACATTAAATGATTTAACAAATCAAGTAAACCGGCTGGCCTATTAATATAGTTTTTCCTTTCGTAAGTAAAACAAAAGTGATGGGTGTTGGGGAACGTTGCATGGGAAACAAAAATTTTCCTACGCACACACAAGATCTATCCATGGTGATGAAGATCTACGAGAGGGAGAGTGAATCTACATACCCTTGTAGATCGCTAAGCGGAAGCGTTAAGAAACGCGGTTGATGTAGTCGAACGTCTCCGCGATCCAAATCGCAAGTCGTCCCTCGAACCGATCACGAACTAGTGCCGAACGGACGGCACCTCCGCGTTCAACACACGTATGGCTTGATGACGCCTTCACCTCCTCGATCCAGCGAGCGATGATGAAGTAGTAGATGAGTTCCGGCAGCACGACGGCGTGGTGGTGTTGGTGAGGAACAATCTCTGTAGGGCTTCGCCAAGCACTACGGAGATTATGATGGAGGAACTAGAGGGTTAGGGTTGCCGCACACGGCTTGGGGAAATCTTAATGTATCCCGCGTGCTAGCCCTGCCCCTCTATTTATATGTTGAGCCTTGGGGTCTAAACTTGGAGTAAAAGCCTCCTCCAGGTCGGTTTTGCCCGCACAAGGTCGGTTTGGCCCGCAGGGAAGGAGTCCAACTCGGATCCCTGCAGTACCGCGCACAAGCGTAGCGGTAGTACCGCTTACGATAAGCGGTAGTACCGCCCGTAGCGGTAGTACCGCTTACGATAAGCGGTAGTACCGCCCGTAGCGGTAGTACCGCTTATGATAAGCGGTAGTACCGCCCCAGACGCCAGCAAAACTTCTTTTTGCACTTTCCAATACCTCGTGGGCTTTACCTCTTTGGCTCATATAAAGTGTTGCTGCACCCGAACACTTCGGTAAACATCCGGAACCCCTTCCGGTGAATTCCGGAACCCTTCCGGAGATCGAAACACTATTATCACATATATCAATCTTTACCTCCGGACTATTCCGGAGATCCTCGTCATGTCCGGGATTTTATCCGGGACTCCGAACAACCTTCGGTCACCAACAAAATAACTCAACTATACTAATCGTCACCAAACGTTAAGTGTGTAGACCCTGCGGGTTCGAGAACTATGTAGACATGACCGAGACACCTCTACGATCAATAACCAATAGCGGGACCTGGATGCCCATATTGGCTCCTACATATTCTACGAAGATCTTTATCGGTCGAACCTCTATGTCAAGGATTCAGTTAATCCCGTATACTGTTCCCTTTGTTCTTCGGTATGTTACTTGCCCGAGATTCGATCGTCGGTATCTCTATACCTAGTTCAATCTCGTTACCGGCAAGTCTCTTTACTCGTTCCGTAATACAAGATCTCGTGGCTAACACTTTAGTCACATTGCTTGCAAGGCTCATTGTGATGTTGTATTACTGAGTGGGCCCTGAGATACCTCTCCGTCATACGGAGTAACAAATCCCAGTCTTGATCCATGCCAACCCAACAGACACCCTCGGAGATACCTGTAGAGCACCTTTATAGTCACCCAGTTACGTTGCGACGTTTGATACACACAAGGTATTCCTCCGGTGTCAGTGTGTTGCATGATCTCATGGTCAAAGGAACAGATACTTGACATGCAGAAAACAATAGCAATAAACTGACACGATCATATGCTACGTTTATAGTTTGGGTCTTGTCCATCACATCATTCTCCTAATGATGTGATCCCGTTATCAAATGACATCTCATGTCCATGGCTAGGAAACCTTAACCATCTTTGATCAACGAGCTAGTCAACTAGAGGCTTACTAGGGACACAGTGTTGTCTATGTACCCACACATGTATTTGAGTTTCCAATCAATACAATTATAGCATGGATAATAAACGATTATCATGAACAAGGAAATATAATAATAACCAATTTATTATTGCCTCTAGGGCATATTTCCAACAATGGGCACCATAGACGATGGCAAGAATATGGCTATTCTTCTTGCGTAGGTAAATGCACCGAGGGAGAAGAAGTCTCACTTTTGGTAGGGATTGTCTTGTAATTTTTTTCTTGATTACTGTTTACATGAATGCATAATGATGATTTACTGTTTTTGTTGTTCAAATTTTTTTGGGTGTATTGTTCTTGGTTATAATTCAGTTGATATTTCGGTTTATGGTTCAGGTGAGTTAATGTTTTCCGTTTATTCATGTGTTGTTCCATTTCATTGGTTTTAATGTTCCGGGTTACTCGGGTTTATTGTTTCGGTTTATTTGGGTTATTGTTTTGGTTTAGCATTCTGGGTATTGTTTAGGTAATTGTTGGTGCACTATTCACCGATGTCTTGGTGTAAAAAATAGTAATTGGTCAATAACTTAAACTTATTTTCCCCACGGGTTACCGTTCATGCAAATATATTATTTCGGTCTATTGTTTTGTGCCTTGACAACACCATCACCGGAAAGGTTCGGGAAACGATTGACGCAACTCTGCAGCGATACACCGGTGGAGAAATGATGTGTAGAAAAATTCTAAAGCTTCACTCTCCATATATGGACGTGAGAGTGGAGGGGGGGGGAGAGAAATGATGTGCAGAAAAAAATCCTATTTTTTGAACGTGTATTTTTTTCTGGATAATTGTTCTCGAAAGGTAGTGTTCACTGGTGGGTGTTGTTCGTACATGTCTACTATTTATTGATACTATTCACTACTGGCCACCTAAATGAATAGTAGAAGTGCAAAAAAGTCAAAAATGAGAAAAAGGGAATGCTTCCCATGTTGATTTATTATTTTTATTATTTCGGTTTATTCGGGTGTATTATTCTCGGTTATAATTCAGGTACTGTATGGTCTTATAGTTCAGGTGGGAAATGATGTGTAAAAAAATTATGAAGCTTAACTCTGCACATATGGACGTAAGGGTGGAAACTTATTTTCCCCACGGGTTACTGTTCATGCAAATATATTGTTCAGGTCTATTGTTTTGTGCCTTGACAACACCATCACCGGAAAGGTTCGTGAAACGATTTACGCAACTGTGCAGCGATACATCGGTGGAGAAATGATGTGTAGAAAAATTCTAAAGCTTCACTCTCCATATATGGACGTGAGGGTGTGGGGGGGGAGAAATGATGTGCAGAAAAAATCCTATTTTTTGAACGTGTATTTTTTTTTCTGGATCATTGTTCTCGAAAGGTACTGTTCACCGGTGGCTGTTGTTCATACATGTCTACTATTTATTGATACTATTCACTACTGGCCACCTAAACAAATAGTAGAAGTGCAAAAAAGTCAAAAATGAGAAAAAGGGAATGCTTCCCATGTTGATTTATTATTTTTATTATTTCGGTTTATTCGGGTGTATTATTCTCGGTTATAATTCAGGTACTGTATGGCCTTATAGTTCATGTGGGAAATGATGTGTAGAAAAATTACGAAGCTTAACTCTCCACATATGGACGTAAGGGTGAAAAAGGGGGACAGAAATGGTGCTTAAAAAAATCCTAATTTTTTTCTAAACATGTATTTTTTTTGGTTCACTGTGGATACTGTTCATACATATCTATTGTTTATTGATAGTGTTCACTACTGTCCACTTAAATGAACAGTAGAACTGCAATGAAGAAAAAGTCAAAAAACCAGAAAAAGTAAATGAACAGTAGAAGTGCCAATTAAATAAAACAGAAAAATCGAAAGCTTGCCGGTTTAGTATATAGTATATATATCCTCTGAATAATGATTGTCACTCATATGATTGTTGCAAAATGGTGGCCTGCTTTGGAACCAATAGAATATTGGTCCTGCGTGTGCCATAAATTTACTCCTTTGATCTTCTCTAACTATTTATATATTATATACGATGTACTCATCCAATGAATACTTCCATACTTTTTTTCAGATACCATGATGAAGTTTGCTTCCTTTGAAACTATTGTTGAACAAATCTACAAGCATGTTGTTTCGGTTCCAAAGTCTGAGTGCAGCAAGCCTTTCCAGTTGGGTATCAGCTTTGCTGGTGGATACATCGCTGGTGTCTTGTGTGTTGTTGTGTCTCACCCAGCTGACAACCTGATCTCTTTTCTGAACAATGCCAATGGTGCTACAATTGGTGATGTAAGCATGTTCTATCCTCATCTTGAGAGTTTTATCCTCTTATTTAATTTCCAAATTATTCATTGACTTCGTGTTATTATATATAATCTTTGTAGGTTGTTAAATGGATTGGTGTTCTGGGCCTTTTCACCAAAGGTCTCCCCCTTCGAATTTTCATGATCGGTACTCTTACCGGTGCTCAGTGGGGAATTTATGATGCCTTCAAGGTCATGGTTGGGCTGAAAGTATCTCATCTTCTATGTTAATTTATCACTATATTGCATAGCGGTAAACAACTTGCCAGGATCTGACAATTGGTATTCCCATCTTTCTCCGGTGGTGTTGCACGAGTTCCTGCAGTAGAAGAAGAAGCCAAAGTCATCGCTTGATTTTTTTTTTTTGCCATTCCTGGATGTAACTGTCTCAACTACCACCAGTAACCTATTGTTTAGTTCTTGTAGTTGTAGAATATGATTATATGCGTCATCGTTTTGATGAGAGGAACTCATTAGGCGTGTGAAATAGGTATTTTCCCGGGAAGATTGATTTTTGACACAAACAGGGCTGGCCCATAGGCCGGGCAAATGGGACGACCGCCCTGGGCCCCAACTACAAATTATACTAGTAACCAATACAATTATACATTATATTTGAAAAATTATTAAATGCATAAAATAGAGCCTCAATTTGGAGGAGCGCAAGTTCACACCACATATATACCTAATAATAATAATAACAACAACAACAATAGCAATAATAATCTATATATAATAATAATAATAATCTATATTATATATATATATATATATATATATATATATATATATATATATATATATATATATATATATATATATATATATATATATATATATATATCGTTACCTAATAGTAAAGCACGGATTGTTTCTGGTCGTACGTCATTCCCCACCAGCCGCTCACCGCTCCGTCGACCTCCTTCTCCAAGTTTTCTCCACCTCCATCCCACTCTGATTGGAGTCCTTGTGCGGCGTCCGCGCGGGATAAGAATCCTGCCCGAGCACGCAGCCATGGGGTGGACCGAACCCGCCCGAGCACGCAACCATGGGGTGGTACCCGACTCGGATTTCATTCGAGCCGCTCGCTACCATAAAAAGGTCTCGGCCCCTAACCCCGAGCAATCACAAGTCACAGCCGTTCCAATCTCGCCTACTTCGTCGGAACACCGTCTGCTCGAGTTCCAGCGGAGGTTCCAGTATCGCCTACTTCGTCAGAACGCCGTCCGCTCAAGTTCCAGCTGAGGTTCCAATCTCGCCTACTTCGCCAGAACGTTGTCCCCTCGAACTCCAGCTGAGGTACCAAATTTCAATCATTGTTTTAGGTGTTTGTACATGAATCCCCTGTCTCGATCACCACTACCTGTGCAAGAGCTTCCGCCCGTTCAATCGCAATTGACAGTTGCAAGAAAATTGGAAACAGTTAGCCTCATATGATCTGTGATATGTCAGCAGTTAACTTACTAGGGTAGATTTGTTGTTTGCTTACCTAACTAATCAGTCCCCTTAATGATTTGTTCCCTTTAAATCTTTAGCCTCATCTTTTCTATGATTTTTAGGAGCTTTCATAATTAATTAGTCCCATTTAATATTATGTATATATGTTCGGTTTTATCAACAAAAGAGATAGAGCATTAGTTCAGAGTGACACTGAATGTGGCTTGGCAAATTTATAGACTTGATTTTTGACCGGGATTTGGTACAGATGGAACGGTGAATTAGTAGGCAGCTAACTGCCAAATCATGTGTTTTGCAACTCTTGTCATAATCATGTATATAGGATTAGTTCAGTTTAGCACAGATTGTATGGGCAAATCTATAAGCCCCGACTGGGAGCGAACTCATGACCTCCACACAAAACCTGATAGGCAACGACCAATTGAGCCAGGATTTGTTTGTGTTATGGTGGAGCGAACCCCTGTTTTGAAATTGTCTCACCTCAACTTTTTATATCAAACCACACCAGTTAATATACGTGCAAAACTTGCACATACCCAGAAGCCTATCTAGATGGTGATGAGAGAACGACGTACGTGTAGGGGAACGCGACAGAAAACAAAAATTCGGTATAGCGAGCACGCCCAGGATCACTATGGAGATTGCATACAAGGTTTGATCTGATCCGTACCGACTCGTAGCGCAGCGGAAGAAGAGTCGGTGGAGATCGTTGGTGCAGATCCCCGCAGCTAGGATTTTACAACCTCCCAACCGCGAGGATGTGCTCCCTCGTCGGACAGCCCTTCGGGAGGCGGTCGGACAGTCCCCCGGACGATGTCACGGACAGCCCTTCGGGAGGACCCTCGAAACTCGAACGGAAACTCGGACAGCCCTTCGGGAGGACACACGAACAGCCCCTCGGGCAAAAGATCGAAACTACGACCTCTCTACGGGGTTGCACACATACGGTGTCATCTATCCGGCAGGGCTTCGCCGTCCAGAACTAGTTCCTGCCGGAACCCAGACAGCCTTTCGGCTCTACGAAAAACTCTTTTCGTGGGAGGGAGAAGAGAGAGCTAGCAAAGCATAGCATGTGTATGAGAGAAAAAGGATGTGAGAGATGGCAGCCCACTCACCTCCTATTTATAGGAAAACCAAGGGGTAGGGTGGTTTTACAATAAAACCCAAAATGCACATGAATGAAGTCCTTCCACAAGGGCATAAAAGTGAAACCAAGGAACAAGAGGGACTCCATGAAGGAGTCCACCATGTAGCCGGCCACACCCCCATGTGGGGCCCCAAAATTGGCCCCAATCCATCCATGTCATCCCCAAGATCTTTTGGAGCAAAGCCCCAAAAGGTGGCTTTCCATAAAGTAGTCCAAAAAGCACTTTCACTATTCACGACGACATTTTTCAGCGTCTGATCGAACTGAAAATATTCATGTGGGCTTAGAACATTTCTAGTACCCACCAAAATAATTTTCAATGCGAGCCGGAACAATTTCGGATTAGTGATTTTCATCTGCGAAAAGCATCTGAAGCGGTTCCGGTAGCTCCGGAACATTTCCGGTTTTCATCCCGGAAAATTCCAGAAAGTTTCCAGAATGATTCTGGCATCCTCCAAGAATTATCAGGCATGTGCCGAAACCAATTTGACTTAATGGTATCCCCTGAAACAACTTTTCAGTTTTACCGAAACTGTTCCGGTGTTCTCTCTGCGGAACTTTTCCGCTGTCCGAAACTTTTCCGGTGTCCGAAAACTTTTTCGGTGATTTTCTCTCAGACTCCCTGTCTAGTATTCAGAAGATAGATGACCCTTAAGCGTGTGACCCTATAGGTTCGGTGAAGCATAGACATGACCCGGAACCCCTTCCGATCAATGATCAACATCGGAGCCGTGGACACCCATATTTATCCCTATACCCACACGAATGAATATTCGAGTGAACCTCCAGTTGCCGTGTGCTATTCCTGTTGCTTCGCGATATGTTACAATTACCCGAGGTGAGACATGTAGGCATCCTCGTGGATCAACAACTTGTCCACAATGCCAGTTACCTCGTTGCCGGTATTGTTCTCTTTTCTCGTTCCCGTGTTCCGGCATCCCCGTGATCAAATCACAAAGTGTCTGGCCAGACGATGATGGATACCGTAACACCGAGAGGGCCCAGAGATATCTCTCCATCGTCGGAGGAGCAAATCCCAATCTTGAGCTATCAAGTTACTTGAGATACTTTTCCATGAACCCGTAAGCCGCCGTAATAGCCACCCTTTTACGGATGGCGTTTAACAAACCCCAAAGTTCATGAAGCAAGCATGAAGAAACTCGATACTCTCATGGTCTAAGGAATTATGCAAACGTTAACCATCTCTGTGTTATTAACCATTAACTTGTGACGAATATATCTCATAGCATAACATCAATTTGGGTCGATTCAACACAAGTGTTCTACCAACATCGTGCCCTCAAAATTGCCGGCATAGCCATGCCCATGATCAGGAAAACAGGATCATCATGCAATACTTGAGCTAGTCTTAGAGGCAAGACTAGGAATACAATTTACCATTTATTATACCACATGTGCACATGAGTTTCCCTCCAAGCCTCGTGGTTATTGCAGACTCGAGAATCATTGCAGTTATAGCATGGATCATAAACATTCATTACAAACTTGGAGATACAAAAGTAACTGATATTACTGCCTCTAGGGCATATCTCCTACAGACTCCCACTTGCACTAGAGTCATAATCCAGTTACATGGCTTCCCTAACACCAATGGCTATCCTGTGTTGCTCATGCTTTGCTCGTGGCAGAGGCTTAGTCATCGGGTCTGACACATTCAGATCCGTGTGAACTTTGCGTACTTTCACTAAACCTTCTTCGACATGATGTCGAATGAGTTTATATTTGCGTTGAATATGCATTGTCTTATGGTGCGAACATAGCTCCCTTGCCTGAGCCACGGCGCCACTATTGTCACAATAGATCTCCACCGGGTCCAGAGCACTTGGAACCACACCAAGGTCTTCAAGAAATTGCTTGATACCGACAGCTTTCTTGGAGGCTTCTGAAGCAGCAACATATTCCGCCTCCGTCGTAGAATCCGCCACTGTCTTTTGTTTGGAACTTTTCCAATCAACTGCGCCGCCGTTCAATATGAAAACATAGCCAGATTGAGATTTGAAGTCATCTGGGTCAGACATGAAGCCTGCATCAGTGTAACAACTTACAATGAGCTCTTCATCACCTCCGTACACAAGGAGTAAATCCTTGGTCCTTTTGAGGTACTTAAGAATACCCTTGACTGTGGCCCAGTGTTCCAATCCTGGATCACCTTGGTACCGGCTGCTAACACTTAGCGCATAGGAAACATCCGGTCTTGTACATAGCATGGCATACATAATAGAACCAACTGCCGAAGCATATGGAATATCATTCATTTGTACTCGCTCATCAAGGGTCCGAGGACTCTGATTCTTGCAAAGCACTGTGCCAGGTGACATGGGGAGTAGGCCTTTCTTGGAGTTCTCCATGTTGAACCTTTTCAACACCTTGTCAATGTACGTGCTTTGGCTTAGCGCTATCAGACGTCTTGATCTATCTCTATAGATCCTGATGCCTAATACATATGCCGCTTCGCCTAAGTCTTTCATTGAAAAACTCTTCTTCAATGAGTCTTTTATTTCGCTAAGAAAATTCACGTCATTTCCAATCAACAATATGTCATCCACATATAAGATTAGAAATGCTTTTGCGCTCCCACTAAACTTCTTGTAAACACAAGATTCTTCATCGTTCCTGATGAAGCCAAACTCTTTGACCACTTCATCAAAACGAATGTTCCAGCTCCTTGATGCTTGCTTCAGACCATAAATGGCTTTCTGAAGCTTACATACCTTTCCAGCATTCTTAGGATCGACAAAACCTTCTGGCTGTATCATGTATACATCCCTTTCAAGGTTTCCATTTAGGAAAGCCGTTTTGACATCCATATGCCATATTTCATAATCAAAATAAGCAGCAATTGCTAGTAATATCCGAACAGACCTAAGCATAGCTACGGGCGAGAAAGTCTCGTCGTAGTCCACTCCTGGAACTTGCGTGAACCCTTTCGCGACAAGTCTAGCTTTGTGGATAGTAATGTTACCATCCGCGTCCGTCTTTCTTTTGAAAATCCATTTACAACCAATGGGTTTTACGCCATCTGGAAGTTCTTCCAAGTTCCAAACTTGGTTTTCGTACATGGATTCCATTTCGGATCTCATGGCTTTGTGCCATTCCCTTGAGCTAGGCCCCGCCATCGCTTCCTTGTAGTGCGCAGGTTCATCGTCTTCAAGAATGAAGATTTCGTTATGAAACCACTCAGGTGGCTGGATAGCCCTACCTGATCTGCGCGGTTCAGTTACAACATTGTTTGAAGTCTCCGCATCACATGCGACAACTTCCGGCTCGGTTGTAGGGATAATTAGCGGAATTTCTTCCGGTTCCTTAGCCATATCAACGGTTGCCGAAGATTCACTAATCTCATCAAGTTGTACTGTCCTCCCACTCAATTCTTTAGCGAGAAACTCTTTCTCAAGAAAGACTCCATTTTTAGCGACAAACACTTTGCACTCGGAGGGTTGGTAGAAGAAATACCCAACTGTTTCCTTGGGATAACCTACAAAGTTACATTTCTCTGATCTGGGATCGAGTTTGCTCGGTTGTAAACATTTTACATAAGCTTCACAACCCCAAACTTTGAGATGCGACAAATTGGGTCTCTTCCCATGCCATACCTCGTATGGTGTCGTCTCAACAGACTTAGACGGTGCTCTGTTTAATGTGTGAGCGGCAGTTTCTAGTGCGTGACCCCAAAAAGATATTGGTAGATCTGTAAGAGACATCATCGACCTTACCATGTCTAACAGGGTTCGGTTACGTCTTTCCGACACTCCGTTTCTCTGCGGAGTTCCGGGAGGCGTAAGCTGTGAAACGATTCCACGGTCACTCAGATGTTGGCCAAACTCGTGACTAAGATATTCGCCTCCGCGATCAGACCGCAGAAACTTGATCTTTTTGTTACGATGATTTTCTACCTCATTCTGAAATTCTTTGAACTTTTCAAAGGTTTCCGACTTATGCTTCATCAAGTAGATATAGCCATACCGACTTAAATCATCAGTAAAAGTCACGAAGTAAAAATACCCACCCCGTGCGGCCGTGTTCATTGGACCACATACCTCACTATGTATTATTTCCAATAATTCACCCGCCCGTTCAGGATGACCCGTGAACGGCGTCTTGGTCATTTTTCCCATCAAGCAAGCTTCACATGTGTCAAATGATTCAAAATCAAAAGATGGTAAAACTCCATCTTTATGGAGTCTTTGCATGCGTTTCTTTCCGATGTGGCCAAGCCGACAGTGCCACATGAAAGTGGTGGTGGTATCAGCCTTCTTAAGGCGTTTAGCATTCACGTTAAAGACATCATTTTCACATTCAAGATTTAGTATGAAAAGGCCCCCAACAATGGGTGCAAATCCATAAAACATATCCTTACAATAAAGTGAACAACCATTGTTCTCAGACTTGTAGGAGTACCCATCGTGCACTAAACATGATCCAGAGATAATGTTTCTACACAACAACGGAACAAAATAACAGTTACTTAGTTCCAAAATAAATCCTGAAGGGAGACGTAGAGGCATAATGCCGACGGCTTGAGCGGCGATCCCAGCGCCGTTCCCGACACGCATCACGACTTCATTCTTTGCCAGCTTGCGCACCTTCTGAAGCCCCTGTATCGAGTTGCAAATGTGAGCAACCGATCCGGTATCAAATACCCAAGACTTAGAATTTTCGCTAGCAAGCAAAACGTCAATGACATTAACTTGTATAACAATTATACCTTTTCCGGTTTTCCCGGACTTCTTATCTTCCAGATACTTCTTGCAGTTTCTCTTCCAGTGACCTGTGCCCTTGCAGTAGAAGCACTCGGTTTCATTCTTGGCTCCGCCCTTAGATTTACATTGGAAGCCGGTCTTACCGGCGCCCTTGCCCTTCTTTGGCTTGCCATTCTTTTTGAAACTGGCAGTTTTATTCACAAGCAACACTTGCTTGCGATTTTTCCGCAGTCCTCCTTCAACAGTTTTCAGCATGGCAAGCACCTCATTAGGTGTTTTGTTCATCCCATTCATGTTGTAGTTCATGATAAAACCGCTATAAGACGGGGGGAGTGAACCTAGGAACAAGTCCATAACATGCTCTTCTGGAAGTGGAAATTCCAGGGTTTTAAGCCTTTCAGCGTAGCCAATCATATTGACTACGTGCTCGCCAACTGAACTGCCCTCAGCCATCTTGGTCTCCGCCATCATTTTCATGATATCAAAACGTTCAGACCGTGCATTAAACTTGTACAGAGCATCCAGATCCTTGATCATATCAAAGGAGTTATGGAATTCAAAACGTTTTTGAAGCTCTGAACTCATGCAAGACAGCATGAGGCACTGCACTAAGTTGAAATCATCATCCTTAGTGGCCCAGACATTTTGTATGTCTGCCGCGGCTGTTGCCGCCGGCTTAGGTGGAAGAGGTCCGTCAAGCACGTACACTTTCTTAGCACTCCTGAGGACAATCCTCAGGGTACGGACCCAGTCCGCATAGTTGTTTCCATTAGCAGCTAACTTCTCTTTCTCTAACATCGGGCCTAAGTTGAACGTGCTGTTGCGAGCCATTTGATCTACAACGGAAAACACAATTTCACTTAGACTTTGTTCATAATGATTTTTGCACTAGTGAATAAACAGTTTTATTCTAAAGTGCGCTCCCACTCAAATCAATATCTCTCAAAATTGATTATGAGTGATACAAGACCCACATTTAATTCAACGCCATTGATGTGGACATCACTGATGACGAGAATTTCAATCGGTAGGCAAACTTGCCGATCACATCTCCATGTGACTCTTGTTCATCTTTCGATGGGTGTGTTCCGAGCTCAGGACGATCCTGCCTGAACGTCAAAGACGACCAAGTGATCTTGCTGCGAGGTCTGACCTCACCCGCCTCATTCCTCTCGATTCGTTCGTACCCATGTGGACATGGCGCACCCCGAAAAGATACGAATTTCAGACCGTGCTACACTTGGGTGAACACTAACTACTTTGATATTTTTAGTGAGAGATCACCCTAATAAAAAACGACTACCGCACAATCAAGAAGGGTGCATCAAGAGGGATAAACATCTCAGGCAATTCATAATAGCATGATATGGTATAGCCCCTTCTGACGGAGAAGTCAAGTATTTCTTCGTCTTCGGCATTCGCGTCGGTGTTTCACCTTCGCGAAGATTGCCACCACCTTGTCGATGCACCAGATAATATTGCTATCTCTATAGCTAATAAAATAAGTGCATTACATAAGGTTGACACGCAGGTCATTAAAGTGCAATCATATGGCTCCAGCCATCATGCCGAATCATGACACGCAGGTCATGTTAATTACATCATATAGTCATCTCATACATAATCAAATTTAATATGAGACCTGCTATACCACATCACATGCAAACCATCCTGCAAAACCAAGTTAGACGCCTCTAATTGGTTTATACAAAATTTTATTTTATGTGGCTTCTAAGGTTTTGACTCAAACCGCAGCTACCAACGTCCATCATCAAGTATGATAATTCAAGTTGCTAGATTAACTTTCCAGGGTGTATGAAACACGAGATAATAAAATCTCGAGCCCCATACTAAACTTCATCATACGCGTGACCCCCGTGCAGATCATATCTGCATTGCCCTTTCGTCTGCGAAACATCCATCTTTCTTTAACTATGGTGGAACCCAAAGAACTGTTAGCACTTCGTTGATCTGTCAATCAGCATACTCAGGAGCAGCATGAAAGGATCGCGGATTGCCAGAACTTTGTGAGATTCCACCATGCCGTCAAGATCAGGACTACGCAAATTCATGGGAAGCAACAGGAACATCGGGTAACAGATTTCATCTGCTACCCGCACAAATAATTTTCAGTAATAGATCTTATCTACTACAAAATTATACTATGCAATACCCATACATCTCATGTATTCTAGATCATAACATGCATCTACTCATAGCCTGGCTCTTGATGCCACTGTAGGGGAACGCGACAGAAAACAAAAATTCGGTATAGCGAGCACGCCCAGGATCACTATGGAGATTGCATACAAGGTTTGATCTGATCCGTACCGACTCGTAGCGCAGCGGAAGAAGAGTCGGTGGAAATCGTTGGTGCAGATCCCCGCAGCTAGGATTTTACAACCTCCCAACCGCGAGGATGTACTCCCTCGTCGGACAGCCCTTCGGGAGGCGGTCGGACAGTCCCCCGGACGATGTCACGGACAGCCCTTCGGGAGAACCCTCGAAACTCGAACGGAAACTCGGACAGCCCTTCGGGAGGACACACGAACAGCCCCTCGGGCAAAAGATCGAAACTACGACCTCTCTACGGGGTTGCACACATACGGTGTCATCTATCCGGCAGGGCTTCGCCGTCCAGAACTAGTTCCTGCCGGAACCCAGACAGCCTTTCGGCTCTACGAAAAACTCTTTTCGTGGGAGGGAGAAGAGAGAGCTAGCAAAGCATAGCATGTGTATGAGAGAAAAAGGATGTGAGAGATGGCAGCCCACTCACCTCCTATTTATAGGAAAACCAAGGGGTAGGGTGGTTTTACAATAAAACCCAAAATGCACATGAATGAAGTCCTTCCACAAGGGCATAAAAGTGAAACCAAGGAACAAGAGGGACTCCATGAAGGAGTCGACCATGTGGCCGGCCACACCCCCATGTGGGGCCCCAAAATTGGCCCCAATCCATCCATGTCATCCCCAAGATCTTTTGGAGCAAAGCCCGAAAAGGTGGCTTTCCATAAAGTAGTCCAAAAAGCACTTTCACTATTCACGACGACATTTTTCTGCGTCTGATCGAACTGAAAATATTCATGTGGGCTTAGAACATTTCTAGTACCCACCAAAATAATTTTCAATGCGAGCCGGAACAATTTCGGATTAGTGATTTTCATCTGCGAAAAGCATCTGAAGCGGTTCCGGCAGCTCCGGAACATTTCCGGTTTTCATCCCGGAAAATTCCAGAAAGTTTCCAGAATGATTCTGGCATCCTCCAAGAATTATCAGGCATGTGCCGAAACCAATTTGACTTAATGGTATCCCCTGAAACAACTTTTCAGTTTTACCGAAACTGTTCCGGTGTTCTCTCTGCGGAACTTTTCCGGTGTCCGAAAACTTTTTTGGTGATTTTCTCTCAGACTCCCTGTCTAGTATTCAGAAGATAGATGACCCTTAAGCGTGTGACCCTATAGGTTCGGTGAAGCATAGACATGACCCGGAACCCCTTCCGATCAATGATCAACATCGGAGCCGTGGACACCCATATTTATCCCTATACCCACACGAATGAATATTCGAGTGAACCTCCAGTTGCCATGTGCTATTCCTGTTGCTTCGCGATATGTTATAATTACCCGAGGTGAGACATGTAGGCATCCTCGTGGATCAACAACTTGTCCACAATGCCAGTTACCTCGTTGCCGGTATTGTTCTCTTTTCTCGTTCCCGTGTTCCGGCATCCCCGTGATCAAATCACAAAGTGTCTGGCCAGACGATGATGGATACCGTAACACCGAGAGGGCCCAGAGATATCTCTCCATCGTCGGAGGAGCAAATCCCAATCTTGAGCTATCAAGTTACTTGACATACTTTTCCATGAACCCGTAAGCCGCCGTAATAGCCACCCTTTTACGGATGACGTTTAACAAACCCCAAAGTTCATGAAGCAAGCATGAAGAAACTCGATACTCTCATGGTCTAAGGAATTATGCAAACGTTAACCATCTCTGTGTTATTAACCATTAACTTGTGACGAATATATCTCATAGCATAACATCAATTTGGGTCGATTCAACACAAGTGTTCTACCAACATCGTGCCCTCAAAATTGCCGGCATAGCCATGCCCATGATCAGAAAACAGGATCATCATGCAATACTTGAGCTAGTCTTAGAGGCAAGACTAGGAATACAATTTACCGTTTATTATACCACATGTGCACATGAATTTCCCTCCAAGCCTCGTGGTTATTGCAGACTCGAGAATCATTGCAGTTATAGCATTGATCATAAACATTCATTACAAACTTGGAGATACAAAAGTAACTGATATTACTGCCTCTAGGGCATATCTCCTACAGTACGCACTTTGAAGCGGATTCTGTTTCTTCGCATCACCGCGCCCCCCGCTGTCGCCCCGTACTCGCGCCACCACAACTCCTCTGAATACAGATCGGCCCTCCACCGCCGGCCGCCGGCCGCGGCAAGAGCTCCCCATTTTCTCATCCGTGCCGGTTTGACTCCAATCGCTCAAACTTGGGCTGCCCGCAAGTTTCCCCTCAGGCGCTCACCATCCCTGGCTACTGTTCCACGTGCTCACCGCCGCCGCTTCCTGGCATCTCCACCCATACGCGCCTCAGACCAATCCATCGCGGAAGTGGTCGCCGCTGCAAGTGCTAGCAGCCGGATGGCATACCAGTGCAGCCCAGCCGATATGAACACAACCTCACGCACTGACAGCTTACATGTGAAGAGGTAAGATACCATTTGAAAAAGTATAGAAGTGGTACTAACTTCTTTAATTATCTGTATATTTTCTATTTCTGTATATCAACTGCCATGAATCTGAACCCAGATTTTGTATTTCAGTGTAGAAATCAATAAACATGCCAGAGCATATTCTGCCCACCACGTGTTTGAGTTTATCTCCACAAAGTTTTTTTTTTCGTTTCATTTCTGATATACTTCCATGTAAGTGTTATAGCCATTTAAAAGCCCATCTTCATTGATTTAAATATTTGATTTTTTTATATATAAATGCGTGCATGTTCCACTGTACCATGACGAAATGAGTACTGACCAAAGCATCAATACTGTCTATTCTTATTGGATTTTGTATCAAGTAATATGCAAAAAGGAAATGGTTTGCTACAAGAAGTTTGAGGTGACTTAAGCTTGGCGTGCGTATACTGCTGCATGTTCTTCCTATGCTTGTGCTAATGGTGTCTACTATGTTGCTCAGCGCCTTAGATTGTGGACGGTTATCTAAGAAGCAAGTGAAAGGAAATTCAAGTAACCGTACAACATCCATTGGAATGCCAAGACGGGCTCCTTTTCATGATACTATAAATGTGGTTGACTCACATAGCTTAACAAAGGGGAAACAAGGTATATTTTCAATATTTTTTGTCAGCGTATTTTTGAAACAAGATTTCAGCTTCTTAGATGTTGATATATAAATGAAAAATATCCTATGCCTTGTGCGTTGAAAAGATTACTCACAGATTGTTTCAAATATTCTATTCATTTCAGCGCAAAAAATTCTTGGTTCAGGGGATCATCCAATTACTGGGACGAAACGATCAATCAATCCATCTGGCATATCCATACAGTCAACTACTCCATTGGTTGGACACGTAACTCTACCAATAGATGTTTCCGAGCATAAGCGTTATCGTGATCGGGAAAGATACTTGCGGATGACTCCGGAACAGCGCAGTACAAACAGAGAAGGAAAAATCCCGTTGAGGTTAGTAGTAATGTGCAATCCGGGGGTCAAACTTGTAACTGTACCAATTTGAGAACGCAAACAACGACTCTCGCCAATACAATAACAGAAGGTATATATCAATGTAATGATATTCTGTTTTTATTTTTTAATAAAATGAGTGGTCACTCGATCAGATTATGTTTTGT
Organism: Elymus sibiricus; assembly: GCA_039707655.1. Lineage (NCBI taxonomy): Eukaryota > Viridiplantae > Streptophyta > Magnoliopsida > Poales > Poaceae > Elymus > Elymus sibiricus. Next base: position 53,714,093 of record CM077667.1, read on the forward strand.
TTATCTCCAAAACGTGCATTTCTGATAATTAGAACATCAACATCCATTTACTACTCTGTTATTATTTGTCAATAAATAAAATATTAGAATGTATGTTTTTTTTGGAGGTTTAAACTTTCTTTCCTACAATATCCTTTGAATTGGCTTAATCAGTTTGGTTGCTAAAAATTAGACCGTGCTCATTCCATCTGACATATCTACAACATGTAATGAATCGACAGGTACTGGTCAACATAAGCGTACAACAGCATTCCTGGACAAGGGCAGTGGACATAAGAGAAGGATAATTTCTAATGGGGCAAGTTGTAGTAGTATGGGAAAGGAAACACATGAACATGTTGTAGCCAATGATCATGAAGACCATGACAGCACCATCTATGTCCCAAATGGTTGTTTTCCTGCTCTAGAAGGTAATACAATTATTAAGGTGTACCATAGCTATTTATAATGTATCGATCATTCTCAACTTTATTTCTCCTAAAATATTAATTTACTAATTGACAAATTAATGTATAGATGAATCTGGGCAATCCGAATATATGACCGAAGATGATGATGAAGATGATGAGAGTTACATATTCACCGGACATGGTAAGCATTAGTATGTGTTCTCAATATAAAACAATGATTACTACCATTGTGACACTGTTTCCTCACTATTAAAGAATGGACAGGAACTGAATGCATATCATCATATCAAGACCCAAACCGTGCAAATTGTGAAATACAAGATGATCCTTTTGATCGTATATATCGGAATGTACCAAGTGGCCATCATGTTTTGGAGCCACTACCTAACTATACACATTGCAATGCAAAACGGTTCCAGTATGAGAATCCAACATTTTGCTGCATGGGTGGCAAGGTCAAGATAGTAACTCCACATGTTCATGCTTGCATGTAGATTTAATAAGTACATAAAAACGGGCAAGTGATCATCCATTTATTCATGTCATGTGTGGAATGGGGTGTTGTTACGAGTAAAGGAAAACGACAAAAACAGACGATGGCACATTACCACACTACGAAGACATGTGTGCATCATCGGTGGTTTCCAGTTTAAGCATCACCAACTTAGGGCATGTTCAACATCATTCTAGCTCCTGGCTCCGCTCCATGACCTCAAGCTCACCCTCGCACCGCCGTCCCAAGCTTCTCCTCGCTTCACTTCAAACATCGCTCCGGAACTCCTCATGCCTCCTCTATGCTCACTCAGTTTGGTTCGCCAACACCGTCTTTCTAATAATTTACCTACCCCTTTGCTAAAGGGTATCTTGACTTATTGTTTAAAACATGTGTGAAAGAAGATGTTGGTGTCGCATTTATTTGTCCTCAAGCCCAACAATTGACATAGATTGCTACATTTGATATGGCCTTCACCTCTTATTTAATCTGTTTTGAAAACTACAAACATACTTATTTTGTATGTGCAAATATTTCTGCACTCTCTCTTTTTATTTATTTTGTAGGGCACATCCCATCTTTATTGGGCCTCTTTTTCATCTCCTGTCATGCATATCTTTATTTATTGAGTGTTTCTAGCAAATTGACTTTAAATTCCGTCTCCAATTCTAATTTTAGTGAGGTGTTTATTTCCAATCCGGATCGATACCGGTATGAAAGAAAAACGGATAATGCATTATTGATTAAGGTTGCATCCCAAATAGTATTTTTAAAACGGTTAACATTTAAAATAATATCATATTGAGATTATACGTATTTTTCTAATCAAATTCCATATATAGCATATTAAATTTGGAGTTAAGGTTTAAAACATATGGGTATTTTTAAAAACATATCAATGATGCACTATTGATTAAGGTTGCACCCCAAATAGTATTTTTAAAATGGTTGACATGTAAAATAACATCATATTCAGATTCTACATATTTTTCTAATCAAATTTCATATTTAACATGTTAAATTTGAAGTTAGGGTTTAAAAGATATGAATAATTAAAAAAAATATTTGATATGTATTGCGGATTTAATATAAAAAATATCAGAGAGTTTTATGTAAAATGGCATGACGGACTAAGAATACCTATTTCTTTTATTAATAGGTATAGATAGTTGATTATTACTAATTTTATTAGTACTGACAAACATATGGAGACGTGCATTGCACGTGCACTTTTACTAGTAAAGTTAGTGCTTCTTGCGGTATGTCATATAAATTGTCTTCAAAGTAGCAAAATATTACCCACCGATGCTACCTATAAACGATAAAAAACATTTCGCATAGGGAAAGCCGCCTGGGCCAGCCCATGCAGTAGGAACCTCTTATACTGCACTCTGCACGTCGAGAAAAAACACAGCGAGCTTGTTTGGGTCGGCCTGTTTCTTTTAATTTCGTTTTCTATTCTTTTTTCTACTTTTTCGTCTTCATTTCTTCCACCTTAAATAAGTTGGGACTTCAAAAAAGTTCCTAAAATTTTAAAAATGGAAATTTATAAAAAATGTTTAATTATTCTAAATATTCGTGATTTTTAAAACATGTTCGCATTGTTAAAAATGTTTGAATTTTCAAAACAATATTCAGAAATCCAAAAATGTTCATGATTTTTAGAAAAAAATGTATATTAAAAAATGCTAATAAATTGAAGAATATTTGGCCAATTCAAAAACATTCATGAATTTAAAAATATCCTGGAAATTCAAAAACTCTTCGTGACTTACAAAATAGATTATTGATTCATAAAACCTTCGCTGATTCCAAAAATGATCATGCAATCCAAAAAATGTTTGTTAAATCAAAAAATGTTTGTCAATTTCATAAAAATTCCGCCAACTTCCAAAACAATGTTCGTCGATTCTAGTAATGTTCGCCGATTAAGGAAATTGTTTAATTTTTTCACAGTTTTTAAAAATATGTTTGCAAATAGTATAAAATGTTCGTTAATTTAAAAAATATTCATTATTTTAGAAAATAGTTGAGAATCTGTATAATTGTTTACAAATTTGAAAAATATTCATGATTTCAAATATGTTCATGATTTTTAAGAAAATGTTCAGGATTTTTCACAATTGTTCACGATTTCATGAATATGAGAGTGTGAAAGGATCGATACGGTCGACTTGACGGCGGTGAATAGGAGACTACAAATTTTAATCTTGTTTGTCAATTTTAGGCCTATGCGGATAAATAGGGTTCATTAGATATGCAACTAGGTGAACACAACCTATATGACAAACATAAGTAGTACTATATATGCTAGGCAAGAAGATAACAAACAAGCCAGCAATCGTACAAAGCAAGGTAAAGTGCGGGAACAGATTCACCACAAGTGAGACGAGGACGCGGATTTTATCCCGAAGTTCACTCTTCCTTGGGGAAGAGCTACTCTCCGTTTAGAGCGGTGCCGGAGCCAAAGCTTGCGGACCGCCACGGAAGGCTCACCGTATCTCTTTCGAGTCACCCCCAACGGATGAGCCTCAAATCACTCGGGGTTGGTCTTGAAGGCGACCACCACACCTTTACAAACTTCTCCGGATCACACCACAAGAAAGAAAGCTTCCTGAGGAACCTCTAACCGCCTAGGAGCCCAAGCTCCAAGAGTAGCAAAGCAATGGTGAACAAATGTTGTGGGGAACACGAATTTGGTTTGGTGAAAGTGTAGATCGGCTCTTGCTCTCCCAATCCCCGAAGTATCAACAAGTTTGGGTGGAGGAATTGAGAGTATTGAGCAAAATGAGGTGTAGTAATGGAGGTTAGGGTTAGGTTTGGAGGAGGAAGAAGGGGTCCTTTTATAATGTTCTTGGCTGGGTGGGGGAAAGTGACCGTTGGACCCCGTGCGCACGGGCTAAGTCAGCCCCGTGTGCACGGGGTACTCAGAAAGGTTCGCAGTACCACGTGCGCACGGGGGTCAAAAGACCACGTGCACACGGGCTACCCAGAGAGCTTCGCGGTACCCCGTGCGCACGGGGGTCAAAAGACCTCGTGCACACGGGGTGACCAGGAAGTCTCCGTAAACATCTCCGAGTACCCGGGCACGACACTAAGAGACCCCGTGGATATAGGAAGTGGTAGGAAGGCTGATATGAAGGACTAGGAGGCATTCCCACATAACACACATCCACGACGACCCCTGAAGTGGCTTGAGACTGCGTCGGTATTTCCCCAAAGAGGAAGGGATGATGCAGCACAGCGACGGTAAATATTTCCCTCAGTTATGAAACCAAGGTTATCGAACCAGTAGGAGGATCACCACCACCCAATAAGCAGCAACTGCACACAAATAACAAATACTTGCAACCCGACGCGAAAGAAAGGTTGTCAATCTCTCTACGGTAAAAAGATAGATTAGGTAATGATAGATACGAGAGATAGATCTCTCAAGAACACAAAATAGAAAGGGAAAATAAAAAGTACATCAATATGTTTTTGGGTTTTTGGTTTTGTAGATCTGAAAACAAAGAGGCAAAAAGATAGATCGGAAAGCAATATGTTGGAAAAGTAGACCCGGGGGCCGTAGGATTCACCAGTGGCTTCTCTCATGAGTATAGCGCACGGTGGGTGAACAAATTACTGTTGGGCAATTGATAGAAGATCAAATAATCATGACGATATCCAAGGCGATGATCATTATATAGGCATCACGTCCAAAATAAGTAGACTGACTCCTGCCTGCATCTACCACTATTACTCCACACATCGACCGCTATCCAGCATGCATCTAGTGTATTAAGTTCATGGAAAAACGGAGTAATGCCATAAGAATGATGACATGATGTAGCAGGATCTATTCATGTAGGAATAGACCCTATCTTGTTATCCTTCATGGCAACGATACATGCGTACCTTGCTGCCCCTTCTGTCACTGGGAAAGGACACCGCAAGATCGAACCCATCACAAAGCACCTCTTCCTATGGCAAGAAAAATCGATCTAGAAGGCCTAACTAAACCAAAGATTCGAAGAAGAAATACGAGGCTATAAGTAATCATGCATATAAGAGATCAAAGAAGACTCAAATAATATTCATGGATAGAAACTGATCATGAACTCAAAATTCATCGGATCCCAACAAACACACCACAAAAGTTTACATCAAATAGATCTCCAAGAGACCATTGTATTGAGAATCATAAGAGAGAGAGGAAGCCATCTAGCTACTGCCTACGGACCCGTAGGTCTATGGTGGACTACTCACGCATCATCGGAGAGGCACCTATGAAGAAGATGAACCCCTCCGTGATGGTGTTTAGATTGGATCTCGAGGTTCTGGAACTTGCGGCGGCTGGAATTGTGTTTCGTCGACTCCCGTAGGGTTTTCGGAATATTTGGGAATTTATAGGCATCAGAGGCGGTGGAGAGGGGCCCTGTGGAGGGCACAACCCATCAGGGCGTGTCGGGGCCCCCCTGGCGCGCCCTGGTGGGTTGTGCTCTCCTCACCCACCTTCCTGGCTCTTCTTTGGCCCACTGGGTGTCTTCTGGTCCAGAAAATATCTCCAAAAAGTTTCGTCGCGATTGGACTCCGTTTGGTATTGATATTCTGCGAAGTAAAAAACAAGCAAAAACAACTACTGGCACTTTGGCACTATGTCAATAGGTTAGTCCCAAAAAATGATATAAAGTTGCTATAAAATGATTGTAAAATATCCAAGAATGATAATATAATAGCATGGAACAAGCAAAAATTATAGATACGTTGGAGACGTATCAGCATCCCCAAGCTTAATTCCTACTCGTCCTCGAGTAGGTAAATGATAAAAACAGAATTTTTGATGTGGAATGCTGCCTAACATGTTCATCTCATATTCTTTTCTGTTGTATAGCATGGACATTTGGACTTGTAAATGATTCAAAGCAATAGTCTAGTTTTAACATAATGACTTCAATACTCAAGCATGCCAACAAGCAACCATGTCTTTCAAAATATCAACACTAAAGAAAGTTATCCCTAGCCCATCATGCTCAATCATTGATCCATCCATGAAATACACTCAAATATTAGCTATGCCCAATGCTCAAGTACGATCATAGTGCCCCCTAGTTGGTGCTTAAAGAGAAGATGGAGACTCAAAGTAAAAATAAAAATTGCATAAAGTAAATAGATAGGTCCTTCGCAGAGGGAAGTAGGGATTTGTAGAGGTGCCAGAGCTCAAAGTTTAAACTGAGAGAGAAAAATATTTTGGGTGGCATGCTTTTCCTGTCAACGAAAACAACAAAGTAGCTCATAATACTTTCCATGCTAGATATATCATAGGCGGTTCCCAAACAGAAAATAAAGTTTATTCCCTTTTCCACCAAACTTTCACTTTCCATGGCGGGCCGTATCCACGGTTGCCTTCCATACCAACACTTTCCAAGGAATTTATTATTTGACAACATAAAGTAAATATTTTTTTCCTTTTTCATTTTGGGAATGGGCATCCCTATTACCGCCACACTCTCATGCAATGACAAGTGAATAAACACTCATCTTGAGAATAACACATCTAGCATGGAAAAATATTGGACACTCCCCACCGTTTCATGGGCGGTACGAGCACACAAAGGAGAAGTTTATTTTGAAAATTTAGAGATGGCACATACAAATTTGCTTGGAATGGCATGGAAATACCGCATATAGGTAGGTATGGTGGACTCATAAGGCAAAACTTGGTGTAAGGATTTTGGATGCACAAGTAGTATTTCTACTTAGTACAAATGGAGGCTAGCAAATAGATTGAGAAGCAACCAAACCAAGAAACGAAAATTCACATAAGCAAGCATTGAACATAAATAACACCGAATAATGCACCATAAGTAGGATGTAACTTCATTTCATAACTATTGACTTTCGTGCATGCATAGGGAATCACAAACCTTAACACCAATATTCCTACTAAAGCATAATTATTCACTAACATGACTCACATATTACTATCATCATGTTTCAAAACTATTACAAGGAATCAAGTTTAATTTGTCCAATGATCTTCATGAAAGTTTTTATTATATCCTCCTTGTATATCTATCACTTTGGGACTAGTTTCATATATTGCCATTGCTTTTTTGACAAGCTCAAACAAATTTAAGTGAAGCACATGAGCATAAAGATTTCATCTCTCAAAATAGTATAAGTGAAGCATGAGAGGATTTCTTCAAAATTTACTAACTCTCAAATTAATCTAAGTGAAGCATGAGAGTATTTCTACAAAAATTTCCAAGCACACTGTGCTCAAAAAGATATAAGTGAAGCACTAGAGCAATCCTATAGCTCAAAACGTTTAAGTGAAGCACATAGAGCAATTCTAACAAATCATAGCATGATTTTGGATCTCTCAAATAGGTGTGTCCAGAAAGGATACAAATGACAAACTAACAAGCAAAGCAAGCAAAGATACAAGATGCTCCAAGCAAAACTCATGATATGTGACGAATAAAAATATAGCTCCAAGTAAAATACCGATGGTCGTTAGAAGAAGGAGGGGATGCACTCGGGGGCATCCCCAAGCTTAGTTGCTTGTTTCTCTTTGGATATATCTTGGGGGTGCTGTAGCATCCCCAAGCTTAGGCTCTTTTCACTCCTTATTCCTTCATCCATCGTGATCTCACCCAAAACTTGAAAACTTCAATCACACAAAACTCAACAAAATCTTCGTGAGATCCGTTAGTATAATAAAGCAAATCACTACTTTAGGTGCTGTTGCAAACCCATTCATATTTTATTATTGCATTATACCTACTGTATTTTAACTTTACCATGGCTCATACCCTTCAATATAACCCATAGATTCATCAAAACAAGCACACAATGCAACGAAAACAGAATCTGTCTTAAACAGAACAGTCTGTAGTAATCTGTACTATAACCATACTTATCTAACTCGAAAAATTCTGAACAATTAGAAAAACGTAAGAAATTTGTATTGAAACACCTTGTTAAAATTTCAGCTCAAGATCACGTTCCAGTAAAAAATGAAAATTCATATACTGGACGCAAAGTTTCTGTTTCAGATTTAGCATCGCTTCTACTCATCTTATGAATCATCCTAAAGGCTCTACTTGGCACAAACACTAAATAAACCATAAAAACACAATCATAACAGAGGCATAATTGTGTCAACACTCAAAAACAGAAAGGAAAAAGTAAAAATTTATTTATTCATTGGGTTGCCTCCCAACAAGCGCTATCGTTTTACGCCCCTAGCTAGGCATAATGATTTCAATGATGCTCACATAAAAAGTAGTAATTGAAATATGAAAGAGAGCATCATGAATCTCATGACAAGCACATTTAAGTCTAACCCACTTCCTATGCATAGGGATTTTGTGAGCAATCAATTTATGGGAACAAGAATCAACTAGCATAGGAAGGCAAAACAAGCATAACTTCAAAACTTTGAACACATAGAGAGGAAACTTGATATTATTGCAATTCCTACAAGCATATGTTCCTCGCTCATAATAAATTTCAGTAGCATCATGAAGGAATTCAAAAATATAACTATCACATAAATCGTTCTTTTCATGATGCACAAGCATAGAATTTTCATTACTCTCCACATAAGCAATTTCCTTATCATCCATGGTAGTGGGAGCAAACTCAACAAAATAACTATCATGAGACACTTGATTGACATAACCACATTGCAAATTAAAACCATGATGGTAAGTTTCATGGTTATCATTACTCATTATACCATACGTATCATCACCATCATCATAAATAGGAGGCATGCAATCATCATAATAAATTTGCTCATCAAAACTTGGGGGACTAGAAATATCATCTTCATCAAACATAGCATCCCCAAGCTTGTGGCTTTGCATATCATTAGCATCATGGATATTTACAGAATTCATACTAGCAACATTGCAATCATGCTCATCATTCAAGGAACTATCATGAATTACCTTATAAATTTCTTCTTTCAACACTTCATCAAAATTTTCAGATTCATGATTTTCAAACAAAACTTCATAGAGATAATCAAGTGCACTCAACTCACTAGCAATTGGTTCATCATAATTTGGCCTTTTGAAAAGATTAGCAAGTGGATGAGGATCCATATCAATAGATTTTTAGCAAGCAAAGATACAAGCAAATAGAAGGCACATGGAAACACAAGCAGAGATAGCAAACAAGCAAAAAGGAAAACGGAAAAGAGGGCGAATAAAACAGCAAATTGGTGAAGTGGGGGAGAGGATAACGAGAGGGAAATGGCAAATAATGTAATTGCAAGGAGATGAGATTTGTGATTAGGAACTTGGTAGATGATGATGGAGTCCCCTCGGCGCCCGAGATAGGCACGTAGAAGAGACCGCTTCCTCCCCGGCAACGGCGCCAGAAATTCCTTTGACGTGGCTTGAGACTGCGTCGGTATTTCCCCAAAGAGGAAGGGATGATGCCGTACAGTGATGGTAAGTATTTCCCTCAGTTATGAAACCAAGGTTATCGAACCAGTAGGAGGATCACCACCACCCAATAAGCAGCACCTGCACACAAATAACAAATACTTGCAACCCGACGGGAAAGAGAGGTTGTCAATCTCTCTACGGCAAAAAGATAGATTAGGTAATGATAGATAGGAGAGATAGATCTCTCAAGAACACAAAATAGAAAGGGCAAATAAAAAGTGCAGCAATATGTTTTTGGGTTTTTGGTTTTGTAGATTTGAAAACAAAGAGGCAAAAAGATAGATCGGAAAGCAATATGTTGGAAAAGTAGACCCGGGGGCCGTAGGATTCACTAGTGGCTTCTCTCATGAGTATAGCGCACGGTGGGTGAACAAATTACTGTTGGGCAATTGATAGAAGATCAAATAATCATGACGATATCCAAGGGGAGTCGACGAAACACAATTCCAGTCGCCGCAAGTTCCAGAACCGCGAGATCCAATCTAAACACCATCACGGAGGGGTTCATCTTCTTCATAGGTGCCTCTCCGATGATGCGTGAGTAGTCCACCATAGACCTACGGGTCCGTAGGCAGTAGCTAGATGGCTTCCTCTCTCTCTCTTATGATTCTCAATACAATGGTCTCTTGGAGATCTATTTGATGTAAACTTTTGCGGTGTGTTTGTTGGGATCCGATGAATTTTGAGTTCATGATCAGTTTCTGTCCATGAATATTATTTGAGTCTTCTTTGATCTCTTATATGCATGATTGCTTATAGCATCATATTTCTTCTTCGAATCTTTGGTTTAGTTAGGCCGACTAGATCGAATTTTCTTGCCATGGGAAGAGGTGCTTTGTGATGGGTTCGATCTTGCGGTGTTCTTTCCCAGTGACAAAAGGGGCAGCAAGACACGCATGTATCGTTGCTATTAAGGATAACAAGATGGGGTCTATTCCTACATGAATAGATCTTGTCTACATCATGTCATCGTTCTTATTGCATTACTCCGTTTTTCCATGAACTTAATACACTAGATGCATGCTGGATAGCGGTCGATGTGTGGAGTAATAGAGGTAGATGCAGGCAGGAGTTGGTCTACCTATCTTGGACGTGATGCCTATATAATGATCATCGCCTTGGATATCGTCATGACTATTCGATTTTCTATCAATTGCCCAACAGTAATTTGTTCACCCACCGTGCGCTATACTCATGAGAGAAGCCACTAGTGAACCCTACGACCCCTGGGTTTACTTTTCCAACATATTGCTTTTAGATCTATCTTTTTGCATCTTTGTTTTCAGATATACAAAACCAAAAACCCAAAAACATATTGCTGCATATTTTATTTGCTCTTTTTATTTTGTGTTCTTGAGAGATCTATCTCTCCTATCTATCACTACATAATCTATCTTTTTACCGTAGAGAGATTGGCAACCTCTCTTTCGCGTCGGGTTGCAAGTATTTGTTGTTTGTGTGTAGGTGCTGCTTATTGGGTGGTGGTGATCCTCCTACTAGTTCGATAACCTTGGTTTCATAACTGAGGGAAATACTTACCGTCGCTGTGCTGCACCATCCCTTCCTCTTTGGGGAAATACCGACGCAGTCTCAAGCCACGTGAGGGGGTCACACACCTCCATCTAGAGCTGCATGGAATCAATTACCTGAGATAAAATATAGCAGCTCACATTAGAGCTTCTAACCATCTTGCCATCACTCCAAAACATAACTAAGTGCTAGATGCACTTTCAATCTCCCCCTGTTTGGTGCATTGATGACAACATGGTTAGGACATGGCAAAAAGATATATCAATATTAAAGCCAGGAAAAAAGACAACACTTGATCATCGGAGCTCCCCCTATATGTGTGCATGGATAAAGAATTGCTTGAGTATGCATCAAGCACACACATAAGAGGCTCCCCCTAGATCAATGATGTCGAGAGCATGTGATCAAAACAAAAATAACCTACACGGTGCCTAGATCACATGCACAGAGTGTGGTGAGCAGAAGTGGTGAGACAATACATAATAAATAAGATCATATAACATAAGATAAATATTAGCAGCATATATGATCCATACGACATTTTCTCACACATAGATAGATAAAGGTATCTCACAAGAACACTAAAAAACAAATAAGAGTATCTCAAGCCAAATAAACACCACAGAGAACACGAGGCCTCGAGATCTCAGCAACTCAAACTCCTAAACCACTTCTCCCCCTTTGTCATCAAGACAAAAAAGGGAAAGGACGATGCAAATAAAACACTTAGACAAGGGGAGGCACGCTCGAAGCATGATCATCATCATCAAAACTCCACCCTACAATTGAGAAGGAACGAACCGTCACCTCACTGTCGATGTCCTCAGATCCTGAGCCAACAATCTCACCAGCAGCAGCACGCTCAGCCTTCTTCTGACGACGCTCAAGTTTCCCCCTATTGGTCTCCTTGATCTGACGGCGCTGAATGGACTGACACATCTTAAACATGCTGCGTAGAGTATGGAACAATGACTTCTTCTCACCGGGAGCAAAACAGGCCTCAGAACCCTTCTTGCTAGGTCCATGAGGAATCCGGGCAGTGGAGGAGCACCCGTGAGTGAAGGTAGCCTGCTCATCAGCTCTAGGATTCGACCTTGCTTAGGAGCCTTGTATGGGGCAGGAGTTTGAGGGGACCAAAGAATACTGCGCTTGGGAATGTAGGTCTTGTACTGAGAGATGTACCGTGCAGGGCATAGAGATCAATGAGGGCCTAGATGAACGGAGCATAGATTAATGACTTGACCTCCTACACACACTGACGAAGCTCATAGAACATGAAATCCAGAACATCCACCTTCTTCCTGTCATGCAGATACACAAAGACATCCAACATAGAGCTCCTTATGTTATGTGAGTCACCGGCCTTGGGAGTGAGGGTTTACCTAAGAATGTGCCTCGTTGTATCATATACTGGGAGCAAACCTTGAATTGAGCCAATGAAAAAATACATCTCTTGCTTGTAGGCAAATGAAATATCATCCTTGGAGCGCTGCCCAGCATCACGAAACTCGGCCAAAATCCTCATATTCTTCCTCAAGGAACGGATATGGAATGATTTCAGAAAACTTGGCCATAGAAGCAGACAGCTGGCGATGCCCAGACATCTAGGTGAGAGTACGAGCAGAGTCATTATGGAAGAAAACGGTGGCAAAGAACGCGTGACAAGCTCTTCATTGTAGGCATGGTTAAAGCTGACAAAAGGAAGGAGGCCCAATCTGTCAAGAGTAGCATGAACCCCTGGATAGAGATGACTATTGTCGCGTAGGTCCTCCACATTAATTTGCTTGTGCTGGGAAAACTTCTTGTTCTTGGTCATGAGAAGTTCAGAGTACACCTTGTGTTGAAATTCATTCTTGAATCTGGGATCCACGTCAAAACCGGTGGCAGCAGCATAGGGATGAGCCTGCCTTCGTTCCCTAATCTCTGGCTTGTGCCAGTTACACAGAGGAGTATTCCGAAGATCACGCCCGCCAGGAATAGGCTGATCACTAGGACTTGCATCACTATCCTCTTCGTCATCATCTTCCTCAGTACCTGCCCCTACTTCTTCTTCTTCTTCATAGTGTTCATCCTCCACAGAATCATATTCTTCCTCAGAGTCATCAGAGGCTTCAACCACAGGCTTCTTGGATGCAGCACGACTCTGGGATCCTTGACCAGCGGCCTCTGAAGGCAGACGATGAGCAATAGTGAACTGAGCATGAGCAACCCTATCTTTGATCGTTTGCTACGAGCGGCAGCCACCTTGTCAGTGGAGTCTGAGAAACAACACATCCAAAACAGTATATGCAAGAAGAATGAGTGCAGGTGCCTGATACGTCTCCAATGTATCTATAATTTTTGCTTGTTCCATGCTATTATATTATCATTCTTGGATGTTTTACAATCATTTTATAACAACTTTATATCATTTTTTGGGACTAACCTATTGACATAGTGCCAAAGTGCCAGTTGCTGTTTTTGCTTGTTTTTTACTTCGCAGAAAATCCAATCGCGACGAAACTTTTTGGAGATTTTTTCTGGACCAGAAGACACTGCTACTTCTCGAGCATGCGTTGGTTTCCGTGAAGAGGAACGGATGATGCAGCAAAGTAGATAAGTATTTCCCTCAGTTGTTGAGAACCAAGGTATCAATCCAGTAGGAGATACAAGCAAGTTCCCAATAGGTGTACCTACACAAAGAATCAAACACTTGCACCCAACGCTATAAAGGGGTTGTCAATCCCTTCACGGTTACTTGCAAGGATGAGATCTAATAGAGATAGATAGAATAGATTGCTTGAACGGAAAGTAAAACAAAAGTAAAAAGATTGCAGCAAGATATTTTTGGTTTTAGATCTGAAAGTATAAGATGGAAAATAGACCCGAGGGCCGTAGGTTTCACTAGAGGCTTCTCTCATGATGGCAAGTATTACGGTGGGTGAACGAATTACTGTCGAGCAATTGATAGAAAAGCGAATAATTATGAAGACATCCAAGGCAATGATTATGCATATAGGCATCACGTCCGTGTCAAGTAGACCGAAACGATTCTGCATCTACTACTATTACTCCACACATCGACCGACTCCTGCCTGCATCTAGAGTATTAAGTTCATGAAGAACAGAGTAACGCATTAGGTAAGATGACATGATGTAGAGGGATAAACTCAAGCAATATGATGAAAACCCCATCTTTTTATCCTCGATGGCAACAATACAATACGTGCCTCGCTACCCCTACTATGTCACTGGGTGAGGACACCGCAAGATTGAACCCAAAACCAAGCACTTCTCCCATTGCAAGAATTACCAATCTAGTTGGCCAAACCAAACCAATAACTCGAAGAGACTTGCAAAGATATGAAATCATGCATATAAGAATTCAGAAAAGACTCAAATAATATTCATAGATAATCTGAACATAAACCCACAATTCATCGGATCTCGACAAACACACCGCAAAAGAGTATTACATCGGATAGATCTCCATGAAGATCATGAAGAACATGGTATTGAAGAGAAAAGAGAGAGAAGAAGCCATCTAGCTACTTGCTATGGACCCGAAGGTCTGTGGTGAACTACTCACGCATCATCGGAGGGGCAATGGAGTTGATGTAGATGCCCTCCGTGATCGAATCCCCCTCCGGCAGATTACCGGAAAAGGCTCCAAGATTGGATCTCACGGGAACCGAGGCTCCTGGCGGTGGAAAAGTGTTTTCATTGCTCTTTCTCGTATACAGGGAATATTTGGGAATTTATAGGCCGAAGATTAGGGTTGGGGGAGTTGCCGTGGGCCCACAAGCCAGGGGGCGCCCCCCCCCCCTAGGGCGTGCCCCTGTGGCTTGTGGCCACACGGCAGCTCCTCTGCCTTGGTCTCCAAGCTTGGTAGTTGTCTTCTGGTCCAAGAAAAATTATTCCGAAGATTTTATTCCGTTTGGACTCCGTTTAATATGCCTTATCTGCAATACTCAAAAACATGGAAAAAACAAAAACTGGCACTAGGCTCTAGATTAATAGGTTAGTCCCAAAAATAATATAAAATAGCATATTAATGCATATAAAACATCCAAAACAGATAATATAATAGCATGGAACCATCAAAAATTATAGATACATTGGAGACGTATCAAGCATCCCCAAGCTTAATTCCTGCTCGTCCCCGAGTAGGTAAATGATAAAAACAGAATTTTTGATGTGGAATGCTACCTAACATATTTATCCATGTAATATTCTTTATTGTGGCATGAATATTCAGATCCGTAAGATTCAAAACAATAGTCTAATATTGACATAAAAACAGTAATACTTCGAGCACACCAACAAGGCAATCGTGTCCTTTCAAAATAACATGGCCTTAGAAAGTTATCCCTACAAAATCATATGGTCTGGCTATGCTCCATCTTCCCCACACAAAGTATCTAAATCATGCACAACCCCGATGAACAAGTCAAGCAATTGTTTCACACTTTTGGTGTTCTCAAACCTTTTCAACTCTCACGCAATACATGAGCGCGAACCATGGATATAGCACTATAGGTGGAATAGAATATGGTGGAGGTTGCAAGGGAAAGGGAGAAGATAGTCTCACATCAACTAGGCGTATCAACGGGCTATGGAGATGCCCATCAATAGATATCAATGTGAGTGAGTAGGGATTGCCATGCAACAAATGCACTTAGAGCTATAAGTGTATGAAAGCTCAAAAAGAAAACTAAGTGGTCGTGCGAGATGAAACTCCACTAGTTATATGAAAGTGACAAAATAGGAGACTCTCTATCATGAAGATCATGGTGCTACTTTGAAGCACAAGTGTGGAAACAAATATAGTAGCAATTGTCCCTTCTCTCTTTCTCTCATTTTTTTCTTTTTTTCTTTTTGTTTTTATTTTGGTGGGCATCTTTGGCCTCTTTTTTTTTATTTGGGCTTCACTGGCCTCTTTTATTTTTTTGTAAAGTCCGGATACTCATCCCAACTTGTGAGGGAGTCATGGCTTCCATCATCCTTTTCTCACACGGGACAATGCTCTAATAATGAAAATCATCACACTTTTATTTACTTACAACTCAAAAGAAAAATTACAACTCGATACCTATGACAAAATATGACTCTATATGCAATATGAAAGTGGTGGTGCATGTCATGAAAAGCGGAACGGTGGAAGTTGCATGGCAATATATCTCGGAATGGCTATGGAAATGCCATAATAGGTAGGTATGGTGGCTGTTTTGAGGAAAATATATGGTGGCTGTTTTGAGGAAGGTGGGTTTGATCTACCGGCGAAAGTTGCGCGGTACTAGAGAGGCTAGCAAAGGTGGAAGGGTGAGAGTGCGTATAATCCATGGACTCAACATTAGTCATAAAGAACTCACATACTTATTGCAAAAGTCTATTAGTTATCAAACAAAGCATTAGACGCATGCTCCTAGGGGAGAGGTTGGTAGGAGTTAACCATCGCGCGCTCCCGACCCTCACACAAAGGTTGACAATCATTAAACAAATCATGCTCCGACTTCGTTACATAATGGTTCACCATACGTGCATGCTACGGGAATCACAAGCTTCAACACAAGTATCTCTTCCAATTCACAACTACTCAGTAGCATGACTCTCATATTACCATCTCCATTATCTCAAAACTATATGCAAGGAATCAAACTTCTCATAGTATCCAATGCACTTAATATGAAAGTTTTTATTATATCCCTCTTGGATGCCCATTATATTAGGACTAAAATCATAACCTAAACAAATTACCATGCTGTTTTAAGAAACTCTCAAAATAATATAAGTGAGGTACGAGAGTTCAATAATTTCTATAAAATATAACACCACCGTGCTCAAAAAAGATATAAGTGAAGCACTAGAGCAATATTGCCTAGCTCAAAAGATATAAGTGAAGCACATAGAGTATTCTAATAAATTCACGAATCAGCGTGTCTCTCTCAAAAAGATATGCAGCAAGGATGATTGTGGCAAACTAAAAAGCAAAGACTCATATCATACAAGACGCTCCAAGCAAAACACATATCATATGGTGAATAAAAATATAGCCTCAAGTAAATTTACCGATTGATTGAAGACGAAAGAGGGGATGCCTTCCGGGGCATCCCCAAGCTTAGGCTTTTTGGTATCCTTGAATATGGATTGGGGTGCCTTGGGCATCCCCAAGCTTAGGCTCTTGCCACTCTTTATTCCATATTCTATCAAATCTTTACACAAAACTTGAAAACTTCACAACACAAAACTCAACAGAAAACTCATGAGATCCGTTAGTATAAGAAAAATAAATCACCACTTTAGGTACTGTTGTGAACTCATTCTTTATTTATATTGGTGTAATATCTACTGTATTCTAACTTCTCCATGGTTCATACCCCCCGATACAACCCATAGATTCATCAAAATAAGCAAACAACACATAGAAAACAGAATCTGTCAAAAACAGAACAGTCTGTAGCAATCTATAGACTTGGAATACTTATGTAACTCCAAAAATTCTGAAAAATTAGGACAATCAGGAAAATTTGTATATCAATCTTGTGTAAAAATTTCAGATCAAAATCACGTTCCAGTGAATTTACAAAATTCCTGGACTGAGAGCAAAAGTTTCTGTTTTTCAGCAAAATCAAATCAACAAACACCGTAGACCATCCCAAAGGTCTTACTTGGCTCAAACACTAATTTAAACAAGAAAACACAATTATTACAGAAGTAATAATGTGGAAAACACACCAAAACAGAAACAAAAAACAGAAAGCCAAAATAAAATTGGGTTGCCTCCCAACAAGCGCTATTGTTTAACTCCCCTAGCTAGGCAAAACGCAATAGATCTAGGTCTTTTCATAATAGTAAGGGAGATCGTCCATGCTCATCTCATACTCCCTTCTTTCAGCAGCAAGCTTTCTTTGTGGCAAGCAAAAATAATCAAAAGGGCTAAATTTAATAGGATATGGATCCTTGAAATCTAATGCGGGGGGGGGGGGGGGGGGGGGGATAGGTTCCTCCCTTGGCCCCATATATCGTATAATCAATTCATCGTTGTAGGCTTTCCTTTGGTGGAAGGTTATAAGCCTATCTCTTAATATGAACTCTAATCCATTATTTTGTATAGCAAAATTATCATTGAGTTCAGAAATCTTATCAATCAAAACCTCGATAGGGACCCTCTTCCTCAAATTTTCATTATAAGCAACGTAATCCGGGGATTGCAATCTCATTATTTCTTCTTGATTAAAAAGGATCTCCTCTATAGGGGGACATCCACCATTAATTTTATAATGAGCGAAGATTTCACTAGCCTCTTTCATGATGAATCTAAACTCGTGGGCTAGAAATATAGTGGCGGCACGCTTAACGGAAGCAATCTGAATATTAGAGAACTCAAGAAAAATCCTTTGTATGCAAGGATGCATATGAACAAATTGTCTCTCAAGTTCAATTATTAATAGTGTTATGGCGTCCGCAAGACTATTAGTTTTATTGAGGATATACCCTCCTAAGGTGGGTAGCGTACCAGCACAAGTAAAGAAATCTTGAATAACACCTTTTCCAATAATGTTACCGCTACCTATACGAAAAAAAATTGTATGCATGATAGTAGGTGCTTCATGGGAGTCATTTTTAGCAAGATTGTCAAGGTTTCCTTCAAGACTATTACTATCCCTTTCAATGAAAGCCTCCCCAGGTTCAGACATAGTGGAAACGAAACGATCCATCACGCAAGCAAACAAAAAGCAACCGAAAAGACGAGCGGAAGAAGGGCGAATAAAAAGGCGAATCTTTTTGGAAAATCATTTTAGAAGTGGGGGAGAGGAAAACGAGAGGCAAATGGCAAATAAAGTAAATGCAAGGGGTGAGTTTGTGCTGGGTACTTGGATGGCTTGATGTAGATCTCTCCGGCAACCACGTCAGAAATTGACAAGTTGACGGAAAAGTTCTTGTCTTGACTTGCTATGTATCTCCCCGGCAACGGCGCCAGAAATCCTTCTTGCTACTTCTCGAGCATGCGTTGGTTTCCGTGAAGAGGAACGGATGATGCAGCAAAGTAGATAAGTATTTCCCTCAGTTGTTGAGAACCAAGGTATCAATCCAGTAGGAGATACAAGCAAGTCCCCAATAGGTGTACCTACACAAAGAATCAAACACTTGCACCCAACGCTATAAAGGGGTTGTCAATCCCTTCACGGTTACTTGCAAGGATGAGATCTAATAGAGATAGATAGAATAGATTGCTTGAACGGAAAGTAAACAAAAGTAAAAAGATTGCAACAAGATATTTTTGGTTTTAGATCTGAAAGTATAAGATGGAAAATAGACCCGGGGGCCATAGGTTTCACTAGAGGCTTCTCTCATGATGGCAATTATTACGGTGGGTGAACGAATTACTGTCGAGCAATTGATAGAAAAGCGAATGATTATGAAGACATCCAAGGCAATGATTATGCATATAGGCATCACGTCCGTGTCAAGTAGACCAAAACGATTCTGCATCTACTACTATTACTCCACACATCGACCGACTCCTGCCTGCATCTAGAGTATTAAGTTCATGAAGAACAGAGTAACGCATTAGGTAAGATGACATGATGTAGAGGGATAAACTCAAGCAATATGATGAAAACCCCATCTTTTAATCCTCGATGGCAACAATACAATACGTGCCTCGCTACCCCTACTATGTCACTGGGTGAGGACACCGCAAGATTGAACCCAAAACCAAGCACTTCTCCCATTGCAAGAATTACCAATCTAGTTGGCCAAACCAAACCAATAACTCGAAGAGACTTGCAAAGATATGAAATCATGCATATAAGAATTCAGAAAAGACTCAAATAATATTCATAGATAATCTGAACATAAACCCACAATTCATCGGATCTCGACAAACACACCGCAAAAGAGTATTACATCGGATAGATCTCCATGAAGATCATGAAGAACATGGTATTGAAGAGAAAAGAGAGAGAAGAAGCCATCTAGCTACTAGCTATCGACCCGAAGGTCTGTGGTGAACTACTCACGCATCATCGGAGGGGCAATGGAGTTGATGTAGATGCCCTCCGTGATCGAATCCCCCTCCGACAGATTACCGGAAAAGGCTCCAAGATTGGATCTCACGGGAACGGAGGCTCCTGGCGGTGGAAAAGTGTTTTCGTGGCTCTTTCTGGTATACAGGGAATATTTGGGAATTTATAGGCCGAAGATTAGGGTTGGGGGAGTTGCCGTGGGCCCACAAGCCAGGGGGCGCCCCCCCCCCTAGGGCGCGCCCCTGTGGCTTGTGGCCACACGGCAGCTCCTCTGCCTTGGTCTCCAAGCTTGGTAGTTGTCTTCTGGTCCAAGAAAAATTATTCCGAAGATTTTATTCCGTTTGGACTCCGTTTAATATGCCTTATCTGCAATACTCAAAAACAAGGAAAAAACAGAAACTGGCACTAGGCTCTAGATTAATAGGTTAGTCCCAAAAATAATATAAAATAGCATATTAATGCATATAAAACATTCAAAACAGATAATATAATAGCATGGAACAATCAAAAATTATAGATACGTTGGAGACGTATCAGACACCCAGTGGGCCAAACAACTACCGGAGAGGTGGGCTGTGGAGAGCACAACCCACCAGGGCGCGCCAGGGGGGCCCCGGCACGCCCTGATGGGTTGTGCCCTCCTCGGGCCCCTTCCGCACCGCCTCTGATGCCTATAAATTCCCAAATATTCCAAAAACCCTAGGGGAGTCAACGAAACACAATTCCAGCCGCCGCAAGTTCCAGAACCGTGAGATCCAATCTAAACACCATCACGGAGGGGTTCATCTTCCTCATAGGTGCCTCTCCGATGATGCGTGAGTAGTCCACCATAGACCTACGGGTCCGTAGGCAGTAGCTAGATGGCTTCTTCTCTCTCTCTCTCTCTTATGATTCTCAATACAATGGTCTCTTGGAGATCTATTTGATGTAAACTTTTGCGGTGTGTTTGTTGGGATCCGATGAATTTTGAGTTCATGATCAGTTTCTATCCATGAATATTATTTGAGTCTTCTTTGATCTCTTATATGCATGATTACTTATAGCCTCGTATTTCTTCTCCGAATCTTTGGTTTAGTTAGGCCGACTAGATCGATTTTTCTTGCCATGGGAAGAGGTGCTTTGTGATGGGTTCGATCTTGCGGTGTTCTTTCCCAGTGACAGAAGGGGCAGCAAGACACGCATGTATCGTTGCTATTAAGGATAACAAGATGGGGTCTATTCCTACATGAATAGATCTTGTCTACATCATGTCATCGTTCTTATTGGATTACTCCATTTTTCCATGAACTTAATACACTAGATGCATGCTGGATAGAGGTCGATGTGTGGAGTAATAGAGGTAGATGCAGGCAGGAGTCGGTCTATCTATCTTGGACGTGATGTCTACATAATGATCATCGCCTTGGATATCGTCATGACTATTCGATTTTCTATCAATTGCCCAACAGTAATTTGTTCACCCACCGTGCGCTATACTCATGAGAGAAGCCACTAGTGAACCCTACGGCCCCCGGGTCTACTTTTCCAACATATTGCTTTCCGATCTACTTTTTTGCAATCTCTGTTTTCAGATCTACAAAACCAAAAACCCAAAAACATATTGCTGCATATTTACTCTTTTTATTTGTGTTCTTGAGAGATCTATCTCTCCTATCTATCACTACATAATCTATCTTTTTACCGTAGAGAGATTGACAACCTCTCTTTCGCGCCGGGTTGCAAGTATTTGTTGTTTGTGTGCAGGTGCTGCTTATTGGGTGGTGGTGATCCTCCTACTGGTTCGATAACCTTGGTTTCATAACTGAGGGAAATACTTACCGTCGTTGTGCTGCATCATCCCTTCCTCTTTGGGGGAAATACCGACGCAGTCTCAAGCCACGTCAAGGGAATTTCTGGCGCCGTTGCCGGGGAGGAAGCGGTCTCTTCTACGTGCCTATCGTAGGCGCCGAGGGGACTCCACCATTATCTACCAGGTTCCTAATCACAAAACTCATCTCCTTGCAATTACATAATTTGCCATTTGCCTCTCGTTTTCCTCTCCCCCACTTCACCAATTTGCCGTTTTATTCGCCCTCTTTTTCGTTTGCCCTTTTTCTTGCCGGATCTCTTCCTTGCTTGCAATCTTGTTTGCGTAGGCACGATGACTCAAGAGAACACCAAGTTGTGTGATTTTTCCAATACTAATAACAATAATTTTATTATTACTCATATTGCTCCTCCCGCCACTAGTGCGGAGTCTTGTGATATTAATGCCGCTTTGTTGAATCTTGTCATGAAAGATAAATTTGCCGGTAATCCTAATGAGGATGCCGCGTCCCATCTGAACATGTTCGTAGAATTGTGTGATATGCAAAATAAAAAATATGTGGACAATGATATTGTTAAGTTGAAACTATTTCCTTTCTCCTTGCGGGATCGTGCAAAAATTTGGTTTTCCTCTTTGCCTCGCAATAGTATCGATTCTTGGAATAAGTGCAAGGATGCTTTTATCACTAAGTATTTTCTGCCCGCGAAAATTATTTCCCTTAGTACGCAAATCATGAATTTTAAGCAACTTGAGCATGAACTTGTTGCACAATCTTGGGAAAGAATGAAGTTGATGCTAAGAAATTGTCCTACTCATGGTTTAAATATTTGGATGATCATACAAAAAATTTATGCGGGATTGAATTTTGTCTCTAGAAATCTTTAGATTTCGCCGTGGGTGGTACTTTTATGGAGATTACTTTGGGTGAAGCTACTAAATTGCTAGATAATATCATGGCTAATTATTCTCAATGGCATACCGAAAGAGCACCTACTAGTAAAAAAGTTAATTCGGTAGAGGAAATTAGTACTTTGAGTGATAAAGTTGATGCTTTGATGAAATTGGTTGCTAGTAAAAATGCTCCTATTAATCTTAATGATGTGCCTTTGTCTACTTTGATTGAGCAAAATAGTGATTCCGTAGATGTGAATTTTGTCTCTCGAAACAATTTCAATAACAATGCTTATAGAGGTAATTTTAATCCTAGGCCTTTTCCTGGAAATTCCTCTAATAATTATGGTAATTCCTATGGAAATTCTTCCTACAATAATAATAGGAACACCTCTGATCTTTAGAGTAATATTAAAGAATTTATCAATGCGCAAAAGGCTTTCAATACTACGATAGAGGAAAAGTTGAATAAGATTGATGATATGTCTAGAAGCATTGATAGAATTTCTCATGATGTTGAAAATCTCAAGTTGAAAGCTTTTGTTCCTAAGATTGATGAATCTATTAAAGCTTTATATGTCTCTATGGATGAAAGTAAGAAAAGAACCGCTATGCTTAGAGCTAAAAGAGAAATCTTAGAAAAATCGTTTTCTAGTGATTGCCTCCGAAAAAAAGATGAAGATCTTAAAGTGATTGGTGTTTCTTCTATTGATTCCTTGTTTATTAATATTAAAATTGATAATGAAGGGACTGAAGTAGAGTAAACTTTATCTAGAAGGCGTCCCAATAATTTGGAGGGTGAAAATCTTGATGAAATTTTTGATAAAAGTGGGTTTGAAGAGGTCAAAACTTTAACTAGTGATCTGCCCACTATCTCGGATTGCAAAGACTTTAATTATGATAGTTACTCTTTGATTTAGTGTATTTCTTTGTTGCAATCCATGTTGAATTCACCTCATGCTTATGAGCAAAATAAATCTTTTACTAAACATATCGTTTATGCCATGATGAAATCTTTTGAAGAAAAGTTGGAATTGGAGATTTCTATTCCTAGAAAATTACATGATGAGTGGGAACCTACCATTAAGGTCAAGATTAAAAATTATGAATGCTTTTCTTTGTGTGATTTGGGTGCTAGTGTTTCCACGTTTTCGAAATCTCTATGTGATGTGCTTGGTCTTACCAATATTGAAGAATGTTCTCTTAATTTGCACTTGGCGGATTCTACTATTAAAAAGCCTTTGGGAAGAATTAATGATGTTCTTATTCTTGCAAATAGGAACTATGTGCCTATTGATTTTATTGTGCTTGATATTGATTGCAATCCGTCTTGTCCCATTATACTTGGTAGACCGTTTTTACGCACTATAGGTGTCGTGATTGATATGAAAGAAGGCAATATACGTTTTCAATTTCCCTTGAGAAAGGGTATGGAACACTTACCTAGAACAAGAACTAAGCCACCATATGAATCAATCATGAGGGCATCCTATGGATCCAAAACCAAAGATGACAATACTTGAATCTATCCATTATGCCTAGCTAGGGGCGTAAAACGATAGCGCTTGTTGGGAGGCAACCCAATGAATAAATAAATTTTTGCTTTTTCCTTTCTGTTTTTGAATGTTGACACAATTATGCCTCTGTTATTATTGTGTTTTTATGGTTTATTTAGTGTTTGTGCCAAGTAAAGCCTTTAGGATGATTCATAGGATGAGTAGAAGCGATGCTGAATCTGAAACAGAAACTTTGCATCCAGTATATGAATTTTTATTTTTTTTCTAGAATGTGATCTTGAGCTGAAATTTTAACACAGTGTTTCTATACAAATTCCTTACGTTTTCCTAATTTTTCAGAATTTTTAGAGTTACAGAAGAATGGGTAGAGTACAGATTACTACAGACTGTTCTGTTTAAGACAGATTCTGTTTTCGTTGCATTGTGTGCTTGTTTTGATGAATCTATGGGTTATATTGAAGGATATGAGCCATGGTAAAGTTAAAATACAGTAGGTATAATGCAATAATAAAATATGAATGGGTTTGCAACAGTACCTAAAGTAGTGATTTGCTTTCTTATACTAACGGATCTCACGAAGATTTTGTTGAGTTTTGTGTGATTGAAGTTTTCAAGTTTTGGGTGAGATCACGATGGATGAAGGAATAAGGAGTGATAAAAGCCTAATCTTGGGGATGCTACCGCACTCCCAAGATATATCCAAAGAGAAACAAGCAACTAAGCTTGGGGATGCCCCCCGAGTGGCATCCCCTCTTTCTTCTAACGACCATCGGTATTTTACTTGGAGCTATATTTTTATTTGTCGCATATCATGAGTTTTGCTTGGAGCGTCTTGTATCTTTGCTTGCTTTGTTTGTTAGTTCTTTGTATCCTTGCTGGACACACCTATTTGAGAAATCCAAAACCATGCTATGATTTGTTAGAATTGCTCTATGTGCTTCACTTAAACTTTTTGAGCTATAGAATTGATCTAGTGCTTCACTTATATCTTTTTGAGCACGGTGTGCTTGGAAATTTTTGTAGAAATACTCTCATGCTTCACTTAGATTAATTTGAGAGTTAGTAAATTTTGAAGAAATTCTCTCATGCTTCACTTATACCTTTTTGAGAGATGAAATCTTTATGCTCATGTGCTTCACTTAAATTTGTTTCAGATTGCCAAAAAGCAATGGCAATATGTGAAACTAGTCCCAAAGTGATAGATATCCAAGGAGGATATAATAAAAACTTTCATGAAGATCATTGGACAAATTAAACTTGATTCCTTGTAATAGTTTTTAAACATGATGATAGTAATATGTGAGTCATGTTAGTGAGTAATTATGCATAGTAGGAATATTGGTGTTAAGGTTGGTGATTCCCTATGCATGCACGAAAGTCAATAGTTATGCAATGAAGTTACATCCTACTTGTGGTGCATTATTCGGTGTTAGTTATGTTCAATGCTCACTTATGTGAATTTTCGTTTCTTGGTTTGGTTGCTTCCCAATCTATTTTGCTAGCCTCCATTTGTACTAAGTAGAAATACTACTTGTGTCATCCAAAATACTTCAGAGTTCCAGCAATGGACAGAAGAGAGCAAAATGGAGTTGGAATCTTCATTTTGATTAAATGATCAAAAGAGTTTGATTTCATCAATGGATAATGAAGATGCTTGTGGTTTCAAGAAAATAAGTGGGAGCATAATAATATTTCTAAAACCTTGTGTGCTTGACACATTGTTAATTGGAAATAAATTTCTTGACACGAATTAGGACTTCATTTGAAAAAAGTTTTAGATGAAGTGCTTGGGCTAAATGGCCTTGCTATTTGGCATAATGATCTATGGAGATAGATTTGCCTAATGGGGCTAAGCAAAAATACATGTTGACAAGATGCTAAAACAATTTAGCACTAAAACCGCCAAGGAGTGATTCTTGCCGAAGTCACATGGAAATAGTTTTGTAAGACTCGGTGTCCCAAAACACTGATGAGCAAAATACATGATGGAGATTCCACACACTCTTGTGTTGGGATTAATCATGTATTCCGTGTATGTAAAACAACCAGATATGTCCGATACTCCCAAACTATTGCGAGTATAGATACCAAAGTGATCAAAGTACTGATCAAAGGACAACAGTGAAATATGTCATTGAGTACTAAAGTAGCACTGATGACATGTTTTCTCGCAAGCAGAGATTATGAAGTGCTCGTTGTAAGTAATTACATTGATACAGTCTTCATCAATGCTCCATGCGATTTTTCGATTTAAGTTAAGGTTTTGTGTAATACACAATACGGTGGCACGGTAAGTTGGAATTGTTCTAAACAGGTTACTGTGGCGAATTCTATAACAAAGGCTAAGTATGTTGACGTTTTGGAAGCGAAAAAGAAGATGTTGAATCATATAGTTCGTTCATGAACTTAGTATGGTTCCAAGATGGCTTTGGTCAATGGGACACTATTGTAGATAGTTGCTCCATAACTCAGTCTGAGGAATCAAGGTTCAACCAGTGATTCACATATATACAAAGCCAAGTCCACATAAAATATGGATTTTGTGAAAGCGTGAAAACACGAGGATATGCAAAGATACACACGGAGCTGAAGTTGTCAGATCCGTTGGACATCAGGCTATACCACAAGCGAATCATATTTTACACCAGTATGCCATAGGTGTAAAGTGCATTAGCATTGACTAGATTATTGACTCTAGTGCAAGTGGGAGTATGTAGGAGATATGCCCAAGAGGCAATAATAAATGTTATTATTTATCCCCATGTTCCTAATTAAGTTTATATTTCATGCTATAACTGCAATGATTCTCGAGTCTGCAATATCCACGAGGCCCGGAGGGAAACTCATATGCACGTGTGGTATAATAAACGGTAAAATGTATTCCTAGTCTTGCCTCTAAGACTGGCTCAAGTATTGCATGATGATCCTGTTTTCCTGATCATGGGCATGGCTATGCCGGCAATTTTGAGGGCGCAATGTTGGTAGAACACTTGTGTTGAATCGACCCGAATTGATGTTATGCTATGAGATACATTCGTCACAAGTTAATGGTTAATAACACAGAGATAGTTAATGTTTGCATAATTCCTTAGACCATGAGAGTATCGAGTTCCTTCGTGCTTGCTTTGTGAACTTTGGGGTTTGTTAAACGTCATCCGTAAATGGGTAGCTATTACGGCGGCTTACGGGTTCATGGAAAAGTGTGTCAAGTAACTTGATAGCTCAAGATTGGGATTTGCTCCTCCGACGATGGAGAGATATCTCTGGGCCCTCTCGGTATTACGGTATCCATCATCGTCTGGCCAGACACAGGGTGATTTGATCACAGGGATGCCGGAACACGGTAAAGAGAAAAGAGAACAATACCGGTAACGGGGTAACTAGCATAGTGGACAAGTTGTTGATCCACGGGGATGCCAACATGTCTCACCTCAAGTATTTGTAACATATCGCGAAGCAACATGAATAGCACACGGCAACTGGAGGTTCACTCGAATATTCATTCGTGTGGGTATAGGGGTCAATATGGGTGTCCATGGCTTAAGGGTCATCTATCTGCTGAATACTAGACAGGGAGTCTGAGAGAAAGTCTCCGGAAAAAGTTTCGGAGACAGCGGAAAAGTTCCGAAGAGAGAGGTCACCGGATGAGTTCCGGTAAAACTAAAAAGTTGTTTCAGGGGATACCATTAAGTCAAATTGGTTTCGGCACATGCCTGATAATTCTTGGAGGGTGCCAGAATCATTCTGGAAACTTCTGGGAATTTTCCGGAAGAAAAACCGAAAATGTTCCAGAGCTGCCGGAACCGCTTTGTTTGCTTTTCGCAGATGAAAAACACTAATCCGGAATTGTTTTGGAATGCGTCGAAAATTATTTTAGTGGGTACTGGAAATGTTCTAAGCCCACATAAATATTTTTGGTTCGAACGGACGCTGAAAAATGTCGTCATGAATAGTGAAATCAGCTTTATGGTTACTTTATTTGAAAGCCACCTTTTAGGGCTTTTGCAAAAAGGCTTCTAGAAGGAGTTAGGGACCAAGGAACCCCCTTTGGGGGGGGGGCATGAAGGTGGCCGGCCAAGG
The DNA here is from genome assembly GCA_039707655.1 of Elymus sibiricus. Lineage (NCBI taxonomy): Eukaryota > Viridiplantae > Streptophyta > Magnoliopsida > Poales > Poaceae > Elymus > Elymus sibiricus. The sequence goes on from CM077667.1 coordinate 53,742,273, forward strand.
GTGGAGCTCCTCCTTGGAGCTCCACATGGCACTCCTTTTTTCCCTTATGCCCTTTATGTGAGACATAAAGTGGGGGTACTATGGTATTTTTGAATGCCCATCTTACCCCTTGGTTTTCCTATAAATAGGAGGTGAGGGGGCTGCCCAAAAGGGATCCTTACTCTCATACACATGCCATAGACTTGTCTGGCTTCTCTCTCCCTCCCCGCGAAATAGTTTCATAGAGCCGAAAGGCTGTTTGGGTTCCGGCAGGAACTAGTTCTGGACGGCGAAGCCCTGCCGGATAGATGACACCGTATGTGTGCAACTCTGTAGAGAGATCATAGTTTCGGTCTTAGTTCGAGAGTGCCTCCCGAAGGGCTGTCCGTGTGACCGTCCGTGTTTCGAAGGTCCTCCCGAAGGGCTGTCCGAGTGACCGTCCGAGTTTCGAAGGTCCTCCCGAAGGGCTGTCCGCGACACCGTCCGGGGGACTGTCCGACCGCCTCCTGGAGGGCTATCCGAGGGGCAGATGAGGGTATACATCCTCGCAGTTGGGAGGTTGTAAATCCTAGCTGCGGGGATCTGCACCGCCGATCGTCATCGACTCTACTTCCGCTGCGCTACAAGTCGGTAACGAAAAAGATAAAACCTTGTATGCAGTCTCCATAGTGGTCCTGGGCTGGTGCGTAGGTCGGAAATTTTTGTTTTCTGCTGCGTTCCCCTACATTACAATCATTTTATAACAACTTTATATCATTTTTTGGGACTAACCTATTGACATAGTGCCAAAGTGCCAGTTGCTGTTTTTGCTTGTTTTTTACTTCGCAGAAAATCAATACCAAACGGAGTCCAATCGCGACGAAACTTTTTGGAGATTTTTTCTGGACCAGAAGACACCCAGTGGACCAAACAACTGCCGGAGAGGTGGGCTGTGGAGAGCACAACCCACCAGGGCGCGCCAGGGGGGCCCCGGCGTGCCCTGATGGGTTGTGCCCTCCTCAGCCCCCTTCCGCACCGCCTCTGATGCCTATAAATTCCCAAATATTCCAAAACCCTAGGGGAGTCGACGAAACACAATTCCAGCCGCCGCAAGTTCCAGAACCGCGAGATCCAATCTAAACACCATCACGGAGGGGTTCATCTTCCTCATAGGTGCCTCTCCGATGATGCGTGAGTAGTCCACCATAGACCTACGGGTCCGTAGGCAGTAGCTAGATGGCTTCTTCTCTCTCTCTCTCTTATGATTCTCAATACAATGGTCTCTTGGAGATCTATTTGATGTAAACTTTTGCGGTGTGTTTGTTGGGATCCGATGAATTTTGAGTTCATGATCAGTTTCTATCCATGAATATTATTTGAGTCTTCTTTGATCTCTTATATGCATGATTACTTATAGCCTCGTATTTATTCTCCGAATCTTTGGTTTAGTTAGGCCGACTAGATCGAATTTTCTTGCCATAGGAAGAGGTGCTTTGTGATGGGTTCGATCTTGCGGTGTTCTTTCCCAGTGACAAAAGGGGAAGCAAGACACACATGTATCATTGCTATTAAGGATAACAAGATGGGGTCTATTCCTACATGAATAGATCTTGTCTACATCATGTCATCGTTCTTATTGCATTACTCCGTTTTTACATGAATTTAATACACTAGATGCATGCTGGATAGCGGTCGATGTGTGGAGTAATAGAGGTAGATGCAGGCAGGAGTCGGTCTATCTATCTTGGACGTGATGCCTATATAATGATCATCGCCTTGGATATCGTCATGACTATTCGATTTTCTATCAATTGCCCAACAGTAATTTGTTCACCCACCGTGCGCTATACTCATGAGAGAAGCCACTAGTGAACCCTACGGCCCCCGGGTCTACTTTTCCAACATATTGCTTTCCGATCTACTTTTTTGCAATCTTTGTTTTCAGATCTACAAAACCAAAAACCCAAAAACATATTGCTACATATTTACTCTTTTTATTTGTGTTCTTGACAGATCTATCTCTCCTATCTATCACTACCAAATCTATCTTATTACCGTAGCGAGATTGACAACCTCTCTTTCACGTCGGGTTGCAAGTGTTTGTTGTTTGTGTGCAGGTTCTGCTTATTGGGTGGTTGTGATCCTCCTACTGGTTCGATAACCTTGGTTTCATAACTGAGGGAAATACTTACCGTCACTGTGTTGCATCATCCCTTCCTCTTTGGGGAAATACCGACGCAGTCTCAAGCCACGTCAGTGCCCCAAAAAGAAATCAACAAAGAGCTAGCTGATACAAGAAACTAGAAACCAGAAATCACTTTCAACCCCGTGCGCACGGGGCCTGGGGCCCATGGACACGGGTTCCCGTGCGCACGGTACAAGCACGTGCACACGGGGGTCCCGTGCGCACGGTACAAGCCCGTGGGCATGGGGTGTTCCCAGCGGTGGCCAAAAACCAGATCGAACAGTGGGCATTGGAGGGGCAAAAGGGATACAGTAGGGATCTAAGAAGAAAGCTTGACTAATTGCAATAGAAAAGCAAATAAACCTAGAAAGAGGAGGAACCCTAAAACCTAAAAAACACAAAACATGGATAAAATGAAGGGAGAAGGAGCAGGGCATTTGCCAGAGGAGGAGACCATCCTCCTTACTTCCAAAGGAGGAAGAACATGTGATGGAGGAGGCAAGATTCGACGGTGGCGGCTCCAGAGGCGGCAGGGGTGTGGGGAGGACGAAGGGATAGAATGAGCCCTAGCCCCCCCCCCCCCCCCCGTGCCCCACCTAAAACTGCCTAGAACCGCACACCCCCGTGCGCACGGTACAAGCCCATGGACACGAGGTATCCAGCAGAAAGGCAAGAAGAGACTTTGGTGGGGCTGGATCCATATCCGTACCACCACACGCAGTACAGTTCTGACTTAGTTTCGGAGAACGTCGCACGAGAGGGATACAACACAATGAGAAAGGAAAAGAGAAAGGGGCACTTGCACTAGATGAAAGAACCAACATGCACATGACAAAACCAATTTTGAACAAAAGGTCTAAAAATACCCAAATTAAGTCAAAAGAGAAACCAATTTTGGAACAAGGGCGGTGGTCGTAGCCACCATGTTTGAGTTTATTTGGTATGGCACCGCGAACATATGAAGCTTGGGCCCAAGACCAATACTAATCTTTGAAGAAGATGTACCATCAAGAAATGGCAAGTGTGAAAGATTTGGTTTAATTTATGCACTAGTAGGATAAGATAGCCCATGAGTTGAGCTAGCTCTCCCTACATAGGTGCCTACATCTAAACAAGATACTAGTTGAGTATGTGAGTGCATGCAAGGGTCTCAAACCAAGTTACTAAGATCCATGGTATTTAGCTCATGCCTTAACTCGCGGAATCTTGCTTCATCAAGTGGCTTGGTGAAATTATCTGCAAGTTGCACCTCGGTGTTAACATGGAATAACACAATGTCCTTTCTCGCCACATGATTCCGAATGAAATGATGACGAATATCAATATCCTTGGTACGGTTGTGTTGTACGGGGTTGTCCGGGATCTTGATTACACTTTCATTGTCACACAAAATAGGCACTTTGTCACATTTGACACCATAAACCATCAAAGTTTGCCTCATCCATAATAATTGTGCACAACAACTTCCAGCGGCAATATACTCGGCTTCGGCGGTTGAAAGAGACACACCTTCTTCGAGGACCAACTTACCAAGGACCTTCCAAGGAACTAACAAGAACCGGATGTGGATTTGCGATCAATCTTGTCTCCGACCCAATCTGAATCGGAATATCCTATCAACTTGAATGATGATCCTTTGGGATACCAAAGGCCCAAGTTTGGGGTATGAACCAAATATCGAAGGATTCTTTTCACCTCCGTATAATGGCTCTCCTTGGGAGTGGATTGAAATCTTGCACACATGCACACACTCAACATAATATCGGGTCCAAATGCACAAAGGTAAATCAAAGAAGCGGTCATGGAGCCGTATACCTTTTGATCCACGGCTTTACCATTGGGATCAAGATTAAGTTGACCATTTTTTGGCATGGGTGTCTTCTTGGGCTTGACATCTATCATCTTGAATTTCTTGAGCATGTCTTGGATGTACAAGGATTGGTTGATGAAAGTTCCTCCTCTCAATTGCTTCACTTGAAATCCTAGGAAGAGCTTCAATTCTCCCACCATGCTCATCGCAAATTCCTTTGTCATAAGATTCTCAAACTCAACGTTAATAGCATGGTTAGTGGAACCAAAAATAATGCCATCTACATAAATTTGGCACACAAACAACTCCCCTTTTACCCTCTTTGTGAAAAGAGTGGAATCTATTAACCCGATCTGAAACCCTTTCTCACCTAGGAAAGTCGTAAGGTGATCATACCAAGCACGAGGTGCTTGCTTGAGACCATAGAGTGCCTTATGGAGTTCATAGACGTGAGAGGGGTGATCGGGATCTTTGAAACCGGGAGGTTGTTTGACATACACTAACTCTTTAAGGGGACCATTAAGAAAAGCACTCTTCACATCCATTTGATACAACTTGAAATTATGATGAAAGGCATATGCAAGCAAAATACGAATGGACTCAAGACGGGCAACGGGTGCAAAGGTTTTACCAAAGTCGAAACCTTCAACTTGAGTGAAACATTGTGCTACTAACCTTGCATTATTCCTTGTGACTTGTCCATGTTAATCTTGCTTGTTCTTAAAGATCCACTTGGTCCCAATGACATTATGATGTTCTTGTGGCCTCTTCACTAGAGTACATACTTTGTTGCGGGTGAAATTGTTGAGTTCTTCATGCATAGCATTCACCCAATCCGGGTCGTCAAGAGCATCTTCCACCTAAAGAGGTTCAATACACGAGACAAACGAGTGGTGCTCACAAAAGTTTGCAACTCGTCTACAAGTAGTTACCCCCTTTTTGATGCTTCCATAGATGTTCTCGGTGAGATGTTGAAGACGCTCTAACGTGGTGGCCACTTTTCGCTCTTTTCTTGAAAGCTCTTCATCTTTTGGTGTTGCACTTAATGAAGACAGTTGGCCTTGAGCGCGTTTGAGTCTTGCGGACACCCTTCTCTTCACAACCTCAACTTGTTGGACACGTGGTTGTGGAATGGGAGAAGACATTTGAGGCTGGGCTTGATCTTGATCTAGAGCATCATCTTGAGAAGATACTTGAGGTTGGGCTTGATCTTGATCTTGATCAACATCTTGAGCAACTTCTTGGACCTCAATATTTGGTTCATCACCACTTGGTTGAGCTTGTCCTTGATCTTGCTCGGGAACATGAGGGACTTGATCTTGTTCTTGGATAGGTTCTTGATCTCCCAAAGCATCTTGCACTTGCGGTGGCGGTTATGACTTCCCTTGTGGGGATTCCACAAGAGGGGCTCTTACTCCTTCTTCTACTTGGACTTGGGGTATTTCTTGTGGAAGAATGTGGCCTATACCCATGGTCCTTATAGCTTGTGAAGGAGCCTCATCACCTACAACACTAGGAACAATTTGCTCCACACGGGAGCCATTATCTTCATCAAACTCCACATTTATCGTCTCCTCAATGCATCCGGTGAATTTTTTTGAGAACACGGTAAGCATGGGAATTTGAAGCATATCCAACAAATATGCGTCATAAGTTTTAGACTCAAATTTAGCTAAACGGGGTTTCTTGTTTAGAATGAAACACTTACAACCGAAAACCCGAAAGTACTTGACGTTGGGTTTTCTCCCAATGAGAAGTTCATATGGGGTCATGTTCTTGAGCTTGCGGAGATAAAGCAGGTTTGATGCATGACACGCGGTGTTGATGGCTTCGGCCGAAAGCTTGTATGGAGACTTGTACTCGTCAAGCATGGTCCTAGCCATTTCAATAAGAGTTCGGGTCTTCCTTTCTGCAACACCATTTTGTTGAGGAGTATAAACTGCGGCATATTGGTGCTTGAGCCCCTCATCACTCAAGAACTCATCCATAGTATATTTTTTGAATTTGGTCCCATTGTCACTTCGAATTGCCTTGATCTCACAATCATGTTGACATTGAGCTTTGGAAAATTTGATGAACGTTTCTTAGGTCTCATCTTTTGTCTTGAGGAAGAATACCCATGTATATCTTGTATAATCATCAACAATGACAAGACAATACCTTCTTCCTCCCAAGCTATCATAAGATGGGGAACCAAAGAGATCCATGTGAAGGAGCTCTAAGGGCCTTGAAGTGGAAATAATAGTCTTCACTTTAAGGGCCTTTTCATGAAGCTTTCCCGCAATGCAAGCACTACAAGGACGATCTTTGGCAAAAGAAACATTGGTTATTCCAAGGATGTGCTCCCCCTTTAAGAGAGCTTGCAAATTTCTCATACCCACGTGGGCTAGCCGTCGGTGCCATAGCCACCCCACGTCGGCCTTGCCCATTAGGCATGTTGCAAGATGTGTTTTCTCTTTTGAGAAATCAACCACATAAAGGTTGTCTTCAACATGCCCAACAAAGACCACTTTGAGATTGCTCCTCATAAAGACGGTCACATGAAATTCACCGAAATGAGAATCATAACCGGCACGTGCCAATTGAATCGTTGAGAGTAAATTGTAGTGAAGGGGTTGAACATGCATGACATTTGTGAGTGATGAATCACTAGAGATTACCACTTTACCCAATCCCAATACCTTTCCCTTGCTATTGTCACCAAACGAAATGGTTGAGGAGGCATTGAGGGAATCAACTAACTCCACAAGCATTCCTCTATCTCCGGTCATTTCATTAGTGCATCCACTATCGATCACCCATTGCTTTCCACCGGAGATATAGTCCTATAAGAATCAAGCTTTGAGTTTAGGTACCCAATTCGCAATGGTTCCTAGAGAGTTAGCAACAAGGGTCTTAGGAACTCAAATAGTCCATGCATAATCATCATAATTAGTGCCAACGAATTTAGCAAAGGTGTAACCATCTGTTCCTCTCAGGAGGACATAGGATGGGTTGTTCTTGCCGGCAAACTCCTTAGGAATGGCCTTGTACCTAATGAGCTTGCCATTCCCATCTTCCCCTTTTTCATTCTCCTTCTCCTTGTGCCCTTCTTGCACGAAAACTACCTTTTGTTGAGCAGGAGGAGTGGAATCGATCTTCTTCTTCTTGGCCTTCTTTGCCTTGAGAGAGGGATCAAAACCAATTCCATCTTTTGCAACACACTCCTTTTTGTTTCTCAAGAGGTCATTGAGATTCTTCTCTACTTAAATGCATGACACAAGTCCTTTCTCTATTTGGGATTTTAACTTATTGTTCTCTTCTTGAAGAGAGGTGCAATCATGAACAAAGTTAGCCGAACAAGATTCATCATTTAAATTGCGAGAGACGGTAGTAAGAGCCTTCATGGTAGAAGCTTTGAGTTGAGCATATGACTTGGTGAGGGCAACGAGGTCACGTTTGATAACCTTGGAAATTTTCACAAGGATCTCATGTTCCTCACTAAGCAGAGAGTGATCAACTAAAAGCTTCTCATATTTAAGAGTAATGGCATCTTTCTTCTCAAGAGAAACTTGTAAAGCATCATTGGTTTTAACAAAGTCAATGTCATGAGAAGACATGCCTTCCTCGAGGGAGGCTATCATGGCACTCTCTTCATGTAGTTTGTGCTCGAGGAGTTCGATTCTCTCTTTTTCCTCTATGCGGAGGTTTTCAACGTTCTCAATAAAGTCATCGCGTTCGGCAAGTGACTTAAGGAGATCACTAAAACGAGCACGCGCTTCACCATGAAGAGTTTTCATGAAAGCCATCAAGGATTCCTCATCATTGTCCACACTAGCCTCACACTCATCCTCCACTATCGTACAAGACATATTGGGAGTGTGGTTAGCGGGGATAGAAGATTTTGACTTAGTTTTTACCTCTTTAGCCATGAGGCATTGATGAGTGAAGGGGTTGTCCTCATTTGGAGAGTCGAAGAGGCCGGTGGATGAGGATGAGTTAGTGGCATGCAAGGCAATGGCAGCCGGGCCCACTTGGTCATCATCACTGTCATCCTCATCTCCTGACATGTATTCTTCATGAACAAGTACCTTGTCATATTTCCTCTTGGTAAACTTGGAGAACTTCTTCTTTGTAAGCACAAGCTTCTCAGACTTGTCTTCACGTCTCTCATATGGGCAATCATGCACAAAGTGTCTTGGGCTATCACAGTTGTAGCACTTTCTTCTCCCAAAACTTCTTCCTTGAAGATTCTTTCCTTTGTTGGCCATGGTGCTCGAATACTTCTTGACTAAGAGAGCCAAGTCTTCCGCAAAGTCATTGGCCGGGCAAGTAGTGTCACCATCATCTTCACCGAACTCTTCAAGCACATCTTTTTCTCTAGCTTGAGCAATCACCTTCTTGGCCTTCAAGGCAAGATTTGATTTCTTGATGGCTTGACCAATTGCAAAGGTCTTCTTTGACCTGGTCTCCAAAAGCACATGGGTGGAGAAGGTAGACACAACTTGAGATGGTGTCAACTTGTGGTAGTCCGGGCGTTGATGGATCATCATCACCATGGTGTGTTCTGTTAGAACCATTGCATCAATGAACTTGTCCTTGATGAACCCATCGTTAGCCCATTCACATCCAAAGGTTCTCAAGTTTAGCATAAGTGACTTCAGCCTTCGATAAACTTCATGCATGGTCTCACCATCATTTCTTACAAAAAACTTTACATCTTGCTTGAGCAAGGCCAACCGAGATCTTCGAATTACATCATCACCCTCAAGAGCCTCCTCAAGGCAATCCCAAATTTCCTTTGCGGTCTTGAGAAGAGCAATGGAGTCACTATAGTCTTCGGTCATAGCATTACGCAAGATCTTTTGGGCGGTTGCATTGAGTTGATCATCAACAGCTTGCCTTGGAGTGAGATTTGTTGGGTCCTTTGGATTGAAACCGTTGGCCACAATCCACCATAATTGTGTAGATGCATGATACGTCTCCAACGTATCTACTTTTCCAAACTCTTTTGCCCTTGTTTTGGACTCTAATTTGCATGATTTGAATGAAACTAACCCGGACTGACGCTGTTTTCAGCAGAATTGCCTTGGTGTTATTTTTGTGCAGAAATAAAAGTTCTCGGATTGACCTGAAAATTTATGGAGAATATTTTTGGAATCAATAAAAAATATTGGCGAAAGAATCAACTGGAGAGGGGACACCACCTGGTTACAAGCCAGGGGGCGCCCCCCCTAGGGCGCGCCCCCTGTCTTGTGGGGCCCCTGTAGCTCCGCCGACCTCGTTTCCACTTCTATATATTCCTATTCGTGGAGAAAAAAATCAGAGAGAAGAGTTCATCGCGTTTTACGATACGGAGCCGCCGCCACCTCCTGTTCTTCCTCGGGAGGGCAGATCTGGGGTCCGTTTTGGGCTCCGGAGAGGGGAAATCGACGCCGTCGTCATCACCAACCATCCTTCACCACCAATTTCATGATGCTCTCCACTGTTCGTGAGTAATTCCATCGTAGGCTTGCTAGACGGTGATGGGTTGGATGAGATTTACCATGTAATCGAGTTAGTTTTGTTAGGGTTTGATCCCTAGTATCCACTATGTTCTGAGATTGATGTTGCTATGACTTTGCTATGCTTAATGCTTGTCACTAGGGCCCGAGTGCCATGATTTCAGATCTGAACCTATTATGTTTTCATGAATATATATATGTGTTCTTGATCCTATCTTGCAAGTTGTAGACACCTATTACGAGTTATGATCCGCATCCCCCAGGGTGACAATAACTGGGATTCTTTCCGGTGATTACCGTAGTTTGAGGAGTTCATGTATTCACTAAGTGCTAATGCTTTGGTCCGGTTCTCTATTAAAAGGAGGCCTTAATATCCCTTAATTTCCATTAGGACCCCGCTGCCACGGGAGGGTAGGACAAAATATGTCATGCAAGTTCTTTTCCATAAGCACGTATGACTATATATGGAATACATGCCTACATTACATTGATGAATTGGAGCTAGTTCTGTGTCACCCTATGTTATAACTATTGCATGATGAATGCCATCCGACATAATTATCCATCACTGATCCATTGCCTACGAGCTTTTCACATATTGATCTTCGCTAAGTTACTTTTCCGTTGCTACTGTTACAATCACTACAAAACTGCTACTGTCACTTTGCCATCGTTACCGTTACTTCCACGCTACTTTGCTACTGAATACTTTGCTACAGATATTAAGTCTTTCAGGTGTGGTTGAATTGACAACTCCGCTACTAATACTCGAGAATATTCTTTGGCTCCCCTTGTGTCGAATCAATAAATTTGGGTTAAATACTCTACCCTCAAAAACTGTTGCGATCCCCTATACTTGTGGGTTATCAAGACCTTTTTCTGGCGCCGTTGCCGGGGAGCATAGCTCTATTCTCTGAGTCACTTGGGATTTATATCTGTTGATCACTATGAAGAATCTGAAAGATGCTAAAACCAAAATCTACCCCTCAACTACGAGGACAGGTAAGGAACTGCCATCTAGCTCTGCACTCGATTCACCTTTTGTTATGAGTAAACTTGCGACACCACCTCCTGCTAGTAATTCTGATATGTCGCAAGTAATTGATGATGCCACTTCTGCTATGAATGATGCTTATGATGATACTTTGCTTGATACTATTGTGCCACTGGGTGAATTTCTTGATGAACAAATTGCTAGAGTCAATGCTGAAACTGATGATATCTCTGAATCTGATGAAATTATTGAAACTGAACACTATGAGACACCTGCTAGACCTAGCTCTCCTAGATATGAACTGCCTGATATACCTGAGGGTTATGTTATGGAAGGAGAGGTAGCTAGGGACTTTCTTGCTTGTAAAGATAGAGATGATCTTAAGAAATTACTACGCAAGTGGAAAGAAAAATCTTTGAATGCTAGAATGCAATATGATCCTAAGTTTGCTACTTCACCTATCTTTGTTACTGATAAGGATTATGAATTCTCTATTGATCCTGAGTTAATTACTTTGGTTGAATCTGATCCTTTCCATGGTTATGAATCTGAAACTGTTGTGGCACATCTTACTAAATTGAATGATATAGCCACCCTATTTACTCATGAGGAAAAAATTCTCTATTACTATATTCTTAAGTTGTTTCCTTTCTCACTAAAGGGTGATGCTAAGACATGGTTTAATTCTCTTGCTCCTGGTTGTGTGCGTAGTCCCCAGGATATGATATATTACTTCTCTGAAAAATATTTTCCTGCCCATAAGAAACAAGCTGCCTTGCAGGAAATATTTAACTTTGTGCAAATTGAAGAAGAGAGTCTCCCACAAGCTTGTGGGAGGCTTCTCCAATTACTTAATGCTTTGCCTGATCACCCTCTCAAGAAAAATGAAATACTTGGTATCTTTTATAATGGACTAACCGACGCTTCTAGGGACCACCTAGATAGTTGTGCTAGTTGTGTTTTCAGGGAACGAACTGTTGAACAAGCTGAACTACTATTGAATAATATATTGAGCAATGATAATGATTGGACTATTCCCGAACCACCTCTGAAGCCAACTCCGAAGAAAAGAGGTATTCTATTTCTCAGTCCTGAAGATATGCAAGAAGCAAAGAAATCTATGAAGGAAAAAGGTATTAAAGCTGAAGATGTTAAGAATCTACCACCTATTGAAGAAATACATGGTCTTGATAACCCGACTCAGGTAGCAGAGGTAAATTCTCTCCGTAGATTTGATGAAGGTGATATTCCTTATAATAAGTCTGCTAGCCAATGCTTGGATGAATTTGATAACTTTGTTGTTAAACAAGAAAATTTCAATGCTTATGTTAGTAGACAATTGAAACATAATGCTTACATGCTTGATCGCTTGGGTGATTATATGAGTAGAACTGTCAATGATCTCAAGCTTATTAGTAAACATGCTTCCATGATAACTACTCAAGCAGAACAAGTACTTAAGGCACAAAATGATTTGCTTAATGAGATGAATGGTAAGAACAATGATCATTCTGTTAAAGTTGTGACTAGAGGTGGTCGAATGACTCAGGAACCTTTGTATCCTGAGGGCCATCCTAAGAGAATCGAGCAAGATTCTCAGAGAGTTAATACTGATGCACCTAGTCGTCCCAGTAATAGTAGGAAAAAGAATGACGATAGGACTTTGCATGCTGCTAGTGAACCTGTTATAGATACTCATGAAAACCCAAATGATATTTCTATTTCTGATGCTGAGACACAATCTGGTAATGAACATGAGCCTAGTGATAATATTAATGATGATGTTCATGATGATGCTCAACCTAGTAATGATAATGATGTGGAGATTGAACCTGCTGTTGATCTTGATAACCCACAACCTAAGAACAAAAGATATGATAAAAGAGACTTTGTTGCTAGGAAGCATGGCAGAGAAAGAGAACCATGGGTTCAGAAACACATGCCCTTTCCTCCTAAGCCATTCAAGAAAAAGGATGATGAGGATTTTGAGCGCTTTGTTGAAATGCTTAGACCTGTCTTTTTGCGTATGCGCTTGACTGATATTCTGAAAATGTCTCCTTATGCTAAGTATATGAAAGATATTGTGACAAATAAAAGAAAGATACCGGAAGCTGAGATTTCCACCATGCTTGCTAATTACACTTTTAAGGGTGGAGTACCAAAGAAACTAGGAGATACTGGAGTACCTACTATATCATGCTCTATTAAAGGAAATTATGTTAAAACTGCTTTATGTGATCTTGGAGCTGGTGTTAGTGTTATGCCTTTCTCTTTATATCGTAGACTTGATTTGAATAAGTTGACACCTACTGAAATCTCTTTGCAAATGGCTGATAAATCAACTGCTTTACCCATCGGTATTTGTGAGGATGTGCCTGTTGTGGTTGCAAACGTTACTATCTTAACGGACTTTGTTATCCTTGATATTCCCGAGGACGACAGTATGTCCATCATCCTTGGTAGACCCTTTTTGAATACTGTAGGGGCTGTTATTGATTGCAACAAGGGCAATGTCACTTTCCATGTTAATGGTAATGAGCATACGGTACACTTTCCGAAGAAACAACCTCAAGTTCATAGTATCAACTCCATTGAAAAGGTTTCAACGATTATTATAGGAGGTTTTGAATTCCCTCTTCCTACTGCGAAAAAGAAATATGATATACTTATTGTTGGGGACATGCATATCCCCATTGAGGTAACCTAGTGTCATTCGAAAATTCTCCGGTTCCGTGTCATTCGAAAACAGTTTGTCAATAAGACTTGATCAACCTTATTGATGGATTCTTTTTGATGAGCATGAGATGGATGAATTTAGGAGGCACAACTTTCTGTACCCAACTTTTACTTTCTGTTATTTAGATTAAATAGAGTAAAATTCTATTATTTTTCTGTTTTCTTTTTTATCCGTGCAATAAAAAAGTGACTTAAAAATAAAAGTCCTCAGAATGCCCTGAAAATGTAGTATGATTTTCTCTGGAATATTTTAGAATTTTTGGCACTGAGAACACATCAGGGGACTGCACCAGTGGGCCACAAGCCTGCAGGGCGCGCCCACCCCCCTGGGCGCGCGCCCCCTGGCTTGTGGGTCCCACGTGGGGCCCCCTCACTTATTCCAGCCACCATCCACTTCGTCTTCCTCCAGAAAAAATCCCACCATTGCTAAAACCCGTGTTCTAGCTCATTTTGCTGCCATTTTCGATCTCCTTGCTCAAAGCTCTATTTGCAAAATTGTTTTAGGGGATTGCTCATCGGTATGTGACTCCTCCAATGGTCCAATTAGTTTTTGTTCTAGTGCTTTCTATATTGCAAATTTTTGCTGCTGTGGTGACCTTGTTCTTGAGCTTGCATGTCAAATTTGTATGGTCCCAAGTAGTTTTGATGCATGATATAGCCTCTAGACACTTGTGGGAGTAGTTGCTATAAGTTTTGTTGAGTTTTATTCACCTTTATTTTGAGTCACTAAAAATTTCAGAAATTTTTCAGAAAATGTTGAGGAGAATGTACCAAGGTGGTTCCTCGAGCAAGAAAACTCCGAGACTCGCGATACGCGAGCCCGATTTTGAACCATCGAGGGAGGCTCAAGTGCGGCCTTGTGAATGGCCGTCGGATCAATTCATGGCTCAAGCCGGTTTCAAAGAAGAATTTTACGCGTACATACAAAATGCTGGCCTTGAAGACTTCGTTTCAGACCAATGCAAGCAATATTATCAACTCAGTGATTCCTTTGTGCGGAGGTTTGAATTCTCATCCAGGCGTAATACGCATTCCATTCTATTTAATCTCTATGATGAATCCTATACTATGGACCTAGAAGATTTCAACCGTGCATGCAAAATTCCACAATGGGGCAGCCCTAGTGATCCTCACAATACTGAATATAATGATTTTCTTGCTAGTTTCATTGTGGGAGAAACTAGAAACATTACACAGGCTACCTTGGGGAGCATTCACTTTCCTGCTATACATTATTTTTCTCTCTTCATAGGTAGAAGTATTAACGGCAAACATGAACATAGCCACCTTTGTGTACCTGATCTTAGTATTCTTAAGAGTGCGGTAATGGGAGATAGATGATATAACTTGGGGGCTATTAATGATAGGAGGCTACTTTACAACCTAGTATTTAGTCAGGGTACTTGTGAAATTATTGCTTTGCCTGCTTCTTCTTTTGTTCGATATTCGTTCAGGCAGGTACACTATTATGTCCGATGACATCTACAGATATTGGGGTTTGTCGCAACCCCCAGCACCTGAGCCGGCACCAGCCCTTGATCCATATCAGATTCCGGTTTTTCAGTGGGAGCCACAGGAGCTCGCCAATCAGTGGAACCCTCAGTATCCTCCGAAGTATCCCGGAGATGGTTATTTCCAGCCATGGCCCTAGACCAACTTAGGCCAAAAGCCTAAGCTTGGGGGAGTACGTATTTCTCACCGACATTACATTCATGTTCACACACTCATTTCAGTTGTCGGTGTTCATACTTTTTCATTGTATCATCCATGGTATTTTATTTCTTCTTTTTCGTTTTCTTCTTGTGTGTTTAATTAACTTTAAGAAAATTCAAAAAAAAATAGTTCTAGCTTTACCTTATAGTTTGTTTAGTTGTAGTATTAAAAGAAAACCCAAAAAGATTTCTCGTTCTTCTTTTGCTTGTTGGGAGCTTTCCCGTGTAAATAGTTTTTCTCGTTCTTGTTTTGAAATTTCTTTCCTTTGGGTCATAAGGAGAAGACCATAATGAAAATGTTGAGTGGCTCTCATATGCACTATTGTTTACTTTATAGAGAGCCCATATTACCTTGCCTTCTCCTTTGAGTTATCGTTTGCAGATTCCAGCTTAGTCCAATGCACGTGCACTCTTATTACTATTCACACCGTTCGGTCATGCAAGCGAAAGGCAATAATGACGATATATGATGAAATGATTGAGATGGAGAAAAGCTGGTATGAACTCGACCTATCTTGTTTTTGTAAATATGATTAGCTCATCGTTCTGAATTCAGCTCATTATAGATGAAACATGTTTGCAATGACAATTAGAGATTATAGTTACTCATTCCATGCTTAATTAGCTAAGAGTGTATAATGGTTTGTCTTGAGTGCCAACATGCATTTTAAAATGGTTGTGATGTGGTATGATAGGATGGTATTCTCCTCTGAATGATTCAAGTGGCTTGACTTGGCACATGTTCACGCATGTAGTTGAAACAAAATCAACATAGCCTCCACGATATTTATGTTCATGGTGATTTATATCCTACTCATGATTGCATTCAATGTTGGTTAATCTCAAAGCATGTTTATGACTGTTGTCGCTCTCTAGTTGGTCGCTTCCCAGTCTCTTGCTAGCCTTCACTTGTACTAAGCGGGAATACTGCTTGTGCATTCATTTCCATAAACCCAAAGTTGTTCCATATGAGTCCACCATATCTACCTATATGCGGTATTTACCTGCCGTTCCAAGTAAATTTGCAAGTGCCATACTCTAAACCTTCAAATAATATTCCGTTTTGTATGCCCAAATCGCTCATGTAGTGACTGGGGGCTGTTAGTATCTTCCATGCTAGGTGGGTTATTCTCACGATATGTGTTTATTCACTATCATTCACGAGAAAGTGGCTGGTATTCGGGATGCCCAGTTCCATGCTCAAAATTTAAATCAAAGTATAATAAAACAAAACTCCCCCAGGATTGTGTTTGTATGGACGGTACCCATGGATTCGGCCCGCCGTGGAGTGTGATTGAATGGTGGAGGGGGAGTAAAAAAACTTTACTATTCTGTTTGGGAACCGCCTATAATGTATCTAGCATGGAAGATACCGAAATCTCTTGGTTGTTATGTTGGCAATGAAAGCATACCGCTCAAAATCATTATTCATCTTTGTTCTTAAAAGCTCGAGCTCTGGCACCTCTGCAAATCAATGCTTCCCTCTGCGAAGGGCCTATCTATTTTATTTTACTGTTGAGTCATCATCGTCTTATAAAAAGGCACTAGTTAGAGAGCACCACCGTCATTTGTATGCTTTGCTATTAATTGATATTGAGTATGATTGTGACTGGATCTCTTTTACCATGAATTACAATGTTTAGTCAGTCCTTGTTCTTTAGAGGTGCTCTGCATTTATGTTTTGTGGTCTCAGAAAGGGCTAGCGAGATACCATTATGTCATATTGTATCATGATTGTTTTGATAAAATTGTTGTCATCCGAGATTTATTATTATTGCTCGCTAGTTGGTTATACCATTGATATGAGTAAATGTGAGACCTAAATGTTATTGTGAATGTGGTTAGTCTATAATCTTTGCTGGAAATCTGAACATCAGTTAGATATATTTACAACAGCAAGATCAAACAGAGTTTGTAAAAGTTTTTCTTTATCACTTTCAGTTTGTCAACTGAATTGCTTGAGGACAAGCAATGGGTTAAGCTTGGGGGACTTGATATGTCTCCAACGTATCTACTTTTCCAAACTCTTTTGCCCTTGTTTTGGACTCTAATTTGCATGATTTGAATGAAACTAACCCGGACTGACGCTGTTTTCAGCAGAATTGCCTTGGTGTTATTTTTGTGCAGAAATAAAAGTTCTCGGATTGACCTGAAAATTTACGGAGAATATTTTTAGAATTAATAAAAAATATTGGCGAAAGAATCAACCGGAGAGGGGCCACCACCTAGTCAAAAGCCAGGGGGCGCCCCCCCACCCCTTAGGGCGCGCCCCCTGTCTTGTGGGGCCCTTGCAGCTCCGCGGACCTCGTTTCCACTTCTATATATTCCTATTCGTGGAGAAAAAAATCAGAGAGAAGAGTTCATCGCGTTTTACGATACGGAGCCACCGCCACCTCCTGTTCTTCCTCGGGAGGGCAGATCTGGAGTCTGATTTGGGCTCCGGAGAGGGGAAATCGGCGCCGTCGTCATCACCAACCATCCTTCACCACCAATTTCATGATGCTCTCCGCCGTTCGTGAGTAATTCCATCATAGGCTTGCTGGACGGTGATGGGTTGGATGAGATTTACCATGTAATCGAGTTAGTTTTGTTAGGGTTTGATCCCTAGTATCCACTATGTTCTGAGATTGATGTTGCTATGACTTTGCTATGCTTAATGCTTGTCACTAGGGCCCGAGTGCCATGATTTCAGATCTGAACCTATTATGTTTTCATGAATATATATGTGTTCTTGATCCTATCTTGCAAGTTATAGACACCTATTACGAGTTATGATCCGCATCCCCCAGGGTGACAATAACTGGGATTCTTTCCGGTGATTACCGTAGTTTAAGGAGTTCATGTATTCACTAAGTGCTAATGCTTTGGTCCGGTTCTCTATTAAAAGGAGGCCTTAATATCCCTTAGTTTCCATTAGGACCCCACTGCCACGGGAGGGTAGGACAAAAGATGTCATGCAAGTTCTTTTCCATAAGCACGTATGACTATATATGGAATACATGCCTACATTACATTGATGAATTGGAGCTAGTTCTGTGTCACCCTATGTTATAACTATTGCATGATGAATATCATCCGACATAATTATCCATCACTGATCCATTGCCTACGAGCTTTTCACATATTGATCTTTGATAAGTTACTTTTCCGTTGCTACTGTTACAATCACTACAAAACTGCTACTGTCACTTTGCCATCGTTACCGTTACTTCCACGCTACTTTGCTACTGAATACTTTGCTGCAGATATTAAGTCTTTCAGGTGTGGTTGAATTGACAACTCCGCTGCTAATACTCGAGAATATTCTTTGGCTCCCCTTGTGTCGAATCAATAAATTTGGGTTAAATACTCTACCCTCGAAAACTGTTGCGATCCCCTATACTTGTGGGTTATCAATGCACTTCGAATGTGAGACTCCATATCTAGCTTCCACTTAGCAAACGCATTAGCTTTCAAAGGGGCGGAGGCCCAACAGGATTAATGCAAGGATGTTGCAAAGGTTGTGGTGAGTAAAAATGTTCCGTGGCATTGTACCTTGGAACTTGTGTGCGAACTGGTGATGCAAGGGTTTCCCTTGAGTCATCCGCATCAAAGACCTCATTTGGATTAAATGAGTTTGATGTGGATGATGATGGCTTTAAGCACGCATCAATTTCCTCCTTAACTGAGGAACGAACTTCTCTCAACATTGCAGTCTTAAGATCCGCAAACATTGAGAGGACATCTGCCGTGGTTAAGGGGGCAACCGGGTTGGGAGCTGCAGGAGCAGCGGCTTGTGGTATGACCACCTCGGCCATGAGAGGACCTTGGTTTTCACCAAGTCCCGCAGCTGCGAGGTGACCCCCCACCACTTGATCGTCGGACGTATCCTCTAATGTTGTAAAACCTTATATTAGAGCACGAGGCTCTGATACCAATTGAAAGGATCAATATGGTCGACTAGACGGGGGGTGAATAGGAGACTACTAATTTTAATCTTGTTTGTCAATTTTAGGGATATGCGGATAAATAGGGTTCATTGGATATGCAACTAGGTGAACACAACCTATATGACAAACACAAGTAGTACTGAATATGCTAGGAAAGAACATAACTAACAAGCCAACAAGCATACAAAGCAAGGTAAAATGCAGGAAAGGATTAACCACAAGTGAGATGAGGATGCGGATTTTATCCCGAAGTTCACTCTTCCTTGGGGAAGAGCTACTCTCCGTTTAGAGGGGTGCCAGAGCCAAAGCTTGCGGAATGCCACGGAAGGCTCACCTTATCTCTTTTGAGTCACCCCCAACGGATGAGCCTCGAATCACTTGGGGTTGGTCTTGAAGTCGACCACCACACCTTTACAAACTTGTCCGGAGCACACCACAAGCAAGGAAGCTTCCGGAGGAACGTCTAACCACCTAGGAGCCCAAGCTCCAAGAGTAACAAATCAATGGTGAACAAATGTTGTGGGGAACACGGATTTGGTTTGGTCAAAGTGTAGATCGGGTCTTGCTCTCCCAATCCTTGAAGTATCAACAAGTTTGGGTGGAGGAATTAAGAGTATTGAGCAAAATGAGGTGTAGCAATGGAGGAGCACAACAAGACATTAGGGTTAGGTTTGGAGGAGGAAGAAGGGGTCCTTTTATAGTGTTCTTGGTTGGGTGGGGGAAAGTGACTGTTGGACCCCGTGCGCACGGGCTAAGTCAGCCCCGTGCGCACGGGGTACTTAGAGAGGTTCGCAGTAACCCATGCGCACGGGGGTCAAAAGACCCCATGTGCACGGGCTACCCAGAGAGCTTCACGGTACCCCGTGCGCACGGGGGTCAAAAGACCCCGTACACGGGGTGACCAGGAAGTCTCCGTAAACATCTTCGAGTACCCGGGCACGACACTAACAGACCCCGTGGATATAGGAAGTGGTAGGAAGGCTGAAATGAAGGAGTAGAAGGAATTCCCACAAAACACACATCCACGATGACCCCTCTTAATAGTGTGGTATTCCCTATGACACAAATTGAACCAAAACGAAAACCATTGAGTCGCCGGAAAAACCACGCCTTTGATCTTTTTGAATTGGGCGGTCACACACCTCCATCTAGAGTTGCATGGAATCAATTACCTAAGATAAACTATAGCAACTGACATTAGATCTTCTAACCATATTGCCATCACACCAAAACATAACTAAGTGTTGGATGCACTTTCAGAGTGATAGTGTATCTCGGTGATGTAGTAAAATGTGGTCATGGCCATTGAAGATTATGAAAAAAAATCTCCTATTGCAACGCACGGGCCGTTTTGTTATACAACGCGGAGGTCAGCCAACCGGACTGGCGAAGTTGAGTTTATATACGGTAGTCTGTCTTTACGGTGGATGCCTTAATGTCATAATAAAATTTATGAGATTTCAGTGTTTAAACCAATGGACAATTTTTTATTTGAGAAACGGGTCGGAGATCTCATTTGCACCAAATCGAAGTAAGTGAATCTAGATGAGCATCTCTGATAATCGAATCATACGCAAAATTACAATTAAGAACATATTTGGTTCTTCCGTGATTCTATTACTGAACTCAACTTGCATGTCACATTTGATATGCCCTAGAAATTTCTAGGAATATGGTTGCCTAGCATACAGTAGAAATCACTATTAAAATATTTGTGATTTACAAATCTCTAACATGACATTCAAATATTAAAAGATATATAGACACAATCATAGATATGCAAATATATGTATATACACTATACAATTTATACAATATTACAAAATTAATTTAAAGATTTTTAATAAGAAAGATAATTTTTTGTACATCATACATTTAAATTTTGTAGAATCTAAATTTCCAATGATATACATTACAAATGTATAAAAACAAATAATATAATTATTATTTAAAAATATTGTTATGTGGCTAAGTCATAGAAAGTAATTGGTATATGGTACACTTACTTTAAAATAGTATAAAAGTTTGGTATAAAAAATAATTGTTTTACATGGCCACGGGCTCAAAAATGGTTTGGATCAATTGTCTAAATTTTTATTTGAGAAACGGGTCGGAGATCTCATTTGCACCAAATCTAAGTAAGTTAATCTAGATGAGCATGTCTCATAATCGAATCATACGCAAAACTACAATTAAGAACATATTTGGTTCTTTGGTGATTCTATTACTGAACTCAACTTGCATGTCACATTTGATATGCCCTAGAAATTTGTAGGAATATGGTTGTATAGCATACAGTAGAAACCACTATTAAAATATTTGTGATTTACAAATCTCTACCATGATATTCACTAATATTACAAGATATATAGACACAAGTATAGATATGCAAATATATGTATATACACTATACAATTTATACAATATTACAAAATTAATTCAAATAATTTTTAATAAGAAAGATATTTTTTTGTACATCTTACATTAAAATTTTGTAAAATCCAAATTTTCAGTGATGTACATTACAAATGTATAAAAACAAATAATATAATTATTATTTAAAAATATTGTTATGTGGCTAAGTCATAGAAAGTTATATTGATTAAAATTGGTATATGGTACACTTACTTTAAAATAGTATAAACGTTTGGTATAAAAAATAACTGTTTTACATGGCCACGGGCTCAAAAATGGTTTGGATCAATTGTCTAAAGAGCTTTCTGATTTGCTACTCGTTTCCTGATTATATCCCTAAAAACTTTTATTATTTGTTAATGGCAGACTTTACAAGAGAATTGTTACTCTCTGGGGTCGCCAGATTCCTTTCAAGTGTTTCTAATTATGTTACATTATATCCCCTGAATAGTGATTATCAGTCCTATGACTAGCAGCAACTCTTTTTGCTTCATTTTTTTTCGCAAATGGTAGGGAAGCCATTTCCCACCTGGGTTTTCATTGAGAAATGGTCTCAAAGGCAGATTACACAAGATAGAAAAACCTCCAGATTACACTGTTAGTATAGTGTTAAATGGACTCACACGGTGAAACTTTCCAAAAGAGACATGCCACTGTGTGCATGAGGTCCCTTCCTCGCAAAGCTTGTGCTAGGAACCATGAGAAGATAAACAGCCTGAACATACGAGAGACAAAGTTAAGATAGGTCATGTATAATGTTATGAAGCACCAGGGAACTTATTGGGTGCAAAAGAAAGGAAAGCATATGTGTAGTACCTGAGTGATTGTAGATGGTAGGCACCAAACATGCATCACAAATGGATTTTATGGAAGTGTACTGTTATAAGGTTGGGATGTGTGCTAGCTGCTGATACGTCTCCAACGTATCGATAACTTATGAAGTATTCATGCCATATTTACCTATGTTTACAATACTTCTATATGTTTTTGATGCATTTTATATGATTTAATTAGAACTAACTTGGACTGACACTGTTTTAAGCAAAATTACCGTGGTGTTGTTTTTTGTGCAGAAAATAAAAGTTTTCGGAATAGCCCGAAACTTTTTATTGATTTTTTCTGGAACATATGAGCAATATTTGAGCAAAGAACCACCAGAGGGGGGCCACCAGGCTCTCACAAGCCATGGGGGCGTGCCTAGGGGGGTCAAAGGGACCTGATGGCTTGTGGGGCCCTCGTAACTCCTTTTTGCGTGATTCCAACGCCGAAAAATCCTATAGATAGAGAAACCATCAGAAATTAACCTAGGATCTCCGCCTCGTCGTAGCAACTCTCTGTATCGATGAAAAACCAATCTGGAGAGAAAATAGTCACGAAAACAGGAGAGAAACAGAGAGAGAGATCCAATCTCGGAGGGGCTCTCGCCCCTCCGGAAGCCATAGAGGCCAAGGACCAGAGGGAGAACCTCTCCCCATCTAGGGAGAGGCCATGGAGGAGGAAGCCTAAGGGTGGAGAATCTCTCCCTCTCTTCCAGTGGCGCCAGAGTGCTGCCGGGGGAACCATCGCCGTGGTGATCATCTTGATCAACATCACCGTCTCCATCACCTTACCTCATCTATCTACGGCGGTCCACTCCCCGCACCCCATTGTAATCCCCTACTTGAACATGGTGTTTCATGCCACATATTATTAATCAATGATGTGTTGCCATCCTATGATGTTTGAGTAGATTTATGTTGTCCTTTGGGTTGATTGATGACCTTGATTGGTTTGAGTGTATGTTTTATTTTGGTGCTGTCCTATGGTACCCTCCGTGCTGCGCACACATGAGGTACTTCTAGCTGTAGGGTGTTGCAATACATTCATGATTCGCTTACAGTGGGGGGCTAGAGTGACAGAAGCTTACAACCAAGTAAGGGGATTGTTGCGTATGGGAGTAAAATGGATTTGATGTTTAATGCTACGGTTGGGTTTACCTTAATGATTTCTAGTAGTTTCAGATGCTTGTTAGAGGTCCAATCATAAGTTCATATGATCCTAGTACGGAAAGTACATTAGCTCATGCCTCTCCCTCATATAAAATTGCAAAAATGATTACCAATCTTGTTATCAATTGCCTAGGATGATTGCGCACACCATACCATCATTATTCCACACACGCTATTTGTAATATATTGTAACATATTCTAACTTTATTTAGGCAGCAACTATTTTCATATTTTTGTTCTCCAATATCATGCAAAGCTATCCTCTTTATACCCACAACGCAGTTTTATTTCTCGTTACCTGATAGAAGCAAACGTTCGGTGTACGTAGAGTCGTGTCGGTGGAAGACAGGACTTGAGAGAATATTGATCTTACCTTTAGCTCCTTGTGTGTTCGACACTCCATACTTATCACTTTCATCTTCGGAAAGTGCTACGATGATTCCTTGCACTTGGGGATTATCAAGCTCTTTTCTGGCGCCGTTGCCGGGGAGCAATAGCATGGGGTTGATATTTTTGAGTATGCTTGTTTGCTTTTATCACTAAGTAGATTTTTTTCCTTTTTGTTTCTGTTTTCCTGTTTTATTTCTTTAGTTGTGGGAGAAACAAATACAAAAAATTGAAAAATTAAAAACACAAAAAAATTACTTGCCATTTATAATAGAAGCGATTGGAAAGTTATGCATTAGAGAAGTGAGGGTCGACCTTGAACACATGTGTTCATGCTCATGGAAACAATGTGGAATTTTTCATGGAAGTTTCTCATTATCTCCTTGTATATACCACTGTACCATATAAATAATGTTCATGATGCTCTTTTGCATGTTTCATCTACTATTCTTATGTGAGCTTCAATGAAATCATGATGCCTAGCTAGGGGCGTAAAATAATAGCGCTAGTTGGGAGTCAACCCAATAGTTATCTTTATTTTTGCTTTTTACTTTCAGTTTGTGTGTGATAACATGATTATTGCCTCTGTAATGATTGTTTTTTATGTTTAAATTAGTGTTCATGCCAAGTAAAGCCTTTGGGATGACTCACAAGATGAGTAGAATTGATACGGTGGAAAAACAGAAACTTTAGCCTTTAGTGAAGAATTTCTCTGATTTTACTGGAACGTCTTTGTGATCTGAATTTTTTACACAGTATTTCTATACAAATTCTTCAGGTTGTCCTAATTTTTCAGAATTTTTATAGTTACATAAGTATAGGTTCTTTACAGATCTTTACAGAATGTTCTGTCTTAGACAGATTCTGTTTTTGCTTGCATAGTTTGCGTGTTTTGATGATGCTATGGATTGTATCGGGGGTATAAGCCATGGATAAGTTAGAATACAGTACCTTATGCAATAATTAAATAAGAATCAACTTATAACAGTACCTAAAGTATTTGATATGTTTACTATACTAACGGATCTCACGAAGGTTTTGTTGAGTTTTGTGTGATTGAAGTTTTCAAGTTTTGGGTGAGATACCGATATGAGGAGAATAAGGAAAGTCAAGACCCTAAGCTTGGGGATGCCCAAGGCACCCCCAAGGTAATATCCAAGGAAGACTCAAGCGTCCAAGCTTGGGGATGCCCCGGAAGGCATCCCCCTTTCGTCTTCAACACTATCAGTATACCTTACTTGGAGCTATATTTTTATTCATCACATAATATGTGTTTTGCTTGGATTGTCATTATATTTTGTTGTTATCTGTTAGATGTTATCAATAATCATGTTTTTTAATAAAAGGTCCCAATAATTTCCTTAAGATGTCTCAATTGCATGTTTGATGTGTGACTGTGTAAAAACATAAACTTTTGTTGTAGTGTTTGAATTTTCATATTTTACTAGAACATGGAAAGTTTCTGAAATTTTTGCACAGTACTTTCATACAAATTATTTAGCTTTTCCTAATTTTCAGAATGTTTTGAGTAACATAAGTACACTTTATAAATGAATTGTTACAAACTGTTCTGTCTGGACAGATTGTTGTCATAGTTTTGTTATATACTTATCCTATAGTTTTCATGGCTTATATTGGTAGATATAAATTGTGAAAATGATAGTATACAGTACATAATGTTTGAAAATCATTATGCAACTTGTCTTGGCAGTACATGAAGTGTTGATCTATTTTTGTATGTACTAACCCATCTCACGAGTTATTTTCAAGTTTTATGTGGATGAAGTTTTTGAGACTTAGGTGAAACCGGGATATGAGAGGATTGAACAAGATACAAAAGCTTAAGCTTGGGGATGCCTAAGGCTCCCCAAGTCAATATTTCAAGAAGTATCAAGCATCTAAGCTTTGGGATGCTACGCATCCCACCTCTCTTCGTCAACAATTATCGGTTAGCCTATGATGATCATAAGTTTTTATTCATTCACATGTGCTATTGTCGGAGCATCTTTTGTGTTTATTTTTCCTTTTTATTTTATGCACCATGATGGTATGAGATAATCCTTGGATTAATTATAGAATGCTTCATGCGCTTCACTTAAATCTTTTGAGTATGCCTTTATAGAATGCTACGTGCGCTTCACTTATATATTTTGAGCTTGGATATTGGTCTCTCTATATTCATTGAATAATGCTCTATGAACTTCACTTATATTTTTGAGAGTAGATTGATGATCACTCTTGTGCTTCACTTATATCCTAAGAGAAAATGTTGAATGAATTGAAAGTCATAAAATGTGAAATTATATATGCTTCATATGCTTGTCCCATGGGGAGTAGTGACTTCACATACTAAGAGTATAAGCAATAAAATTTATTGGAGGTTAGTAAACATAGCATTGGTCACTTGAACAATTCATGAAAGAATATTGAAGAAAGAGAGATTTCACATATAAATATACTATCTTGGACATCATCTATGATTGTGAGCCCCCATTAATTATTTTCAAACTTGATCAAATAGTTGATGTCGGACAAGGAAGACAACGTAATGTTTATGCTTGTTTATATTCACATAAAAGTTATATTGTCATGGATCATCTAACATGTGGTGCTTGCTTAGGATCTTTTGCTAGCCAAAAATTCGTGCTAAGTAGAGATACTACTTGTGCATCCAAAAACCCTTAAACCCAGTTTCTTGCCATGAGAGTCCACCATACCTACCTAGGGATTGAATAAGATCCTTCTAGTAAGTTTTCATCAGTGCAAATAGCAATAAAATTGCTCCTAAATATGTATGATCTTTTATTGGAAGGGAAAATAAGCTTTGTACGAACTTGTGATAGTGAAGAAATAAAAGCGACGGACTGCAAAATAAAGGTTGCTATCACAAGGGGCAATATGAAGTGACGTTCCTTTTCATTAAGAGATTGCACATCCAAAAATAAAAATGCATGACAACCCCTGCTTCCCTCTGTGAAGGGCCTATCTTTTACTTTTCTATATTTACTTTTATGCATGAGTCAATAATGTTCATCCTTATTCCAATCTATTAATTCTTTAGTTGGCAAGCATCATGTGGTGGGGAAAGATACAGGCACATATATCCAGTTGGATATAGGTGATCATGATTCATTATTGTTGACATTATCCCTGAGATAAATAAGTTGGGAGGCGGAATATTAAGCCCCTATCTTCCTATGTGTTTGATTGAAATTGCGCGTTCTAAAAATATGCTTTGAGTGTTAGCAATCATGGAAGACTAAATGATAGCTGACTATGTGGAGTTTGCTAAATCAAAGCTCTTACATAGACCCTTCCTGCAAATAAGATGAATTGTAATTGTTTGATGACTGAAAACATAGTTTGCTAGTTTTCAAAAAAGTTTATGGTCTATGCTTTAGCATGTGAATAGCTTCTTACTTGATCATGAGAAGTTTTATGGGAAAAGAGTTGTTGTTTATGATGCTATAAAAAGTGATTGGAAGTAACACTGATCAAACCTATATACTATGCTAGCATTCATACTTCATAAATTATTTCTTTTATCACTTACCTACTCGAGGACGAGCAGGAATTAAGCTTGGGATGCTGATACGTCTCCAATGTATCGATAATTTATGAAGTGTTCATGCCATATTTACCAATGTTTACAATATTTTTAAATGGTTTTGATGCGATTTATATGATTTAATTAGAACTAACCCGGACTCACGATGTTTTCGGCAGAATTACCGTGGTGTTGTTTTTTGTGCAGAAAATGAAAGTTTTTGGAATCGCTCGAAACTTTTTGATGATTTTTTCTGAAACATATGAGAAATATTGGAGCAAAGAACCGCGGAAGGGGGCCACCAGGCTCTCACAAGCCATCAGGGCGCGCCCAGGGGTCAAAGGCCCCTGATGGCTTGTGGGGCCCTCGTAACTCCTTTTTGCGTGATTCCAACGCCAAAAAATCCTATAAATAGAGAAACCATCAAAAATTAACCTAGACTCTCCGCCTTGCCGCCGCAACTCTCTGTATTGACGAAAAATCAATATGGAGAGAAAATAGTAGCGAAAACAAGAGAGAAACACACACACACACACACACACACACACAGAGAGAGAGAGAGAGATCCAATCTCGGAGCGGCTCTCGCCCCTCCGGGAGCTATGGAGGCCAAGGACCTGAGGGGAGAACCTCTCCCCATCTAGGGAGAGGCCATGGAGGAGGAAGCCTAAGGGGGGAGACTCTCCCCCCTCTCTTCCGGTGGCGCCGGAGTGCCGCCGAGGGAACCATTGCTGCGGTGATCTTCTTAATCAACATCACCGTCTCCATCACCTTCCCTCATCTATCTACGGCGGTTCACTCTCCCACAACCCTCTATAATCCCCTACTTGAAGATGGTGTTTCATGCCACATATTATTAATCAATGATGTGTTGCCATCCTATGATGTTTGAGTAGATTTATGTTGTCCTTTGGGTTGATTGATGATCTTGATTGGTTTGAGTGTATGTTTTATTTTGGTGTTGTCCTGGTGCCCTCCGTGCCATGCGCACGTGAGGGAATTCTCGCTGTAGGGTGTCGCAATACATTCATGATTCGCTTACAGTGGAGGGCTAGAGTGACAGAAGCTTACAACCGAGTAAGGCGATCGTTGTGTATGGGAGTAAAGGGGACTTGATGCTTAATGCTATGGTTGGGTTTAACTTAATGATTTCTAGTAGTTGCGGATACTTGCTAGAGGTCCAATCATGAATTCATATGATCCAAGTACGGAAAGTATGTTAGCTCATGCCTCTCCCTCATATAAAATTGCAAGAATGATTACCGATCTTGTTATCAATTGCCTAGGATGATTCCGCACACCATACCATCATTATTCCACACGCGCTATTTGTAATATATTTTAATATATTCTAACTTTATTTAGGCAGCAACTATTTTCATATTTTTGTTCTCCAATATCATGCAAAGCTATCCTATTTATACCCGCAACGCAGTTTCATTCCTCGTTACTAGATAGAAACAAACATTCGGTGTACGTAGAGTCGTATCGGTGGCAGATAGGACTTGAGAGAATATTGATCTTACCTTTAGCTCCTTGTGGGTTCGACACTCCATACTTGTCACTTCCATCTTTGTAAAGTGCTACGATGATTCCTTGCACTTGGGGATTATCAGCTGCACTCTTCACAACAGCCTTAAAACATCTTGAGTCGCCCCTTACTCTACATTCGAGAGTAAGGAGGCTGGGCAGATTTTGTATCCTGAAATCAAAACCAAATGTGTCATTGCTATATAACTATGGCTTGCCCGTAAAAAACATGAGCATTTCTAGCTTGGGCATGAAACCTGCTGCAATCTTCAAGTCCATTCCTCGACTCTTTGTATGATACTGAAACTTCGTCAAGTATGGGAACCCAACTTCACCGTTGATTGTTAGTATTCTATCTTCGGAATTATAGTGTGTCTCTACTAGTTCAAGCTTGAGAAGAGCAGGTAAGATTCCAAGAATGCAGAGACCATTGTATGCGACTGCCTCCACATCAATGCTTAACTCTTGGAGGTTGACAAGTGATGGCAGCCATTCTAGAACCTTCCAAATTTTTTGATCATGTAAGAATAAGATAAGGTTATGGAGGCTAGCTGGAACTTTGTGCCTATTAGATTTGACATCTCTAGGCACTGTAGACATTCGATATCTTGGGGAGCTCAGTTATTCCTGTTCCACCAAGGTTCGGGTACCTTGGATGAAGCAACTTCCCTATATTTTCAATATGGTGGTTTTTTAATTCTCTTTTTCTAGAAAAACGGTAACCCGAACCCCAAAAAGGTCAAGGGCCTACTTTCATGTCAATGGTGGACTTGTAACTGGAAGGAACAAAAGACCGGTCCCAGTTATGAGTCGATGGCGAAAAAAAAGTTGAGCCCAATTGCTAGTCAAGGGTGAACTTGCAACTGAGGAGGAAAAAAATCAGGCTCAGTTGTGAGTCAAAGGGTGGACTTGCTAACTTGGACAAAAAATCAAAAAGAACCCAGTTGCATGCCAATGGTGGACTTGTAATTGGAAAAGGAAAGGCTCATCCTAGTTGTGAGTCAATAATGGATTTGCAACCGGATAGAAAAAGGGTCAAACCCAATTGTGAGTCGATGGTGGAACCCCAATTGGGTCAAAATAAACGTTGGGCCCAGTTACGAGTCATTGTTTGACTTGCAACCGATTCCAAAAGAAGGATCAAGGCCCAAGTTGCATGTCAATGACAAACTTGACACTGAACCGAAAAAGGATGAGTCCCAGTTGCGAGTCGATCGTTGACTTGCAATTGAAGCAAAAGAAAAAATGAAGGGCCCAGTTACGAATCGATGGTTTGTCTTGTAATTGGGATAAACAGGAGCGGACCCATTACGAGTCGATGATTGACTTTCAACTACGGCAAAAACGGGTCAAAGGGCCCAGTTGCTAGTCGATGATGGACTTGCAACTGAGAAAAGTTATCACAATTTATTCATCCATAAAAATGTTCATCAATAAAAAATTCCAAAGAATAAAAACTCTTCATGAATTTTTAAAAATATTCACAAATTTAAATAACTGTTGACAAATTTTGACCAATGTTCATCCAACACCCGAGGCCGCAAAACTGATGGTGTCCTTTTGCAAAAAGAAAATTACAATAAAACTAAAAATCTCGTTTCGCTCTTTCTTCTAGCCATATAGTCGGATCAAAACAAAAACAGAGAATAAATACGGTCATGGAACTCTCATTCATTAGAAAGACACAAAAAATAAATTAACACACTTGTGAGACAACTTGTTTAGTCCTAGTAGCCAGCGACAAGGCAGCAGCCAAGCTAACTCTTCGCCTGTGAATAAAAAACAAAAACAAAAGAGTAGAACAAAACATCACGGACCATTTGCAGCCACGCATCGGGCCATCACAGGAAGTGGGACAATAGGCAGAAAATTTCTGGTGCTAAACGAACGTGTGGTTCGGGCCTGCACACTAAAAAAAACTCATGAATCTTAAACTTTCTATATCAAACGGTTTAACAGTTAGATGTGAGATAAGTATTTCGCATCTAGATATGAAATAGCAATTCCGTAATTTAATACACAAGTATAAAGTTACACCCATTCCAAGCAAGCAAGCCCCAAGGGTGTTATTTCCACACAAAAAAGCCCCAAGGGTGTTTGATGACCCGAGGAGGATGCATCATTTGTAGGGCAAGAAACGCATGTCTCCTCCACAGCAAGAAACCGAACACGGGTCTATCAGCAGTCAGCAGAATCCAGAATCACAAGGTTTGGATCAGATCCCAACCCCAAAAGGCACCAGGGAACCAAAGTATTTTTCTTGAACAAGGCTTGACACCAAAGCATCAAACAAAAGACCTGAGCCAAAGCTATGCTTTGCTTTCTCCCTTGAAGATTGCCAAAGTCTCCAAGCCTATGCACATTCAGATTATAAGAACAACAAACGAGAACCTCAACAGCAATCTGCATACCGAAAACCTCACACCAACACCAAAATGGCAATGGGAGGAGGATCGCATTTGCAGGGACACCGGGCGCCGAGGCTCTTCGGCAGGGAAAGGCCCGTCCATGCCGCCCTCGGTGGACGCGAAGGTGACTAGCAAACTACATCCATTCAGAGCTACGAGGCCTTCTGATTTCTGAACTGATATGCGTGCGTTGCGTTGCAGCGGCGGACATCATCCTGTGGAGGAGGCCGAGGGTGTCGGCGTCGATCCTCGGCGTGGCGACGGCGGCTTGGGCGCTGTTCGAGGTGGCGGAGTACCACTTCCTGACGCTGGCATGCTACGCCGCCATGATCACCATGCTCACCTTCTTCATCTGGACCAACGCCTCCGCTTTCATGAACCTGTACTGCCCCAAACCCCATTTCTTCAGTCTCACGGTTTTGTTTCAGAATCAGCTTCAGTCTCATGGAGAATTGTTAACTGCATGCAGGCCGGTTCCAAGGATCCCCGAGACGATCCTGTCGGAGAGGACGGCGAAGCAGGTGATCCTGGGCCTGCACAGGCGGCTCACCTGGTTCGTGCACCGGCTGTACGCCATCGCTTGCGGCGAGGACATCAAGAAGTTCATCATGGTAACCAACCCACATCACAACGATGAACGATCACCAACATACATGATACATATCCATGCTGACCTGATCTATACATGTCTGAACCCTGAAGTCTGATAAGATCATACACATTTTAACTGCTGCAGACGGTGGTGTCCCTCTACATCGCGTCGGTCGTCGCGACCTGCTTCAGCTCCCTCACCCTGCTCTACCTCGGTAAGTAAGCAACTACCAACATGTTCAGTAGCAGAAACTGCATAATCTTCAGAATGCAACGGAGGGACTGAACTGGCTCACGATGATAATACTATCTTTGTGTTTGTGTTGTAACAGTTGTGTTGTGCACGATGACGGTGCCGGCGCTGTACGAGCGGTACGAGCACGAGGTGGACCACCTGGTGGCGACGGGGGCGCGCGACGTCCGGACACACTTCGCCAAGATGGACTCCGGCGTGCTCCGGAAGATCCCCAGGGGCAAAGGCGCCACCACCGCCGCGCACGGGCACGGCGCCACCAACAACGTGCAAGGGTGGCATCGCTCACACGTCAACTAAAAACCCAGCCAACAACATGCTACCGCTATTTAACCTGTAAAGTACAGTACAGAGAGAGCAAGCTGCAGAGTGCAGACAGATGTAAATGTGAAACTAGGTTCAGAATAAGACCTGAAGGGACCAAGCTGAGCGCTGTGGCTGTGCAGCGTGCGAGCTGCAGATGTGTGTGTGATCAGGTTCAGAACAATGCCTGAATATAACAACAGGGAGCTGGCTGCCATGGCAGCAGCACCATCATCATCAGTGTCAAATCTTTGCAAGCGTGCGGTTTAAGAGAGCGAGCGAGCGATCGAGCTGCAGAGAGATGTTGATTCAGGCTCAGAACAAGACCCGGATGTGATGCAACAACGGGGAGCTATAGCTGCCATGGCAGCATGCATGATCGTACGTGCGACCAAAGGTGATCTCGCAAATCTATCTATCCATCAACGCATGCGTGCGCTTTACGGTGGTGTGATATCTTCTTTCCATCTTCCTGATCTGCTTCTTCCTTTTCGCTTTCCTCCCGTGTGTGTGTGTGTGTGTGTGTGTGTGTGTGCGTATCGGTGTATCAGTGTGGGTGACTGATCGACCGTCCGCCATGGAAAGGAAGAACACATACGCACGGGCTCCACCATTGATGGTGGATCGAGGAGGACAGACAGCGACACGCACCTGGCAAAGCCATCGGCATCGGATGGACGGATAGAGATTATATTCCCTGACGCTGAGGTAATCAACAGTCGCCTGCGTCGTGTCTCGGGCCTGCTTGTTGCCTCTGTACCAAAGACGATCAAGCTCCGGTCTCCCGAGGATCGGATCGGATTGGACGCATCCTCGCGAGACCTACTTCCTCGCAGTCGCTGTCTGCCTAACCATCTTATCTTACTACCACCTTTTCTTAATTAACCTTCTCCGTCATCCCTAGACGGAAAGATATCGTAAAAGAAACGGAGATGACAACACTGATGACCGATCGACCCACCGTGCATGCAGACACGGAGGGACTCGTATGGCGCCACCACCAGCAGTGTGGCGGTACGTTTACACTGTGGCGACTGACTGACCGACGGGTCTGGGGGTCGAGTGGAGGGCTGTTCGTCAGCTTCGCTTTGCCGTGGCTTGTCTCGTCGATCCTCTTGCTTCCAGGACCCAGTAATTGTACTACGTTTCGTGGAACGTTTCCTAGGTGAATGAAAACGAAAGCGGGGTTAATTAGGTGCTGGCTAAGTTTCTTTGGACTGTCATCGTCGCGGTAGATAAGTTTTTCCTTTGGAGTTTTGCGCATATGGAATCGGCCCGTCTGCTTCAGTGTATTCTATTGGTCTGCTAACCAACCCCCGTCCCGTGCGTGCATGTTAGGTCGCCCGAAGCCCTCGACAGTCGGTCAACGTGTGTGTGCACGGCGACGGCGACAGGCGGGCGCACGTAATTGATTACCGACGAGGTCGCCGTCGACGGCCGGCCGGCCGGCGAGGAGCGAAAGTCCGAGTTCGCGTGCGTACGCGCCACGTAGCTGGACGAGACTGGAGAGCAAAGGCTGACCGAACAGCAAGGATCTGTTGGTGAGAGGACGTGCGTTGCGCTCTGATGATCGAACGCGGTTCGGTGGAGAGACACTACGTGGTGGGACGACGGGACTGCTGTCTCTCGCCGTGTGCCGGAGAGGGGCGGGGTGGGTGGGAAAGCCGGTGCCGTGCCGGCGGCGGCGAGACCGGGCACGCACATGGCGCTGCGCCCGGCGGGCCGGCCGGGGGACATGCGTGGCTGGGTTTGCGCGTCCGGGGCCCGGCTTTTGGCGTGCCAAACAAAGGCGCGCAGCGCAGGGGCGGGTCGAGTGGTCCGGTCCGGTTGCCGCCGCGGCATGATTGCGGCTCGCCCGTCTCGTCACAAAGGCGACCGCTGGCCGTGGCGGTGGCAGCGAGGGAAGGCGCCCGCCCATGCACGCGACGCGCCCGTTCGGGCTTTCGGGGGCCACGCTCGGGCAACCTAGAACCTCCAAAAGAACAACGGGGGGAGGAGATCTCGATCGTGCCCCGATGTGCGCATGGCACCGCCCAGTTCCTGCGGGAGCGGCGCGGGAGCAGAGAATCCGTCCCTCCCACCGTGACACCTGGCCTGGGACTAGTCTACTCTCTAGTACTACCTGCTGGGGGCGCACGTGGCGGACCGGGCCGTCCTCGCCGTCGTGGCCGCAGCAGAGGGCCGGCCACGGCCAGCCCCACGTGCAACTGTGCCACCCCCCACTGGGTCTGGGTCGGGGTCGGGGCATCCGGCCAGCTCGGACCGCGTACCAGCCGGCCTACCGCCAAGGCAGGGCCCGTGCTCCCTCCGCCGGCGCCACTTGCGCCGTGCCGCTGCCAGCCTGCCACCACCATCCATCCGCGCGGATCCCGAGGCCGGCTGACTCAGCCTCTTCGTCCCCTGCGGCCCCAGATTTCCCTCCCCGGATCGGATCCAACGCACACCCACGCCCCTAACCCACTCGGACCGCCGGACCTAGTGAAAGAACCTACTACGATCCATGACAGCGTACAGTGTATGGAGTATGGACTATGGAGGACTGGAAATAATAGAGCGTCCGGTGGATTCTAAAAGCCCTTCTTGCCTCCAAAGCGTACGAGCCATGCCACCAAATTATTGACATGATCCCAACACACACACACACACACACACACACACAAAAAGATAAGAAAAGCAAGGCAAGTTGGGGGGGGAAGAAGATTAGTGGGCAAAGAATGCGCTTTGCCAGGCTCCCAGAAGGAAGAGAACCCTTTGAATACTGATAACAACAGCCGTAAAGCGGCCTTGCTGCCCTGCTGGCTGTTGCCGGTGCTGTATTACCATCATTCTGTTGCGCCAAACCCTTTGTTTACACCGCACACTTGCTCCTCTCCCACTGATTGCCGTGCATGGCCAGGAGGGCTGGGTGTTTCAGTTTCAGCCTCAGCGTTCTTGGACTCCAACACCACGACACACCAACAACCACTTTGCAGGCAAGCAGGAAAGCGGTCTGCGTGGATGGATGGACGGACGATCATCACATCGAATGATCATGGCGGAGGCGTGGCGCCAGGGGAGGGCCATCGGGCAATCTCCTGGAGATCGTCGTAAAGCGCCGGCCTCCACTCGCGCCACCGGAGAGGAATAAGATCCCCGGCAGATCGCATCGTCAGCACCGCCTACTCGAGTGCCTAGGAAAAGGGCGCCGGTGCTTCCGATCATGCCGGCTGGCCTCTCCATATATTTCCCTCCACCAACGAACAAAGATGGCAACTTGAGGTTAAACTATCCTAAACATTTTGCTGGGGTTCTGAAATCCTATACAGTTTGCTGGGGTTCTGCACACCAGGTGCCCTGGATGTGGGTGGGTGGCTGTGAAGCTCACTGGAAAGAGAAGCTCTAACAAATATGCTAGAGGAACATGCCCCTATTGTTGATTGAATTACTCGACAGAAGCTCCTCCAACAACTATTGCTTGCTTCCGATCATGCCGGCCTCACGCCAAACTAATTTCTACTCCCAGGGAGCAACGAAGGCAACTTGCAAGTTAAAGTATCCGAAACACTTTTGCTGGGGATCCAAACATAAGCTCGCCAGAAAGAGAGGTTCTAACCATGCTAGGACCATGCCCCTAAGGTTCAATTGGTTGGTTGGTCAGTCACATCCCCACATAACTAAGTCCAACAAACATGATCCACTATGATCTAACAAAAAACATCTCTTCTCCTTGGATCAACACCAGGAGAAGAATCCGCTCCCAACAACCATGTCAAAGCAAATCAAATCCGCGAAAATCTACAGCCATGATAACCCTACCAGATACTACAATCATTTGCTAGTCATCCAGGTATGCATGCATAAAGATCGCTACACTTTGGAGCATATCTAGAATTGTCGAACTGTAAGGACACACTTGTATATGTCAATCCAAATGTAGTCGAGGGCTTGAAGCAAATGGAAACACAGGACAAGGGTATATTGAAACCAGAATAAATGTATCGACATCAATATCAATAATAGTACAAAAATATGGGACAAGGGTGTATGATGATATTTAACTCGGAATGAAGTTTCTACAAGGCAAGCTAAATAATAAACACATATCTGACATTTCAACCTCAGTACCATCCATGAGTTTTAAATATACAGAGGGGCTACACAAATGATGAAGTTCTCGATTCGGAAGTTTTTACTGAGCTTTTTAGACAACTATATATTTATTCAAAAATTAAGACAAGCAATTGGAACTGTAATCCAACACTTCATTCACAGGCCTTCTTCCACCCCAGCTTAATGCAACATCGGCAAATGGACTCTCCAGGACCAATCGGAAACTCCCCCTCAGCATCGGCAACACAAGAACCAACATAGTACCGTTTTGATCTTATTTTGGACCCCAACTACTAATCACAAGTCCAGATGCATGCTTGATTTGATCCCGAATGCACAGCTGCCCAATCACACCATCCAATTGCCATCGACTTGCGCAACTTGTAATAACAATAATGATAAGTAACAGCAGGATTACCTCTAGGATACGCAGCATATCAGAATTCACCAATCCTTCGCTATGAACCACCACGGTTCTGATTCATGTCAGCCTGACCGCTGGCATCAGGTGCTCCCATGGGCTGCTGATACTGAGGTGGCAATGATGCTGGTGGTGCTCCTGCCTGGGAGTAGAAGACCTGTGCGCGGGGATCAGCAGCATACTCGGGGTACCCATAGTTTCCCGCCATGGTCGGCGGAGGCTGCGATGCTGGATGGTGGTGGGATTGCATTACATGGTGGTACCCCATTCCAGCATAATTAGCGGCTGCATTAGGCCCTGGAGCAGGGGCAGCGGGCGCCGCTGTTCGGTACATCCCAGGTTGCTGCAACTCAGGCTTCATATATTGCTGAGGAATAGGCACCGTTGGCTTCGGTGCGCTGTCAACAATTGTCGGAGCAGCCATAGGGGCTACAGCACCAGCGGGAATGGTATACTGCTGAGGTGCATTTGGACGCTGCATAGGGATGTAGTACATGCCGGTATTTGGGTCAAATGCAGGCGACTGCTGTTGCTGTGGCGCCTGCTGAGGGACGGGCTGTTGGTAGTAAGATTGGATTGGAATGAACGTGCCCGTGGCTGGGTTGTGAATGAAATGCTGATTTCCCGCGGTGACATATTGCTGTGGAGCTGGCTGATGTGCTTGCTGCGGCTGCGGAGGCTGCTGCTGTGCTTGCTGCTGTAATTGCGGCGGCAATTGCTGCTGTGGCTGCTGCTGTATTTGTTGTGGCAATTGCTGCTGAGCTTGTTGTTGTAACTGCTGCTGCTGCTGTAATTGCTGCTGAGGTGGCTGCTGTAACTGCTGTTGTGTCTGCATCTGTGCATAAACATAGCCAGGCGGCGGCTGTGCAGCTGCTGCCGCGGCAGCATCTGGAGCTGGCGCTGGAGCGCGATAGCTGGCAGCATCAGTTCCCACCGGCATGTCTCGCTTCATCTCATTCCGAGGTGACATATCATTGTAGAACATGGCCCTGAAACATTTCATCAAACATATGACAGCCATAAGTTCTCTTGATCATCAAACGACAGCGAGCAAGCACTCCGTTAATGGAAAAGTAGGAATTGCTACTTCTCTAATGGCAATCATCAGTTTTTTCTTCTTCTAATAGCAAACATAATAACTAAGAACGAAGTAGAAATTGCTGCTACCTGTTGTTGGGGTCGGCGGTAGGTGGAACCTCCTGCTTTGGTGGCTGCTGCATCCGCCCCCCGTGATCGGACCTGTCATCATCTGAGAAGGCTCTGCTGGGGGGCTCCGATGGCGAGATGCTGCTGGCCGCCTGCATCGCCATGGCGGGGATCGGCGGTTGCGGCGGCGGTTGCATATATCCCATCACAGGTGGAGGCAGGCCCTGCTGCTCCGAGATCCCCATCTGGGCAAAGTGATCCTCTACAGAGACCGGTGGCGCGACAGGCTGCCGGTCCTCGGGCCTTACCCGAATCGGCGGCAGATTCGACAGGGACGGAGCCGAGGACGTGGAGCCGAAGGAGGAGTTCTTGTCCAGCATCGGCGAGTCGGGCACGGACTGCACGTCGTGCTGGTGCCTGGCGGCGGCGGCGGCCCCGGCGGCGAGCTTCTGCTGGGTGGCCCGCTGGTCCTCCTGCGGGCCGGAGTTCTGCACCCCGCTGCGGGAGTGCTGCGAGGCGTTGTCGTCCTCGAGGCCGAGGAGGCAGTTGACGGAGGCCGAGTCGGTGGAGATCCCGCGCGGGATGCCGTCGAAGGAGCCCGAGATGGCGCTGTTGAGCGCGTCGACGAACCAGTTCTCGGACTTTGACGAGTCGTCGAGGAGGGACCCCAGCGAGGAGGAGGACTCGGGCTTGGCGGGGAAGAGGAAGAGGCGGATCCGGGAGGTGCGGGAGGAGCCGCCGCCGGCGCCGGCGCCCGAGGAGGCGGCGGCGACGCGGTCGTACTCGTCGACGAGGTTGTCGAGGTCCTCGTCGGTGGAGACGGAGATGAGCGAGTCGAGGTCCTCGTTGGGGAGTTGGTACTTGAGCGTGAAGGGCTGCCCCGCGAGGAGGGACCGGGAGAGCCTGCCGTGCACGTCGGCGAGGGACGCGTTGCGGTCCACGGCCACGATCCGGGTCTCCCCGCCGAGGTAGCAGAGGGACTTGTCCGTGGGCCGCGGCACGATGCGGCCCCCGAAGCTGCACATGAGGCGCAGCCGCCCCCCGCCCCCGGCCGCGGCCGCGGCGGCCGCGGCGGAGGAGGGGAAGGGCTCGTCCCACGAGTCCCCCCCGCGGCTGCGCGGGGACGAGTCCGTCGACTCCGGGTAGCCCGCGCCGGGGCCACCGCCGCCGCCGGCGGATGGCGGCGCTGAGTCCATGGGATCGATCGGTCTCCCGAGGGGGCCGATTTTCTGCGGGGTTTGGGTGGGGATTTTTGATTGGATTTTGGGGGCTGGATTGGAAGGGGAATTATATATCGGAGAGAGAGGGGGGAAAGATGGGGGGAGGGAGGAAGAAGGGGGGGGGAGGGGAGTGGGCTCCGCCGCCGGGAAATATCGCTGGTTTTATGGGGGAGTTGGCCGATGCTGCTGCCCTGCCCTGTGAATGTGATCTGGGTGGGGTGGGGTGTGCACAGCTAGCCGCTGGCTGCGCATCGCGGCACACGGCCGCCTCCTCGTCCCATTTGCCACGCAACGCCACCCAGAAAAAGAAACTTCCACTCGTGTGACAGACAGCAAACAAGTTCAGTTAGTTCCTGATCATGCTAAAAAAAAGTTTGGTTCACTTGGCATAACACACGATTAGTTGTGAACTCTTTTGACATAACACACGATTACAGCCCGGATGTTGTCCGGGAAATTGTTGGGCGGTACCGTAACACTTGATTTTGAGTAATGCGAGAATTATTTCATGAAAAGAACATTTTTTGATGTGACGCGATCTGTGAATTTGAGTTTACAAGTACATGGCATTCGGTCGTTGGTACTCCCGACCACGAACAATCATTCAACCGATACTTATGAGCTTCCTATTTTGGAACTTATTTTCTTTGCTTAGGCCAGCGGTGAACCAATAAGTAGATCATTTTTAATTGTTAACTTCTTTGACGTAAGGAACAATTGTGATTTTGAGTTTATGAGTACACGTCGTTCGATAGTAAGATGCCAAAGGTGAGTGTAACACATGTGTGTTGCGAAACAACGTAACTAGCACTACTTTATTGACTAAATATGCACATTTAATATGGATTGAAAAGTATCCTAAATTAATTTTGGCAGTTAACACTCCATACCAAGAAAAAAGTGTTCAACCAATATTTTGAAAACTTCATGTTTTTAAACATCCGCTTTTGAGTAAATGGGGCTCCCGGTTACGTCAACAGTGGACCAATGGATTTCCGACTTAGTATATTTTTCAGATAACTCTTTTCAAGATGTGAGAGGGGAGTAGGGTTACTCCCCCATTGGTTGTTACATAACACTCAAAAGGAGGAAGTCCCCCTCCCACCCTCTTTGGGGGGGGGGGGGGGGGGGGCTAAGGAAGGACATACACAGTTTATACAAGGAGTACAATGAGGGAGAGAATATTTGAATACATATAACGAAAACTATGAAGACATCAACCCCTTCTTGATCTGCAGGTGAAAAATGTCGGTACCACACAGAGAGACCTCACAGCAAAGACGGATGATGTCAGGGGGATGCCACATGTGAGAGTTCAACACAACATCATAGACGTGCCTTCTAGAGATTCCAGAGGACTCTGGGAGATGCCACCTGCCAGATACGAAGTGGCACCTTAGCGCTGTGGGGCAGGTCCAACTATAATTTTTGATTGAATAAATGTATGCATTTAGTTTGTATTTGAAATATATATCAAAATAGGTCAGACCGTTGGTCCTCCCTATCGAGAATAATCATTCAACTGATACTTATAACTTCATATCTTGAAACATATTTGCTTTGGATTGAATGAGGCTCTCTGTTAGGTCAACAGTGAACCAATAAACTTCTAAGTTTGCACCATATCTTTGGATAGTGTGCAACAACTACAGTGGGTGTGCATAGCAAAATGTAGTGTGTAAGAGTAGCTTTAGCAGACTCTTCATACTTGCCCATCAATCACCATAACGATTGCCAATATGACGACTCTTGTAAAAAAAGGCACTCTAGCCGAGTTGCCATAATTTATGCAACGTCCTCCATATCTGGCCTCTCCGCCTCCATATTTGACATATCAGAGTCAACTTTTGGAGTGCATCCTGATGTCCCATTGACGAGTGGGTCCCATGATGTTGTGGTGACCAAAATAGAGCCTCTGAGTTTGCAGTTCACCTATCCAACCTCCACATGCACATGCTCGTTATGGAGGTTGTGAGTATGGCGATTCTGCTATAGTTGCTCTAGATGCTTGAAGACCGTGAAGCCAAAGGGTGTAGTGAGATAATAAAACAATGTAAGAGCATTCTTACATCTAAGGAAGGAGGGTGCATAACATATATGATTTTATCAGGGAACACATGGTCATGTTTGTTCTAATTTTATGCATTATACTCAAAGAAATACAACTGCATTTAATCTGGATCAAAAATATCTATAAATAATTTTGCATTTTCATTCACCTAAAAAATGGAAAAGCTTTCAATCTCATCTACACCGTTCCCATTTTAAACAGTCCATCTTTGAAGTCCATTTCATCATGCCACTACTACACTTGTTTCTGATGAAAAAAGAGAGCATGACTCCGCATGAGACGAGGATCGTTGTGGCATCAATCGGAATATGTGACGACATATCAGCTCCCAGATTGATCACACACCACATCAAAGATATGCTCTAGAGAGTAGTCGAGCATACTCGCATACCAAAATGTCGTTGGAATTATGATTGAAGAAGGGATAGATAAATGTAGTGCATTCAATTATATCGTCCGCCTCTCTTTATCAGTTTGGACTTTTGTATGAGTTGGCTGAAACATAAATTTAATATGATATCAGAGCCAAGGCCCTGCCAACGAAATATTAAAAAAAAAATCGGCGGCCTACATTGATCCCACGTCTAATGAAAAAATAAGCCTGGACATGGAAAGTGTTGAAATATATTGCTGCTTTTCTCCATCAATTTGGACTTTTGGATAAGTTGACCGAAATACGACAGTGTCTCTCTATGACAGACAGGCCCACCTGTTATTTGTTACGCGTAAATCAAGCCGTATAAAGTTGGTAACGTTTTAGTGCATAGCAGGATTATTAAAAAAAAAACGTTGGCAAGCAAAATATATAGACTCCCTGGAAAGCAAGCAGAGCTTTGGTTCCTTTCTTTAAGTTCACCGAGTTGCTTAATCTGTCTGGGCCAGCTTGAAACAACAGATTAGTACTAGATTCAGTGCATTCGGTACCGAACTGCTGATAATAGAATCCTCCCACTTGTTATTTCCTAACCAAGGGACCGGTGTAGACCTGCCAGCCCACAGAATGGCATGGAAAATACAAGGGCAAGATCCAAGGCCTGTGATTGGCCCTGGACAAGCAGACGCGTACAACCCTCTCGGGAATTGAACCCACTGCTTGCTATCTGGACAGATCAAAACAAGTGGATCGACCGGTGAAATCAGAACTCAGGCTAGCTAAGCTATAGGAGCCGTAGCATTTGATGGTGGTCGCTTCCTAACCGTTCCAATCAAATACTAAGTAATTAGGCAAACTTTGTGTCAAAATGAGTAGATTAGACAAAACCTTTGTGTCAAAAAGATGGAATAAATTAGTTAAGACAGAGCTTGAGACCAAGTGCGTCTAGTGGATTAGATTAGTGGCGTGCGAGGTGCCACTCAAGAATGGCGTATGGAGTATGGTGCAGGACAGCTGAAATGCTTGATTGCCAAGCAGCAGCAACCCAACGATAATATATTCTTCAACTCTTGTTATACTAATACGGTGCAGGAAGTATATATATCTTTTCTAATGATGTGATGTGGAAGTCAGGAATCGCTTAGCCGTAGAGGCAGAATAATAACAACCCAGCTATGAGCTTCTTGCCTTCTTCGCAGCAAAAGCGTAGGAGGAAATGAGCTGTTTCTTGAACGTTTTGTGCTCCTTTTTCGTTCGGATGACACGGGTAGGACAGGAACAGTCATCGTCGTCGTCGCCATCCATGGTTTGCTAAGCGTGGACGCTATCGATAGGTCAACTGGACGTGACGTGCCAGGACCAGAAAAAAAAAAGGGAAGAGTATATGATAGTACATCCTTTGATAGTTACTCCCTCTTTTTCGGTTTAAAGGGTTTATTTTGATTTTGTTTTTGTTTTTTGTTTAGTCTCTTTTCTATTGTTCCCATCCTTTGATAGTCACATTTCTATTACTCTCCATCACATGTTTAGATCTCTTCCAATGCAGATTTCTTGGTACGGTTTTCATAGTTTTCTTGTTGATGTGGTATATTTGTTAATGAAGAGAGAC
This sequence comes from Elymus sibiricus, assembly GCA_039707655.1. Taxonomy (NCBI): domain Eukaryota; kingdom Viridiplantae; phylum Streptophyta; class Magnoliopsida; order Poales; family Poaceae; genus Elymus; species Elymus sibiricus. The sequence goes on from CM077667.1 coordinate 53,785,430, forward strand.
CGAGGGGGGTTATAACTTAGAGCATGGTTAATAATATAGTCAACGTCATATAGCCAACCAAATAATCAACATGTACACCCTCCGTTTTAAAATATGTGTCATGGTTTTTGAAATGGAGTGAGTACTACTTTATTAATACATGACCCGCCTTACATTTTTGCAATGTTTTTCGGAGCTCGTGCTGCAGTTGACTGTTAATCTACGATCCGCTTCTCTTCTCTCTCATCTAACACAGCAAAAAATGTAATACTTTAATTCATATAACCTGCTTACATCATCTTATTGCACTTGCACTTAGCTAACATACAATCCTTGCACGTGACCACTAGTAGAAAACAGGGCTTTGGTCCAGCCCTGAAAAGCCCATTAATCCCGGTTCACTCACGAACTGGGACCCATGGGGGCATTGGTCCCGGTTCGTGAGGCCAGGGCGCCGGCCGAGCCTCGTGGGCCATTGGTCCCGGTTCGTCTGACCCCTTGGTCCCGGTTCCAGACACGAACCGGGACCAATGGGCCTCGCTCCTGGCCCACAACCATTGGTCCCGGTTTGTGGCTGGAACCGGGACCGAATGTTGTCCTTTAGTCCCGGTTCCAGCCACAAACCGGGACCAATGGTTGGCCTATATATACCCCCCTGCCCGCGAGGAGAGCAGTGCACTGCTCTGTTTTTTTGGCCGGCCGTGGGAGAGCTTTGTGGTGCTCTAGCTCACCTCCTATGCACATGAGGTGTTCGATGAAATGCCCGAGCCACACTTAAGCTTTCTCCTCTGGAAGCTCCTTGTCCAAGCTCCATTTTCCTCAAGATTTGTCTAGGTTTGGCGGTCCGTCCTGTCCCGTCCCCGTCCTCACCGCCGTCGATCGCCCGCGCCCATCTCGGCGCCGGCACCACCGTGGTTAGCCTCTTCTTCTTATCTTCTTTCTAAAAGAAAAAAGTTCTTACTTGTATGATTTAGATAGATACTTGTGTAACTTTCTTACTTTTATTATTGTTTGTTATTATATAGTGCGATGGTTTTGGTTATATGTTGTTCTAGATAGTTCTTACTTGTATGATTTAATTAGATGCTCTAGAGAGTTATATGTTGTTCAATAATGAGAACTATATAACGCACGCAGATGAACCGGCAATGGATGTACGGTGACCGACGCACCTCCGAGTATATTAAGGGCCTGCATAATTTTCTCGAAGCGGCTGAGGCAAACAAGCAGAATGGTTTTATGCATTGTCAATGTACTGTCTGTGAGAATACGAAGGCTTTCTCCAACTCTAAAACCCTTCACTTCCACCTGCTTGAGAAGGGTTTTATGCCACACTATAATGTTTGGACCAAGCACGGAGAAAGAGGGGTTATGATGGAAGACAACGAAGAAGAAGAGGATGATGACAACTACCCGCCCCCTGAATACGGTGATGCTGCAATGGGGGAAGCTGAAGATCAAGAGGAACCAGACGATGTGCCCGATGATGATCTTCGCCGGGTCATTGTTGATGCACAGAGAGAATGCGAAAGTGAAAGGGAGAAGTTGAAGTTCGATCGCATGTTAGAGGATCACAAAAAAGGGTTGTACCCAAATTGCGAAGATGACAACAGAAAGCTCGGTACCACACTGGAATTGCTGCAATGGAAGGCAGACAATGGTGTATCTGACAAGGGATTTAGTTCTCTACTGAAAATAATGAAGAAGAAGCTTCCAAAGGATAACGAATTGCCCGGCAGTACGTACGAAGCAAAGAAGGTTCTATGCCCTCTAGGATTGGAGGTGCAGAAGATACATGCATGCCCTAATGACTGCAGCCTCTACCGCGGTGCGTACGAGGATTTGAACGCATGCCCGGTATGCGGTGCATTGCGGTATAAGATCAGAAGAGATGACCCTGGTGATGTTGAGGGCCAGCGCACCGTGAAGAGGGTTCCTGCCAAGGTGATGTGGTATGCTCCTATAATACCACGGTTGAAACGTCTGTTCAGAAACAAAAAGCATGCCGAGTTGATGCAATGGCACATAAAAGACCGTAAGAAAGACGGGAAGTTGAGAGCACCCGCTGACGGGTCGCAGTGGAGAAAGATCGAGAGAAAGTGGAGCGACTTTACAGGTGACCTGAGGAACGTATGGTTTGGTTTAAGTGCAGATGGCGTTAATCCTTTTGGGGAGCAGAGCAGCAAGCATAGCACATGGCCTGTGACTCTATGTATGTATAACCTTCCTCCTTGGTTGTGCATGAAGAGGAAGATCATTATGATGCCAGTGCTCATCCAAGGCCCTAAGCAACCCGGCAATGACATTGATGTGTACCTAAGTCCATTAGTTGATGAACTTTTACAGCTATGGAATGGAAGAGGTGTACGTGTGTGGGATGAGAACGAACAGGAGGAATTTGACCTACATGCGTTGCTGTTTGTAACCATCAATGATTAGCCTGCTCTCAGTAACCTTTCAGGACAGACAAACAAGGGATACCACGCATGCACACACTGTTTAGATGACACCGACAATATATATTTGGACAAATGCAGGAAGAATGTGTACCTGGGGCATCGTCGATTTCTTCCGACCAACCATCAATGTCGAAAGAAAGGAAAGCATTTCAAAGGTGAGGCAGATCACCGGAAGAAGCCTGCCCTTCGTACTGGTGATCACATACTTGATATGGTCAATGATTTACAAGTAATCTTTGGAAAGGGTCCTGGCGGACTATCTGTTCCGACTGACGATGCGGGACGCGCACCCATGTGGAAGAAGAAATCTATATTTTGGGACCTACCCTATTGGAAAGACCTAGAGGTCCGCTCTGCAATCGACGTGATGCACATGACGAAGAATCTTTGCGTGAACCTGCTAGGCTTCTTGGGAGTGTATGGGAAGACAAAAGATACACCGGAGGCACGGGAGGAACAGCAACGTGTGCATGAAAAAGACGGCATGCATCCAAAGCAGTATGAAGGTCCTGCCAGCTACGCTCTTACCAAAGAAGAGAAGGAAATCTTCTTTGAATGCCTGCTCAGTATGAAGGTCCCGTCTGGCTTCTCGTCGAATATAAAGGGAATAATAAATATGGCAGAGAAAAAGTTCCAGAACCTAAAGTCTCATGACTGCCACGTGATTATGACGCAACTGCTTCCGGTTGCATTGAGGGGGCTTCTACCGGAAAACGTTCGATTAGCCATTGTGAAGCTATGTGCATTCCTCAATGCAATCTCTCAGAAGGTGATCGATCCAGAAATCCTGCCAAGGTTAAGGAGTGATTTAGTGCAATGTCTTGTTAGTTTCGAGCTGGTGTTCCCACCGTCCTTCTTCAATATCATGACGCACGTCCTAGTTCATCTAGTCGACGAGATTGTCGTTCTGGGCCCTGTATTTCTACACAATATGTTCCCCTTTGAGAGGCTCATGGGAGTCTTAAAGAAATATGTTCGTAACCGCGCTAGGCCAGAAGGAAGCATCTCCATGGGCCATCAAACAGAGGATGTCATTGGGTTTTGTGTTGACTTCATTCCTGACCTTAAGAAGATTGGTCTCCCTCAATCGCGGTATGAGGGGAGACTGACTGGAAAAGGCACGCTAGGAGCGGACTCAATAATATGTAGGGACGGGCATTCTTGGTCTCAAGCACACTACACAGTTCTACAGAATTCTACCTTGGTGACCCCGTATGTCGATGAACACAAGAATATTCTGCGCTCCAAACACCCAGAGCAGTGTGACGACTGGATTACATATGAACACATCAGGACTTTCGGCAGTTGGTTGCAAACACGTCTCATGGGTGACAACACTGTTTCTGATGAGTTGTACTCGTTGGCCAGGGGACCATCTTCGACTGTATTGACTTACAAAGGGTACGAGATAAATGGGAATACATTTTACACGATCGCCCAAGATCAAAAGAGCACCAACCAAAACAGCGGTGTTCGCTTTGATGCAGCAACCAATAGGGGAAAGGACACATATTATGGTTACATAGTGGACATATGGGAACTTGACTATGGACATGATTTCAAGGTCCCTTTGTTTCAGTGCAAATGGGTCAATCTGTCAGGAGGCGGGGTACAGGAAGACCCACAGTACGGAATGACAACAGTGGATCTGAACAATCTTGGGTACACAGACGAACCATTCGTCCTAGCCAATGATGTGGCGCAGGTTTTCTATGTGAAGGACATGTCTACCAAACCAAGAAAAAGAAAAGATAAGGAAGCGAATACATCATACGATGAGACAAAGCGCCACATAGTTCTTTCAGGAAAAAGAGACATCGTGGGATTGGAGGGCAAGACAGACATGTCCGAAGATTATGAAAAGTTTCATGAAATTCCTCCCTTCAAAGTCAAGGCTGACCCAAGCACCCTGTTAAACGATGAAGATTATCCATGGTTACGGCGCAATAAGCAAAGGATACAAGCGAAGAAAAAGTGAAGACTTTCTCTCCACAACTATATCATTGCAGTTACATGTGAAGAAATGAAATGCCTTTTGTAACAGATGAGTTTTTGTCCGAAACCCTGATACTTCGAAAGAGATTGTCCGTTTTGTACACGAAGTGCATCCAGTTTTTGCCGTAACCCTCTCAACTTTTTATAACATGCTATGTGGGTGAAATGATGATACCATGCCAACTTTCAACCTTTTCAGAGTTCATTTGTAGTGCTTTTCAATTTCAGGGTCATTTAGCTCAAAAAATCAGTAAATGCATGAAAAATACCAAATGAAGTCAGAAAGGGTTGAAAATTGATGATGTGGCTTTGAATGGTGCATTTTGAACACACAAAAAGTCTGGAGTTCAAATAAGTTCAAAAAAATGAAATCACTTTGTAACAGATGAGTTTTCGTCCGAAACCCTGATACTTCGAAAGAGATTGTCCATTTTTGTACACGAAGTGCATCCAGTTTTTGCCGTAACCCTCTCAACTTTTTAACACATGCTATGTGGGTGAAATGATGATACCATGCCAACTTTCAACCTTTTCAGAGTTCATTTGTAGTGCTTTTCAATTTCAGGGTCATTTAGCTCAAAAAACTCAGTAAATACATGAAAAATACCAAATGAAGTCAGAAAGGGTTGAAAATTGATGATGTGGCTTTGAATGGTGCATTTTGAACACACAAAAAGTCTGGAGTTCAAATAAGTTCAAAAAAATGAAATCCCTTTGTAACAGATGAGTTTTCGTCCGAAACCCTGATACTTCGAAAGAGATTGTCCATTTTGTACACGAAGTGCATCCAGTTTTCGCCGTAACCCTCTCAACTTTTTAGCACATGCTATGTGGGTGAAATGATGATACCATGCCAACTTTCAACCTTTTCAGAGTTCATTTGTAGTGCTTTTCAATTTCAGGGTCATTTAGCTCAAAGAATGAACTAATAGCAAAAAGAATGAACTAGAAAACTTTTATGAAACTCTAATAGCAAAAAGAATGAACTAAAAATAATCAATTAAAATATTCTGTTATGATCAACTAAAACAAAACTATAATATTCTTCAATAGCAAAAAGATTCAATTAAAAAGCTTTTATAAAACTCTAATAGCAAAAGGAATCAACTAAAAAGCTTTTATAAACCTCTAGTATTTTTGAAACTAAAATTATATAAAATTTATGCAACTAAAATTATCAAAGTATTTTTTGTTCAAAACATTAATAGCAAAAAGAATTTTCATAACGATTTTTTTTGTTAGAAACTTTAATAGCAAACTAAAATAACCAAATCTGTTTTTGATTAAAACAGAAATTTAAAATAACCTAAAACTTACCAAATTGAATATAATGATAAAACACAGTAATATTAAATAGCAGGAAAAAGAATCACTCAAAAATCTATTTTTTAGTAAAGTTATTCACAAACTAGTGATTCACTCAAATTTCAAAAAATTCAAATTAAAACTATTCAAATTTGAAAACTAATGGCACTAACAGAAAGTTTATAATTTTTGTGACCTAAAAGCAAAAAGAATCACTGAAAAACAGTAAGTAGGAACAAAATAAAATAAATAAAGCAAAAAACAAAACAAAAAAACTGGATTTTTTTTTAAAGAAATGCCACCTACTCGGCCACCACGGCGTGAAGACGACTAGAAACCCAACCTGCTTGTTGGGCCAGGATTCAGGCCCGCAGAAGGCCCAATAGGCCCACAGGCAGTGACAGATTAGGCCCGGAAGCCTGCAGTTGAGAGGAGCTCGAGAGGGTGTGCGCAGCAGCGCTTATAAACCACTCTCAAGCTCTCTCAGCTAGCGAGGTGGGACTAAAAATTTGGCCCCGGGCAGCACCACCCTTTGGTCCCGGTTCGTGGCACCAACTGGGACCAATGCGCCCCTTTAGTCCCGGTTGGTGCCACCAACCGGGACCAAAGGTCCCTGTTTCCCGCCTTTTGGGCTGCTGAAAACTGACCTTTGGTTCCGGTTGGTGGCACCAACCGGGACTAAAGGGGTGCATTGGTCCCGGTTGGTGCCACTAACCGGGACCAATGCTCTGGGTATATAAGTAGCACTTAGGCTGCCCAGACTTTTCAGTTCTCATCTCGCCCCCGTCCCCGACGACGCCGACGAAATCGACGCCGCCAGGCTGCCCAGACGCCGCCCGCCGCCCCCGCCGTCGCCGCCGAGCCCTGCCCCGACGCCGTCAGGCTGCTCCACCTCGCCGTCGTCGCCGTCGCCAAGCTGCCCCGACGCCGTCCCCGCTCCCACTGTGAGCCGCCGCGCCGTTCCCCTCCTCTCCTCTCCCCCCGCGCCCCGACGCCGCCGCCCGTCGCGATGCCGACGCCGCCCGCGCTCCGGCCGCCCGCGCTTTGCTTGCCGCGCCGCCGCCGCCATCCCGGCCGCGCTCTGCTTGCCGCGCCGCCGCCGCCGCCTGTGCCTTTTTTTGTTCATATGTATGCATTGTTGTATATGTATGCATATGTGTATGCAGATGTATATGGATGATCCATGGATATGTATGCATTGATGTATAATTTTTTTGTTCATATAACTTTTTTTTGTTCATAGATTTTTTTTTTGTTCATAGAACTTTTTTTTGTTCATAGAAAGTTTTTATATATGATCCATGGATATATGAGCAATGATGATGTTGTTGATGATATGAGTTCTTTGATGAGGGGTGAGCGTCGTTGTCGTCTACCCCCTCCCCGATAACTTCGACATGAGGGGGGACGTCGGACATGACATGAGGGGTGAGCGTCGTTGTCGTCTACCCCCTCCCCGATAACTTCGACATGAGGGGGGACGTCGGACATGACATGAGGGGTGAGCATCGTTGTCGTCTACCCCCTCCCCGATAACTTCGACATGAGGGGGGACGTCGGACATGACATGAGGGGTGAGCGTCGTTGTCGTCTACCCCCTCCCCGATAACTTCGACATGAGGGGGGACGTCGGACATGACATGAGGGGTGAGCGTCGTTGTCGTCTATCCCCTCCCCGATAACTTCGACATGAGGGGGGACGTCGGACATGTCATGTGGAATTTTTTTTGTTCATATAGAAAACTCCGGTAACATAGATTTATCAAGAATGCCCCCATTATGGATTTGCACAAGTTGATCCAATTTTTTTCTGATCTCATCTATATATATATTCTTCTATATGTCACGTTGTCTGTCAAAGTATTCAAGAAATCCATGGCTTCATCATTAGCCGGAAGTAACAGGCGTATGATGCTACGAAGCTCTTCAAAGTTGTTTTGGAACGGAGTTCCGGATAGACTAATTCGCTTTTTGGTACGAATTTCAGCAAAGGCCTTCCAAATAGCGATATTCGGAAGGCTCTTGTTGAACTTCGTACCAAAAATCTAATTAATTATCCTATCCGGGACTCCGTTCCAAAACAATTTTGGAGAGCTTCGTACCATTATGCGCCTGTTACTTCCGGCTAATGATGAAGCCATGGTTTTCTTGAATCCTTTGACACTAGACAACGTGACATATAGAAGGGTAGATGAGATCAGGAAAAATATGGTCCATTTTCTGCACATCCAGAATGGCGCCATTTTGTTAATTAAATCCCTTAAAGGTTAAGAGAATCCCTTGTTTGACATTCATGAGACAGGCGGTCCGGACGTCGGACATTCATGTTTGTATATTAATTGCCATGTTGTAATATTTGCAGAAACTATGGCTCAAAGAGACTTGGAACAAGAACAGTTGTTGGGGGACATAATCCTCGGCGGACGTGATGTCTTGTCGTTTCTCAACGACACCGATGGTCTGGAAGGAGAGGATGACGGCTCCGGTGATCGAACAACTGTTGCAAAGTCCGGCGAGGTATATATATTAATTAAGCCTGTGCTGACTAGCTAATTGATGCATTAATTGTTTTGGTATGTACATATATTAACTCTTTTTTCTTCTTTTATAGCCCTCCGGATCGAGCCAAACTTCGGTAACGAGACGAGGCCCAAAGAAGAGGTTGCGCAAGGATGAAAGGTTCACAATCACAGCACTCGCGGACGATGGCCATCCGATTGAACCCAAGCGGACCAAGGACGCATTTTCTGCTCAGTGCGGAGTTATTGTTAAGGACAACATCCCGATCAGCATCAAGCAATGGAATAAGCCTAAGGACGACGCCCCTGAAGGTGATTATGTAACCGATAGACAGAAAGATGATCTTTGGACCGCGCTGAAGGCAAATTTCACCCTACCGCTAGAGGAGGATCCGAATAAGCCAGTTATAGAGCCACTGGTCAAGGCGTGTGCTCTTAAGAAGATGGCAGATCTATTCAGGAGGTGGAAGAATGAGTTGAAATCAAAGTTTGTCGACAAAGGGAAGACTCCAGAATTCACCGGCCGATTTGAGAAGATAAGAGATCACTGGCCCGCATTTGTGGCCTACAAGACATCGGACAAGAGTAAGAAAATGTCAGAGACAAACAAGAACAACGCTGCAAAGAAGCAGTATCACCATCACACGGGGTCAGGTGGCTACCTCAAAGCCCGGCCGTTGTGGGACAAAGCTGAGAATGACCTAATTGCTAAAGGGGTCGTACCACAGACATTGAACTGGCCAGACCGTTCAAGGACTTGGTTCTTCGGGGTTGGGGGAACTTTGGACCCTGAAACAGGGAAGTGCCGTTGGACGCACGAGCAACTTGCAATACCCGTCACGAAGCTTCAGAAGTATATCACCGCAGCGCAGGAAGGGACGTTCATTCCCGACAGAGAGAAGGACGAGCTGACTGAGGCCCTAGGGAATACTGAGCACCCTGGACGAACACGAGGCACACCAGGCTCCGTTCCGTGGAAGGTTGGGTTTCCCGACGCAGGCGGTTACAGAAGCCGGGAGAGAAAGAGGAAAGCGGAGCTGAGCGACATGCAGAAGCTCAATGCAAGACTACAAAAGCTAGAGGAAGCTGAGAGCCAGCGAGCTGCCGGCCAACCATCTCAGCGGCACGAAGCTACCCCAGAAGCTACCCCGCCATCTCAGCGGAGAAGCAGCGTCGCTTCCACGGAGCCCGTTCAGCCTGACTTCACGTCTCCTAGCTACCCCGTGGATACTATCACGGAGGCTCAACATTGCGAGCTTATGACGAAATGCCGGAACCTCACTTTCAAGGCGGCTGTCGGCTCTGTTGCACCTCCTCAACCCAACAGAACTTTTCACTGACGTCCGATTCCACATGGCTATGCTGTTGTGATGGTGGATGAAGTAATGGAGGGATTTGAGGAGCTCGAGCTTGACCACTCTATAGGTGAAGGGGAGAATCGGCTGGTTCATGCTCTGAGGAGTACATGTCTATGGCAGAAGGAGTACATCAAGCTTCCAAACTGGACGCCTCCGCCTCCTCCTCCTCCTCCGGTGAGTCAGGGCACTCCGCCTCCTTCTCCTCCTCCTCCTCCTCCGGCGAGTGATCAGGGCACTCCGCCTCCTTCTCCGGCTCCTCCGACGCGTCAGGGCACTCCACCTCCTCCTTCGCCTACTCCGGTGCGTCGGAGCAGTCCGCCTCCTCCTCAGCCTCGTCGGCAACGGCGGAAGACAGACGCCGCCGCTCCGGCTCCTCTGGCGCGTCGGATTTCTCCGCCTCGTCAGCAACGATGGAAGAGAGACGCCGCCGCTCCGGCGGCTAGCAGTACAAGCAGAGGCGGGAGCCAATTCAGATACGGTCCATCTCTCAAGCCTCTGGAAAAGTTACCATATGAGAGGACCGAGCAGGAAAACGAGGACATATGTCGTGCCCAACTGAGGGACCATTTTGCAAAGAAAACTCCACCTCCGAAGGAGAAGGTAGATCCGGTGAAAGTGAAGCGCACTATCAATGCCCTGAAGCGACCACCACCGCCTCCGCCGGATTCCAACTATGACCGCATAATTACTGAGACACATGCTGAAGCGCAGCAGTCGGGAAGTACTTCCAGTGCTGCAAGAGCGAAAAAATGAAGAAGTGGGAAAACAATTCCCCAGCTCGGCGAACAGGAGAAGCAATCGTGTCCCCCGCTCAAGGTGTCTAGCGATATCGCTAATCATCCGGTGCTACTGCCCAGTACCACTCTTGATGATTACCTGCCCGATGATGTACAGTTTGAAACGGCTGAGGTAGTAGACGTCTTTAGATACGAGCACGGGAAGCCTCTCGTCAAACCTGATCATCCTCATCTAACAACGATGATGCAAAAATTGCATGACTGGTACATGGAAACCTGCAGGAAGTCTGGGAAAGACAGTTTGTTAGTCGGAATTAAAAAAGAGCATGACTTCCCTGGAGTCGACCTGCTGCCTGTTGAATTTGTGGAGTTATTTCAATTATACAATCAAAAGGCCCTCGACAAACAACTCATGACTTGCTACTGTCTGTAAGTATTACTTCTATAATTAAGTCTCTAGCTCAGCTCGTTCATTGCATGTATATATAATTATCCTCACTATATTATGCAGATTGAAGATGGTCGAATGCAAAAAAACAGGAATCTTCGACGTTGGGTTCATTAGTCCAAATACCGTAAATGAATGGTCGGTACGAAAGGAGGCTGAAGATACCGAGAACAACTTGCTAGAAACGTTCCTTAGACATCAAAACAAAAGGGAAATACTCTTTCCTTACAACTTCAAGTGAGTGTTACTGTCTTCTGCATATTCGGTTCCGTTTACTCGTGGTTAAGTAATGTAATTGATGAGTTATGCGTGCGCAGCTTCCACTATATTCTGCTATCCATTAACCTTGACGGGGCATTAGTAACTGTCTTAGAATCGCTCCGTAAAGATCCCAAGTATTATGCGGACATGACTGCAATGCTCCAGAAGTAAGTTCAATCAATACCGGGACCATATCGGCAACTTTCGTTCATTTCCTGATAACAAGTAATCATTTTCTTTGCCTGCCAGGGTTTGGAAAACGTTCACCGCTATGGTTCCGGGTCTGAAGAAGGAGCTGCGATTTACACACCCCAAAGTAAGTAGTACTAGCTAGTTCCGCGCATCTCTCATTGATTCTAGTTTCATCAATACCATTATGATGCTTGCTTATCAGTTTGATTGAACTCTATTCTCGTAAAGTGCTTGTTGCAGGCACCCAACACTCATTTATGTGGATACTACGTATGCGAGTTCATTCGCTACTATACCTCTGAACGGGCCTCCTCTGAGAAACAATTTGAAGTACGTAAAGAATATTCACAATTTTATTTTATATATTACCATCAATTGTGTTGAGTTTCATTCATATATATGTATTGACCCCCTTCTTTAAATTAGATCTGGCAGATGCGGGATGAACTCCTACCACATGATCGCATACGAGCAATTCAAGAGGAATTGGCGGGATTCTTTCTTGACCACGTCATACCTGAACACGGAGAATACCATGTGAAATTGAAATGGTTGTAAGGGATGTTATATATTGTACATATGTAGCAGCGTCGGATAGATATACGAAAACTTGTTGTTCGACCAAGCACGAAGAAAGAGATGTCACTTCTCTCTATATATGTTCATGACGATCTTGTGTAATTAATGGTTTCCTTTATTTGCTTACTAGCTAGCGTCGAGTTCTCTCTATATGTGTAGTAGCTAGCGTCGACCAAGCACGGAAAAAGAGAGGTCACTTCTCTCTATTAGCTCGCTAACACAATATGAAACCCCTAAATTAACCCTCCAAAACCCCAAAACCCCCCTTCCAAAAAAAAACAAAACCCCCAGCGCCTGCGAGCTGCTGACGCGTGGCCGCCTTTTGGTCCCGGTTGGTGTTACCAACCGGGACTAAAGGTCCTCCTGCCTGGGCTCCCGCAGCGGCCACGTGGAGCCCCTTTGGTCCCGGTTCGTAAGAGAACCGGGACTAAAGGTTTTGGGCTTTAGTCCCGACCCTTTAGTCCCGGTTCCAGAACCGGGACAAATGGGCCTCTGGAACCGGGACAAATGGGCCCTTTTCTACTAGTGGACCATAGGGAAAAAATTGCTAGTCCACATTACTCGAAAACTGTTTAGAAGCGGGGTCACATTAGTGGCGGACACACTTTAGCGCATGTCAATGGTAATCTAGCACATACCAATGGAGGGTAAAAAAATTGTGTCTACCACTAGCAACATCGGCCCAGATTAGCCGTGGGCCAAAATTTCTAATAGCGGGCACAACAAAGGCGCCCGCCACTCGTACTTGAGTTATCTGTGGCAGGCTGCTATACATACCTGCCACTGGTAGTTTTGGCCCAACGTCTATTCCAACAAAAAACACTAGTGGCGGGAACGAACTGCAGCCCACCACTAGTAACTTAAGGTATGCCTGCCACTAGTGACTCACTCGCAGGTGGCAAATACTGATGACAAGCGTTTTTTTTTGTGCTCACCACTAGTATTTTTGTTCTCATATTTTTTTGTAATTTCAGGGTTTTAGTTTCTTAGGTTTAGGCGTATGGTCCAAATATTTTTCTACATTATAGGTAAATCATTGAAATTTCATGTAAGAGTTTGGCGATTTTTACTATTAATTAGATAGTTTTAGGGCATTTTCTAGTTTCTTGGGTTTTAGGGCATTAAATTTCATGAAGTTAAATTCACTTAGGGCGCGTTTGGTTGCCTGCATTAGGCCCAACCAGGTCCACGTGGGAAGAAAATGGGTTGTTTGGTTACCTGGGTCGTATGCAAAAGTTGGCCCGCATGGAACTTAAAGCACTCCCCAGCCAGGCCCGCTGGGAACGGCCGAATCGACAGTTTCCAGCGAGCCAGGCCGAGGCGAGCCAACTTGAGCTCACATGGGTGGTCCAGGTTGCTCGAGGGGATGCAACTAGTACTATACACCCCGTAAGTGGCTTCTTCTTCCACCTCCAGTAACCTCCTCCTCTAATCCTCTTTCTTCCATCTCTTCTAATCTACACAACGGTGCTTCGATTCGAGATAAGCTTTACACGAAAAAGATGCCCATCGATATTACGGTTTCATTTTTGCGATTAGTTCAAAGTTTTGTTGACCGTAAATGTTCAAGTTTGTGTTCATGTTCGAAGCTATTTTGGATGAATTTTGTCAAGTTCGTCGCGTACAGTCGGCCGTTTGAAATTTCCTTTCACCGGTAGCTTCATCACGCAGTTCCACACGAGATTCGTGTTGTAAGTTTTTGTTTCGTCGATCCTACTGCACTGACGCCGTAATTACGCGCACACTGTATTTCTTCTCCTCACTCCTCGGCGAGCTCGCGGCCTTAACCGGCGATGCCAACCACAGGTTGGCCGCGTACGGCGAGGCTGGAGCTGTTGTGGCGGTTCTTGGAATCCACGCCCGCGGCGTTGAAGGGAGGGACGGGAAGGACATGTGTCTCCTTGAGGCCGAGGCAGGGACTGCCGTCGCGGTGGCCGCGGCCACGGAGGCCATGGAGCGAGAGGGATGGCGCTCCCTGGGTCCTCGGGGTTGTTGTTGATGCTATTGTCATGTTCATCTTCCAACGGTCTACCCCGGGTCCTTCCTAACACAGAGCGTGTGTATTCGTAGACGAGTGATACTTGTGATCTGCATTGGGTTTTCCGTGAAGAGGAACGGGTAATTGCAGCACAAAGTGGGTAAGTATTTCCTTTAGTTATGAAAATAATGTTTATCGAACCAATAGGAATATCAATCCTCAACCGTCTTCAACGGCTGCACACAAAAGAGCAAACAACTTGCACCCAACGTGGCCAAGAGAGTTGTCAATCCCCTTCATCTCATTATTTGCAAGTGAATGAGTTGTGTAGATAATTGTAAATTGCAAAATAAAATAAAAGTTAAATAAAAGCAGCAAGGTAATAGTAGCGTTTGTAAATTTATAAGTGAATAGACCCGGGGGCCATAGTTTTCCGTAGCGGCATCTCTCAAGTAGGCAACATACGGTGGGTAACTGATAGAAAAGCGGATAGTTATGTTGGGCAAAAGGTAATAGTAGCGTTTGTAACAAATTACTGTTGGGCAAATTGATAGAAAAGCGGATAGTTATGCGATTTTCACGGCAATGATCATGTGTATATATGCATCACGTCCATAAACAAATAGGCCGACTCTTGCCTGCACCTATTACTATTACTCCACTCATCGACCGCTATCCAGCATGCATCTAGAGTATTAAGTAAAACAAAGTAATGAATGGAAAACGATGACATGATGTAGACAAAGTAAACTCAAGCAATATGAATAAACCCCATCGTGTTATCCTTAGTAGCAACAACACAAAGACGTGTCTTGCCCTTTCTATCACTGGGATATAGAGCGCTGCCAGATTGAACCTACTACAACGCACCCCTCCCACTGAAGATAAATCAATCTACTTTGTCAAAGCACATCGATAGATCGGAGAGAATTACGAAGTTATAATGATCATGCAAATAAGAATCTTAATATTCAGAGGTGACTCAAATACTTTTCATGAATAATCTGAACATAAACCCATAATTCATCGGATCCCAACAAACACACCGCACAATAGGATTACATCGGATAGATCAAAACGAAGATGCAATGATCATTGTATTGAAGATCAAGAGATAGAGAGATTGTCATCTAGGTACTAGCTATGAACCCGTAGGTTTGTGGTGAACTACTCACACATCATCATGAAGGCAGCAAGGTTGATGAAGAGGCCCTCCGTGATCGATCCCCCCTCCGGCAGGGTGCCGGAACGGAGCTCCATATGGCCTCGTGACGGAACAGAGACTTGTGGCGGCGTAAAAAGGGTTTCGGGACTGCCTCCCGGGTTTTTGCAATATTAGAGAATTTATAGGCCAGAGAACGAGGTCGGGAGAGCCGCCAGGGGGCCACAAGCCATCAGCCCCCCCCCCCCCAGGGCACGCCCTGTTGGCTTGTGGGACCCTGGTGTGGCCCCCAGCATTCTTCTAAATCTCCCAGGTCTTGTTTTGGTCCAGAAAAAATCATTAAAAAGTTTCGTGTCAAATGGACTTCGTTTGGTACTGTAAACCTGAAAAGTAAAAAACATGCAGAAAACAACAACTAGCACTGGGCACTGGGTCAATAGATTAGTGCTAAAAAATATTATAAATTGGTAAATAAAGACCCAAAAAGTATCCTAGAATGGTAATATGTCAGCATGGAATAATAAAAAATTATAGATACGTTGGAGACTTATCAACGAGCAGCTTCATATTTGTGTGTGAGTTTCAGGATTCATAGTGCAGAGCGTGTGTGAGTTTCAGGTTTCATAGTGCAGAGTGTGTGTGAGTTTCAGGTTGCCTTAGTATGACACCGGTGATTTCATTGCCGGACCAGAAGCTCCTGCCCCTCACGCCGACGAGCCCGCCCGCATCCTTCCGAGGCTGCACACGGAGCTCCGCTCTCGTGCGCGCGCTCGCCGCTCCCTGCCGCGCCTTGGTCGCGCCCCGTGCGCGCTCGCCGCTCCCTGCCTCGCTTGCTGCTGTTGCTTCTTGACGCTGCCTGTGGCCCTGTTGGCCGCGCCGCGCGCAGATTGGTAGAAGGTGTCGGTGAGCGTGTCGGCGCCGGCGGTGAGGGGCTTGAGCTTCTTGACGTCTCAGTAGTCAAGCAACGAGTGGTGGCGGAGCGCGTTCGACGATGGCCGCGCTGAACTAGTCGTACGACGGCGTGGCAAACTAGTCCTAGTAATCGTGTGTTATGTGTAGTTGTTAAGTCTTAATCATATCTCGTGCAGGCAACCAAACAATATGCACTAGTATGAGCACTGCCAATGCGGGCAACCAAACGCGGAGCAAAGAGGCATTGTCACGATGCAGGAAGAGAGGATGCAGGCAACCAATCAACATACAGATGTTGTTTTTTAGCTTGCATACAAGCAGCCTGGCCCAACTGGGTCAAGTATGCAAAGTGCCCAAAATCGATGCAGGCAACCAAACGCGTCCTTAAAGGCTTAAAATACAGTAGACAGACCCGAAATAATGCCATATTTTGTCATGTCGCGTATATATGTTGAGGGTGGGAAAAGTTTGAACGCTAACCGTGGAAGGAGCAGCCGCTTCTCATGCAAAATGGTCTGTTCAAATGGCTTAAAATGCATTTAATTGCTTACATATTTTAGGAGAATTTGGTGACCATGAATTTGTTGTGTATGCCATAGAATCTAATGGGCAACCAAAGTGGAATCAAGTTGTGGAAGACCTCAAGAAAGGCACCAAGAGATTGAAGAAAAATGATGGCTCAAGCTCCCACCAATTCATTAGAGTGGATAACGAAGATGAAGTTTATTGTAGGGGAGAATGAAAGAGCTGTCAGCTATGCCAAAAAATAACCGACAAGTGACGGGAAACAAGTGAGAGAAGGGGGGGCACACGTGACGCCGCAGCAACATAAAAGTCCACTACATGGACATATGTTTTTTTCACAAGGAAGAACGAGAAAGAGAAGATGTACACGCTCATGTTGAATGCATAAAAAGAAAAGGATGAATTGGAACCGAGAGAGAGTGAACAACAAATTGCAAATTAAGAGCAACAAGTTGGCTTGCGAGAGAGAGAAGATAAGTTGGAGAAGAAGGACGCATTTCTCAAATGGGAGATCAAGAAGACCCGGACTTTTGGATCAATAGAGATGGAGAAGGAGAGGTAGCAACTTGCTCAGAGACACGGAGGATTCAAGGGTATTGTTGACAGACAGAAGCCCTTGTATAAGCAAGCGAACAAGTGGCTTGTGAGGAAGAAGAAAGAGATCAACGAATGCCAGGAGACGAGGCGGCGAGAGCGGCAAAGGCATCAGTGGGCACGACACAAATGGCGGCCATGGTAGAGCACAAGGTGGGGTGGACTAACGAGTTACTCGGCTCGTTAAGGCTCGGCTCGTTAAGCTCGTGCTCGTTAAGTCTTGACTTGTTAAGATCATTAAGTTTAATGAGTAGAAAAGTCCGATTGGCTCAGTTCGTTTAAAACTCGTTAAGCTCGTGCTCGTTAAGTCTTGACTTGTTAAGATCATTAAGTTTAATGAGTAAAAAACTCCGATTGGCTCAGTTCGTTTAAAACTCGTTAAGCTCGCGAGCGTCCGTGGGTGCTCGTTAACAGACAATACCCCTTTTAACTTTTAGTTTTGATGTGTTTTTTATGAAGGAGGAAAGCGATCACATTAGTAGATATGCTAGTTATTGTCTCATGTGGGCTAGGTTGGATCGATTAAACGGAGGGAATGGGTTGAGGTGCCAGGAAATGTTGCCACTTAACATCAAAATATGCATTGTGTTGTATTAACGAGCTGCTCATGAAATTCATTAGCTCGCTCATTAAGCTCCTTAATTTTAACGAGTCGAAACCTGTGCTTTGCTCTGTTTATTAAGAAGCGGGCTACAAGTTTAACGAGCCTAGTTACCGAGTGTACATTAAGCTCGCGAGTTACAAGCTTTTGGTCTAGCCCTTGTATAGATGGCGGCCACGACAGAGCAGGCAGCTCGGATAGCGTCCGGCGAGTGATCCAACATGTTGGGCAATCGTGGTCCGGGCTTGAATTTTATTCTGGCATGTCCAATTTTGTTGAATTGTGATTATTTTGCTTTGTTGTATTGTTGAATTGGGATGAACTTGTGCTATATGATCCACGTGCATTGATTTGCCGGTTTGGATTGAGACGTGTCGCTGTCTGGCAACACATGTGAGAGGCTGTCCGCGGATGCGTCTGGATTGGATTTGACAAGTCCGGCTGTAGATGCTTTATATCCGGAACATTTTTTAAAACAAAAAAGTTTCTTCGCCGTTAGTGATCGATCGATTGATCGTGCTCGGCGCAAGCGCGTGTACACGCAGATAGTTTCCCGGACCCGCCCGCCCGGCCGGGTCGATCGGGAGTGCGGTGCGCGGGAGTCGCGGACTGGCCAACAACCGGCCATCCAAACAGCGTTCGTGCTAGTCCAAACGGCCGACCGCGACGTCCGTTCCGTTCCGTTGGACCTCATCTTGATCTTGTTACTGGGATTACGGCACGCACCGTGGTGGCGACGGGCGGGCCGGGGGTGGGTTGAGCTGGGCGCGCCCGGTCCATCGAGAGGGGCCGCGTACGTACGTGCCTCGTGTTCTCAAAAAAAAAAAAAAAAACGTACGTGCCTCGCTGGCTGCGTCGTTGGCTGTGGCAACTCGTTCGCGCTGTCCAGATATATAGCTTCGCTTCTTCGGGACCGGTGACGCGGCCATCACGTGAGCCTGCTTTGCTTCGGCCAATTACTACTACTGCTATACTACAAGGTAAACGTTTGGGGCCGGAGCGCCGGCCGAACCTTGGGCCGGTCGCTCCGCGTGTGTTCGATTGCTTTTGCCTGATTTGTGGGACCAGCAAACAATACAACTCAGCCTTATCTCTTCTAGCACGCTACCAACCACTCAATCATCCCCTACCTCCGGTTCCTTTTTCTCTCTCCAAACTCTTCACGTTGCTGGATTCAATGCGAACGAGTTCCTTCGACGCCGACGGAGACCACCAGCGCAACACCAACGGCGACCGGCGAGGGGGGGGGGGGGGGGGGGGGGTGCATCGAGTGCTGCAACCGCGACGACGGGTGTCACCATGGCGTGACCACCTGCTGCAACCATGGCAGCCGGTGCGCCTGACGGCGGTGACCGAGGTGACCACGGGGAGTTGCTGCAACCGGGGCGACGGGGTGCTACCACGGGGATGTCCATATGCTGCAACCCCGAGGCGGCCGGTGTGCGTGGCGGCGATGACCGAGGTGAGCACGGGCTGCAACCACAACTTCTTTTACGCCGGTAGCCGGTTGAAGCTTTTTCCATATATAGTTGAAGCTTTCTCGATCAACGTTTGCAACTTTTCTCTGGTTGCTGTATCTGGTTGGAGCTTTTTCTCTTAACTGTTGAAGCTTTTTTCATACATGGTTGAAGCTTTTTTTATCCACGGTCGAAGCTTTTCTGTAAACGGTTGAAACTTTTCGTTTTGAGCAGCGCTGGGTTAAAGCTCTTTATGTCATCTGGTTGAAACTTTTTTCATATAAGGTTGAAGCATTTTATGTCAACGTTTGTATCTCCCCCCTGATTCGCAATGCCTGTTGAAGCTTTTCCACCTAGGGTTGAAGCTTTTCCATCTAGGGGTTGAAGCTTATGTTTCCAGCGTTTGCAACACAGGGGGCGCGCGACGGTTCAAGCCTAAACACAGATGGCAACCAGCGACGAGGGCAGTGACCGGCGTCGGGGGCGACGAAGCCCGGTGGTTATTCGAGGTCGGGCGCCTCGCTCATCCATGGCTGCTAACGGCGTAGGAGGAGGAAGGAAGAGGAAGCTGTGGGCTGAAACGGTTTTTTTTAGACAATCCAATCGGTCCACGCGCGTCAGATCCAAGGGCTAGGACGCGACCGGCCCAAATTTGGGCCGGCGCGCCGGCGCCTAGCGCTGCCCATACTACAATCAAATCAAATCGGTAGTAAATCACAGCCTCAAACCACTCGGTTACTGCTACTACAATCTAAATAATCAGATTGTCCCGACGGGTTCGGAATAGTTTCACACTTTCACTCCACAAGCAACGGGGAGACCGACCGCAGTGCATCGCGAGCGCACTGCCGCGGCGTGTACTTTTCTCGGCCTGGGCCTGCTGACGGCCGAGCCGTGTTCCACGGCCGCGTCACGCCCAACGTACGGTGCATGCCTGCAGAGAGTGGAGGACGACGACGGACACGACTCGCCTCCCATCCCGTTGCCGCGTCAATGGTTAGTAAGTAGACAACTCGCTCGTACGTACGTACATGAACAAGTTGCCGTCTACGGGCCGCATGAAATGAAAGGCGAAAGCATGCACGCAAAGCCTCTTGCACAACTAATGTATAGCAAGCATATAGTACATACGATACAACTAAAAAAGGCCCCCCGGCAAAAAAAACAACAACTAAAATGGACCTGTGTCCTCGGGCTCCGTCGTTGCGACGGCGTTTGCTCCCGCGTCGGCGCGGAGCTTGGGAGGTAGTCCAGGAGCGGATGCAGATTGTGGTCTGCATCGACGACATCTGGAAGACGGAACGTGTGCTGGGTTCGTGGTTCGTGGATGGCAGGTATGGTTTCCTCCTTCCACGTCTTAGTCGTGGTGGGGTGTCAGATCTGGAGTTCGATGGCGTGTCCGGGGTGTTGCCCCGGTCTGATTCGTTCAACGGCAAGGGCTTCACCTTTGGTGAGCCACCTTGGAGGTCCGCAAAGCTGCATATCAGCGATGGAGACGCGTCGAGCTCGGGTGAGGAGGTGATTCGTCATTCTTTTCTTCGATGGCTGTTGTGGTGGTGCCGGAGGCAGGTGACGGGGTTATTACCCCTGGGTATGCCAAGATAGGGGAGTTCAAGGCCCTTTCAGAAAAAACTATACGGCCGGCTGGTCCACGACTGGCTGGCGAATGGCCGTCTGGCCCCCTGGCTGGCTGGTTCCCTAGCCGGCTGGCCCACAGCCGGCTGGACAGGAGCCGGCCGTCTGGCCCTCGGCCAGCCCGCAACCGGCCGCCCCGCGGCCGGCCCTTCTGCTGACCTCTGGACGGGTAGGCACCCGTCCCATCCTACTGCGACCAAGTACACCGACAGGACGCGACCCCCATGACGGGCTCCAGCGCGGCTACAGCGACCGCTGACGCGCGGACACGCGTGGCTACAGTCCGGGCGGTCGTACCGCTGACCATCCCCGATCGAGACCCGGCAGGGCAACAGTGCCGCCACGCCGCCGTCCACTCCATTACCTGCCCCGGCGTGGCTACAGCGCAGCCGGCCGTACCGCTGACTTCGGCCGGCGGGCGCAAGACGACACCGCGCGGGGCGGCCCGTGCCGCGGCAGGTAGGCGCGGGCCAATAGAAGAGCCGGTTGGCGGGTCCCAGTTAGCGATGGGACCGCGCAGCCGGCGGGCCCTACAAGCGACAAGACGACCCAGCCGGCGGGCCCCCTGGCTGGCTGGAGAGGCTGCCAGCCGGGTCCCCCCTTTTTAGTACCTTAGGAATATTGTAAGCCGGGGGGTTGGCCTATAAAACCCCCCGAGACCCCCATGCATCGGGCAGGCAAGCACGAGACATCCACCCCGTCTTACACTCTCACTCCCACGTAGCAAGGAAAGAAGAGCCGGCTGCTCCTTCTGCTTCCTCTAGACAAACAGCTCAAGGAGCACCATTGTAACACCGAACACCCATCAACTAGACAAGCAGGACTAGGGGTGTTACCTCCCATGGAGGGCCCCGAACCTGGGTACATCATGTGTCCCTCACCGCTTGTGCCCAATCCCGCTCCCGGAGCCCGCCGGCGTCCTTCGGCCCCAACCACTCTCGATAAGCCACCCCATGGCATCTGCCGTGAGAAAACGACGACAGTTGGCGCCCACCGTGGCGCAGTCCGCGGCGTCGGCCGGAGTCACGTTCCGGGCGGGACCCTTCTCCACCTCCTCCGGCCGCCCCGCGTTCGGGCGGAACTGCACGCTCGCGGGGCTTGCTCCCGTGGGGCGGGGCCCCGTTCTCGCCAGCCCTGCGGGCAGCGCTGCCAGCCTCTCCGACGAGGGGCGCGGCGGCGACCCTCTGCTCGACGTCACCGCCCTCACCGAGCGCGTTGGCAGGCTGAGCCTCACCGACGAGCCAGCTGCCGACGAGTACCCTAGCCAGGTGCTCAACTGCCTCGACCCGCCTTCGTTTGTGGGCACACTCGCCCCAGGCGATGCCAACGACTCCCGCGTCCGCGCGGGGGTAATGGTCACCGGCTCCTCCACGACCTCCGGCCGCGTCAGGGCGGAGGCGGAGGCGGCAGCCGCGGCCGCCCGCGCCGGCACCTCCGACCCCCTCGGTTCCGTGCTTCGGGGCCTCAGTACCCCAGTCGCGCCTACAACGAACCCAGCCACGGCTACGGCTGAGTTGGAAGCCGCCCGCCGGCTGCTGCTCAACGAGGCGACCACACTCGCCACCACCAAGCGCCGGATGGAGTCCGCGCAGCGCGAGTACAACTCCGCCTACGGCCTCACCCCCACTGGCAACGAGCCCAGCCGACACGGCGACGTCCGCAACCGTGGCTGTGTGGTCGCGGAAATCCTCGGTGGCAGGCTCCCCACCTACGACACGCCGGCTGCCAACCTGAGGGCCGCCCAGGTGGCCTACGCCGACCTCGCCGACCTGGTGGGCGAAGAGCAAGTGCAGCAGGAGCGGCACATCCAGGACCTCGTCGCCACCGTCAATGCCCAGCAGGCCCGGCTCGATGACGCCTGCGCCGACTCCGAAATTCCCGTCCCCGAGGGGGACGCCCCGCCAATGCCGGTCAGTCCAGCATGCCTCTTCCCCCCGCGGCTCTGGTCGGCGGGGCGCTGGGTCTCATAACGGGCGCTCCCGGCTAAGAGACGAGCTGCCGGCCGTCAACAGCCGGCACAACGATGCCCCGGCTGGCGGCAGCCGACGCAGCCGGGACCATACCCCGCCCCCGCGGCGGGAGCGCGCGCACTCGCCAGCCCCAGCCGTCCGTCCCGAGCTCGCCGCTCGGCTCGGCCCGCGCGTCCCGCGGAGCGAGAACGACGCCCGGACCCGCATCGACCGGCTGGCGCAGTCCGCCTTCCTAGAGGAGGAGGGTCCGATCGGCCCGGCGTGTTTCGGCCCTCGGATCCGCAATGAGCCGTTCCCGACCGGCTTCACGCTCCCCCGCGACACCCCAAAGTACAATGGCACGGCCAAGCCGGAGGACTGGCTGGTCGACTACACCACCGCGGTCGACATAACCAGGGGGAACAAGTGTGTAGCCGTGCGCTACGTCCCCCTCATGTTGATAGGCTTAGCTCGGACCTGGCTCAACAGCCTGTCCACCGGCAGCATCAACACTTGGACCGACTTCGAGGATGCGTTCGTCCGCAACTTCACCGGCACCTACAAACGACCCGGCCGGCCCCGCGAGCTGGCCATGTGCGTCCAGGGGCCGGACGAGTCTCTCCGCGACTACCTCACGCGCTGGACTGAGCTCCGCAACTTCTGCGAGGGAGTGCACGAGGTGCAGGCCATCCAGTACTTCATCGAGGGCTGCCGCGACGGCACCCACCTCAAGCACAAGCTCTTGTGCTCCGAACCGGCCACCCTGGCGGACCTGATGGCCAAGGCTGACAAATACGCCACGGACGACTCCGCAATGCGGATGAAGGTCGCCACGCCAGCCAAGCCGGCCCCGCCGCCTACTGCGCCGCGGGCGGTTGCCGACAACCAGCCACAGCAGAACAACAAGCGCAAGGCCGACCAGCCGGATCCCCACTATGGGAGCCGGCAGGTTGCAACCATCGAGGAGGAGCAGCCGGCTGCCCAGGCCTCCAGCCAGCGTCAGCGAACCGGCAAGAACGCCTGGCAGCCCAAGCTCACCTTCGAGCAGATGCTCGACGCACCCTGCAAGATGCACTCCGGGGCCAAGCCGGCCACCCACACCCTCCGACAGTGCAGCTTCTCCCAACGGCTAGCTCGAGGCGAGGGCCTTCCAGTCCCTCCACCTCTAGCTCCCCGCGCTCCGGTCCGGCTGCCAACAACGGCCGCCTCCACGACCAGTTCCCCGACCAGGACGGGGCCTACGTCATCTTCACCAACGAGGGAACTGACAAGCACAGGATGCGTCAGCACCGACACGAGGTGAACGCCACCGTTCCCTCGGTCCCCCAGTTCATGCACTGGTCCGAGAAGCCGGTTACCTGGAGCCGGGCGGACCACCCTGCCATAATGCCAAACCCTGGCAGCTATGCCCTCGTCCTCGATCCCACCATCGCCTCCGAGAGGCTCACCTGCCGCTTCTCGCGAGTGCTGATCGACGGGGGGCGGCAGCATCAACATCCTCTACCGCGACACGCTGCTCAAACTGGGGCTCAGGGAGAAGGACCCGCGGGCGAGCCGGACGGTCTTCCACGGCATCGTGCCGGGAAAATCCTGCACCCCCATCGGCAAGATCGAGCTCGACGTCCTCTTCGGCAACAAGAGCCACTTCCGCCGCAAAACGGTATGGTTCGAGGTGGTGGACCTCGACAGTCCCTACCACGCGCTGTTGGGCAGGCCGGCCCTTGTCAAGTTCATGGCGATCCCCCATTATGCCTACCTCAAGCTCAAGATGCCGGGCCCCAAGGGCATCATCACCATCGCCGGCGACTACAAGATGTCGATCGAGTGGGCGCGCGACGGCAGCCGACTGGCTGAGGCCCTGGAGATAGCGGAGGAAAGGCGGCAGCTCGACCGGCTCGTGGCTCACACCTCTGCCTAGCCGGCCGTGCCAGCTCATCTGTCCCAGTCGGTTAGCGAGGCGTTGTTCCAGCCATCCAAGGACACCAGGCAGGTGCCACTCGACCCGGCCAACCCCAAGCAGTGCGTCACCATCGGCGCCCACCTCGACAGCAAATAGGAAGGCGAGCTCGTCGACTTCCTCCGTGAGAATCGGGACATCTTTGCGTGGTCTCCAAAAGACATGCCGGGTGTTCCGAGGAAGTTCTCCGAGCACAAACTTTATGTGCGGCCGGATGCAAAGCCGGTTAAGCAACCCTTGAGCCGTTTCTCCGAGGAGAAGCGGCATACTATAGGAGAGGAGATCGCTCGGCTGCTCGCAGCCGGCTTCATCATGGAGGTGTTCCACCCGGACTGGCTGGCCAACCCAGTCCTGGTGCTGAAGAAAAACAAGACCTGGCGCATGTGTATCGACTACACCAGCCTGAACAAGGCCTGTCCCAAGGACCCATTCGCCCTGCCCCGGATCGATCAAGTCATCGACTTCACGGCCGGCTGTGACCTGCTATCCTTCCTGGATGCCTATTCCGGCTACCACCAGATCAAGCTGGATCCAGCCGACCGGCTGAAGACCTCCTTCATCACCCCTTTCGGGGCCTACTGCTACATCACCATGTCCTTCGGCCTGAAGAACGCAGGCGCTACCTTCCAGCGCTGCATGCAGAAGTGTCTCCTGCCCCAGATCGGCTGGAATGTCCACGTCTACGTGGATGACATCGTCGTCAAGACCAAGAAGCATTTCAGCCTCCTCGACGATCTCCGGGAGACCTTCACTAACCTGCGCGAATACAAGATCAAGCTGAACCCGAAGAAGCCGGCCAGCTCCTGGGTTTCTTCGTGTCCGCCCGCGGCATCGAGGCTAACCCGGAGAAGATCAGGGCCATCGAGCGCATGCACAAGCCGGCCAAACTCCGCGACGTCCAGAAGTTCGCCGGTTGCCTTGCCTCGCTCAGCCGGTTCATCAGCCGGCTGGGCGAGAAAGCGCTGCCCCTCTACCAGCTCATGAGGAAGACGCCCAAGTTCGAGTGGACTGACCAGGAGGACGAGGCGTTCCGTGACCTCAAGCGCACGCTCTCTAGCGCTCCCGTTCTGGCAGCTCCGGCTGAGAAGGAGCCGATGCTCACGTACATCGCGGCAACCACCCGCGTGATCTGCGTCGTTCTGGTGGTGGAACGGCCGGAGGAGGGCAAGGCGCTGCCAGTCCAGCGCCCCGTCTATTACCTCAGCGAGGTCCTCTCCGCCTCAAAGCAGAACTACCCCCACTACCAGAAGATGTGCTACGGCATATACTTTGCCGCCAAGAAGGTCAAGCAGTACTTCCAGGAGCACCCCATCACCGTGGTGAGCACGGCCCCGCTCGGCGAGATCATGAGCGGCCGGGACGCCACCGGCCAGATCGCCAAATGGGCCATCGCTCTCGCCGACCACGAGATTCGGTACGAGCCGCGTACCGCCATCAAGTCGCAGACAATGGCGGACTTCCTCGTCGACTGGGCCGAGACCCAGTTCGTGCCGCCTCCCCCAGACTCCACGCATTGGCGCATGCACTTCGACGGCTCGAAGATGCGAACCGGCCTGGGGGCCGGCATCGTCTTGTCGTCCCCGAAGGGGGATGATAACCCACAAGTATAGGGGATCAGTTGTAGCCTCTTTCGATAAGTAAGAGTGTCGAACCCAACGAGGAGCTAAAGGTAGAACAAATATTCCCTCAAGTTCTATCGACCACCGATACAACTCTACGCACGCTTAACGTTCGCTTTACCTAGAACAAGTATGAAACTAGAAGTACTATGTAGGTGATGTAGGATAGGTTTGCAAGATAATAAAGAACACGTAAATAAAATCTAGGGGCTGCTTAGATAAAGAAACAACTAAGTTAGTTTTAGTAGAAAGCTTTTTGTCACAAGAAAGTTATTTGTCCCTAGGCAATCGATAACTAGACCGGTAATCATTATTGCAATTTTATATGAGGGAGAGGCATAAGCTAACATACTTTCTCTACTTGGATCATATGCACTTACGATTGGAACTCTAGCAAGCATCCGCAACTACTATAGATCATTAAGGTAAAACCCAACCATAGCATTATAAGGTATCAAGTCCTCTTTACTCCCATATGCAACAACCCCACCTACTCGGGTTTATGCTTCTGTCACTCAAACAGCCCACCATAGGCAAATCATGAACACATTGCAACACCCTACAGCGAGGATCCCTCACGCTTGCGCGACACGGAGAGCACCATAGGACAGCATCAATAATAAAACATGCAACTCAAACCAATCATGATCATCAATCAACCCATAGGACAAAACGGATCTACTCAAACATCATAGGATAGCCATACATCATTGGGAAATAATATATAGCGTTGAGCACCATGTTTAAGTAGAGATTACAGCGGGGAGAAGAGGTGTTGAACCGCTGCATAGAGGGGGAGAGAGTTGGTGATGACGGCGGCGAAGTTGTTGGTGTAGATCGCCGTCACGATGATGGCCCCGACGGCATTCGGTGCCACCGGGAGAGAGGGGGAGAGAGCCCCCCTCCTCCTTCTTCTTCCTTGACCTCCCCCCTAGATGGGAGGAGGGTTTCCCCTCTGGTCCTTGGCTTCCATGGCGGCGGAGGGGCGGGAGCCCCTCCGAGATTGGATCTCTCTCTCTTTGTTTCCTTCTGTTTTCCGCCTTTTTAGATTCTGGCCTTTCACCGTTTCTTATATTCCCGGAGATCCGTAACTCCGATTGGGCTGAAATTTTAACACGATTTTTATCCGGATATTAGATTTCTTGCGGTGAAAGAAGGGCACCAACCGCCTTACGGGGTGGCCACAAGCCAGCCTGGCGCGCCCTACCCCCCAGGGCGCGCCCCTATGGCTTGTGGGCCCCTCGGGCACCGCCTTCTGTTGATTCCACTACCCAAAATTCACATATATTCCAAAAAAAATCTCCGTAAGTTTTTATCCTGTTTGGACTTCGTTTGATATGGATTTTCTGCGAAACAAAAAACATGCAACAAACAGGAACTGGCACTGGGCACTGGATCAATATGTTAGTCCAAAAAATAGTATAAAAAGTTGCCAAAAGTATATGAAAGTTGTAGAATATTGGCATGAAACAATCAAAAATTATAGATACGACGTAGACATATCAGGGGACCAGCTCAAGTACGTGCTCCAGATCCTCTTCGCCGCCTCCAACAACGTGGCCGAGTACGAGGCGCTCGTCCACGGCCTCCGGCTCGCCAAGGAAATCGGGATCTGGCGCATCCTCTGTTTTGGCGACTCCGACCTCGTGGTGCAACAGGTCTCTGGCGAATGGGACGCCAGGGACGCCAACATGGCCAGCTATCGCTTCCTCGTCCAGCAGCTCACTGGCTCCTTCGAGGGCGGTGAGTTCCACCACGTCCCCCGGGCGGACAACGAGGCGGCCGATACATTGGCAAAAATCGTCTCCACCCGGCAGGCCATCCCAGCCGGCGTCTCCCTCAAACGGCTACTCAAGCCTTCGATCAAGCCTTCCCCCGAATCAGAGTCTATATTCGTGCCGACTGAAGTCGCCGGCTCTTTGCCAGCTCTGGCAGCTCTGCCGGCACCATCAGCTCCGGTTGCTCTGCCGGCACCGTCAGCTCCGGCTGCAATACCGACCCCGTCGGCTCCAGCGTCCGGCGCCCCCGCGGCGTCCGGCTCCGGCTCCACGGCCGTCATGATGGCGATCGCCGCGCCCCCCGCTGTCTCAGTCTCGGGGACTGGCGAGCCGGTCCCTGGGGCTGGCGAGCCGGTCCCGGGGACTGACGGGCCAGACCCGTCGGCTCCGGCTGCCCCCGGCGCTCCACTCGAGCTCGAGCCGGCTCCCGTCTCGGCCCCTCGTGGGCCCAGCCCATTCTGGTTTCCTCTTGCGCGGCGAGCTCCCCCCTGACGAGGCCACGGCAAGGCAAATCCAGCGCCAGGCCCCGGCCTACAGCATCATCAACCGTGAGCTAGTTCATCGCAGCAGCACCGGCGTGTTCCAACGATGCGTCGAGCCGGAGAAAGGGCAAGAAATCCTCCTCGACATCCACCAGGGCGAGTGCGGGCATCACGCCGCCTCCAGAACCCTGGTGGCCAAGGCATTCCACCACGGCTTCTACTGGCCGACGACCTTGGAAGAGGCCAAGCGGCTGGTCGATAAATGTGAAGGGTGCCAGCGCTTCAGCACACAGAGTCACCTACCGGCAACAACCCTCCAGACCATCCCACTCTCGTGGCCCTTTGCCGTCTGGGGGCTGGACATGGTAGGGCCCTTCAAGACCACACGGGGCGGCATGACGCATCTACTGGTGGCTGTCGACAAGTTCACCAAATGGATCGAAGCCAGACCCATCAAGAAACTGGACGGCCCCACAGCCGTCCGGTTCATCAAGGATATCACGGTCCACTACGGCGTTCCCCATATCATCATCACCGACAACGGCACAAATTTTGCCAAGGGCGCAATGGCGCGTTTTTGCTCCCAGGAGGGCATCCGGCTCGACCTCGCATCGGTGGCCCACCCACAGTCAAACGGCCAGGCGGGGAGGGCAAACGGCCTGATCCTAGCCGGCCTCAAGCCTCGGCTCGTGGCGCCCCTCGTGCGGTCGGCCGGCTGCTGGATCGATGAGCTGCCGGCCGTCATCTGGAGCCTCAGGACCACGCCCAACCGGTCGACCGGCTACACCCCCTTCTTTCTCGTATACGGGTCCGAGGCGATCATTCCCACAGACATCGAGTTTGAGTCGCCTCGGGTCACCCTGTATACGGAGAAGGACGCAAAGGAGGCAAGAGAAGACGGTGTCGACCTACTCGAAGAAGCACGTGAGCTGGCCCTGAGCCGGACGACCATCTACCAGCAGAAGCTCCGGCACTACCACAACAAGCGGATCCGGCCCCTCTTCTTCCGCGAAGGAGACCTAGTGCTCAGGCGGATCTAGCGGACCACCGGCCAGCACAAGCTGTCCTCCCCATGGGAAGGCCCATTCATTATCAGCAAGGCGCTGCACAGCAACGCCTAATACCTGATAGATGCCCAGAAGTCGCAGAAGCGCAAAAGAGACGCCTCCGGCGAGGAGACGGAGCGCCCATGGAATGCGGCGCTCCTTCGACCGTTCTACTGCTAAGGAAAAAAACCCGTGTATGTATGTATCTTCCCTTCTGTTGGAACTTAATGAATGCAATGGGGGCCCCAAGCCGGCACTTGGGGCACGCCCCTTTTCAATTCCATCAAAGGCTTGTCATTTTTAAGCAAGGCACCCGGGTCCAGCTCCCTGGCCCGGGGGCTCGCCGGCCCTTCTCCGAGGCGGACAAGTAGTGTGGGCAAGCAACCCCTTCCTACCCCCCTACCCAGCCACAGACCGGCCCCCGACTGTCCGGCTGGCGGAACCATGGGGTAGGAAGGAACTTACCACGCGAACGCCGCCTGAAGAGTAGCGGCCGAATAGGTCCAACCGGACCGTGTTACCTCCCTTTGCCGTCTGGGGGCTGGACATGGTAGGGCCCTTCAAGACCACACAGGGCGGCATGACACATCTACTGGTGGCTGTCGACAAGTTCACCAAATGGATCGAAGCCAGACCCATCAAGAAACTAGACGGCCCCACAGCCGTCCGGTTCATCAAGGATATCATGGTCCACTACGGCGTTCCCCACAGCATCATCACCGACAACGGCACAAATTTCGCCAAGGGCGCAATGGCGCGTTTTTGCTCCCAGGAGGGCATCCGGATTGACCTCGCATCGGTGGCCCACCCACAGTCAAACAGCCAGGCGGAGAGGGCAAACGGCCTGATCCTAGCCGGCCTCAAGCCTCGGCTCGTGGCGCCCCTCGTGCGGTCGGCCGGCTGCTGGATCGATGAGCTGCCGGCCGTCCTCTGGAGCCTCAGGACCACGCCCAATCGGTCGACCGGCTACACCCCCTTCTTTCTCGTATACGGGTCCGAGGCGATCATTCCCACAGACATCGAGTTCGAGTCGCCTCGGGTCACCCTGTATACGGAGAAGGACGCAAAGGAGGCAAGAGAAGACGGTGTCGACCTACTCGAAGAAGCACGCGAGCTGGCCCTGAGCCGGACGACCATCTACCAGCAGAAGCTCCGGCACTACCACAGCAAGCGGATCCGGCCCCTCTCCTTCCGCGAAGGAGACCTAGTGCTCAGGCGGATCCAGCGGACCGCCGGCCAGCACAAGCTGTCCTCCCCATGGGAAGGCCCGTTCATTATCAGCAAGGCGCTGCACAGCAACGCCTACTACCTGATAGATGCCCAGAAGTCGCAGAAGCGCAAAAGAGACGCCTCCGGCGAGGAGACGGAGCGCCCATGGAATGCGGCGCTCCTTCGACCGTTCTACTGCTAAGGAAAAAACCCCGTGTATGTATGTATCTTCCCTTCTGTTGGAACTTAATGAATGCAATGGGGGCCCCAAGCCGGCACTTGGGGCACACCCCTTTTCAATTCCATCAAAGGCTTGTCATTTTTAAGCAAGGCACACGGGTCCGGCTCTGTCAGGGAAATATCTTTGGGTGAAACCCGCCCGTTCAGGGCCGGGTCTCGAGGAGTAAAACCATGAAGGGCCAGGTGGGCCATAGTGTCTTCTATGGAGGCCCAGAAGGAGAGCCGCCCATTGAGGGGCCGGCCCAAGACCCGCCGAGAGAGGCGGTAAGTGCAAACCGCCTTAAGGTATAACTTAGGAAACAAGTAAGGGGAGTTGGGCACGGATTGTTATCCCGGCCCGGACTCTTATGTGAGCCCCGGGGCCCTGCCTGTATATAAAGGGGAGCCCCCGGGGATAGAAGGAGGGTGAAAAAATCTTTCGAGAGATAGGGCTAGACAAGTCTCAAAACCCTTGTAATCAAGATATTCAAATACATCTAGCAGGAGTAGGCTTTACCTCCTCGAGAGGGGCCGAACCTGGGTAAATCTTGCCTTCCGTGTTCCTCGTTTGACCCCTTCGATCTGCTACTTACGCGATGGCTTCGAGATTAAGTCCTATGAGGACATCTGCCGTGAAAATACCACGACAGTTGGCGCCCACCGTGGGGCTATCGCATGGTGGTGTTGAGTATTCGAAGGGTCCTCCCCGAGGACTCGAGGGATACGTGATTGGCCGGATGACCAGGAGTCGGCGCGGCAATCTGCTCGTCGACGACTCAGACTGGGGCCCCGAGGCCGACTCTCTGGAGTACGGTTTCCGGGTCCCCTTTGGCGGAATTCATGTTTTCATTGGGAAGGCTGGCGGTTCTAAGCCAGTCACCTCCACGGAGGTCGTTGAGACGGCCCGCCGCGCGCAACCCGCCGTGGCGAGAGCCGCCCCTCGGCTTCCGGCTCCTGTGCACGCCGGCGGATCTGGATCTGGGCCGGATATCTTCGCCAACACCTTCAAGCCGGTCCAGGACACGCAGCCCGCCAGGCAGAGGCACGTCTTCATTGGCTTCACTCAAGGGGTGGAGTACTCTGGATCGTCGGCTTCCACAGAAGGCTCGGCGACTTACGATGATGGTGGCTATTCCTCTGGTGGAGAGTCGCTTTATTCTCTTCATCAGGAGGGTTTTGGGGGCTTTCAGCAGAACTCGCCGTCGCAGGATTCTTTAGGCCCGCCCGCTCGCCCTGTTGTATACATGGTAGGGGCGACTGACATGCCAGACCCGACGGCAGATGCTGGAACTTCTAATGCGATGCCAAGAGTCTCGCCAGCGCAGGCTCTGGTGGGGCTGGCGACCACGTTGACGACATTGATGGCCACACAGGTTACAGCGGAGAATCAAGCAGAGCTCAATGCGGAAATCGCCAGGATCAAGGGTCAGATGGTGCAGGCTCAGGCTAGCATTGATGCGGAGAACGTCCGTCTGGCGACTCGTGAACGAGAGATACAGGAAGAGACGGCGCGTTTGCAACAGGAGAATTATCATCTGGAGCAACGCCGGGCAGAGTCTGATGCGGTTCATCACCGACGACACCGGAGCCGCTATATCTCCAATATTGAAGGTCAGGCCCTGCAGTTCAGCACCCCACCAGGGGAACGCATTCGTGGTCCTGCAACAGGAACTCCCCAGAGGTCGCCAGACCCGGAAGCCCGCCACTTGGCGGGTCGTGAAGAGCCGCCACGGGTTGAGCCTAATTTACGCCGAGAGGCGCCGATGCTTACGGCGCAAGGGCATTTTACGAACCCTGTGGATAACCTTTATGCGGCCACTACCGCGCTGGCGCGACTTCCAATCAATGGAAACACGCCCCTGGAGATTGAGGCTCGCAACGCAATCGAGAAGCTGAAAACCGCTGTGGTCCAGCAAGCAAATTATTCTTACAGCCGGGAGCGACTGCATTCCACACCTGCTCCTAACAGAAGCCGCACTAGAAGCCGCCATGCTGAAAGTCCTGCAGTGTCTAGCACCCGCCATCATCAGGGTGCGCCTGGGGGCTTGCCATATTCACCAAATCCTATGGTCCCGGGGCACAGAGTACATGAGACTCACGCGGCACACACGGCGGCTCTCGCGGCAGATCAGACAGCGGCGCAGGCGGCGGATCTCGCCGCTCAGGAGGCGGCTCTCGCACCAGTCGTGACTACAACAGTCACCCCAACAGGAAGATCCATTGGAGTGCCTTGCTTGAGCCCGGCTCTCCGCAGCGCGCCCCTGCCCCGAGATTTCAAAGGCCCGCGGAAGGTGTCCAGTTATACACCAGACCAGAACCCGGCACAGTGGATAGAAAGTTATGAGTTGGCCATGGATATGCAGGGAGTCAGCGATGAGGCTTGTGCAAGATACTTCACCATGATGTTGGAAGGAGCAGCGCGGACATGGCTGAAGAATTTGCCCCCGAATTCCATCAACACATGGGTCGAGTTAAGGGAACGTTTTATCAAAAACTTCCAAGGTACCTGCAAGCGTCCAAAGACTATCATTGATCTTCAGCATTGTGTTCAGCGGCAGGGAGAGTCGGCTCACCATTGGGTCGGCCGAGTTGCGGAGATTATTCATTCTTCAGACAACATCTCTGCCCCTCAGGCAGTTTTGGTGCTGGAGAAGGCCTGCCACTATGAGCCTCTCACGCAGAAGTTAGGGCGGCTCAAACGGAGTGTCAAAGATATGGGGGAGCTCATGAATGCTCTCACCAAGTATGCCGAGTCTGATCCTACAAAGGACCCAGGAGTTGATGAGCCAGAGGTTCCTGATCCGAAGGGTAAAAAGCCTGTTGGTGGCAAAAGTCAGCAGCAGAACAATGATAAGAAGCGTAAGGGCCCAGAAGCCGGGTCAGAGCTGGTTGCTAATACAAATGCAGGTACAAAATTTCAGAAGGGTGGTCCTGATAACAAAGCTTTTAAGCCACAAAATTTTGAGGAGTTTCCAGCACGGCACTAAAGAGCGTCCAGCCAAGCATACCTGGGAACAGTGCCATATAATGGATGCTTTTGCTCGGCGTTTCCAGAACCCGCCAGGTGGTGGGGGTGGAGGATACGGACCGGGTTCCGGGCCCGGGTTCGGACCACCTGGTGGAGGCTCGCCTGGCGGTTTTCTGCAACAGTCACACCACCCGGGCGGGTCTGGTGGCGGCTTCCAGGGGAATAGCAGCGGTCAGCAGTTTCAAGGGAATCAATACAACAATGGCCAGCATTTTCAGCAGATCCCGCAGAACAACAATCAGCAACAACAGAATAATCAGACCGGGTTTCAGAGCAATCCTAAGCAGTTAAGTAGTGGACAGTATCATGTGTTCACTACATGTGCAGATAAAAGGGATCGCAAGGTCAGGAGACGTTCTGTTAATGCGGTAGAGCCGGCAGTTCCAGAATACCTAAAGTGGTCAGAGATGCCGATTACTTGGAGCAGGGAGGATCACCCGCCCAGAATTGATAATCCGGGTCACCTGGCGCTTGTGGTAGCACCCCAAGTGGGAGGCTATGCTCTCACCAAGGTTCTGATGGATGGCGGAAGTAGTATCAATATTTTGTATTATGACACTTTCCGGCGTATGGGGTTGACGGAGAAAAACCTTACACCATCCAGCACAGTTTTTCATGGAATTATACCTGGCAAGTCAGCATACCCTGTTGGAAGGATCAAGTTGAATGTGGCTTTTGGGACGTCAGAGGATAATTCCAGATGCGAGTCATTGTCATTTGAGGTGGTCAGGATCAAGAGTCCCTATCATGCTCTCTTTGGGCGGCCTGCTTATGCCAAGTTCATGGCTAGGCCTTGTTATATTTATCTCAAGCTCAAGATGCCGGGTCCCAAGGGTCCAATCACAATTCATGGAAACCGGAAAGTCGCCATAGAATGTGAAGAAGGGGATGCCGCGTATGCCGAGGCGGCTTGTGCCACGGAGGAGCTCAAAATCTACGCCAGCAATGTAGACCCGGCGGATATGACGCCTCTCAAGAAGCCCTCTATAGAGGGAGAGCCGGCTCTCAAATTTCAGGCTCACAGAGATACTAAGGAAGTGGAGTTTACCCCTGGCGACTCTTCTGCTAAGTTCACTATCGGGTCTGATATGGATCCCAAATAGGAAAGCGCGCTCATCGAGTTTATCCGTGAGAATCGGGACATCTTTGCATGGAAACCTTCTGACATGCCGGGTGTACCGAGAAAACTCGCCGAGCACCGCCTTAATGTGGATCCTAAGTTCAAGCCTGTCAAACAGTATCTTCGTCGTTTCAATGAGGAGAGACGCAAGGCTATTGGGGAAGAGTTAGCCCGGCTTCTGGCAGCCGTGTTTATCATAGAGGTTTTACACCCGGAGTGGTTGGCTAACCCGGTGTTGGTTCTGAAGAAAAATGGAACTTGGCGTATGTGTATTGATTATACGGATCTTAACAAAGCTTGTCCAGCTGATCCATTTGCTCTTCCTCGCATTGACCAAATTATTGATGCTACAGCGGGGTGTGAGAGGTTATGTTTCCTGGATGCATACTCTGGTTATCATCAGATCAAGATGGCAGTGGAGGACCAAGAGAAGACGGCCTTCATTACCCCTTTTGGCGCCTTCTGCTATGTTTCTATGCCTTTTGGGCTCAAGAGTGCCCAGGCGACTTACCAGCGTTGTGTGCAAAATTGCTCCCGCGAGGTTTCGAGTTCGCGCCGTTCAGATACAGAGCATGTTGCCTAACCACAAGAGCTATTAGGAGCCAGTCTGGTCGTGATCTGACTCGAGGCGTCCTGCCGGCTGATGAAATCGAAGCCCGTCTGATCGTGAGAAGGTCCAAATCTATGACCATTGTCAATGGCGAGTTACACCACAGAAGTGCCACAGGCGTCTTTCAGCGCTGTGTATCACCTGATGAAGGCCGGAATATTCTCAATGAGATACACTCTGGTGACTGTAGTCATCATGCCGGCTCTAAGTCATTGGTGGCGAAGGCTTTCCGCCACGGTTTCTTTTGGCTCACAGCTCATGCTGATGCGAAGAATATAGTTAGGAAGTGTGACGGCTGTCAGAGGTTTGCCCGCCAAGCTCATGTGCCGGCTCAGGAACTTCGGATGATCCCTGTCACATGGCCCTTTGCGGTCTGGGGGCTAGATATGGTGGGGCCTTTCAAAGCTTCTAGTGACAAAAAGACTCATCTCTTGGTGGCGGTTGACAAGTTTACCAAGTGGGTGGAGGCAGAGCCCATCAGTAATTTGGATGCAGAGACGGCTGTTAAGTTTGTCAAAAAGTTAATCTTCCGTTTCGGATACCCGCACAGCATCATTACTGACAACGGCACGAACCTTTCAAAAGGCGCCATGAAGCAGTTTTGTGATCAGGAGCATATCAGACTTGATGTGGCGGCTGTTGCGCACCCGCAATCTAATGGGCAAGCTGAACGCGCCAATCAGGAGATCCTTCGTGGTATAAAACCCCGGCTTATGGTTCCTCTTCAGCGCACACCCGGCTGTTGGGCAGAAGAACTTCCCTCCGTCTTATGGAGCATACGAACAACTCCCAACAGATCGACGGGTTTCACGCCTTTCTTCATGGTTTATGGAGCAGAGGCCGTCTTACCGAGCGACATCCGCCACGACTCGCCCCGGGTCTCAGCATACGTTGAAGAGGACAATGAGTTGGCTCGTCAAGACTCTCTGGATGCCTTGGAAGAGGAGCGGGACTTGGCAGCCGCCCGATCTGCTATCTACCAGCAGGACCTGCGTCGCTATCATAGCCGTAGGATCGGAAGCCGGACTTTCCAGGAAGGGGACTTGGTGCTTCGTTTAATTCAAGACCAGTCAGGCATGCATAAGCTTTCGCCTCCCTGGGAAGGGCCCTTCGTTGTCAGCAAAAATCTTTATAACGGGTCTTATTATCTGATTGATCTTCGGCCTGGAAAGGAGTCTCGAACATCTGAAGAAGAGACCAGCAGACCCTAGAACATAGCTCATCTAAGACCCTACTACACCTAGAGTTCCGGCTCTGGGGATCATGTACATACCTCTCATGTATATATTATCAATAATGAATAAAAGCTGGAGGCCCTGAAACTCGGGGTATCTGTCGTTTTCCATCCATCATATGGAGGACCCTGCACTTAGTCGAATAAAAAAGACCCATATGGGCTGTGCTTACTGGTAATCCAGAAGCCTTCACCATCTTGGGACCTTCCACCCTATGGGCCGAACTTACTGGTAGTCCAGAAGTCGCCACCATATTGGGTTAAAGTCCTAATAAACGGGTCGTGTTACTGGTAATCCAGAACCTTCATCCGTGTACAGGCACCCAATAAGCGGGTCGTGTTACTGGTAGTCCAGAACCTTCATCCGTGTACGGGCTTAAAAGACTCAGATGGGATGATGCTTACTGGTAATCCAGAAGCCTTCACCATCCTGGGACCTTCAACCCTTATGAGGCTGAACTTACTGGTAATCCAGAAGTCGCCATATTGGGTTAAAGTCCTAATAAGCGGGTCGTGTTACTGGTAATCCAGAACCTTCATCCGTGTACAGGCACCTAATAAACGGGTCGCGTTACTGGTAATCCAGAACCTTCATCCGTGTACGGGGGAAAAAACTTAGATGTGACGATGCTACTGGTAATCCAGAAGCCTTCACCATCTTAAAATCAATAACCTTATGGGCCGAACTTCATGGAAGTCGCCACCATACGGGAAGAAAAGAACTGGTTTGGTTGGGGTTATTGGTAATCCAAGAGCTGCCATCATACTGGGGGCTTTCGCATCCTTTCTTACGTCTTTACAAGTTTGACAAAACTTTCTTGAGATTTATTGCCTTTGCGAGTCTTACGATTTTTATGAACTGTTCTAAAAGTTCGTATTTGGCCAAGAGCCGCCAGTTTATTGCGCTGTTTACAGCATGTTTATGCAAGTTTGCTGGTTATAAGCCGCCATGACTAATTAGTTTTTGGTTAAATACTTGTTTCAAATGATGCATACCTCTTATCAAAGTATTATGATTATCTTGATATTTGGCTAAGAGCCGCCAGCGTCCACGAAGGATTCAATTTCTTTCAGAAGCAGCCAGAGTAATTTTTTATAAGGAAGCTTCATGCCAAGGTATTAGGCTTGCTTCCCAAGGAAGCCAGTGTGCATTTAAAAGCAAGAGGCCAAGATCTTTCTAAAGTCTATTACAAAAGGCCACTAGAGGGAATTTCAGAATCATGGTTCAGATCATATATTACAAGAGGTTCGGCAGCTGGCGACTTTCAAGGTTCCAGCTTTACTCCTGGGTCTTGTCGCCTCCAGCTCGGTCCGCGTCTGCTGAAGGATTTATCTGGTCATGATCAGCATCCAGTCAACGTCGGCAAAAGCCTCGAAGATCTCTTCAGCGTCTATAAGGTTTGAAGAGTCAATAGCAGGAGCGAATTCGTCCTTACGGCCTTTAGGAGATAATGTGAGAGGCGGCAGAGGGTCGAGTTTTTCCTTCTTTCCATCTTCGCCATAAGACAGTTGAACTCTTGCAAGCTTCATTTCTTTCACCAACAGACTTGCGGGGATGAAAGTTTCTTTCCTCAGAGCGTTGTAAGTCGCCTGATCGATCTTTTTCCCTTTGTAAGTTTCGGGAAAGCCGCCAACAAGAGTCTGCAGCTCCAAGTCCTCATAATGAGCTTTTGCGCGGGCCATAGTGTGCATCGTGGCGATACGGGCGCTGGATTCCTTCACAAACTTCAGTTGAGCAGGAAGAGTTGACAAGGCCTCCAGAACTCCCTTTATGGCGGAAGGTTTTTCCTTCCCATAAAAAGCAGCATGGATTGCGCGACGGCTTCCAGTATAAAGTTGCTCGAGGAAAGTATAAGCTGCTTTGAGCTGTGTGGCTGGATCCTTCTCCAGCTTATTGCTTCTGGGACCTGCAAAGAAAACGTCAGAATTTAAAAATTATTTAGGAGACTTGTGTAAAAAGCTTCAGGAAATCCGGCGGCTTACCGAAGATTGCATGGCTCATTTGACGGATGTGAAGTTTAAGGCCGCCGAGCTCTGCAGAGATAGGCAGAAGGCGTTTTTCAGCTTCTTCGGCGCGTTGAACAAGAAGCTGTTTCTCTTTCGCATGTTCAAAGGTCAGGGTGACCAACTTGGCGGCTGCCTCAGACACAGCCTTTTCTAAGGATGTAACCCGCTCTTCTGCGGCGGCTCTCATTTCCTGTTCAGATTTCAGTTTCCTCTGAGAGTCGGCCAGCTGGGTCTCTAATGAAGACAATTGAGCCTGAAAGAAAAAGGAAGGATCAAATTACTTATGCAGATAAAGTTCCATACCGATTACAAGTAATCCACATGGCACTTGGGGGCTAATGCAAACCCGAAGATTTTACAAAGAATTTTTTTCTGAAACCCATGAGGTTCTTTTAACTACATGTGGTTCTTTGATCTAAGACCCGGCTGTTTCAAGAAGACAGCCGGCTCTTGGGGACTACATGTGGTTCTTTGCTCTATTTAAAACACATGTGGTTCTTTGTTCTAAGACCCGGTTGTTTCAAGAAGACAGCCGGTTCTTGGGGACTACATGTGGTTCTTTGCTGTATTTAAAACGCATGTGGTTCTTTGCTTTAAGACCCGGCTGTTTCAAGAAGACAGTCGGTTCTTGGGGACTACATGTGTACATTTACACATTTTTAAAATATAAATTGGTAAACCTCCATAAAACTATGAAATCAGTAATATGCAGGTTTGGGCGACTAATAAGGATTATGAATAAAAATGATGTTTATCTCACCTTTGGTTTATTAACCAAGGTTTTGGCGATCTCCTGACTCTCAAATAATCGAGTCTGAAGAGCTTCATGAAGGCCATCTAAATCAGCATTCTCTAAGGAGGAGAGGTTTAACTTGTCTTTCCCTTGAGAAGACATGGCTTCAAGGGAAGATTTGCCCAAAGCCGCCGGCGAGTCTGCGGCGGTGGCAATAGCAGCAGCAACAGTACCCTCCTCAATATTGTGCGAGGGCGGAATAACAACGGCTTCTGAAAGTCGCACCTCCTGAATCGGTGAAGATATCGTTGCATCCGGCTGTTGGTCGATGTTATCAGCCGGTGCTTCCATCTCTGGCTCTAAAGATACCTGAGTTTCTGGAGGGTCATTGGTTATTTCTTCAGAGTCCTTGGCTGGGTCTCCGGAGCCCGCCGGAGGTGAAGAGGAAGTTGAGGGCTTCAGTCTCTTGGAGGTAACTCTGCATATTTATTGAGATTTTAAATAAACTGATAGCTTTGAGATCACACAAGGGTGTGATAATAAGAGCGATCATAATCTTACCCTGGTTTGATAACGAAATCCTCTGGCGACTCTGAGGCGTCATCAGAGGAAGATGAAACCTGATAGTCCGAATCAGAGGGATTAAGCGGATGTTTAAACAAACCAGCTTTAGGGAGCAGAGGTGTTGGATGGAGAAGCACCTCACGCGGGCGCTTATGAGAGTCGCTTTTATTAACGACAGAACCGCTGGCGCCAGTGTTAGAGCCGCCACAATCAGATTGGAGAAAGGCGGCATGCTGAATTGTTTTTAACGAATAGTTGGGATCCAGGCGAGCAAAAGGATGTGAGAAAGGATATTTCCTCACAGTAATTCTGGGTTTCCTAGAAAAATGATTGTTGAACGGAGTGGAAGTTACCTCAGTTTCTCCCTGTTCGTCTTCTTCTTCTTCACCCTGGAAGGTGTCAAGGTAAAATTATTAAGCATAAGCCGCTAATGAAAAGGAAAAAGGTGGGTGTAAATTATGAACTTGCCGATGTTTCATCTTTGGAGGATTCTAAGATAGCAGGATCCGCGTCCAAAGGGTTGATGGTCTCCTTCTTTTTCTTTCCTCCTCGAGAGCCGGCCTGTTTGCCCGGCTTCTGGCCTTTGGGTTCTTTTTCTTTCACCTGTGGCCGAGCTTCCCAAAAGGGATCATCATCCTGAAAGTCGCAAGGGGTAAGCCTCAAGAATGTAAACAATAAAACAGAAGCCTAAAGGAGATTTGCTTACAGCCGGTGGTGGATTGGCTTCAGTGAAGGGCTTCAGAGAAAACTCGCCAGTATAGTCGCCGGGTAAGTTGACGATTATCCTCATCTGTTTCACCACGTCTGACACAGGAGCAGGCGTATTATTATA
This sequence comes from Elymus sibiricus, assembly GCA_039707655.1. NCBI lineage: Eukaryota > Viridiplantae > Streptophyta > Magnoliopsida > Poales > Poaceae > Elymus > Elymus sibiricus. The sequence goes on from CM077667.1 coordinate 53,826,513, forward strand.
CCTCTGAGGATCTTCTAAACCGGAGTATTCATACATCAGCCGGTCTCGAAGGCTCAATGGCTGGATCCTCCAAGAAAGCCAGCAAAGGATCAAGTCAGCTCCTGTAAGACCATTGGCCATCAAAGCGGCTATCTTGTCCATTAGAGGCTGAAGCTGGATCCGTTCTGTTTCTGTGGGCCTGGGAGGATATTCTTTTTTATGATCCAGGTGGTCAGGTCTAAAACCCGGCAATGGGTGTTGCCCTTCAGGCACCTTGGTCTTCACGTAAAACCAAGTCTCCGGCATGCCCTTTGGGTGGCTCAAGAGCTCAGCACTAGGAAAATAAGTAAACCGCCGTCTCTGAAAGGATATGCCGCCAAGCTCTTGATGGCGGCCTCAGGTGACTTCAGTTTGCTTGTTCACATAGAATAAATTTCGGAATAACAAGATCGTTGGCTCTATCCGGAGATAAGCTTCACAAACTACTACGAAAGAGCTTATATTAACAATAGAGTTGGAGCCAAGGTCTTGAGGATGCAGGCCATAGAAGTGTAAAAGGTCTCGGAAAAATTTAGAGCCGGGTGGATCAAACCCTCTCTCAATGTGATCGGTAAAAATAATGACTTCCCCCTCCTTCGGCTTGGGAGGATAGTCCTTCTAGGAGACCCGGCAGTTTTCTGTTTTGGATAGGAGACCGTTGTCTATGAGTCTTCTGACATGTTTGGTGGTAACCGCGGAGCGGACCCAGTTGCATTCTATTGCTTTCTTTGTCATCCTAGTAAATGGGGAGAAGGATTAAGTCAGCGGCTTTCATAAGTCGGAAAAGAAAAAATTATTAAAGCAAGGATGGCGACTTTCCTTAAGCCGCCACGAGTGAAGGATGTTCAGCACAAGTGAAAATTTCGCTAAGTGTGTAACAACAGATTTCTGCCAACGCGGTAAAATTTTTGGATCAAACAGCTCTATAAAATAAGGAAAAAAGCAGTTCTTGCTACTGTTTGTTAAGCCGCGGCAGGTTTTTACAGATGGGGTTTCTCAGATCTATCTTGATACAAGATTTAATTCCTGATCATTGGAGGGATAGCAACGGCGCCATTTCCATGATGTAAGAGTACCAAGGTGCGGCCGGCGACAGTAGCCGCGGAGAGGCCGAGGCGGAGCTCGAGCCCGACAATGGCGGAACCCTAAGAAGGGTGAGAAGAACTGGGAATACCTGGATCGGATGGCCGCGCGGCGCGGTTGCAGACAGGTGACGGCGGTGCGTCGGGACTGTTTCTCCTTCCGATGGCCGGCGAGCTCGAAGGTGTGTCGCGAGGAGGCATAAGCTCGGGCGGCAGGAGGAAGAAGATGGAGAAAATGAGGAAAAGGACCTGAAAAGGGTATTTATAAGGGGGCGAGACACCGAAGGGTCAGGGCGAGATTTAAGGATCTACAGTAATCCGACGCCTCGATTTTCGCGCCTAATGAATTCATTTGAGATATTGGTGATGTCATGGAAAGATTCGTTCTGGAGATTCGGTGACGTCACAAGAAGAGCAGGACTGAAGGAAAGGCAGTTGAAATATTCAGAAAAGGCGGGTTCTGCTGAAGACTCGCCAAAATATCAAGGTTAAGTTTGAAAAGGACGAGGTTGTCTGGAACCAGTTCAAGCCAACCTGAGGGCTAATGTCAGGGAAATATCTTTGGGTGAAACCCGCCCGTTCAGGGCCGGGTCTCGAGGAGTAAAACCATGAAGGGCCAGGTGGGCCGTAGTGTCTTCTATGGAGGCCCAGAAGGAGAGCCGCCCATTGAGGGGCCGGCCCAAGACCCGCCGAGAGAGGCGGTAAGTGCAAACCGCCTTAAGGTATAACTTAGGAAACAAGTAAGGGGAGTTGGGCACGGATTGTTATCCTGGCCCGGACTCTTATGTGAGCCCCGGGGCCCCGCCTGTATATAAAGGGGAGCCCCCGGGGATAGAAGGAGGGGAAAAAAATCTTTCGAGAGCTAGGGCAAGACAAGTCTCAAAACCCTTGTAATCAAGATCTTCAAATACATCTAGGAGGAGTAGGCTTTACCTCCTCGAGAGGGGCCGAACCTGGGTAAATCTTGCCTTCCGTGTTCCTCGTTTGACCCCTTCGATCTGCTACTTACGCGATGGCTTCGAGATTAAGTCCTATGAGGACATCTGCCGTGAAAATACCACGACAGGCTCCCTGGCCCGGGGGCTCGCCGGCCCTTCTCCGAGGCGGACAAGTAGTGTGGGCAAGCAACCCCTTCCTACCCCCCTACCCAGCCACAGACCGTCCCCTGACTGTCTGCCTGGCCGAACCATGGGGTAGGAAGGAACTTACCACGCGAACGCCGCCTGAACAGTAGCGGCCGGATAGGTCCAACCGGACCGTGTTACCTCTAGAAACCAGCCTCTGCCGGCTCGCCCCAACCCTAGCCGAATGACTCTAAGGCCCCCTCGTTTTCCCCAAGGACGACGCCCCGTCCCTGACCCAGTCCGGCTCCCGGCTGGCTGACAGGCGGGGCGGAAGCCGGAAGGAATCCTTGCGTAAAACATGAGTCAAAAGGTAAAGGGCAGAGGAGGAGCCGGCACGCAAACATTTTGAACTTCAAGCAAGTTATAAAACGAAAGGCCACAGGCCGAGAATTCTTTACAATACACCCCCAGTGGGTGGAAATGCGTCTTAAATAAGTTTTTCAGCAAAAGAAAAAGATACAAAGTGCGCAGGGCCGCTCAGGCTGCCGGTGCATCGCCGGCCGGCTCAACAGTCTGCCCAGGGGAAGCCGCTGCCGTCGGCTCCTCCTCCATGGCCTCTGTGGCCTCGGTGTCGCTGCCGGTGCTGGAGGCGATGCTCTCGTCGGCAACCTCATCGTCCTCGGGTCCTTGGGGATTGCCGAAGGAGTCCTCGGCGACCGGCTCGCCGTCCTCACGGAGCGCCGGCAGGAGCTCGTTCGGGTCGACGTAGGACGCCAGCTCGTTGGCTCGGCGGACCAGGGCGCCTTCGCGGGCGGCTCGCTCCGCCTCGAGGACCTCGCACATCGTTACCAGCCGGCCCAAGTTGACGCCGGGGTACCACGAGGTGACAAACCGAAGGGCCATCTGCGCCCCGGAGCGGGCCGCCGATGCCTTCCAAACCTCGAGCCGGGCCACCGCATTCTCCAGCCACAGCGCCACGCGGCCCACCGGGGCCCATGACCCGGCCAGAGGGCCGAAATCACCTCCTTTCCGGCCGTATGGAGCCGGTCCATGCAGCGCTGAACGTGGATCAGCCGGTTCTCGATAGCCAGCGCAAGCTCCGGCACGTCCCAGCCGGCGTGCTCCTCAACCTCCTGCCCGCGCTGCCGCAGGCACTCCCGATGCTCCGCAATAGCCCGCTCGGCGCAGCGCTGGGTATCCGGGAACCGGTCTAGGGAAAGAGAAGAATCAACAAACGAGTCAAAAGCAAGTCGAAAGCAGCCGGCAAAGGAAGAGGACTCGAAAACAAAACTCACGCTGGAAAGCCTCGTCCATCTCGAGGGCAAACTGAAGGCCCGCGCTCCACTCCCTCTCTAGCGCCTCCTCTGCCTGGGCAAGGGCGGCCCCGCGCGTCTCAAGCTCGCCCCTGAGGCGAGCCACTTCGTCCTCAAGAGCGGTGGCCCGCTGGGTGGGGTCGGCCGCCTGCTTGGTGACGTCCTCCCAGGCCGCCGCTTCCCGCTGCAGCTCCGCGGTCAAGCGCTTCCGCGCCGCCTGACCGTCAGCAACCAGGCCGCCCAGCCGGTCCCGTTCCGACGTGACCGCCTGGAGCTCCTGCCCCAGTCAGTCCCGTTCGGAGGCCAGTTCATCCCTCTTCTGCCGAATTGGGGTCAGCTCCTCTGCGAAAAACCCAACATGAGTTACTCAAATGCGGAAGACCCGGGCCGACTGCCGAAGCAGCCGGCCCAACTCTCGGGGGCTACACCCAGTGGGTGCGCTCGCGCGCCCCCACTGGAATAAGCATACCTTGCGCCTTCTTCAGCTCCTCCTGGACCTGATAGAAGCCGACCTTGCCGCGGTTGTGGATGGCAACCGCCTCATCAAAGAAACAAGAACGCCTTGCCGAGCAGCGGGCCCGAATCTCGGGGGCTACACCCAGTGGGTGCGCTTGTGCACCCCCACTGAAAGTTCAACGCAAGACAGAAGAATCTCACCTCCATCGCCTCCTCCACGCGTCGAAAATTGCTTTCGGCGGCCTCCGCGAACCTAGCCAGCCCCTCACGGCAGTGCGCCATGATGTGGCCTGACTCCCCAGGCGCAAGGGCCTGGCTGCTGGCTGGCGGGGCCGGGACGACCGGGACGAGAGCCAGCGCCTTCCAGTCCCGGATCACGTCAAGCATGGTCCTTCTCGACCGGCTCGATCCACCACTCGACCCGGCGTCCGCCACGGCGACAGCCGGCGGAAGGTTGGTGGTGACCACCAGGGCTCGGGAGCCGGCCTCGGGCCCCTCTATGACCGGCACCGCTGGCTCCACCACCTGCCGGACCGGCTCGACAGCCGGCTGGGCCGGCTCGCTCCTCCCGCCAACTGCCGTCTCCGGTGCCGCCTCCGGCACGGTCGGAGCGAGGGGCACGTCTGCCGCGGCCGGCTCGACGGAGGGTGGGGTCACGACCGTCTCCTTAGCCGGCTCAGGCACCGCCCCCGCCGGCCGGGCCACCTTCGCCAAGGGCGGGGCCGTGGCCGTCTCCTCGACCGGCCCTCGCGGCTCGCTCGATGGAGGCCTCGACATCCGCGTCGATTCCGCCGCCGAGTCCGTCGCGCGCACCGGGTCCGCGGGCCGCCTCCGCCTCCCATCTCTCGAGGCCCCCGAACGCGAGGGCGCGCCCTTCGCCCCTGCCTTCGCGGCTCGCATTTCTGCAAGCCTCCTCTTCTCCTCCCGCACCGTGGCCGCGTGCTCCTGGGCCTGCAGGCTGGAAGTGTCCACCGGGTCGGCGGTCGACTCCGTGTCGTGGAGCTCAATGGCGTCCCTGGAACAAACAAAGGCTGGGCCCTCAGGCGCTCGCCGACTCGAAAACTCGAAGACACCCATAAGAATTAGGAAAAAGTACTTACCCGACGACGACGGGAAGGGCCCGCCTGGCCTGGGGCCGCGGCTTCGCGACGGCCGCTCGCACTCTCTTACGAGCCGGCGGCTGTGTCGACGGCTGCCCCGAGGCCGGCCTCTTCTCCCGACGAAAGGCTTCGGCCGTCTGGCCACGAGCCGGCTGCTCCACGCTCCGTCCGTGTGGCCCCCGCCGAGCTGTGGGGGGAGGCGCGTCCAAGATCCGGACATCATCATCATCATCATCGTCGTCAGTCCAATCTTTGATCGAGGGTCTGGAGGGGAACTCACCAGCCGCTCTGGACCCGCCGGCTCCCGGGTCGCCCATCGCCCCGTCCGCCTCAACCTCTCCCAAGGAGTCGACCCCCTCCTCGACGCCGCCTCCCAGCTCGAAGTCCTCCGGGTCGGAATCGGCGCGTTCCGCCTGGAATATCTGGGGGTGCAGGCCGTCCGGCGTGTTCTGTCGAACAAAGTGCTGCGGTCAGCACGGCGTGTGAGCAGGGGGGCGTCTAGAGAAACACAGAAGAGAAGGAAACCACCTCGATGGGGCGTACCAGGGGCTTATACGTCTCCAACGTATCTATAATTTTTGATTGTTTTATGCTATTATATTATCTATTTTGGATGTTTTATATGCATTAATATGCTATTTTATATTATTTTTGGGACTAACCTATTAACCTAGTGCCCAGTGCCAGTTTCTGTTTTTTTCTTGTTTTTGAGTATTGCAGAAAAGGAATATCCAACGGAGTCCAAACGGAATAAAATTCTACGCTGATTTTTCCTGGACTAGAAGGAACCCAGGAGGCTTCGAGAAGAGGCCAGAAGACCTACGGGTGGGCCACAAGCCACCAGGGCGCGCCCCTGGGGGGGGCGCCCCCCTGGCTTGTGGGCCCCCCGTAGCTCCTCCAACCCTAATTCTTCGCCTATAAATTCAGGAATATTCCCCCAATACCAAAGAGAGCCACGATAATACTTTTCCGCCGCCGCAAGCCTCTGTTCCCGTGAGATCCCATCTTGGGCCTTTTCCGGTAATCTGCCGGAGGGGGATTCGATCACGGAGGGCATCTACATCAACACCATTGCCCTTCCGATGATGCGTGAGTAGTTCACCTCAGACCTTCGGGTCCATAGCTAGTAGCTAGATGGCTTCTTCTCTCTCTATGATCTTCAATACCATGTTCTCCATGATCTTCATGGAGATCTATCCGACGTAATATTCTTTTGCGGTGTGTTTGTCGACATCCGATGAATTGTGGATTTATGATCAGATTATCTATGAATATTATTTGAATCTTCTCTGAATTCTTATATGCATGATTTTATATCTTTGCAAGTCTCTTCGAGTTATTGGTTTGGTTTGGCCAACTAGATTGGTAATTCTTGCAATGGGAGAAGTGCTTAGTTTTGGGTTCAATCTTGCGGTGTCCTCACCCAGTGACAAAGTAGGGGTAGCGAGGCACGTATTTGTATTGTTGCCATCAAGGATAAAAAGATGGGGTTTTCATCATATTGCTTGAGTTTATCCCTCTACATCATGTCATCTTACTTAATGCGTTACTCTGTTCTTCATGAACTTAATACTCTAGATGCAGGCAGGAGTCGGTCGATGTATGGAGTAATAGTAGTAGATGCAGAATCGTTTCGGTCTACTTGATACGGACATGATGCCTATATGCATAATCATTGCCTTGGATATCGTCATAACTATGCGCTTTTCTATCAATTGCTCGACAGTAATTTGTTCACCCACCGTATTATTTTCCTTCAAGAGAGAAGCCTCTAGTGAAACCTATGGCCCCCGGGTCTATTTTCCATATTATATTTTCAGATCTATAAACCAAAAATACCAAAAATACTTTGCTGCAATTTATTTACTTTTATTTTAGTTTTCATTTTAGTAATCTTTTATATCTATCTCTATCAGATCTCATCCTTGCAAGTAACCGTGAAGGGATTGACAACCCCTTTATAGCGTTGGGTGCAAGTGTTTGATTGTTTGTGCAGGTGCATAGATTGGGGCCTTGCTTGTACCTCCTACTGGATTGATACCTTGGTTCTCAACAACTGAGGGAAATACTTATCTACTTTGCTGCATCACCCTTTCCTCTTCAAGGGAAAACCAACGCAAGCTCAAGAAGTAGCAGAGGCACCGGGTCGTGCCGGCTATACGACATCTTGCCGAAGTGCCAGGTCCCCGGCTTCAGCTTGAAGTTGGTGATGGCGTTCACCCGCATCGCCACCTGGGCTATCGTCAGCTCGAAGGTGGACAGTCGGCAGGGGTCCCGCCGTCCCGACATGTCGCAGATCCGGTGCGGCCTCTGCTGCAGGGGCAGCACCCGGCGATCGATGAAGGCGGCCACCAGATCGGCCGCAACCAGCCCCTCTCCACTCCTCATGGTTTGGAGCCGGCCCAGCATTCCGACCAGATCTCCGGGCGGCCCGTCGGCCGTCCAGTTCACCCCCGAGGACGGGGCGTTGACGAAGGCCGGCAGCCGGACGTAGTCCCGCGCCGGGTCGACGTTCTTCACGTAGAAGAACGTCCGGTTCCATTTCTTGACAGACTCGATGAGGGTGATGCGGGGGAATAGCGGGCCGTGGACGCACACCACCGCGCCCCTGCAGGCATACGCCTCGTCGTTGTTCTTCAAAGCCTTGAGTTAGAAGAGCTTCCTCCACAACTCCACAAAGGGGAGAAGTCCGAGGTAGCCCTCGCAGAGAGTCACGAAGCTCGATAGTTGAAGAATGGAATTGGGCCCGAGGTGGTGCGGCTGGAGATCGAAGGTGTCCATGAAGAGGCGGAAGAACTGGCTCACCGGCAGGCCGAAGCCGCACGAGAAGTGCCAGGCGAACACCACGAACTCCCCCTCCTCGGGCTCGGGCTCCACCTCGCTGCCCGGCGGACTGGCGGCGATGCGGTCCTCCGACGGCAGCATGCGGGCACGGCGGAGGTACGCGATGTCCTCCGCAGTGATGACGGAGCCGCCCCAGCTGCCGGAAGGTCCGTCGGCCATCTCCGAGGCAATTGAACGTGAAGAAACATGCGAGCGGAGTGGCAGCGCGAGCCGAAGCGACGGACTGCGAGAGGAGGAAGACGATGGGGTGAGGGGTGCGCGAACAGCCTCCGCCCCTCCCCCTCCCCTTATAAATAAGGGGGCGACGCCCGGGGGACATGGGGATTAACTGCGCCCACTCCCCCGAGGAACCCGCGGGACGTGGGCACTACAGGCCACGGCCGTTGGGGTCCGGGCACAGAGGATCCCTGCCTGCGGCCCGAGGCCTACCAGGCTAGGCCCAGGGCGACGTCCCGTCGAGCCCCCAGGTGCGGGGCCCTCAGCGTCATCACGCTCCGCGTGGCGCACCACGGTCCGGCGCGGGACCCGAAGTGGCGCGACAGGACCCAAGGCGGCGGGAGCGGTTGCCGACGCGGCTGATCGATCGATCCCGCGCGATAGGCAGACGCCGCCGGATGAAGCCGCCGGCTCCCCCTCGTCAGGAGGACGCGGGCCCCCGCCGGCTTCGGGGACTACTGACGGGGTTATTACCCCTGGGTATGCCAAGATAGGGGAGTTCAAGCCCCTTTCAGAAAAAACTATACGGCCGGCTGGTCCACGACCGGCTGGCGAATGGCCGGCTGGCCCACGGCCGGCTGGTCCATAGCCGGCGGGCGAGCGGCCGGCTGGTTCCCTGGCCGGCTGGCCCACAGCCGGCTGGACAGGAGCCGGCCGTCTGGCCCTCGGCCAACCCGCAACCGGCCGCCCTGCGGCCGGCCCTTCTGCTGACCTCTGGACGGGCAGGCACCCGTCCCCTCCTACTGCGACCAAGTACACCGACAGGACGCGACCCCACGACGGGCTCCGGCGCGATTACAGCGACCGCTGACGCGCGGACACGCGTGGCTACAGTCCGGGCGGTCGTACCGCTGACCATCCCCGATCGAGACCTGGTGGGGCAACAGTGCCGCCACGCCGCCGTCCACTCCATTACCTGCCCCGGCGTGGCTACAACGCAGCCGGCCGTACCGCTGACTTCGGCCGGCGGGCGCAAGACGACGCCACGCGGGGTGGCCCGTGCCGCGGCAGGTAGGCGCGGGCCAATAGAAGAGCCGGCTGGCGGGTCCCAGTTAGCGATGGGACCGCGCAGCCGGCGGGCCCTACAAGCGACAAGACGACCCAGCCGGCGGGCCCCCTGGCTGGCTGGAGAGGCTGCCAGCCGGGTTTATTACCTTAGGAATATTGTAAGCCGGGGGGTTGGCCTATAAAACCCCCCGAGACCCCATGCATCGGGCAGGCAAGCACGAGAAATTCACCCCGTCTTACACTCTCACTCCCACGTAGCAAGGAAAGAAGAGCCGGCTGCTCCTTCTTCTTCCTCTAGACAAACAGCTCAAGGAGCACCATTGTAACACCGAACACCCATCAACTAGACAAGCAGGACTAGGGGTGTTACCTCCCACGGAGGGCCCCGAACCTGGGTACATCGTGTGTCCCTCACCGCTTGTGCCCAATCCCGCTCCCGGAGCCCGCCGGCGTTCTTCGGCCCCAACCACTCTCGATAAGCCACCCCATGGCATCTGCCGTGAGAAAACGACGACAACAGGTGACGGACGTTGGTGTCAAACTCAGAGATGTTCTTCTATCTTTTCAGTTTTGTCATATCAGTTTTTATGTGACTTGTATTTTGACCTTTATGATATGAACGAGGCACATATTACCAAGCAAAAAAAAAATGGACATATACGTACGTACGAACGCATGCGCATACACACAGCTGGGGCCAATGCAACCCATCCCCATCCACGCACCCAATCATCATCATACATAAAATAAAAGAAAGGAAAACGGGAAAAGGAGCACATAGCACGCGAATATCGGTCAGCTGCACTCTCAAAAAAAAAAAATCTTCTACACCGCTACAATTAGTTTACCATCTACCACGAAAACGGGCAAAGGAACACATGAAAAAAAACACGTAAGCATAAAGCATCACTATGACAGAACGGAGCTGGAGTGCTCCTCGTGGCTACTGTTGACCTAAAACGTCACGCTCACGGTGCAGTTGAGCTTGTCACCTTTTTGTTATCGCGCCCCGGAGAGCTACGTACCACGCCGCTTTTTACATGGTAGTAAAAACTGCACAAATGACCCAAATTATAGGCGCCCGAACAAATATCCCATACAAAAGCGACAAGTAGCACGACCACCCGCACAGTTCAGCACCATCGGTAGCGATCACAACGTGGCGTGGTACGGGCCTCGGTTTTCAACAATGGCGACCGGGCAATAGGCCGAGTGCAGCGAACCAACCTGTGGTTGGATGGTTAGAGGGACTGTGGTATCCCCAGCCCATCAGGGTTCAAATCCTGGTGCTCGCATTTATTCCTGGAATTATTTCAGGATTTCCGGCGATGCGCATTCAGTGGGAGGAGACGTTCCCGTCGACGACGAGGTGCCTACGGTGACTTCGTAAATTTCAAGATGATATGCCGGCTCAGTCTCTCGGAGGTGCTCATAGGGGTAGGGTGTGCGTGTGTGCGTTCATAGGGGTGAGTGTATGCGCGTGTATATGAGCGCTTACGTCTGTACTGTGTTAAAAAAAAAATAAGCCGAGTGCATGCATGGGAATAGGATCGATCAGTCAACCGACCGACCGATCGTACGTTAGTAGGGGGCAATTTCGGACCAATCCACAGGGATTCGACGGATGATTACGAGAAGAGAAGAACACGAGACCTGCGACCGGCGTTTGGGCTCAAGTCAAGCGTGCACGCACGGCCGTCGGATCGCTATCGCTGTCGATCGAATGGTCACGACAGACCGCGCGTACGTACGTCTACGTCTACGTGACGAGGTCAAAAGTCGCTGCTCGCCAACCGGGAAAGTTCGTACGTACGTGTATGATATCGTACGGTGGACCGAAAGGTCCTCATCCTACGGTGGAGAGAGAGAGAGAGAGAGACCCGGCAAACGGATATCGATGGTGTGGCGACAAGGACGTGCCACCTGCTTCCTTCCTAATTCCACGTAAGCTAGCTCCGGCCTCGTCTCTCTCGAGCCGGCTGCTTGATTGATCCGATGGTGAGAGTTACTAATCACTGTATCGTGTATATGCGATATGATGAAAGATTGGAGTTGTGTGAGAAGATTGGTCTCATGTGTTTGCTTATCCGAGAGTGGAGATGAGACGGGAGAGACGAGTGTGAGTCGGTCGGTCGACATGGTCTAATTGGATTGCCGGTGACCCGTCAGCCTATCAGACTACGGAGACTAGGGGGATGGGGCAAAAGCAACGGATCATTTGGGCACGATGGAGCACCAGAAAGGATAGGTCCCACCGGGCAGTATCCGCCTAGCCGCTATAGCTAACTTTGGGCAGTGGACGACGACGGCCATGTATCGCTCTGTCCCATTCACCGGACGTCTCCGTGATCATGAGGGAGCCAGTCTTGGACGAAGACGTGGTGCTCAAAGGGATCCCTTGTTACGTAAACGATTGCCATGAATCCTGCCTGACCATCACCATGGGACGGGAAGTGGATAAGGCGATTTGGTCTACTAGTTACGTGACGGATCGCAATAAATAACACAGGTTTGGTTTGGTGTACCAAAACCTTGTGTTTTGACAAAGTGAACCGGAAACAATTAATGAGCTCATGCATGCAGTTTTTAGCTTCATGGGTACTAGTCTCGTTGCGTGCTGATGGTGCTTCACGGGTTTTGGTCCGGTGGTGGACGTTTCGATTGCGAACGTCCATAGTGGGTTTCCCTGAAGTGCTCGAACTCGCCTTTTTCCTGTCCCTGTTTGTCAAGACTTAGCTTCGCCTTCAAAAAAGATTTGGATTTGGTTGTATTTCCGTCATTTCTATACTGGAAAGGGGATTAGCATGGTTTAAAAAAAATGCAGTTCTTCCTCTGGCTTGCTTATCAGGGCCGATGCTGGACCGAGGACATATTGGCACGTTGCGGCCTGCCTCATGCCCCCCTCTGTCTGTTGTGCGACCAGGAATCAGAAACCATCCAACACCTTCTCGCCGGTTGTTCCTTCTCTCGCCAGGTGTGACATGAGATTCTGGCCTGGTGCCAATGCATGACCGTGCTCCCCTGCCCGGACGACGAGTTATGTGAGTGGTTCTCAAGCTCTACCCGAGACTCCCCAACCATCCTTTGACGTGGGCTCGCCACCGTGTTCATCCTCACAGCTTGGCGAATCTGGAAGCACCGCAACGTACGACTGCGTGTTCAACGGTGACACACCTTCGGTGATGCGACTCACGAATGAGGTAAAAGACAATGCTAGAGCTTAAGCTCCCCCTGGGGCCAAGGGGCTTGGCCAGCCGATCAACGAGACGTAGGCTACGTAGTTGGGTCGCGCATGCACTTCTGGTGCACTCTTGTATGCCTTGCCCACGGCGCCTTCTTGTTCGTGCTTGCAAGCCGGTCTCTATAATGTCTTCGTCAAACCTTTTTCTATCAATACAATGATATGCAAGTCTTTTGCGTATTCGTGAAAAAAATACTAATATTGTAATTTTTTGAATTGATTTATTAGGTAATAGAAAAAAAAAATCTCAATCACCATAGATATAAGCTGACACATTTTTTCAATAGAGGTTGATTTTATTGAATCCTAGTGTCATCAAGAGAATATAACCGTATACTCCCGGCCTCTACATGACTAGAATGCACACAACCCAACACCAACACATGACTAGAATATAACCTTTGGACGTCCCGTCGAAACGAACTCAAGCATGTAGCAGCAATCATCAACATTAACCACCACTAATGAGAATATTCAGACTATGTAAAAGATGCTTCAATAGCGACATCTTCAAGAAGCCAACGTGCAAACGTAGTCATCAAATCCATCCGCATAGACTTGATTTTGGGTTTTCACCCCCAAAGAAAAAAGCCTGAGCAAACTTCAGATAATGCCTTCAACATGTGTGTGATGTGGAACACCATCATTTGTTAGGTACAACCAGTAGAGATAAGACCTGTACTTTTTACTCCGAAACTCGAGACCATGTGCTTGATAGCACCACTAAAACTCAATCGCCATGTACTGCTGCCCCCGCTTTCATTCAAGAATTCACTGCTGCAAAAGCTTTGCCTGTGACTAGAAAACATTCTTAAGTACCACACGGGAGGCGCAATTCATCAATTGTCACCATGCATGCATCATGCATGAGAGGCGCACTTGCTTGTGTTCGATCAAAACATGTAGCAGGAGTACAACAATAATGATTCCTCCCCCTGCGATTATCCTTTCTTCTAACAATAATTAGATAATATACAGTACTCGCTTCATGACCATGCATTATAGGTTTGGTCGCACCATGCATTATATTAGCTGGGCTTGGACGCTTGGTTGCACTACGCCCCGGTGGTGGTTGACCTGTTATCAGTCACCAGTTAATTATAGCTGATACGTCGTTGACATGGAGTGGATTAGCTTCTTAAAAAAGAGTTTTCATATGAGATCATGAGAGCCAGATGTGCACGCATACCTTCTCGTCTCCACCACCGGTCGCGCAAGCTCATATATAGTTTATATTGTATACTGAATAAGTGAATATATGATTGAACCTTGTATATGGACTGTTGCAAGCTTGGAGCATCTTCCATGATTGAACCTTGTAGATCACTTAATCTAGCCAGCGGCGTCCGCATGTCGACGAAAGAGACCGCTGTTTTGGACGCTCGATCAGGACGATACATGGAGCTTTAACAAACAGTGGTTATCTTAGCTATCCTGCGAACTCCATATATCACGCACGCTTGACTAGCAGAGCATTATCAGGTACGTGAAGAACAAATTGCAAGTTGTTTATGAAGAGATTGAAGAGCAATCGAGCAGCAGGTTGGATGGATGCAATCATGCATGCGGTGGGCAGGTACGTGGATCCTACGGGGAAAGCGTCCCACAGGCAGGCAAGCAGGCCAGGCAACTGGAATCTCGCTCGTCCTTGCGGTGACTCATCCTCCCTACTATTCTATTCTATGATGGTCGATCCATGGAGGTTACTGGTTCGTCCAGCTAGATGGCCGTATCGTCTAGTGGTCTGGACGCTGGGCGCCACGTCGGAGAGGTACGTGTGGCGCTGTTCCGGCGAGCTCGGCACGCGACGGCAGGACCGTTTCCGTACGGCTGCCTACGTGTATGCGTGAGTGCGGGACGTGGCAACGCGTAGGGGTAGGGACGGAGCCGATGCATATCTCCTGTCGTTGGAGTTTCTTGTGTAGTCCTACACGAGTACAACAGCAAAAAAAAAAAAAGAGTACTATACGAGTACGAGTGATTTTCTTTCTCGAGAACGCAATTATGCTTCTTTCTTTTAGTTTTTCTAGGGCATGCTTCCCATTTTTAGCGTTGACAACAACTATACAGGCTCGAGTTAACGGTCATGGGCCGAGGCCACACACACATCAGAGCCCAGGAGGAAGGAAACTAGCTAGCTTGCTTGCGGCGGTACGCCCAGCGGCCCATAATGCAGGGTAGCCGCTCGCCCGCTCGCTCCACCACGGCTAGTTGTGGGCTATGTGGAGAAGCAGATTCATGGAAACATGGCAAGATGTGTTTGGGCCGTCCATGACCCTGACCTGGTTGACGTAGTGGAGAACACAAGAGAACCAGATGCAAAACGATGGATTTTTTCAATCCTTGAAGCCCTCCTCATGATGATTTTGTTACAGTCTTAGCTACACTATGGTCGATCTGGCATGCTCGGCGGAAGGCATTGCATGAACAGATTTTCCAAGGCCCTATTGCTACATATAATTATGTGATGAGCTACATCAGAGAACCTGGCGAATGCAAGTAGAAGACCCAGCATACAATATCTACACCGCCCCTAGGGCTACTTTGCAGATGGATACCGCCTGCATCGGGTTTATTCAAAATCCGGGTGGACGGAGCTGTTTCGAGGGAGACTAATGAGCGATCCTACAATGCAGTTTGTCGCGATTGAACTGGCAATTACATGGGAGCTTCGACAATCAGAACAAGGGGAGTGACAGACCCAGCTTCACTTGAGGCCCTGGCACAAGTGCTCGCTCTAGACCTCTCATTATCACGTGTCGTCATTGCATCGGGCTGTCGGGTTGTGGTAAATGACATTCATAAGAACACGTGAGGCACACATGCTAGCATAGTTAGAGAGATTAGATCTACTATTAGCCAGTTTGATCATTGCTCCTTCATCTTCGAAGGAAGAGACACAAATTTTGAGGCTCATAGCCTCGCTAAACACAATTCGGTCTGGATTTCGGGTGCCATCTATGGCTTCTCAGCCCCCCGACCTCCATTGTATCCCTATGAATATTATAGATTAATAAAGTGTGTTTAGACTCAAAAAAACTTGACGGAAATCTCTGTTCACTATCGACCCTATCAACTACAAGGTACAGCCGTGAACGGCTTATAACCTCCCCTCTTGTTAGGGCAGGCTGTTTTTCCATGCTCTCCCCCTCGATCACAGCTTGCCTTCGTTTGAGCTGACTAAGGCTGGTTCGTTGCACCTCTTCCCGGCCTTGGTGAGGTGGTTTTCAGTGTTTTAGGCTAGGATTGACTAGTGTTCGGGCATTGGTTCAGAGATATGTTTTGAGAGCTTCGGATCGCTATGGTAGGTGCAGTGGCAGAGCTTCAAACAAAAAGTTTGGCGGGCGAGACTAAAGGAGAGCACTAAATATTTGTCATTCTGAAGCATATATACACACAACTCATTTGACGCGATTTTATCATCTAATTAGAAACCCAATTTGGTTCTTCTTTTAGTGTGAGTGGCCTAGCCCGTGGCTTATGTCGACCAAACCTACGTTGCCATTTGTAAAATGCAAATAACAACTAAGTGAAAAAACAAGGCAATCAAATTGGTAACTCATAACGGCGGGGAAAGAAATCAGATTACATGTGATGTCTTGGAGATTGTTGGAAATTCCATGGAGTGCACAATTTGTCGTTTCGACGGTGCCCCTGGCCAGTATGTGCCCGTACGGCAATTTGGGGGAGGGATGAATGAGGGAGGGAGGGGGGGGGGGGGGGCGTTGGCCATGGCTATGCAAGCAAGATTTGTGCGAGATGTCGTTGAGCCGGCCACTGGTCCACTTCTTTTGTGTATCTGTGCCGGTGGGTGACGGGCGATGTCAAGCGTGTAGTGTCGCTGCGGCCGGAACTGGCTTGTGGTTGCGGTCCTCCTACATGCTCTTATGACGACGGTGCGAGAGTGCATGTCCTATTTGGCGTGTAGGTCGCCGAATAGCAACATAGCCTATACCCCCATCCACGTTACGTACGCCTGGCTGGCCCACCTAGATCATTTCTAGAAAGTTCTAGAAAACCTTCCCAGACCGGGTTGTTAATATATATTTTTGTGTGTTTGCATTTCTTTTTTTCTTTTTCGTTCTTTCCTTTATTTATTCATTTCCGTTTTTTCATCTTTGTTTTTTTTCCTTTTGTTACTCCTTTTCATTTTAATTTTGCAAATATCTTTCAAATACGTGAATATTTTGAATTCACGAACATTTTTACCTAGAATCCTGAACATTATTTTTAATTCTGCACATTTTTCTAATTCATGATCATTTTTTACAAATTCTTTAATATTTTTGATTTTTTTACATTTTTTGGAACTCATGAACATTTTTTTAATCGACGAACATTTCTTGAAATGTCAGAACAATTTCTAAAATTCATGAACATTTTTATAAACAGTATTGAAATGCATGAATATTTTTGAATTAATGAACATTTTTAATCAGAGAACATTTTTTGAAATTTTGGGAATAATATTTTAAATTCATGTGAACATTTATTTAATTTTCATGAACTGTGTTTGCCTTCTCGAACATTTTTTTAATATACTCAAATATTTTTTGGTTTCACGAACATTCTTTGAATATGCGAACCGCGCCAATAGGAGCTCCCGTGCAAGAGCGAAGCCTTAAGCCTTCCATGCCTTGGAGATTGGATCGACCATACCCAGTGGTTGGTTCTTAGTGGACCGTAGATGGGATGGCCGTCGAAGCGTAGGAACCAAAAGTACAAGAATCTCAGGCGGGCCACTACCTAGTTCGGTTCCAACAAAGCCTTGCTCCTCCGCTGCTGCAGGTTCGGACTCATTCTCTGGATCAGAGAAGGAGGACTTGGAGGTGATGATACACCATTTGGATTCTACACAAGATGTACAATTCAGATTTCGTGAGGATAATTTGTATGCGCTCCAATTTACATGGGGTTGAGATAAGGTTGTGAGGATAGATGCAGTATGTTGGCTGCCCATTGCTTGCTAGAGCATTGACAAAATTCATAGCGAGTCTGGGTCCCATGATCTGTACATGCTGAAATCTTTGTGCTTCAATGACTTGGATCTGGGTCGATCCGAAATGCACTAAGACAGGTGTATGATCAGATAACAGTGGCAGCAAAGAAGGCATGATAACAAAACAAAACCAACGATTTGTGATCGATGGGCTCCTCGGTGGATCTTCGCTGGGCACAATGAATATCTTAGGGTGGAAATGTCGCGGTGTGGGAAACAATGCGATAGTTCGAGACCTTCACGAGGCGAAGATCTTTGCCATGTCCGTGCTACGAATTGTTGAGACACATATTAGTAAAGCACAAGTCCAAGCTTTAGCCCCGTCTTTGGGTTTTGATTGTAGTTTTGCTTGTTGTTAGCAGCTCCAGGAGGAGCGGTGGTCTTGGTCAATTTTGGAACAATTCAATAAATCTTGAAGTTTTGAGTTATTTCCAGTATCACACAGATGTAAAGATTGTTAGAGTTTTGGGCATGAACCACGGTGTTTAACTCTTGTCTACACTTAGGCACAATTTCCAAAGAGGTATATAACATGGGATGCCATCAAGGGCCTTTCCGCAAATAACAACTTGCCCTGTGCTGCTCTTAGTCATTACAATGAAGTTTTGAACCCGAGTGAGCATGATGGTGTTGGCAATCAAAGCCATGTGCAAATTGATGATTTCAGAGATACTGGGCTACAAAGTAAATTTGTGAACGTATGAAAAGAAGGTTGTGGGGGATACATACACACGTGTTTGGCATGATAGGGTGCTAGCGACCCGGTGTGGAGTTTGTTGTTCCCACGATCTGCAGCTATTTATCAAACTTCTGCTTGTCCGGACCACTCTTTGATCCAACTATGCCTTGATGAAGCCGACACTAGACCATGTTGGAAAATGTAGTAGAAAACAAGAAAGTTTTCATCCTACGAATCAAACCCAGGAACACTATGAAGATGCAAAAGTGATTAGATTAGATCATTACCATCTTAGAGTGCGGTGGAAGTAGAGTTGGTGTAGATCGTTGATTACATTGTTATAACTATCTCTCTAGAACGTACAACAAAACGTAGATCACATATGCTCTAGATTGCAACCTGCAACCAACAAGAATGCAACTAGGTTATACCTCCAAGTGTGAGAATTTTGTCCCTCGAATAAATCCGTAGATCGAGCACCGAACATACAATGCCTCTGTAGGTACCCACACATACCAAAGTAGTGGTTCAGTAGGGATTCACCGTCCAGTATGAAGAACCGTTGTGAAAACTAGAGAGAGAAGCAACATAGCGGCGTTGACATCTAGATCAACTAGACGCGCGAGAGAAACTAGGCGCCAGGCAGCAATGTGGCAGCCTCGAAGGGTTTTGGTGTGTTCTAGCTAGGGTTTGCTCATACCCATGTATTTATATGCGGAAGTCTGAGGTCGCAGCTTAGGGGAGGGGGCTCCACAAAGTCCGTTCAGATTGCGAAGAGGAGTCCGGAAGTTTTCAGGACCCTCCCGGGAGCTCCCAGAACATTTCAGGGAACATCCGAAACACTTCCATAATCATCTGAAACTCTTTCAGTGCCCATTCTATCTTTCCCCTTTATCTTCTAGTTTTCTAACAAACCACAAGATGTTAAGTATGTGACCCGCAAGTTTGGGAAAGTGTAGAAATGACCCGGAACACCTTCCGGTCAATGATCAATAGCGGAACCGTTGACATCCACATTGACCCTATGCCCACACGAATAAATATCGAGTGGACTTGTTGTTACCAAGTGCTATTTCTTTCGCTTCACGATACTTTACACCATCTGAGGTGAGACTTATCGGCATCCCCGTGAATCAACACTTGATCATTATCCTACTTATCCTCGTTACTGGTATTGTTCTCTTTTCTCGTCCCCATGTTCCGGCATACTTGTGACCAAGTCACGCCGTGTAAGGCCACATGATGATGGATACCGGCCGTCACACCAAGAGAGCCCTATGAATATCTCTCAATCGTCAGAGGAGCAAATACTAGTCTCAAGCTATTTAGTCCCATGTCACACTTTTCTGATGCACCCGAAAGTTGTCGTTATGATCACCCTGTTATGCTTGTAGTTTGATGAACCCGAAAGTATATCATCCGGTATGAAGGTACTCAATACTCTCATGGTATAAGAAATTGTGCAAACTTTAACATCCGTGTGATTATGCTAATAACTAAATTGTGATATGATCTCGTAGTATATCGATCGAGTGGGTTTGCTCAACACATGTGTTCTTGCAACAACGTGTCCTCAAAGTTGCCGGCACAATTGTTACTTTAACTATGCCCATGATTAGGAAAACAGAACCATCATGCAACACTTGAGCTAGTCTTAGATGCGAGACTAGGAATATATTTACTGTTTATTATTCCACACACGCACATGAATTTTCCTCTAGGACTTGTCGTTATTGTAGACAACGAGAACCATAAAAATTATAGTATAAAAATAAACATTAATTACGAGCATTGAAATGAATAATAACATTTATTATTACATCTAGGTCATATTTCCTTCAGATAATTTACCCCATGCCCGTTCCGCTACGAGGCTATGTGAGAGCCGCATCCGGAACTAACACGGGTGGTCATTGATGCATGGACAAAAACACTAAAGGTACTTATGTAACCGAGGTCAAAGGAAAACTTCTTGATCTCGTTGGTTCTTGGAAGGCGGGAGAGAAATTCGTTTGGAAATGTCATGGAGAAAATCAAGGAGTTGAAATTAGAACTGGAACGGCTCCAAAGCCACCCGTGTCGTGTTGGTCTAGATCATCTTGAGTTGAAAATAAACAAAAATTTAGCAGAGTTATATGATCTGGACGAAACCATGTGGAAGCAAAGGTCCAGAATCCAGTGGCTTGTAGCAGGAGAGAACACACACTTTTATCATTAAAGGGCTAATATGATTGACGAGCATCTCCTCGAGTAGATGGGCTTGACGGGCCCAATCTGGGCTCCATGAGTCCGACGATGGGTGGGTGGGGGGTTTGGTGGAATTGCTGCGCAGGTGGCTGTGGGACTGATGGGAGAAGGACAAGTGGCGGCGGTGGGAGGATTTTGAGGAGGGTTGTTTAGGGGTTTGCCCCAAAATGGAAGGGGTGACTTGCCTTTCTAGGCTCGGGCTATTTAGGAGGCTTGTGGCTAGGTTTTGGGGAGACTTTAGGTGGGCTCTTGGGATGAGAGGTGAGAGGGAAGTGGGAAGCTCAATTAGGAAGTTTATTTAGCAAATCGATTTCTTATTTAACTGGCTACTAGTGCCTTCATATTCACTCGTTGGGGCATCAAACGAATTGGTCCTTCTTCGACGTTGCCAGTTCAATGGTACGGGGCATCAAAACATAAAGTAGAGAGATTAGGCGCGGAGAAACTTTATATGATAGTATACCTTACGTGTGCCAGTTCGATGGTAATCCTAGTTACCTTGTATCATGAGTTTAGTATTTGATTTCCTTGTTCTGTAGGCGGATCATCCTAAAGTTATGACACCCCTCCTCGCGGGATTGTATTACATGCTAAGGTACTGCTTCGACGTTGCCGCAACGTGGTCGTCTCCACAATTAAGGTATTTAAACCGGAACCATGCATAAGTTTGATGGGTTACCACTATCTCATATTGTCTTCGGTCCTCATAGATATCTCCACCAGTCACGTCAGAGGCCGCAGATTCCATAAACAAGATGTGACCTGTGTAGATTGTTAGATCATGTTGCCTGGGCCCTTAAAATAGACAATACACACAACGTTCACCACAGTATAACAACTTACTAGACAACTCATATTAATACAAACACGAATGCCGACATATAGGATAGGCACATATGAATCCTACCATTCACATACATCTCCCACACCTAGGAGGAATTACTCGGAAGAGAATAACCAATCATCATATATAGAGAATAGATCCGTAAAAACCATATCGATAATACCGTGAATATCCACAATAAGATGAATAATTCAACCAGTGCCAGACCCAGGAATTGAAGTTAGCTGGGGCAAACATTTAATGTCTATTTTTTTCGATACAAATGCAACTCTATTCAACCAAAACTCGTAGCATTCAACAACAAAAGAATTAAAAAGCTCTTAAAAATAGTAAACTGCTAACATGGACTCTTGCCGCTTGAAATGCTCACTTATGCCATAATATGATCCCATAATTCCAATTTCCAAATTAGACCTACAAAATTATGAATGCATTAGCACAAGTGTGATGAGAGTTGTATATTTTGATATGGTCATATGATGGTAACTGGGTGGTAGTATACCTTTAAGATGTAATTGCATAATGAACACGGGCTTGTGGAGGTAGGTGACCTCGACGGCTCTTCAATACATGAAAATGGATCATAATCTGTTTATCACTAATTTTAGCAAATATCTCGCGCTCAACAAAGCAAACCATCAAATCATTAAGCTAATCATCACCCATCTTGTTTCGAAGATCCGTCTTTATAATATTCATCGTTGAGAAAACCCTCTCAACTGAGTAGTTGCCACCGGTAATGTCAATGCAACTCTGATGAGCCGATAAACCAAAGGAAATACCAGATGTTGTCTACTTTGAACCAACTTGAGAGCAAGAGAACTCAAACTATCGCAAGCGAAGAATTCAACATTTCTTTTCATCACATCAATATATATGTTGAGTTGATCAGTCAACAGATACCGCTCTTGTGAAGAGAAATCAGTAGAGTAAATATTTGCAAGCTCAACTAGCTTATCATGATCAAAGTTGCTAAATGAGTCTCTAGGATCAAGGCAAGCAATGCACTTCAACAAGCATGTAGAAGTTTCACTAAAACAATTATTCATCTCAGCTATGTTTCTATCCAACACCTCATATTGAATATAGTTACCTTGTAATGATGGAGACAAGTAACCATTTTGCGTGATATTCTTGGGTAACCCCTTGCTGAAATGTTATCATCCATATTGGGCACTATTATATTTCTTGCAGCAGAAGAATTAGTAGTAGATATCAAGAAAGGCTCCCATCCATCATCTCTCAACTTTTGTAATAGACTTTTCACTGACACAATCATATTCATAGCACAGACTATATTCTGATCTTTTTGTTGCAATGCTTGTGACAAATCATTGGTTAAACCAAGCACTCGAAGCATCAAATGCAAGATAAGAACAAATTCAAAAGATTCCATGTTTATCATCAAGCCAGAAGCCAAACCTCTATCATCTGCATCGGCTCCATCAAGAGAAATACCATGTAGCACTTCAACCACGGAATCCCACATTTGATAGATCCGGATTAGAGTCTTGTGGTGTGACCCCCATCGTGTATCACCGGGTCTTGCTAAACTTGTCTCTTGATGCTGGCCTTTTCTTGACAAAATCTCCCCATGCTCTAACTGTACAACCAGGTTGTCATGATGCTTCTGCAACAATGCATCTTTCCTTTTACACGAGGAACTTGCCTACAAGAAAAGAGTAAGTGCGGTTAGAATTTTATAATGGCTAGATATATACTATTCGGATTTGCAAATTAGCATAAGCTATAAGAAGTAATAAGCACTAACCATTTTGACAATCTTATTTGTATTGCCAAAGAAATCACTAACAGCTAGAACTCCCTTGGCAACAGCAACAACCACCAACTGAAGTTGGTGGGCAAAACAATGCACATAAAAAGCATACGGGTTGACATCCAACACCAATTTCTTCAAACCATTAAGTTCTCCACGCATATTTGAAGCCCCATCATATCCTTGTCCTCTCAATCTAGACATGGATAAATTATGTTTAACAAACATCGCATCCAAAGATCTTTTCAAAGAAGCGGATGTAGTATCAAGAACATGTTTAACACCAAGCAGTCTTTCCAAAGACTCCCCTTTTGGGTTCGTGAACTTGCATGCAACAAAATATAAAATTAGAGCAAGCATGTGAGAGTAGAGTAGTTACATTCATAATTAGAACAATCCTGAAAAATAACTAACCTTATAATCACATCCATTTGCTCTCTAACCGATACATCACGAGACTCATCAACAAGTAGAGAAAAATTACTATCACCAAGCTCATTCATTATCAATTTTGTAGTCACTTCGACACATGGTTGTACTACTTGTTTTTGGATTTTATGACAAGTCAATTGATGATTGCGAGGAGCATTTTGATGGACCACATCGGCTACATCTTTGTATCTTTCCGCATACCAATCCAACATCTCAAGGAAATTACTCATGTTCATGGAAGTAGTAGTCTCATCGTGCCCACGAAAAGCTAGACCTTGAGAGACAAGAAACCTTACCACACCTACAACAGCCCTCAAACGCTCTTCATATTCAATATGTGATTTCTCAACATGACAAGTGATTGCATATGACACACTTTGTTTTTGGTTTTTGAAATCTTCACACCATCTTCTAGCATTGTTGTGAGCGTTGTTTGGTCCACCTACATGAGCATTGAATATTTCCACTACCTTCTTCCAATTTTTGAACCCTTTCTTAGTGAAGACATCATGGACAAATTTGTCACCAATGCTTGGAGGCTTGAAAAGAAAACAATGTAAACAATAGGCAGATTTTGTCTCTTTACTATACTCTAGCCAGTCATAATCTTTATACCATGCTTCTTTGAAGTTCCGCAGATCTTTCCCAAAACGAGTACGAGGAAAATCATGACCAGACAAACGCCCCACACCTTTCGACAAATATGCCCTTCTCATTTCATCTCTAATTTCTGGAGTTGCATACTCTTCAATTTGCTTACGTGTGCCAGGATCAGAATCCACATCAGCTAAATCAAATGACGGAGGAATGCCCTACAACATCAAATGCACCAAAAATGAGTGTCTTGTTACCGCTAGTCGCCTGATTCCAACTAACATATCAAAGGATACAAAAAGACTAGAAGAGGATACCTGCTGGTGGTCATCGGAGTCAGTTGGTCGCTTCCGTTTGGTTGATCTCGCCGCTGAAGCTACTGCCTCTTCGACAGCAGCAGCCTCGGCATCGGCTTCTTCGAGTTCGACAACAGCAGCTATCCCTACGGCCACCCAATACACCTCCTCATCCAAATCCATCACCAACACTCAGTCAGTGGGCGCAGCTACTGCCCCGCCGGCGGCCACCCCCAGCTCCCCGCCGCTGGCCGCCCCCAAATCCACCTCTGGCCGCTAAAGCTACTGCTTCGCCGCCGGCCACCCCCAGCTCCCTGCCGCCGGCCACCCCCAAATCCATGGATGGCCACTGAAGCTACTGCCCCGCCGCCGGCCGCCCCTGACATGGCTTGAGACTGCGTCGGTATTTCCCCAAAGAGGAAGGGATGATGCAGCATAACGACGGTAAGTATTTCCCTCAGTTATGAAACCAAGGTTATCGAACCAGTAGGAGGATCACCACCACCCAATAAGCAACACCTGCACACAAATAAAAAATACTTGCAACCCGACGCGAAAAAGAGGTTGTCAATCTCTCTATGGTAAAAAGATAGATTAGGTAGTGATAGATAGGAGAGATAGATCTCTCAAGAGCACAAAATAAAAATGGCAAATAAAAAGTGCAACAATATATTTTTTGGTTTTTGGTTTTGTAGATCTGAAAACAAAGAGGCAAAAAGATAGATCGGAAAGCAATATGTTGGAAAATTAGACCCGGGGGCCGTAGGATTCACTAGTGGCTTCTCTCATGAGTATAGCACACGGTGGGTGAACAAATTAGTGTTGGACAATTGATATAAGATCAAATAATGATGACGATATCCACGACGATGATCATTATATAGGCATCACGTCTAAGATAAGTAGACCGACTCCTTCCTGCATCTACCACTATTACTCCATACATCGACCGCTATCCAGCATGCATCTAGTGTATTAAGTTCATGGAAAACGGAGTAATGCAATAAGAACGATGACATGATGTAGACAAGATCTATTCATGTAGGAATAGACCCCATCTTGTTATCCTTAATGGCAACGATACATGTGTGCCTTGCTGCCCCTTCTGTCACTGGGAAAGGACACCGCAAGATCGAACCCATCACAAAGCACCTCTTCCCATGGCAAGAAAAATCGATCTAGTTGGCCTAACTAAACCAAAGATTCGAAGAAGAAATACGAGGCTATAAGTAATCATGCATATAAGAGATCAAAGAAGACTCAAATAATATTCATGGATAGAAACTGACCATGAACTCAAAATTCATCGGATCCCAACAAACACACCGCAAAAGTTTACATCAAATAGATCTCCAAGAGACCATTGTATTGAGAATCATAAGAGAGAGAGAGAGGAAGCCATCTAGCTTCTGCCTACGGACCCGTAGGTCTATGGTGGACTACTCACGCATCATCGGAGAGGCACCTATGAAGAAGATGAACCCCTCCGTGATGGTGTTTAGATTGGATCTCGAGGTTCTGGAACTTGCGGCGGCTAGAATTGTGTTTCGTCAACTCCCCTAGGGTTTTCTGAATATTTGGGAATTTATAGGCATCAGAGGCGGTGGAGGGGGGCCCCGTGGAGGGCACAACCCATCAGGGCGCGCCCTGGTGGGTTGTGGCCTCCACAGCCCACCTATCTGGTACTTATTTGCTCCACTAGGTGTCTTCTGGTCCAAAAAAAATCTCCAAAAAGTTTCGTCGCGATTAGAATCCGTTTGGTAATGATATTATGTGAAGTAAAAAACAAGCAAAAACAACAACTGGCACTTTGGCACTATGTCAATAGGTTAGTCCCAAAAAATGATATAAAGTTGTTATTAAATGATTGTAAAACATCCAAGAATGATAATATAACAGCATGGAACAAGAAAAAATTATAGATATGTTGGAGACGTATTAGCATCCCCAAGCTTAATTCCTACTCGTCCTCGAGTAGGTAAATGATAAAAACAGAATTTTTGATGTGGAATGCTGCCTAACATGTTCATCTCATATTCTTTTCTTTTGTATAGCATGGATATTTGGACTTGTAAATGATTCAAAGCAATAGTCTAGTTTTAACATAATGACTTCAATACTCAAGCATGTTAACAAGCAACCATGTCTTTCAAAATATCAACACTAAAGAAAGTTATCCCTAGCCCATCATGCTCAATCATTGATCCATTCATGAAACACACTCAAATATTGTCACAGCCCTAGATATTCCTTGTATCAGTGGCATCAGTGAGCATTCATGGCATCATGTTTAAATTCAAATGAAACCTTAAATGGGGATGATCAAACCCTAGCACAAATAAAATTCAAAGAGGCTAAACTTAAAAAAATAATTTCAGTTATTCCAAAATGCTGTTAAGAAAAGTTCATCATTTTTTATAAGGGTGAGAACCTCTGAAAAATTGATCTAGCTATTTTTGGACCATTTGTGGATTTTGAATTAACTCATATAGTATTTGAATTGGAGCATTTTACTGCTATAAATATTTGTCATGCTCCAATAATTCTGAAAATAGGTGAGGGTCTCTGGAATAATTCATATTTTGGCCACAATTTATTTCAGGAGTTTTAAAAATGATTTAGTAATTTTAGTAAATCAAAACAGAGGAAATAAATTAGAAAAAATAATAAAATAGGAAAAGATAGAACCTCACCTGGCTTACCTGTGCAGCCCACCAGAGCCGGCCAGCCCATCGCCTCCCCTGTCGTCTTCCTCCTCGGACAGTAGGCAGACGCAGTGTCGCCCATGCGCGCCGCGAGCTCCACCTCCTGCTAGCCTCCCCGTCCTCGTCCCCTCGCCAGAGAGACGGCCTTGAGCTCCTCTCTCATTCGCCTCCTCCTATGGCCATTCTCCCCCTCGCCCTGGCCTGATTTGTGCCATGGCCGAAGTCGCCATGGCCGTGCCGTTGCAACCCCGCGGCCACCGTAGCTGCATCGTGCCCCTGAGCTGCTCATCGTCTCCGCCTTCTTGAGTTGCTCCTTACCTCCGAAGGAATCAGACCCCAAAGCCCCGGAGACGACGCGCGCGAGCTTCCTCTCCGTCCCCGGCCGCCGGACGACGTCGCCAAATTTGCCAGCCCCCTAGCTCCCCCGGCTGCGCCCTGCTGCCCCTCCGAACCGCTGTGAGCACCCGGTCTCCGTCCCCCTAACCCCGTCGTCGTTCGCGTCCCCTAGCTCCCCAAGCCGCCGCAGCAGAAGCTCCAGGCCGCCATTCATGGCGCCGCCATGGATAGGAAGGCCACAGCTCGTGGCTGAGCTTGTGGTCGTGCTTCTGGAGGCCCTAGGACGCCGCCTAGCCCCTCTGCTTGCTCGCCTGAGCCCCGTAGCGCCGCCCCTGTGCAACCCGTGCCGCTGCCGCCGCCAAACCTCGACGCCGACCTCTGTTCCGGACGCCCGAAGACCAGCCTCTTCCTCCCCTAGATGCGGGCGAGCGGGAGCTATCTCCCGGTGCCCTCAGCGCACCAAATGGCTGCCGGAAGTGCAAGTCCGGCGAGCCACCGCCGCGTTCTGTGGTCGCCGCCGGCTGATCTCCGGCGTGATGACGTGGTAGGCCCATTAGTGGCTAATCAAGCCACTAACTAACCCTCCAGCCACTGACAGTGGGCCCTGGCCCGAGTCAAACCCCGGGTTAACTCGGGATTAATCCCTGAGTCAATGACTGCAGGGTCCCACCTGCTAGTGATACTAGCCAGCCCTGAGAGACTGACCAGTGGACCCCACTGGTCAGGTCTGAGCAGGTCGGTCTATTGACCGCTGACACAAGCATGACGTCAGGCTGACGCAATAAATGATTTCTGTAATAGAAATAAATCCAGGAATTGTTTAAAACTTCTAAAATTCATAGAAAATAATCTGTAAGTCAGATTAAAATAATTTATATATGAAAAACGATCAGCAAAATCCAATGAATCTGTTTATGCCATGATCATGCATGTTTGAATAAGTAAACATCACTAAGTAGGTCATTTTATGATTAGGGCAAATTTGATAATTAGTTTTGGATTGAAATTTGATATATATTTGAATTCCACTTCAATTAACTTGGATTAATGTTGCATTAGGTCAATTCATCACCTTAACATGCCATATCATACATCTTGTTTGTTGCATAACATTGATTGTGCTCCTTTCTTATTTATCGGTGTTGTTCCCTCTCGGTAGACGTTACTCTGACGTTGAGAGCGATGCCACCGATGAAGACTCACTGTTATCTTCAGAAGTGTTAGGCAAGCAACCCCCCCCCCCCCCCTTGAGCATATTCGATACAATCCCACTCTCTCGCTCTTGCTCTCATTTCAATGCAATAGGACAATGCGAGTCAACTGCTACTTGTGTTGCGGTAGATGAACCCACTCCTTTGTATGACCTGTCATTGTCACAGTAAATAGCTGAACCAAGCAACCTAGCATACCTGGTAGATGCTTGAGCCATGTTGTGCTATCACCCTGTTATGCTTTGCTATGCTTAGAGTTGTGTCAGGTCTGATTCATCTGGGTGATGAACCGGAGTGAAACGATTGTGTCCTGATGATGAGGGTTAAGTGTTGAACCTGTTTTGGTAAAGGTAGCGATGAGAGGCCATGTAGGAGTACATGGTGGGTTGTCTCATTGAAGCCGCTCATAGGAACTGAGTTCCGTGTTTGTGTTCCAAGACTAGCTACTACCGCACATTGGGCTCCGGTAACTCGAGCTCTCTCGGCCTATTAACCTACCCTGTTCTCAGTCCAGGAGTTGCAGTAGTTCAAAACGTTGATAGGTGTGGCCGGGACTGTGAAGTGGATGAACGGCCCAATCGGGACCGGCTTGGGGCCCTGCACACAACGTTTGAGGCCATGTTGGAAACCTCGGCCGAACTTCCATTATGGGTTCCAACTCAGATAGGCGACTGCCTTGGACGTGAGTCGTTGTAAGTTAACGTCCGTGGCCGACTCCCTCGCCTGGCTTCCGCTTGAAGGTTGCCGAGGTGCCTTTTTACGTGCACATGGCGGTAACTGGCGGGAGCATGTGTGACGAAGTACACCCCTGCAGGGTAAACTATCTATTCGAATAGCCGCGTCCTCGGATATGGACTACTTGGAGACTTGCATTGTTCATAGATAATTTTAATTGGATACTCTAAAATGCTCCAGATAAGTGTGAGTGCTATGGATGGCTTCTCGTAGGAAGACGAGAGAGGATCCATAGTGGTGTATTGATGTGGTGAATATGTGGACTCGTGTGCGATATGCCACCTCAAGGAAGTACTCATAGTCGTAGTACAGGTTAGCCAAGAGTCAAAGCTGGCTTCTGCAATAAATTCCACAACCCCCTTTGTTGACAATGATGCATATGTAGATAGTTGTGATGTAAGTCTTGCTGAGTACCTTTGTACTCACGTTTGTTTATTTATGTTTTGCAGATGAGACTTCAGTCTCATTAGTGATTCATATAACGTGAAGTTCGATGTTGACCAGATTAGCTTGGGAATCCCAGACAGAGGTCTGGCTCCTTTGGTAGGGTTGTTGTAGCTTTTCAGGCTCTTCCAGCCACTTTTAGTAGATGTCTGTACCCAGACATGTAACTTCCGCTTGTTGTTTGTATGCTCTGAATGTTGGGTCATGTGACCCCTCCTGCTTGTAACATTATACTATGTTGGCTCTTCGGAGCCTCCTAAATAAATGTTATGTTGTAGAGTTTTGTTGTGATGCCATGTTGTATCTACGCATATCGTGCATAGTGCGTGTATGATTGAAATGCATTGGTATGTGTGGGATTCGACACCTAGCTGTATACCTTTAGTAGCCTGCTTTACGGGGAAATGCCTCTTTGTGCTTCCACCGTGCCTTGGTAGCTTGCTACTGCTCTGGACACATTGATTGACCGGCGTGTATCCTTCTTGCTGCTGTGTCTGTCCCTTCGGGGAAATGTCTCACAGTGTAATGGAGTCCATGTAGCCTGCTATGACTCGTATACACGCAGTTGATGACATTTATGTCCCACGGCGTAATGGAGTCCCTGTAGCTTGCTATGACTCGTCTACACACGCTGATGACCGACACCTGCATTGTTGGGTTACGTATGCCTGTCCCAGTACGGTTGTGCCACTTGGGTTTATAACTAGTCATGTCGACCCGGGTTCTTTGATGTGTGAATGCTAGCGACAAGTTCATATCCGTGAGCCAAAAGGCGCAAACGGTCCCGACCAAGGTAAGGTGGCAGCCGTGGGTTACCGTGCGTGAGGCCGCAAAGTGGTGTGACATGTTACAGGCTGGATTCATATGGCTTAGGATCGGGGTCCCGACAGCGTTGGTATCAGAGCTTGACTGCCTGTAGGATTACCAAGCCAAACTGGTCGATGTTGAGTCTAGAACTGCTTTAGTTATATAAGGGAATTGATTGTGGAAGGGAACGTAAGATTTTTTTACTCCTTTCCTCGTGTCATTCTAATTCTGAGTCATCCTCTTCTTTATTCTACGGGGATTAAGAACTAGGCTTTCTCATCTATCTATCAGGATGACGAGTTACTATGCTGGAGACTTATAGGAAAGTTGTTGTGTTCCTGGATCGATGTCTCTATAAGAATTCAGTTGTTTTGTTGTCAGTTTCATGCAGGTTGCCTCATATTTCATGCCCGTACAGCCGTTATGCTGTCCGAGTTATCCAAGGTTTCTAAATTGTCTGATGCAATTGCAAATTCCTTTCCCCTATTTCCGATGTCTTTGGGCCAGACAAAGCACACTAATTATTGTGTTGGGGTACTCCATTACCTCGACGTGTTTGTTGAAGTGTTAGGAAACCATGTTGTCTCAGTGAACCATCCAACGGTCTAATTGTGTCTTTGTTCCAGTGTGATAATTCTGGCCATCGTTATCGAAAGCATGCTGTGATGCTACTTAGTCAGTAGGTATTCTATTTCTGGGTTCTTGAACCCAAGAATCATTCTGCTCACTCCCGTTGATAGTGTTTGCTCGTTCCTTTAGGATGATTAGTAACCTTGTTATAGTCTTCAAGGTATGTGGTATATCATTCTTCCAATACCATGAACCAGTCATGGCAGAAGTTCCTCGTGAACTGAAGATCACAACAAGAGTGCTCTTCATGAGTCCTCCATTCTATAGTTGTGAGCCTGCCAATTCTTTCCTTTCTGCATGGATTATCTGGAAGAAACATGTTGAACTTTGTTCAACGTATACAATCTATGCATCTGCAACTCAAGGAAAATTAGGTGCTCTTGAGTTGCCCCTTTTCAATTGATCTCTGACCATTATCTATCAGTGGATAGTCAAGAGTAGTTGTGCATTCGTTCGTCGATGCCTATCATTCCTGTGGTGTGTCAGGTCATTCTATTTCAGAATGCCTAGGAGAAACAAACTCCAGTACCTCATCCATTTCTTGGATTGGGTCGAAGTAGTTGTATTCCGCAGATCAAAATGCAAATCCAGCTTTTGCTCTGTTCTACCTTGAAGTATTACCCTCTTTATGTCAAGAGTATCGTGAGAATTGCACCACCTCTCATGAATTCCTGATACAGTGGTACTTCTCGCCATCATTATTCATTCCTTGGCCTCCGTGTTGGTTGTAACCGGAACGTCGACAAGTGAACCGTGATGTGTGAAATCAATACTCCTAGCAATTCCATTGCTTGGAAGTTAATGGACAATAATTTCATTCTTGGTGTGTTGGTTATTGAATCATCATTCTAGGATTGATTGTGCCACCTAGTCCATCTTTCATGGTGCACTGTTCGTTCAACGAGTTAGGATTGTGTCAATCCTTCGCTCTTTGATCATATTATCTTGCCCTGAAAAGCAAGATTGTTCCCGAGCTTGATAACATATCGGTGGTTCATGATTTTCCGAATATCTTCTCGGAAGTATCACCGGGTTGTCCCCTGACCGTTATGTTGAGTTCGTGATCAAATTGGTTTCCTGTAAGCCACTCCTTCTCCAAGACTCTGTGTTGGATACCCCTGAGCTAGTTGGTTAAGCTAAACAACAACTTGGAGAGTTGAAAGATAAAAGCTTGATCTAACTTAGTTCATGTCAAAGGGATATCTTTTGTGTTGTGAGTGTGTTAAAGAAGGATGATATCTTCACCGATTGATCTTCGTGATCAATTGTTGTATTTATTGTCTTGTTCAATATCTGATTTGAACATGGGCTATCGTCAAATCAAAATCAGAACCAACGATTATCGTAATGTTGTTTTACTTGTGGATCTTTCCTCGAGCATACACCATTATATCTTTTGGTCTGACCAATGCTATCATCTTGTTCACATAGTTGTGGAATTCTATCTATGGATATTTCGATGAATTGTTGTTAAGCCCATCGACAATATCTTCATCTATTCCATGATTCATGATGGACACTTAGCTAGTGTTGGAAACTTTGTAGGCCATATCTTCATGCTCCGTTCATGAAGTATATGGTTGGTGAAAAGAAGTGACTTCCTCTAAGTTCACGTGCATTTGATGCAAGTTGCCGCCGTGAATTTAAGAAAGTTTTTCTTGCTTCCCTTGGAATCATCCCAAGTCAGTCATGCATGTGCGAAGTATGCTATGGTTTGATAGGTTGGCCACCTCCACTCCATATGTATCTCCTAGTACACCAAGCCACTAATTGATTTGTTCAAGGAAAAGAAGTTCTCTCTTAAGAGCTAATCATATGACTTATGTAAGGACTTTGCTATTCCCCAATGATGGTTCCCACCCAGAACTCGCTAGTGTTTTCTTGTAAGACTTCTATGTGGTCATGCTTGTCTTGGACAGTGTGTTCACATGTATCTTGCAATCCAGCTCATGTTTTGGAGTTGGTTTTCGTAGTTCATTTCCTGATAATCTCGCGACGTCATCCCGTCGATTTGTGTTGCAACCTTTCACTTTCAGACATGCTAAGTCTGGAATATCCTGGCACCAACCATATCTGAATCTCAGGCAGATATAATGGTTGGGATGTTTTCCAAGAATTATAATTTTGGTCTCGTTGAAACCGGTAAGGTGGTGTTGTGGCTAACACACCTAGCCGGAAGACCTATTATTATAGCATCTTGTATCAGCAACATTAGCCACTTCCCCGTGAGGATTTTGTATGACTTATTCTAGAAGTTGTTCTTCATGGACCCTTTTATGCCCCGAAGTCCGACCCTTACTTGATGTTCTAGATACCAAGCAATATAGTTTGGTTACCCTATTACATCAAGGAGAACATTAGAAGCGGAGTGCTAAATGTCTCTCGGTCGATCATCCAAATTTCGCTACCTTGGCATAGCTAAGGTGAAATCCTAGAAAGTGTTGTCCTCCTTTGCATCTGCATCCTCCATCACTATTCATCATGGTAGTATGATGTGTTGCCAGAATCCTTGGCATGGATGTTGGTAAAACCTTGATGAATATGGAAATGCTCAAGTTCTTGAGAGCAGGCTCAGACACTTGATTATACCCTCGGTATCAATTGGAATGTGCCTTCCGTTCGCCGAGTTGTCTTATAACTCTAGTTTCCTCTTCGCTCTGAGTATGCCATTCTTTCGAATTCCTTCAAACGATCATTTGTAAATTGTCTTAGCCTGGTATGAAGAGTTCCAATGATCTCTGTATCAAAAGTAATTCTTTTTGCCACTTAAGGGATAATCCTACGAGTCACCTTTCCTAAGGTGCCCGTTATGGTATGAAGGGCAACTAACTCCTCGCTACTTTGAAACCTCATCACCATCTGTTTTAGGTGTGGAATTGTTGCCTACCAAATTGAGCCTCCGTCATCTACCTCATTCCATAGTTCTCGATGTGTGTTTTGTGTCTCAGCTCTAGAGATGTTCTTATGTCTCATTCCATGAGTTGATCATGAGTCGCTCGATCTTCGTGAAGATCGATTCCTGTAGAGTTCTCCGTTCCTTCGTCGTCTTGTTGAGTGAAGGTCCCGAAGACAAAGACGTCAAGATCAATATGAGGCGACGAATCCACATCTTCAAGAAGGACGATTGGATCGTGAAGATTGTGATAGCTTAGTGTTTCCCCTTCCTCTTACCCTACGCCTGAATCTCGGGACGAGATTCTTGTTTAGTGGGGGTGAGTTGTCACATCCCTAGATATTCCTTGTATCAGTGGCATCAGTGAGCATTCATGGCATCATGTTTAAATTCAAATGAAACCTGAAATGGGGATGATCAAACCCTAGCACAAATAAAATTCAAAGAGGCTAAACTTAAAAAAAAAATTCAGTTATTCCAAAATGCTCTTAAGAAAAGTTCATCATTTTTGATAAGGGTGAGAACCTCTGCAAAATTGATCTAGCTATTTTTGGACCATTTGTGGATTTTGAATTAACTCATACAGTATTTGAATTGGAGCATTTTACTGCTATAAATATTTGTCATGCTCCAATAATTCTGAAAATAGTTGAGGGTCTCTGGAATAATTCAGATTTTGGCCACAATTTATTTCAGGAGTTTTAAAAATGATTTAGTATTTTTTACTAAATCAAAACAGAGGAAATAAATTAGAAAACAGAATAAAATAGGAAAAGATAGAACCTCACCTAGCTTACCTGTGCAGCCCACCAGAGCCGGCCCAGCCCATCGCCTCCCCTGTCGTCTTCATCCTCGGACAGTAGGCAGACGCCGTGTCGCCCATGCGCGCCGCGAGCTCCACCTCCTGCTTCCACCTCCTGCTAGCCTCCCCGTCCTCGTCCCCTCGCCAGAGAGATGGCCTTGAGCTCCTCTCTCATTCCCCTCCTCCTATGGCCATTCTCCCCCTCGCCCTCGCCTGATTTGTGCCATGGCCAAAGTCGCCATGGCCGCGCCGTTGCAACCCCGCGGCCACCGTAGCTGCATCGTGCCCCTGAGCTGCTCATCGTCTCCGCCTTCTCGAGTTGCTCCTCCCCTCCGAAGGAATCGGACCCCAAAGCCCCGGAGACGACGCGCGCGAGCTTCCTCTCTGTCCACGGCCGCCGGACGACGTCACCAAATTTGCCAGCCCCCGAGCTCCCCCGGCT
This sequence comes from Elymus sibiricus, assembly GCA_039707655.1. Lineage (NCBI taxonomy): Eukaryota > Viridiplantae > Streptophyta > Magnoliopsida > Poales > Poaceae > Elymus > Elymus sibiricus. The sequence goes on from CM077667.1 coordinate 53,861,728, forward strand.
GCGCCCTCCTGCCCCTCCGAACCGCTGTGAGCACCCGGTCTCCTTCCCCATAACCCCGTCGTCGTTCACGTCCCCTAGCTCCCCAAGCCGCCACAGCCGAAGCTCCAGGCCGCCATTCATGGCGCCGCCATGGATAGGAAGGCCACAGCTCGTGGCTGAGCTTGTGGTCGTGCTTCTGGAGGCCCTAGGACGCCGCCTAACACCTCTGCTTGCTCGCCTGAGCCCCGTAGCGCCGCCCCCGTGCAAACCGAGCCGCTGCCGCCGCCAAAGCTCGACGCCGACCTCTGTTCCGGCCGCCCAGCGACCAGCCTCTGCCTCCCCTGGATGCGGGCGAGCGAGAGCTATCGCCCGGTGCCCTCAACGCACCAAATGGCTGCCGGAAGTGCAAGTCCGGCGAGCCACCGCCGCGTTCTATGGTCGCCACTGGCTGATCTCCAGCGTGACGACGTGGCAGGCCCATTAGTGGCTAATCAAGCCACTAACTAACCCTCCAGCCACTGACAGTGGGCCCTGTCCCGAGTCAAACCCCGGGTCAACTCAGGATTAATCACTGACTCAATGACTGCAGGGTCCCACCTGCCAGTGACACTAGCCAGCCCTGAGAGACTGACCAGTGGACCCCACTGGTCAGGTCTGACCTGGTCGGTCTATTGACCGCTGACGCAAGCATGACGTCAGGCTGACGTAATAAATGATTTCTGTAATAGAAATAAATCCAGGAATTGTTTAAAACTTCTAAAATTCATAGAAAATAATCTGTAAGTCAGGTTAAAATAATTTATATATGAAAAACAATCAGAAAAATCCAATGAATCTGTTTATGCCATGATCATGCATGTTTGAACAAGTTAACATCACTAAGTAGGTCATTTTATGATTAGGGCACATTTGATAATTAGTTTTGGATTGGAATTTGATATATATTTGAATTCCACTTCAATTAACTTGGATTAATGTTGCATTAGGTCAATTCATCACCTTAACATGCCATATCATACATCATGTTTGTTGCATCACATTGATTGTGCTCCTTTCTTATTTATCGGTGTTGTTCCCTCTCGGTAGACGTTACTCTGACGTTGAGAGCGATGCCACCGATGAAGACTCACTGCTATCTTTAGAAGTGTCAGGCAAGCAACCCTCCCTTGAGCATATTCGATACAATCCCACTCTCTCGCTCTTGCTCTCATTTCAATGCATTAGGACAATGCAATTCAACTGCTACTCGTGTTGCGGTAGATGAACCCACTCCTTTGCATGACCTGTCATTGTCACAGTAAATAGCTAAACCAAGCAACCTAGCATACCTGGTAGATGCTTGAGCCATGTTGTGCTATCACCCTGTTATGCTTTGCTATGCTTAGAGTTGTGTCAGGTCTGATTCATCTGGGTGATGAACCGGAGTGAAACGATTGTGTCCTGATGATGAGGGTTAAGTGTTGAACCTGTTTTGGTAAAGGTAGCGATGAGAGGCCATGTAGGAGTACATGGTGGGTTGTCTCATTGAAGCCGCTCATAGGAACTGAGTTCCGTGTTTGTGTTCCAAGACTAGCTACTACCGCACATTGGGCTCCGGTAACTCGAGCTCTCTCGGCCTATTAACCTACCCTGTTCTCAGTCCAGGAGTCGTAGTAGTTCAAAACGTTGATAGGTGTGGCCGGGCCTGCGAAGTGGATGAACGGCCCAATCGGGACCGGCTTGGGGCCCTGCACACAACGTTTGAGGCCATGTTGGAAACCTCGGCCTTGGACGTGAGTCGTTGTAAGTTAATGTCCGTGGCCAACTCCCTCGCCTGGCTTCCGCTTGAAGGTTGCCGAGGTGCCTTTTTACGTGCACATGGCGGTAAGTGGCAGGAGCATGTGTGATGAAGTACACCCCTGCAGGGTAAACTATCTTTTCGAATAGCCGCGTCCTCGGATATGGACTACTTGGAGACTTGCATTGTTCATAGATAATTTTAATTGATACTCTAAAATGCTCCAGATAAGTGTGAGTGCTATGGATGGCTTCTCGTAGGAAGATGAGAGAGGATCCATAGTGGTGTATTGATGTGGTGAATATGTGGACTCGTGTGCGATACGCCACCTCAAGGAAGTACTGATAGTCGTAGTATAGGTTAGCCAAGAGTCAAAGTTGGCTTGCTGCAATAAACTCCACAACCCCCTTTGTTGACATTGATGCATATGTAGATAGTTCTGATGTAAGTCTTGCTGAGTACCTTTGTACTCACGTTTGCTTATTTATGTTTTGCAGATGAGACTTCAGTCTCATTAGTGATTCGTATAACGTGAAGTTCGATGTTGACCAGATTAGCTTGGGAATCCCAGACAGAGGTCTGGCTTCTTTGGTAGGGTTGTTGTAGCTTTTCAGGCTCTTCCAACCGCTTTTAGTAGATGTCTGTACCCAGACATGTAACTTCCGCTTGTTGTTTGTATGCTCTGAATGTTGGGTCATGTGACCCCTCCTGCTTGTAACATTATACTATGTTGGCTCTTCGGAGCCACCTAAATAAATGTTATGTTGTAGAGTTTTGTTGTGATGCCATGTTGTATCTACGCATATCGTGCATAGTGCGTGTATGATTGAAATGCATTGGTATGTGTGGGATTCGGCATCTAGCTGTATACCTTTAGTAGCCTACTTTACGGGGAAATGCCTCTTTGTGCGTCCACCGAGCCTTGGTAGCTTGCTACTGCTCCGGACACATTGATTGACCGGTGTGTATCCTTCTTGCTGCTGTGTCTGTCCCTTCGGGGAAATGTCTCGCAGTGTAATGGAGTCCATGTAGCCTGCTATGACTCGTCTACGCGCAATTGATGACATTTATGTCCCATGGCATAATGGAGTCCCCGTAGCTTGCTATGACTCGTCTACACACGCTGATGACCGACACCTGCATTGTTGGGTTACGTATGCCTGTCCCTGTACGGTTGTGCCACTTGGGTCTATAACTAGTCATGTCAACCCGGGTTCTTTGACGTGTGAATGCTAGTGACATGTTCATATCCATGAGCCAAAAGGCACAAACGGTCCCGACCAAGGTAAGGTGGCAGCCGTGGGTTACCGTGCGTGAGGCCGCAAAGTGGTGTGACATGTTACAGGCTGGATTCATATGGCTTAGGATCGGGGTCCCGACAAATATTAGCTATGCCCAATGCTCAAGTACGATCATAGTGCCCCCTAGTTGGTGCTTTATAACAGAAGATGGAGACTCAAAGTAAAAATAAAAATTGCATAAAGTAAATAGATAGGCCCTTCGCAGAGGGAAGTAGGGATTTGTAGAGGTGCCAGAGCTCAAAGTTTTACATTGAGAGAGAAAAAAATAATATTTTGGCTGGCATGCTTTTCCTGTCAACGAAAACGACAAAGTAGCTCACAATACTTTCCATGCTAGATATATCATAGGCGGTTCCCAAACAGAAAATAAAGTTTATTCCTTTTTCCACCAAACTTTCACTTTCCATGGCGGGCCGTATCCACGGTTGCCTTCCATACCAACACTTTCCAAGGAATTTATTATTTGACAACATAAAGTAAATATTTTTTTTTCATTTTTTTCATTTCGGGAATGGGCATCCCTATTACCGCCGCACTCTCGTGCAATGACAAGTGAATAAGCACTCATCTTGAGAATAACACATATAGCATGGAAAAATATTGGACACTCCCCACCGTTTCATGAGCGGTACGAGCACACGAAAGAGAAAATTTATTTTGAAAATTTAGAGATGGCACATACAAATTTGCTTGGAACGGCATGGAAATACCGCATATAGGTAGGTATGGTGGACTCATAAGGCAAAACTTGGTTTAAGGATTTTGAATGCACAAGTAGTATTTCTACTTAGTACAAAATGGAGGCTAGCAAATAGATTGAGAAGCAACCAAACCAAGAAACGAAAATTCACATAAGTGAGCATTGAGCATAACTAACACCGAATAATGCACCATAAGTAGGATGTAACTTCATTGCATAACTATTGACTTTCGTGCATGCATAGGGAATCACAAACCTTAACACCAATATTCCTACTAAAGCATAATTACTCACCAACATGACTCACATATTAATATCATCATGTTTCAAAACTATTACAAGGAATCAAGTTTAATTTGTCCAATGATCTTCATGAAAGTTTTTATTATATCCTCCTTGGATATCTATCACTTTGGAACTAGTTTCATATATTGCCATTGCTTTTTTGACAAGCTCAAACAAATCTAAGTGAAGCACATGAGCATAAAGATTTCATCTCTCAAAAAGGTATAAGTGAAGCATGAGAGTATTTCTTAAAAATTTACTAGCTCTCAAATTAATCTAAGTGAAGCATGAGAGTATTTATACAAAAAAATTCCAAGCTCACCGTGCTCAAAAAGATATAAGTGAAGCACTAGAGCAATTCTATAGCTCAAAAAGTTTAAGTGAAGCATATAGAGCAATTCTAACAAATCATAGCATAATTTTGGCTCTCTCAAATAGGTGTGTCCAGCAAGGATACAAGTGACAAACTAACAAGCAAAGCAAGCAAAGACTCAAACGATACAAGACGCTCGAACCAAAACACATGATATGTGACGAATAAAAATATAGCTCCAAGTAAAATACCGATAGTCGTTAGAAGAAAGAGGGGATGCCACTCGGGGGCATCCCCAAGCTTAGTTGCTTGTTTCTCTTTGGACATATCTTGGGGGTGCTGTAGCATCCCCAAGCTTAGGCTCTTTTCACTCCTTATTCCTTCATCCATCGTGATCTCACCCAAAACTTGAAAACTTCAATCACACAAAACTTAACAAAATCTTCGTGAGATCCGTTAGTATAATAAAGCAAATCACTACTTTAGGTGCTGTTGCAAACCCATTCATATTTTATTATTGCATTATACCTACTGTATTTTAACTTTACCATGGTTCATACCCTTCACTATAACCCATAGATCCATCAAAACAAGCACACAATGCAACGAAAACAGAATCTGTCTTAAACAGAACAGTCTGTAGTAATCTGTACTCTAACCATACTTCTGTAACTCTAAAAATTCTGAAAAATTAGGAAAACGTAAAGAATTTGTATAGAAACACTGTGTTAAAATTTCAGCTCAATATCACTTTCCAGTAAAAACTGAAAATTCATATACTGGACGCAAAGTTTCTGTTTCATATTCAGCATCGCTTCTACTCATCTTATGAATCATCCTAAAGGCTCTACTTGGCACAAACACTAAATAAACCATAAAAACACAATCATAACAGGGGCATAATTGTGTCAACACTCAAAAACAGAAAGGAAAAAGAAAAAAATTCATTCATTCATTGGGTTGCCTCCCAACAAGCGCTAGCGTTTTTACGCCCCTAGCTAGGCATAACGCATAGATTCAAGTATTGTCATCTTTGGTTTTCAACTCTTCAATCATGCAACTAGATTTCTTCAAGGATTTAGCATGCATGCTCTCAATGACAACACTTCTAGGAAGAAAACCAAAAAATTCATTCTTGTAAATAGGGTCTCTTATGATTTCAACAAAGTCGAGATGAATGCTAATCATTTTAAGATCCCCCTAGTGACTACTAGGTGTAGCAACTTTGTTCTTAGTGACTTTCGTGGTCTTACCAATTTTTACGGGAGTTTTTTCAATAGTTTTGATAGAAGAAAAAGCCGAACCCAAATTACTAAAAATCTCTTCCAACTTATCAATCCGGTAAGGACTCTCTTCTACCCTTTCGTTAACTACGGTTTCTTTTTCCTTTAACAATTTAAAAGCATCTCCCGCCTTAGACCCAATTTTATTAGCAAGATTATGCATTTTCATATCCAAATTTTCAAGATGTTCTTTGGTAATTATCTACTTTTCAATAGCATCTAATCTCTCCATAACATGTTCGAGAGTTAGAGTTGTTTCATTGATCATAAGAGGTGGTGATCCCACTAAACTTCCCATAGCATTAAAAGCATCCAAAGATGGACACATCAAGAAATTCCCACCGGTAATCGTATCAAGGACGAATCTATACCAAGTGGTGATGCCAACATAAAAACTGCGAAGAAGAACAACTGTAGATTGCTTATGGATAGATCTATTATGAGCATTGCAAATCCTATACCAAACATCTTTTAGGTTCTCCCCTCCCCTTTGCTTAAAATTAAGAACCTCATTATCGGCAGTACACGCAATAAAGGAAGAACTAGCCATAATGGCAAGGCAAGAGATCTGACGAGAAAAAGGCAAACGAAAAAGAGGGCGAATAAAACGGCAAATTGGTGAAGTGGGGGAGAGGAAAACGAGAGGCAAATGGCAAATAATGTAATTGGAAGGAGATGATATTTGTGATTAGGAACCTGGTAGATGATGATGGAGTCTCCTCGGCGCCTGAGATTGGCACGTAGAAGAGACCGCCTCCTCCCCGGCAACGGCGCCAGAAATTCCTTTGACGTGGCTTGAGACTGCGCCGGTATTTCCCCAAAGAGGAAGGGATGATGCAGCACAGCGACGGTAAGTATTTCCCTCAGTTATGAACCCGAGGTTATCGAACCAGTAGGAGGATCACCACCACCCAATAAGTAGCACCTGCACACAAATAATAAATACATGCAACCTGACGCGAAAGAGAGGTTGTCAATCTCTCTACGGTAAAAAGATAGATTAGGTAGTGATAGATAGAAAAGATAGATCTCTCAAGAGCACAAAATAAAAAGGACAAATAAAAAGTGCAACAATATATTTTTGGCTTTTTGGTTTTGTAGATCTGAAAACAAAGAGGCAAAAAGATAGATCGGAAAGCAATATGTTGGAAAAGTAGACCCGGGGCCTGTAGGATTCACTAGTGGCTTCTCTCATGAGTATAGCACACGGTGGGTGAACAAATTACTGTTGGGCAATTGATAGAAGATCCAATAATGATGACGATATCCACGGCGATGATCATTATATAGGCATCACGTCCAAGATAAGTAGACCGACTCCTGCCTGCATCTACCACTATTACTCCATACATCGATCGCTATCCAGCATGCATCTAGTGTATTAAGTTCATGGAAAAATGGAGTAATGCAATAAGAACGATGACATGATGTAGACAAGATCTATTCATGTAGGAATAGACCCCATCTTGTTATCCTTAATGGCAACGATACATGCGTCCCTTGTTGCCTCTTCTGTCACTCGGAAAGGACACCGCAAGACCGAACCCATCACAAAGCACCTCTTCCCATGGCAAGAAAAATCGATCTAGTTGGCCTAACTAAACCAAAGATTCGAAGAAGAAATACGAGGCTATAAGTAATCATGCATATAAGAGATCAAAGAAGACTCAAATAATATTCATGGATAGAAACTGATCATTAACTCAAAATTCATCGGATCCCAACAAACACACCGCAAAAGTTTACATCAAATAGATCTCCAAGAGACCATTGTATTGATAATCATAAGAGAGAGAGGAAGCCATCTAGCTACTGCCTACGGACCCATAGGTCTATGGTCGACTACTCACGCATCATCGGAGAGGCACCTATGAAGAAGATGAACCCCTCCGTGATGGTGTTTAGATTGGATCTCGAGGTTCTGGAATTTGCGGCGGCTGGAATTGTGTTTCGTCGACTCCCCTAGGGTTTTCTGAATATTTGGGAATTTATAGGCATCAGAGGCAGTGGAGGGGTGCCCCGTGGAGGGCACAACCCATCAGGGCACGCCGGGGGCCCCCTGGCCCGCCCTGGTGGGTTGTGGCCTCCACAGGCCACCTCTCTGGCACTTCTTTGGCCCACGGGGTGTCTTCTGGTCCAAAAAAATCTCCAAAAAGTTTCGTCGCGATTGGACTTTGTTTGGTACTGATATTCTGCGAAGTAAAAAACAAGCAAAAACAACAACTGGCACTTTGGCACTATGTCAATAGGTTAGTCCCAAAAAATGATAAAAGTTGTTATAAAATGATTGTAAAACATCCAAGAATGATAATATAACAACATGGAACAAGCAAAAATTATAGATACGTTGGAGACGTATCAGCCCCAGCCCCCCACGGCCCCACTGCCCGACTGCCGGCCCCCGTCGCTGGGCGCTGGCCCGACCTGCAGGCTGCAGCAGCCAGCCAATGCCAACATATGCAAAATCCGCCCCTGCGCCCGGGAACTGCTGGCGGCTGTTCTGGATGCCTGGATCGATGGAGGGGGAAGCGGGGCGGTGCTGGATCGATGGAGGGGGGAATGGGGAACTGCTCGATGCCTGGCTGGCGTTTGCTGGATCGATCGATTGTTTGGGCCTGTAGAAAAATAGCCCAGTCCATCGGCGGACCGACCCAACCAAATCACTCACCCCTTCGTTTTCGTGGATGGATGGCTCCCTCACGCCCGCACCGCACGAACAGAAGCGTCGCCGCCGCCGCTGGCTTTCAGCATCAGCATCAGCTCCTAGGTGGGGGTCGATCCTTCGCTGCCGGCGACCCGGGGCGGCCGCCCCAGCTCGCCCCAATGGTGGGTCCGCCACTGGATTCAACTAGTCTCAGTCTCCAGATGAGTATGAATAGAGTTATACAACCTAATCTTACAATTTGGAATACCTCTTACAATGTGACAATGAGATGAAACTAGTATGAAGATGGATGACCAAAACTAGAAGGATCTCCGGTGGTTCTTCTTCTCTGGATCTCTTCTCTCTCTGTTCTAGATGGTGTGACGGCGGCTGGATCTCTCTGGTGATGTGTTTCCCTTTACGAAAGTTGTTCCTCTAGATGAGGGGGAGTCCCTGACGCCTCATATGAGCGCTCGTATGGTTGGTCGTCTTGCATTCTACTGTGCCCGGCCTGATGGTGAATCCTCCTACATGGAAGTTTCTCCATTTGGTTTGATTTGTAGTAATGCCCCTTGATTTCCTTCCATAAATGCATTTTTCTACCAAAAAAAAAGGAAAAACGAGTTTTCTTGTCTCTCAAAGGATTAGCGTTAGAAATAACCGAGAAATAACAAAACCCCGATGAAAACCAAGTCAAAACTCCTTATAAAAAATCATAAATTCTCGTGCCATCATCCATCCATCCACAGTTCATCTAAAAAAGCATAAAAACACATAAGCCCATCCATCCATCCGCCCATAATAAGCCACAAAGGTATACAAAACACATGGATGATCTATCCATCGATAAATCATCAAGAAACACATCTAACCGTGAAGCTTCGTCACGAAGCCTTACTCTATTTCCATTCGCCCCTTTCCCAAACCTCTTGCCGGATTCGACAGATTCCTCCACCGTCGTCCACTAAAAAGTAAATCACGCCGGATGAAGGTAATGGATGTCGTCGATAGGGCGTCCTTGTTTGAGAGTGCACTTTCATTTGCCGTGAGTGATGATTTATTCACGGAGACGCACACAGCCTCAATCAACGGTATCAAGAATTTCATCTACCTGAATTCGGAGGACGGGCGGAAGCGGAGACAAAGATGATGGCGGTTGATGCATCGTCGGAGGCTGCGTAGCTGGAGCCGCACGAGCTCGAAGAGAGTGACTTCGAGCTGGAGGAAGACGAGAACGAGGAGGTGAAGCTATTTTAGTTCGTATGTAGTCCATATTAAAATATTCAAAATATCCATCCTATAGAAAAAAGAGGTCACAGAAAAGCGTACCACTACAGGATGTGCTACATGCACATATCTGAGATGGTGTTGCCTGCAAAAATTGCCTCAGATAAGGTAAAAAAAGGTTGCACACGAAATGAAACAGAGTTGTAGGCAACATCAGGATTCAAGGCATATATCACAACCACATATCCATAATTTATAAAAAAGAGCATAAGGAAAATATCCATCCATTCATAATTCATCTACAAGAACATAAGGAAAATATCCATCCATCCGTAATATGTCACAAAGGTACAAAAGACACATGGATGTATCTATCCATTGATAAATCATCAAAAATAGCGTTAAATGTTTTTCATAAATGCATTCACAATAGTAGTGTGAGTTCAATTCCATCTGTCTGAATTCTCGTTGTGGAAACTGAACCTAGTTGTGGTCGTCTGGCTGAATTCTTTTGAAAGATCCTTGAGTTCTTTCGTGAGCACTGAAGATCCACAATAGAATACACCTGTAGATTCTTGTACATATTCACTACTGTACGACAAAGTTTAAATCTTATATGACAAAGTGTATGTTGAACTTAGCTCACCAATGCGAGAGTTCTTGTGAGCACTGGCCAAAGATGAAAACACTCTTCTCCGGTCAGGTCTTGCAAAATGCGTCTGAATCGACAATAGAAGAGCAGAAAAAGATACCAGAAAATCAAGGAAGCGGACACGTGGGATGGGATGAGAAGAGGTGGCAAGATACCTTGTTTCTAGTTCTAGAGATGATATCCACGCCATATTTGGCATGTTGGAGTGACTGAACCATGGCAATAAACGCCGATCTTGCATCGCCTTCTTCATACACGCTGGTGAGATAATTGTGGACCTCTATTACACTCTGCAATTGCCATATATTTAGTCCACTTCCTGGTTATGTTACTGGACAAACCGTTAAATTTAAGGAAGTTATCGAGTCGGATAAGTACACTGTGGTCTCTCTCAGAAATTTCACTTATGAGTCCTCTGCACCAGTCGAAGGATGCTTGCTCTTGTGTAACCCAGTAGAAGTAAGCTCTCGCTGGCCAATTGTTCTTGAAGCTGACTTCCTCAGGACCACATGTGGTATCCACCTCCTGTTTCATCAACTCATTTTGTCAGTTATATTCTTTCTCGAAAAGGATTGTTTGTTATGTTCTCTTCTAAGTTATATCAGCATAGCATTTGGAATACTTTGCAGTGGAGAAAATTTACATCGGTGGACATGATATTATTCAAGATTTCTTTTAGTATGCCGAAGAAAGTAGTGGTGCCAAACCCAAGACCGATAAGCAAAAGAATGTCGTATTTCTTGTAATTTTGCACCGGTGCACCGTAAGGGCCGTCAAGAAAGATCGTAGGAAGCCTGAAGGAGACACATCGATGATAATGATGATACATTTGATATTTTTTTTACTCAAAACTAACTGAATTTGCGTTGTGAAGGAAACAAGCTCACCTGATTTCATTCCTAGAAGTAACATGGCTTCCATCAGGCAACAACGGTTCTGCCACACGGCCCGGAAAGACATACTGTATGAATATGAAATTAAATTCTTCATTTTTGGATAACCATGTTTTCTCTGAAATCAATCTCCGGCCTTTGCATTGATAGATTTCGTGCACACATCCATAGCAGTTTATTGACAAGTGTCCGATCATACAAAAGGTGTAAAATAAAGGATCCTACTTTTGTACAAAGCCACAAACTGATTGCTTGTATTTTCGTGAACTGACCTCAATGAACAAGTTCCGGAGTTGAGATGGCCAGTCACCCAGGGTGTGGATATGCAGAGAGAGATAGTCATCTCCAGGTGCAGAGGTGATGGGGAGTCGATGCCTGTAAGATGGTCACCAGGTAAAATCATAATATCTTGGTCATGCATGTCTGCAGAAGGGGGTAAAGTGATAGTACTAGTACCATTTAGAAGACGAGATAGCAGTGCATTTGACAAACATATACATCCAGTGGCGGAGGACGGACAGAAATTGAGGTGGGGCGGGCTTTGGTCACTCGTCGCCGGCAACGCCGCCGCGCCGATGTGCCACCTTGTAGCTTGCCTGCGGCGGATAAATCAAGGTAGGGCGGCCGCCAACCCTTGCCCTACCGGGTCCTCCGCCACTGTATACATCCCACCACTCTCGTACTTGAAACCATATGGCTTTCCTATTGTAAGACATAGCATGTTTCCAGGAAGTAATATAGCCTGTATAGGAGTATAGCACGTGACAACAGCATGGATTAGCAAGTAGCTATATAGTACTTCCTTTGTAAAAGAATATATGAGTGTTTATATCACTACTTTAATGATCTAACACCCTTATATTTCTATACAGAGGGAGTATTAACTAACAGTAAGAAAGAACCAAGTCATGGCGTGTTTCTTTTCCTTAAGTTGTACTAAATGAGCGACAATTAATATGAATTGGAGAGAGTACTATAAATCTGGTGGCCTTGGAGTACCTTTAGCAAGCGGTTTTGCTAGATCACATCTAGATGTGACATAAGTATTGCACATCTAAGTCCTATGACATTGATTTTACGCGGAGATTCGCGTGACTATTTCTTTTTAGTTTTAGTTTTTTTCTTTTTATGCTTGATTGAGTCATTTAGATGTGCAATAACTATATCACATCTAGATGTGCCCTAGACACACCCGCAAGCGGGTGCATGCGGAAGTTGTTCCAGCGAACCATTCTCATAATTCTCTTGCAGGCATAGGAAAGGGATTGGACTACCAGCTGGTACATCCAGCTCTCGTGGACCGTCTTGGTGGCATGCCCCGTCATCGGGGTCGGGGCTATTGTCATGCTCTCCAGCTTCACCTCAGCTGCCGCGCGCATCAACGTCTCCAGCTGCCACACCTGCGATTAATGGAGGCAGCCTTGAGCAATCTATCGCTCCTTGGCTTCGTTGATACTCCCCCCGTTCATAAATTTAAGATTTTTAACTTTTTACTGATTCAGATGTATATGAACGCATTTTAGTGTGTTTGTTTACTCATTTCAGTCCATATGTAGTTTGTATTAAATGTTCCCACTTATATACTTGCTACCATAGAGGCTATGAAAAACATCTTATGAGATGGTATAAACCACTAACACCTGGCTCTTAGATCCGAAAGTCCCGTCCCTCGCGTCGCCCTTGGGGGCGACACGGGGGAAACCTCTCGTCGCCGGCGCCCCAGGCTCCTTCCTCGTCTCCCCTCGCGTCGCCGCCACCAGAGGGGCCAGCCGGCGAAGCTTGCGCAGGTTCCCGGGACGGTGGCGGCGGGGCGCTTCGTGTGGTGCTGTTGCGACACGGCAGCTGCGGCTGCAAGTGGTGCGGGGCGTGCGTGCATGCAGGGTCTTGGTCCCGGGCATTCATGGAGGATTGATCCGGATCCTTGTGGGGTCCACCGGCTTGCCGATTCCCGGATCTGGAGCAGGGCGGCGCTGGGCACTGCGTCTGGTGTCGGCAGCGTGCCTGGCCATGGCGGCGCGTTTGCCGTTCCCTGACCCGTGTGGGTAGGGATGTAAACGGATCGGATCGGATCGGATAATGCTTTTACCATATCCTTTACCATATTTTTTGTCGGATTCGGAGCGGAGCGGATAATGACCGGATGCAGATTCGAATGCGGATTATATCGGACTATGGATTCGGAGTGGAAGCGGAGCGGACTCGGATCGGAAACGGACAAAAAATATTGATGTAGATATTCTCCGCAATAGTATATTTCTACAGGCGATCTATATAGAGAAGAACAGTACATATATAAGTAACCAACCATTTTTTACTGCTTATAATGGGATTACTAGCTTACAAGCTGCAGCAAGCATGACTGATGGTTCTTGTACGTGCATGTTAACTAGTCGATACGTGTTCTTAATGGGATTAATAGCTTACATCACAGATTCATATAATCATAGTGTTCTCTAATCAACCATAAAATAGGTTTAAATAGTAGCTAAGTTAATTAGTAAGTAGTACAGTACGTGTTCTTAAGTTTATTGGCTGTGCTTATTCGTGCATGTAAGATTGTAATAAGGAATTAGTTATATTATATTTATATATGTGATTCTGAAAAGTGGACTATTTGGATATTTGGGCTAAACTTATCGGATAATCCTATTTGACAATGTCGGATAATCCTAAAAATATACCGGATAATCCATATCCGTCGGATATTGCCAATACCATATCCGCTACCATATCTGTCGGATATCCGGTTGACCAAAATCCGTATCCGCATCCATATCCGCCGGATCCGTGAAAGTGCATAACATATCCTTAAAAACGGATGCGGATGCGGATTTGGAACGGAAATTATCCGTACCATTTACATCCCTACGTGTGGGCTGTGGCTTGGTGCACGGGATCGGCACAGTTGGCCTCCTGGCGTGCAAGCAGCTGCAGGTCGCGGCGGCAAGTGCCAGCAATTTGGGCCGGCCAAATCAGGAACGGCGCTGGTCTAGCCCATCCTCCATCCGTGACTGGATCTTGCTGCCCATGCGTGCCTGCCGACAAGACATCTAGGCGGCCACAGACCGGAGCAGCACATGTGGCTAAAGCTTCGACCGCCGCCGGTGGTACAATACGTGGTGGAGCTTGGAGGCTCCATTGTAGTCTTGCGGTGGTCGCGTCTGCGCGCATGCTGAGATGGACCGGTTGATTTATCGGATTCGGCCTCGACTGTCGTTGGGGCGACATGGTGTCTTGTTCGGGGGACTCGGTGCGGCTTGTCTACTCATCTCCGTGTGGTGCAGGTGGTGACGGTGGTGCCCGTTGAGATCTCCGTTCTCTTGGCCATTGACGAGTTTCGGATTGCTCCGCTGAAGATATTTATTGGGTGCTTGACGCATCTAGATTTCTGGATCGGATGTGATTCGGTCATGTGCGCCTTGATTTCTGCCCGAGCGGCTTCAAGTGGGTGTGACGCGAAGCTTTGTTGTCTGTTGACAGTATGGGACACGTCAGTATTTTGATTTCCATAGTGAAGACAGTGTCAGAGAACGTCATGGTGGCTACGGTATGAGGCCTTGTAATGATTGATCGAGTCTTCGTAGCGATGAGCACTTTGCTTGGTGATTCGTGACTCGTGGCAGCGGCATCGACAAGTGGGGGCGGCAGCACAGGCGGAGTACAGAGTCTTAGCTTTCAGGGTGAAAGCCCAAGGTCTGGCCTTAATTGGTTGTGCCTGGCAGTGACCTTGTTGGAGGCACTGTTTTGAGAGCGCGGATCTTCTCCAGGGTGAAAACCTAAGATCTAAGATCGGGCGATGACGGTATTTCTGCACTGTTTCCTTCTTATAGGCGTCGCTTTTGGAGAATTGGGACTTCGGGTGTTGTCCGGTGGTGGTTCGTGCTGCAGCTACAAGGAATTGATCACTATAGCGGGTTCTTTCTTTTTTTCTATTTTTTCTGTCTTTTGGCTGTGTGCTTCCGTAATGTCTTTACGACATTGCGTTGTTGCAGAGGCTGGGTGTAATCGATATCTCCTTGATATTAATATATTCCCTTTATCGAAAAATGAAAAACATCTTATATTTGTGAAGGCACGGCGAGGTTCCGGAGCCGCAGCAGGCGAGCACCTGAACAGCTTTTCAGAAACTGGGATGGCATGTGTCCAATGTTAGCACACCTTTGTCAAATTTCAAGGGGCTGTTGTAGCAATGTGTGTACCTTCAGGATTCTACTAGTTATGGGTCTAGGCGTGGCTGAATATGCGTTTGTATTGAGCAGCGCTGGATATGTATTAGCATGGATCAACACTGGACGCAGCCGTGCTTGCTTGCGCTGTGCGTGGTCTGTTGGCCGAGAGTTGTGGAACTTATGCTACTTTGAATTTGTTAAATTTATCGAGGCTGCGTCTGATCGGGGCCAATGCTCCAGGGACAACATAGTTTCATCATGTTAGTACAACCCATAAATTTCCTGTGCTGGAACGTCCGGGGCCTCAATTGCCCGGCGCGTCGGTCAACGGTCAACACCACCATCGCCTCCTCCTCCTGCCACGTTGTCTGTCTGCAGGAGACGAAGCTCGACAATGTCGACCAGTTCACGGCTGCCTTCCTTGGGGGCCACCGCCTTCGTAGTTTTGCGCATCGGCCTGCAAGTGGCACCAGAGGGGGTATCCTGCTGCTATGGGACGACCTGCTTGTTGAGATGTCAAGCATTGTTGACACAACTTTTTGCCTCTCCGCCTTGGTCCTTGTTCGCGAGTAGGGCGAAACTTTCAAGTTAACCACCGTGTATGGCCCCACCGATAACTCTCTCAAAGACGCCTTCTTCGCCGAGCTGCTCGGGTAGAAACCACCCGCGGGGATACCCTGGCTTACATGTGGGGATTTCAACCAAATCTATCGTGCGAGAGATAAGAACAAGAGGCAAGTGAATCGCAGTCGGATCAACCGCTTCCGCGCAACCCTTGATAACTACGAGCTCAAAGAGATCCATCTTCAGAACAGAAGGTTCACATGGAGCAACGAGAGACAAAACCCGATGCTCTGCAAGCTTGACTCCTTTTTCTGCAACGCAGAGTGGGACACCGCCTTCAACTCACATGTGCTTCATGCCCTATCCTCCTCCCTATCCGACCACTGCCCGCTCCTGTTGGCCGACGATAAGGGGCCTAGGCGGCCTAGGACTTTCAAATTCGAAAACTTCTGGATCTCAATGCCTGGCTTCAATGACGTTGTCCAGAAGGCGTGGGAAGAGCACACTGATCACACCGACCCCTACATCATCCTCTTCCACAAGCTTAAGAAGAGGGCCCTTCGTTTGACGCAGTGGAGCAGAGGGCTTTTCTCTAAGGCCAAAGTGCACTTGCAGGCCGCCCTACTGGTGATCCTTCGCCTGGACATTGCTCAGGAGAGCAGGCAGCTTAGCCCGGAGGAGCTTGATCTTCGGGCTAGGCTCAAGCGGAAGGTAATGAGCTTAGCCATCCTCGAGAAGGCGCGCAAGAAGCAATGTGCCCGCATATCCAACGTCAAAGAGGGTGATGCAAACACCAAATTTTTTCATCGACGGGTCAATGCTCGGAGGAGAAAGAATCACATACACAGGATCATGAATGATCAGGGGTGGGTGACGGGACATGATGCCAAGGAGAAACTCATCCATGACCACTTCTCGCACGTCATGAAAAGAGGCGAGAGGAGCGCCTTGGATCTCAATTGGGAGGAGCTCAACCTGGAGAAGCCGGACCTGCATGGCCTTGACGCTCCACTTTCAGAAGCGGAGGTCCTTGAGGCGATCAACGACATGCCCAGCGACAAGGCCCCCGGACCGGATGGCTTCACGGGCCTTTTCTTCAAGAAGTGTTGGGGTACCATTAAGCATGAGCTTATGGGGTTCATCACCCGCTTTGACTCCCTCCACTCCGCAAACTTTCAGTGGCTCAACTCAGCAAATATTGTGCTATTGCCAAAGAAGAAGGGGGCGGAGACGATCGCCGACTACAGACCCATCAGCCTCATCCACGCCATTGCCAAGATAATCGCCAAGGTGCTCTCCATTAGGCTTAGCCCGCACATGTCCGCTCTCATCTCCAATGCTCAAAGTGCTTTCATCAAAACGCGGAGTATTCACGACAACTTTATGTATGTCCGTAACCTTGCTCGTCGCCTGCATAAGAGCAAAACCCCCTCTCTGTTGTTCAAGCTGGACATTCGCAAGGCTGTCGACTCCGTCAGATGGGAGTATTTGCTGGAGCTCCTTCAGAGGAGGGGGTTTCCAAGCAAATTCAGAGACTGGATTGCGTCCTTGTGGTGTACCTCCTCCTCGAGGGTGCTGCTAAATGGGGTGGCCGGATGCCCCATCAAGCACGGTTGTGGGTTGAGGCAGGGGGACCCTCTTTCCCCTCTCCTTTTCGTCATCGCTATTGACCCGCTGCAACGCATCCTCGAGGTTGCCACGAAGAAGGGGTTGCTACACAAGATCAGAGGAAGGGGAGCCGTGGTGCGGACTTCGCTATATGCCGATGACGCGGCTGTCTTCATGGCCCCGATTAAACGAGATATAGACAACCTGGCAGACATTCTGAGAGGCTTTGGGAAGGTCACCGGACTTTGCACCAATTTCCATAAGAGTTCTCTGGTCCCCATCCGTTGCAGTCACATTGACTTAGGCCGTGTCACCCAGGGTTTACCGGCGGTGAGGGCCTCCTTCCCGCTGAGATATTTGGGGCTACCCCTTTCTGTCTGGAAGCTGAGGTTGGTTGACCTGCAATTTCTGGTGGACAAGGTGGCAAAGAGGATGGGAGCATATGACGGTCAGAACATCACCACCATTGGATGGGCGGCTCTCGTCAAGTCAGTCCTAGCTTCCCAATTGGTTTACTTCATCACGCTTCTTGTCATCCCGGCAAGCATCCTCAACATGGTCGACAAGCTTGAGAGGGCGTTCCTTTGGTCCGGCTCGGATAGGACAACGGGGGCAAAGTGCAAGGTGAACTGGCAGCTGGTGACGCGGCCGCACGCCTACGGTGGGCTTGGGGTGTTTAACATGGAGAAGTTCGCTCGCGCTTTACGGCTGTGGTGGCCTTGGTTCGAGTGAAAGGACCCTGCTAAGCTGTGGGTTGGTGGTGGAAACCCTTGCGATGAGGAAGACCTCGATCTCTTCTATGCCTCTACCACCATCACGGTGGGTAATGGCGCGTGTACGCCATTCTGGGATTCCCCTTGGCTCATTTTCGAGGCATCCAGGCGGAAGAAATGGAAGGTGCGGGAGGCCCTCAAGAATAACGCTTGGATCCTGAAGATCAAACCACCACCCAATGGTGTTTCGACCGAGCACGTGAAACAATTCTTCTCCCTTTGGATGCTCCTGGACGAGGTGCACCTAGATGAGCTCGTCGTGGACGACATTCTGTGGAAGCACACGGCCTCTGGGCACTACACGGCGGCCTCGGCATAAAAGCACAATTTTTGGGCTTGGTGTTCTCCCCCATGGACCAAATGATCTGGAAGGCATGGGCACCAGCAAGAGTGAAGTTTTTTGCTTGGCTTGCGATGCAGGGCAGAATTTGGACGGCTGATAGATTGGCCAAGCGTGGGTGGCCAAACTGCGGGCGGTGCCCCTTCTGCAAGCTTGTGCAGGAATGCGGGACACACATGCTATTCAAGTGTCGGTACTCCGTGAGGCTTTGGAAGATGGTCATCCAGAGGTTCAAGATTGACGACCTCGACACGAGATCATGGGCTTTGATGGGCTCCGTTGAGGAGTGGTGGGCGAGCACTTGTGACATCGGCACCACCGACAGGAAGGCCAAGGCGTCGATCACCATGCTGGTGTCTTGGGTATTATGGAATGAGAGAAACGCAAGAGTATTCCGGCAGAAGAGCGCACCACCGCCGATCCTCCTCAACATTATTGTGGACGAGGCGAACCTGTGGGTGACCGCTGGGGCAAGAAAATTAGGGTCTTTTATTTTGCGAGAGTAATTGCCATGTCGATCTAAGGGTGTGTGTTGTATGAACTCTACTTTCTTCTTACTTAATATATGAGGCAAAGCTTTTGCCTCCGTTTCAAAAAAAAAAAACCCTAGTATATATACTATATACTCCCTCCGTCCCAAAATAAGTGTCGCACATTTAACGCTAAACTAGTACGTATTTTGTACTAGAGCGACGACCCTTATTTTAGTCCGGACGGAGTAGCTTACATGTCGAACAAAATGCGCAGGCGCGATTCGAAGTTGTCGTCGGTCATCTCCTGCCAGAGCTCCCTGAGCTGATCCTTGCTCACGCCCTCGTCGGGTTCGATGTGCCTCCGCCGCGACAGCGCCACCAGCAGCTCCCCCGCGAACACCTCCGAGTCCCCCATGCCTTGGATGAATCTACATTCCACAAACATGGATGGCTTTAGTTAATCACTCTGCCATACTCTCATGGATTAATCGTCTTCTCCGTCCAACATATAATGTAAGTGAGCATAAGCATTACTAACCGGAGATCGAAATTAACTAGCAGCGAGCCAGTAATTAACTAGAAACGGTTCTAAACAGCTACCGCAAGGCATAAAAAGAGTGGATCAATTCGTGTAGTTTGGTTGGTACTCACCGATACACCTGCCGAAGCTCTCCTTTGGGACGCGCCCGGCCTTGTTCATCTCGTCGAAACGGCGCTCCACATCCTCCCAGCCTTCCTTGCCCGCCGAGGTCCTGTCCAGGAAGCGGAGCTCCATCTTCACGCTAGCTAGACTGATATTCTGTCCTCACTACCGTGTTAGGCATACCACTCCTCGTATGGCTTTGAGACGGTTTAAGTATGTGTGACACTCGACCATACGTTGGAATTTTAGTCTAGGACCACTTCGGGATTTGCGCGTATGACAAAGAAAGATGCATTAGAGCAACTCCAACGCAGCGACCGAGACGAATGCCGCTTTTTTGTCCGTTTAGGTCGGTTGAGCGGACTGGTTTATCCTTTTTTTTGTTTGGGTCAGCTGGTGCGTTCAACGGTAACGGACGCATTTTGGAACATGTCCGCTTTGACATAACAGGCACGGCGAGCGTGGCGAGCATGGCGCGGAGAGGCCGGGCGAGGCGAGGTCGGGCGCGGTTGGGCGAGGCGGCCGAGGTGGCCGGGCGCGCGAGCTCCCCGGCCATGGCGAGTACTTGGATGCGTGGCGAGCGGGGCAAGGGGACCTCGCAGCGGCTGGGCGCGCCGAGCGCGAGGATGGGTCAATCACGCGAGCGGCGGGACGCGGCGCGGCGAGGCCTGGCCGGGCGTGCGAGCACCTAGCAGGCGCGGCCGCCGCCGGCGTCGACCATGAGCACGCGCCCGCGGAGAGATCTCGTGGCCGAGTGCTGTCCGTGCCGGAGCTCGCGAGGGACTCCTCTGTCGTGGTCGGGCGCTACCCATCGCGGCGCTCGCAAGGTCTAGCTTGGGGGCATTTCCTATTTGGCGCTGCAGGCGCCAGTTAACGTGCATTTTGGTAACTGGCGCCTGCAACATTCATAAATGGGCCGGCCCATCTAGGCGCCGGTTGACGGTATTTTTTGGAAAATCTATGCATTTTTTTGAATACCGATGAATTTTTTTCAAAATTGATGAACATCTTTTTGAAAATGGATGATTTTTTCTCAAAATTGATGAACTTTTTTCCAGTTCAATGAACTTTTTTTTCAAAATACATGAACTTTTTTGAATTTCTATGAACATTTTTCAAATTTAATGAAACTTTTACATTTTTTTCCCTATGGATCAACAGAAAAAACAGAAAAAAAAAATGGGCAGCTCGCGAGCGAGCTAGTGGGCCGGCCCATGCCAGAGACAGTGCCTGCAGCGCTGACAAAAGTGCGCGTCGGCCATATTTCGGTCAGCCTGTAAATTTATTCTTCACTACACCATATTTTGGTCAGCCCATAAAATTTTGTCGCAAGTCAGAAGTGAAAAAAAAGCTAAGAAAATATATATTGGTCAAAAAAATTATTTTACGTGACATAAAAACATATTACAAACTATACATATAAATGTAAATTTTTGGTCTTATGATTCAATTTTGTGTAGTGAATCAATATGAATGTAATTATTGTATATCAAACGTAAATTTTTTAATGAAATGATCGTAGAATTACCTCGGATGCAAAACAATTTATTTTACACCCTGGGTGATGAATAGTGTTGGTGTTAAAACAGTTTATGCAGTATTAAAACAATGTTGGTGCAATTTTAGAAAACGTTGATAGCATTTGGAAAAAAAATGGTTTCATGACGTATTTGAAAAAAGTTTAACATATATTCGAACAAGAAATGTTCAAACACACGTGTCTGCAAAAATGGTAATCATGCATTTAAACAAATTTAAACTTGCATATTTTTTTATAATGTATATGAAAAATGTACAACGTCTATTAAAAAATAGACAGAAAAACATAGATATGAAGCAAAATGATGTATTTACAAAATGTTAAACTTGTAGAAACAAATGTTCCTAATGTACAAAAAAGAAATGAATAACGTGTATTAATTTTTTTGAACATAAATACTTAAATTTTTAAAAATGTTGACCGTGTATATAAAAATGTTAGTCATATATTCTGAAAATGTTACACATGTATAAACAATGTTCCTTATATATACTAAAAATGTAGAACGTGTATGAAACAATAGTCATCAAACATAAATTGCTTAGAAAAATGTGAAATCATGTATTCGAAAATGTTAAACATGTATATAAAATATTCCTAATGCAAAAGAATAATATACACATTTGTATTAAAAATGGAGACATGTTTTGAAGAAGATAGATGGTGAAAAGCGAAGCGACGGAAGGAAGAAACAAAGAAAAACGACAATTTTATTTTCAAGGAAAACGAAGAAAATAATAAGAAGCTAAAAAACGTGAAAGAAACAACGGGCTGGTGCAGCTAAAACGCGACGCGCTTTTCAGTACGTGCGGTATAGCTCGCTGTAAGCGGGATATTGTTTTTGGAAAAGCTGTAAGCTGTTAGCCCAGTCTCCTCCCAAGGCCCGGCCCATCTACAAAAAACGGAAGGAAAAAAGAGGAGAAGAGCGGCGGCGGTCCGGTTCGCTCTTGTTCCGGCGTGCCCGTGCCCGCACGTGTCGCGGCACGGCAGACGGCACCGCCCTCCGTGTCACCCAACCAGAATTCCTCCTCCGGCGTCGTCTCCGCTCTCCCTCCCCACTCGCCGGCGGCGAAAATCTCCGGATCCATCCCCGCCTCCGTTCCATCGCCACCCTCTCCACCCGCAAGGGTTTAATTCCCAGGTGAGGCGCACCGCTTCCCTGATTCCTTTACTTTTTTTTTCCGCCCAAGATCACGGAATTTTGTCCTGCGAATCACGCCATTTTTGTGTTCTAGGGTTTTGATCTGTCTGTCTTTTATTTCAATTTGCTTCCAATTTCTTATACTGAGACGACAAGGGTTTAGCTGTGTTTGGGTTTAAGCCATCCGCCCGTGAATCGCCAGCGTCCCTTTCGCAGTTTCCAGTCTAGATTCAGCTCACGCGCCCCGTGATGCGAGCGGAAATGCAGTGAAATGCCCGTGCTAGTGCTTAAACTGATGCCTCTTCTTGCTTGCTTGCCTGGTTCAGGGGAATTTCCGAGCATCTCCTGCCTGCCCACGGCGTAATTCCGGGCCTGCCGCCTGTCCTGCTTCGTCTCGCGGTCCTCGATGCGTGGTGGAGGGAACACGGTGAGGCCAAAGGATCGAGCCGTGCTATTTATATATACCATGTGTCACACAACTCTTCTCCATTGCCTGTCTTGCTTAGTGTGCTCTGCCAAGATCGACTGGGAACAATAGGGTGCCGTTCTTGACAGAGAAACCCAGGTTCGTTCTTGCAGGGTTCAGTGAACAGACTGAGCATTCGCTTGGACTGCCAGGTAAATGCTACTTATATGTAATCTGTAGTGGAGATTGTGACACGGTGAGACAAATGTGTCTACATTGCTTGTCTGCTCTAACGTGCTCTGCAAAGATTGTCCACCCAGGGATTGGCCAAGATGTAATTGCACATACCATCTAAATTGATGAGTTTTTCTCTTCCGTCGCAAATAATAAAGTCGGTTAGCGTTTTATCCATTCAGGAAGCCTGCTACTCTGGAGTTTGGCTCATATTTATACTGTTACTGTATTACAACCCAGATCCTGTAGATTTTTCTGTACGACTGTAGCTACTCCTTAAGCAACAGAACGAGGCTGGCAGCCCTAGGATATTCAGAAAACCCATTCGACGATGCAGCCAACTTCTTCAGTCGAATTTACGCCATGGCGCAGTTTGCTTACATTGAGCTGATGCTGCTGATACTCACCATTTATATTTTCTTATAGCAGAACTACTCACAGACCACCGAGGCTCTTGGCACATCGGTTTCTCACCAGCAGGATAGGATGCAGCAGATTCAGCACACGGTTCAGACGCATGGATATGGACTGGCCAGAAAGCACACGTATGACTGGGTCGTTCTTATTCTCCTAGCTGCGGTCGTGATCGTCTTGCATTATGCTCCCCCGTTTAACCGGTTCGTCGTGAAGGATATGATGACTGATATTAGGTACCCTGTGAAACAGAGTACTGTGCCAGCATGGGCTGTCCCTGTACGTTTCTGAACCTCTGCAGTTTCATAGCCAGATGCAATCTTATACTCACCCTTCTCTGATACTTACTGGGTGCTGGACCTCTTAACAGGTGATCTCTATGCTGTGTCCTGTGCTTGTCTTCATAGCACTGTATGTTGCTAGAAGAGATGTCTATGATCTTCACCATGCAACGCTAGGTGATTACTTCCGTTTCTGTCTCCATTTGATGGTTCTGTTGTTCTGTGCACTTATACTGTAACTACGAATTTTTGCATCATCCGTTCGTGTATGGAAAAATGCAGGTGTTATTTTTGCTGTGCTGATCACTGCCGCTTTCACTGATGTGATAAAGAATGCAGTAGGGAGACCAAGGCCAGACTTCTTTTGGCGGTGTTTTCCTGATGGAAGGCAGGTATGAATTTTCTGACTTTTGTATGTCGGTATAGTTCCATACTTTAAAGCGTTGGCATGTTTCATTGCTAGGTAAAATTAACATGGCACTTTTGCTGGCATGTTTATCTCAGGTATATGATCAAGTGACAGGTGGTGTGATTTGCCATGGTGAGAAAGGTTTCTTAACCGATGGGCGCAAGAGTTTTCCTAGTGGACACACGTCGTGTAAGTTTGTATCCATATGTGCATGTCTACACTAGATGCGATGTTGATGGATAAAGCTCTCTGAGGTAGATTGTCAACAATTGCTGCGTACCTATTATAGCTTATATTTTATTAGTTTACCCTTTTTTTAGAGTTGTTATAAACTTGGACTTGACTTGATAGGCTGGATCCCCATGCTTTATGTTAGGTCGTTTTTCTAGCACACCTGTAGTTATCTCAGTTCTCAAGTTGATACCGTGAATAATCATATCACTTGCATTGTTTAATCCAAAATAGAGCTCTACTATGATCATTTTACGTGCACAGTCAGTATTTTAACAGTCTTTATTGCAGGGTCTTTTGCTGGACTTGGGTTTTTGTCACTATACTTGTCTGGCAAAATTAAGGCGTTTGATCGCAAAGGCCACGTGGCAAAGCTTTGCATCGTGATTCTTCCTCTACTTCTCGCTTCACTTGTTGGGATTTCTAGAATAGACAACTATCGACACCACTGGGAGGATGTGTTTGTAGGCGGCCTGATTGGATATATCGTGGCAGTGCTGTGCTATTTGCACTTCTTTCCTCCTCCATATCACCATCAAGGTTGTTTTTTATCTCTACAAAAATAATGAAAATGTCTTCTGCTATAAGTTCAGTTTCTTGTCTAGGTATTATCAATTTATCGTTCGATATTGTGAGTTTTTCTGTTTGAACTGACAATCTCATCTTTTTATTCCCTACAAGGCTGGGGGCCCTATGCATACTTCCACATGCTGGAGGAGCTTGAGGCGGGCAATTCAAATAATGCACAAAACCAACAGTCTGCAGGTGAGCATCATATCGGATTGACCGGCCAACACCATAACGGGAGATCAAGAAATGATTTGGAATCTGGAAGTGTGTAACTCACCCCTCCGTGGAACCGACTAGCGTACCTTGTACAGTAAGCATGCCTTAAAAACTTTTTTATGTGTGCACTCAGCAAGCATTAGGAGTTTAGAACTAGATATGTGCTATCTCCACCTGATGTTTATGCCCGTTCATCTTGTGTACAAAAATCGCCCGCTTAGTATATTCTGACCTAGTTGTTCTAGGACCACCTGTTGTATCTAAATCACGTGTTAACGTCGTAGACTGTGTGAGTGGCTGGTGGAAGTACTGAGTACGAACTTATTCCGCTGAAGAAGCACAAATGAGAAGCGATAATGACAGGCATATCTGGAGCCATTGAACATTCTCTACCAGATTGCACCACCGCCCAGAGTAGCTAGCGGTCCAGTGGCTCCGAATCTATCAGTTCATAGGCAGAAAAGCGCAAACATATACTGACCGACTGTATTTATTCCCCATCCTTGGTCTTATTCCAAGCTGGGAAGAAGAGATCGACACGGATCAAAGATCTTAGTTGTTGAGCTAGAGGCAAAAGGCAGCAGATCCCTGAAATCTCTGCTTTACACCATGAGAGCAACTGCTGCCTGCTCTTTTGATTCTGTGTTATGTTAATCTTGATGGAAAGCATTTCTTGGTGTTGTTAAATAAACTTCTTTGGCACGCACACCGTAAAAAGCTACACGCTTGGGTGTGTGTATTTTAATTCTAACAAAGCAGTCTTCGCTTCTTAGGCAGAATTGCACTGAGCGTTCCAATGTGTGTGTTTAGCCGGAAGCCACATAATGCCATTTCAGGAAGCATGATTAACACCTTAACAGCAGTGAAAAACATCTAGACCATGGGCGATTATTCGCCTTTCACTTTTTCCACAAACCAGTATGGTAAGTTTTTACCGTCTGTGTAGCTTTCGATATGCTCTGGTCCCTCTTCAATAATGGTTAAACATGGTGTGAGAGACTGAAGAAATAAGTTGCAGGAAAGGCGAGTAGCTTTCAGAGTGGGCTACTGCGCCATCACAAGTATATATATGCATACAAAAATGAAAGTGCTACCGAAAATACGATTCATGGGCAGATCTGCAATTTCCTTTTTGGAGAAGTATAAAATTGTGGCTCTAAACATGAAAGAGTTGCATAAAGCAAACTGAAAAAGAAAGGGAGGATAGTGTCCTTTTTGTTTCAAGAACATCTTTATTTTTTTAAGTTACAGCAACATGATAGAGTGAGTTATTCATTATCTATATAGTAGTGTGTGAGTTGTGTAACCTACATCTGTCACTTTATTCTCTAATTTGCCGGCAGAAACTTTGTCCATCTGGGGTATCTGGCGGCTTTAACACAGCCTTGTTGTCCAACTTCCAGTAGATCACTATGGGTGGCTTTCTCGCACATCCCCGTGACATAAGATGTTCGTTACTAGTTACGTCACACCAGTGACGAAATGTCATGGGTGAACAGTCCTTCTCATTGGAAAACTGTTAGCTAAATAATACTTCCTCCGTCTGGAATTACTTGTCTGTCGGTCAAATGGATGTAGTATATCACTGGAGTAGTCCATATACGGATTTAATAGTTGGTCTGTTTAGCAAATACTCCCTCCGTCCCAAAATAAACGTCTCAACTTTGTACCAACTCTGCGAGACACTTATTTTGGGACGGAGGGACTATATGCTGATTCAGTGCAAGATTGCGCTGAGCTCTGTTCCGAGTAGTTGATGAGTTGCCAACCAGCAAAGACATCTTTGCTGCTGCTCTGCCATGACGTGCTTGGTTAGTGAGAAGTGACTGAATTATAGAAGTCAGAGACGCCACATGAACATACATAGCAAGAGGAGAAATGGAGACACATCTCAGGGCCTCTTTGATTCAAAGGATTCTCATAGGATTTTTGAAGGATTAAAATCCTTAGGAATTTTTCCTGTATTGGTCGTTTGATTCGTAGGATTGAATCCCACAGGAATTTTTCCTATGGATTCATTTGTACTACATTTCATAGGAATTCAAGCATCCACTCCAACTTCTTGGAACAAATCCTTTGTTTTTTCTATGATGCAATCAAACAAACTCAAATCCTATAGGAATGCAGTGGACATGCCATTCTAAACCTACGTTTTTACTATTCCAACGTTTTTGCAATCCTGTGAATCAAAGAGGCCCTCAGATTTGACAGTGCTTTCATTCACTTGATTATATATGACACAAGGCTAGATTACAGCAACTACACAAACAGACAGGTAAAAGTAAAACCATCTGCCACACTAAAGCTCCCTGGAGCTGCTGGACCTTCTGCCTGCCGCGCAAAACATGGAGGCTCTGTGTCAAAATCCACAGCCTCCGGTTCCACACACAGTATTCCAGGTGCCTTTGAGCAGATTGAAAGACGACTGACCAACACCCAAACAGAGAAAGAGAAAGAAAAATACAGAGCTGACGGACAGAGCAGAAGCAGAGGCAGAAGTAGTGTTTAGGGGTGGGAGGGATTGAAGAAGATGAACTACCATGGCCGTGCTATATGGCCAATCCTAACGACTGGCCACCTGGTACCTTGCGAGAGTGGTGGTGGTCGTGGTTGGGTACTGGTACTGGTGGTAATCCATGGCGGCGTGCTCCCTGTGATCAGCCGCTGCCTCGTGGCGGCGCGGCGTGTATGCGCCGTACCCGGCGTCGTCGCCGACCTTGTTGTGCCACGGCGTCTCGCCGCCAGCCTTGTCTTGCCAGTCCGCGTACCCGCCGTGGCCTCCTGCGTCGGCGTGCTCGGCTTTTGGTGCGCCGTCGTTGACGGCGATGGTGGGCGGCTGCTGGTGCACCGGCGCCGACGAGTAGGCGTTCCCTCTGCTGCGGCCGTAGTCGTCCCGTCTGCGGCCGCCGAAGCAGGAGCCGAACTCCAAGCACATTCTCTCTTGGTGGCGAGTGGTGACCGACTCGGAGCCGGGTGCTTGTTTTAGTTTTGCTCGTGCGTGCTGGGGGCTACTGGTAGTGGCAAGCAGCACTATCCTCGAAGTAGCTGCTGGGGTATGCGAGTGGTGGTGCTGATGGCCTTGAAACTGACAGTGTGGTGGTGGGTGATATATATTCGGGGAGATAAGAGCTCGTGCTGGACGCGACGTGTGCCTACCAAGCCAAGCGAGGCGTCCCGATCGATCAGGCTCATCCGGCACGTCTCACGTGACACCCCACCCCACCCTCGGATGTCGTTGCTTAGAGCATCTACAACCGGATATGACAAATCCGGCCCCTCAAACGCCCGCGGACGCGGCATTGACCGGGCACGCCTCAAATCCGCTCGTCCACATCGTCTCCCTCGTATCCGACCCCCTATTTCCATACTACCCATGCAACGTGGATCAAAGTACGTCGATCAAACGCAGGACATATGAACGCGGACACGAGATAGCATCACATTTCAACAAAAGCTCCACCAGTTCATACAAACGACGGACAAATTTAAACCTAAGCTAAATCTAACTAGTACTTGCGGGCCGGACCTTTCCCCTTGCGGTCGCCGGCGTAGCTGTAGCCGTCGGCGGCGGGGGGCTGGTCGTCGTCGGAGGAGGAGGAGGAGGAGGAGCCGCCGTCGTCGTCGTCGGAGGAGTCGGAGACGATGACGAGGCCCTTCAGCCGCTCCGCCGCCCGGTCCTGCCGGCGCTTGAGCTTGGCCAGCTGCGCCCGCTCCTTAGCCGTAACCGCCGCGAGCCGCTCGGACTCCTCAATGGCGATGCAGAGGGCCTTGGCGTTCTTACGGCGGAGCCTCCTCGCGTCCGACTCCGCCATCGTGAGCGACCGGCGACAGACCCACGCGAGGAGGTCGTCCTCATCCATATCCGCCAGAGACCGCGCCCGCTCCTTGGCCGTCTCCGCGGCCTCCCTCTCCCTCCGCCGCTGCCTCTCGCGGCGGGCGGCCCGCGCCTCCGACTCTGGCGTGCGCGACCGGGCCGGAGGGGCGGGCATAAGCACCCACCGCTGCCCCGCAGGGGGAGCAGCGGCGGGCGGAGGGAGGGCACGGCGGGAGGGAGCCCGCCCCGCCGGCGCGGACTGGGCTGGCCGTCGGTCGCCGCTGCCCATGGCACGGGACGGGCCAGCGCCGGCGTCCGAAATGCGCCGACGGGGAGCAGGCGGCTTCGAGGACGCTCCAGATCCGGAGCTGCCTCCGGTCTCCGCCTTGGACCGCTCCAAGGCGATGCGGAGAGCCAGCTTGTACTCCGGATCGGAGTCGCCGGAGGTGCTGCCGGAGCTCGACATGCTCGTCGGCGGGGGGAGAGGAACGGGCGAAGAGGGGAGAGGAGCGGGCGGAGAGGGGAGAGGAGCGGACGGAGCGAGAGTGAGTGAGCTAGGGTTTCGCCGGACGGGGGTTTTTAGTGGGACAGGGTGGGGTCGGGGTGGGCCGGGCTTGTCAGGCGGACGCGCTCGGGCGTGCCCGGGCCACCCCATATCCGCCCCATATTTGGGCTAGATATGGGGGGTGCCGGTCAGTCCGGGCGTTTGAGGCCCGTTTGAGGGGTCCGTCTGGGTCAATTTTTTTTGACTGGACAGCCCACCCGGGCGTATGAGGCGTGTTTGAGAGGTCCGGTTGTAGATGCTCTTAGGTCCTGGTCGATCAGGTCCGTCCAATACCACCTGAAGCGTGTCACGCATCTCGGTTCGTAAGAGCATCTACCGAGCGTCCCAAACTCGCCTCAAATGTCCTGGGACGGTCTGGTTAGTGACCGGTTAAAAAAAATTGATTCAAACTGGCGTCTCAAACGGGCCTCTAACGTCTGAGTTGACCAGCACCCCTCGTATCCAGCCCAAATATGGGGCGAATATGGGGAGGTCCGGGTGCGTCCGTCACGTCGGACCCAACAACCCTACCTCACCACAAATTGTACCAAATCAACCAAACCCTTTCCCTCCTCCCGCCTTCCTCCTACCTTTCTCATGTCCAAGCCCTCGCCGTCCTCCACCCTTGCTCCCCATCCTCGCCGCCAGTCCCGATCCGCCACCCGGGATGTCGTCCAACCCGTCCCCGACCGCCGTGACCAAGGTTGCGTTCGCCTCGTCCATCGGCGTCCTGTCCTCTGCTTCGTCCTGCAAGCCCGAAAACATCGACCGGAGGGACTGGCGATGGAGGTAGCGGGAGAGGGAAGCATTAGCGTCGCAGGGAGCATATGCGGACATGGACAAGCCGCTGTCCCCCTTCACGCCTGGGACCTCGTACCCCATCCATCCAGCAGTTGACAAGGATCGCGCCGTCGGACCGGTTGGGACAGAGAAGGATCCGGCGGCCGGTTGGGGCATTCCAGAGAGCTTTCCGCCCATGCAGATGCCCACGGTGGACGTCTGTCACTCGCCGCAGTTGGTTCAAGTGTGGACAAGTATGGGCACCAGCGGCGCCCGGGCTGCCCACGACCTGTTCAACGGAATAACACAACAAGACTCGGTATGTTCTTGTTGCTCCTGCCCAATCAACTTTGCATATGCCATGTTCAATGTTTTGCATATACTAGTAGTTCATTTCGGACTTGATGAATACTTGATCATTTGGGAGTTGGTCATGATCAATGATGATCAAGATCCAACCCGAATGGAGTACGAATTAGGGGATCCAACCGGTCCTTCGTTTGAAGTTGAGACAACATCAAATTCCAATCCGAGCAAGAAGAAGAAGGCAAAGATGACAAAGGCTAGAGGTCCAACATTCTCAATGTTTGAGGATATTTTGTTGTTCAAATCTTGATTGGCCACAACAATGGATCCGATATGTGGCACGGACCAAAAGGGGAAGAAGTACTGGGAGAAGATTTGAAAGGAATATCATGAACAAGCAATATATGAAGCCGCATTGTCACCAACCGCAATGTGGCATCTCTCCAACATCAATGGGGAATTATTCAAGGAGAAGTGAACAAGTACGTCGGTTACTATTCACAAGTGCTTGGCCGCCCTCAAAGTGGGATGGGAGTGGCAACTCACATAAGCTATTGGACTTCACCTTGTCATCATTTGCATATGCTTGTTTTTGTTACATTCCCATTCTTATGCATATTTTATTTGCTTGACGGCAGTGGCGGCCACTATGTATCACGAGACGGAGAAGAAGCCATTTGGTTTTAGCCAGTGTTGGGTGATATTGAAGTCAAACCAAAGTGGACACAACTTCTTGCCGATCTCAAGGCCCACAAGAAGAGGAATGATGGCTCAAACTCCCACCAATCAATTGTGTTAGACTACGAAGATGAATATGTTGTAGTGGAGAACAGGAGACCATCGTGCCAAAGGATAACCGACAAGTCATGGGAAACAAATGGGAGAAGGCAAGGGCCCCCATGGCTACAAAAATGTCCTTCACATGGACGTGCATTTTTTTGGTGAGGGAGAACAAAAATAGGAGAGGTGCAAGCTCATGTCGGATGTGCAAAAGAAGAGGATGGATTGAGACCGGAAGAGGGCGGAGAAGAAGCTAAAAATTGAGAGGAAGAAGATAGAGTTGGAGAAGCAAGAGACGGTGATCAAATGGGAGCTTTAGAAGGCAAAGACATTTGGAGAGATTGAGCTTGAGAAGGAGAGGTTGCAAATTGCACGGGACGCGTAGGATTCAAAGATCATGTTGGTGGATGAAAGCCTCTTGGATGAGCAAGCAAAGAAGTGGCTTGCGAACAAGAAGAAGGAGATCAACGACCCAAAGAGTATGAGGTGGCGAGGGCGGCTACGGCAGCAGCGGATCATGCGCCCAGATGCAGGTGGAGCAGGACGCAATGATGGCCTCGGAGCAGGCGACATCGATGGCGTCTGACGAGTGATCCGGCCAATCAGCGATTGATTCGTCACACTCAGACATTGATTTCATTTTGGCATGTCCGGATTGTTAAACTTTGATTTGTTTCACTTTGCTTTGAACTGTTGAATTCAGACAATTTGTATCGTATGGACATGCATGTATTTGAGGTTCTGTATTTGAGATGTGTGGATGTGCGGCATGCCATATGAGGGGCCGCCGGCGGGCGTATAGTGGGCCGGATTTGTCAAGTCCGTATGTAGATGCTCTTAGAGTATCTTTGACTGGACCCACAAACCGCCACCCGGTTGTCCGGACGGCTCGGACGATGTCCGTGTAAAAAATGTCTCCAATCATGCCCCTCAAATTCAGCCTAATTATTGCAACTGCCCGGTAACCCACCAAACCTAGTTTACAACTACTCGGGTGATCCCATATCAGACACCTCCTCCGCCCCTCGTGATGACCTCAACAATGACCTCTATGCCGTCTTCAATCGCTCATATCGCTAAACTTGACGATCCCATGCCAGACACCTCCTCCGACCCCGTCGACGACCTTGGCATTGACCCCTATGCCATCTTCGACAACTACTATTGCGACAAAGACGACAAGGGGAAAAGGCAAAGACAAGGGCCCACACCGATGAACTATGCTCTCCCTTTTCCTAGTTCGAGTTGAACTATGTTGCCTTTTGATGTCCTATGTAGTCTTTTGTTGAACTATGTCATGTGTTGAAGTATGATATCGACGTTTCATGGATGTATATGGATTGGGTTTGGAAAATGGGAGTTTTTTTAGACAATTAGAAAAAGGAGTTGCCGTTGCATGAGCGGATAAATGGTGGTCAAGCCCATGTTGTATGCAGACATGTCTGGACATGTTCGGGGATAAATGGGGAGGTATGGGTATCCCTAGCCCATCCCCAAAAGTCAAATATGGGGTTTTTGATTTGGGGACTTAACACCTAACTAGCATATCCCATTTTCGTTAACGTTAGCCCATTTTCCCCTTCAGAAATTTTCCATTTAGATATTTTCCTCGCTAGCCCATTTTTGCTCTCTGAGAGGAAAGTCAATAGATAAGCTATCGTAGCTACTGTGGCTAGTGCCACCGCCACACACCTCGCCGTCTCACTCCCGGGCCCACCCTGCTATCCATGATGCCTCCCTGCAGCCCTGCCTCCCTCCCTCCCATTGCCGTCTTCAAAATCTTGCCATGATGGCATGCCTCCCCTTCCCCATCGTCTCAGGCATGATAAAAGGAAAACCATGCACTAAGGAGATATTAGAGGGAGAAACATGCCACCAGCCGCCATCGCCAATTTCGATGTATCATTGTGGTTTGGACCACCCCATCGTGTCACTAGGAGAAGGAAGAGGATAAGAATCCATTCATACGAAGAAGTGCCCAAACCATGGCAAGTGAAAGACGAATTTTGCTTACATTCCCGACTCTCTTCGTTGCGCAAACGCGTCGCGTGCAATGAGTATGAAATTACTTTTGCAGATCATCTATTCTAGACTGTAGCTAGTTCATTCCTCATGGACATCATCTAGCGGCGAGAAGTCATCGTTGGCCACACGAAAGAAAGAAGGAAGAAGGAAGAAGAAAGAAGAAAGAAGAAAGAAGCCACGCTTCCAAGTGGATTTGCAGGATGAGGATAGGCTAACTGAGCACATTTTAATTGAAAACAAAATGAGAATTAACAGTTGAAAGATAAGATGCGAAATTAAACTACGATCCAGTTTTTTTGGTCGATGCGAAAATAAGTTGTTTCCTATGCAGCTTATTCTAGAAGCCTATTTCAAATTTTCTTAGACTTGTAAACTAGTTAATCTAGAAGCACATACTAATTTTTTTGGGACTTCTAAACTACGCCCCCCCCCCCCCCCCCCGGGTCCCATAACGTATGACCTGTTTTGACACTACTGTAGGGTCCAAAAACGGCATACATTATGAAACAGAAGGACTAGTTAACTCTAAACCTTAACTAGTTTAGAAGACCATTTTTCTTTTAAAAAGGGGCTTCTACAATAAGTTGACAAGGGGCAGCTTATATGCCATAAGCCATCAAACAACTTGGCCTATGAAAGATGGTCCACAGATACCCAAAATTTGCCCAGTTCCATCGGAGAGGTGCCGTGTGTTTTCTGACTTCCCTGGTCGTGTTCAGCAGCGTCAACCGTGCGAATCAAGGAACCGGATTACCGGAGGCTGCCACCGTGCGGAGTCGTGGCGGGCGGTGCCGCGGGGCGGCAGAGAATCGATCCCACCGGAGGCAGGCAAGCGAGGCAAGCAGGACGAAGGATGGATTGCCGTTGACTAATCTTTTTTTAGGTATCTGAGTCATGTGGTCGGCCGTTGTGGATAGGTCGTGTTGGAGTGTTGGACGAGCTGGTCTCACCGTGTTTCAAACTGTCAACGTACGCGGCGCACCTGGGGACAGCGACGACATTAGACTCTTCACTTCACTGGTTCGCTTATCAGCTGTGGCCGCATATTTTTTTTTTAGTCTTCAAAAAATCAAAATGGAAGGTTTTCTCCGCAAATAAATATATATGAAGATATTGCGCGGAAAATGAATTTTCAATGGCGTAAGTTTTTATTACTGTTATCGTCGCATCAAAACCTCTATTATTTTTTCTATTAGCCTTTGTTTGGCAAGCTGCTGTAAGTTTTCGATGAAATCTTTAGTACTCTGTATGCCAAATTGAATGATGTGTTCATTCTAAATAAATAAATAAATAATGGGTAAAAGTGGTACGTTCATAAAAATGTTTTAATATCTTGCATTCCAAAGACGCACACAACCCAAACATTTGAAGTCGAAAACATACATCATTATTCATTAGGAAAAAAGATACAGAAACATGGAAACACTTAAAGCGCCACCTCATATGGCGCCACAATCGTGTGGTGGCTTACACGACCTCATGTCACTTCACTTTGAACGCCATCACGGGCAGCATGTCACCACCACATCCTCTAGGCCACACATGCTAATAAGCCCAAGCCGAATCTATAATTTGGAAGTAATATTCATCATGCTATTTCTTAGTCTTTGTTCCGCATTTTAGTTTTTATTGAACCAACCTATTGATAAAGCATCAGAAATGCCATCTGCATGTCTTAAGTTTATGTTGATATATAACTCATCATTTTTTGGTATATAGCTTATCTCTATGTAATTTACAATTTTGCCAAAGATTGCCTTCTCTTGCTTTCAATACCTATGTTTTTTTGTGATCATAGTATAGAAAGCATGGTTGATAGTACTATTCTTCTTGGTTTCAATCAAACAAGGAACAATACTAAATTCAAGAGCAAACAGCATATTGACCTCTTTATTCTTTTCATCTCTTATCCTATGGAGTATTCACATGCATATTTATTTGGAGTGCTTCAACCATACAAGGCTTCAAAGGAGTGTCGAAAATATCGCGAAACGTTGATTAATTTCCATTTCGCAACATTTCTGTCACTCAATGTTTTCTTTTTTTAGCATGAGTCATGCCCATTTTTTCGTCCTTCCACAAGTTTTACTTCTTATTTCAAACTTTATCTTATCGAACTATTTCATAACATGAACGTAGGCAATGAACCAAGCATGCCATTGGTGTGGCGACACGAGGCTAGGTGCATGTAACAAGGTTCACCTTACTTGCAACGAAATCTATGTAGATCTTCACTACGACTTTATGGATGGGCGTTATGTTTCATTCAATTTGTGTTATAGCTTATTGTTTAGTGATGTTGCACCCACAATTGTCTAATTTTTCCTTTCTTCTTATCATGCTCAGCGTATCCCTGTTGGAGAAGGGCCGCGTTCATGCGTGTGACCAACTTGTCCATTGTTGTGGACGACACAGTTCAATTTGACATGATGCTATTAAAAAATGGCATACCCTTGACCCTCACTGTCACCAACGTGGAAGGGAGAACGTATTTCCATGGTCCAAATTGTGTTCAAATTCTCAGAGAGTTGGGGATGCAAGCTGGGAAGGCGTTCTTATATTACTATGTCTTCACAAATTTGAAGAGCCCCACATCGACAACAAAATATATCTGTGGTACAATGTCCCACAATCACGATAGTACATATAGTTTCGGTGATGATCCGGATGTCGTATATATATGTACTACTTTATGGTACTAGCTATAACTTTATTGAACATACATATGTTGTATGCACTTATTGTACTCTACTGTGTAAGTACTAAACACTAGGGAGTTGTTGAACTAAAGTGTGCATTCGAAGTGTGCTATAATGTCTTTAGGTTATTATTATTATTGCTAAACTAAAAAGATTGCAAGGTCACATAAAAACGCTGGCACGACAACTTTTTATTTATGTTCAGCTACAACTGTGGCGCACGTGTGGTGGGCTCGTGTGGTAAAGCCCAACTGTGGCGGGCGCGTGCTGACGCCCGACACATGTAAGTATATGATTAGTGGCGGGCGCACGGCGGGCATGCGCCCGCCACTGATGCCATAATAATAGTGGCGGGAAGTCAGGGGAGCCAGACTTTCCTGCCACTGCTGACATTTTTGCGCCACCACCACTAGGCATTCCCGCAGTAGTGCCTAGGTAGATGCATCCTAGCCTGGGAGAGGTAACCCACACAAAATTTACAAGTAACCAACTTTTGTGGCCCTGCCACATGATATTTATTTTTCGCATGAGTACATGTTTATGTTGCCCATGCTTGTCTGTCACCGATGATGTAGACTTTCCCATGTTCCTAGTCCTATGAAAAAGAAATTCATTAACATTTCGTTGAGCTTTTCGAAATACTATGTTTTGATTGATCTACTAGGAATATTAGGGAGAACTGGTGTAGATTTCGATCTCCAAGTACCATACGCCAACTTTGGACGAGATGTTAGGTGCTGGTGTGTGGGGGCCTAGGAAGATTTTAGTTTAGGTGTGTGACGGGTGGGGGAGGGGGGATTGGTCATGGGAGTGGGTGGATGCGATATAGTGTTAAGACATAGTTTTATATGATGATGATGAACTGGTAGGTTATATAGACGACAGTCTTGGGTATAGTACATGACCTTTGTCATCATAAATGCTATGTGAAAAAGGTACCTATTTAAAACCTCCGTTTGTCGTGAGTCCTACCACTAACTATCTTGACCATCCGTCAATAATGAACCATCAATGACATACTATTCTATGGTTGTGGACTTCCATGAAACTGCTGAGCTTAGACCTCATAGTTAACTAGTTTTGGCCTTACAAGTTCCAACTCACTGGTCATTCAGATTTTCACATGTCGAACTCGACCTTAATATACACTCTTGCCAATTATTTTTATCCATGAAAAATGGCAGCCACATGTTTTTTATAGGAAAATGAATTAGTGGTATTCTTTTCGTTCTCTTTGTTTTACAGATCAATGGATCCTAATGAGGTACAATGCTTGCTTGTACCAAATTAATTTACCGCTCACCTAAAAATTTACCCATTCACGTGGCACTTGTCACTTTTAACGTGTTTGCCTTTTTATTGAAAACATCAATGCCACATGGCTCCACCTACCCCAAGTCAAGAGAACATCAAGGCAGGCGCCCATATAGGTAATGTTACTAAGATTTGAGACTTCCTGCGAATTGCAATTTCCACCGTCAATAAAAGGAGACCCATTCATCATGTTTCTTCTCAAGTATCCACTCTTCTCTCACACTAACAGACTCGGTAACACAACATTCGCAACACCTATACTCTGAAGCATACTGGGAGTTCGGAATACCGATAACTTCTAATATTCCAATGGATGTACAAAGAAATAGTAGCCCATTTGTTTGAAATACGTAGATGTATTTTCTTCCCAAACTCTATGCCTAGGGGTCAGAGGCACCAGGAATTCAGCAAGATCGCGGTGAGTTCATTCACCAACTTCACGCCACTTCAAAGTATCATAGAGCACGCTAGGGAGTGGGCTGTAGCGAGCTGGAGTCACTTCTAGTTGCATTAGATAGTTCATTTCTTGGGTTGCCGTGTGGTAGTACCGGTCCTTTTGGGTCTTGTGTGTGATTGTTTGTGGGTTTTCTTTTTTCCTTTTTTCCTGTATTGTGGTCGTTTACCTTTTTTTCTCCTTTAATATAAATACCTGCAGTTCTTCTGGATGGTTTGAAAAAAAAGCTCGTTCACCAGCTATGTGCAAAAAATCACCACCCACATGTTCTCATCATGGAAAATTTGACACACTAGCAATTGGTGGCGACTTGCCATTTGCTAACTTATGTTGCTTCTTCACTATATGATGCTCATGTTGTTTGGTTTATCGAGCTACCTTTCAAATAAAATATACTAATCTATAGATGCACTCTGAACTCTTCTTAAGTAGCACTGTAGCATATTTATTTTTGTCTTTTCAAATTGAAGCATTGACCTTTTTTGTTATGGAAAAACAAACTTACTTAGGTTCTCTAACTTTTTTGTACTTTAGAATGTATACGTATATCAGTGGAACTCGCACATGAATTAAGCAAAAAGCCCGCATGAACCTCATGAATACATCAATGTTGCCGAATCTGAATTTCAACCAAGACTAATAGATGCTTCTTGCGCTTGCCCTCATTGCAGTTTCTTAGGGTACTTATGGTAGGCTGTGCAAGGTCAATCATGGCGTGTCGTGCCGGGCAATGCCACAACATATAGCATTGATCCCCAAGTTAGGCTGAACTTACAATGATTCCCCTGGACTGTTTGGGTTTGGTGCAACAATGCTTGGCCGGTCAGTTTATGCACCTTGTCGTGGACAGCTATTGTGTTGTGGATGGCCATAGACTGATTGTTCCTGATGCTCCATCCATGTTCATGATACCCACTGACTTGTCAGAACACAAGTTTTCAAGACAAGCAGAATTTAATCATGCAATTGGCGTTCAGCCAAATACTCGCCAGGCAGACAAACTAACAAGGTTCACTGTGAAGATATAATATTTTTTGCTGGAACTTTTCATGGCAAGCCAAGCACAGTCAAGATCCTAATAAAGATGCTACACATTCTAAAGGTAATGGTTTACTACATGGCATGTCGATCTACTGGGTGTTCATTGCTCTATGGAATATTTTGGTTCTCAGAACTATCAATGAGTTCGGCAAACTTGGTCTTGAGTCATGATCAATATTTTTCGGAATGAGAATGCGAGACCGTAAATATCTGTGCCTACACTTGAATTTTCGTGGAGGGCCATTGACCTGGACTGACACTAGTGTCTGAGTTTAAGACATGACCAGTGTTACTAAACACTGTAATTAACTCAGACCATTCATCACAATTTTTCCATTTTAACTTTCCTCATTTTAACCTCCAAGGCAGGAAATGTCATCATCAACCTCCAAGAAAAACAACAAATTTGACGTCACAAACATCTGAGCCACTTGCTAGAAAAAAAAAGCACTTCATTTGGCACGAGGGCTTATGTGAGTGCATTACTAGGTATATATGGATAAAAAAATGGATACTCACATTTCCTTTGCTGCTGCATTTCCATATGCCACTATTTTTATTCTCCTACAAGTCTGCTGGAATCTGTTGCTCTGTTTCCTCTTCTGATTGTGCATGTTGAAATTCTTTTTTTTTTTGCGAAAAGTATGTTGAAATTCTTAAACAAGAAGACACCAAAGATACGATACATTATTGGTAGAAAGGAGAGGAACAGACAAAGGACAAATTGCACGGTGCCAGCAAGCATGGACATGGACATGCACCGGAAAATCAATTAGAACTCAATCTGTGAAGGTCATTGTCCACCGAAAGGTCTAATTATTGGAATTTGATGCCACTCATTATGGATTATGTAGTATCAAGTGGCTCATTTATGAATTGCTCGCTCAAGATCTTGATCGGCAATCCTATGTAAATAAGATAATCTCATGGGGAGATCGAACAATTGGATTTTCCATGCTAGAGGTTTCTTGTGCATATTCCGTGTGGGAGTGGTCCGATCAAATTTTGAGTAGCGATCTCCTGTGCCAAACTAGAAAAGGTTGGAGTAATATTCTGCAAAACAGAAGGTGCCCCTTATTCAAATACTGTATTGTTTTTCGAGCTCTTCTTCAGTTAATTAGAAAAGGTTGGTTTAATAATCTGCAAAAGAGAAGTCGCCCTTCGTTTATCATGTTGTATCTAAATCATGTGTTAACGTCGTAGACGTGTGAGTGGCTGGTGGAAGTAGCGCGGACAAGCACAAATGAGCGGCGATAATGACAGGCATATCTGGAGCCATTGAACATTCTCTACGAGGTTGCACCGCCCAGCAAAGCTAGTTGTCCAGTGGCTCTGTATCTATCAGTTCATGGGCAAAAGGCGCATACATATACTGACTGACTGTAATTATTCACCGTCCTTGGTCTTATCCCAAGTTGTTGAGCTAGATGTAAAAGCACTAGACTGAAACCTCTGCTTTACACCACGAGGGCAACTGCTCCCTGCTGTGTGATTCTTTGTTATGTTAATCTTCCTGAAAAGCATTCATTGGTGTTGTTAAACTTAATACGCTTCGGTCGCAGGCACACCGGAAAAAGCTACATGCTTTGGTGTGTGTACTTTGGTTTCAGCAAAGCGGTTTTCGCTTCTTAGGTAGAATTGCACTGAGCATCCCAATGTGTGTGTTTAGCCAGAAGCCATATAATGCCATTTTAGGAAGCATGGTTAACACTTGGACAGCAGTGAAAACCATCTAGACTGTGGGCGATTATTTGCCTTTCACTTTTTCCACAAATCAGTAAGGTAAGTTTTTACCGTCTGTGTAACTTTCGATATGCTTTGGTTCCTCTTCAGCAATGGCTAATACAGGGCAAGTGACTAGAAATAAGTTGGTAGAAAGTCCATTAACTTTGAGACTGTGCTACTGGACCAGCACATGAATATGCTTACAAAAGGAAAAATGCTACCGGTAATATGAGTACACGATTCATGGACAAATTCGCAATTTGCTCTTTTGCGAACTAAAACTGCGGCTGTTAACATAATATAGTTGCATAAAGCAAACTGGAAAAGAAAGGGAAGTGCAAGAATGTAGGGTCCTTTTTGTTTCAAGAACATTCTTTTGTTTTGCTTGAAAACTTCCAAGAACATAATAGAGTGAGTTGTTCATCTAGAGAAACAAAGTGAGTTGCATCCTACATCTGTCACATTATTCTCTTATTTGCAGGCAGAGACTATCTGGGGCATCTGATTTATCCTCACCTTTGTTGTGCAACTTCCAATGGGAACATACCTGCGCGACTTTCTTGTGCATTCCGTGACATAAGATGTTTGTTACTGTTTATGTCATGCTGGTGACGAAATGTGATGGGTGAGCAGTCATTCTCCAGGGAAAACTGTCAACTGAATAATAAGTCTATATACGGATTTAACAGTCGGTGTGTTTAGCAAATATTACGATTCAGTACAAGATTGCGCTGAGCTCTGTCCAAGCAGTTGATGAGCTGCCAACCAGCGAAAAAACATCTTCGCTGTTCTCAGGACATCCTTGCAAGTGAGAAGTGGCTACATGCACATAGGGAAAACAGAATTGGAGGCACATCTGAGATTTGACACTGCTTTCTTTCACTTGATTATATATGATACAAGGCGAAAGCAGCTGCAGCTAAATTAGGCCGTACGTGCGGCTAGGCGTTCGAGCGCCGAACAACTTCTGCTGTCTCCTGCTTCCTCTTCTACCTCCGTCCGTTGAGAGATAGATATAGCTAGGGCTGCCCCAACAGGCGTCTCGCTGCCAGCCTTGTCTTGCAAGTAGGCTTACCCGCTGTGGCTGTCGGCGTCGGCCTGCTCGGCTTTCGGTGCGCCGTCGTGGTAGGCCTTGTGCCCGGCCTCGTGGATGGCGACGACGGGCGGCTGCCGGTACACCGGCGCCGGCTCCAGCCAGTAGCCGTTCCCGTGGTTCCCTCTATTGCGGCTGCGGCCGCCGTAGTCGTCCCTTCTGCGGCCGCCGAAGCAGGAGCCGAACTCCAAGCACATTCTTGGTGACTCGGCGCAGGGTGCTTCCTTTTGTTTTTCTCGTGCGTGTTGGGGGCTACTGGTAGTGGCAAGCAGCACTATCCTTGGGTATCTGTGGTGGTGTTGATGGCCCTGGAACTGACAGTGTGATGTGGTGATATATATCCAGGGCTGAGAAATTCCCTATCCCAGCGAGTGCGGGTTCGTCGATTTCAGCTTCGGGGCAGGCTGGCCTGTGTCGCTCTCCGGCCAGTCTCCAGGGTCAACCGTGCGAATCGTGGAGGGCGGTCCAACGGGACGGCAGAAAACGATCCTGCCGGAGAGCGCAGGACGAAGGATGGGCTGCCATTGACTGTATATTTGGGGGCGTGGGAGGCCGGCAGGCAGGTCTTGTCAGAATGTTGGACCTCCGGTCGCCGTACCGTCTTTCAGCTTCAAGCTTTCAACACGGCGCACCAGGCTGGGGCAACAACGACGTTGGACTCTTCCTTCCCTGGTTCGCTAAATCTGCGGCGCACTAATTCTTTTACCAGCTGAAAATAGACAACTTTGCCTGAAAATACAAATAACTATTCTTTTTATTAAAAGAAGGACCTCTTCTTTCGAATTCATTTCCCAAATTATAAGTTACAGTGTAGCATGAAACACTCCGGCCTTGACATTTTTTATGGTTGATGTTTTCGATAAAGGGCGCTTTTATTAACTCAAAATGTAGTATCGAGAGAATACAAAACATAAAGAGCAACACCTGGTCTCTACATAACTAAGATGCACACAACCATCAAACAAACTGTCTAGCAAAAATATAAAAACGACAAAGTGGTAGTAAAGCCATATTAGATCGAAACTATGCCTTTGTCGACGGATAGGGTGGACCGATCCGGAGATTATGCTGCCACCCATGTTGGGTAAAAACCTTTCTAGCCACCCGCTCCAACCACATACACACCACCTTGAACAACCATTGGTACTCCGTTCGTGCATAATAGACCACATACAAAGCCAATACATACAACGGTAAATAATCTACATAGGAGAAGAGAGTTTGCCATTAAAAACACAATCATTTCTACATAGTCAAAGCGACCATAATAAGGTAGACGCTCCCACCCGAATTAGTGTACTTAACGTATTTGGTATTCCATTAAGCCAATGGCCATATATATTGGTAACACTTGTTGGTGGATACAAATTGGGTGCTATTTGGATGACTGACCACATAGCGCGCGCAAGCTTGCATTGAAAGAAGAGATGTTTGATTGTCTCGTCATGAGTATAAAACTACATGTCTTGCTTTCATTCCAGTTGCGTTGAGCGAGGTTGTCTTTAGTTAGCACAATTCCACTCCGAAGATACCACATGAAAATCTTAACTTTTCGTGGCATCTTGATTTCCAGATTTATTTGTTATTCTCCACTAGAATATCTATGTGTGAGAGTGCACGATACATATAGTCAACTGTGAAGGACCCAGATATAGTGAGATTCCAGCGAAACACATCCTGCACTTGTGTCAGGTTAATCAAATCCAAACGGGATAGAAGATGTTGTAATGACACAAGGCGGGGGCCAATCAAATCCCTCCTAAATGATAGAATTGCTAGGGAAGAGCTCAACACGTACGCAAGAGTATCATTCTTATCGCGTACAATGTGGTATAACGCTGGATACTTTTCTTGGAGTGGCATTTCCTAGCGACTTGTCCTCCCAGAAATGTATATCTGAGCCGTTCTTTATCGGGAAAGATCCGAAGCAGAAAAGATG
This sequence comes from Elymus sibiricus, assembly GCA_039707655.1. Classification (NCBI taxonomy): domain Eukaryota; kingdom Viridiplantae; phylum Streptophyta; class Magnoliopsida; order Poales; family Poaceae; genus Elymus; species Elymus sibiricus. Next base: position 53,905,308 of record CM077667.1, read on the forward strand.
TTTCTTTACCGCCATTAGTCCAACCCAAAAAATGCGAGTCACCGGGCTTCCAGTATGCCTGGCACAATGCGTTTTGACCTAAATACTTGTTGCGCAACAGAGTTTGCCAAACGCCATCCTCGATAAGTAGTTGGAACAACCATTTACTAAGTAAGGCATCATTCTCGACCTAGAGGTCCTGAACACCTAAGCCTCCTTGGTCTTTTGGTCGACAAACAAAGCTCCATTTAGTTAGCCTATACATTCTCTTTTCATTGTCTCCTTGCTAAAAGAATCTGGACGTGAAGTAATCCAGTCTTTGCACAACCCCTTTGGGAAGTTGGAAAAATGATAGCATATAGAGAACCATGTTTGTGAGGACAGAATTGATCAAAACTAGTCGTCCTCCAATGGAGAGCAACTTGCCTTTCCAACTGCCCAACCGTTCCTTCAATCGCTCTTGAACATGTTTCCACTCTGCATTAGTGAGACGCCGATAGATCGGAATTCCAAAATATTTAATCAGGAATTGACCTTGTGCACAGCCAAACAAGTCAGCGTATTGAGCATCCGCCTCCTTGGCTTCTCCAAAACAGAACAATTCACTTTTATGGAAGTTAATTTTCAGGCCTGCCATTTGCTCAAAAGCTGAAAGCAAAAGTTTCCGATTTTTTGCCTTATCAAGGTCATGTTCCATAAAAAGAATCATATCATCAACATACTGCAAGATGGAGAGTCCCCCATCAACAAGATGTGGCACTACTCCTACAATTTGATGGTCTTGTTTGACGCGTTCGATCAAAGTAGCCAGCATATCAGCAACAATGTTAAACAACATTGGACATATCGGGTCACCGTGCCATAATCCCTGTCTGGAAGTAATGGCCTACATCGTCATTGGATTTGATAGCCACACCGCCTCCAGTAACGAAATTTTGGATCCACTCGCGCCATCTATCGGAGAAACCTTTCATTCTTAAGGTCTGTTGGAGAAACGACCACCTGACCACTTGACTTGACTGAAGTTGCCATCCGAAAATAAAAATCAAAGGGAAAAAAGAAACTGAAACTTGCTATCCGAAAAAATGCCATGGTTGAAAACTAAAGTCGCCATCATCGCGTAATTAAACTTGTCATCCGAAAAAGAAGTTGTCATGCTTGAAAACTTAAGTTTCCATCATCATGTCATTAAACTTGCCATAAAAAACGTCGAAGTTGCCATGTGCTAGTGCCACACGTGTGACACTTATCAAGGTACTTTATTTTAGGAGAAACCATATGGTTCATTACAAGAACTAAAACAAAAGAAAATAGAAACCATAGCGTAGCGCAGATAATATTCGATCAACAGCTCATACTACTATGGCTACAACGGCGAAACCTAGATAGCACCACAACACCATTAGGCACCCCAAGAAGCAACATCATTCGAGTCCAAGTGCAAAGTAGCTAGCTAAGAGGAATTGCATATAACAACAAAATAAGAGCATGAACGCCTCCGTTGGGGAAGTAGACGTCCACCATTGATCGGAGAGGAAAACAAAGTAGACAAAGACTCTACGATAGCATGAGCGGTCTTCTAGACCCCTTAACAAAACCATGCAAATTTGCTTTATCCATGATGACAACTAAGGCATCAGCGGCAAGATAAAAAAGTAAAGGTGACATAGTATCTCCCTGTCTTAACAATTTGAAGGTTTTAAAATATGGTCTAGTCTTATCATTAACTCTCACTCCCACCCTGCCCCCTCTCATAGTGAGCATGACTCACACCACTTATCAAGAAACCCTTTTATTTTTTGCATTTGAATGAAAAAGGGCCATTTATTTTTATCATAGGCTTTTTCAAAATCTACTTTGAAGAGAAGGGCACTATACATCAAAGTGTATATTCCCACTCTGAGATGCTTGCTCCAGTCCATAGAAGGATCGCTGGAGCTTGCATACATTCTAGCATCCTTAGGACTGACAAAACCTTCTGGTTGTATCACATACAACCTTTCCTCACGGAAACCATTAAGGAAACTCTGTTTTGACATCCATCTGCCAGATTTCATAATCAAAAAAATGCAGCAACTGCTAACATAATTCCAACAGACTTTAGCATCGCTACGGGTGAGAAAGTCTCATCATAGTCAACTCCTTGAACTTGTGAAAAACCCTTTGCCACAAGTCGAGCTTTATAGACGGTGACATTACCGTCCTCGTCCGTCTTCCTTTTAAAGATCCATTTGTTCTAAGAGGCCCTTCAGGTAATACTTCCAAAGCCCATACTTTGTTTTCATACATGGATCCCATCTTGGATTTCATGGCCTCTAACCATTTCTCGGAATCCGGTCCCATCATCGCTTCTCCATAGCTCGTAGGTTCATCGTTGTCCAACAACATGACCTCTAAGACAGGGTTGCCGTACCACTCAGGAGCAGTACGCGTCCGTGTCGACCTACGAGGTTCGACAGTAACTTGATCCGAAGCTTCATGATCATCATCATTAACTTCCTCTTCAACTAACGTAGGCTCCACAGAAAAAACTTTCTGCGCTGCGCTACTCTCTGGTTGAAACAAAGGTTCAACAACCTCATCAAGTTCTATCTTCCTCCCACTCAATTCTTTCGAGAGAAACTCTTTCTCGAGAAAGGACCCGTTTTTAGCAACAAACACTTTGCCCTTGGATCTGAGATAGAAGGTATACCCAACTGTTTCCTTAGGGTATCATATGAAGATGCACCTTTCCGCTTTGGGTTCGAGCTTATCAGACACAAGCGTCGCATTCCCAAACTCTGAGAAATAACAGCTTAGGTTTCTGCCAAACCAAAATTCATACGGTGTCATCTCAACGGACTTAGATGGTGTCCTAATTTAAAGTGAATGTAGTTGTCTCTAATGCATAACCCCAAAACGATAGTGGCAAAACGATAAGAGACATCATAGTACGCACCATATCCAATAGAGCACGACTACGACGTTCGGACACACCATCACACTATGGTGTTCCAGGTGGCGTAAGTTGTGAAACAATTTCCACATTGTCTTAAGTTGCATACCAAACTCGTAACTCAGATATTTACCTCCACGATCATATCGTAGACATTTTATTTTCTTGTCACGATGATCTCAAACTTCACTCTGAATTTGTTTGAACTTTTCAAACGTTTCATACTAGTGTTTCATTAAGTAAATATCCCCATATCTACTCAAATCATCAGTGAAGGTAAGAAAATAGCCATATCCACTGCACGCTTCAACATTAATTGGACTACATACATCAACATGTATCATTTCCAATAAGTCACTTGCCCGCTCCAATAAGTCGGAAAACGGGGTTTTAGTCATCTTGCCCAAGAGGCATGGTCCGCATGTCTCAACCGATTCGAAATCGAGTGAGTCCAAAGATCCATAAGCATGGAGTTTCTGCATGCGTTTTACACCAATATGACCTTTAGCGGCAGTGCCAGAAGTATGTGGTACTATCATTATTAACTTTGCATCTTTTGGCATCAATATTATGAACATGTGTAACACTACGATCGAGATTCAATGAACCATTCACATTGGGTGCATGACCATTGAAGGTATTATTCATGTAAACAGAATAACCATTATTCTCTAATTTAAATGAATAACTGTATTGCAATAGACACGATCTAATCACGTTTATGCTCAACGCAAACACCAAATAACATTTATTTAGGTTCATCACTAATCCCGAAGGTAGAGAGAGCGTGCGATGGTGATCACATCAACCTTGGAAACACTTCCAACACACATCGTCACCTCGCCCTTAGCTAGTCTCCGTTTATTTCGTAGCTTTTATTTCGAGTTACCAACATTTAGCAACTGAACCGGTATCTAATACCCAGGTGCTACTAGGAGTACTAGCAAGGTACACATGAATAAAACATATATCAAATATACTTCTGTTGACGTTGCCAGCCTTCTTATCTACCAAGTATCTAGGGCAGTTCCGCTTCAGTGACCGTTCTCCTCATAATAGAAGCACTCAGTCTCGGGTTTGGGTTCAACCTTGGGTTTCTTTACTGGAGCAGCAACTGGCTTGCCATCCATGAAGTATCCCTCCTTGCCCTTGCCCTTCTCGAAACTAGTGGTTTTACTAACCATCAACACTTGATGCTCCTTTCTTGATTTCTACCTTCGCGGTGTCAAACATCGCGAATAGCTCAGGGATCATTATTTCCATCCCTGGCATTTTATAGTTCATCACGAAGCTTCTAGTAGCTTAGTGGCAGTGACTTGGAGAACTATATCAATCACTATCTTATCTGGAAGATCAACTCCCACTCGATTCAAGCGATTGTAGCACCCAGACAATCTGAGCACATGCTCACCGATTGAGCTATTCTCCTTCATCTTGTAGGAAAAGAATCTTGTTGGAGGTCTCATACCTCTCAACACGGGCACGAGCCTGAGATCCCAATTTCAGCCCTTAGAACATCTCATATGTTCTGTGACGTTCAAAACGTTTTGAAGCCTCAATTCTAAGCCGTAGTGCATGACGAACTGAACTATCAAGTAGTCATCAGAACGTGCCTGTCAGATGTTCACAACATCTACAGACGACGCTTGAGGTGGGTGGTGCACCGAACGGTGCATTAAGGACATAAGCCTTCTGTGCAGCAATGAGGACAATCCTCAGATCACGGACCCAGTCCGCATTATTGCTACCATCATCTTTCAACTCTATTTCTCTAGGAACGTGTAAAAATTCAAGGGAGTGAAAGCACATTTGCTCCCTTGGTGGTTTTGGTAATTTATAACAACATATAAGTCATTGAACTAATGTTTCCACTAAGTATATTTCAGGAAAAGTTCAATGATAGGGATGGCAAAAGGATTGTGGAGATTGTGGAATACCCCAAGATGCAAGGAAATAGGTTGGCAAAGCTTCAAGCAAGAGGACTCTACATTTTACATTTGTGAGAAATCACTTTGAGTCCATAGGAAAGCCAATACTATTAAAAGGGGGTAAGGTTTTGTTGGTGAACAAAATGCTCATACGTGCACAAGTGATAGTCACCAAAAACACCCACAAGCTCTCCCACCAAAGTCTGTACAAAGCCATATATTCAAATTCGGTGCAACCAACATTTCCATTCTGGTGCCACCGATTCTAAACCTCAAACAGACTCAGCCAAACCCTAGCAACTTCGGTGCAACCGATTCCATACCGGTGCCACCGAGTTTAGGTTGCCAACTTTATGTTATGCAAATTCACAATATCGGTACAACCGAGATTGTTGGATCGGCGTCACCGAGATTGTCAATCTTACCGTTGGTCACCTTATCGGTGCAACCGAGTTTCCTATATCGGTCTCACCGAGATTCAAAAGTTGCCACCTTTTGGTCACTTCGGTACCACCGACATTAACACATCGGTGTCACCGAGTTCGTCATTTTGTGTGTAACGGTTGGATTTTTGGGGATGCCTATATATACCCCTTCACCACCACCCACTCGAAAGAGAAGCACTCAGAACTATTCCATACTTGCCCCATCCAGTTTTCTGAGAGAGAACCACCTATTCTTGTGTTGAGGTCAAGATCTTCCACTCCAACCATATGGATCTTGATTTCTAGCCTCCCCAAGTTGCTTTCCACCAATCCCATCTCTTCCACCAAGCCAAATCTGTGAGAGAGTGATTGTGTGTTGAGGAGTCTATCATCTTGAAGCACAAGAGCAAGGAGTTCATCGTCATTACCGAGCCTATTACCTTTTGGAGGGTGGTGCCTCCTAGATTGGTTAGGTGTCGCTTGGGAGCCTCCTACTTCGTGTTGTGGAGTGAACCAAGAAGTTTGTAAGGGCAAGGAGATCGCCTACTTCGTGAAGATCTACCCATAGTGAGGCTAGTCCTTCGTGGACGGAAGCCGTTATGGAATAGTCAAGGTTGCTACTTCGTGGACCCTTATGGGTGGAGCCCTCCGTGGACTCTCACGACCGTTACCCTCCGTGGGTTGAAGACTCCATAAACGTGGATGTACGATAGCACCACCTATCGGAACCACGAGAAAAAATCATCGTGTCTACAATTACGTTTGATCCTCCTACCCTATCCTTTCTATACATGCTTGTTGTTACTTTCCGCTGCTATACTCTTAGACTCGCATGTGTAGGGTGTACTTGACTTGCCATGAAATGCTAAAACTGCAACCACTAAAATTTGGGAAAAGGCAAAACTTTTATTTGGTCAAGTAGTCTAATCACCCCCCTCTAGACATACTTTTGGTCCTACAAGTGGTATCAGAGCATTGGTCTCCATTGCATTGGTCTCACAACCTAGGAGAGTATGACATCTAGTGAGGGTAATTATCACCGTAGAGGTCCGTACTTTGATGGCACTAATTTTGCTAGTTGGAAGCACAAAATGAAAATGCATATTCTTGGTCATAACCCCGCCGTTTGGGCTGTTGTTTGTGTTGGCTTGCAAGGTTAATTCTTTGGTGATGGAAAGAAACCGGATCGTGAAGCGACCGCGGAAGAATTGAAAATGATACAATACAACGCTCAAGCATGCGACATTCTATTCAACTGCCTATGCCCAGAAGAATTCAACAAAATCAGCCGTCTTGAGAATGCAAAAGAGATTTGGGATACTTTGGTTGATATGCACGAAGGAACCGAGTCCGTGAGAGAATCCAAGTTGGATGTTCTTCAAGGTCAGCTTGACAAGTTCAAGATGAAGGATGGTGAAGGAGTCGCAGAGATGTACTCTAGGCTAGCTCTCATCACAAATGAGATTGCCGGCTTAGGAAGCGAAGAAATGACCGACAAATTCATCATCAAGAAGATACTTAAAGCTTCGGATGAGAGATACGACACCGTGTGCACATTGATCCAAATGATGCCCAACTACAAAGATCTCAAGCCTACGGAAGTCATTGGAAGGATTGTTGCTCATGAGATGACACTCAAAGACAAGGAAGAGCTTCATCACAAGTCTAGCAGTGCTTACAAAGCCACAAGTGATGCTCCCGCAACTTCAAGCAACAACCTTGTCACCAATGAAGAGATAAGCCTCATGGTCAAGAAATTCAACAAGTTCTACAAGAATAGAGGCAAAGAAAGAAGCTCTAACTCAAGATATGATGAGAAGCGTTCGTCAAGTCGTGATCGAAATTGCTACAATTGTGGGAAGCCCGGACACTACTCCAATGAGTGCACGGCTCCCTACAAATGAAGAGAAGAGTCACCAAGAAGACGAAGCTCAAGGAATGAATCACCTCAAAGAGAGAGAAGGAGTAGAGATGATCGTTATGAACGAAGACACTCAAGGAGGAGTAGAGATTCGGAGAAGAAGGACAAGTACACCAAGAGCTACACAAGAAGAAAACATCAAGCTCATGTTGGTGAATGGGTTTCCGGCTCCGACTCCGACAACAACTCCGAGAGAAGCTATCACTCCGACTCCGACTATAGTCAAGATGATGGTGTTGCCGGAATTGCTCTAGTGACTACCAACTCCTATGATCTATTCGATTCACCAAATGAAGGGAGTGGAAGTTGCTTCATGGCTAAAGGCCCCAAGGTATCACACCCCGAGTATCTTGATTTCAATAGTGATGAAGATGACTTGCTTTGTGATGATGACTTGCTATTTGATAAAACTAGTGATGTTAGTCAAAATGAACTTGATAATTCTCATGCTAGTCAAGATAAGTCAATTGATGATGATAAGATGAAAATAGAAGAACTAACTAAAGAACTAAACACTCGTAAGTTAGCTCATGAATCTACTCTTGAAGATCATAGAGAGCTTATAAGAACTCATGAGAAGCTACGCTTCGAGAAGCTCAATCTGGAGCAAGAGCATGAGTTTCTTAAAACTATCAATGACGATCTCCGAAAGAAGACTTCATCTTATCTAGCCAAACGACTACTCTTGTTTACTTTCATGCCACAAGTTAAATCTAAACAAACTAATAACAAAGGCAAGAAAGGTTCTTCATCTAGTAGCAACAATAAAAATGCTAAACCTAATGATGTTGCTCCTAGTAGTTCTATTGATTCCACTAATGATGATTCTCTTAGCCAAGTTACACTTGAGCAAGAAAATGCTTTATTGAAAGGAATTATAGAGAAAGGTATCTACAAGAGTCTTGCCGGGTGTAAGCAATTTGAGGAAATTGTACGCAAGCACGGAGGATACCGGAAGAATCGTGGTGTTGGCTACTTCAACGCTAATGGACTTGAATGGGAAGAAGGTCAATATCCCGAGCCAAAGTTTGTTCCTCAAAAGGAGAAGTATGAAAATACTCTTCCCAAGAGAACAAGCACTCAAGATGACCTTCCACCACAAGACCACAAGCTCAAGGGCAAGAACAAGCTTCAAGAGGACATTGACTCATATGAAGATGAATCCCTAGCTATGGTGGAGTGGGTTCCCAAGGCAACGTCAAGCTCAACTTCTACAAAGGCTACTACAACACCAAGGATCCCCATAAACTTGATGTGGGTTCCCAAGAAGAAGAACTAGTAAGTTCTTGAGGGGTGACTCAGCCAATGAAATTCACTCACATTCATTATTGGCAAGAATTATTTGCAATCAACATCAACTCTATGCAATACTTCAAGGAGTCACACATTCCCTCAAAGGTAAGCAAGGGACAAGGTAATCAACAAATCAATGGACATCATAACACATGCTTTGCACTCCATGTCCATAGATATCCTTGTATTTGTCTCTTGTGTGTTGGGACTAACCCATGTAGGTGAGAAGAGTAAGGAAACAACAAGGATGCTCCCAACTCTTGGTGATCTTCATCAACCTTGAGCATCCACCACTTCCTCACCAACATGAAGTCTTCATCGACAAAACCCAAGGTTACCCTCTTATGGGGGGATGTCACATCAAGGGGGAGCTTTACTCTAAGACTTGAGTCAAAGCATCTCTTAGTATGTGACAACATTAAATGCTTTATGTAAAAGTGGTAACCCCACTTGTGCTTAAATGATGAGTATGACCTATGATCAAGTATTCTTACTTGGCTCCTAAGTCAAATACTCATATATAGATGACTTTGTCATCGCCCTAGTGCTTGTTAGATGCTAGTGTGTTTGTGCATGTTTTTCATGATTTCATTTGACATCTTATTGTGTGAGCATGTTGGTCTGCATTTGTTTTCTCATTTGAGGACATCCAATTGTTGTTATTTGGCTTTTGTTTTATCTTTTGCCAATTGGATGGACAAGAATGCTTAGGACCACTCTTTAGCTATCTATATTTTCTCACCTCATATTCTATTCATGCTGCATCACAAAATTTGAACAAGTACTTTTCGATCCCTCTGTGTGTGGAGCACTCGGAGTTCCGTATCGACAAGGACTGACCATTAAAACCTCCCAAGTGCATCTCGGTGGAACCAACCCACAATTCTCGGTCTCACCGAATGCCTAGGGTTGATCTGGTTTTCTATCTCGGTACTACCGATTCCATATTCTCGGTTACACCGAGTTTCCCTGTCAGCTGACAGTTGAGGAACTCGGTGACACCGAAAATTTAGACTCGGTATCACCGACAGTGAAGGGTATATAGTCTGTGGTCCCGACGGTTCGAAATTTCAATCTTCAAATCGTTGCGCCCCAAACCCTAAGCTACCGCAGAAGGACCCCCTGGTCATCGCCTTGCCTTCCCGAGCCTCTCCGCCACTGGGAATCCTCGCCGTCGACGGGCATCTTCGCCGCCGTCGCCGCTGTAGCGGATCCGTCACCGAGCTAGGGTACGGATTCGATCTTTCTTGCGCTCCCGTCCGATTCTTGCGCAATAAAGTTGTTTTTCTCTATAGGCCACAGTTTGCACAGCTTTCTATCCACAAGAAAACTCCGTAGATTAGCGAACCATCGATTTTCTAGGGTTTGCCTTCCGCCCGATGAAACTCGGTAGAACCGAAGTGAACAAATCGGTCTCACCGATTTGTCTGTCTGTGTTGCTGAGAACTGTCTCGGTGAAACGGAGTACTTCTTTTCGGTCCCACCGAAAAGAGTGCCAAGTTTCTGTTAATGAGATAGTCAGTCTCGGTGGCACCGATAATTTTACTTCGGCTGTACCGATTTTCATGTGACAGAATGCAAAATCTTGAAAATCTTTTGTTCAATCTTTCAAAAACCAGCCTCATTTTGTGATGACTCATCTTCTTCTGCTCCTCTATACTCTATTCATAGGGTCAGTATGTCAAGTGCTGAAGACAGTGAGAACAACTTCAGAGAGCAGAGTGTTGAGATGGATTCAGGCACTAGTCCTGAGTCTAGTTCATCTTCAGATCCAGGCACTCCCAGTTCCCATGGTTTGCCCAAGGCTGCAACAAGGGCTAGAAAGAAACTGAATTCAGATGAAGAGGATTCAGACTTCGTTCCAGAAGAGGTTCTTGCTAAGAAGCAAGAGAAGGCTGCCAAGAAGTCTGCAAGTGAAGCTACTTCTTCCAGGAGAGTTGTTGGCAAAGTCTATGCTAGCTCTGAAGCTAGGAGAGCACCTGAAGGTGCTAGGACAAAGATGGCTCTTCACCTTGAGTCACCCCCAAAGAAGTCATTGCCTAAGAAGGCAGGTGAGAAGAAGGGTGCCAGGAAAAGGATTGTTTATGCTGTTAGCAGGAAGACCTCCATGTTTGAGGACCCTGAGGAGGCTACTGCTGCTGCTGATGCCGAGGAGGAGGAAGAACATGTTGAGAAAGTCCCTCCCAAGAAGAAAAAGAAGCTTATGTCTGATGCTATGCCAAAGACTGGAACTTCCAAGAGCACTAAGTCTGCTGCAAAGAGACCTGCTGCTGAGAAGCCCAAGAGATTGTCAAGGCAAATACCAGCTTCTGAGAAGAACAAAGGAACCACCTCCAGAGTTGAGGATGAGGATGCTATGTTTGCCCTAATGAAGCTTACGCCACACCTTCCAGTACATAATGCCAGCTACCCACTTGCTGAGGATATGAAGAAGAGGAAGGACTCTGGCTTGAGGGCATGGAGAGCTGCTGATCCATATGCCCAAAGGAAGAAGACAGCTGTGGACTACAGATTCTACACCAAAGAGCAACATGATTTCTATGAGACTGTGCTTTTTGACAAAAGTCCAGCTGTGAGCGATATGCGGCATGTTGATTGGAAATTCATCAAGGAGAATGAGGACTACTTTCCAAGTGTCCAAGACAATTTCCACTGCATTGGTTTGGATGAGTTTGTTGGCAGAGAGTTCACCGCTTGGAATGATGAGATGATCATGCAATTCTACTCCACTGCACATTTCTATGGAGATGGTAGGATTGTATGGATGACTGAAGGTGCAAGGTATGAGTCTACTGTTGAGGAGTGGGCTGCCATCTTAGGAGTCCCAGAAGCACAGGATGGTGATTTGGATGTCTACTCAGAATCCAAGGAGAGCCACAATGCTATGGCCAACATGTATAAGGAGATCCCTGCTGCTAACGTGAAGTCTCACAGGCTAGGATCTATTTACTTTCTTTAGGCTGGCCTCCGCACCATGAACACCATTCTGAGGCATACTTGGATGCCCAAGTCAGGAGATGACAAGATGATCCGAGGCTACTCCATTATTATGTTGATCCACCTTGATAGACACACCAGGATCTGAGTCATGGACTTGATTGTTGAGACAGTGAAGAGGGTTGCTGCTGATCAGAAGCGCTCTTGCTGTTATGCACCCTATATCCAGATGCTCATCAACTCAGAGTTGGAGAAGCACATTTTTGCTCTAGATCGTCCCCACTTGCCCCTACAGCCAGATCTCGAGGACAATGTTGTGGTGATGGATGCTGAACATCCAACATCTGCTGCAGCTCAGGCAGAAGCAGAGGCAGCTAGAGCCACTAGTGCTCAAGTCCCCAGATCCAGGAACGAGCAAATGGATCTTCTGATCTCATCAATTCAGGACATGAAGAAGGACATTAAGGGGATTCTGGACAACCAGAACAGTCTTGTGAGGATTTTCGAGAACAGGATCAAGACCCTTAATGATAAGGTGGATGGGCTGACTAGAACAGTTAATGAGCTCAAGAAGGAAGTTGACTCAGTGCCTCTTCCTCAGACTTCTTCAGATGATGATGATGATGAGGATGGATCACCTCTCAGGCCAGGCACACAGTTTACCACCCAGGCCAGATCAGCCACTGTGCCAGCTCCAGACTTGAGGCCCTCTTCATCAGCTCCAGCCACTGTCACCTCAGCTCCTGCTCCATCAGCTCCAGTTCCTCCAGTTGCCACTCCAACTCCATCCACGACATCTGCAGAGATCTTCGCCGACGCTGTTCTCTCGACTCCTTCATCAACAACCGTAGGAGATCTGCCCAAGAACGCTTAGATATATGCCTTTGGACTTTTTGGTAACTTGTTGCCAAAGGGGGAGAAGTGTATATAGATCTTTAGGCTTCGAGTGAGAGAGCGTTTGGTTTTTATTTGCTCTTTTCAAAACAATTGTCTTTTGGTTGCTTGTGTTGAACTCATGTTTGTGGTGTTTGATCATACGCTTTATGTGTTGTGCTACTATTTCCTATCATCTTAATGCTTATGAGATGATCATTCACCTTTGCTTGATAGTGTTGTGCTATGATGTTCATTCTAATTATTATCGCACACCACCAAGTTGTATGTGACATGGAACAAGTGCCCCATGTACCTAATCGATTGTGCATTTGCATTCAAACGCAAATTCAAAATAATGCACAAATTTAGGGGGAGGTCTTGCTTATCACATACTTCTCAAAGCGACGATTATATTCATTGATTATATCTTTGTCGAAGCTTTGATCTATATGTTGTCATCAATTACCAAAAAGGGGGAGATTGAAAGCACATTTGCTCTCTTGGTGGTTTTGGTAATTTATAACAACATATAAGTCATTGAACTAATATTTCCACTAAGTATATTTCAGGAAAAGTTCAATGATAGGGATGGCAAAAGGATTGTGGAGATTGTGGAATACCCCAACACTACTGGAATCAGGATCTTTGCCGTTAGCCAGATCTTTGCCGTCAGCTAGCTGACGACAAAGAAGGTATTTGCCATCAGCTTACAGAAAACTGATGTCAAACAAAGAGCTGACGGCAAAGATCATGTTTGCCATCAGCCATCTCTTTGCCGTCTGCTAGCTGACGGCATAGAAGCTTTGCCGTCAGCTAGCAGACGGCAAAGAGGAAGGGTGGCCCACTAACGAGAACCACCTAACGGCCACTTTCTTTGCCGTCTGCTAGCAGACGGCAAAGAAAGTGGCCAACTAACGTTCGTTCCCCCCCGGCCCCACCCCAGTAGCTAGGCTCTTTGCCGTCTGCTAGCAGACGGCAAAGAGATTTGACCTATCTAAACAGTCAGCGCCCCGCGCCCCACCCCCCTCTCTCTCTTCCCTCTCTCTCTCCCCTCACCTCACCCGCGCCGCCCCCGTACCCGAGCCGCCGCCGCCCCGTGCCACCCCCCGGAGCCCGAGGCGCCACCGGCCAGCCCCGCCCCCTGGAGCCCGCCCCGCGCCCCACCCCTCTCTCTCTCTCCCCTCACCTCACCCGCGCCGCCCCCTTGCCCGAGGCGCCGCCGCCCCGCGCCACCCCCCGGAGCCTGAGGCGCCGCCGGCCAGCCCCGCCCTTCGTAGCCCGCCCCGTCGCCGGCCGCCTGGCCGCCCCGCCCAACGGACGCAGGCCGTGGCGGCCGCCCTGCCCCGCCACATCGCCGGAGCCGCGCCGCGCCGCCCCACCCCGCCGCCGGAGCCGCACCGTTGCCGGCCGCCCTTCCCCTTGGCCTCCTCAACCCGCGCCCCCTCCCCGTGGCCTGCCTCCTCAACCCGCGCCCCCTCCCCGTGGTTTGCCTCCTCAACCCGCGCCCCCTCCCCGTGGTGAGTTTTTCTGTTTTTTTCCTATTTTTTTAGATTTAGTTTAGGTTTGTTTAGTTTAGTTTAGTTTAGTTTAGTTTAGTTTAGTTTAGGTTAGATTTAGTTTAGGTTTTTTTATCTGTTTTTTAAGAATAAACAAGAAAGATGAAAAAAAAGAAGTAAAATAAGAAGAAGAAGAGGAAGAAGAAGAAGATGAAAAAAAAGAACAATAAGTAGAAGAAGAAGAAGAAGAAAGAAGAAGAAGATGAAAAAAAAAGAAGTAGAAGTAGAAGATGAAAAAAAGAAGTAGGAAAAGTAGAGAAAGAGGGTCGCCGATGGTCGAGGGTCGCCGAGTGAAAAGAGGATCGCCGAGTGGTCGAGGGGTCGAGGATCGAGGGGAAAAGGAGTCGAGGGTCGACCCCGACACAACACCACCGACACCCCGACCCCTGACACGACACCCCGACACCCCGACACGGCACCCCCGACCCCGACACAGCACCCCTACCCCGACACGAGACCCCCGACACCCCGACCCCGACACGACATCCCCGACACCCCGATCCCGAAAAGGGTGCTCTTCGGCCTTCCAGAGGCCGATGGGGTCATATATTTGTGAATTATGAGTTAGGTCATATATTTTTCGATTTTGTTACAAAAAACATCATATTTATGTTGATTAGGTGGATTTAAATGTCCAGTTGTTTCGTCGCTGCGAGGGTCTGGTGTTCGACGACCTCCCCGTGCGTTCGACGAGCTCCGCCCCTGCGTTCGTGGGTGAGCACAAATGACATCTCCTCCTCCCCCCTTCATTTCCTCTGTTCCGGTCTTCGTGCCGATGAAACTTGCTAGCTATAGGTGTCTTCAATCATCAGTATGCGTGACCACTATTCGTCTCCCGTTCGAAAGGGTTACATCTATAAATATGCATGCATTAGCATATTTATAACCGTGATTCTTTCGAATTGTCCAACGTTATCCATGGACAGCCCGAGTATGTGTAGATTGGGTTTGTTTTCCCATATGCTCTGCTCCGGATCCGATGCAGAATTTCGTCAGTGCCTCCCTGTTGTTCTCCAGGTACACATCCTCTCTGCTTATTGCCGAGACGTGTATCAGGAGAACAGCGGGGAGGTGCTACCGAAATTTTGCGTCGGATCCGGAGCAGAGCATGGGAAAACGAACCCAATCTACACATACTCGGGTGGGATTAGGACCTATCTTTACCTACTAGCGTCTAGGTTACATGGACGTAATAAAACTGACAAACTCTATTAACTGATGAATATGGTTTGCTGAATTATGTATATATTTCTTGTGTGTCCAGTAGCTAGGCAAGATGAGTGATCGTGCGTGGATGTACACCGGTCACACTAGTCAGAAAGACATGACCCATGAATGGATAACAAAAACCAAGGGGTTTGTGAGAGCCGCATTTGCAAATGGACAGAAAACAACCTGGTGCCCCTGTGTCGATTGCGACAACTATCATAAGAGGTCAGAGTTTGAAATGATCAAACACCTGCAGAAGTGGGGTTTTATGCCTAATTATATGGTCTGGACATTTCATGGTGAGTCTGCCCAACGTGCCAGAGCTGAGGTGGTTCGTCGTCGTACCGACGAGCATGGTACCGGGATCGAAGACATGGTGCAATACTTTGATGATGCTCGGGATTCAGACGATGAGATGGAGGAATCTGCAAAGGCCTTCTATGAAATGTTGGAGTCTTCAAAACGTCCTCTCCATGAGCACACTGAGCTTTGTCAGCTGGATGTCATCGCGCAAGTAATGGCTCTGAAGGCTCAGTTCAACCTGGGCAGAGAATGCTACGACGCGATGATGACGATATTTGGACGCTTTCTACCCAAAGGCCATGTATTGCCAGCAAACCTGTACCAGTCGGACAAAATCCTACGTGCGCTTAAGATGCCCTATGAGAAGATAGATGCCTGTGAGAATGGATGTGCCTTATTTAGGCTTGAGTATGCGGGCTTCAACTATTGTCCCATTTGCAAGTCTTCCAGGTATGTTGTGGTAGACAACGGTATGGGTGAGAAGAGTCAGACCAAAATCCCAGTTAATGTTCTTCGGTATATGCCAATCATACCAAGACTTCAATGTCTTTTCATGGTCGAAGAGACGACCAGACAGATGACGTGGCATAAATTGGGCAAAAGAACCGAACTAGATGCAGATGGGAATCTGATGTTGGGACACACTTCAGACGCTTTTGCGTGGAAGCACTTTGATGCATTACATAAGGATAAAGCGGCAGATCCAAGGCATCCTCGAGTCGCCATCAGCACGGATGGGTTCAATGTGTTTGGTATGATGGCAACCCAATACAGTTGCTGGCCTGTATTTGTCATTCCACTCAATCTTCCCCCCGGAGAGATTATGAAAAGAAAGAACATATTCTTGATGTTGATAATTCCAGGGCCCAACTATTCGGGGAAGAATATGAATGTGTACATGCAGCCGCTTAAGGATGAATTGCATGAAGCTTGGGATAATGGGATCAAGACATATGACGCCGCTACAAAAAAAACATCAAAATGCATGTGTGGTACATGTACTCGTCGCATGACTTGCCGGTGTATGCGCTATTCATTGGCTGGTGTGTGCATGGAAGGTTCTCGTGCCCCACATGCAAGGCAGCTCTTGAGTTCCGTTGGCTGCAGGCGGGTCGCAAGTATTCTTGCTTCGACTTGCATAGACAGTTCCTGGATCCTCGCCATAAGTTCAGAAAAGACAAGAAGAATTTCATGAAAGGTAGAGTTGTCAAAAACTCTGCACCACCTGCATTGACAGGCCAACAGACCCTGGATCAGATAAACGCTCTCGAGCCGGATCCAAATCGTCCAGGGTATTTCAAAGGGTATAATTCGAAACACGCCTGGACTCACAAGATATGCTTGTGGGATCTGCCTTACTTTAAAGACCTCCTTTGCCCACACAACATCGACGTGATGCACACTGAAAAGAATATCACCGAGGCTCTTTTTGGTACATTGTTCGGCATAGAGGGGAAGTCGAAGAATAATCCTAAGGCTAGAGTCGATCAGGAGGCTCTATGTGATAGACCGTTACAAAACATGCGTCAACCGAAAGGAAAGAAGTACTGGAGGAAGCCAAAGGCATGGTTCAATTTTGGAAGGCCAGCTATGAGGGAAATGATCTTGTGGGTGAAAATGCAGTTGATGTTCCCCGATGGGTATGCAGCGAATCTAAATAGGGGAGCGAGTCTTGACAAATTGAAAATATTTGGTCTCAAGAGTCATGATTGGCACCTATGGTTTGAGCGGGTAATGCCGGTGATGCGTGGCTCTATCCCTGAGGATGAATGGCTAGTACTGGCAGAGCTGAGCTATTTCTTCCGTGCTCTTTGTGCGAAAGAACTATCGCCTGACGTGCTAGACGAACTGAAAGAGTTGGCGCCGGAGTTGATCTGCAAGTTAGAAAAGATCTTTCCACCGGGACTCTTTAATCCAATGCATCATTTGATTTTGCATCTCCCGACCGAGGCAAGATTGGGGGGGGGGCCCATGCAAAATCGTTGGTGCTTCGCAACTGAGAGGATGCAGAAGACGCTTCGAGCAAAATGTAAAAATAAACGTAGAATTGAAGCATCGATGGCCCAGGCATTCATTACTGAGGAGGCGGCAAACTTCGTGACAGCACACTACAAAGCCAAGAATCGTCATTTGCATAATCCGAAGCCTCGGTACAATGATGGCGACCGTGAAAAAGGTCGATCCAACCTCAGCCTATTCAAAGGGAAGCTCGCACCAGCCGGTGCTTCGAAAGCAATAGCGTTGGATGTCGAAGAATGGCGGACCATTTCGTTGTATATCTTCAACAACCTAACAGAAGTGCGGCCGTACATCGAGTAAGTTCTCGGTACATTGTTTCACAACTTCTAATTCCTTTGAAATGCTCTTATTCCCGAATATGTGATACAGTCGATACGTCGCCAAATTCTCGGATGGAGCGGTGATCCAAAAGGATTCCATCGAAGAGTATGAGCTTCTGGCAAAGCATGGAGGCGGCTATCCCGGTTTCATCTCTTTGTTCAAACAAACGGTAATTTCCATTAGACCATTTCATTTCTTCGTCTAGTTTGCGGCTAATGCAACAATCCTTTCGTATTAAACTTGTAGGCTAATGCAGAGTCTATGGACTCCGAATTGAGACAAGTCGCTAATGGTTTTGACTATAAGGTCCGTTCATTTGACAAATACGACATCAACGGGTATCGCTTTCGTACTTTTGGCAAAGAGCTATCTATGGCTGACCGAAAGTCTACAAATTGTTGTGTCTCCGCTGTCGGCGAAGGACGGGTCGAGTATTATGGAAGAGTTGAAGCAATTTATGAACTTACATTCTTTGGTGAAAACCCACCAAACGTTGTAGTCTTCAAATGTTATTGGTTCCAGCCGAAGGAGACTAGAAGGACTCATGAACATATAGGGCTAGTCGAAATCAAACAAAGCACCCATTTAGATGTTCTCGATGTCTATATTACGGCTCAACAGGCGACCCAAATTTTCTATCTACCGTGGGCCTGCCAAACTGATCCAAATCTGAATGGTTGGGATGTCGTTTATGATGTGCCGCCACATTTTAGACCACCTCCCCTCAATGAAGATGATTATGAACTTCACATTAACCCAGACACATATGAAGGAAAATTCTTCCAAGAAACACGTGTTTCCAAAAAACGTTTCAAGAACCGCTCTACTTCACCCCAGAACATTGAGGTAGACAGCGACAGTGAATCCGACTTCACCCCTGAGCCGGAACAAGAAGAGACGGAAGAAGAAGAGGTTACTGCTGCGGATGACCTGCCAATGCTTGACCGATTACATAAAGGAGGCCTTCCACATGTCGATGCATTTATTGATGATGCTGATGAGCACGTCATTACTGATAGTGATGATGATTATGCATTTATTGA
The DNA here is from genome assembly GCA_039707655.1 of Elymus sibiricus. Lineage (NCBI taxonomy): Eukaryota > Viridiplantae > Streptophyta > Magnoliopsida > Poales > Poaceae > Elymus > Elymus sibiricus. Next base: position 53,924,053 of record CM077667.1, read on the forward strand.
TCCCGGAGCATATATAGACGATGAAGATTAATATTAGTAATGTCAGGTATTCAATTATTATTATGTACATATATATTATTAATTCGTTCATGTTATTAGGTATTCAATTTTTTTATGTTGTATTAATTTCGTTTACTCTTTGTCATTGCAGGTGTTGACAGATGGTGGGCGCGGGTCGAGAGCGCTCCGAGCCTCCTTCCTCGGCGCGTGCTGGGAAGGGTGCTATTATTCCACCCGAGCACCTCCGGAGAGCGCTGGTACACAGTATGCAGACACCTCCGGAGGGCGCTTCTTCTTCGGCCGGGAGAGGTCGGGGGAAGACGAAGAGGGGTGCTAGAGGTGGACGTGGCGGCGGGAGAGGTAGGAAGGCTGCTGCGCCTTCCTCGCCGCCACCCCCAGCTGATTCTCCCGACCACAGGAGTGCTCCGTCTCAGGTGGACCCGTCTGACTTGGACCCGTCTCGGACTCCGGTCCACGAGCCTCGGGCCGACGAGCCTCGGGTAGCCGAGCCTTCGTCCCAGGAGACTCCGGTCCCAGAGTCTTCGTCCCAGGAGACTCCGGTCCTAGAGTCTTCGTCCCACGTGACTCCGGAGGCTAGTGGCCATGCTGATGGTAGCGAGGACAGCTTTTCTGAGGATAGCTATAGCGAGGGCGAGCTGGTTGAGGAGGGCAAGAAGGTCTACCATCGTGGTGGTACAAAGCTCCCGCCCGTGCCGGCGACCCGCGATCAGAGGTGGTTGATTGTGCCTAATGGGGAGAAGTAAGTGCATTTACTCTTTTTTAACCTTTTGCCTTCATGTTTCTTCAAATTAATATCTAATGTGTTGGCCTTGTCATACTGCAGGGGTTGGAAACACGCCCCTGGTGTCCGCAGGCCCAACCAGGTCCTTGGTGTGCTTTGCCGGCACCACTTCCCGGGGTGGGTCACGTTGCCCGGTGAGGGTGAGGTTCGATAGCTAGCACTGAGCTGGGAGCTGTACGTGGCTGCCCCGGCCCCGCCGGAAGAGACGGTGGCCGACATTGTGATCCGGCGGTTTTGGGTAATTTCTCCTTTACAGAATTAAAAATCAGCAGCACCTAGTGATTGTACTAATCAGTGTTGTCTTGTTTGATTGCAGACCTTCTATAGGTGTCTTGAGGAACACGAGGCGGACGCGGCTATTGTTCTCACAGCCGAGTGCAAGCGCCTATTTCAGAACTTATGGCACGAGGCTCGGGTGCAGGCTGTTCGAGACTACTACGCCTCGACTAACATTAAGAGGGCCAAGAAGAAGTGCCGCGCCAAGTTTCTGAGTAAGGAGAAGTACATGAAGGTAATTACCTATTCTGAAGGCCTTGTACTTAGTTTCCTTGATTTGATTCGTAGGCGTAGCGCTGAAATTTCTCTTGTCTAACTTAGGTGCCCCCGAGATGGTGTGCGGATAGGATGGACTGTTGGGAGGCGTTGGTGGATGAGTGGTGCTCTCCCCAATGGCTAGCCAACCACAACAAGGCCAAGGATAAGCGTGCCCAAATGAAAGGTGTGCCACACCATCAAGGGAGCTCCAACCTGTTTGAGTTCGGGGATCACTGGGTATGTGGTTTGCTTCATAATTCATGCAATTTCATTCTTCATGCTAGCTTGAGCCCTTAACTAATATTTTGTTCCTCTCTTTTAGGCGCGACACAACAAGAAGGAGGTGCCACCGCTGTTCGACCTCTATGCCATGGCCCATACTGCCCTGTACAAGAAGGCCAAGGCATGCTCTGAGGATGACCTCGATCATCCAGAGAGCTTCAGCAACATCTCCTCCCACAACAAGCTCGTGAGGTACAGAGATGAGGGGAAGACGAGGAAAGGGCAGGACTTCAACCCGAGCCAGAGTCCTTTTGATCCAGAGCTCGTGATGATATCTGGTGGCGGGAGGCCCCATGGCTCGATAGCCATTGGGGATGGACTGATACGTTGTCCTAGAACTCTCCCGGAGATCAAGAAGTGCCAGACGAGCTCCGATCGTGAGATAAGGCCTCGTCCACGGCCAATAGAGCTCGCCATCGAGGCTAGGGCCCAGGAGCTTCTGGCGGAGGCAAATAGGCAGGCGGCGGAGAGGGAGAGGGACATGGAGGAGAGGACAGCTAGGCTGTTGGAGGAGGAGAGGAACCGGAACGACGCGTCTCACCGGGCCCTATACGAGCTCCTCGTGGTAAGTTTCTCCTGCATATTAGCCAAATCATGCACGTAATGTTTGTTTCATCACTAACTAATATGACTTACTCGTGAAAACAAAATGTGCAGACCGTGTGCCAAAACAACGGTCAGACCCCTCCGCCGATGCCCCAGATTGGTATAGCGCCCATGGTGAGTTTCATTTGAATGGTCATTAGTTACTAGTATTCACATTTGAGTTGCATTATGCTAACGAGACATTGCAAATGATCTTTGGAGCAGCATGCCTCCCGACAAGCATCGACCGATCCTTCTGCGTCTGCCGCAACCCCGACTGGTCCTTCTCCGTCTCACACTGGCGCAAACCCGACCGGTCCTTCACCTCCGTGATGATGGTAAGTTTTCCCAAGTGTTTTGCTTAACAAATGCATACTTAGATTAATAAATGACCTATTTAGCTCCAAAATGACCTATACTTAGCTTATTTTCCTCGAAAATGACATAATAACCTTACTTAGCTCCAAAATGACATATTTTACCTAGGATAGCTATAAAATGACCTATACTTAGCATTTTTTCCTCCAAAATGACTTAATATGCTTAGTTAGGTAAAAAATGGCATAACTACCTAGGATAGCTCAATAATGATCTATACTTAGCTTAGCTAGTTCATTTATGACATAATTAGCTTACTTAGGTAAAAAATGGCATAATAACCTTGGTTTAGCTCCAAACTGTCATATCATTAGTTTATTTTCCTCCAAAATGACAAAATAACCTTACCTAGCTCCAAAATGACCGATTTTAACTAGGATAGCTCAAAAATGACCTACACTTACCATTTTGTCCTCCAAAATGAATAAATATGCTTAGTTAGCTCAAAAATGGCATAACTACCTAGGTTAGCTCAAAAATGACCTATACTTACCTTCTTTAGTTCATTTATGACATACTTAGCATACTTAGGTCAAAAATGGCATAATAATCTTGGTTACCTCCAAAATGACATTGACTTAGCTTATTTTCCTCGAAAATGACATAATAACCTTACTAACCTCCAAAATGACCTATTTACCTAGCTTAGCTCTAAAATGACCTACACTTAGCATTTTTACCTAGCTTAGCTAAAAAATGCCATAATTACCCAAGTTACCTTCGTTAGAAGAAGAAGAAGATAAAGAAGAGGAGAAAAAGAAAGAGAAGAAAAATTCTTCTTCTTCTACTTCTACTTCGTCTTCTTATTCTTCTTCTTCTTCTTCTTCTTCTAACTTTCTTCTTTCCCAATTTGCAGATTTGCTTTATATCACGGAAGCTTGCGTTGATGGAGTCTACTCTTCTCCTTGTCCTTCCTTTTTGTTTTGATTTTGTAGGATGAACAATGTGAAACTTGCTACCTATATATGTATGTATGGATGAAACCATTGTATGCTTGTTGTTGGATATATGTTGGCTATATATATATGTTGGATATGGACTTTTCAGTTGGTATGTATATGTGTTGGATGATCAAATCCATATGGCAGGGATATGTATGCTTGTTGAAAGTATTTTCAAATGTATATATATATATATATATCTGTGAAATTGATTGAATTTAAGAAAAAACAGGGGCAGTACAGGCACTTTGCCGTCCGCTGGCAGACGGCAAAGAGTTTTGCCGTCTGCCAGCAGACGGCAAAGCTGCCACGTGGCAGCTACCTGTGCAACCTGGGGGGAACTGGGCTAGCCTATGTGGTTGCTTTGCCGTCTGCTAGCAGGCGGCATAGAACTTTGCATCTTTGCCGTCTGCCAGCAGACGGCATAGCGAGCCACGTGGCAGCTTCCTGGAGGGAACTGGGCTGGCCTATGTGGTTGCTTTGCCGTCTGCTGGCAGACGGCAACGAACTTTGCATCTCTGCCGTCTGCCAGCAGAAGGCAAAGCACGCCGTTAACCCCTTAACGGACCTAAGCTGCCACGTGTGCCGCCCATGCCCTTTGCCGTCTGCTAGCAGACGGCAACGAACTTTGCATCTTTGCCGTCTGCCAGCAGACGGCAAAGTGCCCTTTACCGTAGCTTGTTCAGCCGGATGTGGTGCCGTCTGCTGGATGACGGCAAAGACCTTTGCCGTCCTCCATGCATGTCTTTGCCGTCAGCCATGGCAGACGGCAGCCGGATGTGGTGTTGAGATGGATTCAGGCACTAGTCCTGAGTCTAGTTCATCTTCAGATCCAGGCACTCCCAGTTCCCATGGTTTGCCCAAGGCTGCAACAAGGGCTAGGAAGAAACTGAATTCAGATGAAGAGGATTCAGACTTCGTTCCAGAAGAGGTTCTAGCTAAGAAGCAAGAGAAGGCTGCCAAGAAGTCTGCAAGTGAAGCTACTTCTTCCAGGAGAGTTGTTGGCAAAGTCTATGCTAGCTCTGAAGCTAGGAGAGCACCTGAAGGTGCTAGGACAAAGATGGCTATTCACCTTGAGTCACCCCCAAAGAAGTCATTGCGTAAGAAGGCATGTGAGAAGAAGGGTGACAGGAAAAGGATTGTTTATGCTGTTAGCAGGCAGACCTCCATGTTTGAGGACCCTGAGGAGGCTACTGCTACTGCTGATGCTGAGGAGGAGGAAGAACATGTTGAGAAAGCCCCTCCCAAGAAGAAAAAGAAGCTTATGTCTGATGCTATGCCAAAGATTGGAACTTCCAAGAGCACTAAGTCTGCTGCAAACAAGCCTGCTGCTGAGAAGCCCAAGAGATTGTCAAGGCAAATACCAGCTTCTGAGAAGAACAAAGGAACCACCTCCAGAGTTGAGGATGAGGATGCTATGTCTGCCCTAATGAAGCTTAGGCCACACCTTCCAGTACATAATGCCAGCTACCCACTTGCTGAGGATATGAAGAAGAGGAAGGACTCTGGCTTGAGGGCATGGAGAGCTGCTGATCCATATGCCCAAAGGAAGAAGACAAATGTGGACTACAGATTCTACACCAAAGAGCAACACGATTTCTATGAGACTGTGCTTTTTGACAAAAGTTCAACTGTGAGCGATATGCGGTATGTTGATTGGAAATTCATCAAGGGGAATGAGGACTACTTTCCAAGTGTCCAAGACAATTTCCACTGCATTGGTTTGGATGAGTTTGTTGGCAGAGAGTTCACCGCTTGGAATGATGAGATGATCATGCAATTCTACTCCACTGCACATTTCTATGGAGATGGTAGGATTGTATGGATGACTGAAGGTGCAAGGTACGAGTCTACTGTTGAGGAGTGGGCTGCCATCTTAGGAGTCCCAGAAGCACAGGATGGTGATTTGGATGTCTACTCAGAATCCAAGGAGAGCCACAATGCTATGGCCAACATGTATAAGGAGATCCCTGCTGCTAACGTGAAGTCTCACAGGCTAGGATCTATTTACTTTCTTCAGGCTGGCCTCCGCACCATGAACACCATTCTGAGGCATACTTTGATGCCCGAGTCAGGAGATGACAAGATGATCCGAGGCTAGTCCATTAATATGTTGATCCACCTTGATAGACACACCAGGATCAGAGTCATGGACTTGATTGTTGAGACAGTGAAGAGGGTTGTTGCTAATCAGAAGCGCTCTTGCTGTTATGCACCCTATATCCAGATGCTCATCAACTCAGAGTTGGAGAAGCACATTTTTGCTCTAGATCGTCCCCACTTGCCCCTACAGCCAGATCTCGAGGACAATGTTGTGGTGATGGATGCTGAACATCCAACATCTGCTACAGCTCAGGCAGAAGCAGAGGCAGCTAGAGCCACTAGTGCTCAAGTCCCCAGATCCAGGAACGAGCAAATGGATCTTCTGATCTCATCAGTTCAGGACATGAAGAAGGACATTAAGGGGATTCTGGACAACCAGAACAGTCTTGTGAGGATCTTCGAGAACAGGACGAAGACCCTTAATGATAAGGTGGATGGGCTGACTAGAACAGTTAATGAGCTCAAGAAAGAAGTTGACTCAGTGCCTCTTCCTCAGACTTCTTCAGATGATGATGATGATGAGGATGGATCACCTCTCAGGCCAGGCACATAGTTTACCACCCAGGCCAGATCAGCCACTATGCCAGCTCCAGACTTGAGGCCCTCTTCATCAGCTGCAGCCACTGTCACCTCAGCTCCTGCTCCATCAGCTCCAGTTCCTCCAGTTGCCACTCCAACTCCATCCACGACATCTGCAGAGATCTTCGCCGACGCTGTTCTCTCGACTCCTTCATCAACAACCGGAGGAGATCTGCCCAAGAACGCTTAGATATATGCCTTTGGACTTTTTGGTAACTTGTTGCCAAAGGGGGAGAAGTGTATATAGATCTTTAGGCTTCGAGTGAGAGAGCGTTTGGTTTTTATTTGCTGTTTTCAAAACAATTGTCTTTTGGTTGCTTGTGTTGAACTCATGTTTGTGGTGTTTGATCATACGCTTTATGTGTTGTGCTACTATTTCTATCATCTTAATGCTTACGAGATGATCATTCACCTTTGCTTGATAGTGTTGTCCTATGATGTTCATTCTAATTATTATCGCACACCACCAAGTTGTATGTGACATGGAACAAGTGCCCCATGTACCTAATCGATTGTGCATTTGCATTCAAACGCAAATTCAAAATAATGCACAAATTTAGGGGGAGCTCTTGCTTATCACATACTTCTCAAAGCGACGATTATATTCATTGATTATATCTTTGCCGAAGCTTTGATCTATATGTTGTCATCAATTACCAAAAAGGGGGAGATTGAAAGCACATTTGCTCCCTTGGTGGTTTTGGTAATTTATAACAACATATAAGTCATTGAACTAATGTTTCCACTAAGTATATTTCAGGAAAAGTTCAATGATAGGGATGGCAAAAGGATTGTGGAGATTGTGGAATACCCCAACACTACTGGAATCAGGATCTTTGCCGTTAGCCAGATCTTTGCCATCAGCTTACAGAAAACTGACGGCAAACAAAGAGCTGACGGCAAAGATCATGTTTGCCATCAGCCATCTCTTTGCCGTCTGCTAGCTGACGGCATAGAAGCTTTGCCGTCAGCTAGCAGACGGCAAAGAGGAAGGGTGGCCCACTAACGAGAACCACCTAACGGCCACTTTCTTTGCCGTCTGCTAGCAGACGGCAAAGAAAGTGGCCAACTAACGTTCGTTCCCCCCCGGCCCCACCCCAGTAGCTAGGCTCTTTGCCGTCTGCTAGCAGACGGCAAAGTGATTTGACCTATCTAAACAGTCAGCGCCCCGCGCCCTACCCCTCTCTCTCTCTCCCCTCACCTCACCCGCGCCGCCCCCGTGCCCGAGCCGCCGCCGCCCCGCACCACCCCCCGGAGCCCGAGGCGCCGCCGGCCAGCCCCGCCCCCCGGAGCCCGCCCCGCGCCCCACCCCTCTCTCTCTCTCCCCTCACCTCACCCGCGCCGCCCCCGTGCCCGAGGCGCCGCCGCCCCGCGCCACCCCCCCTCGGAGCCCACCCCGTCGCCGGCCGCTTGCCCGCCCCGCCTGGCCGCCCCGCCCAACGGACGCAGGCCGTGGCGGCCGCCCTGCCCCGCCCCATCGCCGGAGCCGCGCCGCGCCGCCCCGCCCCGCCGCCGGAGCCGCACCGTTGCCGGCCGCCCTTCCCCTCGGCCTCCTCAACCCGCGCCCCCTCCCCGTGGCCTGCCTCCTCAACCCGCGCCCCCTCCCCATGGTGAGTTTTTCTGTTTTTTTCCTGTTTTTTTAGATTTAGTTTAGGTTTGTTTAGTTTAGTTTAGTTTAGGTTAGTTTAGTTTAGTTTAGTTTAGTTTAGGTTAGATTTAGTTTAGTTTAGTTTATGTTTTTTTTCTGTTTTTTAAGAATAAACAAGAAAGATGAAAAAAAAGAAGTAAAAGAAGAAGAGGAAGAAGAAGAAGAAGAGGAAGAAGAAGAAGATGAAAAAAAAGAACAATAAGTAGAAGAAGAAGAAGAAGAAAGAAGAAGAAGATGAAAAAAAGAAGAAGTAGAAGTAGAAGATGAAAAAAAGAAGTAGGAAAAGTAGAAAAAGAGGGTCGCCGATGGTCGAGGGTCGCCGAGGGAAAAGAGGGTCGCCGAGTGGTCGAGGGGTCGAGGATCGAGGGGAAAAGGAGTCGAGGGTCGACCCCGACACGACACCACCGACACCCCGACCCCCGACACGACACCCCGACACCCCGACACGGCACCCCCGACCCCGACACAGCACCCCTACCCCGACACGACACCCCCGACACCCCGACCCCGACACGACATCACCGACACCCCGATCCCGAAAAAGGTGCTCTTTGGCCTTCCAGAGGCCGACGGGGTCATATATTTGTGAATTATGAGTTAGGTCATATATTTTTCGATTTTGTTATAAAAAACATCATATTTATGTTGATCAGGTGGATTTAAATGTGCAGTTGTTTCGTCGCTGCGAACGTCTGGTGTTCGACGACCTCCCCGTGCGTTCGACGAGCTCCGCCCCTGCGTTCGTGGGTGAGCACAAATGACATCTCCTCCTCCCCACTTCATTTCCTCTGTTTCGGTCTTCGTGCCGATGAAACTTGCTAGCTATAGGTGTCTTCAATCATCAGTATGCGTGACCACTATTCGTCTCCCGTTCGAAAGGGTTACATCTATAAATATGCATGCATTAGCATATTTATAACCGTGATTCTTTCGAATTGTCCAACGTTATCCATGGACAGCCCGAGTATGTGTAGATTGGGTTCGTTTTCCCATATGCTCTGCTCCGGATCCAATGCAGAATTTCGTCAGTGCCTCCCTGTTGTTCTCCAGGTACACATCCTCTCTGCTTATTGCCGAGACGTGTATCAGGAGAACAGCGGGGAGGTGCTGCCGAAATTTTGCGTCGGATCCGGAGCAGAGCATGGGAAAACGAACCCAATCTACACGTACTCTGGTGGGATTAGGACCTATCTTTACCTACTAGCGTCTAGGTTGCATGGACGTAATAAAACTGACAAACTCTATTAACTGATGAATATGGTTTGCTGAATTATGTATATATTTCTTGTGTGTCCAGTAGCTAGGCAAGATGAGTGATCATGCGTGGATGTACACCGGTCACACTAGTCAGAAAGACATGACCCATGAATGGATAACAAAAACCAAGGGGTTTGTGAGAGCCGCATTTGCAAATGGACAGAAAACAACCTGGTGCCCCTGTGTCGATTACGACAACTATCATAAGAGGTCAGAGTTTGAAATGATCAAACACCTGCAGAAGTGGGGTTTTATGCCTAATTATACGGTCTGGACATTTCATGGTGAGTCTGCCCAACGTGCCAGAGCTGAGGTGGTTCGTCGTCATACCGACGAGCATGATACCGGGATCGAAGACATGGTGCAAGACTTTGATGATGCTCGGGATTCAGACGATGAGATGGAGGAATCTACAAAGGCCTTCTATGAAATGTTGGAGTCTTCAAAACGTCCTCTCCACGAGCACACTGAGCTTTGTCAGCTGGATGCCATCGCGCAAGTAATGGCTCTGAAGGCTCAGTTCAACCTGGGCAGAGAATGCTACGACGCGATGATGACGATATTTGGACGCTTTCTACCCAAAGGCCATGTATTGCCAGCAAACCTGTACCAGTCGGACAAAATCCTACGTGCGCTTAAGATGCCCTATGAGAAGATAGATGCCTGTGAGAATGGATGTGCCTTATTTAGGCTTGAGTATGCGGGCTTCAACTATTGTCCCATTTGCAAGTCTTCCAGGTATGTTGTGGTAGACAACGATATGGGTGAGAAGACTCAGACAAAAATCCCAGTTAATGTTCTTCGGTATATGCCAATCATACCAAGACTTCAATGTCTTTTCATGGTCGAAGAGACGGCCAGACAGATGACGTGGCATAAATTGGGCAAAAGAACTGAACTAGATGCAGATGGGAATCTGATGTTGGGACACACTTCAGACGCTTTTGCGTGGAAGCACTTCGATGCATTACATAAGGATAAAGCGGCAGATCCAAGGCATCCTCGAGTCGCCATCAGCACGGATGGGTTCAATGTGTTTGGTATGATGGCAACCCAATACAGTTGCTGGCCTGTATTTGTCATTCCACTCAATCTTCCCCCCGGAGAGATTATGAAAATAAAGAACATTTTCTTGACGTTGATAATTCCAGGGCCCAACTATTCGGGGAAGAATATGAATGTGTACATGCAGCCGCTTAAGGATGAATTGCAAGAAGCTTGGGATAATGGGATCAAGACATATGACGCCGCTACAAAAAAAACTTCAAAATGCATGTGTGGTACATGTACTCGTCGCATGACTTGCCGGCGTATGCGCTATTCATTGGCTGGTGTGTGCATGGAAGGTTCTCGTGCCCCACATGCAAGGTAGCTCTTGAGTTCCGTTGGCTGCAGGTGGGTCGCAAGTATTCTTGCTTCGACTTGCATATACAGTTCTTGGATCCTCGCCATAAGTTCAGAAAAGACAAGAAGAATTTCATGATAGGTAGAGTTGTCAAAAACTCTGCACCACCTGCATTGACAGGCCAACAGACCCTGGATCAGATAAACGCTCTCGAGCCGGATCCAAATCATCCAGGGTATTTCAAAGGGTATAATTCGAAACACGCCTGGACTCACAAGATATGCTTGTGGGATCTGCCTTACTTTAAAGACCTCCTTTGCCCACACAACATCTACGTGATGCACGCTGAAAAGAATATCGCCGAGGCCCTTTTTGGTACATTGTTCGGCATAGAGGGGAGGTCGAAGGATAATCCTAAGGCTAGAGTCGATCAGGAGGCTCTATGTGATAGACCGTTACAAAACATGCGACAACCGAAAGGAAAGAAGAACTGGCGGAAGCCAAAGGCATGGTTCAATCTTGGAACACCAGCTATGAGGGAAATGATCTTGTGGGTGAAAATGCAGTTGATGTTCCCCGATGGGTATGCAGCGAATCTAAAGAGGGGAGCGAGTCTTGACAAATTGAAAATATTTGGTCTCAAGAGTCATGATTGGCACCTATGGCTTGAGCGGGTAATGCCGGTGATGTTGCGTGGCTTTATCCCTGAGGATGAATGGCTAGTACTGGCAGAGCTGAGCTATTTCTTCCGTGCTCTTTGTGCGAAAGAACTATCGCCTGACGTGCTAGACGAACTGGAAGAGTTGGCGCCGGAGTTGATCTGCAAGTTAGAAAAGATCTTTCCACCGGGATTCTTTAATCCAATGCAGCATTTGATTTTGCATCTCCCGACCGAGGCAAGATTGGGGGGGGGGGCCCGTGCAAAATCGTTGGTGCTTCGCAACTGAGAGGATGCAGAAGACGCTTCGAGCAAAATGTAAAAATAAACGTAGAATTGAAGCATCGATGGCCCTGGCATTCATTACTGAGGAGGCGGCAAACTTCGTGACAACACACTACAAAGCCAAGAATCGTCATTTGCATAATCCGAAGCCTCGGTACAATGATGGCGACCGTGAAAAAGTTTGATCCAACCTCAGCGTATTCAAAGGGAAGCTCGCACCAGCCGGTGCTTCGAAAGCAATAGTGTTGGATGTCGAAGAATGGCGGACCATTTCGTTGTATATCTTCAACAACCTAACAGAAGTGCGGCCGTACATCGAGTAAGTTCTCGGTACATTGTTTCGCAACTTCTAATTCCTTTGAAATGCTCTTATTCCCGAATATGTGATACAGTCGATACGTCGCCAAATTCTCGGATGGAGAGGTGATCCAAAAGGATTCCATCGAAGAGTATGAGCTTCTGGCAAAGCATGGAGGCGGCTGTCCTGGTTTCATCTCTTTGTTCAAACAAACGGTAATTTCCATTAGACCATTTCATTTCTTCGTCTAGTTTGCGGCTAATGCAACAATCCTTTCGTATTAAAGTTGTAGGCTAATGCAGAGTCTATGGACTCCGAATTGAGACAAGTCGCTAATGGTTTTGACTATAAGGTCCGTTCATTTGACAAATACGACATCAACGGGTATCGCTTTCGTACTTTTGGCAAAGAGCTATCTATGGCCGACCGAAAGTCTACAAATTGTTGTGTCTCCGCTGTCAGCGAAGGAGGGGTCGAGTATTATGGAAGAGTTGAAGCAATTTATGAACTTACATTCTTTGGTGAAAACCCACCAAACGTCGTAGTCTTCAAATGTTATTGGTTCCAGCCGAAGGAGACTAGAAGGACTCATGAACATATAGGGCTAGTCGAAATCAAACAAAGCACCCATTTAGATGTTCTCGATGTCTATATTACGGCTCAACAGGCGACCCAAGTTTTCTATCTACTGTGGGCCTGCCAAACTGATCCAAATCTGAATGGTTGGGATGTCGTTTATGATGTGCCGCCACATTTTAGACCACCTCCCCTCAATGAAGATGATTATGAACTTCACATTAACCCAGACACATATGAAGGAGAATTCTTCCAAGAAACACGTGTTTCCGAAAAATGTTTCAAGAACCGCTCTACTTCACCCCAGAACATTGAGGTAGACAGCGACAGTGAATCCGACTTCACCCCTGAGCCGGAACAAGAAGAGACGGAAGAAGAAGAGGTTACTGCTGCGGATGACCAATCAATGCTTGACCGATTACATAAAGGAGGCCTTCCACATGTCGATGCATTTATTGATGATGCTGATGAGCACGTCATTACTGATAGTGATGATGATTATGCATTTATTGATCCCGGAGCATATATAGACGATGAAGATTAATATTAGTAATGTCAGGTATTCAATTATTATTATGTACATATATATTATTAATTCGTTCATGTTATTAGGTATTCAATTTTTTTATGTTGTACTAATTTCGTTTACTCTTTGTCATTGCAGGTGTTGACAGATGGTGGGCGCGGGTCGAGAGCGCTCCGAGCCTCCTTCCTCGGCGCGTGCTGGGAAGGGTGCTATTATTCCACCCGAGCACCTCCGAAGAGCGCTGGTACACAGTATGCAGACACCTCCGGAGGGCGCTTCTTCTTCAGCCGGGAGAGGTCGGGGGAAGACGAAGAGGGGTGCTAGAGGTGGACGTGGCGGCGGGAGAGGTAGGAAGGCTGCTTCGCCTTCCTCGCCGCCACCCCCAGCTGATTCTCCCGACCACAGGAGTGCTCCGTCTTAGGTGGACCCGTCTGACTTGGACCCGTCTCGGACTCCGGTCCACGAGCCTCGGGCCGACGAGCCTCGGGTAGCCGAGCCTTCGTCCCAGGAGACTCCGGTCCCAGAGTCTTCGTCCCAGGAGACTCCGGTCCCAGAGTCTTCATCCCACGTGACTCCGGAGGCTAGTGGCCATGCTGATGGTAGTGAGGACAGCTTTTCTGAGGATAGCTATAGCGAGGGCGAGCTGGTTGAGGAGGGCAAGAAGGTCTACCAGCGTGGTGGTACAAAGCTCCCGCCCGTGCCGGCGACCCGCGATCAGAGGTGGTTGATTGTGCCTAATGGGTAGAAGTAAGTGCATTTACTCTTTTTTAACCTTTTGCCTTCATGTTTCTTCAAATTAATATCTAATGTGTTGGCCTTGTCATACTGCAGGGGTTGGAAACACGCCCCTGGTGTCCGCAGGCCCAACCAGGTCCTTGGTGTGCTTTGCCGGCACCACTTCCCGGGGTGGGTCACGTTGCCCGGTGAGGGTGAGGTTCGATAGCTAGCACTGAGCTGGGAGCTGTACGTGGCTGCCCCGGCCCCGCCGGAAGAGACGGTGGCCGACATTGTGATCCGGCGGTTTTGGGTAATTTCTCCTTTACAGAATTAAAAATCAGCAGCACCTAGTGATTGTACTAATCAGTGTTGTCTTGTTTGATTGCAGACCTTCTATAGGTGTCTTGAGGAACACAAGGCGGATGCGGCTATTGTTCTCGCAGCCGAGTGCAAGCGCCTATTTCAGAACTTACAGCACGAGGCTCGGGTGCAGGCTGTTCGAGACTACTACGCCTCGACTAATATTAAGAGGGCCAAGAAGAAGTGCCGCGCCAAGTTTCTGAGTAAGGAGAAGTACATGAAGGTAATTACCTATTCTTAAGGCCTTGTACTTAGTTTCCTTGATTTGATTCGTAGGCGTAGCGCTGAAATTTCTCTTGTCTAACTTGGGTGCCCCCGAGATGGTGTGCGGATAGGATGGACTGTTGGGAGGCGTTGGTGGATGAGTGGTGCTCTCCCCAATGGCTAGTCGACCACAACAAGGCCAAGGATAAGCGTGCCCAAAAGAAAGGTGTGCCACACCATCAAGGGAGCTCCAACCTGTTTGAGTTCGGGGATCACTGGGTATGTGGTTTGCTTCATGATTCATGCAATTTCATTCTTCATGCTAGCTTGAGCCCTTAACTAATATTTTGTTCCTCTCTTTTAGGCGCGACACAACAAGAAGGAGGTGCCACCGCTGTTCGACCTCTTTGCCATGGCCCATACTGCCCTGTACAAGAAGGCCAAGGCATTCTCTGAGGATGACCTCGATCATCCAGAGAGCTTCAGCAACATCTCCTCCCACAACAAGCTCGTGAGGTACAGAGATGAGGGGAAGACGAGGAAAGGGCAGGACTTCAACCCGAGCCAGAGTCATTTTGATCTAGAGCTCGTGATGATATCTGGTGGCGGGAGGCCCCATGGCTCGATAGCCATTGGGGATGGACTGATACGTTGTCCTAGAACTCTCTCGGAGATCAAGAAGTGCCAGACGAGCTCCGATCCTGAGATAAGGCCTCGTCCACGGCCAATGGAGCTCGCCATCGAGGCTATGGCCCAGGAGCTTCTGGCGGAGGCAAATAGGCAGGCGGCGGAGAGGGAGAGGGACATGGAGGAGAGGACAGCTAGGCTGTTGGAGGAGGAGAGGAACCGGAACGACGCGTCTCACCGGGCCCTATACGAGCTCCTCGTGGTAAGTTTCTCCTGCATATTAGCCAAATCATGCACGTAATGTTTGTTTCATCACTAACTAATATGACTTACTCGTGAAAACAAAATGTGCAGACCGTGTGCCAGAACAACGGTCAGACCCCTCCGCCGATGCCCCAGATTGGTATAGCGCCCATGGTGAGTTTCATTTGAATGGTCATTAGTTACTAGTATTCACATTTGAGTTGCATCATGCTAACAAGACATTGCAAATGATCTTTGGTGCAGCATGCCTCCCGACAAGCATCGACCGATCCTTCTGCGTCTGCCGCAACCCCGACTGGTCCTTCTCCATCTCACACTGGCGCAAACCCGACCGGTCCTTCACCTCCGTGATGATGGTAAGTTTTCCCAAGTGTTTTGCTTAACAAATGCATACTTAGATTAAGAAATGACCTATTTAGCTCCAAAATGACCTATACTTAGCTTATTTTCCTCGAAAATGACATAATAACCTTACTTAGCTCCAAAATGACATATTTTACCTAGGATAGCTATAAAATGACCTATACTTAGCATTTTTTCCTCCAAAATGACTTAATATGCTTAGTTAGGTAAAAAATGGCATAACTACCTAGGATAGCTCAATAATGATCTATACTTAGCTTAGCTAGTTCATTTATGACATAATTAGCTTACTTAGGTAAAAAATGGCATAATAACCTTGGTTTAGCTCCAAACTGTCATATCATTAGTTTATTTTCCTCCAAAATGACAAAATAACCTTACCTAGCTCCAAAATGACCGATTTTAACTAGGATAGCTAAAAAATGACCTACACTTACCATTTGGTCCTCCAAAATGAATAAATATGCTTAGTTAGCTCAAAAATGGCATAACTACCTAGGTTAGGTCAAAAATGACCTATACTTACCTTCTTTAGTTCATTTATGACATACTTAGCATACTTAGGTCAAAAATGGCATAATAATCTTGGTTACCTCCAAAATGACATTGACTTAGCTTATTTTCCTCGAAAATGACATAATAACCTTACTAACCTCCAAAATGACCTATTTACCTAGCTTAGCTCTAAAATGACCTACACTTAGCATTTTTACCTAGCTTAGCTAAAAAATGGCATAATTACCTAAGTTACCTTCGTTAGAAGAAGAAGAAGAAGATAAAGAAGAGGAGAAAAAGAAAGAGAAGAAAAATTCTTCTTCTTCTACTTCTACTTCGTCTTCTTCTTCTTCTTCTTCTTCTTCTTCTTCTAACTTTCTTCTTTCCCAATTTGCAGATTTGCTTTATATCACAGAAGCTTGCGTTGATGGAGTTTACTCTTCTCCTTGTCCTTCCTTTTTGTTTTGATTTTGTAGGATGAACAATGTGAAACTTGCTACCTATATATGTATGTATGGATGAAACCATTGTATGCTTGTTGTTGGATATATGTTGGCTATATATATATGTTGGATATGGACTTTTGAGTTGGTATGTATATGTGTTGGATGATCATATCCATATGGCAGGGATATGTATGCTTGTTGAAAGTATTTTCAAATGTATATATATATATCTGTGAAATTGATTGAATTTAAGAAAAAACAGGGGCAGTACAGGCACTTTGCCGTCCGCTAGCAGACGGCAAAGAGTTTTGCCGTCTGCCAGCAGACGGCAAAGCTGCCACGTGGCAGCTACCTGTGCAACCTGGGGGGAACTGGGCTGGCCTATGTGGTTGCTTTTCCGTCTGCTAGCAGACGGCAAAGAACTTTGCATCTTTGCCGTCTGCCAGCAGACGGCATCTCCAGCCGCGTGGCAGCTTCCTGGGGGGAACTGGGCTGGCCTATGTGGTTGCTTTGCCGTCTGTTGGCAGACGGCAACGAACTTTGCATCTTTGCCGTCTACCAGCAGACGGCAAAGCATGCCGTTATCCCCTTAACGGACCTAAGCCGCCACGTGTGCCGCCCATGCCCTTTGCCGTCTGCTGGCAGACGGCAACAAACTTTGCATGATGTGGTGCCGTATGCTGGATGACGGCAAAGACCTTTGCCGTCCTCCATGCATGCCTTTGCCGTCAGCCATGGCAGACGGCAGCCGGATGTGGTGTTGAGATGGATTCAGGCACTAGTCCTGAGTCTAGTTCATCTTCAGATCCAGGCACTCCCAGTTCCCATGGTTTGCCCAAGGCTGCAACAAGGGCTAGGAAGAAACTGAATTCAGATGAAGAGGATTCAGACTTCGTTCCAGAAGAGGTTCTAGCTAAGAAGCAAGAGAAGGCTGCCAAGAAGTCTGCAAGTGAAGCTACTTCTTCCAGGAGAGTTGTTGGCAAAGTCTATGCTAGCTCTGAAGCTAGGAGAGCACCTGAAGGTGCTAGGACAAAGATGGCTGTTCACCTTGAGTCACCCCCAAAGAAGTCATTGCCTAAGAAGGCATGTGAGAAGAAGGGTGCCAGGAAAAGGATTGTTTATGCTGTTAGCAGGCAGACCTCCATGTTTGAGGACCCTGAGGAGGCTACTGCTGCTGCTGATGCTGAGGAGGAGGAAGAACATGTTGAGAAAGCCCCTCCCAAGAAGAAAAAGAAGCTTATGTCTGATGCTATGCCAAAGATTGGAACTTCCAAGAGCACTAAGTCTGCTGCAAAGAAGCCTGCTGCTGAGAAGCCCAAGAGATTGTCAAGGCAAATACCAGCTTCTGAGAAGAACAAAGGAACCACCTCTAGAGTTGAGGATGAGGATGCTATGTCTGCCCTAATGAAGCTTAGGCCACACCTTCCAGTACATAATGCCAGCTACCCACTTGCTGAGGATATGAAGAAGAGGAAGGACTCTGGCTTGAGGGCATGGAGAGCTGCTGATCCATATGCCCAAAGGATGAAGACAGCTGTGGACTACAGATTCTACACCAAAGAGCAACATGATTTCTATGAGACTGTGCTTTTTGACAAAAGTTCAGCTGTGAGCGATATGCGGTATGTTGATTGGAAATTCATCAAGGAGAATGAGGACTACTTTCCAAGTGTCCAAGACAATTTCCACTGCATTGGTTTGGATGAGTTTGTTGGCAGAGAGTTCACCGCTTGGAATGATGAGATGATCATGCAATTCTACTCCACTGCACATTTCTATGGAGATGGTAGGATTGTATGGATGACTGAAGGTGCAAGGTACGAGTCTACTGTTGAGGAGTGGGCTGCCATCTTAGGAGTCCCAGAAGCACATGATGGTGATTTGGATGTCTACTCAGAATCCAAGGAGAGCCACAATGCTATGGCCAACATGTATAAGGAGATCCCTGCTGCTAACGTGAAGTCTCACAGGCTAGGATCTATTTACTTTCTTCAGGCTGGCCTCCGCACCATGAACACCATTCTGAGGCATACTTTGATGCCCAAGTCAGGAGATGACAAGATGATCCGAGGCTACTCCATTAATATGTTGATCCACCTTGATAGACACACCAGGATCAGAGTCATGGACTTGATTGTTGAGACAGTCAAGAGGGTTGTTGCTGATCAGAAGCGCTCTTGCTGTTATGCACCCTATATCCAGATGCTCATCAACTCAGAGTTGGAGAAGCACATTTTTGCTCTAGATCGTCCCCACTTGCCCCCACAGCCAGATCTCGAGGACAATGTTGTGGTGATGGATGCTGAACATCCAACATCTGCTGCAGCTCAGGCAGAAGCAGAGGCAGCTAGAGCCACTAGTGCTCAAGTCCCCAGATCCAGGAACGAGCAAATGGATCTTCTGATCTCATCAGTTCAGTACATGAAGAAGGACATTAAGGGGATTCTAGACAACCAGAACAGTCTTGTGAGGATCTTCGAGAACAGGATCAAGACCCTTAATGATAAGGTGGATGGGCTGACTAGAATAGTTAATGAGCTCAAGAAGGAAGTTGACTCAGTGCCTCTTCCTTAGACTTCTTCAGATGATGATGATGATGAGGATGGATCACCTCTCAGGCCAGGCACACAGTTTACCACCCAGGCCAGATCAGCCACTGTGCCAGCTCCAGACTTGAGGCCCTCTTCATCAGCTCCAGCCACTGTCACCTCAGCTCCTGCTCCATCAGCTCCAGTTCCTCCAGTTGCCACTCCAACTCCATCCACGACATCTGCAGAGATCTTCGCCGACGCTGTTCTCTCGACTCCTTCATCAACAACCGGAGGATCAGCCCAAGAACGCTTAGATATATGCCTTTGGACTTTTTGGTAACTTGTTGCCAAAGGGGGAGAAGTGTATATAGATCTTTAGGCTTCGAGTGAGAGAGCGTTTGGTTTTTATTTGCTGTTTTCAAAACAATTGTCTTTTGGTTGCTTGTGTTGAACTCATGTTTGTGGTGTTTGATCATACGCTTTATGTGTTGTGCTACTATTTCTTATCATCTTAATGCTTATGAGATGATCATTCACCTTTGCTTGATAGTGTTGTGCTATGATGTTCATTCTAATTATTATCGCACACCACCAAGTTGTATGTGACATGGAAGAAGTGCCCCATGTAACTAATCGATTGTGCATTTGCATTCAAACGCAAATTCAAAATAATTTACAAATTTAGGGGGAGCTCTTGCTTATCACATACTTCTCAAAGCGACGATTATATTCATTGATTATACCTTTGTCGAAGCTTTGATCTATATGTTGTCATCAATTACCAAAAAGGGGGAGATTGAAAGCACATTTGCTCCCTTGGTGGTTTTGGTAATTTATAACAACATATAAGTCATTGAACTAATGTTTCCACTAAGTATATTTCAGGAAAAGTTCAATGATAGGGATGGCAAAAGGATTGTGGAGATTGTGGAATCCCCCAAGATGCAAGGAAATAGGTTGACAAAGCTTCAAGCAAGAGGACTCTACATTTTACATTTGTGAGAAATAACTTTGAGTCCATAGGAAAGCCAATACTATTAAAAGGGGGTAAGGTTTTGTTGGTGAACAAAATGCTCATACGTGCACAAGTGATAGTCACCAAAAACACCCACAAGCTCTCCCACCAAAGTCTATCCAAAGCCATATATTCAAATTTGGTGAAACCAACATTTCCATTCTGGTGCCACCGATTCTAAACCTCAGACAGACTCAGCCAAACCCTAGCCACTTCGGTGCAACCGATTCCATACCGGTGCCACCGAGTTTAGGTTGCCAACTTTCTGTTATGCAAATTCACAATATCGGTACAACCGAGATTGTTGGATCGGCGTCACCGAGATTGTCAATCTGACCGTTGGTCACCTTATCGGTGCAACCGAGTTTCCTATATCGGTCTCACCGAGATTCATAAGTTGCCACCTTTTGGTAACTTCGGTACCACCGAGATTAACACATCGGTGTCACCGAGTTGGTCATTTTGTGTGTAACGGTTGGATTTTTGGGGATGCCTATATATACCCCTCACTACTAGAAAAAGGACTGTTAGTGGCGCACCTATTTTTGCCATTAATGGCACACTATAGGTGCGCCACTATTACCACGCCATTAGTAACAAATACTAATGGCGCACCTCTGGTGCGCCATTAGTATTGCAGGTAATAGTGGCGCACCTTGTAGTGCGCCATTACTATTGTTTTTTTTTTTTGAAATTTATTGATTTTTTTTGAATTTTGAAGGCGGGAAAATAGTAGTGGCGCACCGTCTAACCCCCACCGTGCGCCATTGCTATTTTTGAATTTTGAATTTGGATCTGGATCTAGATCTGGCTCATTTTTTTGGCTCATTTTTTTTGGTTAATTTTTTTTCAAATTTCGTTCTCGACCTGGATCTTTTACGTTCTTTGTGTCGGGGGAGCTCCACATGTGGCCGGAAGTAGAGGAGGAGGGAGGAGAGACCGTGAGGAGGAGAGGAGGGAGGAGGAGGTCGCCGGAGAGGAGGAGGAGGACCGTGAGCAGGAGAGGAAGGAGCACCGTGAGGAGGAGAGGAGGGAGGAGGAGGTCACCGGAGGAGGAGCACCGTGAGGAGGAGAGGAGGGAGGAGGAGGTCGCCGGAGGAGGAGTACCGTGAGGAGGAGGTCACCGGAGGAGGAGCACCATGAGGAGGAGGAGGTCGCCGGAGAGGAGGAGATGGAGTGGAGGAGAGGAGGAGATGGAGTGGAGGAGAGGAGGAGAAGAATGAAGGGGAAGGGAGGAAGAAGGGGAAGGGGAAGGGGAGGCGCGACGGGCGGCGGCGCTCCTGTGGCTCGGTCACCGGCGAGATGAAGGCGCCGGTCTCGGGATAGAGGAAGCCTGCGGGCGGCAGCCATGTCGGGGAAGGAGAAGGGAGGAGGAGGAGGGGGAAGGGGATAAGGAGAGAGGAAGGAGAGGGGTGGGTGGGTGCGTACATGGTGGGGCTTGTGACATAGTAATGGCGCACCATGGGGTGGTGCGCCATTACTATGGTACATAGTAATGGCGCACCTAGGTGTGGTGCGCCATTACTATGTAGCATAGCAGTGGCGCACCTAGGTGTGGTGCGCCATTACTATTTTTAATTTTTTTTGAATTTTGAAGGCGGGAAAATAGTAGTGGCGCACTATGCACTGGTGCGCCATTGCTAACTTTTTTTAATTTTTTTATTTTTTTGCCTCCAGATCTTAAAAGCATCGTAACTTTTTTTCTGTGGGGTTTTTGAGGATTCTAAAAAATCGATAACGGGCATAGCCCGTTGAATTCGGATGTAACTTTTCGAGTAGATGCTTTTTCATATAAAAAACTTTTTCATCGGAGGTCGTATGCAAAAGTTATGGCCATTTTACCGAAACACGGCGGCCTTTTGCAAAAAAAATCGAAATTCATGTTTGTTAATTTTCCTAACAACTAGAACACATAACACATGGGCATCTCGAAGGATTTTTAAATTTGAATCTTTTATCATTTTCTTTTATTTTATTTTAAACTGAAAAGGCGATCCACGGGGGGGGGGGGGGGGGGGGGTGTGGTGGGGTGTGTGTTTGTGTGTGTGAAGACGTTAGTAATGGCGCACCCTCCCTGGTGCGCCATTGCTACCTTAGCAATGGCGCACCAGGGAGGGTGCGCCATTACTAACCTCACACACACACAGGCACACACCCCACCAGACATAGCAATGGCGCACCACACCAAGGTGCGCCATTACTATGTAGCATAGCAGTGGCGCACCTAGGTGTGGTGCGCCATTGCTATGTCTGGTGGGGTGGGGGGATGGACAAAAAAAATAGCAATGGCGCACTGCTCAGGTGGTGCGCCACTACTAAAAAAAGAACAATGGCGCACCTGCTTCTGGTGCGCCATTGCTATATAGCAGTGGCGCACCACCACCATGGTGCGCCACTAATAGGGATATTGGCTATAGCCATTTTTCTAGTAGTGCCTTCACCACCACCCACTCGAAAGAGAAGCAATCAGAACTATTCCATACTTGCCCCATCCAGTTTTCTGATAGAGAACCACCTATTCTTGTGTTGAGGTCAAGATCTTCCACTCCAACCATATGGATCTTGATTTCTAGCCTCCCCAAGTTGCTTTCCACCAATCCCATCTCTTCCACCAAGCCAAATCTGTGAGAGAGTGATTGTGTGTTGAGGAGTCTATCATCTTGAAGCACAAGAGCAAGGAGTTCATCGTCATTACCGAGCCTATTACCTTTTGGAGGGTGGTGCCTCCTAGATTGCTTAGGTGTCGCTTGGGAGCCTCCTACTTCGTGTTGTGGAGTGAACCAAGAAGTTTGTAAGGGCAAGGAGATCGCCTACTTCGTGAAGATCTACCCATAGTGAGGCTAGTCCTTCGTGGACGGAAACAATTATGGAATAGTCAAGGTTGCTACTTCGTGGACCCTTATGGGTGGAGCCCTCCGTGGACTCTCGCGACCGTTACCCTCCGTGGGTTGAAGACTCCATAAACGTGGATGTACGATAGCACCACCTATCAGAACCACGGGAAAAAATCATCGTGTCTACAATTGCGTTTGATCCTCCTACCCTATCCTTTCTATACATGCTTGTTGTTACTTTCCGCTTCTATACTCTTAGACTCGCATGTGTAGGGTGTACTTGACTTGCCATGAAATGCTAAAACTGCAACCACTAAAATTTGGGAAAGGGCAAAACTTTTATGTGGTCAAGTAGTCTAATCACCCCCCCTCTAGACATACTTTCGGTCCTACAAGGAGCTACATCGCGAGCTAGTAATCTACAACATAATTTGCAAAGACATTTTGACTATGTTCATGATAATGAGTTTAGTTAATCATATTACTTAAAAACTCCCACTCAAATTGACATCCCTCTGGTCATTCGAGTGTCACATGATCCAAATTCACCAACCCAAGTCCGATCATCACGTGAGATGAGGTGGTTTCAATGGTGAACATCTTCATGGTTATCATATCTACTATATGACTCATGTTCGACCTTTCGGTCTCTTGTGTTCCGAGGCCATGTCTGTACATGCTAGGCTCGTCAAGTTTAACCCGAGTGTTCCGCACGTGAAACACTGGCTTGCACCCGTTGTAAGTGAACGTAGAGTCTATCACACCCGATCATCACGTGGTGTCTCGAAACGACGAACTTTCGCAACGGTGCACACTCGGGGAGAACACAATTTTATCTTGAAATTTTAGTGAGGGATCACCTTATAATGCTACCATCGTCCTAAGCAAAATAAGATGCATAAAAGGATTAACATCACATGCAAATCATAAGTGACATGATATGGCCATGAACTTGTGCCTTTGATCTCCATCTCCAAAGCACCGGCATGATCTCCATCGTCACCGGCATGACACCATGATCTCCATCATCTTGATCTCCATCAACGTGTCGCCATGCGGTTGTCGCGCCAACTGTTGTTTCTATGACTATTGCTAGCTCATAGCGATAAAGTAAAGCAAAAACGGCGAAAATAAATTAAAGACAACCCTATGGCTCCTGCCGGTTGCCGTACTCAACGACATGCAAGTCGTGATATTCTATACAAAATATGATCATCTTATACATCACATATATCTCATCTTGTAATTGGCCATATCACATCACAACATACCCTGCAAAAACAAGTTAGACGTCCTCTAATTGTTGTTGCATGTTTTACGTGGCTGCTACAGGTATCTAGCAAGAACGATTCTTACCTACGCAAAAACCACAATGGTGATACACAAATTTCTATTCAACCTTCTCAAGGACCACCTTTGTCGAATCCGATCCAACTAAAGTGGGAGAGACAGACACCCGCCAGCCATCTTTATGCAACAAAGTCACATGTCAGTTGATGGAACCGGTCTCTCGTAAGTGCTACTTCTTGAGCTTGCGTTGGTTTTCCCTTGAAGAGGAAAGGATGATGCATCAAAGTAGATAAGTATTTCCCTCAGTTGTTGAGAACCAAGGTATCAATCCAGTAGGAGGTACAAGCAAGGCCCCAATCTATGCACCTACACAAACAATCAAACACTTGCACCCAACGCTATAAAGGGGTTGTCAATCCCTTCACGGTTACTTGCAAGGATGAGATCTGATAGAGATAGATATAAAAGATTACTAAAAGTAAAACTAAATAAAAGTAAATAAAATTGCAGCAAGGTATTTTAGGTATTTTTGGTTTATAGATCTGAAAATATAATATGGAAAATAGACCCGGGGGCCATAGGTTTCTCTAGAGGCTTCTCTCTTGAAGGAAAATAATACGGTGGGTGAACAAATTACTGTCGAGCAACTGATAGAAAAGCGCATAGTTATGACGATATCAAAGGCAATGATTATGCATATAGGCATCACGTCCGTATCAAGTAGACCGAAACGATTCTGCATCTACTACTATTACTCCACACATCGACCGACTCCTGCCTGCATCTAGAGTATTAAGTTCATGAAGAACAGAGTAACACATTAAGTAAGATGACATGATGTAGATGGATAAACTCAAGCAATATGATGAAAACCCCATCTTTTTATCCTTGATGGCAACAATACAAATACGTGCCTCGCTACCCCTACTTTGTCACTGGGTGAGGACACCGCAAGATTGAACCCAAAACTAATCACTTCTCCCATTGCAGGAATTACCAATCTAGTTGGCCAAACCAAACCAATAACTCGAAGGGACTTTCAAAGATATGAAATCATTCATATAAGAATCCAGAGAAGATTCAAATAATATTCATAGATAATCTCATCATAAACCCACAATTCATCGGATCTCGACAAACACACTGCAAAAGAGTATTACATCGGATAGATCTCCATGAAGATCATGGAGAACATGGTATTGAAGAACATAGAGAGAGAAGAAGCTATCTAGCTACTAGCTATGGACCCGAAGGTCTGAGGTGAACTACTCACGCATCATCGGAGGGGCAATGGTGTTGATGTAGATGCCCTCCGTGATCGAATCCCCCTCCGGCAGATTACCGGAAAAGGCCCCAAGATGGGATCTCACGGGAACAGAGGCTTGCGGCGGCGGAAAAGTATTATTGTTGCTCTTTTTGGTATTGGGGGAATATTCCTGAATTTATAGGCGAAGAATTAAGGTTGGAGGAGCTACGGGGGGCCCACAAGCCAGGGGGGCGCCCCCCCAGGGGCGCGCCCTGGTGGCTTGTGGCCCACCCGTAGGTCTTCTGGCCTCTTCTCGAAGCCTCCTGGGGTTCCTTCTGGTCCAAGAAAAATCAGCGTAGAATTTTATTCCGTTTGGACTCCGTTTGATATTCCTTTTCTGCAATACTCAACAACAAGGAAAAAACAGAAACTGGCACTGGGCACTAGGTTAATAGGTTAGTCCCAAAAATAATATAAAATAGCATATTAATGCATATAAAACATCCAAAATAGATAATATAATTGCATGGAACAATAAAAAATTATAGATACGTTGGAGACGTATCAGTAAGCGTACGAGTAAGGTTGGTCCGGGCCGCTTCATCCCACAATACTGCTGAATCAAGAAAAGACCAAGGGAGGAAGCAATCCTTTGTGTTCTACTCGTGATCTCATCTACGCGTAGACCTAGCTCATGATGCCACTGTTGGGAACGTTGCATGGGAAACAAAAAATTTCCTACGGACACGCAAGATCTATCCATGGTGATGAGCATCTACGAGAGGGAGAGTGGATCTACATACCCTTGTAGATTGCTAAGCGGGAAGCGTTAAGAAATGCGGTTGATGTAGTCGAATGTCTTCGCGATCCAAATCGCTACCCGTCCCACGATCCGATCATGATCCGTCCCACGATCCAATCACGAACCGTCCCACGATCCTGATCACGGTCCTTCCGATCTAGCGCCGAACGGATGGCACCTCCACGTTCTGCACATGTACAGCTCGATGACGATCTCCGCCTTCTTGATCCAGCAAGAGGGAGCGAAGAGGTAGATGCATTCTCCGGTAGCACAGCAGCATGGTGGCGGTGGTGGTGAACTAATCCGGCAGGGCTTCGCCGAGCTCCGCCGAACTAATCTAGAGGAGAAACGATCTAGAGGAAGAAGTGGGCAGCACGTGGCAATTAGGGTTGGGGCTGCCCTCAAATCCTCTAGTATATATAGGAGGAAGGGAGGGGAGAAGGCAGCCTCAAACCCTCCACAAGGAGGATTCGGCCGAACCACCTCAAGGAGGTGGAATCCACCTCCTACTAGGAGGTGGATTCAATTTAGGAAGGTGTCCTACTCCTTCCAACCTCCACCTTTTTCCTCTTGGGCGCATGGGTCCCCATGGGGTCGGCTGCCCAGCCCACCAGGGGCTGGTGCGCCACCTCTTGGGCCCTTGTGGAGCCCGGAACCCATTCGTCACTCCCGGTACACTACCGAAAGTACCCGAAACTTTTCCGGAACCCAAATACCACTTTCCTATATATCAATATTTACCTACGGACCATTCCGGATCTCCTCGTGACATTCGGGATCTCATCCGGGACTCCGAACAACCTTCGGTCACAAACATACATAACTTAGTACTACCGAAACGTCACCGAACGTTAAGTGTGCAGACCCTGCGGGTTCGAGAACTATGTAGACATGACCGAGACACCTCTACGGTCAATAACCAATAGCGGGACCTGGATGTCCATATTGGCTCCTACATATTCTACGAAGATCTTTATCGGTTGAACCTCTATGTCAAGGATTTAGTTAATCCCGTACGCTATTCCCTTTGTTCTTCGGTATGTTACTTGCCCAAGATTCGATCGTCGGTATCTCTATACCTTGTTCAATCTCGTTACCGGCAAGTCTCTTTACTCGTTCCGTAATACAAGATCCCGTGGCTAACTCTTTAGTCACATTGCTTGCAAGGCTTATTGTGATGTTGTATTACCGAGTGGGCCCTGAGATACCTCACCGTCATACGGAGTAACAAATCCCAATCTCGATCCATGCCAGCTCAACAGACACCTTCGGATATACCTGTAGAGCATCTTTATAGTCACCCAGTTACTTTGTGACGTTTGATACACACAAGGTATTCCTCCGGTGTCAGTGAGTTGCATGATCTCATGGTCATAGGAACAGATACTTGACATGCAGAAAACAATAGCAATAAACTGACACGATCATATGCTACGTTCATAGTTTGGGTCTTGTCCATCACATCATTCTCCTAATGATGTGATCCCGTTATCAAATGACATCTCATGTCTATGGCTAGGAAACCTTAACCATCTTTGATCAACGAGCTAGTGTACTAGAGGCATACTAGGGGCACAGTGTTGTCTATGTATCCACACATGCATTTGAGTTTCCAATCAATCCAATTATAGCATGGATAATAAAAGATTACCATGAACAAGGAAATATAATAATAACCATTTTGTTATTGCCTCTAGGGCATATTTCCAACATGATTTACATAGATACTTGTATAAATTTCTTACTTTTATTATTCTTTGTTATTATGTAGTGCCATGGTTTTGGTATCCGCCCCCGTCGGCCCTCGTCCGGTCTATAATTCGGATGTGGTATATTATATTTTATAACTATTTGTTTCATTTAGTGTTTATGACAATTATGCCGACCAACGTGACATAAATGTTTTTATGTAGGAGGTATGTGAACCGGAAATTCCAACCGACCCTCTTGTCGAGAGGTTAAATTTAGTGGAAAAATAAAACGAGTATTCGAAAGAAAAATTGAAAAGAATTGAGGAGGAGAAGATGAAATTGGAGTTGCATGTTGCCGATGTCGTCGATGATCACAAGATAAAGATGGATGCAATGCACTTGAAGATTAGAAAGATAAGAAAATATGCCATTGATAATGAGGCTTGGTATCATTATGCCGCTGGATCAATTGTTACCTTAGTTGCGATTATGATTGCATTTGTTGTTGCATTTAAATGTTTTACATAGTTGTATGTTAGTTTCAATTTATGTTTTAATTAGATGCTCTAGAGAGCTGTATGTTGTTCTATGAGAACTATGTATGAACTTTATGTATTTATTTTTTCTGTAATAACATTTGATCACTACTGTACTTTGGTTTTAATGTGATGATGAACTTGTATTAATTTGGTCTCTCTATTCATGATGTTTTGTAATGGTTTTTGATACACTTAATTATATAATGCACGCAGATGAACCGGCAATGGATGTACGGTGACCGACGCACCTCCGAGTACATTGAGGGCCTGCATAAATTTCTCGAAGTGGCTGAGGCAAACAAGCAAAATGGTTTTATGTATTGTCCATGTAATGTCTATGAGAATACAAAGGATTACTCTAACTCGAAAACCCTTCACTCCACTTGCTTGAGAAGGGTTTCATGCCACACTATAATGTTTGGACCAAGCATGGAGAAAGAGGGGTTATGATGCATGATACGTCTCCATCGTATCTACTTTTCCAAACTCTTTTGCCCTTGTTTTGGACTCTAATTTGCATGATTTGAATGGAACTAACCCGGACTGACGCTGTTTTCAGCAGAATTGCCTTGGTGTTATTTTTGTGCAGAAATAAAAGTTCTCGGATTGACCTGAAAATTTACGGAGAATATTTTTGGAATTAATAAAAAATACTGACGAAAGAATCAACCGGAGGGGGTCCACCACCTGGCCACAAGCCAGGGGGCGCCCCCCCTAGGGCGCACCCTGCAGGCTTGTGGGCCCCCTGAAGCTCCTCCGACCTCAATTCCAACTCTATATATTCCTATTCGTGGAGAAAAAAAATCAGAGAGAAGAGTTCATCGCGTTTTACGATACGGAGCCGCCGCCACCTCCTGTTCTTCCTCGGGAGGGCAGATCTGGAGTCTGATTTGGGCTCCGGAGAGGGGAAATCGACGCCGTCATCATCACCAACCATCCTTCATCACCAATTTCATGATGCTCTCCGCCATTCGTGAGTAATTTCATCGTAGGCTTGCTGGACGGTGATGGGTTGGATGAGATTTACCATGTATTCGAGTTAGTTTTGTTAGGGTTTGATCCCTAGTATCCACTATGTTCTGAGATTGATGTTGCTATGACTTTGCTATGCTTAATGCTTGTCACTAGGGCCCGAGTGCCATGATATCAGATCTGAACCTATATGTTTTCATGAATATATATGTGTTCTTGATCCTATCTTGCAAGTTGTAGACACCTATTACGAGTTATGATCCGCATCCCCCAGGGTGACAATAACTGGGATTCTTTCCGGTGATTACCGTAGTTTGAGGAGTTCATGTATTCACTAAGTGCTAATGCTTTGGTCCGGTTCTCTATTAAAAGGAGGCCTTAATATCCCTTAGTTTCCATTAGGACCCCGCTGCCACGGGAGGGTAGGACAAAAGATGTCATGCAAGTTCTTTTCCATAAGCACGTATGACTATATATGGAATACATGCCTACATTATATTGATGAATTGGAGCTAGTTCTGTGTCACCCTATGTTATAACCGTTGCATGATGAATGCCATCCGACATAATTATCCATCACTCATCCATTGCCTATGAGCTTTTCATATATTGATCTTTGCTAAGTTATTTTCCGTTGCTACTGTTACAATCACTACAACACTGCTACTGTCACTTTCGCCATCGTTACCGTTACTTCCATACAGCTTTGCTACTGAATACTATGCTGCAGATACTAAGTCTTTCAGGTGTGGTTGAATTGACAACTCAGCTGGTAATACTCGAGAATATTTTTTGCTCCCCTTGTGTCGAATCAATAAATTTGGGTTGAATACTCTACCCTCAAAAACTGTTGCGATCCCCTATACTTGTGGGTTATCAAGACCTTTTTCTGGCGCCGTTGCCGGGGAGCATAGCTCTATTCTCTGAGTCACTTGGGATTTATATCTGTTGATCACTATGAAGAATTTGAAGGATGCTAAAACTAAGATCTACCCCTCAACTATGAGGAGAGATAAGGAACTGCCATCTAGCTCTGCACTTGATTCACCTTCTGTTATGAGTAAACTTGCGACACCACCACCTGCTATTGATTCTTATATGTCGCAAGTAGTTGATGATGCCACTTCTGCTATGCCTGATGCTTATGATGATACCTTGCTTGATACTACTGTGCCCCTGGGTGAATTTCTTGATGAACAAATTGCTAGAGTCAATGCTGAAACTGATGAAATTATTGAAACTGAACACTATGAGACACCAGCTAGACCTAGCTCTCCTAGATATGAATTGCCAAATATACCTAAGGGTTATGTTATGGAAGGAGAGGTAGCTAGGGACTTTCTTGTTTGTAAAGATAGAGATGATCTTAAGAAATTACTATGCAAGTGGAAAGAAAAATCTTTGAATGCTAGAATGCAATATGATCCCAAGTTTGCTACTTCACCTATCTTTGTTACTGATAAGGATTATGAATTCTCTGTCGATCCTGAGTTAATTACTTTGGTAGAATCTGATCCTTTCCATGGTTATGAATCTGAAACTGTTGTGGCACATCTTACTAAATTGAATGATATAGCTACCCTATTCACTCATGAGGAAAAAATTCGTTATTACTATATTCTGAAGTTGTTTCCTTTCTCATTAAAGGGTGATGCTAAGATATGGTTTAATTCTCTTGCTCCTGGTTGTGTGCGTAGTCCCCAGGATATGATATATTACTTCTCTGAAAAATATTTTCCTGCCCATAAGAAACAAGGACTAGTAGAAAATGGCCCATTTGTCCCGGTTCCAGAGGCCCATTTGTCCCGGTTATGGAACCGGGACTAAAGGGTCGGGACTAAAGCCCAAAACCTTTAGTCCCGGTTTGCTTACGAACCGGGACCAAAGGCCCTCCACGTGGCCGCTGCGGGGAGCCCAGGCAGGAGGACCTTTAGCCTCGGTTGGTAACACCAACCGGGACCAAAAGGCATCCACGCGTCAGCATCTGGCAAGAGCTGGGGTTTTTGTTTTTTTTGAAAGGGGGGGGGGGTTTAGGGGGTTTTGTAGGGTTAATTTAGGAGTTTCATATTGTGTTAGCTAGCTAATAGAGAGAAGTGTCCTCTCGTTCTCCGTGCTTGGTCGACGCTAGCTACTATAGAGAGAACTCGACATGCTATCTAGTAAGAAAATGAAGGAACCATTAAGTACACAAGATCGTCATGAACATATACAAAGAGAAGTGATCGACCTCTCTTTCTCCGAGAGATTAATTGGTCGAACAACAAGTTTTCGTATATCTATCCGACGGTACTACATATATACAATATAACATCTTTTACAATCCCTAACATCATCTACCTAAGATCCAATCACAAATCCGCATGGTATTCTCCATCTTTAGGTATGACGTGGTCAAGAAAGAATCCCGCCAATTCCTCTTGAATTGCTCGTATGCGATCATGTGGTAGGAGTTCATCCCGCATCTGCCAGATCTAATTTAACGAAGGGGGTCAATACATGCATATATATGAATAAAACTCAACACAATTGATGGTAATATATAAAATAAAATTGTCAATATTATTTACGTACTTCAAATTGTTTGTCAGAGAAGCCCCGCTCAGAGGTCGAGTGGCGAATGAACTCGCATACGTAGTATGCACATAAAGAAGTCCCTTCTTTCTGGTACAAGCACTTTACGAGAATAGAGTTCAATCAAACTGATAAGCAAGCATGGTAATGATATATTGATGAAAATTTGAATCAATTAGAGATGCGCGGAACTAGCTAGTACTACTTACTTTGGGGTGCGTAAATCGCAACTCTTTGTTTAGACCAGGAACCTTTCGGGTGAACTTCTTCCAAACCCTGCCCGGCAAAGAAAATGATTACTTGATATCAGGAAATTAACGAAAGTTGCATGCCGATATGGTCCCGGTATTGACTGAACTTACTTCTTGAGCATTGCAGTCATGTCCGCATAATTCTCGGGATCTTTACGTCTCGAGTCTAAGACAGTTACTAATGCCCCGTCAAGCTTAATGGATAGCAGAATAAAGTGGAAACTGCGCACGCATATATAACTCATGAATTACATTACTTAACCTCGAGTAAGAGAAACCGAGTATACAGAGAAGACAACGACACTCACTTGAAGTTGTAAGGAAAGAGTATTTCCCTTTTGTTTTGATGTATAAGGAACGACTTTAGCAAGTTCTCCTCGGTCTCTTTGATTGCGTTTCGTATCGTCCATTCATTTACGGCATCTGGGCTAATGAACCCAACGTCGAAGATTCCTAATTTTTTGCATTCGACGATCTTCAATCTGCATAATATAGTGAGGATAATTATATATACATGCAATGAACGAGCTGAGCTAGAGACTTAACTATAGAAGTAATACTTACAGACAGTAGGCAGTCATGAGTTATTTGTCGAGGGCCAGTTGATTGTATAACTGAAATAACTCCACAAATTCAACAGGCATCACGGGAAGTCCAATGAATTCGTGCTCTGGTTTCACTGATATATACATAGTGTCTCTTCCAGACTCCCTACAGGTTTTCATGTACCACTCATGCAATTTGTACATCATCGTTGTTAGAGGAGGATGATCAGGTTTGACGAGAGGCTTCTCGTGCATGTATTCATATTTTTCTTTTGTTACCTCAGCCGTTTGAAAAATTACATCATCCCCCAAGTAATCACCAGGATTGGTACCGGGCACCATCCCCGGATGATTTGCGACGATATCGCTAGACACCTTGAGCGGGGGGCACGATTGCTTCTCCTGTTCGCCGAGCTGGGGAATTGTTTTCCCACTTCTTCGTTCTGCTAACCTTGCATCACTAGAAGTACTTCCCGACCGCCGCGATTCTTCATATGTCTTTTTAATAATCCGGACATAGTTGGAATCCGGCGGAGGCGGTGGTGGTCGCTTCAGGGCATCGATAGTGCGTTTCACTTTCACCGGATCTAGCTTCTCCTTCGGAGGTGGATTTTTTTTTGCAAAATGGGCCCTCAATTGGTCCTGACATATCTCCTCATTTTCAGACTCGGTCCTCTCATATGGTAACTTTTCCAGAGGCTTGAGAGATGGACCGTATCTGTATTCCCTCCCGCCTGTGCTTGTACTGCTAGCCGCCGGAGCGGCGGCGTCTCTCTTCCGTCGTTGCTTATGAGGCGGAGAAGGAGGCGGAGTGCTCCGACGCACCGGAGGAGCCGGGGCGGCGGCGTCTGTCTTCCGCCGTTGCCGACGAGGCTGAGGAGGAGGCGTACTGCTCCGATGTGCCGGAGTAGGCGAAGGAGGAGGCGGAGTGCCCTCACGCGTCGGAGGAGCCGGAGAAGGAGGCGGGGTCCCCTTATCACTCGCCGGAGGAGGAGGAGGAGGAGGAGGAGGAGGAGGAGGCGGAGTGCCCTGACTCGCCGGAGGAGGAGGTGGAGGCGGAGGCGTCCAGTTTGGAAGCTTGATGTACTCCTTCTGCCATAGACATATACTCCTCAGGGCATGACCTAGCCGATTCTCCCCTTCACCTGTAGAGTGGTCAAGCTCGAGATCCGCAAATCCCTCCATTACTTCATCCACCATCACAACAACATAGCCATGTGGAATCGGACGGCAGTGAAAAGTTCCGTTGGGTTGAGGAGGTGCAACAGAGCCGACAACCGCCAATAAAGTGAGGTTCCGGCATTTCGTCATAAGCTCGCAATGTTGAGCCTCCGTGATAGTATCCACGGGGTAGCTAGGAGACGTGAAGTCAGGCTGAACGGGCTCCGTGGAAGCGACGCTGCTTCTCCGCTGAGATGGCGGGGTAGCTTCTGGGGTAGCTTCGTGCCGCTGAGATGGTTGGCCGGCAGCTCGCTGGCTCCCAGCTTCCTCTAGCTTTTGTAGTCTTGCATTGAGCTTCTAAATTTCGCTCAGCTCCGCTTTCCTCTTTCTCTCCCGGCTTCTGTAACCGCCTGCGTCGGGAAACCCAACCTTCCACGGAACGGAGCCTGGTGTGCCTCGTGTTTGTCCAGGGTGCTCAGCATTCCCTAGGGCCTTAGTCAGCTCGTCCTTCTCTCTGTCGGGAATGAACGTCCCTTCCTGCGCTGCGGTGATATACTCCTGAAGCTTGTTCATGGGTATTGCAAGTTGCTCGTTCGTCCAGCGGCACTTCCCTGTTTCAGGGTCCAAAGTTCCCCCAACACCGAAGAACCAAGTCCTTGAACGGTCTGGCCAGTTCAATGTCTGTGGTACGACGTTTTTAGCAATCAGGTCATTCTCAGCTTTGTCCCACAACGGCCGGGCTTTGAGGTCGCCACCTGACCCCGTGTGATGGTGATACTGCTTCTTTGCAGCATTGATCTTGTTTGTCTCTGACATTTTCTTACTCTTGTCCGATGTCTTGTAGGCCACAAATGCGGGCCAGTGATCTCTTATCTTCTCAAATCGGCCGGTGAATTTTGGAGTCTTCCCTTTGTCGACAAACTTTGATTTCAACTCATTCTTCGACCTCCTGAATAGATCTGCCATCTTCTTAAGAGCACACGCCTTGACCAGTGGCTCTATAACTGGCTTATTAGGATCCTCCTCCGTTCAGCGCGGTCCAAATACCATCTTTCTGTCTATCGATGACATAATCACCATCAGGGGCGCCGTCCTTAGGCTTATTCCATTGCTTGATGCTGATCGGGATGTAGTCCCTAACAATAGCTCCGCACTGAGCAGAAAATGCGTCCTTGGTCCGCTTGGGTTCAATCAGATGGCCATCGTGCGCGAGTGCTGTGATCGTGAACCTTTCATTCTTGCGCAACCTCTTCTTCGGGCCTCGTCTCGTTACCGAAGTTTGGCTCGATCCTGAGGGCTATAAAAAGAGTTAATTAATATATGTATATACCAAAACAATTAATGCATCAATTAGCTAGTCAGCACAGGCTTAATTAATATATATACCTCGCCGGACTTTGCAACAGGTCCCTCCTCCGTTCGGTCACCGGAGCCGTCATCATGGTCTCCTTCTTCCTCCGGCATTCGGTCACCGGAGCCATCATGATCATGTCCTTCCTCCTCCATTGTTCGATCACCGGAGCCGTCATCCTCTCCTTCCAGACCATCGGTGTCGTTGAGAAACGACAAGATATCACGTCCGCCGTGGATTATGTCCCCCAACAACTGTTCTTGTTCCAAGTCTCTTGGATCCATAGTTTCTGCAAATATTACAACATGGCAATTATTATACAAACACGACATACATTCCAAATCCGTTGGAAAGCTCTCGGGGAGCCGATGCCAACGTGATGATAGGGGGCCTGGGTGCTCCCGTGGCCTTGTTGATAGATAGAGCCGATGCCAACGTGATGATAGAGCCGATGCCAACATTTTCATTTAACAAAAAAACTACCTTCAAAAAAAGACTTGCTTCGCCGCGGGTGCTCGGTGCGACGTGGACTCGGTGGAAAAACTTTATGAAAATGCGGTGGTGGCCGGGCCGGGCGGTTTTCTTTTCCTTCTTCATTTTTTCCTTTGTTTTTTCTTATATGTTTGTTTTCGTTTTCACTCTACATTTTCGTACATATGAAAAACAACGAAGATTTTTTACATGAACATATACACACATATACATGAACATATGAACATATACATGAAAAAAAACATATACATGAACATATACACATGGGAAAGGGGGGGGCTCACTGGGGGGTGGGGCGGCGATGGCTGGAGGCCGGTGACGGGGACGAGGACGGCGGCGACGGGGACGAGGACGGCGGCTCGGGGAGGCGACGGGGACGGGGACGACGAGGACGGCGGCTCGGGGAGGCGACGGGGACGGGGACGACGAGGACGGCGGCTCGGGGAGGCGACAGGGAGGCGACGGGGACGAGGACGGCGGCGACGGGGACGAGGACGGTTTCTCGGGGAGGCGACGGGGAGGCGACAGGGACGAGGATGGCGGCGACGGGGAGGCGATGGGGATGAGGACGGCGGCGACGGGGACGAGGACGGCGGTGACGGGGACGAGGACGGCGGCAACGGGGACGAGGACGGCGGCTCGGGGAGGCGACGGGGCCGGCGACGAGGACGGCGGCGGCCGCGCAGGGGAAGGGGGTCGGTGCGTCGGGGCAGGGAGCGGCGGAGCGGCAGACGACGACGGGGAAGAGGCGACGGCGAGGGTGAGGGCGACGGCGAGGCGACGGCGAGCACGACGGGGGCGGCGGGCGAGGGCGACGACGGCAAGCGACGACGGGGGCGGCGGGCGACGACGCGGGCAGCGAGCGACGGCGACGATGGGGGCGGCGGGCGGCGGCGACGGCTGGGGCGACGGCGACGGCGGGCGGCGGGCGGGCAGCCTGGCGGCGTCGATTTCGTCGGCGTCGTCGGGGGTGAGATGAGAATGCTGAAAATTCCTAAGTGTGGGCTTATATACACAGAGCATTGGTCCCGGTTGCTGGCACCAACCGGGACCAATGCACCCCTTTAGTCCCGGTTGGTGCCACCAACCGGGACCAAAGGTCAGTTTTCAGCAACCCTAAGGGCGGGAAACAGGGACCTTTGGTCCCGGTTGGTGCTACCAACCGGGACTAAAGGGTGCATTGGTCCCGGTTGGTCGCACCAACCAGGACTAAAGGGGCGCATTGGTCCCGGTTGGTGCCACCAACTGGGACCAAAGGGTGGTGCTGCCCGGGGCCAAATTTTTAGTCCCACCTTGCTAGCTGAGAGAGCTCGAGAGTGGTTTATAAGCGCTGCTGCACATACCCTCTCAAGCTCCTCTCAGCTGCAGGCCTCCGGGCCTAATCTGTCACTGCCTGTGGGCCTATTGGGCCTTCTGCGGGCCCAGTAGGTGGCATTTTTTTTTAAAACATCCAGTTTTTTGTTTTGTTTTTTGCTTTATTTATTTTTTTAATTTTTTTCCAGTATTTTTCTTCTGTTATTTTAGTTCATTCTTTTTAACAAATAAATACTTTGATAATTTTAGTTGCATTTATTTATTTTTGTTTTGTTTTTTGCTTTTTTTTTTTTTTGCTTTATTTATTTCCAGTGTGTTTTATCATTATATTCTTTTTGCTATTAATGTTTTGAACAAAAAATACTTTGATAATTTTAGTTGCATAATTTTTATATAATTATAGTTTCAGAAATACTAGAGGTTTATAAAAGCTTTTTAGTTGATTCTTTTTTGAACTCCACTCCCACGATGTTTTGAAAGAAATTAAAAAGCACTTCAAATGAACTCTGAAAAGGTTGAAAGTTGGCATGGTATCATCATTTCACCCACATAGCATGTGCTAAAAAGTTGAGAGGGTTACGGCAAAAACTGGATGCACTTCGTGTACAAAATGGACAATCTCTTTCGAAGTATCAGGTTTTCGGACGAAAACTCGTCTGTTACAAAGGCATTTCATTTTTTTAAACTTATTTGAACTCCATACTTTTTGTGTGTTCAAAATGCACCATTCAAAGCCACATCATCAATTTTCAACCCTTTCTGACTTCATTTGGTATTTTTCATGCACTTACTGATTTTTTTGAGCTAAATAACCCTGAAATTGAAAAGCACTTAAAATGAACTCTGAAAAGGTTGAAAGTTGGCATGGTATCATCATTTCACCCACATAGCATGTTATAAAAAGTTGAGAGGGTTATGGCAAAAACTGGATGCACTTCGTGTACAAAACGGACAATCTGTTTCGAAGTATCAGGGTTTCGGACGAAAACTCATGTGTTACAAAAGGCATTTCATTTCTTCACATGTAACTGCAATGATATAGTTGTGGAGAGAAAGTCTTTACTTTTTCTTCGCTTGTGTCCTTTGCTTATTGCGTCGTAACCATGGATAATCTTCATCGTTTAACAGGGTGCTTGGGTCAGCCTTGACTTTGAAGGGAGGAATTTCATGAAACTTTTCATAATCTTCAGACATGTCTGTCTTGCCCTCCAATCCCACGATGTCTCTTTTTCCTGAAAGAACTATGTGGCACTTTGGCTCATCGTATGATGTATTCGCTTCCTTATCTATTCTTTTTCTCGGTTTGGTAGACATGTCCTTCACATAGAAAACCTGCGCCGCATCATTGGCTAGGACGAATGGTTCGTCTGTGTACCCAAGATTGTTCAGATCCACTGTTGTCATTCCGTACTGTGGATCTTCCTGTACCCCGCCTCTTGACAGATTGACCCATTTGCACTGAAACAAAGGGACCTTGAAATCATGTCCATAGTCAAGTTCCCATATGTCCACTATGTAACCATAATATGTGTCCTTTCCCCTCTTGGTTGCTGCATCAAAGCGGACACCACTGTTTTGGTTGGTGCTCTTTTGATCCTGGGCGATCGTGTAAAATGAATTCCCATTTATCTCGTACCCTTTGTAAGTCATTACAGTCGAAGATGGTCCCCTGGCCAACGAGTATAGCTCATCAGAAACAGTGTTGTCACGCATGAGACGTGTTTGCAACCAAGTGCCGAAAGTCCTGATGTGTTCACATGTAATCCATTCGTCACACTACTCCGGGTGTTTGGAGCGCAGAATATTCTTGTGTTCATCGACTTACGGGGTCACCAAGGTAGAATTCTGTAGAACTGTGTAGTGTGCTTGAGACCAAGAATGGCCGTCCCTACATATTATTGAGTCCGCTCCTAGCGTGCCTTTTCCAGTCAGTCTCCCCTCATACCGCGATTGAGGGAGACCAATCTTCTTAAGGTCAGGAATGAAGTCAACACAAAACCCAATGACATCCTCTGTTTGATGGCCCATGGAGATGCTTGCTTCTGGCCTAGCGTGGTTACGAACATATTTCTTTAAGACTCCCATGAACCTCTCAAAGGGGAACATATTGTGTAGAAATACAGGGCCCAGAACGACAATCTCGTCGACTAGATGAACTAGGACGTGCGTCATGATATTGAAGAAGGACGGTGGGAACACCAGCTCGAAACTAACAAGACATTGCACCAAATCACTCCTTAACCTTGGCAGGATTTCTGGATCGATCACCTTCTGAGAGATTGCATTGAGGAATGCACATAGCTTCACAATGGCTAATCGAATGTTTTCCGGTAGAAGCCCCCTCAATGCAACCGGAAGCAGTTGCTTCGTAATCACGTGGCAGTCATGAGACTTTAGGTTCTGGAACTTTTTCTCTGCCATATTTATTATTCAATTTATATTTGACGAGAAGCCAGACGGGACATTCATACTGAGCAGGCATTCAAAGAAGATTTCCTTCTCTTCTTTGTTAAGAGCGTAGCTGGCAGGACCTTCATACTGCTTTGGATGCATGCCGTCTTTTTCATGCACACGTTGCTGTTCCTCCCGTGCCTCCGGTGTATCTTTTGTATTCCCATACTCTCCCAAGAAGCCTAGCAGGTTCACGCAAAGATTCTTCGTCACGTGCATCACGTCGATTACATGGCGGACCTCTAGGTCTTTCCAATAGGGTAGGTCCCAAAATATAGATTTCTTCTTCCACATGGGTGCGCGTCCCGCATCGTCAGTCGGAACAGATAGTCCGCAAGGACCCTTTCCAAATATTACTTGTAAATCATTGACCATATCAAGTATGTGATCACCAGTACGGAGGGCGGGCTTCTTCCGGTGATCTGCCTCACCTTTGAAATGCTTTCCTTTCTTTCGACATTGATGGTTGGTCGGAAGAAATCGACGATGCCCCAGGTACACATTCTTCCTGCATTTGTCCAAATATATACTGTCGGTGTCATCTAAACAGTGTGTGCATGCGTGGTA
Source organism: Elymus sibiricus (assembly GCA_039707655.1). Lineage (NCBI taxonomy): Eukaryota > Viridiplantae > Streptophyta > Magnoliopsida > Poales > Poaceae > Elymus > Elymus sibiricus. The sequence continues at coordinate 53,963,949 of CM077667.1, forward strand.
TCCCTTGTTTGTCTGTCCTGAAAGGTTACTGAGAGCAGGCCAATCGTTGATGGTTACAAACAGCAACGCATGTAGGTCAAATTCCTCCTGTTCGTTCTCATCCCACACACGTACACCTCTTCCATTCCATAGCTATAAAATTTCATCAACTAATGGCCTTAGGTACACATCAATGTCATTGCCGGGTTGCTTAGGGCCTTGGATGAGCACTGGCATCATAATGAACTTCCGCTTCATGCACAACCAAGGAGGAAGGTTATACATACATAGAGTCACAGGCCATGTGCTATGCTTGCTGCTCTGCTCCCCAAAAGGATTAACGCCATCTGCACTTAAACCAAACCATACGTTCCTCGGGTCACCTGTAAAGTCGCTCCACTTTCTCTCGATCTTTCTCCACTGCGACCCGTCAGCGGGCGCTCTCTACTTCCCGTCTTTCTTACGGTCTTTTTTGTGCCATTGCATCAACTCGGCATGCTTTTTGTTTCTAAACAGACGTTTCAACCATGGTATTATAGGAGCATACCACATCACCTTGGCAGGAACCCTCTTCCCGGTGCGCTGGCCCTCAACATCACCAGGGTCATCTCTTTTGATCTTATACCGCAATGCACCGCATACCGGGCATGCGTTCAAATCCTCGTACGCACCGCGGTAGAGGATGCAGTCATTAGGGCATGCATGTATCTTCTGCACCTCCAATCCTAGAGGGCATAGAACCTTCTTTGCTTCGTACGTACTGCCGGGCAATTCGTTATCCTTTGGAAGCTTCTTCTTCATTATTTTCAGTAGCGAACTAAATCCCTTGTCAGATACACCATTGTCTGCCTTCCATTGCAGCAATTCCAGTGTGGTACCGAGCTTTCTGTTGTCATCTTCGCAATTTGGGTACAACCCTTTTTTGTGATCCTCTAACATGCGATCGAACTTCAACTTCTCCCTTTCACTTTCGCATTCTCTCTGTGCATCAACAATGACCCGGCGAAGATCATCATCGGGCACATCGTCTGGTTCCTCTTGATCTTCAGCTTCCCCCATTGCAGCATCACCGTATTCAGGGGGCGGGTAGTTGTCGTCATCATCTTCTTCTTCGTTGTCTTCCATCATAACCCCTCTTTCTCCGTGCTTGGTCCAAACATTATAGTGTGGCATAAAACCCTTCTGAAGCAGGTGGAAGTGAAGGGTTTTATAGTTGGAGAAAGCCTTCGTATTCTCACAGATAGTACATGGACAATGCATAAAACCATTCTTCTTGTTTGCCTCAGCCGCTTCGAGAAAATTATGCATGCCCTTAATATACTCGGAGGTGCGTCGGTCACCGTACATCCATTGCCGGTTCATCTGCGTGCATATCATGAATAGAGAAGTGACCAAATTAATAGAAATTCATCATCACATTAAAGCCAAAGTACAGTAGTGACCAAAATAAATACATAATGTTCATACATAGTTCTCATTATTGAACAACATATAGCTCTCTAGAGCATCTAATTAAAACATACATTGAAACTATAAAATTTAAATGCAACAACAAATGCGATCATAACCGCAACTAAGGTACCAATTGATCCAACGGCATAATGATACCAAGCCTCAGTATGAATGGCATATTTTCTAATCTTTCTAATCTTCAAGCGCATTGCATCCATCTTGATCTTGTGATCGTCGACGACATCGGCAACATGCAAATCCAACTTCATCTTCTCCTCTTCAACTCTTTGTAATTTTTCTTTCAAGTAATTGTTTTCTTTTTCAACCAAATTTAACTTCTCGACAAGAATTTCTATGTCGGTTGGAATTTCCGGTTCACATACCTCCTAGATTAAAAAATCTATGTCACGTTGGTCGGCATAATTGTCATAAACACTAAATAAAACAAATAGTTATAAAAGATAATATATACCACATCCGAATCATAGACCGGACGAGGGCCGACGTGGGCGGATACCATGACCATGGCACTATATAATAACAAACAATAATAAAAGTAAGAAAATTACACAAGTATCTATCTAAATGATACAAGTAAGAACATTTTTCTTTTAGAAAGAAGATAAGAAGAAGAGGCTAACCACGGTGGTGCCGGCGCCGAGATGGGCGCGGGCGATCGACGACGGTGAGGACGGGGACGGGACAGGACGGACCGCCAAACCTAAACAAATCTTGAGGAAAATGGAGCTTGGACAAGGAGCTTCGAGAGGAGAAAGCTTAAGTGTGGTTCGGGCATTTCATCGAACACCTCATGTGCATAGGAGGTGAGCTAGAGCACCACAAAGCTCTCCCACGGCCGGCCAAAAAAAAGTGAGCAGTGCATTGCTCTGCTCGCGGGCAGGGGGTATATATAGGCCAATCATTGGTCCCGGTTTGTGGCTGGAACCGGGACTAAAGGACACCATTTGGTCCCTGTTCCAGCCACAAACCGGGACCAATGGTTGTGGGCCAGGAGCCAGGCCCATTGGTCCCGGTTCATGTCTGGAACCGGGACCAAAGGGGTCAGACGAACCGGGACCAATGGCCCACGAGGCCCGGCCGGTGCCCTGGCCTCACGAACCGGGACCAATGCCCCCATGGGTCCCGGTTCGTGAGTGAACCGGGATTAATGGGCTTCTCAGGGCTGGACCAAAGCCCTGTTATGTACTAGTGAAGCTGCCTTGCAGGAAATATTTAACTTTGTGCAAATTGAAGAAGAGAGTCTCCCACAAGCTTGGGGGAGGCTTCTCCAGTTACTTAATGCTTTGCCTGATCACCCTCTTAAGAAAAACGAAATACTTGATATCTTTTATAATGGACTAACCGATGCTTCTAGGGACCACCTAGATAGTTGTGCTGGTTGTGTTTTCAGGGAACGAACTGTTGAACAAGCTGAACTACTATTGAATAATATATTGAGCAATGATAATGATTGGAATATTCCCGAACCACCTCCAAATCCAACTCCGAAGAAAAGAGGTATTCTATTTCTCAGTCCTGAAGATATGCAAGAGGCAAAGAAATCTATGAAAGAAAAAGGTATTAAAGCTGAAGATGTTAAGAATCTACCACCTGTTGAAGAAATACATGGTCTTGATAACCCGACACAGGTAGTAGAGGTAAATTCCCTCCCCAGATTTGATGAAGGTGATATTCCTTATAATAAGTCTGCTAGCCAATGCTTGGATGAGTTTGATAACTTTATTGTTAAGCAAGAAAATTTCAATGCTTATGTTAGTAGACAACTGAAACATAATGCTTACATGCTTGATCGCTTAGGTGATTATATGAGTAGAACTATTAATGATCTTAAGCTTATTAGTAAACATGCTTCCATGGTAACTACTCAAGTAGAACAAGTACTCAAGGCACAGAATGATTTGCTTAATGAGATGATTAGTAAGAACAATGATCATTCTGTTAGAGTTGTGACTAGAGGTGGTAGAATGACTCAGGAACCTTTGTATCCTGAGGGCCATCCTAAGAGAATTGAGCAAGATAATCAGAGAGTTAATACGGATGCACCTGGTCATTCTAATAAGAGAACAAAGAATGACGATAGGACTTTGCATGCTGCTAGTAAACCTGTTATAGATTCACATGAAAACCCAAATGATATTTCTATTCCTGATGCTGAGACACAATCTGGTAATGAACATGAGCCTAGTGATAATATTAATGATGATGTTCATGATGATGCTCAACCTAGTAATGATAATGATGTGGAGATTGAACCTGCTGTTGACCTTGATAACCCACAACCTAAGAATAAAAGATATGATAAAAGAGACTTCGTTGCTAGGAAGCATGGTAGAGAAAGAGAACCATGGGTTCAAAACCCCATGCCCTTTCCTCCTAAACCATCCAAGAAGAAGGATGATGAGGATTTTTGTCAGAAATATGCCCTAGAGGCAATTAATAAAGTGTTTATTATTATCATATTTCCCCGTTCATGATAATGGTTTATTATTCATGCTAGAATTGTATTGACCGGAAACTAAATACATGTGTGGATAATAGACAAATACTATGTCCCTAGTATGCCTCTACTAAACTAGCTCGTTGATCAAAAGATGGTCAAGGTTTCCTGACCATGGACATGAGTTGTCATTTGATAACGGGATCACATGAATGATGTGATGGACTTGACCCAACCGTTAGCATAGCATATGATTGTTCAGTTTATTGCAATTGCTTTCACTATGTCAAATACACGTTCCTCTGACCATGAGATCATGCAACTCCCGGATACCGTAGGAATACTTTGGGTGTATCAAACGTCACAACGTAACTGGGTGATTATAAAGGTGCACTACAGGTATCTCCGAAAGTGTTTGTTGAGTTGGCATGGATCAAGATTGGGATTTGTCATTCCGTCTGTCGGAAAGGTATCTCTGGGCCCTCTCGGTAATACAGCATCACAGAAGCCTTGCAAGCACCGTGACTAATGAGTTAGTTGCAAGATGATGTATTATGGAACGAGTAAAGAGACTTTCCGGTAACGAGACTGAACTAGGTATTGGATACCGACGATCGAATCTCGGGCAAGTAACATACCGCCGGACAAAGGGAGCAACGTATGTTGACATATGAGGTTCACCGATAAAGATCTTCGTGGAATGTGTAGGAACCAATATGAGCATCCAGGTCCCGCTGTTGGTTATTGACCAGAGAGTTGCCTCGGTCATGTCTACATCATTCCCGAACCCGTAGGGTCCGCACACTTAAGGTTCGATGACGATATAGTATTATATGAGCTATATGATTGGTGACCGAATGTTGTTCGGAGTCCCGGATGAGATCACGGACATGACGAGGAGTCTCGGAATATCCGAGAGGTAAAGATTCATATATTGGAAGGTGGTATTCGGACATCGGAATGGTTCCGGGAAGTTCCGGAATATTATCGGAGAGCCGGAGGGTTATTGGAACCCCCCCGGGGAAGTTATGGGCCTACATGGGCCATAGGGGAGAGGAGAGGCAGCCCACAAGGGGTGGCTGCGCCCCTCCCCCTAGGGAGTCCGAATTGGACTAGGAGAAGGGGGCGCACCCCCCCTTTTCCTTCTCCTCTTCTCTCTCCCTTCCTTCCCCCTTCCAAGAGGGATCCTACTAGGACTTGGAGTCCTAGTAGGACTCCTCTCTCTCCCTTGGCGCACCCCTAGGGGGCCGGCCAGCCACCCTCCTTTATATACGGAGGAAGGGGGCGCCTCTAGCACAGGAGAACAATTGTTTCAGCCGTGTGTGGCGCCCCCCCTCCACAGTTTTACACCCCGGTCATATTTTCGGAGAGCTTAGGCGAAGCCCTGCCGGAATTACTTCACCGTCACTGTCGCCACGCCGTCGTGCTGACGGAACTCATCTACTTCCTCGACGTCTTGCTGGATCAAGAAGGCGAGGATTGTCACCGAGCTGCATGTGTGTAGAACTCGGAGGTGCCGTACGTTCGGTACTCGATCGGTGGAGCTCGAAGGATTGTTCGACTACATCAACCGCGTTGTGAGACGCTTCTGCTAACGGTCTACGAGGGTACGTAGACACACTCTCCCCTCTTGTAGCAATGCATCTCCATGGATAGATCTTGCGTGAGCGTAGGAAATTTTTGAAATTCATGCTCCGTTCCCCACAGTGGCATCCAAGCCAGGTCTATGCGTAGATGTGATTTGCACGAGTAGAAAATAAGTGAGTTGTGGGCGTGGGTGTATACATATTGCTTGCCGTTACTAGTTGTTACTTGATTTGGCGGTATTGTGAGATGAAGCGGCCCGGACCGACACTACGCGTACGCTTACGCGAGACAGGTTTCACCGCTACATGCACTCGTTGCATAAAGGTGACTGGCGGGTGTCTGTCTCTCTCACTTTAGTTGAATCGGTTTCAATGAAGAGGGTTCTTTTAGAAGATCAAAAAGCAATCACTACACCACGTTGTGGTTTTGCGTAGGTAAGAACGGTTCTTGCAAACCCGTAGCAGCCACGTAAAACTTGCAACTACAAAGTAGAGGACGTCTAACTTGTTTTTGCAGGGTATGCTGGTGATGTGATATGGCCAAGACATGATGTGATATAAGTTGTTGTATGAGATGATCATGTTTTGTAAGTTATCAGGCAACCGGCAGGAGCCTTATGGTTGTCTCTTTATTGTATGCAATGCCAACACTATGTAATTGCTTTACTTTACCGCTATAAGTTAGCAGTAGTAGTAGTAGCAATAGCCGGCGAGACGACCACGACGCTACGATGGAGATCAAGGTGTCACAACGCTACGATGGAGATCAAGGTGTCAACCCGGTGACGATGGAGATCATGACGGTGCTTTGCTGATGGAGATCAAAAGCACAAGACGATGATGGCCATATCATCTCACATATATATATATATATATTGAATTGCATGTGATGTTAATCCTTTTTTGCATCTTATTTTGCTTAGGACGACGGTAGCATTATAAGATGATCCCTTCACTAAATTTCAAGATAAGTGTTCTCCCCTAGTATGCACCGTTGCGAAGGTTCGACGCTTCTAAACACCACGTGATGATCGGGTGTGATGGATTCTTTCGTTCGCATACAACGGGTGTAAGCCAGTTTTACACACGCAGAATACTTGGGTTAAACTTGACGAGCCTAGCATATACAGATATGGCCTCGGAACACAAGAGACCGAAAGGTCGAACATGAGTCATATAGTAGATATGATCAACATGAAAGATGTTCACCATTGATGAACTGATCCACCTCACGTGATGATCGGACGTGGATTAGTTTGATGTGGATCATGTTACACTTAGACAACTTGAGGGATGTTAATCTAAGTGGGAGTTCTTAAGTAATTTGATTAATTGAACTTCAATTATCATGGAGATAGTCAATAGTGTCTTAGCAAGTTTATGTTGTAGAACGATAGACCACGCTGTTACTCCCCTGTATTTTAATGCGTTCCTAGAGTAAGTTAAGTTGAAAGTTGATGGAAGCAACTATGCGGACTGGGTCCGTATTCTGAGGATTGTCCTCACTGCTGCACAGAAGGCTTATGTCTTTGATGCACCGCTCGGTGAGCAACCCCTATGGCTTTGTCTGAAGACGTTATGAACATCTGGCAGACAAGAAAAGATGACTACTCGATAGTTCAGTGCACCATGCTTTACGGCTTAGAACCGGGGCTCGAAAGATGTTTTGAGCACCATGGAGCATATGAGATGTTCCAAGAGCTGAAAGTTTGTTTTTCAAGCTCACACCCGGGTCGAGAGGTATGACACCTTCGACAAGTTCTATAGCTGCAAGATGGAGGAGAACAGCTCCGATAGTGAGCATGTACTCAGAACGTCTGAGTACTTCAATCACTTGAATTAAGTGGGAGTTAGACTTCCAAATAAAGTGGTGATTGATAGAGTTCTCTAGTCACTATCACTAAGCTACTGGATTTTCGTGATGAACTATAAACATGCAAGGGATAGAAGATCCTTAAGCTATTCACGATGCTACAAGCTGCGGATGTAGAAATCAAAAAGGGAGCATCAAGTGTTGATGGTTAATAAGACCACTAGTTTCAAGAAGGGCAAGGGAAATAAAAGGGAACTTCAAGAAGAACGGTAAAACAGTTACCGCTCACGCGAAGAAACCCAAGGCTGAACCAAACCCGAGACTTAGTGCTCCCATTGCAAAGGGAAATGTCACAGGGAGCGGAACTTCCCCAAAGTAACTGGCAGATAATAAGACTGGCAATGTCAATAAAGATATTTGATATACATGTTATTGATGTGTACCTTACTAGTACTCGTAGGAGCACCTGGGTATTTGATACTTGTTCAGTTGCTTGAAACTTGAAACATGGAGCTTCGGAATAAACGAGGGCTAGCTAAGAACGAGGTGACGATGTGCATTGGAAGTGTCTCCAAGGTTGATATGATCACCATCGCCACGCCCTCTCTACCTTCAGGATTAGTGATGAACCTAAATAATTGTTATTTGGTGTTTGCGTTAAGCATGAACATTATATCTGATAGTGTTTATTGCAAGACGGTTATTCAAATTCAGAGAATAATTGTTATTCTATTTACTTGGATAATATCATTGATGATCATGTACTTAAAATGAAAGGTGTATTGAATCTTGATCGTAGTACTACACATGTTCATAACACAAATGCCAAAAGATAATGATAGTACCACATATTTGTGGCACTGCCGCTTAGGTCATATCAGTGTTAAACACATGAAGAAACTCCATGTAGATGAGTTTTTGGAATCTCTTGATTATGAATCATTTGAGACATGTGAACCGTGCCTTATTGGCAAGATGACTAAAACTCCGTTCTCCGAAACAATGGAGCGAGCAACCAACTTATTGGAAATAATACATACCGATGTATGCGGTCCGATGAGTGTTGAGGCGCGCGGTGGATATTGTTATGTTCTCACGTTCACAGATGATTTGAGTAGATATGGCTATGTCTACTTGATGAAGCATAAATCTGAAACATTTGAAAAGTTCAAAGAATTTCAGAGTGAAGTAGAGAACCATCGTAACAAGAAAATAAAGTTCTTACGATCTGATCGTGGAGGAGAATATTTGAGTTACGAGTTTGGCAATCACTTAAGACAATGTGGAATTGTTTCACAGCTCACGCCACCTGGAACACCACAGCATAATGGTGTGTCCGAATGTCGTAATCGTACTCTATTGGATATGGTGCGTTCTATGATGTCTCTTACCGATTTGCCACTATCATTTTGGGGTTATGCATTAGAGACAGCTGCATTCACTTTAAACAAGGGCACCGTCTAAATCCGTTGAGATGACACCGTATGAACTGTGGTTTGCAAGAAACCTAAGATGTCGTTTCTGAAAGTTTGGGGATGCGATGCTTATGTCAAAAGGCTTCAGCCAGATAAGCTCGAACCCAAAGCGGATAAGTGCGTCTTCATAGGATACCCAAAAGAGACCGTTGGTTACACCTTCTACCACAGATCCGAAGGCAAAGTTTTCGTTGCTAAAGAATGGATCCTTTCTAGAGAAAGAGTTTCTCTCGAAAGAAGTGAGTGGGAGGAAAGTAGAACTTGATGAGGTAATTGTACCTCCTCTGGATAGTAGTACGCCACAGAAAGAAATTTCTGTGACATCGACACATACCAGAGAAGAAGTTAATGATGATGATCATGAAACTTTGGATCAAGTTGTTACTGAACTTCGAAGGTCAACCAGGACATGTTCCGCACCAGAGTGGTACGGAAATCCAGTCTTGGAGGTCATGTTGCTAGACAACGATGAACCTTCGAACTATGAAGAAGCGATGGCAAGCCCGGATTCCGACAAATGGCTTGAGGCCATGAAATCTGAGATTGGATCCATGTATGAGAACAAAGTGTGGACTTTGGTAGACTTGCCCGATGAACGGCGAGCTATTGAAAATAAATGGATCTTTAAAAAGAAGACGTACGCTGATGGTAATATCACCGTCTATAAAGCTCGACTTGTTGCTAAAGGTTATCACCAAGTTCAAGGAGTTGACTATGATGAGACTTTCTCACCCGTAGCGATGCTAAAGTCTGTCAGAATTATGTTAGCAATTGCCGCGTTTTATGATTATGAAATCTGGCAAATGGACGTCAAAACGGCATTCCTTTACGGATTCCTTAAGGAAGAATTGTATATGATACAGCCGGAAGGTTTTGTCGAGCCTAAAGGCGCTAACAAAATATGCAAGCTCCAGCGATCCATCTATGGACTGGTGCAAGCATCTCAGAGCTGGAATACTCGCTTTGATGAAGTGATCAAAGCGTTTAGGTTTATACAAGTTTATGGAGAAACTTGTATTTACAAGAAAGTGAGTGGGAGCTCTATAACATTTCTAATAGTATATGTGGATGACATATTGTTGATTGGAAATGATGTAGAATTTCTGGAAAGCATAAAGAATTGAAAGGAGTTTTTCAATAAAAACCTGTTTTTGAGTTATCCACAGATTGGGCATCGAAGATCTATGGAGATAGATCAAAACGCCTGATAAATGTTCACACATCTTGATGAGTTTTTTGAAGAAGTTCAAAATGGATCAAGTCAAAGAAATGAGTTCTTGCCTGGTGTGAAGTGGAGTAAGACTTGAAAATCTAGGTAAAGGTTGTTTTACATGTTAGGCATCAAAATCTATAGAGATAGATTGAGACGCCTCATAGGACTTTCACGAAGCACATACCTTGACAAGTTTGAAGAAAGTTCAAAATGGATCAGTCAAAGAAGGAGTTCTTGACTATGGTGCAAGGTGTGAAATTGAGTAAGACTCAAATCTCGACCACGGCAGAAGAAATAGAAAGGATGAAGGTTATCCCCTATGCCTCGGCCATAGGTTCTATAAAGTATGCCATGCTGTGTGCCTTGCCATGTGTCTGGCAAAGAGGTACGAAAATGATCCAGGAGTAGATCACTGGACAGCGGTCAAAGTATATCCTTAAGATGATTAAGGAAGAATTTCTCGGGAAATAGAGGTAATAAAGAGTTCATCGTAAGGGGTTACCTCGATGCAAGCTTTAAACACCGATCTGGAAAACTATGAGTCTCTGACTGGATACATAAAGTGGGGTAGTTATTTTGGAGTAGCTCCAAAGCAGAGTATGGTGACCGCATCTACATAAGACATAGAGATTTGCAAAGTACACATGGATCTGAATGTTACAGACCCATTGACTAAAACCTCTCACAAGCAAAACATGATCAGCTCAAGAACTGATTGGATGTTAATTACATGGAGATGAAAACTAGATTAATTGACTCTAGTGCAAGTGGGAGACTGTTGGAAATATGCCCTAGATGCAATTAATAAAGTGTTTATTATTATCATATTTCCCCGTTCATGATAATGGTTTATTATTCATGCTAGAATTGTATTGACCGGAAACTAAATACATGTTTGGATAATAGACAAATACTATGTCCCTAGTATGCCTCTACTAAACTAGCTCATTGATCAAAAGATGGTCAAGGTTTCCTGACCATGGACATGAGTTGTCATTTGATAACGGGATCACATCATTAGGAGAATGATGTGATGGACTTGACCCAACCGTTAGCATAGCAAATGATTGTTCAGTTTATTGCTATTGCTTTCACTATGTCAAATGCACGTTCCTCTGACCATGAGATCGTGCAACTCCCGGATACCGTAGGAATACTTTGGGTGTATCAAACGTCACAACGTAACTGAGTGATTATAAAGGTGCACTACAGGTATCTCCGAAAGTGTTTGTTGAGTTTGCATGGATCAAGATTGGGATTTGTCATTCCGTTTGTCGGAAAGGTATCTCTGGGCCCTCTCGGTAATACAGCATCACAGAAGCCTTGCAAGCACCGTGACTAAAGAGTTAGTTGCAAGATGATGTATTACGGAACGAGTAAAGAGACTTGCCGGTAACGAGATTGAACTAGGTATTGGATACCGACGATCGAATCTCGGGCAAGTAACATACCGCCGGACAAAGGGAACAACGTATGTTGACATATGAGGTTCACCGATAAAGATCTTCATGGAATGTGTAGGAACCAATATGAGCATCCAGGTCCCGCTGTTGGTTATTGACCAGAGAGTTGTCTCGGTCATGTCTACATTATTCCCGAACCCGTAGGGTCCGCACACTTAAGGTTCGATGACGATATAGTATTATATGAGTTATATGATTGGTGACCGAATGTTGTTCGGAGTCCTGGATGAGATCACGGACATGACGAGGAGTCTCGGAATGTCCGAGAGGTAAAGATTCATATATTGGAAGGTGGTATTCGGACATCGGAATGGTTCCGGGAAGTTCCGGAATAGTATCGGAGAGCCGGAGGGTTATCGGAACCCCCCGGGGAAGTTATGGGCCTACATGGGCCATAGGGGAGAGGAGAGGCAGCCCACAAGGGGTGGCTGCGCCCCTCCCCCTAGGGAGTCCGAATTGGACTAGGAGAAGGGGGCGCACCCCCCTTTTCCTTCTCCTCTTGTCTCTACCTTCCTTCCCCATTCCAAGAGGGAATCCTACTAGGACTTGGAGTCCTAGTAGGACTCCTCTCTCTCCCTTGGCGCACCCCTAGGGGGCCGGCCAGCCTCCCTCCTTTATATACGGAGGAAGTGGGCGCCTCTAGCACAGGAGAACAATTGTTTCAGCCGTGTGCGGCGCCCCCCCTCCACAGTTTTACACCCCTGTCATATTTTCGGAGAGCTTAGGCGAAGTCCTGCCGGAATTACTTCACCGTCACCGTCGCCACGCCGTCGTGCTAACGGAACTCATCTACTTCCTCGACGTCTTGCTGGATCAAGAATGTGAGGATTGTCACCGAGCTGCATGTGTGTAGAACTCGGAGGTGCCGTACGTTCGGTACTCGATCGGTGGAGCTCGAAGGATTGTTCGACTACATCAACCGCGTTGTGAGACGCTTCCGCTAACGGTCTACGAGGGTACGTAGACACACTCTCCCCTCTCGTAGCAATGCATCTCCATGGATAGATCTTGCGTGAGCGTAGGAAATTTTTGAAATTCATGCTCCGTTCCCCACAATTTTGAGCGCTTTGTTGAAATGCTTAGACCTTTCTTTTTGCGTATGCGCTTGACTGATATTCTGAAAATGTCTCCTTATGCTAAGTATATGAAAGATATTGTGACAAATAAAAGAAAAATACCAGAAGCTGAGATTTCCACCATGCTTGCTAATTATACTTTTAAGGGTGGAATACCAAAGAAACTAGGAGATCCCGGAGTACCTACTATACCTTGTTCTATTTAAGGAAATTATGTTAAAACTGCTTTATGTGACCTTGGAGCTGGTGTTAGTGTTATGCCTTTCTCTTTATATCGTAGACTTGATTTGAATAAGTTGACACCTACTGAAATCTCTTTGCAAATGGCTGATAAATCAACTGCTTTACCCATCGGTATTTGTGAGGATGTTCCTGTCGTAGTTGCAAACGTTACTATCCTAACGGACTTTGTTATTCTTGATATTCCCGAGGACGACAGTATGTCGATCATCCTTGGTAGACCCTTTTTGAATACTGCAGGGGCTGTTATTGATTGCAACAAGGGCAATGTCACTTTTCATGTTAATGGTAATGAGCATACGGTACACTTCCCGAAGAAACAATCTCAAGTTCATAGTATCAACTCCATTGAAAAAATTTCAACTATTATTATTGGAGACCTTGAATTCCCTCTCCCTACTGTCAAAAAGAAATATGATATACTTATTGTTGGGGACATGCATATCCCCATTGAGGTAACCTAGTGTTATTCGAAAATTCTCCGGTTCCGTGTCATTCGAAAAAAGTTTGTCAATAAGACTTGATCAACCTTATTGATGGATTCTTTTTGATGAGCATGAAATGGATGAATTTCGAAAGCACAAACTTCTACACCCAACTTTTATTTTATGTTCTTTAGTTTCAATTTAGTAAAAAGCCTATTATTTCTCTGTTTTCTAATTTATCTGTGCAATAGAAAAATAACCTGAAAATAAAAGTTCTCAGAATGCCTTGAAAATTTAGTATGATTTTTTTTGGAATATTTTAGAATTTTTGGCACTAAAAACACATCAGGGGGCTGCACCAGTGGGCCACAAGCCTGCAGGGCGCGCCCCCCTGGCTTGTGGGTCCCACGTGGGGCCCCCTCACTTATTCCAGCACCCATCCACTTCGTCTTCCTCTAGAAAAAATCCCACTATTGCTCAAACCCGTGTTCTAGCTCATCTTGCTTCCATTTTCGATCTCCTTGCTCAAAGCTCCATTTGCAAAATTGTTTTAGGGGATTGTTCATCGGTATGTGACTCTTCCAATGGTCCAATTAGTTTTTGTTCTAGTGCTTTATATATTGCAAATTTTCGCTGCTGTGGTGACCTTGTTCTTGAGCTTGCATGTCAAATTTGTATGGTCCCAAGTAGTTTTGATGCATGATATGGCCTCTAGGCACTTGTGGGAGTAGTTGCTATAAGTTTTGTTGAGTTTTGTTCACGTTTATTGTGAGTCACTAAAAATTTCAAAAAAAATTCAGAGAAAGAGAAATGATGAGGAGATTGTTAAGAGGCTCTTCAAGCCGGGGTTCTAAAGAAACTGAAAGTGAGAAGAAAGAGAAGCCCAAATACAATCTTCCCCGCACCGCGGAGGTTCGGCCATGTGAATGGCCAAGTAATACATTTTTAAAGGCGGCCGAAATTTATGAAGATTTTTATTATCTGGCAGAAAATGCAGGCATCACCGACTTCCTCAGCGATAAGTGTGACCAGTACCTTCTACTCACTAATATCTTCGTGCAAAATTTTCATTTTTATCCTAGGAAGAATCCTCCCATGGTAGAATTTTATTTATATGATGTGCCTAAGGAGATGCCGCTTTACGATTTTTGCAAAGTTTGCAAAATACCTTATGAGGGCAGCATCAGTGAACCACGTCCTAGAGACATGGAGGATTTTATTGCCGCAATCACTGTAGGGGAAGAGAGAGGAGTGTCAAAGGCAAGAGCGGCTAGTGTACATTTACCTGTTCTACGCTATTATTCATTATTTGCAGGGAGATGTTTAGTTGGTCGCGGCGAGAGTGGAAGCCTTAGTGCTCCCGACCTCACCATTCTGCGCCACGCTTTACTTGCTGATAGAACTTTTAGTCTGGGCGCTATAGTGGCCCAACGGTTGAACTTAAACCGTTCGAAGGGCCCCATATTCGGAGGTATCTATGCATCTCGTTTAGCTAAACACTTTGAGATACCTATTAGGCTTGACGAGGAAGAAGAAATGCTGCTACCTACGAGATATTTAGACTATGACAGCATGGTAGCACATGATTTTATTAGGAAAGATAATGATAAGAGGCTGCTTTACAATTTAGTATTCAGTCAGGGTACTTGCGAGATTAATTCTTTGCCTGCTTCTTCTTTGTTCGATATTCATTCAGGCAGGTACACTATTATGCCCGAGGAAATTTACAGATATTGAGGCCTGTCGCAACCCCCAGCACCTGAGCCGGCACTAGCCCTTGATCCGTATCAGGCTCCAGTTTTTCAGTGGGAGCCACAGGAGCTCGCCAACCAGTGGAACCCTCAGTATCCTCCGGAGTATCCAGGAGAGGGTTATTTTCAGCCATGGCCATAGACCAACTTAGGCCGAAAGCCTAAGCTTGGGGGAGTACGTATTTCTCACCGACATTACATTCATGTTCACACACTCATTCCAGTTGTCGGTGTTCATACTTTTTCATTGTACCATCCATGGTAGTTTATTTCTTCTTTTTGCTTTCTTCTTGTGTGTTTAATTAATCTTGAGAAAATCCAAAAATCCAAAAAAATTAGTTCTAGCTTTACCTGTTAGCTTGTTTAGTTGTAGCATTAAAAGAAAACCCAAAAAGATTTCTCGTTCTTCTTTTGCTTGTTGGGAGCTTTCCAGTGTAAATAGTTTTCCTTTCTTCTTTGGTTCGTAAGGAGAAGACCACGATGACATGTTGAGTGGCTCTCATATGCATTATTGTTTATGTATCAGAGAGCCCATATTACCTAGCCTTCTCCTTTGAGTTATTGCTTGCAGATTCCAGCTTAGTCCAATGCACGTGCACTCTTATTATTTATCACACCGTTCGGTCGTGCAAGTAAAAGGCAATAATGACGATATATGATGAAGTGGTTGAGATGGAGAAAAGCTAGTATGAACTCGATCTATTTTGTTTTTGTAAATATGATTAGCTCATCGTTTTGGATTCAGCTCGTTATGGATTGAACATGTTTGCACTGACAATTAGAGATTATAGTTACTCATGCCATGCTTAATTAGCTAAGAGTGTATAATGGTTTGTTTTGAGTGCCAACATGCATTTTAAAATGGTTGTGATGTAGTATGATAGGATGGTATCTTCCTCTGAATGATTCAAGTGGCTTGACTTGGCACATGTTCACGCATGTAGTTGAAACAAAACCAATATAGCCTCCACGATGTTTATGTTCATGGTGATTTATATCCTACTCATGCTTGGATTCAAAGTTGGTTAATCTCAAAGCATGTTTATGACTGTTGTCGCTCTCTAGTTGGTCGCTTCCCAGTCTTTTGCTAGCCTTCACTTGTACTAAGCGGGAATATTGCTTGTGCATCCATTTCCATAAACCCAAAGTTGTAACATATGAGTCCACCATACCTACCTATGTACGGTATTTACCCGTCATTCCAAGTAAATTTGCATGTGCCAAACTCTAAACCTTCAAATAATACTCTATTTTGTATGCCCGAATCGCTCATGTAGTGACTAGGGGCTGTCAGTATCTTCCAGGCTAGGTGGGTTATTCTCACGATATGTGTTGATTCACTATCATTCACGAGAAAGTGGCTGGTATTCGGGATGCCCAGTTCCATGCTCAAAGTTTAAACCAAAATATAATAAAACAAAACTCCCCCAGGATTGTGTTGGTATGGACGGTACCCGTGGATTCGGCCCGCCGTGGAGTGTGATCGATTGGTGGAGGGGGAGTAAAAACTTTACTATTCTGTTTGGGAACCGCCTATAATGTATCTACACTACTAGGAGAAACCCTACTAGTAGCGCTTGAAAAACCTATAGTAGTAGCGCTGGGTCCAGCGCTACTGCTAAGGCGCTACAGCTAAGTTATAGCAGTAGCGCTGGTTGGTGCAGCGCTACTGCTAAGTCTGGTTAGCAGTAGCGCTGTAGAGAGGCAAGCGCTGCTGATAACCCAGCGCTGCTGCTAGATGGCTTCCAGCGCTGCTGCTAGTATTACTGCTTTCCCAGATTCATACCCCCTCTACGTATTTGTGATGTATTTATACAGGCTCTATACAGTAGTTTCATCAGATCATCATAATACATCATTGTCATATAAGAACTCATCATCATCATCATTTTCGTCCATGAGACATCATATAACAACTTGGTCACTAGTTATAATAACAACTCATCATCATCATCATATAACAACTCATCATCATCATCAACTTGGTCATCAACTTGGTCACTAGGTCACTAGTCATATATAATCAGCACTAACTAATTGTTCTTAATACCTAGGACCTACTCCTGCTGCTCTCTCTCAGGTAAAATAGCATAAAACATGTGTAGCACTCCTTCTTCATCATATTGGAGAATGCATATGAACCTGTCTCCTAATTGTGGGCTGCGCTTATGATTGCTGCCCCCTAGTACTTCTCTGCGATCCTTCACAATTTTGCTCCAGTCTTTGACTATTAAGACTTGCTCGCTTCGAGAAATGATGAATGCACTCATGTGCAATACAGGATATCTTGGCCGAAAGCTAACCATTGCCATGCGACCTTTAGACTCGATCCAACGAGGCACAACACTCATCGGGAGTCCCTGTTGAAGAATATCGTAGTAACATACTTAGCAATGAAGTTTAGCTTAAAAAATAATGTATGCAAAAGATGCACTGAGGACAAATAGTAAAAATCTTACCATCTTTCCTAGATAGATGTGACCGTAGTTCAATACGCACACTAGTGGCCGCACGTTTTGAGTACTAATATCTCGAAGTCCAGGAAAATAACCTGTCTTGACAGTATGAAGATCCTCCAGCCATGAAACATAATGACCTATCTCCTCGCAGTTTAGTTCAGCCCCGGGACAGTAGTAGGTGCTGTCTACCAAGCGCTGGACATGTTTGCTTGAATGGAAATAAGCTGTCAATAGAAATTTGTTGTCAACTATTTTTAAATAAACAATATAAATTACTTAATAAATATGGTTGAGAAACTCACATAATGGTAGAACTGGAGGCGTCTGCACATCGACCCAGATGTCGATATTACCTTCAATTTCATCTTCCGGACAAATATCAAAGGTGATAAGCATATTAGGCTCAAATGCATAAGCCTTGCATAGTGCTCTCCAACTTTTGCATTCAAAATAGGAGTAGGTGTCTGCATTGTACAATTTTACGGCAAAAGTATAACCATGCTCGGTCCTCAAGTGAACTCTCTTTACCTCCATACTTTTTTTAGTACTGAAACCAATCTTATCCAAGACATAAATTCTTGCATGGCAGGGGATACGCTAGTAGAATAGTAAAAAATTAAAATTATAAGTTGAAGCAAAAGAAGCAGAAGTCATGCTTAATTACGAAAAAAGACTTGTCGTTGTGACTTACTGTATCCACTTCGAAGGTCTCATCAAGCATGATGCTGAAGCGCCTACCATCAACTAGGTGAGGCTTGTCGCACAGGCCGCGCTCGTCTTCGCAGAATTCGCACATACCGAATTTCCTTTCGTCGTCAGACATTTCCTATGTTCATAGTTGAAACATTTAAAATCGATCGAAGGCAACTACCAGGAAACTGATCAACACACAGATCACTATTACTCAATATGCAACGGATTGACTTTAGGTCTGTCGAGTCTTTCCTTCCTAAACTCTCATCTCACGTATATGGTGGGCACTCCCTCTGATATTGCGACCGTCGGTGATGGTGGCTCCTCCATTCATTCCCGAGTGCATTACACCAAAATGTCTAGCACACGGGAACGAAGGAGAAGCTACCCCCACGACAACAGTCGGGATTCTTCCTCTCTCATATTTCGACCGTCGGTGATGGTCGCTACTCCTCCTTTCCCTAGTGCATTACAAATATCTAGCACAAGGAAAAGAAGGAGAAGCGACCCCCACGACAACAGTCGGGATTCTTCCTCTCTCATATATATATGGTGGACACTCTCCCTCACTGAAAGACACACAAGGAGCCGAAATAGACCTAAAGTCAACCCATTCCATATATCGAGCAATGACATAGAAAAAATGCCCTATGTTTTGCCGGAATATCATTGAATGCCCGATATGTCCAACATTGTAGCACAAGTCATGCTAAAATTAATGAAAAAAATGAGGCATGACCTTTGCTAAAAACATGACATATCGAGCGCCTGAAATTTGCCGGAACGGAAACGAATCAACATTCCGGCAAAACATAGGCCACTCGGAGGTACATTGCAAACAAGAACACCAAGACATCCTCTATATTCAGAATATGACATGTTCATTCTAGCAAATGAGTAAATAGTTTCAGGATCACTAGAAACTATCAACTATGTCTAAAAATAATATACTAAAACCCTAGTAATAATTCAGTTAACTAGAAACTATCAACTAAACCCTAGAAACTATCCTAAATCAAAGTGTTATATATGAACAGAGGCTTATATCAACTAAAAACTATCAACTATGTCTAAATTTTTACTAATCAGTTAATCATACTAAATCAAAATTGTTATATATCAACTACAAACTATTAAGTAAATCAAAATGTTGCATATCAACAAGAAAATATCAACTAGCCTACTAAATCAAAATGTAGCAGGGAGGAGGGGTTGTGGATGGAGGAGGGAGGAGGGAGAAGGAGGGGCGACTGAAGGAGGGAGGAGGAAGGAGGACGGAGGAGGAAGGCGGAGCGAGGAGGGGCCGGCCGGCGCCGAATGGAGGAGTGGAGGGAGGACGGAGGAGGTGGGGCGGGGAGGAGGGAGGAGGGGGGATTACCGAGTCCAGGGAGGAGGGGGAGGTGACGGTGGCAGAGGGAGGAGGGGTAGGCGACGGTGGCGGCGAGCGGCGGGGGGCGACAGTGTGAGGGGGGAGTGAGGGGCCGGGAGTGAGGAAGAGAGAGGGAGCGCACGGGGTGGATAAGGTTGGCATAGCAGCAGCGCGGGTTGGTGCCAAGCGCTACAGCTAAGTAGAATAGCAGTAGCGCTGGTCGAGGAAGGGCGCTACTACTATACCTAGCCTGTCGGGAATGGTGTGGCAATTATAGTAGTAGCGCGTTTTATATGTGCCACGCTACTGATATGTGTTTATTAGTAGCGCCATTTTTTTACACGCGCTACTGCTAAGTAGCAGCAGCGCCTCCTTTTAAAAAGCGCTACTGGTAAGCTTCTGAGTATAAGGTTTTCCCTAGTAGTGCTAGCATGGAAGATATCGAGATCTCTTAGTTGTTATGTTGATAATGAAAGCATACCTCCCAAAATTATGATTCATCCCTGTTTTAAAAGCTCGAGCTCTGGCACCTCTGTAAATCAATGCTTCCCTCTGCGAAGGGCCTATCTATTTTACTTTACTGTTGAGTCATCCTCCTCTTTTAAAGAGCACCAGTTAGAGAGCACCTCCATCATTTGTATGCTTTGTTATTAATTGATATTGAGTATGAGTGTGACTGGATCTCTTTTACCATGAATTACAATGTCTAGTCAGTCCTTGTTCTTCAGAGGTGCTCTACATTTATGTTTTGCGGTCTCAGAAAGGGCTATCGAGATACCATTATATCATATTGTATCATGATTATTTTGATAAAATTGTTGTCATCCGAGACTTATTATTATTGCTCGCTAGTTGATCATGCCATTTATATGAGTAAATGTGAGACCTAAATGTTATTGTGAATATGGTTAGTCTATAATCTTTGCTGAAAACCATAACATAAGTTAGACCTATTTACAACAACAAGATCAAACAGAGTTTGTAAAAGTTTTTCTTTATCACTTTCAGTTTATCAACTGAATTGCTTGAGGACAAGCAATGGGTTAAGCTTGGGGGAGTTGATACGTCTCCATCGTATCTACTTTTCCAAACTCTTTTGCCCTTGTTTTGGACTCTAATTTGCATGATTTGAATGGAACTAACCCGGACTGACGCTGTTTTCAGCAGAATTGCCTTGGTGTTATTTTTGTGCAGAAATAAAAGTTCTCAGATTGACCTGAAAATTTACGGAGAATATTTTTGGAATTAATAAAAAATACTGGCGAAAGAATCAACCGGAGGGGGTCCACCACCTGGCCACAAGCCAGGGGGGCGCGCCCTGCAGGCTTGTGGGCCCCCTGAAGCTCCTCCGACCTCAATTCCAACTCTATATATTCCTATTCGTGGAGAAAAAAATCAGAGAGAAGAGTTCATCGCGTTTTATGATACGGAGCCGCCGCCACCTCCTGTTCTTCCTCGGGAGGGCAGATCTGGAGTTTGATTTGGGCTCCGGAGAGGGGAAATCGACGCCGTCGTCATCACCAACCATCCTTCATCACCAATTTCATGATGCTCTCTGCCGTTCGTGAGTAATTCCATCGTAGGCTTGCCAGACAGTGATGGGTTGGATGAGATTTACCATGTAATCGAGTTAGTTTTGTTAGGGTTTGATCCCTAGTATCCACTATGTTCTGAGATTGATGTTGCTATGACTTTGCTATGCTTAATACTTGTCACTAGGGCCTGAGTGCCATGATTTCAGATCTGAACCTATTATGTTTTCATGAATATATATGTGTTCTTGATCCTATCTTGCAAGTTGTAGACACCTATTACGAGTTATGATCCGCATCCCCTAGGGTGACAATAACTGGGATTCTTTCCGGTGATTACCGTAGTTTGAGGAGTTCATGTATTCACTAAGTGCTAATGCTTTGGTCCGGTTCTCTATTAAAAGGAGGCCTTAATATCCCTTAGTTTCCATTAGGACCCCGCTGCCACGGGAGGGTAGGACAAAAGATGTCATGCAAGTTCTTTTCCATAAGCACGTATGACTATATATGGAATACATGCCTACATTATATTGATGAATTGGAGCTAGTTCTGTGTCACCCTATGTTATAACCGTTGCATGATGAATGCCATCCAACATAATTATCCATCACTCATCCATTGCCTACGAGCTTTTCATATATTGATCTTTGCTAAGTTACTTTTCCGTTGCTACTGTTACAATCACTAGAATACTGCTACTGTCACTTTTGCCATCGTTAGCGTTACTTCCATACTGCTTGGCTACTGAATACTTTGCTGCAGATACTAAGTCTTTCAGGTGTGGTTCAATTGACAACTCAGCTGCTAATACTCGAGAATATTCTTTGGCTCCACTTGTGTCGAATCAATAAATTTGGGTTGAATACTCTACCCTCGAAAACTGTTGCGATCCCCTATACTTGTGGGTTATCAATGGAAGACAACGAAGAAGAAGAGGATGATGACAGCTATCCTATGTTCCTTGAATACGGTGATACTGCAATGGGGGAAGCTGAAGATCAATAGGCACCAGATGAAATGCCATAACCCGAACTTGAAGGTGGTTGTCGGCTATGTCTTACCTCCTCGACCTGATGCAACTTTCCATTTCGCTCCAGTTCCAGCTAGCTTTCCTATTGTCGGGGTGGATGAAATAATGGACAGATTTGAGGGGCTAGAGCTTGAGTACCCTACAGGTGAAGGGGAGATTCTTCTTGAAAATGCCATAAGGACTACCTGTCTATGGAGAAAGGAAAACATCCTACTTCCAAACTGGACGCTGCCTCAGTAGACTTAGCCAGAGGAGGCCCATCAGTAGACTCCTCACAGTCCAGCTCAGCCGTCTGAGCTGCCTGATTCGTCTCTGGCGCGTGAGCTATCTCCGCCGCCTCAGCCGTCTCCGGCGGAGGAGGCCCCTCAGTAGAGTCCTCTTCCGCCTCAGCTGTCTCCGGCGCGTCAGCAGACTCCGCCTCCTCTGGCGTGTTAGCGGACTCCGCCTCCTCCGGCGCTGATACGTCTCCAACATATCTACTTTTCCTCAATCTTTTGCCCTTGTTTTTGACTCTAATTTTGTAACATCCCAAAATTTGGAATGCTATATTAATATAATTAAATGATTGATTGTTTGAATGATTGTTTGAAATTGAGTGAAATTTGAAACTTAAAAAAAAACTTTTCAATGAGAGGGAATAAAATGACTTTCCCCTTTGCTTTTTATTTCAAATTCATCCAATTCAAATCAATGAGAGAAGATGACATGACTTCTTCAAATAAAAGGATTTGAAAAGTGGATTTGAAAATCTCTGAAATATTCTATTGGAATCCATTTCATATTTGGTTCTATTTCAAAATTTGAATGAATTCAGATTCACTTGCCCAAATTCAAACAATTTGAGAGGAGGAACATGACTCTCCAAACCAGGGGCATCTTTGTAAAATTTTGAATCATAAAACCCAGGGGGTTATTTGAAAATTATTTGCAAAAATAAATAAAACCAATTTAGGCTTTTTGTGAAAAATATTTTTTTAAGTATTTATTTTGGCCGTGGAAAAATGTTCATCAGATTGGATTTATCTTTCTGATAATTTTGGTATATAAGAATGTCATATTTGGAGTTATCTTTAGTTTTACTTTTTAAATTTTACTTTCCTGTTTTTGAAAGAAAAGGAAAAATGCTCTTTTATAAGGAAAACGCTGAGGCCCACTTAGAAAGAATCTGGCCCAATCTCTCTAGCCGGCTCCGAATCCCATTCGAACCGGCCACCGCTCCTCTTTCCAAAACTCCTCTGCCGCTGACACCCCAGCCCCACCGACCGACCGCCTCCTCCCCTCGGTCACCTTCCTCCCTCGCTGATTTCTTTCCCTCGCCGGAGATCCGCCGCGGATCCGAAGCTCCTCGCTGATTCCTTGCTGTTTTGAGCGCACCCGTTCCACCCATAAAACCCAGCCCCGAGCCCCTCTCGTCCTCGCAATCCCTCACCGAAGCGCCGCCGCGGCCGCCGCGCCATTGCCGAGCCCCTGCTCGCCCTAGTCACCCCCCTCGCCACCCGTGACCACCATACGCTTCGCCTCGCTCACCCGCACCTCCCCGTGAACTCTCCCGAGCCCCACACCCCTCGGAACCCCCTCGCCGTCGACCACCCGAACACCCTTGCCGCCCCGAAGCTCGCCATCGTCACCCCGTCGTCCCCGAGCTCGCCTTCGACCACCTCTGGACGCGCCGTTCACCGCCGCATCGACTGGAGCTCTTGTTGTCGTCGTAGACCTGCCAGAGAGCTCGCCAGCATCAACCCCGAGCCACCGCCGCCATCGGACATCGCCGGAGAATCCCTCCGCCCACTGTAAGTCACCAGCGACGCCATCCACCGTCCGATTTAGATCCAACGTACCGTAATAGATCACTTAAGCAGCAAAATGTTTTCTTTAAACGTTCGGCCATCCTCTCGTTTAGCCCTCGCGCGCACGTGCCATAGCCAATCAGGAGACGCCACGTAGACCCTGTCCGTTAGTTCTGTTTTTTTTTCTGTTTTAATTTCAATTCTAGAATATATTCTGGTTTTGTTTTTGCTCTATCTTTTATGTTTTTAATTATTTCTGAGTGATTCTTTTTGCATTGTGTCACACTTTTTGTCTAGTTTCTGTAGATATAAAGTTTGACCATATTTCAATAATTTTAATTCAGATTCAAACAGATTTGAATTCAAATTTGTTTTGCTTATAACTTGAGTTTAAAAACATATTTTTCAGTGATTCCTTTTGCTACTGTTTTGTATTAGTGTATTTTATCTTGCTGTCCAATTTGAGATTTTTTAGAGAATTTTAAAATAGGGTTTCAAGCAAAACAGATTCTGTTTTAGTTCTTTTTAGGTTTAATTCTATTTCTTTTGTTTTAATTGTTTTTAATTTGTTTTCTTGTATATTAGTTGACAAGTTTTACTTTGTTTTCTGTTAGTTAGCAGTAGTATTTCAACCAAGTTTATTTCTATGTTATTTATTAGTTTTGCTTGCATGGAATCAATTCTAGTTCAATCATAACTTGCAAATTGATTTCATTGCTAGTTCAATTACCTATTTGGAAATATTTTCTATTAATTATTTTGTAAGTTTTATTTGCTGTTAAATTTATTTTAGATCATAAACAATTTGTATTAAAGTTGAAATTGTTTGTGGTTTAATTCAAGGTTGACATTGTTTAGGTCATAAGATGGGTTTGATAAAAACTTTTATTAGTTCTTACTTGTTCTTCAAAAGTAATTCTTTTGCTAGTAAAAATATTTGCTAAATGCCTTTGTTAGATTTTACTTTGTTGTTGTTTTGTTGCTGTTGATAATATGTTAATTGTAGGAAAACCTTTTCTTAGCTGCTTGATGAAGTATTGTTGTTTTAAATTTTGTCTTAAGTAATTCCTTCATCACAACACTTTTGTGTTTAGTTTTTGTGTTGCCTTTTGATTGATAGTATTGATTGATAGTATTGATTGCTAGTATGATTGCTTATATGAGTGCAATGTTTGAATTATATAGATTTTCATCAGAGAGTGACGAATAGTTCTATCAAGTTATTTCTGAGAGCGATATTTATCTTCATCAACCTTACCAGGCAAGTTCACTTTGACCATCTACTTCATACCTATGTTTTATTGCATGTAGTGACATCATTCAACAAATCCCTCCAGTAGTGTTATTGAATTCTTGTAGTTGAGTAGAAGGCATGAGGTAGGAACCCACCACTTGTTACTAAAGCCCCGGGAACGCTATTTATTTTAATGCTACGCTAAAGTAGTCGGGGTTTGGTATGAGTATTCGAGAGTGGTGTGAGGTGAAGGACTCTACGTCAAAGACGACAACTTCGTGAAGACATCTTCAAGGCCTGCATATTCAAGACCTCAAGACATCGAGACTCGAGAACAAGTTTTC
Source organism: Elymus sibiricus (assembly GCA_039707655.1). Lineage (NCBI taxonomy): Eukaryota > Viridiplantae > Streptophyta > Magnoliopsida > Poales > Poaceae > Elymus > Elymus sibiricus. The sequence goes on from CM077667.1 coordinate 53,989,329, forward strand.
AGTACACACTACTGGGTGAGGGATGGATTTGATGGGCACCCTGGAGTAACCAGTGGATGGCCGGGATGCATGGAGAAGCGCCATGCCATCGTGCGGAAAGCCTCACCCAGACTCAAAGAGACGGATGAATACTTCATGCCCGGAAGCTTACCTATGTAGCCACAAGTCATTATGGGCTCTGGCTTGGTTGATCTTTGTTGTGACTCTGGCTTGGCAGTGCTACGAGATGTAGTCGATGTTAGGATTGGATGGGCACTGACAGTAGTCAGGGAAACACTCTGAAAGACCATGTTTCGTTCGTCCTGTTCTCAAACACCCGGCAGTGCGAGGACTTACAAGGAGGGAACGAATCTTGTGGGTAAAGTACACAACACTCTGCAGAGTTAAACCTAATCGATTAGCCGTGTCCCCGGTTACGGACAATTTGAGCCTCTGGACTTGGATCTATCTCTGAACTCTCAACACCGGACTGATAACTAATTTGTGGGCAACTTATGATACTCGTGGGCATTTGGACATCGGTTGGTGGAACCATGTCTTAGTAGATAACTCTGTAGTGAAGACTCCTGATATTCCTTTGTTGTAGGAAAAGAAAATAAAATCAGCTTTTATGCAAAAACTCAGACACAGAGCCACAAAGCTTTATTGCATATAGAATAGTCTCATCATCTGTTTTCTCTTATTGTGATCTTGCCGGTACATTCAATGTACTGACCTACACGGCTGCAACGTCTTATGTTGCAGATAAGTTTCTACGACGAGTAAGAGTACGATCCAGGGTTACGGTCTACACTCAACCTGCCGTTGGTGTTTATTGGGACTCCACTCCCGTTGGCTGTTTCCGCTGAGATTTTAAGGTATATATCAGTTTACGTTAATTACATGTGATTGCACTTTGATATATACATTGATGTACTGTGTGTGCCAGCATACTGATCCAGGGATGGCACGGTCACACAGAGGCTTGACTCATTTTGAGTCGGGACACTACAGAAATGGTATCAGAGCACATGTTGACTGTAGGACGTGACCCTATGAAATGGCTTACAAATAGGAACCTTGATAGGAACAACCATTGTTTTCACTACTCCCGTATCCTCTTGATTTTCTTCTTCTACTGAACCCTCCTTATTTCAAACCATAGATGGAGAGCTACATTCTGAACAAAAGAGAGGACTACGAGGATGTTCTTGGAGGTCCATTCCTCATGGAGCTGGTGCAGATGATGAAGCTGCCAATACCTGAGATCACGGTGAACAAGAGGAAGTCTGCATTCTGGGGCATCAGAACTAAAGTTTTTGGACGTAAAGAAGACCCCAAGACTGAAGACATCAACTATGGCACATTAAACCATGACTGTGACATGGGCATGAACACTGCCGTCCATGATGCTATCGCACGCTTGAGCTATCGTCATCGTGCTGAGTTAGGCACCCACTATTTTGGAAGGCTCGGATGGCAGAAGCCTGATGGAGCATACATCATCCTGACAGACGAACAGAAGAGGAAGTGTTCACCTGTACTGGTGTATAATCAAGAAATGGAGGAGTACGTCAAGAAACTTCAAATGGACCTTCTCGCAGCCTTATTTGAGCAAGAAGCACTTCGTGAGGACCTGAAAACCGAGAAGCTAAAGGTAATCAACCTAAAGAAGCATGATCCTGAGATTCAGAAGCTTCGTCAAGACTTGAAGAACAGTCAGGCCATGGCACATGCTGGTGATGTTGAAATCCAGAAGCTCAAGAACCAGCTCCTGGAACTACAGGGACGACACAGGAAACTCCGCATCAACAGGGATAATCTGGCCGAAGAACTTGAGAAGATCAAGCATGACCAAAAGAAGCCCGCTGAAGACGAAGACATGATATAGACTAGCTTAGTAGTAGCCCCACCACGAGAGAAATAAAAATGAACGTATTTGCGATTTGAGTGATCGACCATACCAACCTTATGTGGGTGGCGATACTATAGTTTGATTGAACTTTATGAATGTGTGGACTTGGGTTTGATGTTTTGTGTCTTTGAGTTGTTTGTATCCCTTCCCTCTCTCTCTCTTACCCATCTCATCCCCAAAACCTTGAACCCAATAGATGATGAATGAAGCTGGACTCGTCTATTCTGGATCGATGACTCGGTTGGAGACGGAAGAATGGATTCAGAACATGGAGGATCACCTAAGGAATAACCTTGTTGCAAGGAAAGAGATGGTCCAGTATGCTCTTCGGTACTTTGCAGAAGGTGCTGCATCTTGGTGGAAGATGCATGAAGCTATCCATGGAAGGCAAGAGACAATCACGTGGGAAGAATTCAGGGTGACTCTGCGAAAATCTCATGCTGTCACCAACACCCAGAAACCCCGTTGCAATGGTGTAAAGGGGATTTGTGCATGCAAAATATGTGGAGAGATAGGACGCACTCAGGAAGAACACAAGGATGGATGCCCCCATTGTGAAGAAGATCACCCAGCTAAGGAATGCCCAACTGGGCAGGTGACATGTTTCTTGTGTGAAGGAACCACTCATTTTCCGGCACAATGTCAAATATACCCCAAGGTACAAGAAGTCATGAAGCAGCAGAAGGAAGCAATGAAAGAAGTCCTCGGGAAAAAGTTAGAAGAACCCATGAAGATGGGAGATATACCAGACCCAATCGTAGGTACCAAGTCATGTTATTCATGTGGAGAAGAAGGACATATTTCCCAGAATTGTCCGAACGAGTACCTGGAAGACTTCCCGACAGCAGAAGTGCAATATGACCCTCAGGAGATAGAAAGAATGATTAACCTTGACAAGAATAAAGCCCAAGTAAGTGGAGGCATCATATGTTTGCATTGTAGCTTGGAGAGGCCACACTGTTTTTTGTAAGAAGTATGAGCCAAGCATGAAGCAAGGAGCCCAACCCAAGAAGAAGAGGAAGACTCCGTGGTTTTCTACACGGAAGGATCTGAGTCACATCACTTGTCACCGGTGCAACAAGACAGGACACTACTCCTATACCTGTCTGGGGAAGAAGACTAAATATGAATAGTTGAGTTGTGGATATTTTTTGGAAGTAATAAATGTAATAGGAAGCACGGTAGTTTTTCTTGAAGTTATGAAGTTGGATTATGTAATGGAAGTCCCAGCGATTGTAATAACTTTATGAATCAATAGAATTTATTGTGTCATGATTTCCTATGTTGAATTGTATGAGTTGTTACTCTATGAACAAAGATCTCCGACCATTTTCGAGGATATGAGAAAATATGGTCTATGCGGGCATGAGTATCATTTATTTTAAGTGTGGTAGTAATATGTAAGACCACAAGAACCAAGGAAAAAGAATGTACTCTTCATGCCAAGGAGTTTGGATAAATGAATGAAGAAGAAGGAAATGCTGGACCATATCAAACTATGTGGATGGCAGCCTTTGTAATAAAGTACTTTTGAGGTTGGAATTTTGAGAATGGAATAAGGATGAAATGAAGGAATGATTATGATGAACCAATGCCTTATTGGTAAACAGACCAATGGAAAGGAAAAAGGAATTTTACAGAATGAAATCTCGACAAGAATAAGTCTGTGATTTATTACCTGAAGGGTGTGATGAAAGAAATTGAAGGCAATGTTGGAAATATGAAACGCTAGTAACCCCAAGGGTGAATTAAAGCTGTACAAGTATTGAAGTGAGCCCACAACCCACAGCCCTCAGGATTGATAAGGATCAAGTACTGCCTTTATGAAGGAGGAAACTTGGAAGAAGCTATGACAGATCAAGCAGACGTTTTCTTAGGAGAATACGTAAACCTGAGCGATGTGAAGAAACGATAGATGTTTTGTTTAGCTTGCAGAATCAATGGATTTATCCGAACTTTGTTCGTGGACAAGAAAATTTCTGCAACGCTTGTGAGGAAGCCCAAGTGTTAGAATACGAGATTCACTAAACCTTATACAAGGTAATGATTTCAGTGCGACATGGCTTGGCCACCATGACGACTTACTCTTATCATTATCTTGCTATTCGGAATGGTAAATCTGAGTGACTTACCCATAGTAAAGAGACGACGTTCTTTGAAGCTTTTGTTTAAGCCCTAGAATGGTATGATGAAGACCCCTTGTACATGGCAGCTGTTGCCAAACGTAGGAATTGTACGGTGAGGAATGAAGCCAAGACCCATTCCATTGCAGGATAACCACTAATGGTAGACCACCATGAGATCATCCGTAAATTAATGATGACGAGACTTGTCAGTTAAGGAGACCCAGTAACGGAAGAACTTTGTACTGACCAAGGAAACACTGGATTTTGAAGGAAACGTTATGTATATAAAGGAAGCACATCAACAAAGGAGTTACCATGAAGAATGTGAAGAGACAAATGCCAAGGACCCCAGAGGATTGTCATGATTTTGAGGGACTAGCAACTCTCATTTCAAGTGTGGTAGCACCCACACTTTTCACGTCAAGGGATTTGCTAGAAGACCCCCAAACCCTATCCTTTTCTTTCTAGCCCTTTCGAATCTCGAGGACGAGATTCATTTTAAGTGTGGTAGGTTTGTAACATCCCAAAATTTGGAATGTTATATTAATAATTAAATGATTGATTGTTTGAAATTGAGTGAAATTTGAAACTTAAAAAAAAACTTTTGAATGAGAGGGAATAAAATGACTTTCCCCTTTGCTTTTTATTTCAAATTCATCCAATTCAAATCAATGAGAGAAGATGACATGACTTCTTCAAATAAAAGGATTTGAAAAGTGGATTTGAAAATCTCTGAAATATTCTATTGGAATCCATTTCATATTTGGTTCTATTTCAAAATTTGAATGAATTCAGATTCACTTGCGCAAATTCAAACAATTTGAGAGGAGGAACATGAGTCTCCAAACCAGGGGCATGTTTGTGAAATTTTGAATCATAAAACCCAGGGGGTTATTTGAAAATTATTTGCAAAAATAAATAAAACCAATTTAGGCTTTTTGTGAAAAATATTTTTTTAAGTATTTATTTTGGCCGTGGAAAAATGTTCATCAGATTGGATTTATCTTTCTGATAATTTTGGTATATAATAATGTCATATTTGGAGTTATCTTTAGTTTTTCTTTTTAAATTTTACTTTCCTGTTTTTGAAAGAAAAGGAAAAATGCTCTTTTATTAGGAAAACGCCGAGGCCCACTTAGAAAGAATCTGGCCCAATCTCTCTAGCCGGATCCGAATCCCATTCGAACCGGCCACCGCTCCTCTTTCCAAAACTCCTCCGCCGCTGACACCCCAGCCCCACCGACCGACCGCCTCCTCCCCTCGGTCACCTTCCTCCCTCGCCGATTTCTTTCCCTCGCCAGATATCCGCCGCGGATCCGAAGGTCCTCGCTGATTCCTTGCTGTTTTGAGCGCTCCTCTCCCCCCCATAAATACCCTTGCCTCCCGCACCCGTTCCACCCCTAAAACCCAACCCCGAGCCCCTCTCGTCCTCGCAATCCCTCACCGGAGCGCCGCCGCGCCATTGCCGACCCCCTGCTCGCCCTAGTCACCCCCTCGCCACCCGTGACCACCATCCGCTTCGCCTCGCTCACCCGCACCTCCCCGTGAACTCTCCCGAGCCCCACACCCCTCGGAACCCCCTCGCCGTCGACCACCCGAACACCCTTGCCGCCTCGAAGCTCGCCATCGTCACCCCGTCGTCCCCGAGCTCGCCTTCGACCACCTCTGGACGCGCCGTTCACCGCCGCATCGATTGGATCTCTTGCCGTCGTCGTAGACCTGCTAGAGAGCTCGCCAGCATCAACCCCGAGCCACCGCCGCCGTCGGACATCGCCGGAGAATCCCTCCGCCCACTGTAAGTCACCAGCGACGCCATCCACCGTCCGATTTAGATCCAACGTACCGTAATAGATCACTTAAGCAGCGAAACGTTTTCTTTAAACGTTCGGCCGTCCGCTCGTTTAGCCCTCGCGCGCACGTGCCATAGCCAATCAGGATACGCCACGTAGACCCTGTCCGTTAGTTCTGTTTTTGTTTTTTTCTATTTTAATTTCAATTACAGAATATATTCTGGTTTTGTTTTTGCTCTATCTTTTATGTTTTTAATTATTTTTGAGCGATTATTTTTGCATTGTGTCACACTTTTTGTCTAGTTTCTGTAGATATAAAGTTTGACCATATTTGAATAATTTTAATTCAGATTCAAACAGATTTGAATTCAAACTTGTTTTGCTTATAACTTGAGTTTAAAAACATATTTTTGAGTGATTCCTTTTGCTACTGTTTTGTATTAGTGTGTTTTATCTTCCTGTCCAATTTGAGAATTTTTCGAGAATCTTAAAATAGGGTTTCAAGCAAAACAGATTCTGTTTTAGTTCTTTTTAGGTTTAATTCTATTTCTTTTGTTTTAATTGTTTTTAATTTGTTTTCTTGTATATTAGTTGACAAGTTTTACTTTGTTTTCTGTTAGTTAGCAGTAGTATTTCAACCAAGTTTATTTCTATGTTATTTATTAGTTTTGCTTACATGGAATCAATTCTAGTTCAATCATAACTTGCAAATTGATTTCATTGCTAGTTCAGTTACCTATTTGGAAATATTTTCTATTAATTATTTTGTATGTTTTATTTGCTGTTAAATTTATTTTAGATCATAAACAATTTGTATTAAAGTTGAAGTTGTTTGTGGTTTAATTCAAGGTTGACATTGTTTAGGTCATAAGATGAGTTTGATAAAAACTTTTATTAATTCTTACTTGTTCTTCAAAAGTAATTCTTTTGCTAGTAAAAATATTTGCTAAATGCCTTTGTTAGATTTTACTTTGTTGTTGTTTTGTTTCTGTTGATAATAGGTTAATTGTAGGCAAACCTTTTCTTAGTTGCTTGATGAAATTTTGTTGTTTTAAATTTTGTCTTAAGTAATTCCTTCATCACAACCCTTTTGTGTTTAGTTTTTGTGTTGCCTTTTGATTGATAGTATTGATTGCTAGTATGATTGCTTATATGAGTGCAATGTTTGAATTATATAGATTTTCATCGGAGAGTGACGAATAGTTCTATCAAGTTATTTCTGGGAGTGATATTTATCTTCATCAGCCTTACCAGGCAAGTTCACTTTGACCATCTATTTCATACCTATGTTTTATTGCATGTAGTGACATCATTCAACAAATCCCTCCAGTAGTGTTATTGAATTCTTGTAGTTGAGTAGAATGCATGAGGTAGGAACCCACCACTTGTTACTAAAGCCCCGGGAACGCTATTTATTTTAATGCTACGTTAAGTAGACGGGGTTTGGTATGAGTGTTCGAGAGTGGTGTGAGGTGAAGGACTCTACGTCAAAGACGACAACTTCGTGAAGACATCTTCAAGGCCTGCATATTCAAGGCATCGAGACTCGAGAACAAGTTTTCAATACACACTACTGGGTGAGGGATGGATTTGATGGGCACCCTGGAGTAACCAGTGGATGGCCGGGATGCATGGAGAAGCGCCATGACATCTTGCGGAAAGCCTCACCCAGACTCAAAGAGACGGATGAATACTTCATGCCCGGAAGCTTACCTGTGTAGCCACAAGTCATTATGGGCTCTGGCTTGGTTGATCTTTGTTGTGACTCTGGCTGGGCAGTGCTACGAGATGTAGTCGACGTTAGGATTGGATGGGCACTGACAGTAGTCAGGGAAACACTCTGAAAGACCATGTTTCGTTCGTCCTGTTCTCAAACACCCGGCAGTGCGAGGACTTACAAGGAGGGAACGAATCTTGTGGGTAAAGTACACAGCACTCTATAGAGTTAAACCTAATCGATTAGCCGTGTCCCCGGTTACGGACAATCTGAGCCTCTGGACTTGGATCTATCTCTGAACTCTCAACACCGGACTGATAACTAATTTGTGGGCAACTTATGATACTCGTGGGCATTTGGACATCGGTTGGTGGAACCATGTCTTAGTAGATAACTCTGTAGTGAAGACTCCTGATATTCCTTTGTTGTAGGAAAAGAAAATAAAATCAGCTTTTATGCAAAAACTCAGACACAGAGCCAGAAAGCCTTATTGCATATAGAATAGTCTCATCGTCTGTTTTCTCTTATTGTGATTTTGCCGGTACATTCAATGTACTGACCTACACGGCTGCAACGTCTTATGTTGCAGAAAAGTTTCTACGACGAGTAAGAGTACGATTCAGGGTTACGGTCTACACTCAACCTGCCGTTGGTGTTTATTGGGACTCCACTCCCGTTGACTGTTTCCGCTGAGATTTTAAGGTATATATCAGTTTACGTTAATTACATGTGATTGCACTTTGATATATACATTGATGTACTGTGTGTGCCAGCATACTGATCCAGGGATGGCACGGTCACACAGAGGCTTGACTCATTTTGAGTCGGGAAGCTACAAATTTGCATGATTTGAATGAAACTAACCCGGACTAACGCTGTTTTCAGCAGAACTACCATGGTGTTGTTTTTGTGTAGAAATAAAAGTTCTCGGAATGGAGCGAAACTTTTTGGAGAATTATTTTGGAATAAATAAGAATTATTGGAGCCAAAATCCAACGAAGAGGGGGGCCAGGGTGAGCATCACCCACCAGGGCATGCCAGGCCCCCTGGGCACGCCCTGGTGGGTTGTGCCCACCTCGTGGCCCCACTTGCCCTATCTCCGCCACTATAAATTCCTAAATTCGGAGAAAAAAATCAGAGAGAAAGAATTATCGCGTTTCACGATACGGAGCCACCGCCACCTCCTGTTCTTCATCGGGAGGCCAGATCTGGAGCCCGTTTGGGGCTCCGGAGAGGGGAATCTTCGGTCTTCGTCATCACCAACCTTTCTCCAACGCCAATTCCATGATGCTCCCCACCGGGAGTGAGTAATTCCTTCGTAGTCTTGCTGGTCGGTGAGGAGTTGGATGAGATTCATCATGTAATCGAGTTAGTTTTGTTAGGGCTTGATCCCTAGTATCCATTATGTTCTGAGATTGATGTTTTCATTACTTTGCTATGCCTAATGCTTGTCACTAAGGCCCTAGTGCCATGATTTCAGATCTGAACCGTTTATGTTATCATCTTTATAGCCATGTTCTTGATCCGATCTTTCCTAGTCATATGCACCTATTACGTGTTATGATCCGTCAACCCCATAGTGACAATCTTTGGGATACTTCGCGGTGATGATCGTAGTTTGAGGAGTTCATGTACTCACCATGTGTTAATGCTTTGTTCCGGTTCTCTATTAAAAGGAGGCCTTAATATCCCTTAGTTTCCTTATGGACCCCGCTGCCACGGGAGGGTAGGACAAAAGATGTCATGCAAGTTCTTTCCATAAGCACGTATGACTATTTACGGAATACATGCCTACATTACATTGATGAACTGGAGCTAGTTCTGTATTGCCCTAGGTTATGACTGTTACATGATGAATATCATCCAACGAGTTACCGATCCAGTGCCTACGACCTTTTCACTTATTGTTCTTGCTAAGTTACTACTGCTGTTGCTACTGTTCCAACTACTACAAAACTATTGCTACTACTATTACCGCTACTGTTACTATTGCTACTGCTATCAAAACTATGATATTACCGTGCTACTGATCACTCTGCTGCAGATATTTCATCTCCAGGTGTGGTTGAATTGACAACTCAACTGCTAATGCTCTCAAGTATTCTTTGGCTCCCCTTGTGTCGAATCTATAAATTTGGGTTGAATACTCTAGCCTCGAAAACTGTTGCGATCCCCTGTACTTGTGGGTTATCAGGCGCGTCAGCGGACTCCGCCGCCTCAGTGATATGTCTCCAACGTATCTATAATTTTTGATTGTTCCATGCTATTATATTATCCATCTTGGATGTTTTATATGCATTTATATGCTATTTTATATTATTTTTGGGACTAACCTATTAACCTAGAGCCCAGTGCCAGTTTCTGTTTTTTCCTTGTTTTTAAGTCTTACAGAAAAGGAATATCAAACAGAGTCCAAACGGAATAAAAATTTACGGCAATTTTTTATGGACCAGAAGAGACCCACGGGGCATCGGAGTTGGGCCAGAAGAGCCACGAGGCAGCCACAAGCCTAGGGGGCGCCCCCCCTAGGGCGCGCCCCCCTGGCTTGTCGTCGCCTCGTGGCCCCCCTTGACATGAGACCGACACCAAAAATTCTTATAAATACCCAAACCTCCGCAAAGAAACCTAGATCAGGAGTTCTGCCGCCGCAAGCCTCTGTAGCCACAAAAAACCAATCGGGAGCCCGTTCCAGCACCCTGCCGGAGGGGGAAACCATCACCGGAGGCCATCTTCATCATCCCGGCGGTCTCCATGACGAGGAGGGAGTAGTTCACCCTCGGGGCTGAGGGTATGTACCAGTAGCTATGTGTTTGATCTCTCTCTCTCGTGTTCTTGAGATGGCACGATCTTGATGTATCGCGAGCTTTATTGATATAGATGAATCATATGGAGTTTTCCCCTCTCTATCTTCTTGTGATGAATTGAGTTTTCCCTTTGAAGTTTACTTATCGGATTGAGTCTTTAAGGATTTGAGAACACTTGATGTATGTCTTGTGATGGGATATCCGTGGTGACAATGGGATGTTCTGTTGATCCACTTGATGTATGTTTTGGTGATCAACTTGCGGGTTCCGTGACCTTGGGAATCTATGCATAGGGGTTGGCACATGTTTTCGTCTTGACTCTCCGGTAGAAACTTTGGGGCACTCTTTGAAGTTCTTTGTGTTGGATTGAACATGATGAATCTGAAATTGTGTGATGCATATCGTATAATCAAGCCCATGGGTACTCGTGGTGACATTGGAGTATCTAGGTGACATTAGGGTTTTGGTTGATGTGTATCTTAAGGTGTTATTTTTGTACGAACTCTAGGGCTGTTCGTGACACTTATAGGGATAGCTCATAAGATTGATCGGAAAAGATAACTTTGAGGTGGTTTCGTACCCTACAATAATTTCTTCGTTTGTTCTCCGCTAGTTGTGACGTTGGAGTGAACTCTTTGTCGCACGTGAGGGATTTACATATGATTCAACTATGTCAGTATTGTTGAGAGAACTTGCACTAGTGAAAGTATGAACCCTAGGTCTTGTTTCCAAGCATTGCAATACCGTTTTTGCTCACTTCTGTTACTTGCTACCTTGCTGTTTTTATATTTTCAGATTACAAAAACCTATATCTACCATCCATATTACACTTGTATCACCATCTCTTCGCCGAACTAGTGCACCTATACAATTTACCATTGTATTGGGCGTGTCGGGGACACAAGAGACTCTTTGTTATTTCGTTGCAGGGTTGTGTGAGAGAGACCATCTTCATCCTACGCCTCCCACGGATTGATAAACCTTAGGTCATGCACTTGAGGGCAATTTGCTACTGTCCTACAAAACTCTGCGCTTGGAGGCCCAACACGAGTCTACAAGAAGAAGATTGCGCAGTAGACATCAAGCTCTTTTCTGGCGCCGTTGCCGGGGAGGTGTGTGCTTGAAGGTATATCTTTAGATCTTGCAATTAAATCTTTTAGTTTCTTGTTTTTCACTAGTTTGGTTTTATAAAAGAAAACTACAAAAAAATGGAGTTTAGGTTGCATCAATTGGTTTGTCTTTTTAATGTCTTTCGTGAAAATGATGGTTTGGAAAATTGTGCTCAATTGGTAGAGGAAGAATTTATGAAAATACTTAATGAGAATTCCTTGGATGATGAGCATGATTGCAATATTGCTAGTATGAATTCTCTGAATATCCATGATGCTAATGATATGCAAACCCACAAGCTTGGGGATGCTATGTTTGATGAAGATGATATTTTTAGTCCCCCAAGTTTTGATGAGCAAAATTGTTATGATAATGACATGCCTACTATCTATGATGATTATGATGATGACATGTATGCTATAAAGAGTGATAGTAACCATGAAACTTGTCATCATGATTTTAATATTCAAAGTGGTTATGTCAATCAAGTATCTCATGATAGTTATTTTGTTGAGTTTGCTCCCACTATCATGAATGAGAAGAAAATTGCTTATGTGGAGAGTGACAAATTTTCTATGCTTGTGGATCATGAAGATAATGCTTTATGTGATAGTTATGTTGTGAAATTCCTTCATGATGCTACTAAAAATTATTATGAGGGAGGAACATATACTTGTAGGAATTGCAGTACTATCAAGTTTCCTCTCTATGTGTTCAAAGTTTTGAAGTTATGCTTGTTTTGCCTTCCTATGCTAGTTGATTATTGCTCCCATAAATTGTTTTCTCACAAAATCCCTATGCATAGGAAGTGGGTTATACTTAAATGTGCTTGTCATGAGATTCATGATGCTCTTTTGCATGTTTCAATTATTATTCCTATGTGAGCATCATTGAAATCATCATGTCTAGCTAAAAGGCATTCAAGAAAAGTGCTTGTTGGGAGACAACCCAACACTTTTACTTTGTGTTTTTGTGTGTTCACATGATTAAGATACTGTAGTAATCATTTTTTGTGTCTTTTATTTCAATAAAGTGCTAAGTAAAGCCTTTGGGATGACTCACAAGATGAGTAGAATTGATGCTGAACCAAAACAGAAACTTTTGACTCCATTACAGGAATTTTCATTTTTTACTGGACCGTGATAATTATCTGAAATTTTTACACGGTCTTAATATACAACTTCTTCAGGTTGTACTAATTTTTCAGAATTTTCAGAGACAGGGAAGTATGGCTATACTACAGATCTTCACAGACTGTTCTGTTTTTGACAGATCCTGTTTTGCATGCATAGTTTGCTTGTTTTAGTGTTCCCATAGCTTATATTCAGTGATATAAATTATGGGAATTATAGAATACAGTAGGTATCATGTGGGAACAATTATGAATCTTTTCTTGACAGTACCTAAGTGAATGATCTACCTTTATTATACTAACCCATCTCACGAAGTTCCGTTAAGTTTTATGTGATTGAAGTTTTCAAGTTTTGGGTGAGACACCGATATGAGGAGAATAAGGAGTGACAAGAACCTAAGCTTGGGGATGCCCAAGGCACCCCCAAGGTAATATCCAAGGAATACTCAAGCACCTAAGCTTGGGGATGCCCCGGAAGGCATCCCCTCTTTCGTCTTCAACACTATCGGTATATCTTACTTGGAGCTATATTTTTATTCGTCACATAATATGAGTTTTTCTTGGAGAGTAATTTTATTTTGTTGTTCTCTGTTAGGTGTTATTTATAATATTTTTTTTCAATAGAAAGTTCCAAGAATTGCCTTAGGATGCTTGCATTGCATGTTTGATGTGTGCTGTGTAAAAACAGAAACTTTTGCTGTAGTGTTTGAATTTTCATATTTTACTGGAACGTGGAAAGTTTCTGAAATTTTTACATAGTATTCTCATATAAATTATTTAGCATGTCCTAAATTTTCATAATTTGTTGAGTTACAGAAATACACTGGTTTAATAGATTACTACAGACTGTTCTGTTTGGACAGATTGCAGTCATAGTTTTGTTATCTACTTATCCTATAATTTTCATAGCCTATATTGGTAGATATAAATTGTGGAAATGATAGTAAACAGTAAATGATATTTGAAAATTATTGTGCAACTTGTCTTGGCAGTACATGAAGTGTTGATTTATTCTTATGTGTACTAACCTATCTCACAAGTTCTTTTTGAATTCTGTGTGGATGAAGTTTTTGAGACCTAGGTGAAACCGGGACATGAGAGGATTGAACGAGATACAAAAGCTCAAGCTTGGGGATGCCCAAGGCACCCCAAGTAAATATTTCAAGAAGTCTCAAGCATCTAAGCTTGGGGATGCTACGCATCCCACCTCTCTTCATCAACAATTATCGGTTAGCCTATGTTGAGCCTAATTTTTTATTTGTCCACATGATATGTGCTATTCTTGGAGTGCTATTTTCCTTTTTCTTGCTGTTTAAATAAAATACCCAGATCTGAAAATATTTATTCAGAGAGAGAGCCCTCACATAGCTACTTGATTGTTTACCTACTCATTAATCTTCACTTATATCTTTTGGAGTAGTTTGTCAATTTGCTCTAGTACTTCACCTATATCTTTTTAGAGCACGGCGGTGGTTTTATTTTATAGAAATTGTTGAACTCTCATGATTCACTTATATTATTTTGAGAGTCTCTAAACAGCATGGTAATTTGCTTAGGTTATGATTTTAGTCCTAATATGATGGGCATCCAAGAGAGATATAATAAAAACTTTCATATAAAGTGCATTGAATACTATGAGAAGTTTGATTCCTTATGATTGTTTTGAGATATAAAGATTGTGATATTAGAGACATGCTAGTGAGTAATTGTGGATTGGTAGAAATACTTGTGTTAAAGTTTGTGATTCCCGTAGCATGCACGTATGGTGAACCGTTATGTGACGAAGTCGGAGCATGATTTATTTATTGATTGCCTTCCTTTGTGTGGAGGTCGGGATCGCGCGATGGTTAACTCCTACCAACCCTTCCCCTAGGAGCATGCGTGTAGTACTTTGTTTTGATGACTAATAGACTTTTGCAATAAGTATGTGAGTTCTTTATGACTAATGTTGAGTCCATGGATTATACACACTCTCACCCTTCCACCCTTGCTAGCCTCTCTAGTACCGCGCAACTTTCGCCGGTGCATTAAAGCCACCATATACCTTACTCAAAACAGCCACCATACCTACCTATTATGGCATTTCCATAGCCATTCTGAGATATATTGCCATGCAACTTCCACCATTCCGTTTATGACACGCATCATCATTGTCATATTGCTTTGCATGATCATGTAGTTGACATCGTATTTGTGGCAAAGCCACCGTTCATATTTTTTATACATGTCACTCTTGAGTCATTGCACATCCCGGTACACCGCCGGAGGCATTCATATAGAGTCATATTTTGTTCTAAGTATCGAGTTGTAATTCTTGAGTTGTAAGTAAATAAAAGTGTGATGATCATCATTATTAGAGCATTGTCCCATGTGTGGAAAGGATGATGGAAGCTATGATTCTCTCACAAGTTGGGATGAGTCTCCGGACTTTACAAAAAATAAAAGAGGCCAAAGAAGCCCAAATAAAAAAAAAGAGGCCAAAGAAGCCACCAAAAAAATGAGAGAAAAGAGAGAAGGGGCAATGCTACTATCCTTTTTCCACACTTGTGCTTCAAAGTAGCACCATGATCTTCATGATAGAGAGTCTACTATATTGTCACTTTCATATACTAGTGGGAATTTTTCATTATAGAACTTGGCTTGTATATTCCAATGATGGGCTTCCTCAAATTGCCCTAGGTCTTCGTGAGCAAGCGAGTTGGATGCACACCCACTTAGTTTCTTTTTGAGCTTTCATACACTTATAGCTCTAGTGCATCCGTTGCATGGCAATCCCTACTCACTCACATTGATATCTATTGATGGGCATCTCCATAGCCCGTTGATACGCCTAGTTGGTGTGAGACTATCTCCTTCTTTTTGTCTTCTCCACAACCACCATATTCTATTCCACCTATAGTGCTATATCCATGGCTCACGCTCATTTATTGCGTGAGAGTTGAAAAAGTTTGAGAATACTAAAGTATGAAACAATTGCTTGGCTAAAACCGGGGTTGTGCGTGATTTAATACTTTGTGTGATGAAGATGGAGCATAGCCAGACTATATGATTTTGTAGGGATAACTTTCTTTGGCCATGTAATTTTGAGAAGACATGATTGCTTTATTAGTATGCTTGAAGTATTATTGTTTTTATGTCAACATTAAACTTTTGTTTTGAATCTTATGGATCTGAATATTCATGACACAATAAAGAAAATTACATGGATAAATATGTTAGGTAGCATTCCACATCAAAAATTCTGTTTTTATCATTTACCTACTCGAGGACGAGCAGGAATTAAGCTTGGGGATGCTTGATATGTCTCCAACGTATCTATAATTTTTTATTGTTCCATGCTATTATATTATCCATCTTGGATGTTTTATATGCATTTATATGCTATTTTATATTATTTTTGGGACTAACCTATTAACCTAGAGCCCAGTGCCAGTTTTTGTTTTTTCCTTGTTTTTAAGTTTTACAGAAAAGGAATATCAAACGGAGTCCAAACGGAATAAAAATTTACGGTGATTTTTTATGGACCAGAAGAGACCCACGGGGCATCGGAGTTGGGCCAGAAGAGCCACGAGGCAGCCACAAGCCTAGCCCCCCCCCCTAGGGCGCGCCCCCCTGGCTTGTCGTCGCCTCGTGGGCCCCCTTGACGTGAGACCGACGCCAAAAATTCTTATAAATACCCAAACCTCCGAAAAGAAATCTAGATCGGGAATTCCGCCGCTTGCAAGCCTCTGTAGCCACGAAAAACCAATCGGGAGCCCGTTCTGGAACCCTGCCGGAGGGGGAAAGCATCACCGGAGGCCATCTTCATCATCCCGGCGGTCTCCATGACGAGGAGGGAGTAGTTCACCCTCGGGGCTGAGGGTATGTACCAGTAGCTATGTGTTTGATCTCTCTCTCTCGTGTTCTTGAGATGGCACGATCTTGATGTATCGCGAGCTTTATTGATATAGATGAATCATATGGATTTTTCCCCTCTCTATCTTCTTGTGATGAATTGAGTTTTCCCTTTGAAGTTTACTTATCGGATTGAGTCTTTAAGGATTTGAGAACACTTGATGTATGTCTTGCGATGGGATATCCGTGGTGACAATGGGATGTTCTGTTGATCCACTTGATGTATGTTTTGGTGATCAACTTGCGGGTTCCGTGACCTTGGGAATCTATGCATAGGGGTTGGCACATGTTTTCGTCTTGACTCTCCGGTAGAAACTTTGGGGCACTCTTTGAAGTTCTTTGTGTTGGATTGAACATGATGAATCTGAAATTGTGTGATGCATATCGTATAATCAAGCCCATGGGTACTCGTGGTGACATTGGAGTATCTAGGTGACATTAGGGTTTTCGTTGATGTGTATCTTAAGGTGTTATTTTAGTACGAACTCTAGGGCTGTTCGTGACACTTATAGGGATAGCTCATAAGATTGATCGGAAAAGATAACTTTGAGGTGGTTTCGTACCCTACAATAATTTCTTCGTTTGTTCTCCGCTAGTTGTGACTTTGGAGTGAACTCTTTGTCGCATGTGAGGGATTAAAATATGATTCAACTATGTCAGTATTGTTGAGAGAACTTGCACTGGTGAAAGTATGAACCCGAGAACTTGTTTCCAAGCATTGCAATACCGTTTTTGCTCACTTTTGTTACTTGCTACATTGCTGTTTTTTTATTTTCAGATTACAAAAACCTATATCTACCATCCGTATTACACTTGTATCACCATCTCTTCGCCGAACTAGTGCACCTATACAATTTACCATTGTATTGGGTGTGTTGAGGACACAAGAGACTCTTTGTTATTTGGTTGCAGGGTTGTTTGAGAGAGACCATCTTCATCCTACGCCTCCCACGGATTGATAAACCTTAGGTCATCCACTTGAGAGAAATTTGCTACTGTCCTACAAAACTCTGCGCTTGGAGGCCCAACATGAGTCTACAATAAGAAGATTGCGTAGTAGACATCACTCAGCAACGGCAGAAGAGAGGCGCCGCCGCTACGGCGGCTAGCAGTACAACATGCAAGAAATTCAGAGCTGGTCCAAGCCTCAGGGCTCTTCCAAAGTTACCATATGAGAGGACTGACGAGGAAAACGCGGACATCGTGGCTGTAGAAGTGCAGGCCCATTTTGAACGGAAACGTCCACCTCCGAAGGAAATAATAGATCCGGTGAAAGCGAAGCGCACTCTGGATGCCCTTAAGCGACCACCACCGCCTCCGCCGCAATCCAACTATGATTGATGTATTGGAAAGACATATGATGAAGCGCGGCGGTCGGGAAGTACTACCAGTGCTGCAAGACGAAGTGGGAAAAAATTCCCCAGCTCGGCGAACAGGAGAAGCAATCATGCCCCCCGCTCAAGGTGTCTAGCGATATCGCTAATCATCCGGGGCTAGCGCCCGGTACCGCTCTTGGTGATTACGTGGGCGATGATGTACAGTTTGAAATGGTTGAGGTAGTAGCGCCCTTTAGATACGAGCACGGGAAGCCTCTCGTCAAACCTGATCAGCTCCCGCATCTACCAACGATGATACGAAGATTGCATGACTGGTACTTGGAAATTTGCAGCAAGGATGGGACCGACAATATGTTGCTGGGAATTAAAGATGAGCACGACATAATTGGAGTCGACCTGATGTACGTTCAATTTGTGGAATTATTTCAGTTATTCAATCAAGACGCCCTCGACAAAACTCTCATGACTTGCTATTGTCTTTAAGTATTACTTCTGTAATTAAGTCTCTAGCTCACCTCGTTCATTGCATGTATATATAATTATCCTCACTATATTATGCAGATTGAAGATCGTCGAATGCAAAAGAGGACAAATCTATGACATTGGGTTCATTAGCCCAAATACCGTAAATGAATGGGCGGTACAAAAAAGAGCCAAAGATACTGAGGAAAACTTGCTAAAAGCGTTCCTTTCGACATCAAAACAAAAGGGAAATACTCTTTCCTTACAACTTTAAGTGAGTGTTACTGTCTTGTGCATATTCAGTTTCGCTTACTCGAGGTTAAGTGTAATTGATGAGTTATGCGTGCGCAGCTTCCACTTCATTCTGCTATCCATTAAGCTTAACGGGGGAGTAGTAACTGTCTTAGACTCGAGACGTAAAGATCCTAAGCTGTGTGCGGACATGAGCGAAATGCTCCAGAAGTAATAAGTTCAATCATTATCGCACCATATCGGCAACTTTCGTTCATTTCCTGATATCAAGTAATCATTTTCTTTGCCGGGCAGGGTTTGGAAAAAGTTCACCACAATGGTTCCGGGTCTGAAGAAGGAGCTGCGATTTACACACCCGAAAGTTAGTAGTACTAGCTAGTTCCGCGCATCTCTAGTTTCATCAATACCATTATCATGCTTGATTATCAGTTTGATTGAACTCTATTCTCGTAAAGTGCTTGTTGCAGGCACCCGGGAATCATTTATGTGGATACTACGTTTGTGAGTTCATGCACCACCCGACTTCTGAGCGGGGCTTCTCTGAAGTACGTAAACAATATTCATAATTTTATTTTATTACCATCAATTGTGTTGAGTTTCATTTATATATATGTATTGACCGCCTTCTTTAAATTAGGCCTGGGAGACGCGGGATGAACTCCTACCACATGATCGCATACAAGCAATTCAAGAGGAATTGGCGGGATTCTTTGTTGACCACGTCATACCTGAACACGGAGAATACCATATAGAATTGCAAATTGATTTAGGTAGATGACGTCAGGGATCGTAAGAGATGTTATATTGTATATATGTAGTAGCGTCAGATAGATATACTAAAACTTGTTGTTCGAACAAGCACGGAGAAAGAGAGGTCACTTCTCTCTATATATGTTCATGACGATCTTGTGTAATGGTTCCTTCATTGCTATATGTAGTAGCTAGCGTCGAGTCGAATGGATAACATTAAATAAAAATGAAACCCTAAATGTAAAAGAATTGAAGGGTAAACACAAAAATAAAAGGGGGAAACACAATATGAAAACCCCTAAACCCTCCAAAACCCCTAAACCCTTCCTTTAAAAAAAACCAGCGCCTGGCAGCTGCTGACGCGTGGCTGCCTTTTAGTCCCGGTCGGTGTTACCAACCGGGACTAAAGGTCCTCCTGCCTGGGCGTCCCACGACGGCCACGTGGAGCTCCTTTAGTCCCAGTTTGTAAGCCAACCAGGACTAAAAGTGATGGGCATTAGTCCCGATGGTTTTGTCCCGGTTGTAGAACTGGGACTAAACGCCCTCTGGAACCGGGACTGATGTCCTGTTTTCTACTAGTGCTTCCTAGGATCCCACCCCAACCGACTAACATTAAAAAAAGAACCTTTCATTGACACAAAAAGTCAATAATAGATCAATTTAGGATCTTCTTTTCTTACTTTTGTTCAGGTTACCAATAGACACTAGTACAAAAGGGCCCATTTGTCCCGGTTCGTAAGGCCCATTTGTCCCGGTTCTGGAACCGGGACTAAAGGGTCGGGACTAAAGCCCAAAACCTTTAGTCCCGGTTCGCTTACGAACCGGGACCAAAGGACCTCCACGTGGCCGCTAGGGGGAGCCCAGGCAGGAGGACCTTTAGTCCCGGTTGGTAACACCAACCGGGACCAAAAGGCAGGACCTTTAGTCCCGGTTGATAACACCAACCGGGACCAAAAGGCAGGACCTTTAGTCCCGGTTGGTAACACCAACCGGGACCAAAAGGCATCTGTCAGGAGCTGGGGTTTTATTTTATTTTTGAAAGGGAGGGGGGTTAGGTGGTTTTGTAGGGTTAATTTAGGGGTTTCATATTGTGTTAGCTAGCTAATAGAGAGAAGTGTCCTCTTTTTCTCCGTGCTTGGTCGACGCTAGCTACTATAGAGAGAACTCGACACGCTAGCTAGTAAGCAAATGAAGGAACCATTAAGTACATAAGATCGTCATGAACATATACAGAGAGAAGTGATCGACCTCTCTTTCTCCGAGAGATTGGTCAAACAACAAGTTTTCGTATATCTATCCGACGCTACTAAATATGTACAATATATAACATCCCTTACAACAATTTCAATTTCACATGGTATTCTCCTTGTTCAGGTATGACGTGGTCAAGAAAGAATCCCGCCAATTCCTCTTGAATTGCTCGTATGCGATCATGTGGTAGGAGTTCATCCCGCATCTGCCAGATCTAATTTAAAGAAGGGGTCAATACATATATATGAATGAAACTCAACACAATTGATGGTAATATATAAAATAAAATTGTGAATATTGTTTACGTACTTCAAATTGTTTCTCAGAGGAGGCCCGTTCAGAGGTATAGTAGCGAATGAACTCGTATACGTAGTATCCACATAAATGAGTGTTGGGTGCCTGCAACAAGCACTTTACGAGAATAGAGTTCAATCAAACTGATAAGCAAGCATGATAATGGTATTGATGAAACTAGAATCAATGAGAGATGCGCGGAACTAGCTAGTACTACTTACTTTGGGGTGTGTAAATCGCAGCTCCTTCTTCAGACCCGGAACCTTAGCGGTGAACGTTTTCCAAACCCTGGCAGGCAAAGAAAATGATTACTTGATATCAGGAAATGAACGAAAGTTGCCGATATGGTCCCGGTATTGATTGAACTTACTTCTAGAGCATTGCAGTCATGTCCGCATAATACTTGGGATCTTTACGGAGCGAGTCTAAGACAGTTACTAATGCCCCGTCAAGGTTAATGGATAGCAGAATATAGTGGAAGCTGCGCACGCATAACTCATCAATTACATTACTTAACCACGAGTAAGCGGAACCGAATATGCAGAAGACAGTAACACTCACTTGAAGTTGTAAGGAAAGAGTATTTCCCTTTTGTTTTGATGTTTAAGGAACGTTTGTAGTAAGTTGTTCTCGGTATCTTCAGCCGCCTTTCGTACCGACCATTCATTTACGGTATTTGGGCTAATGAACCCAACGTCGAAGATTCCTATTTTTTGGCATTCGACCATCTTCAATCTGCATAATATAGTGAGGATAATTATATATACATGCAATGAATGAGCTGAGCTAGAGACTTAATTATAGAAGTAATACTTACAGACAGTAGCAAGTCATGAGTTGTTTGTCGAGGGCCTTTTGATTGTATAATTGAAATAACTCCACAAATTCAACAGGCAGCAGGTCGACTCCAGGGAAGTCATGCTCTTTTTTAATTCCGACTAACAAACTGTCTTTCCCAGACTTCCTGCAGGTTTCCATGTACCAGTCATGCAATTTTTGCATCATCGTTGTTAGATGAGGATGATAAGGTTTGACGAGAGGCTTCCCGTGCTCGTATCTAAAGACGTCTACTACCTCAGCCATTTCAAACTGTATATCATCGGGCAGGTAATCATCAAGAGTGGTACCGGGCAGTAGCACCGGATGATTAGCGATATCGCTAGACACCTTGAGCGGGGCGCACGATTGCTTCTCCTGTTCGCCGAGCTGGGGAACTGTTTTCCCACTTCTTCATTTTTTCGCTCTTGCAGCACTGGAAGTACTTCCCGACTGCTGCGCTTTAGCATGTGTCTTAGTAATTATGCGGTCATAGTTGGAATCCGGCGGAGGCGGTGGTGGTCGCTTCAGGGCATCGATAGTGCGCTTCACTTTCACCGGATCTAGCTTCTCCTTCGGAGGTGGAGTTTTCTTTGCAAAATGGTCCCTCACTTCGGCACGACATATGTCCTCGTTTTCCTGCTCGGTCCTCTCATATGGTAACTTTTCCACAGGCTTGAGACATGGACCGTATCTGAATTGCCTCCCGCCTCTGCTTGTACTGCTAGCCGCCGGAGCGGCGGCGTCTCTCTTCCATCGTTGCTGAGGAGGCGGAGAAGGAGGCGGAGTGCTCCGACGCGCCGGAGTAGGCGAAGGAGGAGGCGGAGTGCCCTCACGCGTCGGAGGAGCCGGAGAAGGAGGTGGAGTGCCCTGATCACTCGCCGGAGGAGGAGGAGGAGGAGGAGGCGGAGTGCCCTGACTCGCCGGAGGAGGAGGAGGAGGCGGAGGCGTCCAGTTTGGAAGCTTGATGTACTCCTTCTGCCATAGACATGTACTCCTCAGAGCACGAACCAGCTGATTCTCCCCTTCACCTGTAGAGTGGTAAAGCTCGAGCTCCTCAAATCCCTCCATTACTTCATCCACCATCACAACAGCATAGCCATGTGGAATCGTAAGGCAGTGAAAAGTTCCGTTGGGTTGAGGAGGTGCAACAGAGCCGAGAGCCGCCTTGAAAGTGAGGTTATGGCATTTCGTCATAAGCTCGCAATTTTGAGCCTCCGTGATAGTATCCACGGGGTAGATAGGCTCCGTGAAGTCAGTCTGAACGGGCTCCATGGAAGCCACGCTGCTTCTCCGCTGAGATGGCGGGGTAGCTTCTGGGGTAGCTTCGTGCCGCTGAGATAGTTGGCCGGCAGCTCGCTGGCCCTCAGCTTCCTCTAGCTTTTGTAGTCTTGCACTCATCTTCTGCATGTCGCTCAGCTCCGCTTTCCTCTTTCTCTCCCGGCTTCTGTAACCGCCTGCGTCGGGAAACCCAAACTTCCACGGAACAGAGCCTGGTGTGCCTCGTGTTCGTCCAGGGTGCTCATCATTCCCTAGGGCCTCAGTCAGCTCGTCCTTCTCTCTGTCGGGAATGAACGTCCCTTCCCGCGCTGCGGTGATATACTTCTGAAGCTTCGTGACGGGTATTGCAAGTTGCTCGTCCGTCCAACGGCACTTCCCTGTTTCAGGGTCCAAAGTTCCCCCAACCCCGAAGAACCAAGTCCTTGAACGGTCTGGCCAGTTCAATGTCTCTGGTTCGACCCCTTTAGCAATCAGGTCATTCTCAGCTTTGTCCCACAACGGCCGGGCTTTGAGGTAGCCACCTGACCCCGTGTGATGGTGATACTGCTTCTTTGCAGCGTTGTTCTTGTTTGTCTCTGACATTTTCTTACTCTTGTCTGATGTCTTGTAGGCCACAAATGCGGGCCAGTGATCTCTTATCTTCTCAAATCGGCCGATGAATTCTGGAGTCTCACCTTTGTCGACAAACTTTGATTTCAACTCCTTCTTCCACCTCCTGAATAGATCTGCCATCTTCTTAAGAGCACACGCCTTGACCAGTGGCTCTATAACGGGCTTATTCGGATCCTCCTCTGGCGGTAGGGTGAAATTTGCCTTCAGCAAGGTCCAAAGATCATCTTTCTGTCTATCGGTGACATAATCACCTTCAGGGGCGTCGTCCTTAGGCTTATTCCATTGCTTGATGCTGATCGGGATGTTGTCCCTAACAATAGCTCCGCACTGAGCAGAAAATGCGTCCTTGGTCCGCTTGGGTTCAATCGGTAGGCCATCGTCCGCGAGTGCTGTGATCGTGAACCTTTCATCCTTGCGCAACCTCTTCTTCGGGCCTCGTCTCGTTACCGAAGTTTGGCTCGATCCGGAGGGCTATAAAAGAAGAAAGAAGAGTTAATATATATATGTACATACCAAAACAATTAATGCATCAATTAGCTAGTCAGCACCTCCGGAGCCATCATGATCATGTCACCGGAGCCATCATGATCATGTCCTTCCTCCTCCATTGTTCCATCGGTGTCGTTGAGAAACGACAAGACAGCATCACCTCCGACAAGGATTATCTCCCCCAACAACTGTTCTTGTTCCAAGTCTCTTTGATCCATAGTTTCTGCAAATATAGAAGAATATATATATAGATGAGATCAGAAAAAAAATGGATCAACTTGTGCACATCCATAATGGGGGTATTCTTGATAAATCTATGTTACCAGAGTTATCTATGTTACCGGAGTGGGTAGACGACAACGACGCTCACCCCTCATGTCATGTCCGACGTCCCTCCTCATGTCGAAGTTATCGGGGAGGGGGTAGACGACAACGACGCTCACCCCTCATGTCCGACGTCCCCCCTCATGTCGAAGTTATCGGGGAGGGGGTACAGGTGGCCTCGAGAGTTGGTCGGGCGAGCGGACCGGGAGTAAGTAACTTTTAACTCATTTTAACCTTTAAGGAATTTAATTAACAAAATGGCGCCATTCTGAATGTGCAGAAAATGGTCCATATTTTTCCTGATCTCATCTACCCTTCTATATGTCACGTTGTCAAGTGTCAAAGGATTCAAGAAAACCATGGCTTCATCATTAGCCGGAAGTAACAGGCGCATAATGGTACGAAGCTCTCCAAAATTGTTTTGGAACGGAGTCCCGGATAGGAAAATTAATTAGCTTTTTGGTACGAAGTTCAGCAAGAGCCTTCCGAATATCGCTATTTGGAAGGCCTTTGCTGAAATTCGTACCAAAAAGTGAATTATTCTATCCGGAACTCCGTTCCAAAACAACTTTGAAGAGCTTCGTAGCATCATACGCATGTTACTTCCGGCTAATGATGAAGCCATGGATTTCTTCAATACTTTCACAGACAACGTGACATATAGAAGAATATATATATATATGAGATCAGAAAAAAATTGGATCAACTTGTGCACATCCATAATGGGGGCATTCTTGATAAATCTATGTCAAAATTCAAACTTTGACATATGATCAAACTTTGATATATGATCAAATGTTGCATATGTCAAAATTCAAACTTTGACATATGATCAAACTTTGATATATGTCCACCGCGATATAAAATGATACATAGACTTGTTCGGGCGAGAGGGGGTTGATCGACGTCCCCCCTCATGTCGAAGTTACCGGAGTTTTCTTCTAGTGGTTTGGGTGGCCTCGAGAGATTGTCGGGTAGGGGCGGGAGGGGGTAGGAGATCGACAACGCTTTTTTCTAGGGTTTGGGTGGCCTCGAGAGTTTGTCGCCCGGTATATCGAGAGGGGGGTGAACATTTTACCTTAGTAACTTAGAAAAAAAATGTTATCGGGGAGGGGGTATATCGACAACGCTTTTTTTCTAGG
The DNA here is from genome assembly GCA_039707655.1 of Elymus sibiricus. Lineage (NCBI taxonomy): Eukaryota > Viridiplantae > Streptophyta > Magnoliopsida > Poales > Poaceae > Elymus > Elymus sibiricus. The sequence continues at coordinate 54,014,806 of CM077667.1, forward strand.
GTTTGGGTGGCCTCGAGAGTTGGTCGCCCGGTATATCGAGAGGGGCTTGAACATTTTACCTTAGTAACTTAGGAAAAAATGTTATCGGGGAGGGGGTATATCGACCCACCCTCATGTCGAAGTTATCGGGGAGGGGGTATATCGACAACGACATACATACATGGAAAAAAATGCTATCCATCTATACATACATAGCCACATACATATATACATGGAAAAAAAATACTATGAAAAAAAATACATATATGAACAAAAAAATGCTATGAATAAAAATAATTAATACACAGATGAACAAAAAAAATACATATATGAACAAAAAAATGCTCTGAACAAAAAAATTAATACATATATGAACATCCATACATACATATAGCCACATACATATATACATTATATATATGAACAAAAAATTCATCATATAAAAAATGAAAAAAAAATGATATGAATAGAGCTGAGGCGGCGGCGGCTCACAGCGGGGGCGGCCGGCGAGGGCGACGGCGGGGGCAGCGAGGGCGTCGGCGACGGCGACGGTGGGGGCGGGCCGGGGCAGGGGCATGGCCGGGCGCGCTCGGGGGCGGCGGACGGCGTCGGCTGGCGAGGGCGACGGCGCGCAAGGGAGCCGGCGACGGCGTCGGCTGGCGAGGGTGACGGCGGGGGCAGCGCACGAGGGAGTCGGCGACGACGGCGACGGTGGGGGCGGGTCGGGGCGCAGGGTCGCGGCCGGGCGCGCTCGGGGGCGGCGGACGGCGACGGCGTGGGCGGCGGACGGCGTCGGTGTGGGCTCGGGGGTGGGGTAGGGGCACGGGCGACGGCGACGGCGTCGGGGCAGCCTGGCGGCGTCGAGGAGGTCGGCGTCGTCGGGGGGAACTGCGAGATGAAAATGAAAATTTTCACAAGTCCTGCTTATATACATAGAGCATTGGTCCCGGGGGGACTAAAGGGTGGCATTGGTCCCGGTTGGTGCCACCAACCAGGACCAAAGGTGGGCATTGGTCCCGGTTGGTGCCACCAACCGGGACTAAAGGGTGGTGCTGCCCGGGGCCAAAAGTTTAGTCCCACCTCGCTAGTTGAGAGGGCTCGAGAGTGGTTTATAAGCGCTGCTGCGCACACCCTCTCGAGCTCCTCTCAGCAGCAGGCTTACGGGCCTAATCCATGATCTCTGCCTGTGGGCCTTGTGGGCCTTCTGCGGGCCTGAATCCTGGCCCAACTAGATGGTTGGGTTTCTAGTCGTATTCAGGCCGTGGTGGCCCACTAGGCGGCATTTTTTTTTAATTTTTTTCTACTTTTTTTGTTTTCTTTTTTGCTTTATTTATTTTCTTTTGTTTCTACTTACAGTTTTTCAGTGATTCTTTTTGCTTTTAGGTCACAAAAATTATAAACTTTCTGTTAGTGCCATTAGTTTCCAAATTTGAATAGTTTAAATTTGAATTCTTTTAAATTGGTGTGAATCACTAGTTTGTGAATAACTTTACTATAAAAATAGATTTTTGAGTGATTCTTTTTCCTGCTATTTAATATTACTGTGTTTTATCATTATATTCAATTTGGTAATTTTTAGGTAATTTTAAATGTCTGTTTTAACCAAAATAAGATTTTGTTATTTTAGTTTGCTATTAAAGTTTCTAAAAAAATTCTTTATGAAAATTCTTTTTGCTATTCATGTTTTGAACAAAAAATACTTTGATAACTTTAGTTGCATAAATTTTATATAATTTTAGTTTCATAAATACTTGAGGTTTATAAAATATTTTTAGTTGATTCCTTTTGCTATTAGAGTTTTATAAAAGCTTTTTAGTTGATTCTTTTTGCTATTGAAGAATATTATAGTTTTATTTTAGTTGATCATAACAAAATTTTTTAATTAATTATTTTTAGTTCATTATTTTTGCTATTAGAGTTTCATAAAGGTTTTCTAGTTCATTCTTTTTGCTATTAGTTCATTCTTTGAGCTAAATGACCCTGAAATTGAAAAGCACTTCAAATGAACTCTGAAAAGGTTGAAAGTTGGCATGGTATCATCATTACACCCACATAGCATGTTCTAAAAAGTTGAGAGGGTTACGGAAAAAACTGGATGCACTTCATGTACAAAATGGACAATCTCTTTCGAAGTATCAGGGTTCCGGACGAAAACTCATCTGTTACAAAGGGATTTCATTTTTTTAAACTTATTTGAACTCCAGACTTTTTGTGTGTTCAAAATGCACCATTCAAAGCCACATCATCAATTTTAAACTCTTTCTGACTTCATTTCCTATTTTTCATGCATTTACTGATTTTTTTAAGCTAAATGACCCTGAAATTGAAAAGCACTACAAATGAACTCTGAACAGGTTGAAAGTTGGCATGGTATCATCATTTCACCCACATAGCATGTGCTAAAAAGTTGAGAGGGTTACGGCAAAAACTGGATGCACTTCGTGTACAAAACGGACAATCTCTTTCGAAGTATCAGGGTTTCGGACGAAAACTCATCTGTTACAAAAGGCATTTAATTTCTTCACATGTAACTGCATTGATATAGTTGTGGAGAGAAAGTCTTCACTTTTTCTTCGCTTGTGTCCTTTGCTTATTGCGCCGTAACCATGGATAATCTTCATCGTTTAACAGGGTGCTTGTGTCAGCCTTGACTTTGAAGGGAGGAATTTCATGAAACTTTTCATAATCTTCAGACATGTCTGTCTTGCCCTCCAATCCCACGATGTCTCTTTTTCCTGAAAGAACTATGTGGCGCTTTGGCTCATCGTATGATGTATTCGCTTCCTTATCTTTTCTTTTTCTCGGTTTGGTAGACATGTCCTTCACATAGAAAACCTGCGCCACATCATTGGCTAGGACGAATGGTTCATCTGTGTACCCAAGATTGTTGAGATCCACTGTTGTCATTCCGTACTGTGGGTCTACCTGTACCCCGCCTCCTGACAGATTGACCCATTTGCACTGAAACAAAGGGACCTTGAAATCATGTCCATAGTCAAGTTCCCATATGTCCACTATGTAACCATAATATGTGTCCTTTCCCCTCTTGGTTGCTGCATCAAAGCGGACACCGCTGTTTTGGTTGGTGCTCTTTTGATCTTGGGCGATCGTGTAAAATGTATTCCCATTTATCTCGTACCCTTTGTAAGTCAATACAGTCGAAGATGGTCCCCTGGCCAACGAGTACAACTCATCAGAAACAGTGTTGTCACCCATGAGACGTGTTTGCAACCAACTGCCGAAAGTCCTGATGTGTTCATATGTAATCCAGTCGTCACACTGCTCCGGGTGTTTGGAGCGCAGAATATTCTTGTGTTCATCGACATACGGGGTCACCAAGGTAGAATTCTGTAGAACTGTGTAGTGTGCTTGAGACCAAGAATGCCCGTCCCTACATATTATTGAGTCCGCTCCTAGCGTGCCTTTTCCAGTCAGTCTCCCCTCATACCGCGATTGAGGGAGACCAATCTTCTTAAGGTCAGGAATGAAGTCAACACAAAACCCAATGACATCCTTTGTTTGATGGCCCATGGAGATGCTTGCTTCTGGCCTAGCGCGGTTACGAACATATTTCTTTAAGACTCCCATGAACCTCTCAAAGGGGAACATATTGTGTAGAAATACAGGGCCCAGAACGACAATCTCGTCGACTAGATGAACTAGGACGTGCGTCATGATATTGAAGAAAGATGGTGGGAACACCAGCTCGAAACTAACAAGACATTGCACCAAATCACTCCTTAACCTTGACAAGATTTCTGGATCGATCACCTTCTGAGAGATTGCATTGAGGAATGCACATAGCTTCACAATGGCTAATCGAACGTTTTCCGGTAGAAGCCCCCTCAATGCAACCGGAAGCAGTTGCGTCATAATCACGTGGCAGTCATGAGACTTTAGGTTCTGGAACTTTTTCTCTGCCATATTTATTATTCCCTTTATATTCGACGAGAAGCCAGACGGGACCTTCATACTGAGCAGGCATTCAAAGAAGATTTCCTTCTCTTCTTTGGTAAGAGCGTAGCTGGCAGGACCTTCATACTGCTTTGGATGCATGCCATCTTTTTCATGCACACGTTGCTGTTCCTCCCGTGCCTCCGGTGTATCTTTTGTCTTCCCATACACTCCCAAGAAGCCTAGCAGGTTCACGCAACGATTCTTCGTCACGTGCATCACGTCGATTGCAGAGCGGACCTCTAGGTCTTTCCAATAGGGTAGGTCCCAAAATATAGATTTCTTCTTCCACATGGGTGCGCGTCCCGCATCGTCAGTCGGAACAGATAGTCCGCCAGGACCCTTTCCAAAGATTACATGTAAATCATTGACCATATCAAGTATGTGATCACCAGTACGGAGGGCGGGCTTCTTCTGGTGATCTGCCTCACCTTTGAAATGCTTTCCTTTCTTTCGACATTGATGGTTGGTCGGAAGAAATCGACGATGCCCCAGGTACACATTCTTCCTGCATTTGTCCAAATATATACTGTCGGTGTCATCTAAACAGTGTGTGCATGCGTGGTATCCCTTGTTTGTCTGTCCTGAAAGGTTACTGAGAGCAGGCCAATCGTTGATGGTTACAAACAACAACGCATGTAGGTCAAATTCCTCCTGTTTGTGCTCATCCCACACACGTACACCTTCTCCATTCCACAGCTGTAAAAGTTCTTCAACTAATGGCCTTAGGTACACATCAATGTCATTGCCGGGTTGCTTAGGGCCTTGGATGAGCACTGGCATCATAATGAACTTCCACTTCATGCACAACCAAGGAGGAAGGTTATAGATACATAGAGTCACGGGCCAGGTGCTATGATTGCTGCTCTGCTCCCCAAAAGGATTAATGCCATCTGCACTTAAACCAAACCATACGTTCCTTGCGTCACCTGCAAAGTCCCCCCACCTTCTCTCGATTTTTCTCCACTGCGACCCGTCAGCGGGTGCTCTCAACTTCCCATCTTTCTTACGGTCTTCTTTGTGCCATCGCATCAACTTGGCATGCTCTTTGTTTCTGAACAGACGTTTCAGCCGTGGTATTATAGGAGCATACCACATCACCTTGGCAGGAACCCTCTTCCTGGGACGCTCGCCCTCAACATCACCAGGGTCATCTCGTCTGATCTTATACCGCAATGCACCGCATACCGGGCATGCGTTCAAATCCTCGTACTCACCGCGGTAGAGGATGCAGTCATTAGGGCATGCATGTATCTTCTGCACCTCCAATCCTAGAGGGCATAGAACCTTCTTTGCTTCGTACGTACTGCCGGGCAATTCGTTATCCTTTGGAAGCTTCTTCTTCATTATTTTCAGCAGCGAACTAAATCCCTTGTCAGATACACCATTGTCTGCCTTCCATTGCAGCAATTCCAGTGTGGTACCGAGCTTTCTGTTGTCATCTTCACAATTTGGGTACAACCCTTTTTTGGGATCCTCTAACATGCGATCGAACTTCAACTTCTCCCTTTCACTTTCGCATTCTCTCTGTGCATCAACAATGACCCGGCGAAGATCATCATCGGGCACATCGTCTGGTTCCTCTTGATCTTCAGCTTCCCCCATTGCAGCATCACCGTATTCAGGGGGCGGGTAGTTGTCATCATCCTCTTCTTCTTTGTTGTCTTCCATCATAACCCCTCTTTCTCCGTGCTTGGTCCAAACATTATAGTGTGGCATAAAACCCTTCTCAAGCAGGTGGAAGTGAAGGGTTTTAGAGTTGGAGAAAGCCTTCGTATTCTCACAGACAGTACATGGACAATGCATAAAACCATTCTGCTTGTTTGCCTCAGCCGCTTCGAGAAAATTATGCAGGCCCTTAGTATACTCGGAGGTGCGTCGGTCACCGTACATCCATTGCCGGTTCATCTGCGTGCGTTATATAGTTCTTATTATTGAACAACATATAACTCTCTAGAGCATCTAATTAAAACACACAAATAAGAACTTTTTTCTTTGAGAAAGAAGATAAGAAGAAGAGGCTAACCACGGTGTTGCCGGCGCCGAGATGGGCGCGGGCGATCGACGGCGGTGAGGACGGGGACGGGACAGGACGGACCGCCAAACCTAGACAAATCTTGAGGAAAATGGAGCTTGGACAAGGAGCTTCGAGAGGAGAAAGCTTAAGTGTGGCTCGGGCATTTCATCGAACACCTCATGTGCATAGGAGGTGAGCTAGAGCACCACAAAAGCTCTCCCACGGCCGGGCAAAAAAACAGAGCAATGCATTGCTCTGCTCGCGGGCGGGGGCTATATATAGGCCAACCATTGGTCCCAGTTCCAGCCACAAACCGGGACCAATGGTTGTGGGCCAGGAGCGAGGCGCATTGGTCCCGGTTCATGGCTCGAACCGGGACAAAAGGGGTCACCTTTAGTCCCGGTTCCAGCCACAAACCGGGACCAATGGTTGTGGGCCAGGAGCGAGGCACATTGGTCCCGGTTCGTGTCTGGAACCGGGACTAAAGGGTCCAGACGAACCGGGACCAATGCCCCACGAGGCCCGGCCGGCCCCCTGGCCTCACGAACCGGGACCGTTGATCCCATTGGTCCCGGTTCGTGACTGAACCGGGACTAATGGGCTGGCCCGGCCTGGACCAAAGCCCTGTTTTCTACTAGTGAGAGACATAGTGTCTCACACAACCTATTGTTGGAGAGCTCTCTCTCTTAATTTTTTTGCCACTGGACAAAAGATTTTTTAGTTGGACTAAATAATCCTCCTCCAGATTTACATTAGAATGTTCATCATATCAACAAAGCTCATTTAATTCAGCATCACCAGTGCATATAGGACCTGGTGAGACAGGGTTCATATTTTTTTCTCAATTTTATTCACAATATTGTGCATAAATAGATCTTTTCTAGCATATTCTATTTTTAGAATCATCTCCTAATTAATTTCAATCCTATCAATAGAGCACACTAAGGCATCATCTCTGAATTAATTTCAATCCTATCAATAGAGCACCCTAAGTCAGTTCCAACAAGTGCAATCGTGCATAGTAAAGAAGGACTCGAAGAATGATAAGAAAATCAATAATAAATATTTTCTATAAGCTCTTGTGAGCGGAGACGGAACCAAGAAAATCGAATGAGGGCAAAGTGATGGAGTAAAATCCAGTAGATCTCCCGTACGGGGGTCATGAGCTGGTAGCCTTGGTACGATGGTAACATTTGACAAATGATTTTACTCAAGTCCGGGCTCTCTCGAGGAGATAATACCCTACGTCCTACTTTGCTTGTATTGATGTCGAGGGAGTACCAAGTTACAAGTTGATCTACCACGAGATCTATGTGTGTATGAAATTGTGGTCTATGGGCTTCACCCCTTGTTTATATAGGTACTGGGGGAGTACATAGGTTGGTTACATCTAGGGTAATCGTAGTGTATATGAACTCTAAGTCTTGGAGTTGATGCCAAGTCTTCGGAAGTTTCAATCTTGGTGCTCCTGGAACCGACGAACGTGGGCACTAACAAATCATCACGGGGATCCTTGGCCCGACCCACCTTGGCGGGATACGACGTGGTACCAAAGAATAAAATCGCCCGTGAAAGTGCAGCTATTGCGGCGCAATCGCTGCGGTGGATGTTCCCCGCGACGCTATGGCCAAAATTACGCGATCTGCCGCGAGGCCAGCGATCGCACGCGAAACAGCGCTAAAAGCCGTAGCGGTCGCTGGAATATAGCTGCAAGGGCCCAAATATAGGCCCAAAATGATCTCGGCCCAAATTTTGCCCCGATAGAACACCTCATCCAGAAAACCTAGCGCTTTGTTCCCGTTCCCTTTTCTTCCTCCCAGGTGCGGCGGCTTGGCGGTTCAGCACAGCGGCGCTCGGCAGGCCAGTGGCTGCTTGGCCGCAACCGGAGGCAGTGAGGCAAGGCCGCGACCAAGGCTCCAGGCAGCAGCCACTTCCGGTACGGCAGGGCTGCGACCGGCGACGAGGGGCCTCTCCAACTGGTAAATGTATAGTTGTATACTCTGTTTTCCTGATAAAAATACCCTGTTTTACTGCTGAATATGCACAGTATTTGTACTGAATATGCACATGTACTACCTGTCGCTAAATGGCTTAGCTGCCGCGATAGCCCGCTATAGCGGCTTTAGCTGCTGGAAAAAGCTGCCGCAAAATCAAATAGCCCGCGATAAAAAACGTTGCGTGGTACACACCCCCTATTCTAGGACACCATCACCGAGTATCATTAAGCTTTGTTGGGGAGGGCCAATCCATTAAAAGTTAATTACTATTCCATCGTTCCATATTAATTGACGCTGAAATTGATGTACTAGATACATTCATTTCAACATGATTAATATGGGACGAACGAAGTACATATTAGGCTTAAACTAGTGTTGTTGGGGGAGGGGGAGGTTCCCTGCTTGTCCCCCGATCCTTGTTAATGTTGTAGTCGTAAAAAAAGGGAACCTTAAAAATGTTTAATGTCCCATCTCTACACTTGAAAATGTACACAACCCAAACACATGAAGTTTAAATACATAAATCATCGAAAAAAGTACAAAAACATGGAAAACTTAAACCACCGCTGCATACAGAGCTACACCGTGTGCCGGATTACACGACCTCATGTGACTACACTTTGAATGTCATCAACGAGGTGGCGAGCTGAGCTCATGATGGTTGTGTGGCAGTTGTACAGTGTGGAGTTAGGCTCACCATAAGTCTCCGCATTGCACGTTAGTGTGTTATATCTCCCACAAAACATAGGAGGAATAAATGACTAAAATGTAAGCGAATTACAAAGCATGTCACTACCACATACTCTAGTCCACACATGCTAATATGTCCTAAATGAATCTATAATTTATAAAGTAGTCTTCATCATGCTATTTCTTGTAGTTTTATCCATTGTTGTGTAATTGTAAAGCATTTGAAATGCAGTTGCATGTCTAATGGTTATGCCAATAACTCATCATTTTTTGGTATAGCTTACCTCTTTGTAATTTTCAAATTTTCCAAAGATTGCCTTTAATCGCTTTGAATACCTATGTTTTTTGTGATTATAGTATAAAGAGTCTGCTTGATAGAATGATATTACTACTTTTCTTATTTTCAATAAAAAAACAACAATACAAAAAATTCATGAGGAAACAACATATTGCCATTTTTACTAAGGAAAGAGTCAAGTGAATAGTATTGCCTGAATGTTGTAGTGGCAGAGTAGAGTACAATAAGTGAATTGGCACCCATATCCTAAAAAAGGTGAATTCACACCCATGCCCTAAAAAAGGTGAATTCGCACCTTATAAGGGTAGCCTCCCAAATGTGGGCATTTGATATTCTAATTTTGTTTTAATAGTTCATAAAACACGAGCTATATTATGTTTTTTTACTTGCTCAATTTTTGGAAGAATCATCATTAGCTGAAAAAGAAGACGCGGGGTGTCACCCATAAAAAGGCAGCAAGTAACCAAGTTTGGTGGGGCCCCCACATGATATTTACTTTTCACTCAAGGACATGTTAATGTTGCTCATGATTCATCAATCATGGCTGAAGGTTGAGACTTCGATTCAGCCGACGCTTCTCTGCATCAGTGTTTTGTAACATTCTCTATCTTACTATGTTTTGGAAAAAAAACGAACTAATCTTCCTCTCTCCTTGTTACAATAGTGAGTGTACATCGATGCAGCATACCACCCTCAATTAACCCATGCAGGTGGCATTTTATTTTCTTATTGTGCATTTGTGTTTCTACTCGCATCATTGATAGCACATCGACTACCGTCATGTCATGGAAACCAATAGGGAGGCATCTCGATCTATGAGACAATAAATATTTTGGACCATGTGCGAACTACCATCTCCATTAATTGTTATTAAAGCGCCCTATGTTCACACCCCTTCCCCTCTCGAGTCTCCATATATCACACAAATAACCTTGCGAACACAATGTCAATAGTCATAGTCTAGTGTGTATATATAATGGGAGTTCCAAATTAATCTCTATCCCTTCAAATCTTCTCAATTTATCAACCAAAAATAGTAGTCTAATAGCTGGAAATGTCGAGATGGAATTAATTCTCGGGGTTCCACGCGTAGGAGTTGGAGTCATCGAAAAGTTAGCAAGTACATCTTGATAAGATATGGCGTGGGATGCACACAAACACAACTCTTCCCACCCGGATTGTTGTTGTTTAGGTATCGATACATTAGATATGTCCAACTATTGACTCACGTTTTTTATGAGTTTTAGCTGTACTATCATCTCATCACTTTAAGATATGGCACCAAGTTTTGGTGGTATTATAGATAGTGTGTTGGGATTGTGCTCCTCGTGGTCAACTGTGTGAATAGTGGTATCGGGGGGACGGTACAATCAAAGAGCACACACGTGGGCGTGGTTTGCTCCAAGTGCAATGCCTCGTATTATGCAGTTCCACGGCATCATCGATTTACTTTCGAGGCTGACAGGTGGATTTTTCCATGTTTGGGATGGTTTGTGTGTCCCATTGGAGGTGTGTCCTAGGCCTATTGCTTTGCCGACATCAGAACTAAGTGAGCGTTTCCAATGCTCCATCCTTCCATGTTCACAATCCTCGGTTCCTCAATAATTGCCTGAGTATACCTAACATAGGTTGTCCGCCCATTCCCTTGGAAGCAAGCTATCCAGGTAAACAATTGGAATGACACTGACAAAAACCTCTAAAAATGCATTTTTACATCACTCATGATTCAAATCAGTGTTTGGAGGCCATGTGTTTGGATATAAGGGCCAGGCAGGTGTTTACCCATTATAGATGGTGGTCTAGTCTCAGATTGATGCCACTCTACCTCATTGTTTTACTTTTACTTCATTCTCGCTTATTTTAGATTATCAATAAATTGTGATTTTGGAGTTATGTGTGATCCATGCTTATCATCACATGCAAAGGGCATGTGTTAGTTTCTTGTATGGTTGTATCAGCTTGATGCAATAATAGGTCACTATTGAGAAACAAGATACTTCGCTTTTACTTGCACTTGTCCTTGTGGGACTTCACATGGTACGTAATGCTCCAATCTTTGTCTAATATGTTATGTATGATAAATTCTTTACAACATTATTCTTGTGAGTTTTTATATGTTTTATGTTATGGTAGGATTAATACGTACATAGAAATAGTGAAGAAAGTGACACTGTGATGAATGATGGTGGATCGCTAACCCCTAAACATTGTAAGTGGACTCCAGTCCTCGTTGGCCATGTGACCACAAGGTGTGTTTCCACAATGGTAAGGTTATCTTCCATATGGTCCGGTAGGTGGGTATGTTCTCGAAGGAATGCGGTGCACCCACTGTACTTTCACATGTCAAAAGTTAAGCAACGCCTCACTTGTAGCCTTTTCTCTTCATTAACAATAACAATGCCTATGTTGTTTTGATTTGTCGAGCTACCTTTCAAATCTCATATACCAATCAAGATGTTCTCACTAGTCATACAAGGCATCGTTTTTATTGGGTTTGGAGCGTGCGTTCAGCGGGCTATGGACTTGTCTTGTTTGAATGTTGGATGAGTTGGTCGTACCCTATTCCAGACTTTCAACACAACACACCCCGGGTAGCAACAAAGTTAAGAATCTCCATTTGTTTGCTAATCTGTCGTGCACTATTTGTTTTACGCCCGTATAAAAAGACTCCATTTTCGTAATGCATATTTTTTCAATGGAATAAGCTTTTATTAATGTTATCGTCATATCAAAATCATATAATCGCAAAAAGTTTGATGACGTGTCTCTGCATTCCAGGATGCACAGAACCAGAACAAACCGAATATTTGATATGAGATGTTAGATAAAGTTTATATTATGGGACAGAGTGAGTATTCTTGTCCCTCCTTTTAAATCGAGTATTCTTGACTTAATTAATTACACATACTTTTGCAGTTATTCTCAAAGAGTATTTTTTAAGGCCCAACACGTACGAGTCATACTTTCTGGAAACGTATATACTCCCTCCGTCTCAAAATAAGTGTCGCAGATTTTGTACTACACTAGTACAAATTTTGTACTAGATGATCGACACTTATTTTGGGACGGAGGAAGTATAACTTAAGGATATATAAGATCGACACATACTGAAAATTTTCTATATTTGACAGCAATCTATACCTAAAAAGCATGCGACCACCTAAAAATTAGAGAACCGCTTGTTGGATACGGTACGGATCACCACTGTTCTGATGGAGTATCTATGTTTCAATATATGATCACATCTGCAAGCACACATGACCAAATGATATTTTTCTTTCACACGAGCACTCATCTAATTAAACACCTCCGCGCAATTTTTTTAAACACCTGTGTACATGCTCTAAGAATTATTGATATTGGCACTGTTGGAAATAACTAGTCTTTCCAATAATGTACACAAGTTTAGATGGTGCTAGACTCCATGTGTGAGTCTGACATGCGGGGTGTTATCCGCAGCAAGGCTGGAAGTAACCAAGTTTTGTAGACCTGCCATACTATTTATTTTTCGCATGAAGACGTGTCTTTGTTGCACATGATTTGATCGTCCTTGATGATGCAGACTTCCCAGTGTTTCCTAGTCCTGTGGAAAAAAAATCATTTGACATTTCGTTGAGCTATTCAAAATACTATGTTTTACTTGATCAACCATGAAGATCAGGGAGAGATGATCTAGATTTTTTCCTCGAAATACCATACAACAACTTTGGACGAGATGTTGGGTGGTGGTGTGTGGAACCGTGGGATTTACGTGTAGGTGTATTTAGGGGGAAGGGGGTGATGGGGCATGGGATGGATGGATGGATGGGATCTAGTGTTAAGATATTGTTTCATATGATGGGGATGAAGTGGTGGGTTATATAGAGGGCAGTGTTGGGTACAGTACATGACCTTTGCTACATGAGAAGTTCCATGTAAATAAGGTACCTGTTTGAAACCTCCGTTCGTGGTGAGTTATATCACAACTATTTTGACCATACATCAATAATGAACCATCAATGATAGATTATTCTGCGGTAGTGGACTTCCATGGAGCTACCGAGCTTTCACTAGTTTTGGCCTTACAAGTTCCAAATAACGACAGTCCGTTTTTTTCTTCTGGAAGATGCATAAGCATGAATATTATACATTCACAGAACGGGGCGGGTGTAGAAGCACCCAGACAATCCGTTTTTTCACTTAAATATTGTTGAGAAAAACATATGGGGCAATGATGCATAGGAGACAATCACCCACCTAGTTGTTGTGTCGTAGAATCTTGTTTGCTTAGAGCTCACCTGGGACGGTTTTGTCTCACCTTGGATGGCTGTGTAATTGAGCAAACTCAACTAATGATAGCTTTTTGCCAATGCTTCATGCGTCTGTGTGATTTTTTTATGAAAACGGCAGGAGCTCTACCGATTTCAGTAAGAGAGGAAACAAAAATATTGTATTACATGGTTTATGAGGAAAACTAGGCCGAAAATCACATGATTGATAAGGGCAACCATACAAAAACCCCCCAAAAGAAAAAGAACAACAATGTCGACATCGGCCAACTCGAAGCTCCACCACCATCATGTTCACAACCCAGAGTTGACTGGGTGAACTTATCGGAGACACCTTCAAGAAGGATAACAACGCCCATGGGCGCCGTCACCCTCATCTCAGCCGGCATCAACTCCATGGAAGTTTTAAGCTTTCACTCTGAGTGACCAACAACAACCCCACCAAATCTCGGAAGAAGGCCGGCCATACAAATATCCCCCATGGCAACACTCAAACCAAAAGACCGCGGTCTAGTGAAGAGGAGGAACTCATCGGCGACATCTTCAAAAAGGAGGGTGCCCCAACACCATGGTCGCATGTATCCTTCGACCCTCATCGAACTAAGTATTTCGCCTCGAGCCCAAAGCCCCTTCACCCACCTAAGAACCGGGGAAGAATCCCGACAACTGCTAATAGAGAGCAAGCCGAGGCCACAACAACATCACCATAAACGAATTAGTATTTAACAAAAAAACTACCACATTTGGGGTTGCCGTCCCATTGAACTACCGCATTCAAAAAAGTTACCGAAAACTACCATTTTTTTTAATTTTTTACTAACTATCACTTTCGGATAATGGCCAATTTAGACGATATAAATGTGTTTATGACATGCGGGGGCCGTCTGTCAGGGCTTACGTGGCGGGAAAATAAACTCCAATTATTATGACTGATAAGTTGACCGTTATGCAGGTGGGCCCACACGTCAACATCCCCTTCTTCCTCCTCCTCCTCCTCCTCTCTCTTTGGCATTTCCTGGAACACCTCATGTGAGCCTGCAGCAGGAGGGGTCGTGGAGGCGGAGGCGCTAGCCGGTGCGCTGCAGTAGGAAGCCCAAATTACCAACAATAGCGAAGAAGCCAGCATGCGGCGGGAAGCAGCTTGAGAGCTTGCCGGAGTTTCTGTCGAAGCAGGGCCGCGAGGCACAGGGGCGCCATGGCTGCACGAGCTCGTGTCGCGTGCGAACAAGGGAGAGGACGGGCGGCTCAGGCGCCATGGCGGTGCCGTGGTTTTGGCGCGTGCCCGCGCGGTGGAGGGGGCGGTGCGGCTCGGTGTTGGGGTCGGGGACAAAACGCAAGGAGGAGGCTCGCATGTGCACACGAGGTGTTCGAGGAAATGCCAGAGAGAGGACGAGGAGGAGAAGGAAGGTGATGCTGACGTGTGGGCCCTGTTAGGGAACGTTGCATGGGAAACAAAAAATTTCCTACGCACACACAAGATCTATCCATGGTGATGAGCATCTACGAGAGGGAGAGTGAATCTACATACCCTTGTAGATCGCTAAGCGGAAGCGTTAAGAAACGCGGTTGATGTAGTCGAACGTCTCCGCGATCCAAATCGCAAGTCGTCCCTCGATCCGATCACGAACTAGTGCCGAACGGACGACACCTCCGCGTTCAACACACGTACGGCTTGATGACGCCTTCACCTCCTCGATCCAGCGAGCGATGGTGAAGTAGTAGATGAGTTCCGGCAGCATGACGGCGTGGTGATGGTGGTGAGGAACAATCTCTGCAGGGCTTCGCCAAGCACTACGGAGATTATGACAGGAGAACTAGAGGGTTAGGGTTGCCGACACACGGCTTGGGAAATCTTAATGTGTCCCGTGTGCTAGCCCTGCCCCTCTATTTATATGTTGAGCCTTGGGGTCTAAACTTGGAGTAAAAGCCTCCTCCAGGTCGGTTTTGCCCGCACAAGGTCGGTTTGGCCCGCAGGGAAAGAGTCCAACTCGGATCCCTGCAGTACCGCGCGGGAAATATGCCCTAGAGGCAATAATAAATTGGTTATTATTATATTTCCTTGTTCATGATAATCGTTTATTATCCATGCTATAATTGTATTGATTGGAAACTCAAATACATGTGTGGGTACATAGACAACACTGTGTCCCTAGTAAGCCTCTAGTTGACTAGCTCGTTGATCAAAGATGGTTAAGGTTCCCAAGCCATTGACATGAGATGTCATTTGATAACGGGATCACATCATTAGGAGAATGATGTGATGGAGAAGACCCAAACTATAAACGTAGCATATGATCGTGTCAGTTTATTGCTATTGTTTTCTGCATGTCAAGTATCTGTTCCTATGACCATGAGATCATGCAACTCCCTGACATCGGAGGAGTACCTTGTGTGTATCAAACGTCGCAACGTAACTGGGTGACTATAAAGGTGCTCTACAGGTATCTCCGAGGGTGTCTGTTGGGTTGGCATGGATCAAGACTGGGATTTGTTACTCCGTGTGACGAAGAGGTATCTCAGGGCCCACTCGGTAATACAACATCACATTGAGCCTTGCAAGCAAAGTGACTAAAGAGTTAGCCACATGATCTTGTATTACGGAACGAGTAAAGAGACTTGCCGGTAACGAGATTGAACTAGGTATAGTGATACCGACGATCGAATCTCGGGCAAGTAACATACCGAAGAACAAAGGGAACAGCATACGGGATTAACTGAATCCTTGACATAGAGGTTCGACCGATAAAGATCTTCGTAGAATATGTAGGAGCCAATATGGGCATCCAGGTCCCGCTATTGGTTATTGATCGTAGAAGTGTCTCGGTCATGTCTACATAGTTCTCGAACCCGCAGGGTCTACACACTTAACGTTTGGTGACGATTAGTATAGTTGAGTTATTTTGTTGGTGACCGAAGGTTGTTCGGAGTCCCGGATAAGATCCCGGACATGACGAGGATCTCCGGAATAGTCTGGAGGTAAAGATTGATATATGTGATAATAGTGTTTTGATCTCCGGAAGGGTTCCGGAATTCACCGGAAGGGGTTCCGGATGTTTACCGAAGTGTTCGGGTGCAGCAACACTTTATATGGGCCAAAGGGATAAAGCCCACGAGGTATTGGAGAGTGCAAAAGGAAGTTTTGCTACTGCCTTAAGCGGTACTACCGCTGGTAAAGGCAGTACTACCGCATAAGCGGTACTACCGCTTGTTGGAAGCGGTACTACCGCTTGTGTGAAGCGGTACTACCGCTTGTGCGCGGCTGTGCACGGTTCGGCAGGGATCCGAGTTGGACTCTTTCTCTGCGGGCCAAACCGACCTTGTGCGGGCAAAACCGACCCGGAGAAGGCTTTTACTCCAAGTTTAGACCCCAAGGCTCAACATATAAATAGAGGGGCAGGGCTAGCACACGGGACAGATCAAGATTTCCCCAAGCCGTGTGCGGCAACCCTAACCCTCTAGTTCCTCCGTCATAATCTCCGTAGCGCTTGGCGAAGCCCTGCAGAGATTGTTCCTCACCACCATCACCACGCCGTCGTGCTGCTGGAACTCAACCACTACTTCACCATCGCTCGCTGGATCGAGGAGGTGAAGGCGTCATCAAGCCGTACGTGTGTTGAACGCGGAGGTGCCGTCCGTTCGGCGCTAGTTCGTGATCGGATCGAGGGACGACTTGCGATTTGGATCGCGGAGACGTTCGACTACATCAACCGCGTTTCTTAAACGCTTCCGCTTAGCGATCTACAAGGGTATGTAGATTCACTCTCCCTCTCGTAGATGCTCATCACCATGGATAGATCTTGTGTGTGCGTAGGAAAATTTTGTTTCCCATGCAACGTTCCCCAACAGTGGTATCAGAGCCAGGTCTATGCGTAGATGAGATCTCGAGTAGAACACAAACGAGTTGTGGGCGTGGGTGTATACATATTGCTTGCCGTTACTAGTTGATATTTGATTCGGCGGTACTGTGAGATGAAGCGGCCCGGACCGACATTACGCGTACACTTACGCGAGACAGGTTCCTTCAACTGACATGAAACTTCGTTGCATAAAGATGGCTAGCGGGTGTCTGTCTCTCTCACTTTAGTTGAATCGATTTCAATGAAGAGGGTTCTTTTAGAAGATCAAAAAGCAATCACTACACCACGTTGTGGTTTTGCGTAGGTAAGAACGGTTCTTGCAAACCCGTAGCAGCCACGTAAAATTTGCAACAACAATTAGAGGACGTCTAACTTGTTTTTGCAGGGTATGTTGTGATGTGATATGGCCAATTACATGATGAGATATATGTGATGTATGAGATGATCATGTGTTGTATAGAATATCACGACTTGCATGTCGATGAGTACGGCAACTGGCAGGAGCCATAGAGTTGTCTTTAATTATTGTATGACCTGCGTGTCAATCATTAAGCGCTATGTAATGCTTTACTTTATCGCTAAACGTTAGCAATAGTCGTGGAAGCAACAGTCGGCGTGACAACCTTATGGCGACACGTTGATGGAGATCAAGATGATGGAGATAATGGTGTCATGCCGGTGACGATGGAGATCATGCCGGTGCTTTGATGATGGAGATCAAAAGCACAAGTTCATGGCCATATCATGTCACTTATGATTTGCATGTGATGTTAATCCTTTTATGCATCTTATTTTGCTTAGGACGACGGTAGCATTATAAGGTGATCCCTCACTTAAATTTCAAGATAAATTGTGTTCTCCCCAAGTGTGCACCGTTGCGAAAGTTCGTCGTTTCGAGACACGCCGTGATGATCGGGTGTGATAGACTCTACGTTCACATACAACGGGTGTAAGCCATGTTGCATGTGCGGAAACACTCGGGTTAAACTTGACGAGCCTATCATGTACAGACATGGCCTCGGAACACAAGAGACCGAAAGGTCGAACATGAGTCATATAGTAGATATGATCAACATGAAGATGTTCACCATTGAAACCACCTCAACTCACGTGATGATCGGACTTGAGTTGGTGGATTTGGATCATGTTACACTCGAATGACCGGAGGGATGTCAATTTGAGTGGGAGTTTTTAAGTAATATGATTAACTAAACTCATTATCTAGAACAATAGTCTAAGTTGTCTTTGCTATATTTATGTTGTAGATCATGGCTCGCGCAGTAGCACCCCTGAATTTTAATGCGTTCCTAGAGAAAGCTAAGTTGAAAGATGATGGAAGTAACTTTGTGGACTGGGCCCGTAATCTAAGGATTATCCTTACGGCTTCCCAGAAGGCTTATGTCCTTGATGCACCGCTTGGTGATCCACCCGCTCCAGTTGAGTCTCTAGACGTTGTGAACGCCTGGCAGGCTCATTCTGATGATTACTCAATAGTTCAATGTGCAATGTTGTATGGCTTAGAACCGGGACTTCAAAGACGTTTTGAACGTCATGGAGCATATGAGATTTTCTAGGAGTTGAAGTTTATCTTTCAGAAGAATGCCCGGATCGAGAGATATGAGATCTCCGATAAGTTCTATGCTTGCAAGATGGAGGAGAACGGGTCTATCAGTGATCACGTGCTCAGAATGTCTGGGTACTCCACCCGTCTGGCTGAGTTAGGGATGCCCCTTCCGCCAGAGGCTATCACTGACAGAGTTCTTCAATCATTGCCACCTAGCTACAAGAGCTTCGTGTTGAACTATAACATGCACGGGATGAACAAGTCAGTCGCCGAGCTGTTTGCGATGCTGAAAGCCGCTGAGTCTGAAATTCAGAAGGAGCATCAAGTGTTGATCGTCAATAAAACCACTAGTTTCAAGAAAAATGGCAAGGGTAAGAAGGGTAACTCCAAGAAGAGTGGCAAAGCAGTTGCTCCTCTCGTGAAGAAACCCAAGGCTGGACCCAAACCAGAAACTGTGTGCTTTCATTGCAAGGGAACTGGACACTGGAAGCGGAATTGCCCCAAGTATTTGGCTGACAAGAAGGCGGCCAACAACAAACAAGGTATATATGATATACATGTTATTGATGTGTACCTTACCAACTCTCGTTGTAGTGCCTAGGTATTTTATACCGGTGCGGTTGCTCATATTTGCAACTCAAAACAGGAACTGCGGAATAGACGGAGGCTGGCAAAGGACGAAGTGACGATGCGCGTGGGAAATGGTTCCAAGGTTGATGTGATCGCCGTCGGCACGCTCGCTCTTCGATTACCATCGGGATTAGTGATGAACCTAAATAAGTGTTATTTGGTGCCTGCGTTAAGCATGAACATTATATCTGGATCTTGTTTATTGCGAGACGGTTACTCATTTAAATCAGAGAATAATGGTTGTTCTATTTATATGAGTAATATCTTTTATGGTCATGCACCCAATGTGAGGGGTTTATTCTTATTGAATCTCGATAGTAATGATACACATGTTCATAACATTGATGCCAAAAGATGTAGAATTGATAATGATAATACCACTTTCTTGTGGCACTGCCGTTTAGGTCATTTTGGCGTAAAACGCATGAGGAAGCTCCATGCTGATGGACTTTTGGAGTCACTTGATTTTGAATCACTTGACACATGTGAGCCATGCCTCATGGGCAAGATGACTAAAACACCGTTCTCTGGAACAATGGAACGGGCAACTGACTTGTTGGAAATCATACATACTGATGTGTGCGGTCCGATGAGCATTGAGGCGCGCGGTGGTTATCGTTACTTTCTCACCTTCACTGATGACTTAAGTAGATATGAGTATATTTACTTAATGAAACACAAGTCTGAAACATTTGAAAAGTTCAAACAATTTCAGAGTGAAGTTGAGAATCATCGTAACAAGAAGATTAAATTCCTACGATCTGATCGAGGAGGAGAATATCTGAGTTATGAGTTTGGCAGTCACTTAAGACAATGTGGAATTGTTTCACAACTAACACCGCCTGGAACACCACAGCGTAATGGTGTGTCCGAACGTCGTAATCGAACCTTATTAGATATGGTGCGATCTATGATGTCTCTTGCCGATTTGCCACAATCGTTTTGGGGTTATGCATTAGAGACAGCTGCATTCACTTTAAATAGGGCACCATCGAAATCCGTTGAGACGACGCCTTATGAACTTTGGTTTGACAAGAAGCCAAAGCTGTCGTTTCTTAAAGTTTGGGGATGTGATGCTTATGTCAAAAAGCTTCAGCCTGAAAAGCTGGAACCCAAAGCAGAGAAATGCGTCTTCATAGGATACCCAAAAGAGACAGTTGGGTATACCTTCTATCTCAGATCCGAAGGCAAAGTGTTTGTCGCTAAAAACGGAACATTTCTTGAGAAAGAGTTTCTCTCGAAAGAATTGAGTGGGAGGAAGATAGAACTTGATGAGGTTGTTGAACCTTTACTTCAACCTGAGAGTAGCGCAGCGCAGAAAGATGTTTCTGTGGAGCCTACATTAGCTGAAGAGGAAGTTAATGATGATGATCATGTTGGAAATATGCCCTAGAGGCAATAATAAATTGGTTATTATTATATTTCCTTGTTCATGATAATCGTTTATTATCCATGCTATAATTGTATTGATTGGAAACTCAAATACATGTGTGGGTACATAGACAACACTGTGTCCCTAGTAAGCCTCTAGTTGACTAGCTCGTTGATCAAAGATGGTTAAGGTTTCCTAGCCATTGACATGAGATGTCATTTGATAACAGGATCACATCATTAGGAGAATGATGTGATGGACAAGACCCAAACTGTAAACGTAGCATTTGATCGTGTCAGTTTATTGCTATTGTTTTCTGCATGTCAAGTATCTGTTCCTTTGACCATGAGATCATGCAACTCACTGACACCGGAGGAATACCTTGTGTGTATCAAACGTCGCAACGTAACTGGGTGACTATAAAGGTGCTCTACAGGTATCTCCGAGGGTGTCTGTTGGGTTGGCATGGATCAAGACTGGGATTTGTTACTCCGTGTGACGGAGAGGTATCTCAGGGCCCACTCGGTAATACAACATCACAATGAGCCTTGCAAGCAAAGTGACTAAAGAGTTAGCCACAGGATCTTGTATTACGGAACGAGTAAAGAGACTTGACGGTAACGAGATTGAACTAGGTATAGAGATACCGACGATCGAATCTCGGGCAAGTAACATACCGAAGAACAAAGGGAACAGCATACGGGATTAACTGAATCCTTGACATAGAGGTTCGACCGATAAAGATCTTCGTAGAATATGTAGGAGCTAATATGGGCATCCAGGTCCCGCTATTGGTTATTGATCGTAGAGGTGTCTCGGTCATGTCTACATAGTTCTCGAACCCGCAGGGTCTACACACTTAACGTTTGGTGACGATTAGTATAGTTGAGTTATTATGTTGGTGACCGAAGGTTGTTCGGAGTCCCGGATAAGATCCCGGACATGACGAGGATCTCCGGAATAGTCCGGAGGTAAAGATTGATATATGTGATAATAGTGTTTTGATCTCCGGAAGAGTTCCGGAGTTCACCGGAATGGGTTCCGGATGTTTACCGAAGTGTTCGGGTGCAGCAACACTTTATATGGGCCAAAGGGATAAAGCCCACGAGGTATTGGAAAGTGCAAAAGTAGTTTTGCTGCAGCGTAAGCGGTACTACCGCTTGGTGAAGCGGTACTACCGCCCGAGCGGTACTACCGCTTGTGTGAAGCGGTACTACCGCCCAAGCGGTACTACCGCTTGTGTGAAGCGGTACTACCGCTTGTGCGCGGCTGTACACGGTTCGGCAGGGATCCGAGTTGGACTCTTTCTCTGCGGGCCAAACCGACCTTGTGCGGGCAAAAACCGACCTGGAGGAGGCTTTTACTCCAAGTTTAGACCCCAAGGCTCAACATATAAATAGAGGGGCAGGGCTAGCACACGGGATACATCAAGATTTCCCCAAGCCGTGTGCGGCAACCCTAACCCTCTAGTTCCTCCGTCATAATCTCCGTAGCGCTTGGCGAAGCCCTGCAGAGATTGTTCCTCACCACCATCACCACGCCGTCGTGCTGCTGGAACTCAACCACTACTTCACCATCGCTCGCTGGATCGAGGAGGTGAAGGCGTCATCAAGCCGTACGTGTGTTGAACGCGGAGGTGCCGTCCGTTCGGCGCTAGTTCGTGATCGGATCGAGGGACGACTTGCGATTTGGATCGTGGAGACGTTCGACTACATCAACCGCGTTTCTTAAACGCTTCCGCTTAGCGATCTACAAGGGTATGTAGATTCACTCTCCCTCTCGTAGATGCTCATCACCATGGATAGATCTTGTGTGTGCGTAGGAAAATTTTTGTTTCCCATGCAACGTTCCCCAACAGTGGTATCAGAGCCAGGTTTATGCGTAGATGAGATCTCGAGTAGAACACAAACGAGTTGTGGGCGTGGGTGTATACATATTGCTTGCCGTTACTAGTTGATATTTGATTCGGCGGTACTGTGGGATGAAGCGGCCCGGACCGACATTACGCGTACACTTACGCGAGACAGGTTCCTTCAACTGACATGTAACTTCGTTGCATAAAGATGGCTAGCGGGTGTCTGTCTCTCTCACTTTAGTTGAATCGATTTCAATGAAGAGGGTTCTTTTAGATGATCAAAAAGCAATCACTACACCACGTTGTGGTTTTGCGTAGGTAAGAACGGTTCTTGCAAACCCGTAGCAGCCACGTAAAATTTGCAACAACAATTAGAGGACGTCTAACTTGTTTTTGCAGGGTATGTTGTGATGTGATATGGCCAATTACATGATGAGATATATGTGATGTATGAGATGATCATGTGTTGTATAGAATATCACGACTTGCATGTCGATGAGTACGGCAACTGGCAGGAGCCATAGAGTTGTCTTTAATTATTGTATGACCTGCGTGTCAATCATTAAGCGCTATGTAATGCTTTACTTTATCGCTAAACGTTAGCAATAGTCGTGGAAGCAACAGTCGGCGCGACAACCTTATGGCGACACGTTGATGGAGATCAAGATGATGGAGATCATGGTGTCATGCCGGTGACGATGGAGATCATGCCGGTGCTTTGGAGATGGAGATCAAAAGCACAATTTCATGGCCATATCATGTCACTTATGATTTGCATGTGATGTTAATCCTTTTACGCATCTTATTTTGCTTAGGACGACGGTAGCATTATAAGGTGATCCCTCACTTAAATTTCAAGATAAATTGTGTTCTCCCCAAGTGTGCACCGTTGCGAAAGTTCGTCGTTTCGAGACACGCCGTGATGATCGGGTGTGATAGACTCTACGTTCGCATACAACGGGTGCAAGCCATGTTGCACGTGCGGAACACTCGGGTTAAACTTGACGAGCCTTGCATGTACAGACATGGCCTCGGAACACAAGAGACCGAAAGGTCGAACATGAGTCATATAGTAGATATGATCAACATGAAGATGTTCACCATTGAAACCACCTCAACTCACGTGATGATCGGACTTGAGTTGGTGGATTTGGATCATGTT
This sequence comes from Elymus sibiricus, assembly GCA_039707655.1. NCBI lineage: Eukaryota > Viridiplantae > Streptophyta > Magnoliopsida > Poales > Poaceae > Elymus > Elymus sibiricus. Next base: position 54,038,449 of record CM077667.1, read on the forward strand.
ACACTCGAATGACCGGAGGGATGTCAATTTGAGTGGGAGTTTTTTAAGTAATATGATTAACTAAACTCATTATCTAGAACAATAGTCTAAGTTGTCTTTGCTATATTTATGTTGTAGATCATGGCTCGCGCAGTAGCACCCCTGAATTTTAATGCGTTCCTAGAGAAAGCTAAGTTGAAAGATGATGGAAGTAACTTTGTGGACTGGGCCCGTAATCTAAGGATTATCCTTACGACTTCCCAGAAGGCTTATGTCCTTGATGCACCGCTTGGTGATCCACCCGCTCCAGTTGAGTCTCTAGACGTTGTGAACGCCTGGCAGGCTCGTTCTGATGATTACTCAATAGTTCAATGTGCAATGTTGTATGGCTTAGAACCGGGACTTCAAAGACGTTTTGAACGTCATGGAGCATATGAGATGTTCCAGGAGTTGAAGTTTATCTTTCAGAAGAATGCCCGGATCGAGAGATATGAGATCTCCGATAAGTTCTATGCTTGCAAGATGGAGGAGAACGGGTCTATTAGTGATCACGTGCTCAGAATGTCTGGGTACTCCACCCGTCTGGCTGAGTTAGGGATGCCCCTTCCGCCAGAGGCTATCACTGACAGAGTTCTTCAATCATTGCCACCTAGCTACAAGAGCTTCGTGTTGAACTATAACATGCACGGGATGAACAAGTCAGTCGCCGAGCTGTTTGCGATGCTGAAAGCCGCTGAGTCTGAAATTCAGAAGGAGCATCAAGTGTTGATGGTCAATAAAACCACTAGTTTCAAGAAAAATGGCAAGGGTAAGAAGGGTAACTCCAAGAAGAGTGGCAAAGCAGTTGCTCCTCTCGTGAAGAAACCCAAGGCTGGACCCAAACCAGAAACTGTGTGTTTTCATTGCAAGGGAACTGGACACTGGAAGCGGAATTGCCCCAAGTATTTGGCTGACAAGAAGGCGGTCAACAACAAACAAGGTATATATGATATACATGTTATTGATGTGTACCTTACCAATTCTCGTTGTAGTGCCTGGGTATTTGATACCGGTGCGGTTGCTCATATTTGCAACTCAAAACAGGAACTGCGGAATAGACGGAGGCTGGCAAAGGACGAAGTGACGATGCGCGTGGGAAATGGTTCCAAGGTTGATGTGATCGCCGTCGGCACGCTCGCTCTTCGATTACCGTCGGGATTAGTGATGAACCTAAATAAGTGTTATTTGGTGCCTGCGTTCAGCATGAACATTATATCTGGATCTTGTTTATTGCGAGACGGTTACTCATTTAAATCAGAGAATAATGGTTGTTCTATTTATATGAGTAATATCTTTTATGGTCATGCACCCAATGTGAGGGGTTTATTCTTATTGAATATCGATAGTAATGATACACATGTTCATAACATTGATGCCAAAAGATGTAGAATTGATAATGATAATACCACTTTCTTGTGGCACTGCCGTTTAGGTCATATTGGCGTAAAACGCATGAGGAAGCTCCATGCTGATGGACTTTTGGAGTCACTTGATTTTGAATCACTTGACACATGTGAGCCATGCCTCATGGGCAAGATGACTAAAACGCCGTTCTCTGGAACAATGGAACGGGCAAGTGACTTATTGGAAATCATACATACTGATGTGTGCGGTCCGATGAGTATTGAGGCGCGCGGTGGTTATCGTTACTTTCTCACCTTCACTGATGACTTAAGTAGATATGGGTATATTTACTTAATGAAACACAAGTCTGAAACGTTTGAAAAGTTCAAACAATTTTAGAGTGAAGTTGAGAATCATCGTAACAAGAAGATTAAATTCCTGCGATTTGATCGAGGAGGAGAATATCTGAGTTATGAGTTTGGCAGTGACTTAAGACAGTGTGGAATTGTTTCACAATTGACACCGCCTGGAACACCACAGCGTAATTGTGTGTCCGAACGTCGTAATCGAACCTTATTGGATATGGTGCGATCTATGATGTCTCTTGCCAATTTGCCACTATCGTTTTGGGGTTATGCATTAGAGACAGCTGCATTCACTTTAAATAGGGCACCATCGAAATCCGTTGAGACGACGCCATATGAACTTTGGTTTGACAAGAAGCCAAAGCTGTCGTTTCTTAAAGTTTGGGGATGTGATGCTTATGTCAAAAAGCTTCAGCCTGAAAAGCTGGAACCCAAAGCGGAGAAATGAGTCTTCATAGGATACCCAAAAGAGACAGTTGGGTATACCTTCTACCTCAGATCCGAAGGCAAAGTGTTTGTCGCTAAAAACGGAACGTTTCTTGAGAAAGAGTTTCTCTCGAAAGAATTGAGTGGAAGGAAGATAGAACTTGATGAGGTTGTTGAACCTTTACTTCAACCTGAGAGTAGCGCAGCGCAGAAAGTTGTTTCTGTGGAGCCTACATTAGCTGAAGAGGAAGTTAATGATGATGATCATGAAGCTTTGGATCAAGTTGCTATTGAACCTCGTAGGTCGACAAGGACGCGTACTACTCCTGAGTGGTACGGCAACCCTGTCTTAGAGGTCATGTTGTTGGACAACGATGAACCTACGAGCTATGGAGAAGCGATGATGGGCCCGGATTCCGAGAAGTGGTTAGAGGCCATGAAATCCGAGATGGGATCCATGTATGAAAACAAAGTATGGACTTTGGAAGTATTACCTAAAGGGCGTAAGGCCATTCAGAACAAATGGATCTTTAAGAGGAAGACGGACGCGGACGGTAATGTCACCGTCTATAAAGCTCGACTTGTGGCAAAGGGTTTTTCACAAGTTCAAGGAGTTGACTACGATGAGACCTTCTCACCCGTAGCGATGCTTAAGTCCGTCAGAATCATGTTAGCAATAGCTGCCTTTTTCGATTATGAAATTTGGCAGATGGATGTCAAAACAGCATTCCTTAACGGTTTCCTTAAGGAAGAGTTGTATATGATGCAACCAGAAGGTTTTGTTGATCCAGAGAATGCTGACAAAGTTTGCAAACTCCAGCGATCCATTTATGGACTAGTGCAAGCATCTCGGAGTTGGAATCTTCGTTTTGATGAGGTGATCAAAGCGTTCGAGTTTATACAAGTTTACGGAGAAGCTTGTATTTACAAGAAAGTGAGTGGGAGCTCTATAGCGTTTCTAATATTATATGTGGATGACATATTACTGATTGGAAACAATATAGAAATGCTGGAAAGCGTAAAGGAATATTTGAACAAGAGTTTTTCAATGAAGGACCTAGGAGAAGCTGCTTTCATATTAGGCATCAAGATCTATAGAGATAGATCGAGACGCTTAATAGGACTTTCACAAAGCACATACCTTGATAAGATTTTGAAGAAGTTCAAAATGGATCAGTCCAAGAAGGGGTTCTTGCCTGTTTTGCAACGTGTGAAGTTGAGTAAGACTCAATGCCCAGTGACTGCAGAAGATAGAGAAAAGATGAGTGTCATCCCCTATGCTTCAGCCATAGGCTCTATTATGTATGCAATGCTGTGCACAAGACCCGATGTCAGCCTTGCCATAAGTATGGTCGGAAGGTTTCAAAGTGATCCAGGAATGGAACACTGGACGGCGGTCAAGAATATCCTGAAGTACCTGAAAAGGACTAAGGACATGTTTCTCGTTTATGGAGGTGATCAAGAGCTCGTCGTAAAGGGTTACGTCGATGCAAGCTTTGACACTGATCCGGATGACTCTAAGTCTCAAACCGGATACGTATTTATTCTTAATGGGGGTGCGGTTAGCTGGTGCAGTTCCAAGCAAAGCGTGGTAGCAGATTCTACATGCGAAGCGGAGTACATCGCTGCCTCGGAGGCGGCAAAGGAAGGTGTCTGGATGAAGGAGTTCATGACAGATCTTGGAGTAGTGCCTAGTGCGCTTAACCCAATGACTCTGTTTTGTGATAATACTGGTGCCATTGCTCTAGCCAAGGAACCAAGATTTCACAAGAGGACCAGACACATAAAGCGACGTTTCAATTCCATCCGCGATTACATCAAGGAGGACGACATAAATATTTGCAAAGTACACACGGATCTAAATGTTGCAGATCCGATGACTAAACCTCTTCCAAGGGCTAAACATGAACAACACCAGAACTGCATGGGTGTTCGATTCATTACAATGTAAATCACATAGTGATGTGAACTAGATTATTGACTCTAGTGCAAGTGGGAGACTGTTGGAAATATGCCCTAGAGGCAATAATAAATTGGTTATTATTATATTTCCTTGTTCATGATAATCGTTTATTATCCATGCTATAATTATATTGATTGGAAACTCAAATACATGTGTGGGTACATAGACAACACTGTGTCCCTAGTAAGCCTCTAGTTGACTAGCTCGTTGATCAAAGATGGTTAAGGTTTCCTAGCCATTGACATGAGATGTCATTTGATAACGGGATCACATCATTAGGAGAATGATGTGATGGACAAGACCCAAACTGTAAACGTAGCATTTGATCGTGTCAGTTTATTGCTATTGTTTTCTGCATGTCAAGTATCTGTTCCTTTGACCATGAGATCATGCAACTCACTGACACCGGAGGAATACCTTGTGTGTATCAAACGTCGCAACGTAACTGGGTGACTATAAAGGTGCTCTACAGGTATCTCCGAGGGTGTCTGTTGGGTTGGCATGGATCAAGACTGGGATTTGTTACTCCGTGTGACGGAGAGGTATCTCAGGGCCCACTCGGTAATACAACATCACAATGAGCCTTGCAAGCAAAGTGACTAAAGAGTTAGCCACAGGATCTTGTATTACGGAACGAGTAAAGAGACTTGCCGGTAACGAGATTGAACTAGGTATAGAGATACCGACGATCGAATCTCGGGCAAGTAACATACCGAAGAACAAAGGGAACAGCATACGGGATTAACTGAATCCTTGACATAGAGGTTCGACCGATAAAGATCTTCGTAGAATATGTAGGAGCCAATATGGGCATCCAGGTCCCGCTATTGGTTATTGATCGTAGAGGTGTCTCGGTCATGTCTACATAGTTCTCGAACCCGCAGGGTCTACACACTTAACGTTTGGTGACGATTAGTATAGTTGAGTTATTATGTTGGTGACCAAAGGTTGTTCGGAGTCCCGGATAAGATCCCGGACATGACGAGGATCTCCGGAATAGTCCGGAGGTAAAGATTGATATATGTGATAATAGTGTTTTGATCTCCGGAAGAGTTCCGGAGTTCACCGGAATGGGTTCCGGATGTTTACCGAAGTGTTCGGGTGCAGCAACACTTTATATGGGCGAAAGGGATAAAGCCCACGAGGTATTGGAAAGTGCAAAAGTAGTTTTGCTGCCGCGTAAGCGGTACTACCGCTTGGTGAAGCGGTACTACCGTCCGAGCGGTACTACCACTTGTGTGAAGCGGTACTACCGCCCAAGCGGTACTACCGCTTGTGTGAAGCGGTACTACCGCTTGTGCGCGGCTGTACACGGTTCGGCAGGGATCCGAGTTGGACTCTTTCCCTGCGGGCCAAACCGACCTTGTGCGGGCAAAACCGACCTGGAGGAGGCTTTTACTCCAAGTTTAGACCCCAAGGCTCAACATATAAATAGAGGGGCAGGGCTAGCACACGGGATACATCAAGATTTCCCCAAGCCGTGTGCGGCAACCCTAACCCTCTAGTTCCTCCGTCATAATCTCCGTAGCGCTTGGCGAAGCACTGCAGAGATTGTTCCTCACCACCATCACCACGCCGTCGTGCTGCTGGAACTCAACCACTACTTCACCATCGCTCGCTGGATCGAGGAGGTGAAGGCGTCATCAAGCCGTACGTGTGTTGAACGCGGAGGTGCCGTCCGTTCGGCGCTAGTTTGTGATCGGATCGAGGGACGACTTGCGATTTGGATCGCGGAGACGTTCGACTACATCAACCGCGTTTCTTAAACGCTTCCGCTTAGCGATCTACAAGGGTATGTAGATTCACTCTCCCTCTCGTAGATGCTCATCACCATGGATAGATCTTGTGTGTGCGTAGGAAAATTTTTGTTTCCCATGCAACGTTCCCCAACAGATCATGAAGCTTTGGATCAAGTTGCTATCGAACCTCGTAGGTCGACAAGGACGCGTACTGCTCCCGAGTGGTACGGCAACCCTGTCTTAGAGGTCATGTTGTTAGACAACGATGAACCTACGAGCTATGGAGAAGCGATGATGGGCCCGGATTCCGAGAAGTGGTTAGAAGCCATGAAATCCGAGATGGGATCCATGTATGAAAACAAAGTATGGACTTTGGAAGTATTACCTGAAGGGCGTAAAGCCATTCAGAACAAATGGATCTTTAAGAGGAAGACGGACGCGGACGGTAATGTCACCGTCTATAAAGCTCGACTTGTGGAAAAGGGGTTTTCACAAGTTCAAGGAGTTGACTACGATGAGACCTTCTCACCCGTAGCGATGCTTAAGTCCGTCAGAATCATGTTAGCAATAGTTGCCTTTTCGATTATGAAATTTGGCAGATGGATGTCAAAACAGCGTTCCTTAATGGTTACCTTAAGGAAGAGTTGTATATGATGCAACCAGAAGGTTTTGTCGATCCAGAGAATGCTGACAAAGTTTGCAAACTCCAGCGATCCATTTATGGACTGGTGCAAGCATCTCGGAGTTGGAATCTTCGTTTTGATGAGGTGATCAAAGCGTTTGAGTTTATACAAGTTTACGGAGAAGCTTGTATTTACAAGAAAGTGAGTGGCAGCTCTATAGCGTTTCTAATATTATATGTGGATGACATATTACTGATTGGAAACAATATAGAAATGCTGGAAAGCGTAAAGGAATATTTGAACAAGAGTTTTTCAATGAAGGACCTAGGAGAAGCTGCTTTCATATTAGGCATCAAGATCTATAGAGATAGATCGAGACGCTTAATAGGACTTTCACAAAGCACATACCTTGACAAAGTTTTGAAGAAGTTCAAAATGGATCAGTCCAAGAAGGGGTTCTTGCCTGTATTGCAAGGTGTGAAGTTGAGTAAGACTCAATGCCCAGTGACTGCAGAAGATAGAGAAAAGATGAGTGTCATCCCCTATGCTTCGGCCATAGGCTCTATCATGTATGCAATGCTGTGCACAAGACCCGATGTCAGCCTTGCCATAAGTATGGTCGGAAGGTTTCAAAGTGATCCAGGAATGGAACACTGGACGGCGGTCAAGAATATCCTGAAGTACCTGAAAAGGACTAAGGACATGTTTCTCGTTTATGGAGGTGATCAAGAGCTCGTCGTAAAGGGTTACGTCGATGCAAGCTTTGACACTGATCCGGATGAATCTAAGTCGCAAACCGGATACGTATTTATTCTTAATGGGGGTGCGGTTAGCTGGTGCAGTTCCAAGCAAAGCGTGGTAGCTGATTCTACATGCGAAGCGGAGTACATCGCTGCCTCGGAGGCGGCGAAGGAAGGTGTCTGGATGAAGGAGTTCATGACAGATCTTGGAGTAGTGCCTAGTGCGCTTAACCCAATGACTCTGTTTTGTGATAATACTGGTGCCATTGCTCTAGCCAAGGAACCAAGATTTCACAAGAGGACCAGACACATAAAGCGACGTTTCAATTCCATCCGCGATTACATCAAGGAGGACGACATAAATATTTGCAAAGTACACACGGATCTAAATGTTGCAGATCCGATGACTAAACCTCTTCCAAGGGCTAAACATGAACAACACCAGAACTGCATGGGTGTTCGATTCATTACAATGTAAATCACATAGTGATGTGAACTAGATTATTGACTCTAGTGCAAGTGGGAGACTGTTGGAAATATGCCCTAGAGGCAATAATAAATTGGTTATTATTATATTTCCTTGTTCATGATAATCGTTTATTATCCATGCTATAATTGTATTGATTGGAAACTCAAATACATGTGTGGGTACATAGACAACACTGTGTCCCTAGTATGCCTCTAGTTGACTAGCTCGTTGATCAAAGATGGTTAAGGTTTCCTAGCCATTGACATGAGATGTCATTTGATAACGGGATCACATCATTAGGAGAATGATGTAATGGACAAGACCCAAACTGTAAACGTAGCATTTGATCGTGTCTGTTTATTGCTATTGTTTTCTGCATGTCAAGTATCTGTTCCTTTGACCATGAGATCATGCAACTCACTGACACCGGAGGAATACCTTGTGTGTATCAAACGTCGCAACGTAACTGGGTGACTATAAAGGTGCTCTACAGGTATCTCCGAGGGTGTCTGTTGGGTTGGCATGGATCAAGACTGGGATTTGTTACTCCGTGTGACGGAGAGGTATCTCAGGGCCCACTCGGTAATACAACATCACATTGAGCCTTGCAAGCAAAGTGACTAAAGAGTTAGCCACAGGATCTTGTATTACGGAACGATTAAAGAGACTTGCCGGTAACGAGATTGAACTAGGTATAGTGATACCGACGATCGAATCTCGGGCAAGTAACATACCGAAGAACAAAGGGAACAGCATACGGGATTAACTGAATCCTTGACATAGAGGTTCGACCGATAAAGATCTTCGTAGAATATGTAGGAGCCAATATGGGCATCCAGGTCCCGCTATTGGTTATTGATCGTAGAAGTGTCTCGGTCATGTCTACATAGTTCTCGAACCCGCAGGGTCTACACACTTAACGTTTGGTGACGATTAGTATAGTTGAGTTATTTTGTTGGTGACCGAAGGTTGTTCGGAGTCCCGGATAAGATCCCGGACATGACGAGGATCTCCGGAATAGTCTGGAGGTAAAGATTGATATATGTGATAATAGTGTTTTGATCTCCGGAAGGGTTCCGGAATTCACCGGAAGGGGTTCCGGATGTTTACCGAAGTGTTCGGGTGCAGCAACACTTTATATGGGCCAAAGGGATAAAGCCCACGAGGTATTGGAGAGTGCAAAAGGAAGTTTTGCTACTGCCTTAAGCGGTACTACCGCTGGTAAAGGCAGTACTACCGCATAAGCGGTACTACCGCTTGTTGGAAGCGGTACTACCGCTTGTGTGAAGCGGTACTACCGCTTGTGCGCGGCTGTGCACGGTTCGGCAGGGATCCGAGTTGGACTCTTTCTCTGCGGGCCAAACCGACCTTGTGCGGGCAAAACCGACCCGGAGGAGGCTTTTACTCCAAGTTTAGACCCCAAGGCTCAACATATAAATAGAGGGGCAGGGCTAGCACACGGGACAGATCAAGATTTCCCCAAGCCGTGTGCGGCAACCCTAACCCTCTAGTTCCTCCGTCATAATCTCCGTAGCGCTTGGCGAAGCCCTGCAGAGATTGTTCCTCACCACCATCACCACGCCGTCGTGCTGCTGGAACTCAACCACTACTTCACCATCGCTCGCTGGATCGAGGAGGTGAAGGCGTCATCAAGCCGTATGTGTGTTGAACGCGGAGGTGCCGTCCGTTCGGCGCTAGTTCGTGATCGGATCGAGGGACGACTTGCGATTTGGATCGCGGAGACGTTCGACTACATCAACCGCGTTTCTTAAACGCTTCCGCTTAGCGATCTACAAGGGTATGTAGATTCACTCTCCCTCTCGTAGATGCTCATCACCATGGATAGATCTTGTGTGTGCGTAGGAAAATTTTGTTTCCCATGCAACGTTCCCCAACACATACTTATGGCAAGGCTGACATCGGGTCTTGTGCACAGCATTGCAAACATGATAGAGCCTATGGCTGAAGCATAGGGGATGATACTCATCTTTTCTCTATCTTCTGCAGTCACTGGGCATTGAGTCTTACTCAACTTCACACCTTGCAATACAGGCAAGAACCCCTTCTTGGACTGATCCATTTTGAACTTCTTCAAAACTTTGTCAAGGTATGTGCTTTGTGAAAGTCCTATTAAGCGTCTCGATTTATCTCTATAGATCTTGATGCCTAATATGAAAGCAGCTTCTCCTAGGTCCTTCATTGAAAAACTCTTGTTCAAATATTCCTTCACGCCTTCCAACATTTCTATATTGTTTCCAATCAGCAATATGTCATCCACATATAATATTAGAAACGCTATAGAGCTCCCACTCACTTTCTTGTAAATACAAGCTTCTCCGTAAACTTGTATAAACTCGAACGCTTTGATCACCTCATCAAAGCGAAGATTACAACTCCGAGACACCAGTCCATAAATGGATCGCTGGAGTTTGCAAACTTTGTCAGCATTCTCTGGATCGACAAAACCTTCTGGTTGCATCATATACAACTCTTCCTTAAGGAAACCGTTAAGGAACGCTGTTTTGACATCCATCTGCCAAATTTCATAATCGAAAAAGGCAGCTATTGCTAACATGATTCTGACGGACTTAAGCATCGCTACGGGTGAGAAGGTCTCATCGTAGTCAACTCCTTGAACTTGTGAAAAACCCTTTGCCACAAGTCGAGCTTTATAGACGGTGACATTACCGTCCGCGTCCGTCTTCCTCTTAAAGATCCATTTGTTCTGAATGGCCTTACGCCCTTCAGGTAATACTTCCAAAGTCCACACTTTGTTTTCATACATGGATCCCATCTCGGATTTCATGGCCTCTAACCACTTCTCGGAATCCGGGCCCATCATCGCTTCTCCATAGCTCGTAGGTTCATCGTTGTCTAACAACATGACCTCTAAGACAGGGTTGCCGTACCACTCAGGAGCAGTACGCGTCCTTGTCGACCTACGAGGTTCGATAGCAACTTGATCCAAAGCTTCATGATCATCATCATTAACTTCTTCTTCAGCTGTTGTAGGCTCTACAGAAACATCTTTCTGAGCTGCGCTACTTTCAGGTTGAAGTAAAGGTTCAACAACCTCATCAAGTTCTATCTTCCTCCCACTCAATTCTTTCGAGAGAAACTCTTTCTCAAGAAATGTTCCGTTTTTAGCGACAAACACTTTGCCTTCGGATCTGATGTAGAAGGTATACCCAACTGTCTCTTTTGGGTATCCTATGAAGACGCATTTCTCCGCTTTGGGTTCCAGCTTTTCAGGCTGAAGCTTTTTGACATAAGCATCACATCCCCAAACTTTAAGAAACGACAGCTTTGGCTTCTTGCCAAACCAAAGTTCATATGGCGTCGTCTCAACGGATTTCGATGGTGCCCTATTTAAAGTGAATGCAGCTGTCTCTAATGCATAACCCCAAAACGATAGTGGCAAATCGGCAAGAGACATCATAGATCGCACCATATCCAATAAGGTTCGATTATGACGTTCGGACACACCATTACGCTGTGGTGTTCCAGGCGGTGTCAGTTGTGAAACAATTCCACATTGTCTTAAGTGACTGCCAAACTCATAACTCAGATATTCTCCTCCTCGATCAGATCGTAGGAATTTAATCTTCTTGTTACGATGATTCTCAACTTCACTCTGAAATTGTTTGAACTTTTCAAATGTTTCAGACTTGTGTTTCATTAAGTAAATATACCCATATCTACTTAAGTCATCAGTGAAGGTGAGAAAGTAACGATAACCACCGCGCGCCTCAATACTCATCGGACTGCACACATCAGTATGTATGATTTCCAATAAGTCACTTGCCCGTTCCATTGTTCCAGAGAACGGCGTTTTAGTCATCTTGCCCATGAGGCATGGCTCACATGTGTCAAGTGATTCAAAATCAAGTGACTCCAAAAGTCCATCAGCATGGAGCTTCCTCATGCGTTTTACGCCAATATGACCTAAACGGCAGTGCCACAAGAAAGTGGTATTATCATTATCAATTCTACATCTTTTGGCATCAATGTTATGAACATGTGTATCATTACTATCGAGATTCAATAAGAATAAACCCCTCACATCGGGTGCATGACCATAAAAGATATTACTCATATAAATAGAACAACCATTATTCTCTGATTTAAATGAGTAACCGTCTCGCAATAAACAAGATCCAGATATAATGTTCATGCTTAACGCAGGCACTAAATAACAATTATTCAAGTTCATTACTAATCCCGATGGTAATCGAAGAGCGAGCGTGCCAACGGCGATCACATCAACCTTGGAACCATTTCCCACGCGCATCGTCACTTCGTCCTTTGCCAGCCTCCGTCTATTCCGCAGTTCCTGTTTTGAGTTGCAAATATGAGCAACCGCACCGGTATCAAATACCCAGGCACTACAACGAGAGTTGGTAAGGTACACATCAATAACATGTATATCATATATACCTTGTTTGTTGTTGGTCGCCTTCTTGTCAGCCAAATACTTGGGGCAGTTCCGCTTCCAGTGTCCAGTTCCCTTGCAATGAAAACACACAGTTTCTGGTTTGGGTCCAGCCTTGGGTTTCTTCACGAGAGGAGCAACTGCTTTGCCACTCTTCTTGGAGTTACCCTTCTTACCCTTGCCATTTTTCTTGAAACTAGTGACTTTATTGACCATCAACACTTGATGCTCCTTCTGAATTTCAGACTCAGCGGCTTTCAGCATCGCAAACAGCTCGGCGACTGACTTGTTCATCCCATGCATGTTATAGTTCAACACGAAGCTCTTGTAGCTAGGTGGCAATGATTGAAGAACTCTGTCAGTGATAGCCTCTGGCGGAAGGGGCATCCCCAATTCAGCCAGACGGGTGGAGTACCCAGACATTCTGAGTACGTGATCACTGATAGACCCGTTCTCCTCCATCTTGCAAGCATAGAACTTATCAGAGATCTCATATCTCTCGATCCGGGCATTCTTCTGAAAGATAAACTTCAACTCCTGGAACATCTCATATGCTCCATGACGTTCAAAACGTCTTTGAAGTCCCGGTTCTAAGCCATACAATATTGCACATTAAACTATTGAGTAATCTTCAGAACGAGCCTGCCAGGCGTTCACAACGTCTAGAGACTCAACTGGAGCGGGTGGATCACCAAGCGGTGTATCAAGGACATAAGCCTTCTGGGAAGCCGTAAGGATAATCCTTAGATTACGGACCCAGTCCACAAAGTTACTTCCATCATCTTTCAACTTAGCTTTCTCTAGGAACGCATTAAAAATCAGGGGTGCTACTGCACGAGCCATGATCTACAACATAAATTTTGCAAAGACAACTTAGACTATTGTTCATGATAATGAGTTTAGTTAATCATATTACTTAAAAACTCCCACTCAAATTGACATCCCTCCGGTCATTCGAGTGTAACATGATCCAAATCCACCAACTCAAGTCCGATCATCACGTGAGTTGAGGTGGTTTCAATGGTGAACATCTTCATGTTGATCATATCTACTATATGACTCCTGTTCGACCTTTCGGTCTCTTGTGTTCCGAGGCCATGTCTGTACATGCTAGGCTCGTCAAGTTTAACCCGAGTGTTCCGCATGTGCAACACTGGCTTGCACCCGTTGTATGTGAACGTAGAGTCTATCACACCCGATCATCACGTGGTGTCTCGAAACGACGAACTTTCGCAACGGTGCACACTCAGGGAGAACACAATTTTATCTTGAAATTTAAGTGAGGGATCACCTTATAATGCTACCGTCGTCCTAAGCAAAATAAGATGCATAAAAGGATTAACATCACATGCAAATCATAAGTGACATGATAGGGCCATGAACTTGTGCTTTTGATCTCCATCTCCAAAGCACCGGCATGATCTCCATCGTCACCGGCATGACACCATGATCTCCATCATCTTGATCTCCATCAACGTGTCGCCATGAGGTCGTCGCGCCGACTGTTGCTTCCACGACTATTGCTAACGTTTAGCGATAAAGTAAAGCTTTACATAGCGCTTAATGATTGACACGCAGGTCATACAATAATTAAAGACAACTCTATGGCTCCTCCCAGTTGCCGTACTCATCGACATGCAAGTCGTGATATTCTATACAACACATGATCATCTCATACATCACATATATCTCATCATGTAATTGGCCATATCACATCACAACATACCCTGCAAAAACAAGTTAGACGTCCTCTAATTGTTGTTGCAAATTTTACGTGGCTCCTACGGGTTTGCAAGAACTGTTCTTACCTACGCAAAACCAGAACGTGGTGTAGTGATTGCTTTTTGATCTTCTAAAAGAACCCTCTTCATTGAAATCAATTCAACTAAAGTGAGAGAGACAGACACCCGCTAGCCATCTTTATGCAACGAAGTTACATGTCAGTTGAAGGAACCGGTCTCTCGTAAGCGTACGAGTAATGTTGGTCCGGGCCGCTTCATCTCACAATACCGCCGAATCAAGTATCAACTAGTAACGGCAAGCAATATGTATACACCCACGTCCACAACTCGTTTGTGTTCTACTCGAGATCTCATCTACGCATAGACCTAGCTCTGATACCACTGTTGGGGAACGTTGCATGGGAAACAAAAATTTTCCCACGCACACACAAGATCTATCCATGGTGATGAGCATCTATGAGAGGGAGAGTGAATCTACATACCCTTGTAGATCGCTAAGCAAAAGCGTTAAGAAACGCGGTTGATGTAGTCGAACGTCTCCGCGATCGAAATTGCAAGTCGTCCCTCGATCCGATCACGAACTAGTGCCGAACGGACGGCACCTCCGCGTTCAACACACGTACGGCTTGATGACGCCTTCACCTCCTCGATCCAGCGAGCGAGGGTGAAGTAGTAGATGAGTTCTGGCAGCACGACGGCGTGGTGATGGTGGTGAGGAACAATCTCTGCAGGGCTTCGCCAAGCACTACGGAGATTATGACAGGAGAACTAGAGGGTTAGGGTTGCCGACACACGGCTTGGGAAATCTTAATGTGTCCCGTGTGCTAGCCCTGCCCCTCTATTTATATGTTGAGCCTTGGGGTCTAAACTTGGAGTAAAAGCCTCCTCCAGGTCGGTTTTGCCCGCACAAGGTCGGTTTGGCCCGCAGGGAAAGAGTCCAACTCGGATCCCTGCAGTACCGCGCACAAGCGGTAGTACCGCTCACGAGCGGTAGTACCGCTTGAGCGGTAGTACTGCTTCACACAAGCGGTAGTACCGCTTATGCGGTAGTACCGCTTCACACAAGCGGTAGTACCGCTTACGCGGTAGTACTGCCTTACCAGCAGCAAAACTTCCTTTTGCACTTTCCAATACCTCGTGGGCTTTACCCCTTTGGTTCATATAAAGTGTTGCTGCACCCGAACACTTCGGTAAACATCCGGAACCCCTTCCGGTGAATCCGGAACCCTTCCGGAGATCAAAACACTATTATCACATATATCAATCTTTACCTCCGGACTCTTCCGGAGATCCTCGTCATGTCCGGGATCTTATCCGGGACTCCGAACAACCTTCGGTCACCAACAAAATAACTCAACTATACTAATCGTCACCAAACGTTAAGTGTGTAGACCCTGCGGGTTCGAGAACTATGTAGACATGACCGATACGATCAATAACCAATAGCGGGACCTGGATGCCCATATTGGCTCCTACATATTCTACGAAGATCTTTATCGGTCGAACCTCTATGTCAAGGATTCAGTTAATCCCGTATGCTGTTCCCTTTGTTCTTCGGTATGTTACTTGCCCGAGATTTGATCGTCGGTATCTCTATACCTAGTTCAATCTCGTTACTGGCAAGTCTCTTTAGTCGTTCCGTAATACAAGATCTCGTGGCTAACACTTTAGTCACATTGCTTGCAAGGCTCATTGTGATGTTGTATTACCGAGTGGGCCCTGAGATACCTCTCCGTCATACGGAGTAACAAATCCCAGTCTTGATCCATGCCAACCCAACAGACATCCTCGGAGATACCTGTAGAGCACCTTTATAGTCACCCAGTTACGTTGCGACGTTTGATACACACAAGGTACTCCTCCGATGTCAGGGTGTTGCATGATCTCAAGGTCATAGGAACAGATACTTGACATGCAGAAAACAATAGCAATAAACTGACACGATCATATGCTACGTTCGTAGTTTGGGTCTTGTCCATCACATCATTCTCCTAATGATGTGATCCCGTTATCAAATGACATCTCATGTCTATGGCTAGGAAACCTTAACCATCTTTGATTAACGAGCTAGTCAACTAGAGGCTTACTAGGGACACAGTGTTGTCTATGTACCCACACATGTATTTGAGTTTCCAATCAATACAATTATAGCATGGATAATAAACGATTATCATGAATAAGGAAATATAATAATAACTAATTTATTATTGCCTCTAGGGCATATTTCCAACAGGCCCCACCTACATAATGGTCAACTTAACAGTCAAAATTAATGGAGTTAACTTTTCCGCCACGTCTGTCTGATAGACGGGCCCCGCTTGTCATAGATACGTTTGAATCGTAATGTGTACTAAATTTTGTTCATTTATACGTATACATATGTAAATGATAGTTTATTGTCTACACTACCGATATCCGAAACATTCGTTTGAACATTTAACTTACTTGTTCTTTTACTAGATGTGCTATTTTGTTTCTCGGTGCAAATTTTATTTATACTATTGTTCAATTGTCTATTCACTGGTACGACGGAGGTGGTAAAATTGTACACATAACTATTGCTATTGTCAGCTGGCATTTATTTTGCATATGTTATCTACAACCTAGTAGTTATTTGGGATCTCAAGATGGAGGATCATTAATCATGTCCCTGATGTTGTGCTTGTCTAATTCAACACACTATTCTCAACTAGCTATCTCAATAGCCTCAATCTGAGGCAAGGCCATATCATCAAAGGGGGGTGGGGGGGTGGGGGGGGGGGGGTACTAGGATGTTGGAGTTGAGGCCCAAGGATCCATAACTCTACAGCTTCCTAACGACTTATATCATGCATATTCCTAAACATGCACATCATGATGAGCATGATTCTGATGTTGGACGTGCTGGATCTCCAAATGCAGGAGGCAATCTTGTTTGAGTGGAGGCTTGCTAGTTGGGGTCTGTGTTGTCTGGAACATCATTTATCAATGGTCATGTTGAACAGTTTGAACTATTTTTTATTTGTGGTCTATAACACGTTTTTGCTGAAAAGTTATGCTATTTTTTTGTTATATATTTCAGTTTATTATTTGGATTCAGTGTGATTAAGTTGCAGGGCTAATTAGCAAATAGGAGGGGCAGGTATGTATTAGGAAAAAGCTAGAAATTGAGGCAGTTATTTGTATGATACCGTGTGCGGTGCAAAACTCATCGGAAGCGGTTATTCGTGCGAAGCCGCCTGTGCCGTATGTTACATTGGAGCGGTTGCCCTAACCGCCTTGGCTGTTCTGATTACTAGATGGTACCCCGCGCGTTGCTGCGGGAATTTGTAATTGAGAGTTGCTGCAATGATAAATGTTGAAAAATCATGAAAGCAAACATGATACCTGCTGACTTGATGGAGCGTGTGCTCGTGTGGTGCATGCTTGCCATGTACGTTCTGTTTGGCCTTAAGTGGGGTTTGGCTACTGATTAGTAGGGTGGTTCAACAGTATGTATGTAGTCAAGATTTTGAAAGCAATTTAATAAAAAAATGATATGATGTATCCTTGTTTTCTACCATTTGCACACTTAACAGGAAGTAGAACGTAGTGCACTTGCTGATTCCATATCTGAGTACATGCATAAGATCATACGTTAGTAGTAATGATAGTTTGGCCGGATTACAATTTGAGCCATTACATAACTAACTGAAACAGAAGGCATTGTAGTTCACTGGTGCTTGTACATGTGCTTTATGATGTCCTGCATGCTGTAAAAAAAGAGAATTGTTGGTAAGGATATCCTTATGTGATCAGGCTAACATAGAGAATTATTGGTAAGCAGTTAACGACCTGTGAAGCAATCCAAGCAGCCAAAGACCAATACGTTCAGCATCTTTTGATTCCTAGTGCAACGTGAGAAATTGGAGAACAAAATCATCAGGATAGGAATATTGAAAGACAAAATAGGGAGTATGCACCTACATACAGCAGAAGGCCGTTCCCAGATGTGGATGCGAGGAGGCGTCCATGTTCGATGACTGTGGCGGTACAGAGGGGGTTTTAACTTTTAAGCACAGTTTTCTCCACAACTGAAGGGTAATAGAGGCGGAGATAATGAGGGGTCATCAATGGAGTGGTGCGTGCGGCCGTTTCATGGGCATTTGTGGCATGGTGGTGGAAGGGATTGCGGGAAAAAAAACGGCAGCGGGAAGATGAAGGAATGACCTCGAGTGAATGCACAGTGGCGGAAGAGCTAGTGGTGGTGGCTGGCAGGGGGGCCGTCGGGCGTGGCGGCTCGCCGGGGGACGCCGCCGGCCACGACGGAAGGGTTAGCAGCCACGGGCGCGTTCTGGATGGAGGGAAGCATGGGTGGTGGAGGCTGCTTGTACAACAGCATGGGCGGCAGCGGCTGCCCAGGGATCGCCGGGGAAGATGACGGAAGGGCTCCTGGTGGGCGGCGGCGGCTGGCCAAGCGAGAGATGCAGGCGATGGGGAAGATGACGATGGCTATTTGTTTTGTTCTGCTATACTATGGGCTTTTCATGGGCTTGAAACCTGCAAACAGCAGGGCTTTAAAGATGTAAATGTTGGAACAACCTAGGAGGAGGAAGAAGACTTACACACACAAGGTCATGGAAGAAGAAGATACACACACTTTGGCACACACACATAATGCCTTTTCTCTTGTATTTCCTCTCTTCACGCACACTGAAATGGATTACATGTATGGACTTAAATAGCCAGACTCACATAGGCTACACGCAGCCACTAACCCCACTACTACTATGCACACACGCACACACCTCTGCATGCATGCACCCACTCAACGGCCAGCCACACACATTGGCTTGATCCGTTAATTACTGAACTGAATTTGACCACTAATTCACACGTACAAGCTTGAGTCATCTCCAAATTTTCTGCAGAACATGGTTAAGAGCTCACGCAGCCGGCGCATGCCACAACTGATTGTGCCCGCTTCTTTCTCCACCTCTTTCTGCTACGCAACTTGGCCGCTCGGACTCCACGGAGCTTGATGCATGCAGCTAACATATCCATGCAAACTACTAACAAGCTCAACGACACACACTGCTGACTTGCATATACGCACACGATCTCTTCTCTTCGTGATTACATGCCCGCAGCCAAGCTAGTGACTCGACGTGACAACATGCATGACACTAAACTAAATAAATATGATGAAAACCAAAGCAACAAGGTTAACTCTAACAGTAAACAGCCTTCGCGTACAGGCCAGGCAAAACGAATCGAGCAACCAAGGCACAAGGGAGAGGCGGGACGCTGCTATCGGGAGCAGCGACCGATATAGGAAGCGGGACACTGCGAGCTGGAACATAGAGGGTGACGTGGCTTCACCACAGGCCAGGAAAATCAGTTAGTGGGGGGCTCCTATTTAGATATAGAAGATTAGTGATGCTAGCTTTGAGGCGGAACGTGGAACCGCCGTCGGCCCATGTACGGAAACTGCCTCCAATTCTTGATTCCATACTAGTGTCTCCACCTTACAATTCATCCATATACACACAAAATTTAGGGCTATACTATTATTGCAGTCCAATATGAATTTAAACTAAGAGCCTGAGTGGTGACAAAGTAGGGAACATATGCTATCTGGGCTTGCCCTTGTGGCACTTTTTCTTCAGGTGCTTACGGTGGACTGAGAGACATTCCGCAGCCGGCAACATTCCCAAGTCAGGGTGAACAATCACAAGTGATTACACCGGACTGTCTGAGTTTGGGGCAATAATGCTTGGCCGGTCAGCTGATGCACTTTGTGGTGGCCAGACAGGGAGATACCGATTGTTTTTGATCCTCCGTCTATGTTCATGATTCCCACTGGCTTGCCGAAACGCAAGTTTTCAAGAAAAGAAGAATTTAGTCATATCATTTGTCATTCTGCCAAATAATTGTCAGGTAGACATACTAACATGGTTCACTGTGAATAGATTTTGTTTGCCAGAATATTTCATGACTCAAGGTAATGATTTACTGCATGGCGTGTCAACCTACTAGGCCTTCATTGAATATTTTGGTTTCCATTGTTCAAAAAATATTTTTGTTCTCAGAATAATCAATCAGTTCCGCAGATTGACTCTTGAGTCATGAGCAGTGACCGAAGAATACGAGACTGAAAATATCTGTGTCTACCCTTACATTTTATGGAAGACCATTGACCTGGACTAGAGTTTAAGGCATGGCCAATGGTACTAAACAGTTTAATTAACTCTGAAAATTCCTCCCAATTTTGTCATATTTAAGTTCCTTCATTTCAACCTACATGCAAGAAATGACATCATCAATTTCCACTAGTAGAAAACAGACCTTTTGTCCACATCATTAGTCCCGGTCTGGTTTTGAACCGGCACTAATGTGACCATTAGTCACGGTTCGTGACGGGCATCATTAGTGCCGGTTCGTTCCGGACCTTTAGTCCCGGTTCGTGGCACGAACCGGGACTATAGGCTCACCTTTAGTCCCGGTTTGTGTCACGAACCGGGACTAAAGATGCCCCTATATAAACCCTACCCCGAGCTCTCTCTTCTTCCCCTTTCCTCTCCTCTCTGTTCTTCCCCTCTTCCTCGAGCTCATCCTCCATTTTTGCCAAAATTTGTCAAGATTTGGAGGCACCCCATCGATCCAAGTGTTCACAAAGGTTAGCAACTTTGTCCTTTCATCTCTCATTGCTAGATTAGCTCTTGCAATGCTCTATAAGTATAGTGATTTGTGGGTTTTAGTTTGGGAGTATTTATATGTGGTAGTTTATCTGATTTATATGCAATTTGAGCTCAAATTAACTTCTTACTTTGCATGTGTAGGTGTGGTTTACTTAGTGCCTTTCCGTCCCCGTCCTAACCACCGTCGATCGCCCGCACCGTCCCGTCGCCGGCACCACCTTGGTGAGCCTCTTGTTCTTATCCTTTTTATAAAAAAAATCATGTTTGTAAGATTTAGATAGTTACTTGTATAGTTTTCTTACCTATATGGTTGTTTGTTATACATAGTGGCATGGTTTTGATATCCGTCCCTGTCGGCCCTTGTCCGGTTTATGATTCGGATGTGGTATATACTCTCTTTTATAACTGTTTGTTGCATTTCGTGTTTATGACAATTATGCCCATCAAGTTGACATAGATATTTTTATCTAGGAGGTATGTGAACCGGAAATTGCAACCGACATAGATATTCTTGTCAAGAAGTTAAATTTAGTTGAAAAAGAAAACGAGTATTTGAAAGAAAAATTGAAAAGAGTTGAAGAAGAGAAGATGAAACTGGAGTTGTATGTTGTCGATGTCGTCGATGATCACAAGATCAAGATAGATGCAATGCGCTTGAAGATTAGAAAATTTAAAAAATATGCCATTGATAGTGAGGCTTGGTATCACTATGCTGTTGGATCAATTGTTACCTTAGTTGCGATCTTGATCGCATTTGTTGTTGCATTTAAATGCTTTAGCTAGAGAGTTTGTATGTTGTTTTATGAGAACAAGTGTGTATGAACTTGTATTAATTTGGTCTTTTCGGTGTTGTGTAATGAAGATGAGCCGGCAATGGATGTACGATGACCGATGCTCTTCCCAGTTCATTAATGGCGTGCATACTTTTCTGGTTGCGGCTGAGGAAAACAAGCGGGCGGATGGTTTTATGCATTGTCCATGTGCTGGCTGTAAGAATGATCGAAATTACTCTAACTCAAGAACCATTCACGTCCACCTGTTTGAGTCCGGTTTCATGTCTGACTATAACTGTTGGACCAAGCACGGAGAAAGAGGGGTCCTAATGGAAGAGAATGAAGAAGAAGAGGATGACGACAGCTATCCTGGCCATGGGTTCCATGAATACGATGGTACAACAATGGGGGAAGAAGCTGAGCCGGCAATGCGGGAAGGAGCTGAAGAAGAGGCATCAGATGAGCCCGCTGATGATCTTGGTCGGGCCATTGCCGATGCAAAGAGAAACTGCGCAAGTGAAAAGGAGAAGCTGAAGTTGCAGCGCATGTTAGAGGATCACGAGAAATTGTTGTACCCAAATTGCGATGATGACAAGAAAAAGCTGGGTACCACACTGGAATTGCTGCAATGGAAGGCAGAGAATGGTGTACCTGACAAGGCATTTGAAAAGTTGCTGAAAATAATGAAGAATAAGCTACCAAAGGACAACGAATTGCCCGACAGTACGTACGAAGCAAAGAAGGCCGTCTGCCCTCTAGGATTAGAGGTGAAGAAGATACATGCATGCCCTAATGACTGCATCCTCTACCGCGGTGAGTACAAGGATTTGAATGCATGCCCGGTATGATGTGCATTGCGCTATAAGATCGGCCACGATGACCCTGGTGATGTTGAGGGCGAGCGCCCCAGGAAGAAGATTCCTGCCAAGGTGATGTGGTATGCTCCTATAATACCACGGTTGAAACGTTTGTTCCAAAACAAAGAGCATGCCAAGTTGATGCGATGGCACAACGAAGACCGTAAGAAAGACGGGAAGTTGAGAGTACCCGCTGACGGATCGCAATGGAGAAAAATCGAGAGAAAGTGGAAGGAGTTTGCAAAGGACGCAAGGAACGTATGGTTTGGTTTAAGTGCAGATGGCATTAATCCTTTTGGGGAGCAGAACAGCAATCATAGCACATGGTCTGTGACTCTATGTATCTATAACCTTCCTCCTTGGTTGTGCATGAAGCGGAAGTTCATTATGATGCCAGTGCTCATCCAAGGCCCCAAGCAACCCGGCAACGACATTGATGTGTACCTAAGGCCATTAGCTGAAGAACTTTTACAGTTGTGGAATGGAAAAGGTGTACGTGCGTGGGATGCGAAAGAACAGGAGGAATTTGACCTACATGCGTTGTTGTTTGTAACCATCAATGATTGGCCTGCTCTCAGTAACCTTTCAGGACAGACAAACAAGGGATACCACGCATGCACGCACTGTTTAGATGATACCGACAGTATATATTTGGATAAATGTAAGAAGAATGTGTACCTAGGGCATCGTCGATTTCTTCAGAGCAGGCATCCCGTAAGAAAGAAAGGCAAGCATTTCAAAGGTGAGGCAGATCACCGGAAGAAGCCTCGCCACCGTACTGGTGATGATATACTTGATGTGGTCAAGGATTTAAAAGTAATCTTTGGAAAGGGTCCTGGCGCACAATCTGTTCCGAATGATGCTGACAATCGGGCACCCATGTGGAAGAAGAAATCTATATTTTGGGACCTACCCTATTGGAAAGACCTCGAGGTCCACTCTACAATCGACGTGATGCACGTGACGAAGAATCTTTGCGTGAACCTGCTAGGCTTCTTGGGCGTGTATGGGAAGACAAAAGATACACCAGAGGCACGGGAGGACCAGCAACATATGCACGGAGAAGACGGCATGGATCCAAAGCAGTTTCAGGGTCATGCCAGCTACGCTCTTACCAAAGAAGAGAAGGAAATCTTCTTCGAATGCCTGCTCAGTATGAAGGTCCCGTCTGGATTCTCGTCGAATATAAAGGGAATAATAAATATGGCAGAGAAAAAGTTCCAGAACCTAAAGTCTCATGACTGCCACGTGATTATGACGCAACTGCTTCCGGTTGCATTGAGGGGGCTTCTACCGGAAAACGTTCGATTAGCCATTGTGAAGCTATGTGCATTCCTGAATGCAATCTCTCAGAAGGTAATCGATCTAGAAATCCTACCAAGGTTAGAGAATGATTTGGTGCAATGTCTTGTCAGTTTCGAGTTGGTGTTCCCACCATCCTTCTTCAATATCATGACGCACGTCCTAGTTCACCTAGTCGAGGAGATTGCCATTCTGGGTCCTGTATTTCTACACAATATGTTCCCCTTTGAGAGGTTCATGGGAGTCTTAAATAAATATGTTCATAATCGTGCTAGGCCAGAAGGAAGCATCTCCAAGGGCCATGAAACAGAGGAGGTCATTGAGTTTTGTGTTGACTTTATTCCTGACATTAAGCCGATTGGTGTTTCTGAATCGCGGCATGAGGGCAGACTGGGTGGAAAAGGCACGCTAGGAAAGAATTCACTAATATGCCGGGACGGGCATTCTTTGGCGCAAGCACACTACACAGTTCTACAAAGTTCCACCTTGGTGGCTCCGTATATCGAGCAACACAAGAATATTCTACGCTCCAAACACCCGGAGCAGTCTGACGACTGGATTACACATGAACAAACGGTGACTTTCTCCATTTGGTTGCAGACACGTCTCATGCATGAGGACACTGTTGAAGATGACCTGTACTTGCTGTCCAAGTTACCATCTTCGACTATATTGACTTTCAAAGGGTACGAGATAAATGGGAATACATTTTACACGATCGCCCAAGATAAAAAGAGCACCAACCAAAACAGTGGTGTCCGCTTTGATGCAGCAAACATCAATGGGCCAAAGGACACATATTATGGTTACATAGAAGAGATATGGGAACTTGACTATGGACTTGGTTTGAAGGTCTCCCTTTGTTTCGGTGCAAATGGGTCAATCTGACAGAAGGCGGGGTAAAGGAAGACCCGCAGTACGGAATGACAACAGTGGATCTCAACAATCTTGGGTACACAGACGAACCATTCGTCCTAGCCAAAGATGTGGCACAGGTTTTCTATGTGAAGGACATGTCTACCAAGCCGAGAAAAAGAAAAGATAAGGAAGGGAATACATCATACGATGAGCCAAAGCGCCACATAGTTCTTTCAGGGAAAAGAAACATCGTGGGAGTGGAGGACAAGACAGACATGTCAGAAGATTATGAAAAGTTTCATGAAATTGCTCCCTTCAGAGTGAATGTTGACCCGAGCATCAAGTTAAACGATGAAGATTGTCCATGGTTACGACGCAAAGGGACACATGCGAAGAAAAAGTTTTATACCCAAAGATCCCACTCTGGGATGTGACCGGCTTCACCGCCAATTGAGCATCATCCTTTCTATTTGTCTTTTGTTTCTTTCTAAGTGTCTTTGTAAAAATGGAGTTGGAAAAATGAAATATACCGTCGGAAAATGAAAGGATTTCTAGATAGATCAACAAAACACACGGTTTCCCCTGCATACAGCCCGACGGTGGCTCATGAGTGCCCGCATATGAAATGCACCGTCGGACCGTATGCAGGGAATCCGAATGAATTGTATTCGGTCGATGAACTAAAGGATTTCTAGATAGATCAACAAAACACACGGTTTCCCCTGCATACAGCCCAACGGTGGAAATATGAAATGCACCGTTGGACCGTATGCAGGGAATCCGAATGATTTGAATCCGAATGAGTACACACACTAAGTGTCGAACATGTCCGAGAGGTGGGCTATATATAGGGTCGTGTGCCTCTTTAGTCCCGGTTGCTAGCACGAACCGGGACTAGTCGTTATAGTGCTGATCCAACAGCTCACAAGCGCTTGAAAGAAACACACGATCCATGTGCTTCTTCCTGATTGGTACGACCTTCACCCACATAGAATGTGCTAAAAAGTTGAGAGGGTTACGGCAAAAACTGGATGCACTTCGTGTACAAAATGGACAATCTCTTTCGAAGTATCAGGCTTTCAGACGAAAACTCGTCTGTTACAAAGGCATTTCATTTTTTTAAACTTATTTTAACTCCAGACTTTTTGTGCGCTCAGTATGCACCATTCGAAGCCACGCCATTAATTTTCAACCATTTCTGACTTCATTTGCGATTTTTCATGCATTTACTGATTTTTTTTTAGCTAAATGACCCTGAAATTGGTAAGCACTACAAATGAAGTCTGAAAAGGTTGAAAGTTGGCATGGTATCATCATTTCACCCACATAGCATGTGCAAAAAAGTTGAGAGGGTTACGACAAAAACTGGATGCACTTCGTGTACAAAATGGACAATCTCTTTCGAAGTATCAGGGTTTCAGACGAAAACTCGTCTGTTACAAAGGCATTTCATTTTTTTAAACTTATTTCAACTCTAGACTTTTTGTGCGTTCAGTATGCACAATTCGAAGCCACGCCATCAATTTTCAACCATTTCTGACTTGATTTGCTATTTTTCATTTATTTACTAATTTTTTTGACCTAAATGACCCTGAAATTGAAAAGCACTACAAATGAACTCTGAAAAGGTTGAAAGTTGGCATGGTATCATCATTTCACCCACATAGCATGTGCTAAAAAGTTGAGAGGGTTACGGCAAAAACTGGATGCACTTCGTGTACAAAATGGACAAACTCTTTCGAAGTATCAGGGTTTCAGACGAAAACTCGTCTGTTACAAAGGCATTTCATTTTTTTAAATAACCTAAGTATTACCAAATTAAATATAATGATAAAACACAATAAAATTAAACAAAAGAAAAAATAATCACTGGAAAATCTATTTTTAAAGTAAAGTTATTCACAAACTAGTGATTCACACAAATTTCAAATAACTCAAATTTAAACTATTCAAACTTGAAAACTACTGGCACTAACAGAAAGTTTATATATTTTTTTACCTAAAGCAAAAGGATTCGCAAAGAAACTCTAAATAAAGAAAAAAACAACTCAGAAATAAAAAAATTAAAGCAGAAAACAAAAAAAAATGAAAAATAAATAAATTAAAAAAATCCCGCCTACTGGGCCACGCAGGCCTGCAAGGCCCAGTAGGCCCATAGGGAATCGCAACAGAGGTAGGCCCAGAAGGCCTGCATTAGAGAGGAGCTCAATGCAGTGCCCGCGCCGGGGCTTATAAACTGGTCGAGGCGCCCCTCGACTAGCGAGGTGGGACTAAACTTCCACCGCAGTGCGCCATGCCAGGAACAGGTCTTTAGTCGCGGTTGGTGGATCCAACCACGACTAAAGACCCCCCTTTAGTCGCGGTTGGAGCCACCAACCGCGACTAAAGGGTTTCGCTTCCCGCCGCTTCGACTGGTGAAATTCACCTTTAGTCGCGGTTGGTGGCACCAACCGCGACTAAAGGGGGGTCTTTAGTCGCGGTTGGAGCCACCAACCGCGACTAAAGGTCCTCCTATATAAGCAGCAGTTGAAATTTTTTCATTTTCCCTCTGCTTCTTCGTCTCTTCGACCACTGAACAGAGGAGATCGCCGCCGCGCGCCCCTACCCTTGCCCCTCGTCGTCGCCGTCGTTCGTCCGTCTGCGCCCCGCCGCACCTCGACGCCGCCGTCCGTCCGCGCCGCCTGCCCCGAGGCCGTCGCCGCCCCCAACGCGCCGCCGTCGCCATCGCCGCCCCCGACGCGCCGCCCCCCGTCGCCGCCCCCGTCGCGCGCCGCCCCCTCCTCGAGCTCGCGCGCCGTCGCCGTCGCCGTCGCCATCGTAGTCGCCGTCGCAGTCGCCGTCGCCGTCGCCGTCGCAGTCACAGTCGCCGTCGCCGTCGCCGTCGCCCCGCTGTGAGCCCCTGCCGCCATGGATTTTTTTTTATAAATGTTAATTAGACGTATATAATGTTAATTAGATGTATAGAAATGTTAGATATTAGGGTATACTAATAATGTTAATTAGATTTATAGAAATGTTAATTATATTTTTTTTAGATGTTAATTAGATGTATAGAAATGTTAAATGTTAATTAGATGTATAGAATTTTTTTATAAATGTTAATTAGATGTATATAATGTTAATTAGATGTATAGAATTTTTTTTCATAAGAATTTTTTCTCGGAGTCAACGATGCCTGGCCCCCATCCTCGTCGTCGACTCGTTCGCGACGACGTCCTGCTTCAGAGGGGCAACGTTCGGGACTGGGCTCCGCCGGGCTGGCACTGGGAGGTGCTACCTTCAGGGGCGCGCAGCTTGGTGAGGAACCCGGCCCCGGGTCCCGTCGTCGACCCGGAGCTTCTTTGGTGGCGTTCGCGTGGGCCACTTTCAGTGCGGAGGCAGCCGGCCCCGCCGGAGGTGGTACGTCGCCGTGTCAGGGAGGAGGACGAGCACGTCCGTCGCTACATGGATGCGTTGGACGTCAGGTTCTCCAATACCTGGCAGGTTCTTCAGGGATCTCACCCGAGCTATGATCCTGTCATAGTTCCTTCTCTTTGGGTGTCCACCGCCCGCGCCTCAGGAACCGCGAGTGAACTAGATTCTTCGATAATATTCGATCTGTATTAGCTAGTGAAAATACTCGAGATGTATTCGAGATTATATTCGATAATATTTGAGACGATTTATTCGAGATTATATTCGATGATGCATATTATATGAATTATTCGAGATGCATATTATGTACTATGATTCAGTTTTTCCTTATTGATTGCATGCATTCTAATTTGAATACTAAATTGTTTTATCTTTCTTCTGGATTAGTTAAATAAAAGCTATGGACAATACCGGCAGAGAAGGAGAAGAGGCTCTGTTCGACATCATACGCTCCAAGAGCCCAGAGCATGAACCTGAAGATGATGACGGCTCGCAATATCTGAACAATTCCGGTGAGGGTTGTATGATGTTTGATGAAGATGAACGAATAGATGAAGGCGACGACAACGATGTTGACGAAGAAAATGTTCTTCAAATAACAAAGACCGGCGAGGTATACTTAATATATAAGCCATCCGGTGATCATTACATGTCTTAATTGATTTGTATGTATTAATGAATCGATCTTTTTTCTTTTAGGCCTCCGGATCGAGCAAATCTTCTACAAGCGACAGGGTAGTTCAAGGCCCGGCCAAAAAGTTGGACAAAGGCGTAAAGTTCAACATCGATTCCATCAAAACATCAACTGGCGAACCGCTTGAACCTAGGAAAAATGCGACCAAGTTCAAGAATCAATGCGGAGTTATTGTCAGGGACCAAATCCCGATCTCCGTTCAAGAATGGAAAAAGCCAGCAAAGGGAGATCGAGCAGGAGTTACTTTTGTCGACGAAAGAGCAAAAGATGTGCTTTGGACTACGCTCATGGAACATTTCACCCTACCAGATAATTTGACAGATGCAGATCTGAAGAAAGTCAGAAACTATGCTCTTAAAAAGATGGCGATCGCATTCAACACCTTCAAGAAAAATACATGGACTAAGTACGTCAAATCCGGAAAGAAGACTCCAGAATTCACAGGAGCACTAGTGAAGGCAAAAGATCACTGGGACGCTTTCGTGAAGTTCAAGGAATCGGAAGAAGCTCAGGAACGGTCGAGAAAAAACAAGATTAATGCTGCGAAAAAGAAGTGGCACCATCATATGGGGCCAGGTGGCTACCAGGTGGCCCTGCCTAAGTGGGATAAATCTGAGCAAGAGATGATTAGTGCAGGGGTCAGTCCAGTTACATTGACATGGCCCCCCAGGTGCAGGACATGGTTTTATGCGCATGGGGGGAAGTTGGACCCAGAGATAGGGCTGGTTATGGTGAAGGCAAGTCTTAAAGAAGTGACAGACGAAATACTTATTGGAATAGAAGAAGCTCGAACGGGGGTGTTCACGCCCAATAGAGAGAACGACGAGCTTACGCGCGCCCTGAAGAATCGTGAACACCCGGGAAGAACACGAGGCAAAGGTGTTGTTCCGTGGTTTGAGGGGTTTGCGGATTGGAACGACGACTATAGAAGCCGTGCGAGAAAGAAGATGCAGGAGGAGAAGAAGAAGAAGGAGGAAGCACTCCGCTTTGAAGGCCTAGAATCAAAGCACCTGGAGTTGGAACGATTTGTCAGGCGGCAGCAGGAGCAGATCGACTCACTCAGCCAGGAAAGGGCGTCTCAGCGACAGCATGAGCAGATCGATCCAGCATTGGATAGCACTGTCCCATCTATGCCGAGAAGCAGCGTGGGTTCTGCCCCGGCCGATATCGATAATGCACTGCTAGCTAGCTACCCTGTGGATGATATCAAAGACAGGACTAACTGTGAGCTACACATGAAAGTGAAGAACTTATCCATGAAGGTGGCGGACGGCTATGCTTTAGCAAATCCCCCTGAAGCAACCTTCCATTGCAATCCCATTCTAGCAGGCTATGCTCGTGTCGGGGTTGATGAAGTGATGTCAGGATATAATGAGCTACAACTTGACATTCTTGGAGGTGACGAGGAGAGAACACTGGGAGAGGCCATACATCGTATCATTCTATGGAAAAAGGATTGCATCGTCTTCCCAAGGCCACCGACTCCTCCTCCTCCAAGTCCGGAACCGCGTCAGCCGACTCCTCCTCCAAGTCCAGCACGGCGTCAGCCAACTCCTCCTCCTCCAAGTCCGCCGGCACCGCATCAGCCGACTCCTCCTCCAAGTCCGGCACGGCGTCAGCCTAAGCAACAGCGGAAGAGAGAGGCCGCAGCTACGACGGCTAGCGGTACAACAGGCAAGAAATTCAAATATGGTCCAGATCTCAAGCCTCTTCCGAAGTTGTCTTACCACCTGACTCAGGAGGAACTCGACGACGCATGTGATGCCCAATTGAAGGTCCATTTTGCACCGAAACCGCCCGCGCCGCCAAAGGAGAAAGTACCTGAGCATGTCTCACAACACTTTATTGATATGGCTGCACCGGCTGACAATCAGAAGGACTCCGACTATGTGCGGTCTATCAAGAAGTCATATTTGGCAGGGCAAAAGGAGTCGAGCTCGAGCTCGAGCCAAGCAGTTGGCAAAAAAAGCGGGAAAACTGTTCCCCAGCTGGGAGAACAGGCAGTGCAATCGATCCCCCCGCTCATTGTACAAACAACTGTGAGTACCGCCGATCGGCTGGTAATAACCGACGATCTTAGAAGGCGGGTTAAAGAGGCCGGTGTCACTGTTGAACAACTCCTAGGCCTTGAGGGAATCCCCGGGATTACAGAGGAGGAAGTAAAATGGCAATATGTCCGCGGCAAACCTCTGGTCTAGCCTGACGAAGTCAAGCTTCTACCAACGAGAATGCACGATTTGCATACGTGGTACATGCAAAAAACAGCAAATACCAATGAAGAGTCCCTCATGGTGAAAGTCAAGAAAAGGCATTACTTCCATAAAAAAGATGTGTGGATTCATTATTCAGAGTTGTTACAGTTATTCAATCAAGACGCACTCGACAAATCTATCGTCAGTTGCTATTGTCTGTAAGTGATTTCTTTCTGCAATTTAAGTCTCTAGCTAGCTAGCTGTGCTCTCGTTCATTACCTGTAATTATCCTCACTATATTCTTTTCTGTGGTATTATGCAGAATGAAGATGTATGAAATGAAAAAAGCTGGACGCTATGGCATTGGGTTCATTGACCCAAATACGGTTAATCAGGCGATATGGGAAGATCAATATCCGAGAAAAGACACAGAGAAATCCCTGCTAGAGTTTTTGAAGCAACTAAACACCCAACCAGAAATACTACTTCCTTACAACTTCGGGTGAGTGTTACTATATCTTGTACTACAAATTCTATTTTTTGCTTAATTACTAGATGTTAATAAGTGTAGTTGATGAGTTATGCACGTGCCCGCTTATTTATACAAAACGTGTGCACATGTAGTTACCACTGGATCTTGTTAATCATTGAAGTTGACAAGGCAAAAGTTGAAGTACTGGACTCACTATATAAGAATCCATCCGAATACGCAACCGTGAGGGGGATGGTCGACAGGTAATTTCAATCATTATCGCACTATGTCGGACTCTTTACTTCATTTCCTGATATCAACTAGTTAATAACTCCTTTATTCATTTTCTTTGCCGGTGGGCAGGGCTTGGGCCAAGTTCGTCAAAGAGGTCCCAGGCGACTGGGAAAAAAAGCTGACATGGGTGCGACCCAAGGTAATTAAGTAGTACTAGCTAGCTACGTCCGTGCATCTCTTTAATTCTAGTTTCAATACCATTATCATGCTTGATTAATTATTACCTGATTGAATTTTATTCTCGTAAAGTGCATGAAGCAGGAGCAAGGGAATGCTTTATGCGCATACTACGTTTGCGAGAACATTCGCATGATCACGTCTGAAAGGAGCAGAAACGAAAGAAATCTTTGGGTACGACGTTTGCCAGAACACTATCCATAAATTTTTTATCATGATCTAGCTAATATATATACACACAACTAATATATTCATCTTGATCTTCTGATTATAGCTGAACGAGATGCGGGGCCAGCTCATACCAACGGCTCGCGTACGAGCAATTCAAGAGGAAATAGCTGGATTTCTGGTCGACTAGGTCATAGATCCCAAAGGAGAATACCATTACAAGATCAAGCAGTAATGCCTGCATATGTAATGATCCGCAAATTGTAGGAGAAATTGTATATACCAAATTGTATATATATATGTATGTGTGAATGGTCGTCGTACGAGAAATTCGATGATATATATATATATATATGATCGGTTCTACGAGAAATTCTATTTATATATATATGCACAACGTGTACAGTATGTAGTAGCGTAATATATGTTTGAAATGAAAAATAATTAAATGGAAAACACAAAATTAAAAGGAAAAATAAACCATAATTAATTCATAAACCCCTGAAGGATTAAAAGGAAAAATAAACCAAAATTAAAAGAATTAAATACTTTTAGTCCCGGTTGGTAATACCAACCGGGACTAAAGGTCCCCCGCCCACGGCACCGGCAGGTGCCACGTGGTGGGCCTTTAGTGCCGGGCCGTGTTGAACCGGCACTAGGGGGGGGGGGGGGGGGGGGGGCTTTAGTCCCCACAACCGGCACTAAAGGCCCTTACGAACCGGCACTATAGGCCGATTCTGCACTAGTGCTCCAAGAAAAACAAATTCAACGTCACAAACATATGGTCCACTTGTTAGAAAATAAAGCACATCATTTGGCACGAGGCCTTATAGGAGTGCATTAAGTAGGTAAAGATGTGGATAATCACATTTGAGCTGCTGCTGCATTTCATGTACCGTTGCTTTTGTTCTCCTACAAGCCCCATGAATATGTTGCTCTCGTTCCCCTTCTGAATGGGTATGGCAAAATGATTGATCAGCCACACAACCATATGCTTAAATAAGAACCATATTTATGCTTAAATAAGAAGAAACCAAAGGCAGGCTACATTCTTCGTGTAATGGGGGAACCAGAATTGGCTGGGGACAAATTGCACGGCGCCAACAAGGATGGACATAGTTGTGCACTAGAAAGTTAATTACATCTCAGTCTTTGAGGGTGATTGTCCACCGGAAGTCCTAATTATTGGATTTTTTTTTGCGGGACTAATTATTGAAGATTGATTCCACTCGTCATGGATTATGTAGTGTCAAGAGGTCAATTTCTGCTTTGCCTGTGCAAAATTTTCACCGGTAATTATATGTGCATAAGATCATGTCACTAGGAGATAGAACACCTGGATTTTTCACGATGGGGATTTCTTTGTATATTTCGTGCAGGGGAACAAGATCAAACTTCTTTTTCGCGAATACGCCTAGTAGCGTGTGTTTATATTGATATAGAGAGAGTGAAACAACAGGCCGGTGTCATGACACGTGCGCTAGGAGGCATGTTCATGACAGCCGTATGAGCAGAGAGAGATGGGGATGCTCAGCCTCAAACACGATTTCAGGTTACATGGCTAAGATTGCTAAGTCCTTTAGCTCCGGCAGTGGCCCATGAGCAGGCTTCATCTTTGATAGCAGCGGCCACGGTTGAGGTAGAGGGAGGGATCTTGTTGAAGATGACCGCATTGCGGTGGCGCCATAGTGTCCAAGCAACAAGGCCAGCCAATGCAGTGAGTCCTCGGCGTTTAGCCACCGACAGCATGGTGAGGGCGATGGTCAGCCAGTCGAAGAAGGCGTCGGCACCATCGGGTGGGTGGGGGGGGGGGGGGGGGGGTGCTAGGGCTGCACCAAATCAGGATCTCGTGCAAAATCGCACACGCGAAGACGCATCCCACAAGGATATGGTGCAGAGTTTCCGGCTCCTGAAGACAAAGAACGCATGCTGGTTCGTGCGGCAGACCACGCCGGGGGAGCCTTTCGACAGACCAGCAGCGGTTCAAGGAGGCAAGATATAAGAAGAACTTGACTGACAACGGCGCTCCGGACTTCCACACCAACTGCCAATGCTCAGGCGTCGTGGATCCGGTGAATAGGGCGGTATAACACGAGGATGCCGAGTATTCGCCGCTCTCCGTCCATCGCCATCGGATGGAGTCCGACTGAGAAGAAAGGGCCACGCGCTGCAATTTATGCCAAATCTCCACATACTCAAGGATGGCCGCTGGTCCGGGCGAACCCTGTATGTCTGAGATCCAAGCTCGATCCAGTAGTGCAGCGGCAACCGTGCGGGTACGCCGCTTCCTGGCTGGAACAAAGGCCAGCAAGGCAGGAGCCATTAGAGAGATAGAGCTACCTTCGAGCCATGGGTCAACCCAAAAACGGCAGGAAGTGCCATCGCTCACAGTCCAGGTGGTGGATGCGCGAAAGAACTGGCTGGCCTCGGTATCGTTGGGAAGCTGGAGATGAGACCATGGACGTGCGCGATCGGTGATTGCCTAGGCAGCTAGAACAAAATAGTACTCCCTCTGCTGAGAATGGAATTTTGGAGCTCGGCCTCTATGAAGGCCGTTTTTTTTTGCAAAATTCAAACATTTTGGTTTAAAAAAATCTGAATTTTTTTTACAAGTATACAAGGATGTGATGTGTATGTGTGTAAGATTTTAGAATGAAATACCTTGAGATGCGATCTGTGCAAAAAGATTAAATTCATGTACATTTGTGATGAATAGTATCATGTGTAGAAATGCCTCAGATTTCTCTTTTTGGACAGCCCTCATTTCAACGTATTTCGTCCTGCAAATTTACACACATATATGTTCTGCCTCCATGTGTATCTGTATTTTTTTAAGAATTTTTTGAAATGTAAAAAAAATATGAACTTTGAATATTTCAAAAACCGTCCTCCATGGAGGCCGAGCTCGAAATGCAATTTTCGCCCCTCTGCCCCATAATATAAAAGGCTAAATAAAATATTTTATTATGGGATAGAGTGAGTAACATTCTGCAAAAGATAACTTGTCCCTCATTTTAAATCGTGTATTCTTCGGTAATGAATTACACATACTTTTGCGATTATTCTCAAAATGTATTTTTAAAGCCCCAACACGAGTCATACTTAATGGAAACGTATATAACCTAATATCATATACGATCGACACATGCTGATAATTGTTTCTATATTTTACAACAATCTGTACCTAAAAAGCATGACACCACCTTAAAATTAGAGACCGGTAGTTGGATAGGGATCATCACTGTTCCGATGGAGTATCTATGTTTCACTATATGATCACTTCTGCAAGCACACCTGACGAAATGAATTTTATTTTCTGTCACTTGAGCACTCATATAATTAAACACCTGTGTACATGCTCTAACAATGATTGATATTGGCACTGTTGGAAATAAATAATATTTCCTCTAATGTACATGAGATTAGCTGTGGTAGTCTTCATGGGTGAGTCCGACATGTGGGGTGTCACCCGCCGCACGGCTGGAAGTAACCCAGATTTGTAGCCCTGCCACACAATATTTATTTCTCGCACGCGGACATGTTTATGTCGCACATGCTTTTACAGTCGTT
The DNA here is from genome assembly GCA_039707655.1 of Elymus sibiricus. Classification (NCBI taxonomy): domain Eukaryota; kingdom Viridiplantae; phylum Streptophyta; class Magnoliopsida; order Poales; family Poaceae; genus Elymus; species Elymus sibiricus. Next base: position 54,073,740 of record CM077667.1, read on the forward strand.
GATGATGCAGAATTCCTAGTGCTTCCTAGTCCTATGAAACAAATTCACTTGGCATTTCATTGAGCTATTCAAACTACTATGATTTGATAGATCAACCATGAAAATCAGTTGGATATGATCTAGGTTTCATCCTCGAAGTACCATACGACAACTTGGGACAAGATGTTGGGTGGTGGAGTGTGGAACCGTGGCGGTCATGGGATTTAGTGTAGGTGTGTATAGGCGGAATGGGGCGATGAGGCATAGGATGGATAGATGAGGTCTAGTGTTAACACATTGTTTCATATGATGGTGACGAAGTGGTGGGTTATACAGAGGACATTGTTGGGTACAGTACATGACCTTTGCTACAAGACAAGTTCCATGTATATAAGAAACCTGTTTGAGACCTCTGATTTGTGGTGAGTTATATCACAATTATTTTGACCATCCGTCAATAATGAACCATAAATGATAGATTATTCTGCGGTAGACTTCCATGGAGCTACCGAGCTTTCACTAAATTTGGCCTTACAATTTCCAACTAATGACAATCCATTTTTTCTTCTGGAATACACATAAGCATGCGTATCATACATCCATAGAGGGGGGGGGGGGGGGGGGGGGTAATAACACCTAGACAATCTGGTTTTCTATATGAAATTTTTGAGAAAAATATGGGGCAATGATGCATAGGAGACAATCACCCACCTAGCTGTCGTGTCCCTGAATCTTGTTTGCTTAGAGCTCACTTGGGATGGTTTTGGCTCACCATGGATGGCTGTGCAATTGAGCAAACTAAGCTAATGATAGCTTTGTTTTCCAATACTTCGTATGTGTGTGTATGTGTGTGTGTTTTGATGAGGAAGACAGAAGATCTGCAGATTTCATTAGAAGAGGAAACCAAAATATGGAATGACATGATTTGTGAGGAAAACTAGGCCGAAAATCACATGATTGATAAACTAACAAGGTTCACTGTGAAGATAGAATATTTTTTGCTGGAATTTTTCATTGCAAGCCGAGCACATTCAATATCCTAATAAAGATGCTACACATTCTAAAGGTAACTGTTTACTGCATGGCATGTCACTACTAGAAAAAGGGTTATAGCTAATATAGACATTAGTGGCGCACTCATGTGTGGTGCGCCACTGCTAAATAGCAGTGGCGCACCACACATGAGTGCGCCACTAATGTTTATATTACTAATGGCGCACCTGGTGTGTGGTGCGCCACTGCTAAGTTTCTCCTGGGCACACCCCCTCCCCAGACTTACCAGTGGCGCACCGTGGTGTGGTGCGCCATTACTAGTTTTAACTAGTAATGGCGCACCACACCCACGGTGCGCCACTACTAAGTTTGACCAAGGTTTGACCCATCCCCTAGACATATCAATGGCGCACTACGTATAGATGCGCCACTGCTATTTCAGGTAACAATGGCGCACCTACACGAAGTGCGCCATTGATATGCACCTATTCATGTCGCAGCCATCACCCACCACACCCCCCGCCACACACATCCTTCTTGAGCGTATCTTATCCACTCCAGACTATCCTCTCTCCCTCTCTCTCTCGAGCTCCCTCTCTCTCTCTCGAGCCCGAGCCCGATCCCCTTTTCGTCCTCTCCGGTCGCCGGCCGATTCCGGCGTGCTCCGGCCGTTCTGGCCACTGCGCTCGTCGCTCCGGGTCCATGCGCCGCCGTTCTACCTCTGCTCCGCGGGGATTCGTCGTCCGCCCGCTGTGTGCGCGGCACGGGCGAACCCTAGCCGCCCCGGTCGCCGGTGGACGGCGCCGTCGTGGACGCTGGTGCTTCCTTCCGGTCCTCCCCGACGCCGCCGTGTTCGCCCCCGTGTGGCCACACCCTGGTGCCTGCTGCGCCGGCGGGGACGGCGTGCAGCGCAACCCCGGCGTGGCGTGGCACCGGTGTGTGCCTTCCTCGCCGTGGCGTGTACCTCCTCGCCGCGTGGGACGGCGTCCGGTGCAACCCCGGCGTCCAATGAGTTCGGCCTCGGCTGCCAAATTTTCCTGGTGAGCCTCCTTCTCTGCCCTTCTCCTTCCTTCTTCCTCTGCCACGACGGGGTGCCCGGCGGCCTCCACGACCTCGCCCACCTCGCCGACAAGATCTCCGTACGTTTAATATCCCCTTGCCCCATCTTACCTGCAACCCCCCTGCTCTGCTTTGTTCTGTTGGCCACCATGGCTTCCCCCAAATTGTGTTCGTCAGCTGGGCAGGTTGGCTACGACAAAATGAAACTATCCAATTGTGAGTGCCTCTCAACCCCAACCTCTGATCAGTACAACTTGGAGGAACATTTCTGCTTTCTGGAATCACATATATGGCAAGGGTTGCTTCCAAATGAATTTGTCCTTACTAGTACATTTTTGGTAGCAGTTGCTATGCTTCCAAGTGAATTGTCGTTAGTTCCTAAGTATGATGTAAAATCAACAACATGGTAAAAACATCAGCAGCAGTTTTCATCTGTCTAGCATGTTTGATCTGATTGTACTGCATGACCACTGTGCAAAACAAAAATCTACAATATGATTGCTGGCTTGCAGCTGTAGTTTTAACTGGTTGTCTCTCAAGTTTTCATTGCACAGCAGTACAATTTTGTCACAGCTACCATGATTCTACATGCCATTTTTATGCTTCTAGCCAAATGCTTAGGGGTAAAATAAAATATCACTATGGGTATGGCCACCATTTTTCCCTGCTGCAATCATGAGCTAGCTGATTTGTCATCAACTTTGCCTTGTGCGTCATTATCAGGGGTTGCTTCGAAATTAATTTGTCCTTACTAGTACATTTTTGGTAGCAGTTGCTGCAAGCAGTTACAATGGGCTAATCCAATTTTTTTGTCAGGTACCTGTTGATGGAGTCCTTATCAGTGGTCACTCCTTCTCCATTGATGAATCGAGCATGATGGTAGAAAATTTATAGCTATTCTTGTACTCTTGTACGCTTGACGGGAGAACATATTGAGTTATGCTTGTACGCTTACTTTTGTCTTTTGGAACTAGTTTAGGTGAAGTATTAAGCTGACACTGCAAGCTGGTTGTTAATTGAAGGTAAACAAAGACCAGAAGTCACCATTTATGATGTCAGGTTGTAAAGTCGCAGATGGCTATGGTACAATGCTGGTGAGTCTGTCTGTACCCTATCAAATGGAGAAAATGTATAGCTACTTTCAGCTTCTGAAACCTTCTGTACTTTCTGATGCGAAGTAGAAGTGCAGTAAACCTCTGTTATTCATATTTTCCCTATGGGGACATAATACATTTTACTTCTTGAATGAATGAGAAGGTATCTTGATGCTATTACGGTTGTCAATTTCCATATTTTTGAAGTTTAGTTTATATGCCCATCACTAAAATGAGGAACTTTGGTGAGTCGTATGGTACACATGTGTAAATCTGCTCCTGAAATGTAGTATTAGTAGAATCACTATGTTACATTTCTCACATTTAAAGAAGAGGCATCTTTTTGTCATACATAATGCTTTTTTGATCGTATGAATTGACATGATTTTATTGTTCTGGAGTAGGTTCGCTTGAAAGGTGTTGCTACCTTCATTGGAATAATTGGACTTTCTGTTGCTGTTTCTGTTCTCTTTGTCCTCTTGGCCAAGAATATTGATGCATACACTAGTAAGAATCACAATTATTCAACACAGTTTCATTCATAAATATTAGAGATGAGGATTCGTATCCTTAGGTTATTGCATTATCAGCAGGATATTAGCTCTCAAAATTTGTGAAATAGCATCTCCAATAGTTGAAGCCTTTGCTTCCACTTTTTAGGTGGGTGGATGGTCTGTGTTTTTTTGTTTCTTATAGAGTAACAGTAATGTTTATCCCATGTCTTCCAATAGTTGAAAGTTCTGAACTTTATGGTCAATATCTAGGTGGGTGTGGATGCCTTTATGGTCTCGATCCTTTTCAATTTCTAATATTGATGGTATTTTCCTCTTGAATTATTTAATTGGATGACAGATGTGGGTAGCAAACTGTCATTGCAAACTCGGGTATTTCGCTACAGTTGTCAGATCATGTTGGCCTATCGAGGATGTCGACACGGGGCTGCGGCGATCACGACGACATCGGGGCTGTCCCTACTGTGATTTTATAAGAACAAATACTATACCTGCATGGTTTCCCTTGTTTCCTAATTTTACTAAGAACAGATGCTATTACGGTTCCTGTTTCTTTCCTTTTCTGATTACTAGAAGATTAGTTTTAGAATTTTCTTTTATTTCCTTGTAATTTTTCTTTTATTGGATACTTGTAAAGACATTGTAATATTCTTATTATAATAAAAATTATGATTCTATTTCATTTTTTGTTTTTAAATTATTTTTCCTTATAGGTTGTTTTCTGTAAATTTGGATTTTTTTTTGTTTTCCAAATACATTACTAGTGGCGCATTTCAGCCCTTATTAGTGGCGCACCTTCCTTTATTACTAGTGGCGCACCTATAAGGCTATTAGTGGCGCACCTAGAGGGAATACCAGTGGAGCACCTAAGGGTTAGTAGTGGCGCACCTGGTGGTGCGCCACTACTATCCGGATTACTAATGGCGCACCAGAGGTGCGCCATTACTATCTGTTACTAGTGGCGTGTTAATAGTGGCGCACCTATAGTGCGCCATTACTAACGAAAACAGGTGCGCCACTAATAGGGCTTTTTCTAGTAGTGGTGTCGATCTACTCGGTGTTCATTGCTCTATGGAATATTTTGGTTCTCAGAATTATCAATCAGTTCGGCAGACGGTCTTCAGTCATGATCAATATTTTTCGGAATGAGAATGCGAGACCGAATATATCTGTGTCTACCCTTGATTTTTCGTGGAAGGCCATTGACCTGGATGAAACTTGTGTCTGAGTTTAAGACATGGTTACGAAACACTGTAATTAACTCAGACCATTCATCCCAATTTTGCAATTTTTAACTTTCCTCATTTTAACCTCCAAGGCAGAAAATGTCATCATCAACCTCCAAGAAAAACAACAAATTTGACGCCACAAACATCCGAGCCACTTGCTAGAAAAGAAAGCACTTCATTTGGCACAAGGGATTATGTGAGTGTATTACTAGGTATATATGGATAATCACATTCCCTTTGCTGCTGCATTTCCATATGCCATTGTTTTTATTCTCCTACAAGTCTGCTGGAATCTGTTGCTCTGTTTCCTCTTCTGAATTGTGTATGTTGGAATTCTTTTTTTTTGCGAAAAGTATGTTGAAATTCTTAAACAAGAAGACACCAAAGAGAGGGTACATTATTGGTAGAAAGGAGAGGAACATACAGGGGACAAATTGCATGGCGCCAGCAAGCATGGACATGGTCATGCACCGGAAAATCAATTAGAACTCAATCTGTGAAGGTCATTGTCCACCGAAAGGTCTAATTATTGAAATTTGATGTCACTCATTATGGATTATGTAGTATCAAGTGGCTCATTTATGAATTTGTCGCTCAAGATCTTGATCGGTGATCCTATGTAAATAAGATACTCTCATGGGGAGATCGAACAATTGGATTTTCCATGCTAGAGGTTTCTTGTGCATATTCCGTGTGGGAGTGGTCCGATCAAATTTTGAGTAGTGATGTCCTGTGCCAAACTAGAAAAGGTTGGAGTAATATTCCGCAAAACAGAAGGTGCCCCTTATTCTGTATTGTTTTTCGAGCTCTTCTTCAGTTAAGTAGAAAAGGTTGGAGTAATAATCTGCAAAAGAGAAGTCGCCCCTTCGTTTATCCTGTTGTATCTAAATCATGTGTTAACGTCGTAGACGTGCGAGTGGCTGGTGGAATAACTGAGTACGCACTTATTCGGCTGCTATAAACAAGCACAAATGAGCGGCGATAATGAAAGGCATATCTGGAGCCATTGAACATTCTCTACGAGGTTGCACCGCCCTGCGAAGCTAGTTGTCCAGTGGCTCTGTATCTATCAGTTCATGGGCAAAAGGCGCATACATATAGTGTCTGGCTGTATTTATTCCCCGTCCTTGGTCTTATCCCTAGTTGTTGAGCTAGATGTAAAAGCACTAGACTAAAAACTCTGCTTTACACCACGAGGGCAACTGCTGCCTGCTGTGTGATTCTCTGTTATGTTAATCTTCCTGAAAAGCATTCCTTGGAGTTGTTAAACTTAAAACGCTTGTGTCGCACGTACATCGGAGAAAGCTACACGGTTTGGTGTGTGTACTTTAGTTTCAGCAAAGCGGTCTTCGCTTCTTAGGCAGAATTGCACTGAGCGTCCTAATGTGTGTGTTTAGCCAGAAGCCACATAATGCCATTTCAGGAAGCACGAGCAACACTTTAACAGCAGTGAAAAACATCTAAACAGTGGGCGATTATTCGCCTTTCACTGTTTCCCCAAATCAGTCAGGTAAGTTTTTACCGTCTGTGTAACTTTCGATATGCTTTGGTTCCTCTTCAGTAATGACTAATACAGGGCAAATGACTAGAAATAAGTTGATAGAAAGTCGATTAACTTTCAGACCGTGCTACTGGACCAGCACAGATATATGCTTACAAAAGGAAAAATGCTACCGGTAATATGAGTACACGATTCATGGACAAATCAGCAATTTGCTTTTTTGCGAACTAAAACTGCGGCTGTTAACATAATAGAGTTGCGTAAAGCAACTGGAAAAGAAAGGGAAGTGCAAGAATGTAGGGTCCTTTTTGTTTCAAGAACATTCTTTTGTTTTGTTTGTAAACTTCCAGAAAGATAATAGAGTGAGTTGTTCATTATCTATTACCCCTATAAAAACACGAGAGGCGGAGATCCATCAAATCTTCACCGTACACACCCTCAGATTCAACGTCCCAGATTCTTTCCATGTTTAACACCAAGCCACTAAACACATCTTAGCGCTAAACAGGAGGATTTGAGTGCCAGAAAATAACTGGTCCTGATTCCATCACCCACGACCCTCCCGACGCCGCTCCTCTAACTCTTCGCAACCTCGCCCCTGCGCCTTCCCAACCGCCCCGCCTACGCCGCCGCCTTCGCCGCCGCACCACGCCGCCGCGGCCTGGCCGCCGCCGCACCACGCACCGCGGCATGGCCGCCGCCTCCGCCGCCGCACCACGCTGCCACGGCCTAGCCGCCGCCGCCACGGAGCCGTTTCCGCCGCCGCGCCACGGAGCCGTTTCCGCCGCCGCGCCACGGAGCCGTTTCCGCCGCCGCGCCACGGAGCCGTTTCCGCCGCTGCGGCCTGGCCGCCGCCGCACCACGCCGCCGTTTCCGCCGCCGCGGCCTGGCGAGGGCGCGGCGGGGCCGCGCCCACACGACGAGGTGTGCGCGCCGCCGCGTAGTAGCTCTTCCGCCGAGACGAGGGCGCGCTTCGGCCGGGCCGACACACGCGGGACCGGCGCTCGCGAACGTGGCCGGACCTGAGACCGTGGCGCGCACTGCCCAATGTACCGGCCTCGCCTCTTCCCGGCCGTCGGTGACCTCTCGGCTGCCACCTCCGGCCTTATCTCCTACGGGACAAGCTACTCTATCCATCGGTACCTAGCCACCACGGCATCTCTTTCCCTCTTAATCCATTCTTCTGTTGTTTGTTTTTCAACCGGAGCAAAATTCATCGCCCTTGCTTGTCATTACCTTCATCATCGTCACTAATTTTGAAAGTTTTCAATACTAACAGCTTCAACAATTCGTACAATTACTTTCTTCCTTTATTTTCTCAACGTCCAATTTTAGAGCTCTAGATATACAAGACTGACCACACATTACCCTGTTTCCTTTGAAAGACCAGTGAGGAAGAATGATACTGTAGTCAAGAAGTTATATGCACACATAATAGATGGATAGAGGGCAAATGAGATACTAAACTGATATGTACGAGTCACCTAATCTGTAACAGCTACGGCTTGATTCTCTATTATTTGGTTACAGATATACTAATCGATGAAAAACAAATTTTAACATTGATTCCTCTAGATCACTCATGCCATAACTAAATTATAGAGTCCATGTGTGTGTGTTTGCATGACCCTACGTTTTTGCATCTCAATTGTTTATATTACATCAGGAATTTCAGGAATTCTAGAGTTCCAGAGCACATATTTTGCCCTGCCTAGAAGATCTTCACAACTCTCTGTGCCCTTCTATGTATGTTCAACATTTCTAATTTTATATCCGCAGATGACTCAGAAAGGAATGGATGTACCACCATTTGCAACAGAAAAACATTCCTCGCTTAAGGACCTAACAAACACAGCTATGGGTGGGAGTGCAAAACTCACGGACAATCAAACGAATTATCCTAAAACTAATGATCCTAAAAGGAGAAGTGTTCAGTCATGGTATGCCAAAATGTCAGATGAGAAGAAAGCGGAATACAACGTGAAGCGTCGTATATCTCGACAACAAAAGAAGGTTGCAGCTCTGGACTCTGCTAGCCAGGACCAATTCTCACAAAAGTTTGTTTCTCCGTTAGAGATAGAACAACACACCCCTTTCAGCGACATAACCAACACACATACAAAAGGTATCCAATTGTCCATCCACTTGTTAGGTCCTTTATACTGACATGACATTTCCTCATTGTTTACGAATAAATTATTCTTTTCAGGTACATGTGCGACCTCTATGGCCTCAATCTCTGCAAATACACCTCAACAACACACTTCAGGTCAGATCGCATTCTTGCTACATTCATTACTTACAGTGGCAGAATTGATTATGCTCACAGCCAACAATGCCATTTACTCACTGTTTACGAGTAAATTATTCTTTTCAGATACATGTGCGACCTCTATGGTCCCAATCTCTGCAAATACACCTCGAACACACGCTTCAGCAGGTGAGATCACATTCTTGCTACATTCATGAATTACAATGGGCAGCATTGTTTATGCTCCCAGTCAACAACAAATAGGAGCACCTGCCAGCAAACAAGGTGGGAAAGGATGGTATGCCAACCTAAGCGACGAAAAGAAGGCTGAGCACCTGAGGAAGCTCCGGACGGCTCGGGAACAGAAGAGGACCGCAGCGCTTGTTCTGAATGTTGATGTACCTCAATCATCCACGCATGAAGGTGATCTGGTTAATAACATCAATCTTTCTTTTGTACCTATCTTTTAGATGGAGATGTCGTCCAACGTGTTTGTACATCGGTTACCTGCTTTACGTATAGATCAACATGGATCAGCACAATCCGGCATCACCCGTATACTAGGTACGCCAACCGGAGGTACAAATATGGAGGAAGATGGTTCCACTGACTGGTTACACACTAATCCGACTTACAAGCGGAAAGTGAGGTCAACGGAGCACGTTGCTGGAATGGATGGACAAGATAGCTTTCTTGTCCCAAGTTTTATCTTTAGGACCTCCATTGAACCAATAGGTATACTGAAAGTGAGCGGGTTGTATTGATCACTCTCTTATATTATGATGTCAATTGGAGTTCACATCCAAACTCCTACTTTTCATATTTTGTTTTCAGATGCATCCTATGAGAAGGAACGCCTTCGTAAAAGGACAAACTACTTCGACATGGATGCGGCGCAGAAAGATGTCGTTTTGTCTAGGAATCGTGGGTACAAAAAGCGAAAGCGGGATCACATTACTGATGGAATATGTGGATCCACAGACCAATCATCACGTAGACCTGCCATAAAAGTGCAGCCATCATACCAAAATTTACATCATGGTATTTCACTTCCTTTCAAGTTGAAGAGGAAGCAATTCCCTATTCGTCTGAGTTTTGCAATGACCATAAACAAAGCCCAGGGGCAAACCATCCCAACTGTTGGCATTTACCTTCCGGAGCCTGTATTCTCGCACGGTCAGCTTTATGTTGCACTGTCAAGGGGTGTTTCAAGGCAGACAACTCGGGTTCTGGCAAAGCCAAATAAAGAAATAGATCAAACGGATAAAAGCACCAAGAACATTGTGTACAGAGATGTCTTGGAGGGATAACACAGGTTTGCTCTCCAAACTTTGGATTCCTTGTATGGTGCCTGTACATATGATAACAGCACCAAGTGCTTATCCTGTATTCATTTTGTGGTTCCCAGTCCATAAAAGTTAGAGGATTGCTTCGTTCTTTTCTGTTAAACCGCAAATATTGTTTGGGTCTTCCACGCCTTGTCATTATTGTGTCTCATTATTGTTCGTGTGATCCTATCTCTACTGAACCATGTAGATAAAATGCCCTTCCAATGTAATAGTAATATTTTATGAATGGACAAAAACGGCATCATTATTTCTGTTTTTTCACACTGTATGTAGTTTGTCACTTCCTTTTGGCTCCTTGATATCGTAAGAACTTTGTAATAATTTTGGGCTGTGTGTATCTTCGGATGTAGGGCAAGGGAGGCTTCTCTTCCATTGTCTAAAAAACTAACCTTCTATTTTAGAAAATATCCCTGCAGGTTACAAACCTAACTGATTGCTTGATAGTTCTTATTTGAACTGCCAATATTTGTATCTTAATCTGGAGTAAACAAGCCATATCATTATATCATCTTACTATTCTTAGCACTGCATTGATAAGCACCCCATTCTTTGAAAATGTAGAGTTTTATCTTATTATAGGTATTGATACCAGCACCATTTTGGGTCAGCTTTCCTGAAACGGCTAGGTTGGCCAATTTCCTGCTAAAGCCAGAGTCAGTCAATTTCCTGCTAAAGCCAGAGTCACTTGGCTCAGTGATCACTGAAAAATCAAGGCTCTTGATTCTATGCTCTCCATCTAATCCAACAGGCTCTGTGTATCCTTGGGAGCTGCTTGAGGAGATTGCTCCTATAGTCCTAGGCTCCTGGTCTGCACTTTGACCTTTTGTATGTTATTCATATTATTCAAGATCTTTTGCGTCAGAAGTTCGTCACTATTGTTGATGCATCGTGCTTTTAACGATTTTTGCAGGTTCTATCTGATGAGATTTATGAGCATATCATCCTGCTAAACACACAAGCTTTGCTGCATTACCTGGAATGTATGACAGAACATTAACTCTAAATGGGTTTTCTAAGGTAACACGGTTGTTTTAATTTTATTCTCTCTTTGTGATGATGAATGCAATAAATACCAATAGAGTGGAACATAATCCTCATATTATTAGATCAACTATTAGTCAGTACTTGGATTTGAGTAATCAAAATATGCCTTGCATAAAGAAGATGAGGGAGTATAAATTTAGGTGTTCTTTCAAGAGTTGATAACTGAAGAAACTGAGTAAAAGTATTGCCATAGTGTGTGACATACCAATCTGCAACATTTCGAGCCTATACTTTATAGGTGCTAAAAAAATTGAAACTTGCTGTGTGTCACCACTTCTGGTTGAATATAAAAAATACCTACAAGTAACTCATTTGCGTGTGCATGAAATTGTTGCATATGGTAACTGATGCTTCATCTTGTTGCAGTGCTGATTCTATATCTCAAGCAAAGCAGATTCTTGCCTCGATACCTGGAGGAGCAAGAGGAGCATACAGCCATAGCCAGGTAATCGTGTCATTCAAAGATCATTGGTGACAAAGGTAATCGTTTCATATCACCCAAGCTGGAAAATATGAGGATCTTCTCCAAGCCGGACCTGAGCTCAATGCAACAAGAACAACATCAATTGAAGCAACACTTCCTGTATATATATAATGTATTCTAAGCCTTGGATCGAGCTCATGCGTGAGGCTAATGTATTGTGAGCCTTTTACTTTGAAATGTGTGATAATGATGTGTCAGAGTTATGGATTGTGGAGACCAAATTTATGTGACAATTCTGTAATGTGAGGCCTAATTAAGTGTAGGTCTGATTATTTGGTTTTTTAACATATACTACTCTTTTCTTGATTTGTAATATTTTCTGGTGCAACCAAACTATCTTTATATGCATGTTATTCTCACATATACTTGTATATTAGTCGAGACGTGCATTTGCACGTGCATGTTTACTAGTCTAGAAAAAACAGAGTGAGTTGCATCCTCATCTGTCACATTATTCTCTTATTTGCCGGCAGAAACTATCTTGGGCATCTGCTTTAACCTCACCTTTGTTGTGCAACTTCCAATGGGAACATACCTGCGCGACTTTCTTGTGCATTCCGTGACATAAGATGTTTGTTACTGATTATGTCACACCGGTGATGAAATGTGACGTGTGAACAGTCATTCTCCTTCTGGGAAAACCGTCGGCTGAATAATAAGTCTATATACGGATTTAACAGTTGGAGAAGTCGGAGAAACCACATGCACACAGGGAAAACAGAGATGGAGGCTCATCTTAGATCTGGCAATGATTTCTTTCACTTGATTATATATGATACAAGGCGAAAGCAGCTGCAGCTAAATCACAAGCAACCACACAAAAAGAGTGGTAAAAGTAAAACCATATTCCAAGAAAAGCTTCCTGGGGGCTCTCCCTGCCGCACATCCATTGACAAAAACCTGGAGGCTCTCTGTCAAAATCCACAGCCCCCTGTTGGGCTGCTCATCATAGTACACACTATTCCAGGTGCCTTTCAGCATGTTGGAAGACATGAAAAAGACAGAGCTACTGACCAAAATAGAAGCAGATGCACCAGTGTTTAGGGGGAGGGAGGGATTGATGAAGATGAACTGCCCTGGCCGTCCTATTATAGCCAATCCAAACGACTAGCCACATGTTACCTTGCGAGAGTGCTGGTGGTGGCTGGGTACTGGTGGTAATCCATGGCGGCGTGCTCCGTGGGATCAGCAGCTGCTTCGTGGACGCACGGCGTGTATGCGCCGTAGCCGGCGTTGTCGCGGACCTTGCTGTGCCACGGCGTTGTTAGAATAAGCCGTGCCCAGGTCTGTGGTGACCGGCTGGAGCACGGCCAGGCCAGGTCTGTGGCGACTGGGCACGTGAGTCTGCGTACGTGAGTCCGTGTGCGTGCGTGTGTTGGAGTTTGTTAGCTTACCGTGTACGTAGCTGGAGGTGCTGTGCATGCAGTAGTGAGGCCGTCACGATCAGATGGATCGAGCCATGTCGAGCGCGTCTTGTGCGCCTCGTGCGCGCGGCCAGATGGTGCCGCGTCGAGCGCGTTTGTGCGCGTCGTGCGCGCGGCCGGATCAAGCGGCAGAGTGCAGAGTGGAGGGCACATTTGCAGCGCGTATAAGACTCTCCGTTGTATGCTGCTGCCGATTGGGCGAGCCAGTTTGTGCAGAGAGAAAAATTAGGCCGTACGTGCGGCTAGGCGTTCGAGCGCCGAACAACTTCTGCTGTCTCCTGCTTCCTCTTCTACCTCCGTCCGTTGAGAGATAGAGATAGCTAGGGCTGCCCCAACAATTGGTATACAGAGCCTTGTTGTGATCCTGCTCGGAGCAATGTCGCTCGTCCCGTATGCCGGCGGATCGGGCGGGTCGCTGCCTATGCAGTGCCCAGTGCTCACCGGTGAGAACTACACCGTGTGGGCGATCAAGGTGGAGGCCAACCTCGATGCGGCCGGGCTGTGGGAAGCCGTGGCTCCGGCGGAGGACGCGGCAGTGGCGGTGATCGCCAAGAAGGACAAGCCGGCGAGGGCATACTTGCTCGGGGCGCTCTCCGAGGAGATTCTGCTGCAGGTGTCGTCGAAGAAGACGGCGGCGGAGCTATGGGCGAGCTTGAAGACGAGGTTCGTCGGTGCGGACCGGGTTCGGGCGGCGCGGCTGGCCACTCTCCGTGGCGAGTTCGAGCGGCTGCGCATGGCGGAGGCAGAGACGCTAGATGCTTTCGCCGGCAAGATCAGCGGGATGGCGGCGCGCTACGCGGGGCTCGGGTCGACGCTGGACGACGCCGAGATGGTGAAGAAGCTGCTGGACTCGGTGCCGGACCGGCTGTACGCGGCGGTCGCCGGGATCGAGCAGTTCTGCGACGTCAGCACCATGGCGTCCGAGGAGGCGCTTGGGCGGCTGAAGACCTTCAAGGAGAGGTCGAGGCGGCGCGCTCAGGCCGACGGAGAGAGGGCGGACGAGCAGCTGATGCTCACGGCGACTCAGTGGGAGGCACGACGGCGTCAGCGCGGCGGCGGCCTCGACCACGACAATGACGACGGCAAGAGCAGTGCGGGAGCGGGCGCAAGAAGGCGGCGTGGGAAGTGCCACAACTGCGGCATCCGTGGACACTTCGCTCGCGACTGCCGGCAGCCGAAGAAGGAGGACCAGGCGCTCCTAGCCGGTGTCGAGGACGAGCGGGCGCTCCTATAGGTCACGGCTTAGGAGGGTGAATGTTAGAATAAGCCGTGCCCAGGTCTGTGGTGACCGGCTGGAGCACGTCCAGGCCATGTCTGTGGCGACCGGGCACGTGAGTCTGCGCTGCGTACGTGAGTCCGTGTGCGTGCGTGTATTGGAGTTTGTTAGCTTACCGTGTACGTAGCTGGAAGTGCTGTGCATGCAGTAGTGAGGCCGTCACAATCAGATGGATCGAGCCGCGTCGAGCGCGTCTTGTGCGCCTCGTGCGCGCGGCCAGATCGTGCCGCGTCGAGCGCGTTTGTGCGCGTCGTGCGCGCGGCCGGATCGTGCCGCGTCGAGCGCGTTTGTGCGCGTCGTGCGCGCGGCCGGATCGAGCGGCAGAGTGCAGAGTGGAGGGCACGTTTGCAGCGCGTATAAGACTCTCCGTTGTATGCTGCTGCCGATTGGGCGAGCCAGTTTGTGCAGAGAGAAAAATTAGGCCGTACGTGCGGCTAGGCGTTCGAGCGCCGAACAACTTCTGCTGTCTCCTGCTTCCTCTTCTACCTCCGTCCGTTGAGAGATAGAGATAGCTAGGGCTGCCCCAACAGGCGTCTCGCTGCCAGCCTTGTCTTGCAAGTAGGCGTACCCGCTGTGGCTGTCGGCGTCGGCCTGCTCGGCTTTCGGTGCGCCGTTGTGGTCGGCCTTGTGCCCGGCCTCGTGGACGGCGACGACGGGCGGCTGCCGGTACACCGGCGCCGGCTCCAGCCAGTAGCCGTTCCCGTGGTTCCCTCTGCTGCGGCTGCGGCCGCCGTAGTCGTCCCTTCTGCGGCCGCCGAAGCAGGAGCCGAACTCCAAGCACATTCTTGGTGACTCGGCGCCGGGTGCTTCCTTTTGTTTTTCTCGTGCGTGTTGGGGGCTACTGGTAGTGGCTAGCAGCACTATCCTTGGGTATTTGTGGTGGTGTTGATGGCCCTGGAACTGACAGTGTGATGTGGTGATATATATCCAGGGCTGAGAAATTTCCCTATCCCAGCGAGTGCGGGTTCGTCGATTTCAGCTTCGGGGTAGGGTGGCCTGTGTCGCTCTCCGGCCAGTCTCCAGGGTCAACCGTGCGAATCGTGGAGGGCGGTGCTGCGGGACGGCAGAAAAAGATCCCGCCGGAGAGCGCTGGAAGAAGGATGGACTGCCGTTGACTGTATGTTTTGGGGGCGTCGGGGGCCGGCTGTGATAATGTAAAGTCTTGTCAGAATGTTGTACCGGCCGGTCGTCATAGTACCGTGTTTCAGTTTCAAAGTTTTCAACACGGCGCGGCAACAACGATCTTGGACTCTTGGTTCAGAGCAACTCCAACGGGGAGAACCAAATCGTCCGCCTGCGTCCCAATGGGTCGGCACGGACAAAAGCAACGGCCCAACGCGACGACCCAAACCCAAAAAACGTCTGCGCCGTGTCTGCGCGGACCCATTTCTGACCCAAAAATGCGCCTGAAATGCGTCGGCGCGGACACGAAGCGGACGCGCCCCGCGTCCTCACCGCGTCCGCCTTGGGTCCACATGTCGGCCGCGCAACCACCACCTGCGGTCGTATTAAACGCGACCAGCCGCCTCCGGCCCACCTGGCAGCGCCTCGAAGCTCCTGGTGGTCGTCCTTATTAATCCAAACGTGCGGCGGGGCCGACCTCATCCACTTCCCCTTCCCGTCCACATCTGGCCACGCGTGCTCCCTCGCCGGTGACCGCAAACCCTAGTAGCCATGGGGTTTTTCAACGGCAAGGGCAAGGGCAAGTTGAGCGCCGGCGCGAGCTCTTCCCGCTGCGCCGGCCGGTCGCCGCCGCCGCCGCCGCAGCCACAGCTTCCACCACCACCGCCGCCTGGTAGGCGAGGCTCCCCACCGGAGCGGGACCGGCTCTACATACCAGTCCACCAGGCGCGGTGGCACTGGTAGTACCGCCGGCCGCTGCAGTACCCGGACGTCAACCTGCCCCATGGTTGGCATCTGGATCCGGAGCGGATCCCCATTCCGACAGTGCCCCGATCCGCGCGGGCGCACACGGAGGAGGTTCGCCAGCGTCGCTCTGCCCTCACGCCGGAGAAGCGGGCCATGCGTGCTTACGCGCCAGACTCCCCCAACTGGGAGCGCTGGTTCGCGCTAGAGCACGAGGAGGAGTGCCGGCGGGGAGTCCCCGTCCACCAGGCCATCCCTCCTCCGCCTCCCGAGGTCCTACCGGAGGAGGAGGACGAAGAGGCGGCGTACCAAGCCGCCCTCGAGCAGGCAACCCAGCAGACGCTGGAGGCCAGCAGGCTCGAGGAGGAAGCCCGGTGGGTTGGCCTGGACCGCGCCCTCGCCTTGTCGGCTGCGGGGGACTCTGTCCACGCCCCGTTGTTCGTCCCGGAGGTTCCACCGCCGCCGCCGCCACCGCCCACCGTCGAGACCAAGGAGGAGCCCTCGCGGAAGCGCTCGCCACCACCACCCACTTTTCCAGACGAGAAGTACGGGTGGGTGGGCGTGGTCCGCGAGTGGGTGAGCACGCCGCCCGTCCACTTCGAAGCCACGCCGGAGGAGGAGGCGGCCCACCTCGAGCACTGGAGGCAGCACTGGCTCGCCGAGGAGGAGGCGGATGGCCTGCGCCAGATGCGGTGGGAGAAGGAGGAGGAGGCGCTACGCCTCGAGGAGGAAGAGGAGGAGCGCGCCCGGCGTGACGCAATGTCGCCGCCGCAGCAGACGCCGGAGGAGGCTGCCCTGGCAGCCTATCAGGCGGCATTCCCCTGGGCTGGGCCGGCCCCCACCTTCGTCAACCTCACCGGCGACGACAAAGACGGCAATGGCAAGGGGAAGGGCAAGGTGGACGGTAGGGCAGCGTGCGGGCGCCCGCCCGCGGACTTTTATTTAGTTTTTATTAATGTTTAATTATGTGTTAAGTGGACTTTGGCCGGCAGTTGACCGGCCACTTATGTTTAATTATGTTTTAATTCGCGTCTGCATGTGGCCACGTGTTTTCTTTTCTATTTTTTGGGCCGCACGCAAATTTGGGTCTCGCTGCCGTTGGGCGGCCGAACCGACCCAAATGAAAAAGCGGACATGGATGTCCGCCGGGCCGACCCAAACGGACGAAAAGCGGACAAATCGCGCGTCCGTTTGCGTCTCCCCGTTGGAGTTGCTCTCACTGGTTCGCTAAATCTGCAGCGCACTAGGTTCCTTTTACACAATGGGAAGTAATACAGAGTAGTAAAAACATCTACAGTCGGACCTTACAAATTCGGTTCCTGCCCACGGATACGCCAGGGCACGCCAGCAGACGCGACCGGACGGCCCCTCATATTTCGCTCCGTGCATCCACATGCCTCATATTCGGACTCTTAAATCCATCCACATGCCTCATGTTTTGGGGCGTCGGGGGCCGGCTGTGGATAATGTAAGGTCTTGTCAGAATGGTGTACTGGCCGGTCGTCGTAGTACCGTGTTTCAGTTTCAAAGTTTTCAACACGGCGCACCTAGGGGAGGGCAACAACGACCTTGGACTCTTCGTTCACTGGTTCGCTAAATCTGCGGCGCAATTCTTTCACCCGTTAAAAATAGACAACTTTGCCTGAAAATACAAATAACTATTCTTTTTATTAAAAGAAGGACCTTTTCTTTCGATTTCATTTCCCAAATTATAAGTGACACACGTGTAGCACGAAGCACTCCGGCCTTGACATTTTTTATGATTGAAGTTTTCGATAAAGTGCGTTTTTATTAACTCAAAATGTAGTATCGAGCGAATACAAAACATAAAGAGCAACACCCGGCCTCTGAATAGCTAAGCTGCACACAACCATCAAACAAACCGTCTAACAAAAATATAAAAATGACAAAGTGGCAGTAAAGCCATATTAGACCGAAACTATGTCTATGTCGACGGAGAGGGTGGACCGATGTGGAGATTATGCTACCACCCATGTTAGGTAAAAACCTCTCCGGCCACCAGCTCCAACCACATACACACCGTCTTGAACAACGATTGGCACTCCGTTCGGTGCATAATAGACCACATACGAAGCCAATACATACAACGGTAAATAACCTTCATAGGAGAAGAGAGTTTGTCATTAAAAACACAATCATTTCTACATAGTCAAAGCGACCATAATAAGGCAGACGCTCCCACCCGAATTAGCGTAATTAACGTATTTGGTATTCAATCAAGCCAATGGCCATATATATTGGCAACACTTGTTAGTGGATACAAATTGGATGCTATTTGGATGACCGACCACGTAGAGTGCGCAAGCTTGCATTGAAAGAAGAGATGTTTGATTGTCTCGTCATGCGTATAAAACTACATGTCTTGCTTCCATTCCAGTTGCATCGAGCGAGGTTGTCTTTAGTTAGAACAACTCCTCTCCGAAGATACCACATGAAAATCTTAACTTTTAGTGGCATCTTGATTTTCAGATTTGTTTATTATTGTCCACTGGAATATCTATGTGTGAGAGTGCACGGTACATATAGTCAGCTGTGAAGGACCCAGATATAGTGAGATTCCAGCGAAACACATCGTGCCCTTGTGTCAGGTTAATCAAATCCAAACGCGATAGAAGATGTTGTAATGACACAAGGTGGGGGCCAATCAAATCCCTCCTAAATGATATAATTGGTGGGGAAGAGCTCAACACGTGTGCAAGAGTATCATTCTTATCGCGTACAATGTGGTACAACGCTGGATACTTTTCCCGGAGAGTGGCATTTCCTAGCGACTTGTCCTCCCAGAAATGTATCTCTGAGCCGTTCTTTATCGGGAAAGATCCGAAGCGGAAAAGATGTTTTTTTACCGCTATCGGTCCGGGCCAAAAATGCGAGTCACCGGGCTTCCAGTATGCATGGGACAATGCCTTTTGATCTAAATACTTGTTGCGCAACAGAGTTTACCAAAATCCATCCTCGATAAGTAGTTGGAACAACCATTTACTAAGTAAGGCATCATTCTTGACCTAGAGGTCCTGAACACCTAAGCCTCCTTGGTCTTTCGGTCGACAAACAAAGCTCCATTTAGTTAGCCTATACTTTTTCTTTTCATCGTATCCTTGCCAAAAGAATCTGGACCTGAAGTAATCCAGTCTTTGCAAAACCCCTTTGGGAATTTGGAAAAATGAGAGCATATAGAGATCCATGTTTGTGAGGAGAATTGATCAAAACTAGTCATCCTCCAATGAAGAGAAACTTGCCTTTCCAACTGCTCAACAGTTTCTTCAATCGCTCTTCAACATGTTTCCACTCCGCATTAGTGAGACGCCGATAGATCAGAATTCACAAATATTTAATCGGGAATTGGCCTTGTGCATAGCCAAACAAGTCAGCGTATTGTGCACGAGATTAGAGCTCGTGCTGGACGCGACGTGTGCGTGCGAGGCCAAAGCTCCGTAGTTAGGTCCGGCTGTTGGAAATATGCCCTAGAGGCAATAATAAATTGGTTATTATTATATTTCCTTGTTCATGATAATCGTTTATTATCCATGCTATAATTGTATTGATTGGAAACTCAAATACATGTGTGGGTACATAGACAACACTGTGTCCCTAGTAAGCCTCTAGTTGACTAGCTCGTTGATCAAAGATGGTTAAGGTTCCCAAGCCATTGACATGAGATGTCATTTGATAACGGGATCACATCATTAGGAGAATGATGTGATGGAGAAGACCCAAACTATAAACGTAGCATATGATCGTGTCAGTTTATTGCTATTGTTTTCTGCATGTCAAGTATCTGTTCCTATGACCATGAGATCATGCAACTCCCTGACATCGGAGGAGTACCTTGTGTGTATCAAACGTCGCAACGTAACTGGGTGACTATAAAGGTGCTCTACAGGTATCTCCGAGGGTGTCTGTTGGGTTGGCATGGATCAAGACTGGGATTTGTTACTCCGTGTGACGGAGAGGTATCTCAGGGCCCATTCGGTAATACAACATCACAATGAGCCTTGCAAGCAATGTGACTAAAGTGTTAGCCACGAGATCTTGTATTACGGAACGAGTAAAGAGACTTGCCGGTAACGAGATTGAACTAGGTATAGAGATACCGACGATCGAATCTCGGGCAAGTAACATACCGAAGAACAAAGGGAACAGTATACGGGATTAACTGAATCCTTGACATAGAGGTTCGACCGATAAAGATCTTCGCAGAATATGTAGGAGCCAATATGGGCATCTAGGTCCCGCTATTGGTTATTGATCGTAGAGGTGTCTCGGTCATGTCTACATAGTTCTCGAACCCGCAGGGTCTACACACTTAACGTTTGGTGACGATTAGTATAGTTGAGTTATTTTGTTGGTGACCGAAGGTTGTTCGGAGTCCCGGATAAGATCCCAGGACATGACGAGGATCTCCAGAAGAGTCCGGAGGTAAAGATTGATATATGTGATAATAGTGTTTTGATCTCCGGAAGGGTTCCGGAATTCACCGGAAGGGGTTCCGGATGTTTACCGAAGTGTTCGGGTGCAGCAACACTTTATATGAGCCAAAGGGGTAAAGCCCATGAGGTATTGGAAAGTGCAAAAGGAAGTTTTGCTGCTGCCTTAAGCGGTACTACCGCTGGTAAGGCAGTACTACCGCGTAAGAGGTACTACCGCTTGTGTGAAGCGGTACTACCGCATAAGCGGTACTGCCGCTTGTGTGAAGCGGTACTACCGCTCGTGAGCGGTACTACCGCTTGTGCGCGGTACTGCAGGGATCCGAGTTGGACTCTTTCCCTGCGGGCCAAACCGACCTTGTGCGGGCAAAACCGACCTGGAGGAGGCTTTTACTCCAAGTTTAGACCCCAAGGCTCAACATATAAATAGAGGGGCAGGGCTAGCACACGGGATACATCAAGATTTCCCAAGCCGTGTGTCGGCAACCCCAACCCTCTAGTTCTCCCGTCATAATCTCCGTAGTGCTTGGTGAAGCCCTGCAGAGATTGTTCCTCACCACCATCACCACGCCGTCGTGCTGCCGGAACTCATCTACTACTTCACCATCGCTCGCTGGATCGAGGAGGTGAAGGCGTCATCAAGCCGTATGTGTGTTGAACGCGGAGGTGCCGTCCGTTCGACACTAGTTCGTGATCGGATCGAGGGACGACTTGCGATTTGGATCGCGGAGACGTTCGACTACATCAACCGCGTTTCTTAACGCTTCCGCTTAGCGATCTACAAGGGTATGTAGATTTACTCTCCCTCTCGTAGATGCTCATCACCATGGATAGATCTTGTGTGTGCGTAGGAAAATTTTTGTTTCACATGCAACGTTCCCCAACACCGGCACGTCACGCATTGACACGTCACCCCACACCGCCACCCTTGGATGTCGTTGCTTACACTACAAGAAATATGTCAACTTGGGACCTTCTGTCAGTGACCCTGGAAGAAATGGTCGTAAATCTACGACCATTTGAGACCTATTGGTCGTAAGCTGCTCGGAGGGCTCCAAACCCTAAACCATAACGACCATTTTGGTCAGAAAGGTCATAATTTCCTTACACGAAATGGTCGTAAAGCAGACAGCACTGGTCCGCTGCCTTATTTCTAGCTGATCACGACCAATATAGATGGTCATAACCTTGTAAATTGTGGTAGATTGCCGTGACTAGGAGCCACCTCATCAGTTTTGCCTATGTGTCATGTCCACGTGTCAATTTGTGCCTATGTGTCATGTCCATTGGTCAATTTTTGCCCTAGGTTGTGAAGCAACCTATATTTCTGTTATTCCCAAAATTCCCAAAAAATTCTCATAAATTCTTTGGATCATATCTTTGTCAAATATGTCAAAAACCTACCTTGCCTAGTTCATAAATAATTCAACAATATTCATTTTCCTATTCTGTTCAGAACGGCACATTGTGAAGGAAGTGCTATTTATATATTCTTGATTGCCCTAACAAATTTTGGGCACACTTTCCTACCCAAATCATTGCCTCATGACAAAATTCAGCTCCATTTGCCTAGTAAATCTTCCTCGGCAAATTTCCAAAGTTTTTGTTCAACTAGAAGCTTGAAGGAAGTACTAGCTGTGCATATCCTATTGAGTTGAATTTTTTCCACATATTCTATATGGCCATATCATAGCTCTCCACAAAATTTTAGCCCCATCTAACAAACCATGAGAGCTCACCATCCAATCTTTGCTTCTGGTAATATTTTCAGTTTGTGAAGCAACTATATTTTATATTGCTTTATAATTGCTCAAAATTTACCAGGACATGACCCTGCCCATAGAACCTCCCTCCACGAAATTTTAGCTCATTTAATTTAACCATTTTCCCGCAATATTTTTCCCAATTTTCTGTTTAGTGGAGAGCATTGTGAAGGAAGTACCATTTTTATATATCCAAATGGCATGAAATTTAGACAGTGCCTTCATATGCCCAAATTATCACCCTCCTCCAAATTACAGCTCAATCAAATCATCTATGTGAGCCCAGGTTCAATTTCTATTTTATGGCCAAATTGGCACATTGCAAAGCAAGTGCTATCTAGACCCCTCATATTACCCTCAAACTTTTTGTTTACTCTTCCATACCCAAATCATGGCCACATGATAATATTCAGCTCCATTTTCCTAGTAAATCTTTCTCAGCAAATTTCCAAAGTTTCTATCCAGAGAGAAGCTTTGTGAAGTAAGTACTAGCTAGGCTTATCCAAATGATCCTATATTTTTCCAAATGTTCCATATGCTCAAATAATCACTCTCCACAAAATTTGAGCTCTATCAAACAAACCATGTGAGCTCATCATCCAATCTTTTATTCTTGTCATATTTTCAGTTTGTGAAGCAACTATATTATATATTGCTTCATTATTTCTGAAAATTTACCAGGGCATGACCATACCTATGTAACTTACCTACACCAAATTTTAGCTCATTTCATTTATCTAATTTCTCTCACTAATTTTCCCAAGTTTCTGTCCAGAGAAGAGCATTGTGAAGGAAGTACCACTTTGGCGTGTCCAAATGGTATCAATTTTCTACAGTGGTTTCCTGTGCCCAAATAACCATCCGCCACCAAATTTCAGCTCAATCCATTCATTCATTTGAGCCCAGCTTCAACATTCATATTTTTGTCTAGTGTGGTACTTTGCAAAGCAAGTGCCACCTAGGATCCTCCATTTGAGCTGAAAATTTGTGAAGACAGTCTTCTTAGTAGGTGATCATCCTCAGTCAAAACTCACGCCCATTGGCCATGTGCATTTCCTGCACCGCTAACCAAACACTTGGCTGCTAATTCATGTTTGAGCATAGTTTGGTCTCCTCGTGATATTCTTCTGTTGTCATTTTCTTCCCAGCACATACCTGGGGAGTGCCCAACCCACTAGACATGCCTATGCTGCCCAGAACACATGGCAACACCACGGTCACGCGGTGACCACGCGACGGGCATGCGAGTTTACGCGCTCTGGATTTGGAGCCCTCGTACACCGTCCAAACCTCGACGTATCACCACCAAACCATCTATTTATGATTACATAGATACTTATGTAACTAGAAATGATTTTAAAAAAAATAAAGAGCAAACTATAAGGCAGTTGCAGTTCAAATTTGACCCGTTTCATGCTGAATCGACGGAAATTTGTCTTTTTCACGAGAGGTGGATAAAAGGTTTGCACACCCAAAAATTTGGTCAATTGTGCATTAAATATGGCCTAGTATTTTAGAAAATTGATTTGATACAATTTTGCAACAAATATATGGTAGGTCCTTCACAAAAAACCTAATTTTGGGCACTCGAAAAATGGAAAATGATTTTTTCGTCCAAAGAAAATGAAAACTTCCTTAGGCAACATTGTTTGCCATTCAAAGATTCACCCTTGTGCATAATATGATATCATTTGAACAAACTATGCCATGAATGTGGCCATGAGATTGACCATTTGGCTTGAAAGCCATGAATCTTCATACATGATAGCTCATTTCTGAGAACACTTTTTTAAAATAATTACCGTATTACAAGTTTATTATTTTTCCTGGTAACTTGGTCACATGTAATGACACAATGCGAAGGATTTCCAATTTTTTGATTTGTTTTGAATTTTTCATGCCCATTTCAAATGCGGTCAAAACAGCGGGCATGACTGTTCTGAGCTAGTGGTTGAATCTTGGAAAACTTTTGGTGTTTCTCTGATTAAATAGATACTTATGCACCTAGAAATGATTTTTGAAAAAAATAAAGAACAAACTATAAGGCAGCTGCAGTTCAAACTTGACCCGTTTCCAACTAGATCGGTGAAAATTTGTCTTTTTCATGAAAGGTCGATAAAAGCTTTGCACACCCAAACATTTGTTCAATTGTGCATTAAATATGGCCTAGTATTTTAGAAAATTGATTTGGTACAATTTTGCAACAAATATATGGTAGGTCCTTCACAAAAAAACTAATTTTGGGCACTCGAAAAATGGAAAATGATTTTTTCGTCCAAAGAAAATGAAAACTTCCTTACGCAACATCGTTTGCATTTCCAAGATGCACCCTTGTGCATAATATGATATCATTTGAACAAACTATGCCATGAATGTGGCCATAAGATTGACTATTTGGCTTGAAAGCCATGAATCTTTATACATGATAGCTCATTTCTGAGAACACTTTTTTTTAAATAATTTCCGTATTACAAGTTTATTATTTTCCTGGTAACTTGGTCACATGTAATGACACAATGCGAAGGATTTCCAATTTTTTGATTTGTTTTGAATTTTTCATGCCCATTTCAAAATGCGGTCAAAACGGCGGGCATGACCATTCTGAGCTAGTGGTTGAATCTTGGAAAACTTTTGGTGCTTCTCTGATTAAATAGATACTTATGTACCTAAAAATTATTTTTGGAAAAAATAAATACCAAACTATAAGGCAGCTGCAGTTCAAACTTGACCTGTTTCCAGCTGGATCGGCAGAAATTTGTCTTTTTCACGAGAGGTGAATAAAAAACTTTTGACACCCAACTATTTGGTCAATTGTACATTAAATATGTCCTAATATTTTATAAAATTGATTTGATCCAATTTTGCAACAAATATATGGTAGATTCTTCACAAAAAACTCATTTTGGGCATTCAAAAAATGGAAAATGAATTTTTCGTCCAAAGAAAATGAAAACTTCATTAGCCAACATTGTTTGTCATTCCAAGATGCACCTTTGTACACAATATCAGATCATTTGAACAAATTATGCCATGATTGTGGCCATAAGATTGACCATTTGTCTTGAAAGCGACGAATCTTCAAACATGATAGCTCATTTCTGAGAACACTTTTTTTAAATAATTACTGTATTATAAGTTTATTATTTTTCCTGATAACTTGGTCACATGTAATGACACAATGCGAAGGTTTTCCAATTTTCTGATTTTTTTTGAATTTTTCATGCCCATTTCAAAATGTGGTCAAAACGGCGGGCATGGCCGTTCTGAGCTAGTGGTTGAATCTTGGAAAACTTTTGGTGTTTCTATGATTAAGTAGATACTTATGTACCTAAAAATGATTTTTGGAAAAAATAAAGAGCAAACTATAAGGCAGCTGCAGTTCAAACGTCACCCGCTTCCAGCTGGATCGGCAGAAATTTGTCTTTTTCACGAGAGGTGAATCAAAACTTTTGACACCCAACTATTTGGTCAATTGTACATTAAATATGTCCTAATATTTTATAAAATTGATTTGATCCAATTTTGCAACAAATATATTGTAGGTCCTTCACAAAAAAACTCATTTTGAGCACTTGAAAAATGGAAAATGAATTTGTAGTCAACTACGACCAATTTTTTAGTTAACTACGACCAATATAGATGGTCATGACATCATACGCGTGTACTGCATTTTGATTGGTCCGTGGGCGTTTCACGCGGATCATGGATGGAACACCGTCGGATGCTCGCGGATCCAACGGCAGTCCTCACCCCAAGCCCACCTAAGCCAAAACCCTAGCTCTCCTGAGTCCTCGTGGACATTTTCCATCCACCCCCCGCCTCCTTTCTTTCTCCCCTCGCTCTCTTCTCCGTCCTCTCTCCCCTCCCCCGCGCCGCACGCCCCTCTACCGCCCGCGCGCGCCCCTCACCTCCTCCGAGACCGCCGGAGACTTCCACCCTCTCCTCTACCCCACCACCGCCGGCGCCCCCACCTTCTCATTCTTTCCCAAGCGCCCGAAACCCTAGCCCGCGGCGCAACCATGGCGACCGAGCTCTGGATCCGCGGGCTGGAGGTGTAGCACCGGATGCGCCATCGACGAGGCCCACACGATCCTCCCTCCCCTCCCCTGCGCCGTCCGCCTCCTCCCTCCCTTCCCCTACGCCGCCTCCCTCCGCCCTCGCGATCCGATTCAAATCCGTCCTCGCGGGGGAGATCTGATCCAATCCGGTCCAGGGCGTCGCCATCATGCACCACCACCACCAGCTGCACCAGTGGCTCGCCGACGGCGTGGGCGGGGTGCTGCGCCCGACCAAGTCTGCCCCTGCCTCCCCGTGCCCGACCGCTCGCTCCGCCTCAACCTCGTCGTCTCCTAGGACCTGCGCCGCCGCCTCTAGGACCACGTCTTTGCACTCGAGGAGGACCTCCACGCTGCCGCCCGTCGCATCGACCTCCTCAGGGTCAGTCCCATTTCCCCCTTCCCCAACTCCCCGTCCATTCCGCTGTGGTCCGGCCTGACGGATCGAAACGGCCCCGTGCAGAGGGATTCCGCGATGAACGCGGAGGGGATCCGGCGCTGCGTGGAGGAGAAGGAGGCCATGGAGTCCTGCGACGAGCTCGCCAGAGAGAGCGATGAGCTGCGTAAGCGCCTCAGGGACACCCCGCTTCCATCTCCACCGCCTCCGGCCCAGTCCATTCTGCTCTGTGGTTCTTCTTCCGTGTGAGCAGAAGGGACGCCGCTGTATGCTATTATTTCTCTTTTCATCATGCTCCGTATGCCATTGCTACTGCTCTGTGATGCCATACTCCCGAACGAATTGTTGCTTTAGAGCCTCTGAATTGCTGCTCTGTGATGCCATTGCTGCTGCTCTGTAGAACTTTGCATGACTGTTGCTTTAGAGCATGCATCCTAATTGCTTAGGTTTTTGTTGGTAGTTTACAGTGTGCATGAGCAAAATCTAGGTAGCTTATCCTGCACAGGACCAACCTAATTGAACTACACATGTCAGTGTAGATGCTACGGTTGTCTCTTGGGTTCCAAAACTTAAAATTCCACTCCGGTTTATCTATGTTTTATATCATGGATTTGACCTGAACCTGCATTACACATGTGTTGATACAATCATATAGCTTATCTGATCAAACAATCTGGTCATGTTATCTTTACCTGCTGCTCTTATACCTTACCAAAACAAAAATAATTCTAACTAGAAGTAGTTCTTTTTCTTCAGATTCTGTATTTATTACTGCTGACATATTGTCGCGATTTACTTTTTGTACTGAATAGCTCTTTCTGATATTCACAGGTTTTAGCGATAAGCCGTAGCTCTTTCATCAAAGGTGCATGGTGTATGGTGCAACAGAGGACAAGCGCTTCATGTCCAACCAAGGTGCATGGTGCTCGCAATTGACGAACAGAGGCTGTTCGACATTGGCTACACAAACCACCACTGTGAGCTCCTCCCTTTCCTCTGCTACAACCATGCTCTATTAGGATGTGGCTGAAACCATTGGATGGCCTTCCTGGACATGGTTTCCTGCTATCTAGAATTAGTACTTGTCCCATTTTTTGTTTCTTTGCTGGACATGTTATGGTTCAAGGGTTGATGATGTCTAGTAGATAGTTTGCTAGCTATATACCTGCTGCTGATTGATGCTCTTGTGGTTAGCATTATACTCCTGGAATCATATTATACTATATCTAGTGTTCTTGTGGTTCTGCGAAGATGCATCACAAACATCTAGTGTTCTGATATAAAATTGGTCTCTAAAATATCTAGGTCTTTGAAGTTGGCTGAATCTGTTGTTTTATCATACATTTGGTCCATAAATCTACATTTCTATGATATCTCTTTCACTATATAATTTTTCGATGGTCTGTACACTAAACCTGGAGGTTTGTAAATCTACCCCAGGAATAATAGCTACTCTAATGCTGGTAGCCTATGTGTTCATTCTTTTAGAGGAGCTCCAGGTCTAAGAAATTTGAAGTTCGAAGCCGGATAGCCCTACTCAGCAAAGAGTCGTCACTTCTGTTTGACTGTAATAGCCTATAAATATTGTAATATTGTAATAGTAGGCATATTTGGGTTGTAATAGACCATGTACAGATTGTAGTAGACTTAGTTAGTGTTATTTGATGAACTACATTTGTAATGTTCCGTTTGAAATATTGATTATGTATGTGATTTGAAAACGTGTGGAATGGAAACCTGACTTGTGGGACCCATTTATGAAAATAATTTGAGCAGTTCTGAAATTTCTGTCAAGTGGGCCCAATCTGTGAGATGATGACAAGTGGGACTGAAAGCACAATGTGCTCCCTTGGTGGTTTTGATAATTCATGACAACATACATTGTCTCTTGGACTAATATCTCTACCTAGTGTATTTCAGGTGAAAGTCCATAGAGAGAGATGGGTTGGCAAAAGGATTGTGCAGATACCCCAAGATGCAAGGAAATGGATTGGCAAAGCTTCAAGAAAGAGGACTCTACATTTTACTTTGTGAGAAATCACTTTGAGTCCATAGGAAAGCCAATACTATTAAAAGGGGGTAAGGTACTGTTGGTGAACAAGATGCTCCACGTGCACAAGAGATAGTCACCAAAAACACCCACAAGCTCTTCCACAAAAGTCTGTCCAAAGCCAAATATCCAAAATCGGTGCAACCAACAATTTCCACTCGGTGCCACCGATTCCCATAATCAGACAGACCCATGCCAAACCCTAGGACATCGGTGCAACCAACAATTTCCACTCGGTGCCACCGATTCCCAAAATCAGACAGACCCATACCAAACCCTAGGACATCGGTGCAACCGATTCCATTTCGGTGCCACCGAGTTTGGGTTGCCAACTTTCTGTTACCTCGATTCACAAAATCGGTACCATCGAGTTTGTTGGATCGACGTCACCGAGTTGCGCAATCTGATCATTGGTTACCCAATCGGTACCACCGAGATTTATATATCGGTCTCACCGAGATTCAAAAGTTACTGCCTTTTGGTCACTTCGGTACCACCGAGATTCACACATCGGTGTCACCGAGTTGGTCACTTTAGGTGTAACGGTTGGATTTTTGGGGATGCCTATATATACCCCTTCACCACCACCCACTCGAAAGAGAAGCACTGAGAACTATTCCATACTTGCCCCATCCAATTTTCTGAGAGAGAGCCACCTACTCATGTGTTGAGATCAAGCTATTCCACTGCATCCATATGAATCTTGATCTCTAGCCTTCCCAAGTTGTTTTCCACCAAATCAATCTCTTCCACCATAGCCAAATCTGTGAGAGAGTGATTGGGTGTTGAGGAGTCTATCATCTTGAAGCACAAGAGCAAGGAGTTCATCGACATTGCCGAGCCTATTACCTTTTGGAGGGTGGTGCCTCCTAGATTGGTTAGGTGTCGCTTGGGAGCCTCCTACTTCGTGTTGTGGAGTTGAACCAAGAAGTTTGTACGGGCAAGGAGATCGCCTACTTCGTGAAGATCTACCCATAGTGAGGCTAGTCCTTCGTGGACGGAAGCCGTTATGGAATAGCTAAGGTTGCTACTTCGTGGACCCTGATGGGTGGAGCCCTCCGTGGACTCTCGCGACCGTTACCCTCTGTGGGTTGAAGACTGCATAAACGTGGACATACGATAGCACCACCTATCGGAACCACGGGAAAAATCTTCGTGTCCCTCATGCATTTGATCTCCCTATCTCAACTCTTTACTTTCATGTGCAATGTCTTTACTTTCCGCTGCCATACTTGTTGACATGCATGTGTAGGGTGTACTTGACTTGCTATAATTGTTAAAATCTGCCAACCAATTAACTTGGGAAAAGGTTAGGTTTTTAATTCCTGCTAGTAGTCTATTCACCCCCCTCTAGACACACTTCTAGTGATCCTACAGGGACCCATTTGATTGGTGGGACCAGCTCCAAAATATAATGGCCCAAACAATGTTAAAAGGCCATGGCCCAGAAATAAATAAAAGGCCGAATTGTTGGGCCAAGCCCATGTAGCTGACCAAAATTGAAAGGAAAAAACAATAAATTGGCTGAATTAATGGGCTCGGCCCATATAGACACTGAATTGGACCGGGCTGATTCTAATCAACGACGTTTTTATTTGGTCGCAATTTTGCCACGTCAGCTTGCCACGTTGGATCCGACGTGGCCTGGGCAAACAACCAGCAACCAAAATAAAAGGTCGTTGGTTCAACAACCTTTTATTTTGGTCGTTGCCTTCTACGACCATGTCACAGAGAAGGTCGTTAATTTTCATTAAAGACGGTCAGCTTTTGAGCAATTGTTTTTGGTCATAAAAAGGTCGCAAATGAAAAACAATGACCATTCAGCGACCAATAGTGATGGTCGCAAGTTGACATATTTCTTGTAGTGTTAGGTCCCGGCCGATCAGGTCCCTCCAATACCACCTGAAGCGTGTCCTGCATCTCGGCTCATTTTTTTAACACAACATAGTGTGTGTGTATGCATACCCTATCCCTATAAGCACATCCGAGAGACTGAGCCGGCATGTCATCTTAAGATTTAAAAAGGTCACCGTAGGGCGCCTCGTCGTCGACGGGAACGTCTCCTCCCACTGAATGCACATCGTCGGAAATCCTGAAATAAATTCAGGAATAATGCGAGCACCAGGACTTGAACCATGGTGGCTGGGGATACCACTGTCCCTTTAACCATCCAACCACAGGTTGGTTCGCACATCTTGGCTCGTTAGAGCATCTATGGTCCGGAGTCCCAAACCCGTCTCAAACGTTCGGGCGGACGGTCCATTAAAAAAAATCCCCAACAGTCGTCTCAAATGGGCCTTAAACACTCGTGCTGACCGGCACCCCTCATATCCAACCCAAATATGGGACAGATATGAGGAGGCCCGGGCGTGTCCGTCACGTCGGACCAGACGGTCCAACCCCACCATAAATTGCACCAAATAAACCAATCCCCCCTCCCGTCTCCCTCCTACCTTTGCCGCGTCTGAGCCCTCGCCGTCCGCCACCCTTGCTCCCCATTCTCGCAGCCAGTCCCAATCTGCCACCTGAGATGTCATCCAACCCTTCCCCGACCACCATGACCAAGGTCGCTTTTGCCTCGTCCATCGGCGTCTCGTCCTCTGCTTCGTCCTGCATGTCACAGCCCTAGAACTTTAGTGTCAATAATTATTTGGTGTGTTTAATTGCATCAACATCATCATCTCATCATGGTTAATTTTCTGAAAGTTGAATTGAGGGAAGTGGAAGCCTCAAAACTTTAAATAAAAGAAGGGCAAAGAACCCCCAAAATTGCTTTCAGTGAATCCAAATACTCTAAAAATGTTTCTGAGAATTTTGGCAAGATAAATAATTCAAACCAGAATTTAGAAACATTTTTAAGGAATAATTTGACCCTGAAATTTAAATCACTATTGTATTTGAATTTGGAATTATATTCATATAGCTAGAATATATTTCCAATTAACCATGGAATTATTTTTTGTGCTTTTTTAAAAGTCCATTAAAGCAAGATATAATTAGCATTTGTTTGGAAATCCATTTGGATTTAAAACAGTGACAAAGTTTAATAATAAAGCAGAAACAGAGATAAAGAGAAAAAAGAGGGAACTCACCTGGGCCTTACCTGTCTAAAGGTTTTGGCCCAGCCCATTAGCACCTCCCCTGTCGTCTTCCTCCTCTCGCTAGGAGGACGAGTGGGCGCATGCCCGACGCGCGAGGCCACCCGCACGGCCACCTCCTGCTTTCCCCGGGCCTCGTCGATGACGGGGATAGACTCCCCGATGCCGTCCCGATCGAGCGCGCCTCGCCATTTGCCCCCTTGCCCCCTCCTTCGCCTCTGCTCGCCATGTCCGAGAGCAGTCGTCGCCGCCGCTCGCCACCCACGCAGCCACCGCTGTCGTTTTGCCCAACAAGAGAGTCCAGCGGCTCCGTATCCTCGCGCTGGTCATCTTCACCAAAGGAATCGAGCCGACGAGCCCTCAAGACGACGCCCATGACCATCTTCCTAACCCACGGCCGTCAGACACCGATGATCGATTCGCGGCCATCCAAGTATCCCCGAGTGCACTGAGCCCTCCAGAAGATTCGTTGTGAGCTCCTCTTCGGTTCCCCCTCGCTACCTTGATCGATTGCGTCTCCTAGCTGTCGTCTCCGTTGTGGCCGAGCTCCGGCCGCCGCCATGCATGGCGGCACCATGCTAGAGGACCCGCAGCTCCTGTTTGAGCATGCGGTCGAGCTCGTGGAGCTCCCAGGCGTCTGTCCAACGGCCTAGCTCGCCCGCTAGCAGACCATAGCCCTGCTCCCGACCACACCGAGCTTCGGCCGCCGCCAAAGTCACCGTGGTCGTTGACTCCGGCCACCCTGCGACCCCCTGGAGCCTCCCCTAGATGCGGATGAGCAAGTGCTGGCTCCTGGTGGTCTCCTCTCGTCGAACGGCCTCCGGTAGCGCAACTCCGGCGGGACTCCGCCGCGTTTTTGGGTCGTCGGCGGTGAAACCCCAGCGAGACGACGTGGCGGGGTTAGTTAGGTGTTAATTATCTTGTTAGCTTAAACCTAAGACACTGATAGTGGGTCCCGCAAGCTTAATTAACCGAAAATGTTTATATTAGAGAAAATAACCCCCTGTTAACTTAATGGGTCACTGACCAGTGGGCCCCGCTGGTTAGGTTTGACCTGAGCCGGTCAGTTGACCTGCTGACATCACTATGACACAGTGCTGACGTCATATTATATTGTCTGGATTTAAAATAAGTCTAAATGATTTATGAAATTCTAGAAAATGTTTAAAACTCCTAAAAATGATAGTAATTCAACAGTAACTCCAATGAAAATAATTTATATATGAAAAATGATCAGAAAAATCCAATGAATCTGTTTATGCCATGATCATGCATGTTTGTACAAGTTAACATCACCAACTAGGACATTTTATGATTAGGGCAATGTATGAAATATCATTTGGAGTTGTAATTCAAACTTGTTTGAGTTCCACTTCAATTAACTTGGTTAACTATTTTCTCTAGGTCAATTCAGTACCTTAATTTGTCATATCATACATCATGATTGTGCATTGCATGAATTGAATGTTGTTCCTTCTTGTTTGCTGGTGTTTGTTCCTTCTCGGTAGACGATGGTTCCGACGTTGTGATCGTTGACACTAATGAAGAGAAGTAATATCTTCAGAACTGCCAGGCAAGCAACCCCTCCTTGAGCATCCCGATAATATCCCACTCTCTCGCTCCTGCTCTCTTTTAAATGCATTAGGACAACAACGATTCAAGTGTTACATGTTCTCGGTAGTTGAACCCATTCCTTTGCATGACCTGTCCTTGTCACAGTAAATAGTTGAAACCACTTAGCATGAGTAGCAACTGCTTGAGCCTTGTTGTGCTTACCCGTCCATGCTTGCTTACCATGCCTGCTATGCTTAGAGTCGTGTCGGGTCTGATCCATCTGGGCGATGAATCGGAATGGATGTGTTCATGTCCTACTGTGTGAGAGCTAAGTGTGTGAATCCGATTTGGTAAAGTTAGCGATGAGAGGCCATGTAGGAGTACATGGCGGGTTGTCTCATTGGGACCGTCCTTAAGAACTGAGTTCTATGTATGTTATCCAAGACAAGATACTACCGCACATTGGGATCCTTAATTGACTCTCTCGGCTTATTAATCGCCTTGATCTCGGTCCAGGAGTTGCAACTAGTTTCTGGTGTTTGTAGGATGTGCTGGCGGCCGTGCATAGCACTGACCGGAGGGGTAGGCTATGGCGCGGTAGATGCACCGTGGCCCGGTGTACCAAGCGTAGTACCATCCGTCGAGGTGGGCTTGGGAACCCTGCACACATCGTTTGGGGCCGTGATGGAAATTTCGGCCGGACTTCCGTTGCGGGTTCAGTCTCAAATAGGCGATAAACCTGGACTAGAGTCTTGTGTGATTAGTCAGGCCGTGGCCGACTCCCTCGCTAGGCTTCTGCTTGAAGGTTGCCGAGGTGCCCTTTTACGTGCACATAGCGACAAGTGGCGGGAGCATGTGTGAAGAAGTATACCCCTGCAGGGTTAATTTCATCTATTCGAATAGCCGCGTCCTTGGATATGGACTACTTGGATTGCTTATGTGGTACATAGACAATTTGAATGGATACTACTAAAATGCGCAAGATAAGTGTGAGTGCTATGGATGGCTTTCTCGTAGGGAGACGGGAGTGGATCCATAGTGGTGTATTGATATGGTGAATATGTGGACTCGTGTGCGCTATCCCACCTCAAAGGTTCTACTCGTAGTCGTAGTACAGGTTAGCGAAGAGTCAAAGCTGGCTTGCTGCACTAAACTCCACAACCCCCTTTGTTAACAATGATGCATATGTAGATAGTTCTGATGTAAGTCTTGCCGAGTACCTTTGTACTCACGGTTGCTTAATTTATGTTTTGCAGAGGAGACGTCAGTCTCATTAGTTATTCTAACGACGTGAGGTTCGATGTTGACCGGGTTAGCTTGGGAATCCCAGACAGAGGTCTGGCTCCTTTGGTAGGGTCGTTGTACCTTTTCAGGCTCTTCCAGCCGCTTTTAGTAGATGTCTGTACTCAGACATGTAACTTCCACTTATTGTTTGTATGCTCTGAATGTTGGGTCATGTGACCCCCGTGCTTGTAACATTACACTATGTTGGCTCTTCGGAGCCTTCCAAATAAATGTTATGTCGTAGAGTTTTGTTGTGATGCCATATTGTATCTACGCATATCGTGCATATTGCGTGTATGTTTGAAATGCATTGGTATGTGTGGGATTCGACACCTAGCTGTATGCCCTTGGTAGCCTTCTTTACGGGGAAAAGCCTCTTTGTGCTTCCACTGAGCCTTGGTAGCTTGCTACTGCTCCGGACACATTGATTGACCGGCGTGTATCCTTCTTTGCTGCTGTGTCTGTCCCTACAGGAAAATAGCACGCAGTGTAATGGAGTCCTTGTTCCTTGCTACGACTCGTCTACACACGCTGATGACCGACACCTGCATTGTTGGGTTACGTATGCCTGTACCAGTACGTTGTGCCACTTGGGTCTATAACTAGTCATGTCGACCCGGGTTCTTTGACATATGATTGCTAGCAACATAATCATATACGTGAGCCAAAAGGCGCAAACGGTCCTGGCCAAGGTAAGGTGGCAGCCGTGGGGATTACCGTGCATGATGCCGCAAAATGATATGATGTGTTACATGCTAGACCTGTATGGCTTAGGATCAGGGTCCCGACACTGCAAGCCAGAGAACGTCACCCAGAGGGACCGGCGATGGAGGCATCGATAGAGGGAAGCGTTGGCATCGCAGGAAGCAGATGCGGACATGCACGGGCCGTTGCCCCCCTACCACGCCCGGGACCTGCACCCCATCCATCCAATAGCCGACATAGATTGTGACAACGGACCCGATTGGGACAGAGAAGGATCCGACGACCGGTTGGGGCATTCCAGAGAGCTCTCCACCCATGCAGATGCCGGCAGTGGACGTCTGCCAGTCGCCGCAACTTGTTCGGGTGCGGACAAGCATGGGCACCAGCGGCGCCCACGCTGCCCACGACATGCTCGACGGATAACACAACAAGACTCGATATGTGCTTGTTGCTCCTTTCCTATCAACATTGAATATGCCATGTTCAATGTTTTGCATATACTAATAGTTCATTTTGGACATGATGAATGCCTGATCATTTTGGAGTTGATCATGTCGGACATGATTAATGATAATCAAGATCCGGCCCGAATGGAGTATGAATTGGGGGATCCAACCGGTCCGTCATTTGAAGTTGGGACAACATCAAATCCCAAGCTAAGCAAGAAGAAGAAGAAGGCAATGATGACAAAGGCTAGAGTTACTGCATTCTCAACTTTTGAGGATAGTTTGTTGGTCAAATCTTGATTGGCCACAAAAATGGATCCAATATGCGAAACAGAGCAAAAGGGAAAAAAGTATTGGGAGAAGATTTGAAAGGAATATCATGAACATAAGCAATATGTGGAGCCGCATCCTATCGTCATCAACCACAATGTGGCATATCTCCAACATCGATGGGGGATCATTCAAGGGAAAGTGAACAAGTATGTTGGTTACTATTCACAAGTACTTGGCCGCCCTCAAAGTGGGATGGGAATGGCAACTCACGTAATTAAGCTATTAGACTTCACCATGTCATCATTTGCATATGCTTGTTTTTGTTACATTCTCATTCTTATT
The DNA here is from genome assembly GCA_039707655.1 of Elymus sibiricus. Taxonomy (NCBI): domain Eukaryota; kingdom Viridiplantae; phylum Streptophyta; class Magnoliopsida; order Poales; family Poaceae; genus Elymus; species Elymus sibiricus. Next base: position 54,110,216 of record CM077667.1, read on the forward strand.
CAGATTTTATTTGCTAGACGGCAGTGGCGGACACTATGTATCACGGGAAGGAGAAGAAGCAATTTGGTTTTAGCTATTGTTGGGTGATAGTGAATGGAAAACCAAAGTGGACACAACTTCTTGCCAATCTCAAGGCCGATAAGAAGAGGAATGATGGATCAAGCTTACACCAATCAATTCGGTTGGACGGCGAAGATGAAGATGTTGTAGTGGAGAACGGAAGAGCCACCATGCCAAAGGATAACCGACAAGTCATGGAAAACAAGTGGGAGAAGGCAAGGGCCCCCGTGGCTACAAAAATGTCCTCCACATGGACGGGCATTTTTTCGATGAGGGCGAACTAGAAAGAGGGGACGTACAAGCCCATGTTGGATGTGCAAAAATAGAGGATGGATTGGGAATGGAAAAGGGTGGAGAAGAAGCTAAAAATTGAGAGGGAGAAGATCGAGCTGGAGAATTAAGAGGCGGTGTGATAACCCACAAGTATAGGGGATCGCAACAGTTTTCGAGGGTAGAGTATTCAACCCAAATTTATTGATTCGACACAAGGGGAGCCAAAGAATATTCTCGAGTATAAGTAGCTGAGCTGTCAATTCAACCACACCTGAAAGACTTAATATCTATAGCAAAGTATTTAGTAGCAAAGTAGTATGGAAGTAACGGTAACGGTAGCAAAAGTAACAGTAGCGGTTTTGTAGCAATCGTAACAGTGGCAACGGAAAAGTAACTTTAGCAAAGATCAATATATGAAAAGCTCGTAGGCAACGGATCAGTGATGGATAATTATGTCGGATGGCATTCATCATGCAACAGTTATAATATAGGGTGACACAGAACTAGCTCCAATTCATCAATATAATGTAGGCATGTATTCCATATATAGTCATACGTGCTTATGGAAAAGAACTTGCATGACATCTTTTGTCCTACCCTCCCGTGGCAGCAGGGTCCTAATGGAAACCAAGGGATATTAAGGCCTCCTTTTAATAGAGAACCGGACCAAAGCATTAGCACTTAGTGAATACATGAACTCCTCAAACTACGATAATCACCGGAAAGAATCCCAGTTATTGTCACCCTGGGGGATGCGGATCATAACTCATAATAGGTGTCTACAACTTGCAAGATAGGATCAAGAACACATATATATTCATGAAAACATAATAGGTTCAGATCAGAAATCATGGCACTTGGGCCCTAGTGACAAGCATTAAGCATAGCAAAGTCATAGCAACATCAATCTCAGAACATAGTGGATACTAGGGATCAAACCCTAACAAAACTAACTCGATTACATGGTAAATCTCATCCAACCCATCACCGTCCAGCAAGCCTACGATGGGATTACTCACGAACGGTGGAGAGCATCATGAAATTGGTGATGAAGGATGGTTGGCGATGACGACGGCGTCGATTTCCCCTCTCCGGAGCCCAAAACGGACTCCAGATCTGCCCTCCCGAGGAAGAACAGGAGGTGGCGGCGGCTCCGTATCGTGAAACCCGATGAGCTCTTCTCCTTGATTTTTTTTCCTCTCCGAATAGGGTTATATGTAGTTGGAGTTGCGGTCGGAGGAGTTGCAGGGGCGCCCCTTGGCTTGTGGCCAATGGGTGGACCCCCTCTGGTTGATTCTTTCGCCAGTATTTTTTATTAATTCCATAAATATTCTCCGTAAATTTTCAGGTCAATCCGAGAACTTTTATTTCTGCACAAAAATAGCACCAAGGCAATTCTGCTAAAAACAGCGTCAGTCCGGGTTAGTTCCATTCAAATCATGCAAATTAGAGTCCAAAACAAGGGCAAAAGAGTTTGGAAAAGTAGATACGATGGAGACGTATCAACTCCCCCAAGCTTAACCCATTGCTTGTCTTCAAGCAATTCAGTTGACAAACTGAAAGTGACAAAGAAAAACTTTTACAAACTCTATTTGATCTTGTTGTTGTAAATATGTCTAACTAATGTTCAGGTTTTCAGCAAAGATTATAGATTAACCATATTCAAAATAACATTTAGGTCTCACATTTACTCATATCAATGGCATAATCAACTAGCGAGCAATAATAATAAATCTCGGATGACAACAATTTTATCAAAACAATCATGATACACTATGATATAATGGTATCTCGCTAGCCCTTTCTGAGACTGCAAAACATAAATGCAGAGCACCTCTGAAGAACAAGGGCTGACTGGAAATTGTAATTCATGGTAAAATAGATCCAGTCATAGTCATGCTCAATATCAATTAATAACAAAGCATAGAAATGATGGTAGTGCTCTCTAACTGGTGCTTTTTATAAGAGGAGGATGACTCAACAGTAAAGTAAAATAGATAGGCCCTTCGCAGAGGGAAGAATTGATTTGTAGAGGTGCCAGAGCTCGAGCTTTTAAAACAGGGATGAATAATAATTTTGAGCGGTATGCTTTCATTGTCAACATAATGACCGAGAGATCTCGCCATCTTCCATGCTAGATACATTATAGGCGGTTCCCAAACAGAATGATAAAGTTTTTACTCCCCCTCCACACCAATCAAACACACTCCATGGCGAGCCGAATCCACGGGTACCGTCCATACAAACAACAATCCTGGGGGAGTTTTGTTTCATTATATTTTGATTTGAACTAGGCATCCCGATCACCAGCCACTTTACCATGAATGACAAGTGAATAAACACTAATCGTGAGAATAACCCACCTAGCATGGAAGATACCGACAACCCCTAGTCACTACATGAGCGATTCGGGCATACAAAACAGAATATTATTTGAAGGTTTAGAGTTTGGCACATCCAAATTTACTTGGAACGGCAGGTAAATACCGCATATAGGTAGATATGGTGGACTCATATGGAACAACCTTGGGTTTATGGAAGTGGATGCACAAGCAGTATTCCCGCTTAGTACAGGTGAAGGCTAGCAAGAGACTGGGAAGCGACCAACTAGAGAGCGACAACGGTCATAAACATGCATTGAGATTAACCAACATTGAATGCAAGCATGAGTAGGATATAAATCACCATGAATATAAACATCGTGGAGGCTATGTTGATTTTGTTTCAACTACATGCGTGAACATGTGCCAAGTCAAGCCACTTGAATCATTCAGAGGAGGATACCATCCTATCATACTACATCACAACCATTTTAAAAAATGCATGTTGGCACTCAAGACAAACCATTATACACTCTTAGCTAATTAAGCATGGCATGAGTAACTATATTCTCTAATTGTCATTGCAAACATGTTTCATCCATAGTGAGCTGAATCCAGAACGATGAGCTAATCATATTTACAAAAACAAAATAGGTCGAGTTCATACCAGCTTTTCTCCATCTCAATCACTTCATCATATATCGTCATTATTGCCTTTCACTTGCACAACCGAACGGTGTGAATAATAATAAGAGTGCACGTGCATGGGACTAAGCTGGAATCTGCAAACAATAACTCAAAGGAGAAGGCAAGGTAATATGGGCTCTCTGATAGATAAACAATAATGCATATGAGAGCCAGTCAACATTTCATTGTGGTCTTCTCCTTACGACCCAAAGAAGAAAGGAAAACTATTTACACGGGAAAGCTCCCAACAAGCAAAAGAAGAACGAGAAGTCTTTTTGCGTTTTCTTTTAATGCTACAACTAAACAAACTAAAAGGTAAAGCTAGAACTAATTTTTTTTTGATTTTCTCAAGGTTAATTAAGCACACAAGAAGAAAGCGGAAAGAAGAAATAAAATACCATGGATGATTCAATGAAAAAGTATAAGCACCGACTACTAAGATTAGTGTGCGAACATGAATGTAATGTTGGTGAGAAATACGTACTCCCCCAAGCTTAGGCTTTTGGCCTAAGTTGGTATAGGGCCATGGCTGGCCCGGATAATATCCAAAGTCATAGTTGGGGTTGTACTGGGCTGCGGCGGCTACTGTCTGAACGGCTGCAGCGTGGAGGCGAGCGGCTTCCGCCTCTCTCTCGTACTCGTTTGCCTCCTCTCTGGTTATAAAGTGTCTCCGTTTTTTCTCCGCATGAAGGAATCAGTGAGTTGATAATATTGCTTGCATTGGTCTGAAACGAAATCTTCAAGGCCAGCATTTCGTGTGTACGCGTAAAATTCTTCCTTTAAACCGGCATGAACCATGAATTGATCCGACGGCCATTCACAAGGCCGCACTTGAGCTTCCCTCGGTGGTTCAAAGTCGGGCTCACATATCATGAGTCTCGGGGCCTTCTTGCTAACCACCTTGGTATGTTCTCTGCAACATCTTTCTTTCTCTGAAAAATCGCTGAAATTTTTAGTGACTCAAAATAAAGGTGAACAAAACTCAACAAAACTTATAGCAACTACTCCCACAAGTGCCTAGAGGCTATATCATGCATCAAAACTACTTGGGACCATACAAATTTGACATGCAAGCTCAAGAACAAGGTCACCACAGCAGCAAAAATTTGCAATATATAAAGCACTAAAACAAAAACTAATTGGACCATTGGAGGAGTCACATACCGAAGATCAATCCCCCAAAATAGTTTTGCAAATGGAGCTTTGCACAAGGAGATCGAAAATGGCAGCAAAATGAGCTAGAACACGGGCTTGAGCAATGGTGAGATTTTTTCTGGAGGAAGACGAAGTGGATGGGTGCTGGAATAAGTGAGGGGGGCCTAAATGGGACCCACAAGCCAGGGGGGCGCGCCCAGGGGGGTGAGCGTGCCCTGTAGGCTTGTGACCCACTGGTGCAGCCCCCTGATGTGTTCTCAGTGCCAGAAATTCTTAAATATTCCAGAAAAAATCATACTACATTTTCAGGGCATTTGGAGAACTTTTATTTTCAGGTCATTTTTTTTATTGCACGAATAATTCAGAAAATAGAAAAATAATAGCATTTTTGCTTTATTTAATCTAAATAACAGAAAGTAAAAGTTGGGTACAGAAGGTTGTGCCTCCTATATTCATCCATCTCATGCTCATCAAAAAGAATCCATCAATAAGGTTTATCAAGTCTTATTGACAAACTTTTTTCGAATGACACGGAACCGGAGAATTTTCGAATAACACTAGGTTACCTCAACGGGGATATGCATGTCCCCAACAATAAGTATATCATATTTCTTTTTGGTAGTAGGGAGAGGGAATTCAAAATCTCCAATAATAATCGTTGAAATTTTTCCAATGGAGTTGATACTATGAACTTGCTGTTGTTTCTTCGGAAAGTGTACCGTGTGCTCATTACCATTAACATGAAAAGTGACATTGCCCTTGTTGCAATCAATAATAGCCCCTGCAGTATTCAAAAAAGGTCTACCAAGGATGATCGACATACTGTCGTCCTCAGGAATATCAAGAATAACAAAGTCCGTTAGGATAGTAACATTTGCAACTACGACAGGCACATCCTCACAAATACCGATGGGTAAAGCAGTTGATTTATCAGCCATTTGCAAAGAGATTTCAGTAGGTGTCAACTTATTCAAATCAAGTCTACGATACAAAGAGAAAGGCATAACACTAACACCAGCTCCAAGGTCACATAAAGCAGTTTTAACATAATTTCTTTTAATAGAGCATGGTATAGTAGGTACTCCGGGATCTCCTAGTTTCTTTGGTATTCCACCCTTAAAGGTATAATTAGCAAGCATGGTGGAAATCTCAGCTTCCGGTATCTTTCTTTTATTTGTCACAATATCTTTCATATACTTAGCATAAGGAGACATTTTCAGAATATCAGTCAAGCGCATACGCAAAAAAACAGGTCTAAGCAATTGAACAAAACGCTCAAAGTCCTCATCATCCTTTTTCTTGGATGGTTTAGGAGGAAAGGGCATGGGTTTCTCAACCCATGGTTCTCTTTCTTTACCATGCTTCCTTGCAACAAAGTCTCCTTTATCATATCTTTTATTCTTAGGTTGTGGGTTATCAAGATCAACAGCAGGTTCAATCTCCACATCATTATCATTGCTAGGTTGAGCAACAACTTGAACATCATCATTAATATTATCACCCAGTTCATGTTCATCACCAGGTTGTGTTTCAGCATCAGAAATAGAAATATCATTTGGATTCTCATGTGTATCTATAATAGGTTCACTAGCAGCATGCAAAGTCCTACCATCATTCTTTTTCCTTTTATTACTGGGACGACTAGGTGCATCAGTATTAATTCTCTGAGAATCCTGCTCAATTCTCTTAGGATGGCCCTCCGGATACAAAGGTTCCCGAGTCATTTTACCACCTCTAGTCACAACTCTAACCGAATGATCATTGTTCTTACCATTCATCTCATTAAGCAAATCATTTTGTGCCTTAAGTACTTGTTCTACTTGAGTAGTTACCATGGAAGCATGTTTACTAATAAGCTTAAGATCATTGATAGTTCTACTCATATAATCACCTAAGCGATCAATCATGTAAGCATTATGTCTCAATTATCTACTAACATAAGCATTGAAATTTTCTTGCTTAACAATAAAGTTATCAAACTCATCCAAGCATTGGCTAGCAGACTTATTATAAGGAATATCACCTTCATCAAATCTACGGAGAAAATTTACCTCTACTACCTGTGTCGGGGTATCAATACCATGTATTTCTTCAATAGGTGGTAAATTCTTAACATCTTCAGCTTTAATACCTTTTTCTTTCATAGATTTCTTTGCCTCTTGCATATCTTCAGGACTGAGAAATAGAATACCTCTTTTCTTCGGAGTTGGCTTTGGAGGTGGTTCGGGAATAGTCCAATCATTATCATTGCTCAATATATTATTCAATAGTAGTTCAGCTTGTTCAACAGTTTGTTCCCTGAAAACACAACCAGCACAACTATCTAGGTGGTCCCTAGAAGCATCGGTTAGTCCATTATAAAACATATCAAGTATTTCGTTTTTCTTGAGAGGATGATCAGGCAAAGCATTATGTAATTGGAGAAGCCTCCCCCCAAGCTTGTGGGAGACTCTCTTCTTCAATTTGCACAAAGTTAAATATTTCCTGGAAGGCAGCTTGTTTCTTATGGGCAGGAAAATATTTTTCAGACAAGTAATATATCATATCCTGGGGACTACGCACACAACCAGGAGCAAGAGAATTAAACCATATCTTAGCATCACCCTTTAATGAGAAAGGAAACAACTTAAGAATATAGTAATAACGAATTTTTCCTCATGAGTAAATAGGGTGGCTATATCATTCAATTTAGTAAGATGTGCCACAACAGTTTCAGATTCATAACCATGGAAAGGATCAGATTCAACCAAAGTAATTAACTCAGGATCGATAGAGAATTCATAATCCTTATCAGTAACAAAGATAGGTGAAGTAGCAAACTTAGGATCATATTGCATTCTAGCATTCAAAGATTTTTCCTTCCACTTGCATAGTAATTTCTTAAGATCATCTCTATCCTTACAAGCAAGAAAGTCCCTAGCTACCTCTCCCTCCATAACATAACCCTTAGGTATATTAGGCAATTCATATCTAGGAGAGCTAGGTCTAACAGGTGTCTCATAGTGTTCAGTTTCAATAATTTCATCAGTTTCAGAAATATCATCAGTTTCAGTATTAACTCTAGCAATTTGTTCATCAAGAAATTCACCCAGTGGCACAGTATTATTAAGCAAAGTATCATCATAAGCATCATGCATAGAAGAAGTGGCATCATCAATTGCTTTCGACATATCAGAATCAATAGAAGGTGGTGGTGTCGCAAATTTACTCATAACAGAAGGTGAATCAAGTGCAGAGCTAGATGGCAGTTCCTTACCTCCCCTCGTAGTAGAGGGATAGATCTTGGTTTTTGGGTCTTTCAGATTCTTCATAGTGATCAACAGATATAAATCCCAAGTGACTCAGAGAATAGAGCTATGCTCCCCGGCAACAGCGCCAGAAAAGGGTCTTGATAACCCACAAGTATAGGGGATCACAACAGTTTTCGAGGGTAGAGTATTCAACCCAAATTTATTGATTCGACACAAGGGGAGCCAAAGAATATTCTCGAGTATTAGCAGCTGAGTTGTCAATTCAACCACACCTGAAAGACTTAATATCTGCAGCAAAGTATTTAGTAGCAAAGTAGTATGGAAGTAACGGTAACGGTAGCAAAAGTAACAGTAGCGGTTTTGTAGCAATCGTAACAGTGGCAACGGAAAAGTAACTTTAGCAAAGATCAATATATGAAAAGCTCATAGGCAACGGATCAGTGATGGATAATTATGTTGGATGGCATTCATCATGCAACGGTTATAACATAGGGTGACACAGAACTAGCTCCAACTCATCAATATAATGTAGGCATGTATTCCATATATAGTCATACGTGCTTATGGAAAAGAACTTGCATGACATCTTTTGTCCTACCCTCCTGTGGCAGCGGGGTCCTAATGGAAACTAAGGGATATTAAGGCCTCCTTTTAATAGAGAACCGGACCAAAGCATTAGCACTTAGTGAATACATGAACTCCTCAAACTACGGTAATCACCGAAAAGAATCCCAGTTATTGTCACCCTGGGGGATGCGGATCATAACTCGTAATAGGTGTCTACAACTTGCAAGATAGGATCAAGAACACATATATATTCATGAAAACATAATAGGTTCAGATCTGAAATCATGGCACTCGGGCCCTAGTGACAAGCATTAAGCATAGCAAAGTCATAGCAACATCAATCTCAGAACATAGTGGATACTAGGGATCAAACCCTAACAAAACTAACTCGATTACATGGTAAATCTCATCCAACCCATCACCGTCCAGCAAGCCTACGATGGGATTACTCACGAACGGCGGAGAGCATCATGAAATTGGTGATGAAGGATGGTTGGTGATGACGATGGCGTCGATTTCCCCTCTCCGGAGCCCAAAACGGACTCCAAATCTGCCCTCCCGAGGAAGAACAGGAGGTGGCGACGGCTCCGTATCGTGAAACGCGATGAACTCTTCTCCTTGATTTTTTTTCTCCCAGAATAGGGTTATATGGAGTTGGAGTTGAGGTCGGAGGAGTTGCAGGGGGCCCACAAGCCACCTGGGCGAGCCCTAGGGGGGGGGGCGCCCCCCTGGCTTGTGGCCAATGGGTGGACCCCCTCTGGTTGATTCTTTCGCCAGTATTTTTTATTAATTCCAAAAATATTCTTCGTAAATTTTTAGGTCAATCCGAGAACTTTTATTTCTGCACAAAAATAGCACCAAGGCAATTCTGCTGAAAACATCGTCAGTCCGGGTTAGTTCCATTCAAATCATGCAAATTAGAGTCCAAAACAAGGGCAAAAGAGTTTGGAAAAGTAGATACGATGGAGACGTATCACGGGGATCAATTGGGAGCTCGACAAGGCGAAGTCATTTGGAGAGATTGAGTTGAGAAGGAGAGGTTGCAAATTGCACGGGACGCGGAGGATGCGAAGATCATGTTGGCGGATGAAAGCCTCTTGGATAAGTAAGCAAAGAAGTGGCTTGCGGACAAGAAGAAGGAGATCAACGCCCGCAGAGAGTACGAGGCGGCAAGGACGGCTACCACAGCAGCGGAGCATGCGCCCCGGATACAGGCGGAGTAGGACGCAATGATGGCCTCGGAGCAGGCGGCATCGATGGCATCTGGCGAGTGATCCGACCAGCTAGCGACTGATCCGTCACACTCAGACATTGATTTCATTTTGGCATGTACGGATTTTAAACTTTGATTTGTTTTGTTTTGCTTTGCTTCAAACTATTGAATTCAGACAATTTGTATCGTATGATCAACGTGCATGTATTACATGGATTTGAGGTTTCACATTTGAGATGTGTGGATGTGCGGCAACCCATATGAGGGGCCACCCGCGGACGTATAGGGGGGAGGGGCGAATTTGCCAAGTCCATATGTAGATGCTCTTAGAGTATCTTTGGCCGGACCAACAAACCGCCACTCAGTTGTCCAGACAACTCGGACGATGTCCGTATAAAAATGTCTCCAGTCATGCCCCTCAAATTCAGCCCAACAATTACAACTACCCGGTACCCCACCAAACCTAGTTTACAACTGCTCAGAGGATCCCATCTTAGACAACCTCCTCCGACCCTAGTGATGATCTCGACAATGAACCCAATGCCGTCTTTGACCTCTCCTATAGCCGAACTCGGCGATCCAATGCCAGACACCTCCTCCGACCCTGTCAACGACCTTGGCAATGACCCCTATGCCATCTTCGACCACTACTACTGCGACAAAGACGACAATGGGAAAAGGCAAAAGCAAGGGCCCGTGCCGATGAACTATGCTCTCCCCTATCCTAGTTCGAGTTGAACTATGTTGCCATTTGATGTCCTATGTAGTATTTTGTTGAACTATGTCCCGTGTTGAAGTATGCTATTGACGTTTCATGGATGTATATGGATTGGGTTTGAAAAATGGGAGTTTTTTGAGACAATTGGAAAATGAGAGTTGTCGTTGCATGAGCGGATAAATGGTGGTCAAGCCCATGTTGTATGTAGACATGTCTGGACATGTTTGGGGATAAATGGGGAGGCAAGGCTATCCTAGCCCATCCCCAAAATTCAAATATGAGTTTTCTGAATTGGGGATTTAACGCCTAACTAGCATATCCCCTTTTTCGTTAACGTTAGCGCATTTTTCACTTCAGAACTTTTCCCTTCAGATATTTTCCTCGCTAGCCCAGTTTTGCTCTTTGAGAAGAAAGTCAATGGATAAGCTACCGTAGCTAGTGTGGCTAGTGCGACCGCCACGGACCTTGCCGTCGACCACCCCCGGGCCCACCCTGCTATCCATGGCGTCTCCCCGCAGCCCTGCCTCCCTCCCTCCCATCGTAGTTTTTGATAAAATCTCGCCATGATGGCACGCCTCCCCTTCCCCATCGTGCCAGGTACGAGCAAAGGAAAACCAAGCGCTAAGGAGAAATTAGAGGGAGAAACACGGCCACCAGCCATCATCGCCGATTCTGATGTATCGTTGTGGTTTGTACCACACCATCGTGTCACTAGGAGAAGGACGAGGAGAAGAATCCATCCATACGAAGAAGTGCCCAAACCATGGTTTGTGAAAGGAGAATTTTGCTTACATTCCCAACTCCCTTCGTCGCGCACAAACGTTGCATGCGATGAGTCTATGAAATTACTTTTGCGGATCATCTATCCTAGACTCTAGCTAGTTCATGCCTCATGGACATCATCTAGCGACGAGAAGTCATCGTTGGCCAAATTAAAGAAAGAAGAAAGAAGAAGGAAGAAAGAAGACATGCTTCCAAGTGGATTTGCGGATGAGGACAGGCTAATTGAGCAAATTTTAATTGAAAACAAAATGATAATTAACAGTTGAAAGATAAGATGCAAAATTAAACTACGATCCAGTTTTTTTGGTGGATGCAAAAATAAGTTGTTTCCTCTGCAGATTATTCTAGAAGCCCATTCTAAATTTTCTTAGAGTTCTAAACTAGTTAATCTAGAAGCAGATCCTAATTTATTTGGGACTTCTAAACTACTCCCCGTCCGATAATGTACGACCTTTTTTTACACTACTATAGTATCAAAAACGACATACATTATGGGACGGAAGGAGTAGTTAACTCTAACCCTTAACTAGTTTATTAGAAGACCATTTTTCTTTTAAAAATGGGCTTCTACAATAAGTTGACAAATGGCAGCTTATATGCCATAAGCCAGCAAACAACTTGGCCTATGAAAGATGGTCCACATATACCCAAAATTTGTCCAGTTCCATTGGAGAGGTGCCGTGTGTTTTCCGACTTTCATGATCGTGTTCAGCAGGGTCAACCGTGCGAATCAAGGAACCGGATTACCGGGGGCTAGCACCCTGGCCGGGGCTGCCACCGTGCGGTGTCGTGGCGGGCGGTGCAGCGGGGCGGCAGAGAATTGATCCCACCGGAGGCAAGCAAGGCACACAGGACGAAGCATGGATAGCCGTTGACTAATCTTTTTTGGGTCTCTGGGTCATGTGGTTGGCCGTTGTGGATAGGTCGTGTTGGAGTGTTGGACGAGTTGGTCTTACCGTGTTTCAAACTGTCAACGTACGCGGCGCACCTGCGGACAGCGACGACGTTAGACTCTTCACTTCACTAGTTCGCTTATCCGTGGCCGCATAAATTTTTTTAGCCTTTGGAAAATCAAAATGGAAAAAATTTCTCCACAAATACACACACACACACAGAGTGTTGTGGTTTTGTAACGGCATGATGTCCTCGTGAGAGAACTTAGGTGTGAGGTCATCGCAACTAGGTGGCGGCTTGAGAGGGGTTGATCGGAATCGAGAGACGCGAGTTTACCCAGGTTCGGCCCCTCCGATGGAGGTAAAAGCGTACGTCCTGCTTTGTGTCTATATTGATGATGATGACGATCTCGATTACAAAGGGTGCGGAGTTGCTACCTCTAATCTCGAGAGCCTCTAATCTGTCTATCTCTAATTACTTGAAGTTGTCCCTCTAGGGGTGCTCTACCCCTCCTTATATAAGTGGAAGGGGTAGGTTTACATGTAGAGTCCTACTAGGAGTAGGATTAGGACTAGTCTCTCTTGAGTCCTAATCCGGGTCTTGTTTCTCTTGTAAGGGAATCCTTCCTCTCGTTTGGGCCTTCTTTGTGAGCCGTCGGCACCGGCTTACACGCTGGGCCTTGGGCCTGGTCATCCTGTGACCCGGTAATAGAGGTGACCTATGAGCCGCCATACGATGGGCCGGGTCATACGTCCTGCCGGGTCACCACTGAGTCGCCAAGCTCGGCTGGCGCAACAGTGAGTCGCCGAGTCCCGGTCGGGTCATACTTCAGGCCGGGTTATACCACGGGGTAATATCCCCGACATAGAGTATGTGTGGAAAATGAATTTCTAATGGCGTAAGTTTTTAATAATGTTACATCATTTCATCAAAAAGATACGTATGTTTTAAGGTCCTGTCTCTGCATTCCAAAGACGCACACAACCCAAATACGTTGAGTTGAAAACATACATTATTAGGAAAAAGGGTTTTTTACATCGGTGTTCCTGGTTCCTTAGTTGTACTTATTCATCCCCACGCTCTTAACTTTTGCTCACTTTTCCCGACTTCCTTGTCCGAAACCCTTAGAAATGGTCACAACGGAGGATGCCGTCGGGTCAATGGTTTGACCGTTAACTCTGACGAGTGGGGCCATGTCGGAACGGTTCCTCCTTTGGCCATTCTGACGTGTCGGGCCACATTGAGACACATCGGATGGGCTTGTCTGAACCTCGAGTTCGAGCCCTACAGCATCGCGCCGGTCCGCCCACTCCGCCGCCATGCTCCGCCCCCTCCGCCACCGTCGTGCCCTCCAACCTCTAACCCCATTCCGCCTCCGCCGTCGTCGTGCCCTCCGCCAGATATACCCCCACATCCCCATCTGGATAAATCAGCGACGTCGGGGGAGAAGGCTCTCAAGCCCATGGACCGTGGAGAGGATTGGGTTGAATCGGCGGCGGATAATTCATGGATTACACCTGGGTAAGCGTCGTTTTCCCCTCTAACTAATTTGCTAATTCGTAAATTCGGCTCTTTTTGACCGCTAGTCGCTTGAATCGTTCAACTTTTGCTGAATTGTTCCTGGCCTAACAACACCCCTTATTTGAATCGAATAGGATTGATCCTGCGCTTGCTTTCCGGCTGTCGGTTAGGATGGAAGTTAGTGTGCTGCGCGGTAGAAAACCGCAATTGCTTATTGGATTTTTCTATCCGAAGGTGGTAGAAACCAGTATGTCGTTCAAAGATTTTCTCGCGGCGCTCCGAAATTCTCCATATGGATGGAGCCCTGCTGATGCTGTTGAACTGAAATATTTTAGCAGTACTGAGCAAAAATTTACACCACTAACTTGCGATGAGCATCTGGGAGTGCTCTTTTCTTTGAATGCTGAAAGCCGCTTCGGTATAATCCATATCGAGGTGCTTCAGCCATGCCATGAACGTGGGAAGGGGAAGAGTGTTTAGGAATCTTCTGCCTTTGGTAATGGAGAGCGCCCTGACACTCCTTGTAGGTCGAAACCAACCAGAGCTAGTGGTTCTGAAAGTCACAATATATCTGCTGCCGTTTCTTGTGCCGCTTCTCCTGTCGCTGCCGCACCCGATGTAGTACATGATGGAGAGCCAGACGAAGAGGTGACTCAACATGATGACGAGGATGAGAATATGTTCCTTGACCTTGTAGATATTGCCAGTAAACAAGCAATGGAAGATGAATTTCAGGAGTAACCTATCAGCCGTGCTAGATTTGATGACACTGACGATGAAGAGAGGGAGGAGAACATCGACAACTTAGTTGTAGATGAATATGATGGTGAGGAGATGCCAACAATTGAGTGGAACAGGGAAGATCCTCAGCTTGGTGTCGGCACCATATTCCAGTCGATGGTTGACTGCCGTAATGCAATGGATATATACTGCATTCTCACACAAAATACATATGTGATTGAAAGGACTGAGCCATCAAGGTTCACTGTTCGTTGCCCATATGATAGGTGTAGATGGAGGTAGCATGCATCACGTATGTTGAGGAGCAAGTTCATTCAAGTTTGTGTATTTCAGTATATACAGATTTTATGTTCAGATCATTGTGTAACGTTTTCAGATCATATTTTTTTCAGATAAAAAGGAACCCACACCAGCACACTTGTCCACCTGGAGGTGGAGGGGGTAAGGCTAAACAAAGCTAGCAAAGAGTAGATGGGTGGCAGATGCAATTTCGGATTGGTTGAGAGAAAAACGAACACTTGGTCCAACAGAACTCCAAGGGAAGCTATTTGATAAGTACAAGATTGTTGTACCTTACATGGAGATTTTTTATGGTAAGGAAATAGCTCTTGACAGGATTAATGATCCTTGGAATGAGAGCTTTCAGTTGCTCTACACATTTAAAGCTGAAGTGGAAGCTGCTAGTCCAGGGAGTGTTGTAGAGATTGAGAAGCATACAGTTCCATACAAAATAAAAGGGAAGTCATTTGAGAAGGAGTGCTTCAGGAGGGCTTTTGTTTGTTTCAAGGCTAGTTGGCAAGGGTTTCTGGATGGTTGCAGGCCCTATTTGGTTGTTGATGCAACTGCTTTGAATGGAAGGTGGAGAGGACAACTGGTGGCAGCTTCTGCAGTTGATGGACACAACTGGCTATTCCCAGTTGCATTTGGTGTGGTGGAGGCAGAGTCCGAGGAAAGTTGGGTCTGGTTTCTGCAGCATTTGCGCAACCTTATAGGTATACCTCCAGGTTTAGCTAGACACACAGATGCTTGCAAGGGTTTGGAGAGTGCAGTGGAAATTGTATTCCCTGGAGTGGAGCATAGGGAATGTATGCGACAAATAGCGCAAAATTTCAGAAGCAAATTCAAAGGTAAAGTTTATGATGATAACTTATGGTCAGCATCATACACATGGAGTGAGAGGAAGCATGAGCATCATTTGAGAGTGTTGTATGCTCACAATCCTCTGGTGAAGGAGTACCTAGATGCACATCATGGAAAGTTGTGGTCAAGAAGCAAATTCAATACAATATGCAAAGTGGACTATGTGACAAGCAACCTGGCAGAATGTTTCAATGCAAAGATTAAGTCATTGAAAGGGCTTCTGATATGGCAAATATTTGATAAGATTCGACATATGATCATGATAAAGATGGCTCTTCACAAAAGAATCACAGAAACAGAATATGTTGGCCATCTCATGCTCCCATATCTTATTAAGGCATTGCATGCCAAGGCAAGAGGACTGAGTAGAATGAAATGCATTCGAGCGGCGACACCGGAAGCTGAGGTAACATATACTGGCATTAAAAACAGGGAATGGAGGTATCCAGTTAACCTAGCAAGTAGGGAATGCAGTTGTAGGCAATTGCAGCTCCGTGGGTAGCCATGCATACATGCCCTACATCTGATGACTGTTATCGGTGCTGAAGATGGTGAAGTTGATCAATACGTCTCTGAATATTTTTCTGTTGCCAGATTCAGGGCTGCTTATGCTTCCAATGTGCCTGCACTCTTGGGAAAAGACCAATGAAATATAGTAGATCCAGGGTTCAAACTACATTCTCCTGTACTGACTAGGCCACCAGGAAGACCAAGGAAGAACATGTACAGAAGAGGTGAAGAGGGTCGTGTAAAAAGACAGCATAAGTGCAAAAAATGTGGAACCCTAGGGTACATTGTTAGGAAATGTACCAATCCAGTGGATGCTTCATTTGGAGAAGAGGAACAATGGGCAAGAACAAATGCAGAGGATAATGCAGCATTAGAGCAGATTGCAGCTAATGCAGGGGAGGATGCAGCATTAGAGCAGATTGCAGCTAATGCAGGGGAGGATGAAGCAATAGAGCAGATTGCAGCTAATCCAAAGGATAATGCAGCATTAGAGGAGAATGAAGCAACTGAATTAGCACTGTCGGCAGCTTGGTATGTGTGCAATACCCTTCCCTTTTGTGCATTTCTTTTGTTTTTTATCGATGGATTATACTCCTTTTTCTGTTTGATCTAGCTCTAGGGAAATTAATGGAAAAGGAGAGAAAAGGCCAAGAGAGAATGAAACTTCGGTTCAGCCATCATCCGATGCAGAATTTGAAGCCATGGCTTATGAAGGTTTTGAAGATATTGAACCATGTCAGCTGGCCAGTGGAAGTTCTCCGCTAGCACCTCGACAGCCACCAACCGAAGTGAAGACCAAAATGAAGAAGAAAAGGGTGGATATGCTAGCTAGGGAAACTAGGAGCAAGTCTGTTAAACCGTCTAGAAACACAAGGAGCAAGGCAAAGATGTGAACTTTGAACGTTGAATGCAAGTTGTAAACTTTGAACTTTAAGGCTTTGTAATAATTCAAAATTAGAGGCGAAATTTGAATTTGAACTAACCTTTCAATTTCAATGATTTGTAATAATTCGAAATTGGAGACAACATTTGAAGTCCATTGCTCTGTGATGTGATGTTTGCAAAATTTGAATTATTGTTTGGGACTAAAGGCTTTGTTGTTGTTGTTGATGATGATGATGTCGGCAAAATTTGAATTATTACACATGACAAAATTTGAATAACAAAAAGTTCAGATCCTTATTATTTACAATAAGACAAAGCTTTGGTGATTTTCTTGATTTTTTAAGAAATTCGTAAACCCAAACCCACTATCACTCTCTTCCGGAACTCTATACAATCTCGTACGTGATAGCTCATTTTTGTGAAGGAGTTGTCATGAAAATGTTCATAAACCAATGTTATTATTTTTTTGTCATAACCATGTCACATACAACGGCATTGTGCGCAGGTCTTCCATTTTTTGATTTTTTTGAATTAGTTATGCTCATTTGAACTCGAAAATGGTAGCTCACCTCAAAAAAAGATTTTTCATAAAAATGACCCTAAACCAAGTTTATATTTTTTAATGGTAACTATGTCTTATAAAACGACGGTCCGCGAAGGTTTCATATTTTTTTGTTTTTTTTTGATTTAGTTAAGGTCATTTGAAAAGTTGGTCAAACCTAAAATAACCCCGCTGACCGGCTCAAACCCCGCAGCATCTCTCCAAACCCTAGCGCCGAACTGCAGCCGTTCGATCGTACCCTAGCGCCAAGCGACAGCCCTCAGATATGGCCTTGTAGAAGGAATTCTGAGGGCAGGCTGCGCGCCATTGGATCACATGGACTGCTCCGCACACTAGTAGAAAACAGGGCTTTGGTCCAGGCCAGAATATTGCATTAGTCCCGGTCGTGTTACGAACCGGGACTAATGGGTGCATCAGTCCCGGTTCGTGAGGCCAGGACGCCGGCCGGGCCTCGGCGGGCACTAGTCCCGGTTCGTCTGACCCCTTTAGTCCCGGTTCCAGACACGAACCGGGACTAAAGGTCCTAGCTCCTGGCGCAGCTCCTTTAGTCCCGGTTGGTGGCTCGAACCGGGACTAAAGGGTAGTCTTCTGTCCCGGTTATATCCACCAACCGGGGCTAAAGATATGCCTATATATATGCTTGCCCCTGCCCGCTCACTCCTCTATTTTTTGGCTGGCCGGCGTGTGGGAGGTGTGTGCTGCTCTGCTCTCACCTCCTATGCACACGACGTGTTCGATCAAATGCCCGAGCCACGCTTAAGCTTTCTCCTCTCCAAGCTCGACCTCCAAGCTCCATTTTCCCCAAGATTTGTCTAGGTTTGGCGGCCGTCATGTCCCGTCCCCGTCCTCACCGTCATCGATCGCCCGCGCCGATCTCGTCGCCGGCACCACCGTGGTGAGCCTCTTGTTCTTATCTTCTTTTTGAAAGAAAAAAATTCTTACTTGTATGATTTACATAGATACTTGTATAAATTTCTTACTTTTATTATTGTTCGTTATTATGTAGTGCCATGGTCATGGTATCCGCCCACGCCGGCCCTCGTCCGGTCTATGATTCGGATGTGGTATATTATCTTTTATTACTATTTGTTTCATTTAGTGTTTATGACAATTATGCCGACCAACCTGAAATAGATGTATGTGAACCGGAAATTCCAACCGACCCTCTTGTCGAGAGGTTAAATTTAGTTGAAAAAGAAAACGAGTATTTGAAAGAAAAATTGAAAAGAATTGAGGAGGAGAAGATGAAATTGGAGTTGCATGTTGCCGATGTCGTCGATGACCACAAGATCAAGATGGATGCAATGCGCTTGAAGATTACAAAGATAAGAAAATATGTCATTGATAATGAGGCTTGGTATCTTTATGCTGTTGGATCAATTGTTACCTTAGTTGTGATTAAGATCGCATTTGTTGTGGCATTTAAATGTTTTACATAGTTGTATGTTAGTTTCAATTTATGTTTTAATTAGATGCTCTAGAGAGCTATATGTTGTTCTATGAGAACTATGTATGAACTTTATGTATTTATTTTTTCAGTAATAACATTTGATCACAATGTACTTTGGAGCACCAACCAAGGGTACGAGATAAATGGTAATACAATTTACAAGATCGCCCAAGATAAAAAGAGCACCAACCAAAACAGTGGCTTTGAATGGTCCATATTAACTTTTCGTCCGAAACCCTGTTACTTCGAAAGAGATTGTCCAGTTTGTACACGAAGTGCATCCAGTTTTTCCCGTAACCCTCTCAACTTTTTAGCACATGGTATGTGGGTGATATTATGAAACCATGAAAAGTTTCAACCTTTTCAGAGTTCATTTGCAGTGCTTGTCAAATTCAGGGTCATTTAGCTCAAAATAAATCATGAAATGCATGAAAAATAGCAAATGAAGTCAGAAAAGTGTTGAAAATTGATGATGTGGCTTTGAATGGTGCATATTGAATGCAGAAAAAGTCTGGAGTTAAAATATGTTAAAAATAATGAAATACCTTTGGTAATAGATGAGTTTTCGTCCGAAACCATGTTACTTCGAAAGAGATTGTCCAGTTTGTACACGAAGTGCATCCAGTTTTTCCCGTAACCCTCTCCACTTTTTAGCACAGGGTATGTGGGTGAAATTATGAAACCATGCCAAGTTTCAACCTTTTCAGAGTTCATTTGCAGTGCTTGTCAAATTCAGGGTCATTTAGCTCAAAATAAATCATGAAATGCATGAAAAATAGCAAATTAAGTTACAAAAGGGTTGAAAATTGTTGATGTGGCTTTGAATGGTGCATATTGAATGCAGAAAAAGTCTGGAGTTAAAATATGTAAAAAAATGAAATCCCTTTTGTAATAGATGAGTTTTCGTCCGAAACCCAGTTACTTCGAAAGAGATTGTCCAGTTTGTACACGAAGTGCATCCAGTTTTTCCTGTAACCCTCTCATCTTTTTAGCACATGGTATGTGGGTAAAATTACGAAACCATGCCAAGTTTCAACCTTTTCAGAGTTCATTTGCAGTGCTTGTCAAATTCAGGGTCATTTAGCTCAAAATAAATCATGAAATGCTTGAAAAATAGCAAATGTGATCAGAACAGTGTTGAAAATTGATGATGTGGCTTTGAATGGTGCATATTGAATGCAGAAAAAGTCTGGAGTTAAAATATGTTAAAAAAATGAAATCCCTTTTATAATAGATGAGTTTTCATCCGAAACCCTGTTACTTCGAAAGAGATTGTCCAGTTTGTACACGAAGTGCATCCAGTTTTTCCCGTAACCCTCTCAACTTTTTAGCACATGGTATGTGGGTGAAATTATGAAACCATGCCAAGTTTCAACCTTTTCAGAGTTCATTTGCAGTGCTTGTCAAATTCAGGGTCATTTAGCTCAAAATAAATCATGAAATGCATGAAAAATAGCAAATTAAGTTACAAAAGGGTTGAAAATTGTTGATGTGGCTTTGAATGGTGCATATTGAATGCAGAAAAAGTCTGGAGTTAAAATATGTAAAAAAATGAAATCCCTTTTGTAATAGATGAGTTTTCGTCCGAAACCCAGTTACTTCGAAAGAGATTGTCCAGTTTGTACACGAAGTGCATCCAGTTTTTCCTATAACCCTCTCATCTTTTTAGCACATGGTATGTGGGTCAAATTATGAAACCATGCCAAGTTTCAACCTTTTCAGAGTTCATTTGCAGTGCTTGTCAAATTCAGGGTCATTTAGCTCAAAATAAATCATGAAATGCTTGAAAAATAGCAAATGAGATCAGAACAGCGTTGAAAATTGATGATGTGGCTTTGAATGGTGCATATTGAATGCAGAAAAAGTCTGGAGTTAAAATATGTTAAAAAAATGAAATCCCTTTTATAATAGATGATTTTTCATCCGAAACCCTGTTACTTCGAAAGAGATTGTCCAGTTTGTACACGAAGTGCATCCAGTTTTTCCCGTAACCCTCTCAACTTTTTAGCACATGGTATGTGGGTGAAATTATGAAACCATGCCAAGTTTCAACCTTTTCAGAGTTCATTTGCAGTGCTTGACAAATTCATGGTCATTTAGCTCAAAATAAATCATGAAATGCATGAAAAATAGCAAATGAAGTCAGAAAAGGGTTGAAAACTGATGATGTCGCTTTGCATGGTGCATATTGAATGCAGAAAAAGTCTGGAGTTAAAATATGTTAAAAAAATGAAATCGCTTATGTAATAGATGAGTTTTCGTCCGAAAGACTGTTACTTCGAAAGAGATTGTCCAGTTTGTAGACGAAGTGCATCCAGTTTTTCCCATAACCCTCTCAACTTTTTAGCACAGGGTATGTGGGTGAAATTATGAAACCATGCCAAGTTTCAACCTTTTCAGAGTTCATTTGCAGTGCTTGTCAAATTCAGGGTCATTTAGCTCAAAATAAATCATGAAATGCATGAAAAATAGCAAATGAAGACAGAAAAGGGTTGAAAATTGATGATGTGGCTTTGAATGGTGCATATTGAATGCAGAAAAAGTCTGGAGTTAAAATATGTAAAAATAATGAAATCCCTTTTGTAATAGATGAGTTTTCGTCTGAAACCCTGTTACTTCGAAAGAGATTGTCCAGTTTGTACACGAAGTGCATCCAGTTTTTCCCGTAACCCTCTCAACTTTTTAGCACATGGTATGTGGGTGAAATTATGAAACCATGCCAAGTTTCAACCTTTTCAGAGTTCATTTGGAGTGCTTGTCAAATTCAGGGTCATTTAGCTCAAAATAAATCATAAAATGCATGAAAAATAGCAAATGAAGTCAGAAAAGGGTTGAAAATTGATGATGTGGCTTTGAATGGTGCACATTGAATGCAGAAAAACTCTGGAGTTAAAATATGTTAAAAAAATGAAATCCCTTTTGTAATAGATGAGTTTTCGTCCGAAACCCTGTTACTTCAAAAGTGATTGTCCAGTTTGTAAACGATGTGCATCCAGTTTTTCCCGTAACCCTCTCAAATTTTTAGCACAGGGTATGTGGGTGAAATTATGAAACCATGCCAAGTTTCAACCTTTTCAGAGTTCATTTGCAGTGCTTGTCAAATTCAGGGTCATTTAGCTCAAAATAAATCATGAAATGCATGAAAAATAGCAAATTAAGTTACAAAAGGGTTGAAAATTGTTGATGTGGCTTTGAATGGTGCATATTGAATGCAGAAAAAGTCTGGAGTTAAAATATGTAAAAAAATGAAATCCCTTTTGTAATAGATGAGTTTTCGTCCGAAACCCAGTTACTTCGAAAGAGATTGTCCAGTTTGTACACGAAGTGCATCCAGTTTTTCCTGTAACCCTCTCATCTTTTTAGCACATGGTATGTGGGTCAAATTATGAAACCATGCCAAGTTTCAACCTTTTCAGAGTTCATTTGCAGTGCTTGTCAAATTCAGGGTCATTTAGCTCAAAATAAATCATGAAATGCTTGAAAAATAGCAAATGAGATCAGAAAAGTGTTGAAAATTGATGATGTGGCTTTGAATGGTGCATATTGAATGCAGAAAAAGTCTGGAGTTAAAATATGTTAAAAAAATGAAATCCCTTTTATAATAGATGAGTTTTCATCCGAAACCCTGTTACTTCGAAAGAGATTGTCCAGTTTGTACACGAAGTGCATCCAGTTTTTCCCGTAACCCGCTCAACTTTTTAGCACGTGGTATGTGGGTGAAATTATGAAACCATGCCAAGTTTCAACCTTTTCAGAGTTCATTTGCAGTGCTTGTCAAATTCAGGGTCATTTAGCTCAAAATAAATCATGAAATGCATGAAAAATAGCAAATTAAGTTACAAAAGGGTTGAAAATTGTTGATGTGGCTTTGAATGGTGCATATTGAATGCAGAAAAAGTCTGGAGTTAAAATATGTAAAAAAATGAAATCCCTTTTGTAATAGATGAGTTTTCGTCCGAAACCCAGTTACTTCGAAAGAGATTGTCCAGTTTGTACACGAAGTGCATCCAGTTTTTCCTGTAACCCTTTCATCTTTTTAGCACATGGTATGTGGGTCAAATTATGAAACCATGCCAAGTTTCAACCTTTTCAGAGTTCATTTGCAGTGCTTGTCAAATTCAGGGTCATTTAGCTCAAAATAAATCATGAAATGCATGAAAAATAGCAAATTAAGTTACAAAAGGGTTGAAAATTGTTGATGTGGCTTTGAATGGTGCATATTGAATGCAGAAAAAGTCTGGAGTTAAAATATGTAAAAAAATGAAATCCCTTTTGTAATAGATGAGTTTTCGTCCGAAACCCAGTTACTTCGAAAGAGATTGTCCAGTTTGTACACGAAGTGCATCCAGTTTTTCCTGTAACCCTCTCATCTTTTTAGCACATGGTATGTGGGTAAAATTACGAAACCATGCCAAGTTTCAACCTTTTTAGAGTTCATTTGCAGTGCTTGTCAAATTCAGGGTCATTTAGCTCAAAATAAATCATGAAATGCTTGAAAAATAGCAAATGTGATCAGAACAGTGTTGAAAATTGATGATGTGGCTTTGAATGGTGCATATTGAATGCAGAAAAAGTCTGGAGTTAAAATATGTTAAAAAAATGAAATCCCTTTTATAATAGATGAGTTTTCATCCGAAACCCTGTTACTTCGAAAGAGATTGTCCAGTTTGTACACGAAGTGCATCCAGTTTTTCCCGTAACCCTCTCAACTTTTTAGCACATGGTATGTGGGTGAAATTATGAAACCATGCCAAGTTTCAACCTTTTCAGAGTTCATTTGCAGTGCTTGTCAAATTCAGGGTCATTTAGCTCAAAATAAATCATGAAATGCATGAAAAATAGCAAATTAAGTTACAAAAGGGTTGAAAATTGTTGATGTGGCTTTGAATGGTGCATATTGAATGCAGAAAAAGTCTGGAGTTAAAATATGTAAAAAAATGAAATCCCTTTTGTAATAGATGAGTTTTCGTCCGAAACCCAGTTACTTCGAAAGAGATTGTCCAGTTTGTACACGAAGTGCATCCAGTTTTTCCTATAACCCTCTCATCTTTTTAGCACATGGTATGTGGGTCAAATTATGAAACCATGCCAAGTTTCAACCTTTTCAGAGTTCATTTGCAGTGCTTGTCAAATTCAGGGTCATTTAGCTCAAAATAAATCATGAAATGCTTGAAAAATAGCAAATGAGATCAGAACAGCGTTGAAAATTGATGATGTGGCTTTGAATGGTGCATATTGAATGCAGAAAAAGTCTGGAGTTAAAATATGTTAAAAAAATGAAATCCCTTTTATAATAGATGATTTTTCATCCGAAACCCTATTACTTCGAAAGAGATTGTCCAGTTTGTACACGAAGTGCATCCAGTTTTTCCCGTAACCCTCTCAACTTTTTAGCACATGGTATGTGGGTGAAATTATGAAACCATGCCAAGTTTCAACCTTTTCAGAGTTCATTTGCAGTGCTTGACAAATTCATGGTCATTTAGCTCAAAATAAATCATGAAATGCATGAAAAATAGCAAATGAAGTCAGAAAAGGGTTGAAAACTGATGATGTCGCTTTGCATGGTGCATATTGAATGCAGAAAAAGTCTGGAGTTAAAATATGTTAAAAAAATGAAATCGCTTATGTAATAGATGAGTTTTCGTCCGAAAGACTGTTACTTCGAAAGAGATTGTCCAGTTTGTAGACGAAGTGCATCCAGTTTTTCCCATAACCCTCTCAACTTTTTAGCACAGGGTATGTGGGTGAAATTATGAAACCATGCCAAGTTTCAACCTTTTCAGAGTTCATTTGCAGTGCTTGTCAAATTCAGGGTCATTTAGCTCAAAATAAATCATGAAATGCATGAAAAATAGCAAATGAAGACAGAAAAGGGTTGAAAATTGATGATGTGGCTTTGAATGGTGCATATTGAATGCAGAAAAAGTCTGGAGTTAAAATATGTAAAAATAATGAAATCCCTTTTGTAATAGATGAGTTTTCGTCTGAAACCCTGTTACTTCGAAAGAGATTGTCCAGTTTGTACACGAAGTGCATCCAGTTTTTCCCGTAACCCTCTCAACTTTTTAGCACATGGTATGTGGGTGAAATTATGAAACCATGCCAAGTTTCAACCTTTTCAGAGTTCATTTGGAGTGCTTGTCAAATTCAGGGTCATTTAGCTCAAAATAAATCATAAAATGCATGAAAAATAGCAAATGAAGTCAGAAAAGGGTTGAAAATTGATGATGTGGCTTTGAATGGTGCACATTGAATGCAGAAAAACTCTGGAGTTAAAATATGTTAAAAAAATGAAATCCCTTTTGTAATAGATGAGTTTTCGTCCGAAACCCTGTTACTTCAAAAGTGATTGTCCAGTTTGTAAACGATGTGCATCCAGTTTTTCCCGTAACCCTCTCAAATTTTTAGCACAGGTTATGTGGGTGAAATTATGAAACCATGCCAAGTTTCAACCTTTTCAGAGTTCATTTGCAGTGCTTGTCAAATTCAGGGTCATTTAGCTCAAAATAAATCATGAAATGCATGAAAAATAGCAAATTAAGTTACAAAAGGGTTGAAAATTGTTGATGTGGCTTTGAATGGTGCATATTGAATGCAGAAAAAGTCTGGAGTTAAAATATGTAAAAAAATGAAATCCCTTTTGTAATAGATGAGTTTTCGTCCGAAACCCAGTTACTTCGAAAGAGATTGTCCAGTTTGTACACGAAGTGCATCCAGTTTTTCCTGTAACCCTCTCATCTTTTTAGCACATGGTATGTGGGTCAAATTATGAAACCATGCCAAGTTTCAACCTTTTCAGAGTTCATTTGCAGTGCTTGTCAAATTCAGGGTCATTTAGCTCAAAATAAATCATGAAATGCTTGAAAAATAGCAAATGAGATCAGAAAAGTGTTGAAAATTGATGATGTGGCTTTGAATGGTGCATATTGAATGCAGAAAAAGTCTGGAGTTAAAATATGTTAAAAAAATGAAATCCCTTTTATAATAGATGAGTTTTCATCCGAAACCCTGTTACTTCGAAAGAGATTGTCCAGTTTGTACACGAAGTGCATCCAGTTTTTCCCGTAACCCGCTCAACTTTTTAGCACGTGGTATGTGGGTGAAATTATGAAACCATGCCAAGTTTCAACCTTTTCAGAGTTCATTTGCAGTGCTTGTCAAATTCAGGGTCATTTAGCTCAAAATAAATCATGAAATGCATGAAAAATAGCAAATTAAGTTACAAAAGGGTTGAAAATTGTTGATGTGGCTTTGAATGGTGCATATTGAATGCAGAAAAAGTCTGGAGTTAAAATATGTAAAAAAATGAAATCCCTTTTGTAATAGATGAGTTTTCGTCCGAAACCCAGTTACTTCGAAAGAGATTGTCCAGTTTGTACACGAAGTGCATCCAGTTTTTCCTGTAACCCTTTCATCTTTTTAGCACATGGTATGTGGGTCAAATTATGAAACCATGCCAAGTTTCAACCTTTTCAGAGTTCATTTGCAGTGCTTGTCAAATTCAGGGTCATTTAGCTCAAAATAAATCATGAAATGCTTGAAAAATAGCAAATGAGATCAGAACAGTGTTGAAAATTGATGTTGTGGCTTTGAATGGTGCATATTGAATGCAGAAAAAGTCTGGAGTTAAAATATGTTAAAAAAATGAAATCCCTTTTATAATAGATGATTTTTCATCCGAAACCCTGTTACTTCGAAAGAGATTGTCCAGTTTGTACACGAAGTGCATCCAGTTTTTCCCATAACCCTCTCAACTTTTTAGCACATGGTATGTGGGTGAAATTATGAAACCATGCCAAGTTTCAACCTTTTCAGAGTTCATTTGCAGTGCTTGTCAAATTCAGGGTCATTTAGTTCAAAATAAATCATGAAATGCATGAAAAATAGCAAATGAAGTCAGAAAAGGGTTGAAAATTGATGCTGTGGCTTTGAATGGTGCATATTGAATGCAGAAAAAGTCTGGAGTTAAAATATGTAAAAAAATGAAATCCCTTTTGTAATAGATGAGTTTTCGTCCGAAACCCTGTTACTTCGAAAGAGATTGTCCAGTTTGTACACGAAGTGCATCCAGTTTTTCCCGTAACCCTCTCAACTTTTTAGCACATGGTATGTGGGTGAAATTATGAAACCATGCCAAGTTTCAACCTTTTCAGAGTTCATTTGCAGTGCTTGACAAATTCATGGTCATTTAGCTCAAAATAAATCATGAAATGCATGAAAAATAGCAAATGAAGTCAGAAAAGGGTTGAAAACTGATGATGTCGCTTTGCGTTGTGCATATTGAATGCAGAAAAAGTCTGGAGTTAAAATATGTTAAAAAAATGAAATCGCTTATGTAATAGATGAGTTTTCGTCCGAAAGACTGTTACTTCGAAAGAGATTGTCCAGTTTGTACACGAAGTGCATCCAGTTTTTCCCATAACCCTCTCAACTTTTTAGCACAGGGTATGTGGGTGAAATTATGAAACCATGCCAAGTTTCAACCTTTTCAGAGTTCATTTGCAGTGCTTGTCAAATTCAGGGTCATTTAGCTCAAAATAAATCATGAAATGCATGAAAAATAGCAAATGAAGTCAGAAAAGGGTTGAAAATTGATGATGTGGCTTTGAATGGTGCATATTGAATGCAGAAAAAGTCTGGAGTTAAAATATGTAAAAATAATGAAATCCCTTTTGTAATAGATGAGTTTTCGTCTGAAACCCTGTTACTTCGAAAGAGATTGTCCAGTTTGTACACGAAGTGCATCCAGTTTTTCCCGTAACCCTCTCAACTTTTTAGCACATGGTATGTGGGTGAAATTATGAAACCATGCCAAGTTTCAACCTTTTCAGAGTTCATTTGCAGTGCTTGACAAATTCATGGTCATTTAGCTCAAAATAAATCATGAAATGCATGAAAAATAGCAAATGAAGTCAGAAAAGGGTTGAAAACTGATGATGTCGCTTTGCGTTGTGCATATTGAATGCAGAAAAAGTCTGGAGTTAAAATATGTTAAAAAAATGAAATCGCTTATGTAATAGATGAGTTTTCGTCCGAAAGACTGTTACTTCGAAAGAGATTGTCCAGTTTGTACACGAAGTGCATCCAGTTTTTCCCATAACCCTCTCAACTTTTTAGCACAGGGTATGTGGGTGAAATTATGAAACCATGCCAAGTTTCAACCTTTTCAGAGTTCATTTGCAGTGCTTGTCAAATTCAGGGTCATTTAGCTCAAAATAAATCATGAAATGCATGAAAAATAGCAAATGAAGTCAGAAAAGGGTTGAAAATTGATGATGTGGCTTTGAATGGTGCATATTGAATGCAGAAAAAGTCTGGAGTTAAAATATGTAAAAAATAATGAAATCCCTTTTGTAATAGATGAGTTTTCGTCTGAAACCCTGTTACTTCGAAAGAGATTGTCCAGTTTGTACACGAAGTGCATCCAGTTTTTCCCGTAACCCTCTCAACTTTTTAGCACATGGTATGTGGGTGAAATTATGAAACCATGCCAAGTTTCAACCTTTTCAGAGTTCATTTGCAGTGCTTGTCAAATTCAGGGTCATTTAGCTCAAAATAAATCATGAAATGCATGAAAAATAGCAAATGAAGTCAGAAAAGGGTTGAAAATTGATGATGTGGCTTTGAATGGTGCACATTGAATGCAGAAAAACTCTGGAGTTAAAATATGTTAAAAAAATGAAATCCCTTTTGTAATAGATGAGTTTTCGTCCGAAACCCTGTTACTTCAAAAGAGATTGTCCAGTTTGTACACGAAGTGCATCCAGTTTTTCCCGTAACCCTCTCCACTTTTTAGCACAGGGTATGTGGGTGAAATTATGAAACCATGCCAAGTTTCAACCTTTTCAGAGTTCATTTGCAGTGCTTGTCAAATTCAGGGTCATTTAGCTCAAAATAAATCATGAAATGCATGAAAAATAGCAAATTAAGTTACAAAAGGGTTGAAAATTGTTGATGTGGCTTTGAATGGTGCATATTGAATGCAGAAAAAGTCTGGAGTTAAAATATGTAAAAAAATGAAATCCCTTTTGTAATAGATGAGTTTTCGTCCGAAACCCAGTTACTTCGAAAGAGATTGTCCAGTTTGTACACGAAGTGCATCCAGTTTTTCCTGTAACCCTCTCATCTTTTTAGCACATGGTATGTGGGTCAAATTATGAAACCATGCCAAGTTTCAACCTTTTCAGAGTTCATTTGCAGTGCTTGTCAAATTCAGGGTCATTTAGCTCAAAATAAATCATGAAATGCTTGAAAAATAGCAAATGAGATCAGAACAGTGTTGAAAATTGATGATGTGGCTTTGAATGGTGCATATTGAATGCAGAAAAAGTCTGGAGTTAAAATATGTTAAAAAAATGAAATCCCTTTTATAATAGATGAGTTTTCATCCGAAACCCTGTTACTTCGAAAGAGATTGTCCAGTTTGTACACGAAGTGCATCCAGTTTTTCCCGTAACCCTCTCAACTTTTTAGCACAAGGTATGTGGGTGAAATTATGAAACCATGCCAAGTTTCAACCTTTTCAGAGTTCATTTGCAGTGCCTGTCAAATTCAGGGTCATTTAGTTCAAAATAAATCATGAAATGCATGAAAAATAGCAAATGAAGTCAGAAAAGGGTTGAAAATTGATGCTGTGGCTTTGAATGGTGCATATTGAATGCAAAAAAAGTCTGGAGTTAAAATATGTAAAAAAATGAAATCCCTTTTGTAATAGATGAGTTTTCGTCCGAAACCCTGTTACTTCGAAAGAGATTGTCTAGTTTGTACACGAAGTGCATCCAGTTTTTCCCGTAACCCTCTCAACTTTTTAGCACATGGTATGTGGGTGAAATTATGAAACCATGCCAAGTTTCAACCTTTTCAGAGTTCATTTGCAGTGCTTGACAAATTCATGGTCATTTAGCTCAAAATAAATCATGAAATGCATGAAAAATAGCAAATGAAGTCAGAAAAGGGTTGAAAACTGATGATGTCGCTTTGCGTGGTGCATATTGAATGCAGAAAAAGTCTGGAGTTAAAATATGTTAAAAAAATGAAATCGCTTATGTAATAGATGAGTTTTCGTCCGAAAGACTGTTACTTCGAAAGAGATTGTCCAGTTTGTACACGAAGTGCATCCAGTTTTTCCCATAACCCTCTCAACTTTTTAGCACAGGGTATGTGGGTGAAATTATGAAACCATGCCAAGTTTCAACCTTTTCAGAGTTCATTTGCAGTGCTTGTCAAATTCAGGGTCATTTAGCTCAAAATAAATCATGAAATGCATGAAAAATAGCAAATGAAGTCAGAAAAGGGTTGAAAATTGATGATGTGGCTTTGAATGGTGCATATTGAATGCAGAAAAAGTCTGGAGTTAAAATATGTAAAAATAATGAAATCCCTTTTGTAATAGATGAGTTTTCGTCTGAAACCCTGTTACTTCGAAAGAGATTGTCTAGTTTGTACACGAAGTGCATCCAGTTTTTCCCGTAACCCTCTCAACTTTTTAGCACATGGTATGTGGGTGAAATTATGAAACCATGCCAAGTTTCAACCTTTTCAGAGTTCATTTGGAGTGCTTGTCAAATTCAGGGTCATTTAGCTCAAAATAAATCATGAAATGCATGAAAAATAGCAAATGAAGTCAGAAAAGGGTTGAAAATTGATGATGTGGCTTTGAATGATGCACATTGAATGCAGAAAAACTCTGGAGTTAAAATATGTTAAAAAAATGAAATCCCTTTTGTAATAGATGAGTTTTCGTCCGAAACCCTGTTACTTCAAAAGTGATTGTCCAGTTTGTAAACGATGTGCATCCAGTTTTTCCCGTAACCCTCTCAAATTTTTAGCACAGGGTATGTGGGTGAAATTATGAAACCATGCCAAGTGTCAACCTTTTCAGAGTTCATTTGCCGTGCTTGTCAAATTCAGGGTCATTTAGCTCAAAATAAATCATGAAATGCATGAAAAATAGCAAATGAAGTCAGAAAAGGGTTGAAAATTGATGATGTGGCTTTGAATGGTGCATATTGAATGCAGAAAAAGTCTGGAGTTAAAATATGTTAAAAAAATGAAATCCCTTTTGTTATAGATGAGTTTTCATCCGAAACCCTGTTACTTCGAAAGAGATTGTCCAGTTTGTACACGAAGTGCATCCAGTTTTTCCCGTAACCCTCTCAACTTTTTAGCACATGGTATGTGGGTGATATTATGAAACCATGAAAAGTTTCAACCTTTTCAGAGTTCATTTGCAGTGCTTGTCAAATTCAGGGTCATTTAGCTCAAAATAAATCATGAAATGCATGAAAAATAGCAAATGAAGTCAGAAAAGTGTTGAAAATTGATGATGTGGCTTTGAATGGTGCATATTGAATGCAGAAAAAGTCTGGAGTTAAAATATGTTAAAAATAATGAAATACCTTTGGTAATAGATGAGTTTTCGTCCGAAACCATGTTACTTCGAAAGAGATTGTCCAGTTTGTACACGAAGTGCATCCAGTTTTTCCCGTAACCCTCTCCACTTTTTAGCACAGGGTATGTGGGTGAAATTATGAAACCATGCCAAGTTTCAACCTTTTCAGAGTTCATTTGCAGTGCTTGTCAAATTCAGGGTCATTTAGCTCAAAATAAATCATGAAATGCATGAAAAATAGCAAATTAAGTTACAAAAGGGTTGAAAATTGTTGATGTGGCTTTGAATGGTGCATATTGAATGCAGAAAAAGTCTGGAGTTAAAATATGTAAAAAAATGAAATCCCTTTTGTAATAGATGAGTTTTCGTCCGAAACCCAGTTACTTCGAAAGAGATTGTCCAGTTTGTACACGAAGTGCATCCAGTTTTTCCTGTAACCCTCTCATCTTTTTAGCACATGGTATGTGGGTCAAATTATGAAACCATGCCAAGTTTCAACCTTTTCAGAGTTCATTTGCAGTGCTTGTCAAATTCAGGGTCATTTAGCTCAAAATAAATCATGAAATGCTTGAAAAATAGCAAATGAGATCAGAACAGTGTTGAAAATTGATGATGTGGCTTTGAATGGTGCATATTGAATGCAGAAAAAGTCTGGAGTTAAAATATGTTAAAAAAATGAAATCCCTTTTATAATAGATGAGTTTTCATCCGAAACCCTGTTACTTCGAAAGAGATTGTCCAGTTTGTACACGAAGTGCATCCAGTTTTTCCCGTAACCCTCTCAACTTTTTAGCACATGGTATGTGGGTGAAATTATGAAACCATGCCAAGTTTCAACCTTTTCAGAGTTCATTTGCAGTGCTTGTCAAATTCAGGGTCATTTAGTTCAAAATAAATCATGAAATGCATGAAAAATAGCAAATGAAGTCAGAAAAGGGTTGAAAATTGATGCTGTGGCTTTGAATGGTGCATATTGAATGCAGAAAAAGTCTGGAGTTAAAATATGTAAAAAAATGAAATCCCTTTTGTAATAGATGAGTTTTCGTCCGAAACCCTCTTACTTCGAAAGAGATTGTCCAGTTTGTACACGAAGTGCATCCAGTTTTTCCCGTAACCCTCTCAACTTTTTAGCACATGGTATGTGGGTGAAATTATGAAACCATGCCAAGTTTCAACCTTTTCAGAGTTCATTTGCAGTGCTTGACAAATTCATGGTCATTTAGCTCAAAATAAATCATGAAATGCATGAAAAATAGCAAATGAAGTCAGAAAAGGGTTGAAAACTGATGATGTCGCTTTGCGTGGTGCATATTGAATGCAGAAAAAGTCTGGAGTTAAAATATGTTAAAAAAATGAAATCGCTTATGTAATAGATGAGTTTTCGTCCGAAAGACTGTTACTTCGAAAGAGATTGTCCAGTTTGTACACGAAGTGCATCCAGTTTTTCCCATAACCCTCTCAACTTTTTAGCACAGGGTATGTGGGTGAAATTATGAAACCATGCCAAGTTTCAACCTTTTCAGAGTTCATTTGCAGTGCTTGTCAAATTCAGGGTCATTTAGCTCAAAATAAATCATGAAATGCATGAAAAATAGCAAATGAAGTCAGAAAAGGGTTGAAAATTGATGATGTGGCTTTGAATGGTGCATATTGAATGCAGAAAAAGTCTGGAGTTAAAATATGTAAAAATAATGAAATCCCTTTTGTAATAGATGAGTTTTCGTCCGAAACCCTGTTACTTCGAAAGAGATTGTCCAGTTTGTACACGAAGTGCATCCAGTTTTTCCCGTAACCCTCTCAACTTTTTAGCACATGGTATGTGGGTGAAATTATGAAACCATGCCAAGTTTCAACCTTTTCAGAGTTCATTTGCAGTGCTTGTCAAATTCAGGGTCATTTAGCTCAAAATAAATCATGAAATGCATGAAAAATAGCAAATGAAGTCAGAAAAGGGTTGAAAATTGATGATGTGGCTTTGAATGGTGCACATTGAATGCAGAAAAACTCTGGAGTTAAAATATGTTAAAAAAATGAAATCCCTTTTGTAATAGATGAGTTTTCGTCCGAAACCCTGTTACTTCAAAAGTGATTGTCCAGTTTGTAAACGATGTGCATCCAGTTTTTCCCGTAACCCTCTCAAATTTTTAGCACAGGGTATGTGGGTGAAATTATGAAACCATGCCAAGTGTCAACCTTTTCAGAGTTCATTTGCCGTGCTTGTCAAATTCAGGGTCATTTAGCTCAAAATAAATCATGAAATGCATGAAAAATAGCAAATGAAGTCAGAAAAGGGTTGAAAATTGATGATGTGGCTTTGAATGGTGCATATTGAATGCAGAAAAAGTCTGGAGTTAAAATATGTTAAAAAAATGAAATCCCTTTTGTTATAGATGAGTTTTCATCCGAAACCCTGTTACTTCGAAAGAGATTGTCCAGTTTGTACACGAAGTGCATCCAGTTTTTCCCGTAACCCTCTCAACTTTTTAGCACATGGTATGTGGGTGATATTATGAAACCATGAAAAGTTTCAACCTTTTCAGAGTTCATTTGCAGTGCTTGTCAAATTCAGGGTCATTTAGCTCAAAATAAATCATGAAATGCATGAAAAATAGCAAATGAAGTCAGAAAAGTGTTGAAAATTGATGATGTGGCTTTGAATGGTGCATATTGAATGCAGAAAAAGTCTGGAGTTAAAATATGTTAAAAATAATGAAATACCTTTGGTAATAGATGAGTTTTCGTCCGAAACCATGTTACTTCGAAAGAGATTGTCCAGTTTGTACACGAAGTGCATCCAGTTTTTCCCGTAACCCTCTCCACTTTTTAGCACAGGGTATGTGGGTGAAATTATGAAACCATGCCAAGTTTCAACCTTTTCAGAGTTCATTTGCAGTGCTTGTCAAATTCAGGGTCATTTAGCTCAAAATAAATCATGAAATGCATGAAAAATAGCAAATTAAGTTACAAAAGGGTTGAAAATTGTTGATGTGGCTTTGAATGGTGCATATTGAATGCAGAAAAAGTCTGGAGTTAAAATATGTAAAAAAATGAAATCCCTTTTGTAATAGATGAGTTTTCGTCCGAAACCCAGTTACTTCGAAAGAGATTGTCCAGTTTGTACACGAAGTGCATCCAGTTTTTCCTGTAACCCTCTCATCTTTTTAGCACATGGTATGTGGGTCAAATTATGAAACCATGCCAAGTTTCAACCTTTTCAGAGTTCATTTGCAGTGCTTGTCAAATTCAGGGTCATTTAGCTCAAAATAAATCATGAAATGCTTGAAAAATAGCAAATGAGATCAGAACAGTGTTGAAAATTGATGATGTGGCTTTGAATGGTGCATATTGAATGCAGAAAAAGTCTGGAGTTAAAATATGTTAAAAAAATGAAATCCCTTTTATAATAGATGAGTTTTCATCCGAAACCCTGTTACTTCGAAAGAGATTGTCCAGTTTGTACACGAAGTGCATCCAGTTTTTCCCGTAACCCTCTCAACATTTTAGCACATGGTATGTGGGTGAAATTATGAAACCATGCCAAGTTTCAACCTTTTCAGAGTTCATTTGCAGTGCTTGTCAAATTCAGGGTCATTTAGTTCAAAATAAATCATGAAATGCATGAAAAATAGCAAATGAAGTCAGAAAAGGGTTGAAAATTGATGCTGTGGCTTTGAATGGTGCATATTGAATGCAGAAAAAGTCTGGAGTTAAAATATGTAAAAAAATGAAATCCCTTTTGTAATAGATGAGTTTTCGTCCGAAACCCTCTTACTTCGAAAGAGATTGTCCAGTTTGTACACGAAGTTCATCCAGTTTTTCCCGTAACCCTCTCAACTTTTTAGCACATGGTATGTGGGTGAAATTATGAAACCATGCCAAGTTTCAACCTTTTCAGAGTTCATTTGCAGTGCTTGACAAATTCATGGTCATTTAGCTCAAAATAAATCATGAAACGCATGAAAAATAGCAAATGAAGTCAGAAAAGGGTTGAAAACTGATGATGTCGCTTTGCGTGGTGCATATTGAATGCAGAAAAAGTCTGGAGTTAAAATATGTTAAAAAAATGAAATCGCTTATGTAATAGATGAGTTTTCGTCCGAAAGACTGTTACTTCGAAAGAGATTGTCCAGTTTGTACACGAAGTGCATCCAGTTTTTCCCATAACCCTCTCAACTTTTTAGCACAGGGTATGTGGGTGAAATTATGAAACCATGCCAAGTTTCAACCTTTTCAGAGTTCATTTGCAGTGCTTGTCAAATTCAGGGTCATTTAGCTCAAAATAAATCATGAAATGCATGAAAAATAGCAAATGAAGTCAGAAAAGGGTTGAAAATTGATGATGTGGCTTTGAATGGTGCATATTGAATGCAGAAAAAGTCTGGAGTTAAAATATGTAAAAATAATGAAATCCCTTTTGTAATAGATGAGTTTTCGTCTGAAACCCTGTTACTTCGAAAGAGATTGTCCAGTTTGTACACGAAGTGCATCCAGTTTTTCCCGTAACCCTCTCAACTTTTTAGCACATGGTATGTGGGTGAAATTATGAAACCATGCCAAGTTTCAACCTTTTCAGAGTTCATTTGGAGTGCTTGTCAAATTCAGGGTCATTTAGCTCAAAATAAATCATGAAATGCATGAAAAATAGCAAATGAAGTCAGAAAAGGGTTGACAATTGATGATGTGGCTTTGAATGGTGCACATTGAATGCAGAAAAACTCTGGAGTTAAAATATGTTAAAAAAATGAAATCCCTTTTGTAATAGATGAGTTTTCGTCCGAAACCCTGTTACTTCAAAAGTGATTGTCCAGTTTGTAAACGATGTGCATCCAGTTTTTCCCGTAACCCTCTCAAATTTTTAGCACAGGGTATGTGGGTGAAATTATGAAACCATGCCAAGTGTCAACCTTTTCAGAGTTCATTTGCCGTGCTTGACAAATTCAGGGTCATTTAGCTCAAAATAAATCATGAAATGCATGAAAAATAGCAAATGAAGTCAGAAAAGGGTTGAAAATTGATGATGTGGCTTTGAATGGTGCATATTGAATGCAGAAAAAGTCTGGAGTTAAAATATGTTAAAAAAATGAAATCCCTTTTGTTATAGATGAGTTTTCATCCGAAACCCTGTTACTTAGAAAGAGATTGTCCAGTTTGTACACGAAGTGCATCCAGTTTTTCCCGTAACCCTCTCAACTTTTTAGCACATGGTATGTGGGTGATATTATGAAACCATGAAAAGTTTCAACCTTTTCAGAGTTCATTTGCAGTGCTTGTCAAATTCAGGGTCATTTAGCTCAAAATAAATCATGAAATGCATGAAAAATAGCAAATGAAGTCAGAAAAGTGTTGAAAATTGATGATGTGGCTTTGAATGGTGCATATTGAATGCAGAAAAAGTCTGGAGTTAAAATATGTTAAAAATAATGAAATACCTTTGGTAATAGATGAGTTTTCGTCCGAAACCATGTTACTTCGAAAGAGATTGTCCAGTTTGTACACGAAGTGCATCCAGTTTTTCCCGTAACCCTCTCCACTTTTAGCATAGGGTATGTGGGTGAAATTATGAAACCATGCCAAGTTTCAACCTTTTCAGAGTTCATTTGCAGTACTTGTCAAATTCAGGGTCATTTAGCTCAAAATAAATCATGAAATGCATGAAAAATAGCAAATTAAGTTACAAAAGGGTTGAAAATTGTTGATGTGGCTTTGAATGGTGCATATTGAATGCAGAAAAAGTCTGGAGTTAAAATATGTAAAAAAATGAAATCTCTTTTGTAATAGATGAGTTTTCGTCCGAAACCCAGTTACTTCGAAAGAGATTGTCCAGTTTGTACACGAAGTGCATCCAGTTTTTCCTGTAACCCTCTCATCTTTTTAGCACATGGTATGTGGGTCAAATTATGAAACCATGCCAAGTTTCAACCTTTTCAGAGTTCATTTGCAGTGCTTGTCAAATTCAGGGTCATTTAGCTCAAAATAAATCATGAAATGCTTGAAAAATAGCAAATGAGATCAGAACAGTGTTGAAAATTGATGATGTGGCTTTGAATGGTGCATATTGAATGCAGAAAAAGTCTGGAGTTAAAATATGTTAAAAAAATGAAATCCCTTTTATAATAGATGAGTTTTCATCCGAAACCCTGTTACTTCGAAAGAGATTGTCCAGTTTGTACACGAAGTGCATCCAGTTTTTCCCGTAACCCTCTCAACTTTTTAGCACATGGTATGTGGGTGAAATTATGAAACCATGCCAAGTTTCAACCTTTTCAGAGTTCATTTGCAGTGCTTGTCAAATTCAGGGTCATTTAGTTCAAAATAAATCATGAAATGCATGAAAAATAGCAAATGAAGTCAGAAAAGGGTTGAAAATTGATGCTGTGGCTTTGAATGGTGCATATTGAATGCAGAAAAAGTCTGGAGTTAAAATATGTAAAAAAATGAAATCCCTTTTGTAATAGATGAGTTTTCGTCCAAAACCCTCTTACTTCGAAAGAGATTGTCCAGTTTGTACACGAAGTGCATCCAGTTTTTCCCGTAACCCTCTCAACTTTTTAGCACATGGTATGTGGGTGAAATTATGAAACCATGCCAAGTTTCAACCTTTTCAGAGTTCATTTGCAGTGCTTGACAAATTCATGGTCATTTAGCTCAAAATAAATCATGAAATGCATGAAAAATAGCAAATGAAGTCAGAAAAGGGTTGAAAACTGATGATGTCGCTTTGCGTGGTGCATATTGAATGCAGAAAAAGTCTGGAGTTAAAATATGTTAAAAAAATGAAATCGCTTATGTAATAGATGAGTTTTCGTCCGAAAGACTGTTACTTCGAAAGAGATTGTCCAGTTTGTACACGAAGTGCATCCAGTTTTTCCCATAACCCTCTCAACTTTTTAGCACAGGGTATGTGGGTGAAATTATGAAACCATGCCAAGTTTCAACCTTTTCAGAGTTCATTTGCAGTGCTTGTCAAATTCAGGGTCATTTAGCTCAAAATAAATCATGAAATGCATGAAAAATAGCAAATGAAGTCAGAAAAGTGTTGAAAATTGATGATGTGGCTTTGAATGGTGCATATTGAATGCAGAAAAAGTCTGGAGTTAAAATATGTTAAAAATAATGAAATACCTTTGGTAATAGATGAGTTTTCGTCCGAAACCATGTTACTTCGAAAGAGATTGTCCAGTTTGTACACGAAGTGCATCCAGTTTTTCCCGTAACCCTCTCCACTTTTTAGCATAGGGTATGTGGGTGAAATTATGAAACCATGCCAAGTTTCAACCTTTTCAGAGTTCATTTGCAGTACTTGTCAAATTCAGGGTCATTTAGCTCAAAATAAATCATGAAATGCATGAAAAATAGCAAATTAAGTTACAAAAGGGTTGAAAATTGTTGATGTGGCTTTGAATGGTGCATATTGAATGCAGAAAAAGTCTGGAGTTAAAATATGTAAAAAAATGAAATCTCTTTTGTAATAGATGAGTTTTCGTCCGAAACCCAGTTACTTCGAAAGAGATTGTCCAGTTTGTACACGAAGTGCATCCAGTTTTTCCTGTAACCCTCTCATCTTTTTAGCACATGGTATGTGGGTCAAATTATGAAACCATGCCAAGTTTCAACCTTTTCAGAGTTCATTTGCAGTGCTTGTCAAATTCAGGGTCATTTAGCTCAAAATAAATCATGAAATGCTTGAAAAATAGCAAATGAGATCAGAACAGTGTTGAAAATTGATGATGTGGCTTTGAATGGTGCATATTGAATGCAGAAAAAGTCTGGAGTTAAAATATGTTAAAAAAATGAAATCCCTTTTATAATAGATGAGTTTTCATCCGAAACCCTGTTACTTCGAAAGAGATTGTCCAGTTTGTACACGAAGTGCATCCAGTTTTTCCCGTAACCCTCTCAACTTTTTAGCACATGGTATGTGGGTGAAATTATGAAACCATGCCAAGTTTCAACCTTTTCAGAGTTCATTTGCAGTGCTTGTCAAATTCAGGGTCATTTAGTTCAAAATAAATCATGAAATGCATGAAAAATAGCAAATGAAGTCAGAAAAGGGTTGAAAATTGATGCTGTGGCTTTGAATGGTGCATATTGAATGCAGAAAAAGTCTGGAGTTAAAATATGTAAAAAAATGAAATCCCTTTTGTAATAG
Organism: Elymus sibiricus; assembly: GCA_039707655.1. Classification (NCBI taxonomy): domain Eukaryota; kingdom Viridiplantae; phylum Streptophyta; class Magnoliopsida; order Poales; family Poaceae; genus Elymus; species Elymus sibiricus. The sequence continues at coordinate 54,149,490 of CM077667.1, forward strand.
ATGAGTTTTCGTCCAAAACCCTCTTACTTCGAAAGAGATTGTCCAGTTTGTACACGAAGTGCATCCAGTTTTTCCCGTAACCCTCTCAACTTTTTAGCACATGGTATGTGGGTGAAATTATGAAACCATGCCAAGTTTCAACCTTTTCAGAGTTCATTTGCAGTGCTTGACAAATTCATGGTCATTTAGCTCAAAATAAATCATGAAATGCATGAAAAATAGCAAATGAAGTCAGAAAAGGGTTGAAAACTGATGATGTCGCTTTGCGTGGTGCATATTGAATGCAGAAAAAGTCTGGAGTTAAAATATGTTAAAAAAATGAAATCGCTTATGTAATAGATGAGTTTTCGTCCGAAAGACTGTTACTTCGAAAGAGATTGTCCAGTTTGTACACGAAGTGCATCCAGTTTTTCCCATAACCCTCTCAACTTTTTAGCACAGGGTATGTGGGTGAAATTATGAAACCATGCCAAGTTTCAACCTTTTCAGAGTTCATTTGCAGTGCTTGTCAAATTCAGGGTCATTTAGCTCAAAATAAATCATGAAATGCATGAAAAATAGCAAATGAAGTCAGAAAAGGGTTGAAAATTGATGATGTGGCTTTGAATGGTGCATATTGAATGCAGAAAAAGTCTGGAGTTAAAATATGTAAAAATAATGAAATCCCTTTTGTAATAGATGAGTTTTCGTCTGAAACCCTGTTACTTCGAAAGAGATTGTCCAGTTTGTACACGAAGTGCATCCAGTTTTTCCCGTAACCCTCTCAACTTTTTAGCACATGGTATGTGGGTGAAATTATGAAACCATGCCAAGTTTCAACCTTTTCAGAGTTCATTTGGAGTGCTTGTCAAATTCAGGGTCATTTAGCTCAAAATAAATCATGAAATGCATGAAAAATAGCAAATGAAGTCAGAAAAGGGTTGACAATTGATGATGTGGCTTTGAATGGTGCACATTGAATGCAGAAAAACTCTGGAGTTAAAATATGTTAAAAAAATGAAATCCCTTTTGTAATAGATGAGTTTTCGTCCGAAACCCTGTTACTTCAAAAGTGATTGTCCAGTTTGTAAACGATGTGCATCCAGTTTTTCCCGTAACCCTCTCAAATTTTTAGCACAGGGTATGTGGGTGAAATTATGAAACCATGCCAAGTGTCAACCTTTTCAGAGTTCATTTGCCGTGCTTGTCAAATTCAGGGTCATTTAGCTCAAAATAAATCATGAAATGCATGAAAAATAGCAAATGAAGTCAGAAAAGGGTTGAAAATTGATGATGTGGCTTTGAATGGTGCATATTGAATGCAGAAAAAGTCCGGAGTTAAAATATGTTAAAAAAATGAAATCCCTTTTGTTATAGATGAGTTTTCATCCGAAACCCTGTTACTTCGAAAGAGATTGTCCAGTTTGTACACGAAGTGCATCCAGTTTTTCCCGTAACCCTCTCAACTTTTTAGCACATGGTATGTGGGTGATATTATGAAACCATGAAAAGTTTCAACCTTTTCAGAGTTCATTTGCAGTGCTTGTCAAATTCAGGGTCATTTAGCTCAAAATAAATCATGAAATGCATGAAAAATAGCAAATGAAGTCAGAAAAGTGTTGAAAATTGATGATGTGGCTTTGAATGGTGCATATTGAATGCAGAAAAAGTCTGGAGTTAAAATATGTTAAAAATAATGAAATACCTTTGGTAATAGATGAGTTTTCGTCCGAAACCATGTTACTTCGAAAGAGATTGTCCAGTTTGTACACGAAGTGCATCCAGTTTTTCCCGTAACCCTCTCAACTTTTTAGCACATGGTATGTGGGTGAAATTATGAAACCATGCCAAGTTTCAACCTTTTCAGAGTTCATTTGCAGTGCTTGTCAAATTCAGGGTCATTTAGCTCAAAATAAATCATGAAATGCATGAAAAATAGCAAATTATGTTACAAAAGGGTTGAAAATTGTTGATGTGGCTTTGAATGGTGCATATTGAATGCAGAAAAAGTCTGGAGTTAAAATATGTAAAAAAATGAAATCCCTTTTGTAATAGATGAGTTTTCGTCCGAAACCCAGTTACTTCGAAAGAGATTGTCCAGTTTGTACACGAAGTGCATCCAGTTTTTCCTGTAACCCTCTCATCTTTTTAGCACATGGTATGTGGGTCAAATTATGAAACCATGCCAAGTTTCAACCTTTTCAGAGTTCATTTGCAGTGCTTGTCAAATTCAGGGTCATTTAGCTCAAAATAAATCATGAAATGCTTGAAAAATAGCAAATGAGATCAGAACAGTGTTGAAAATTGATGATGTGGCTTTGAATGGTGCATATTGAATGCAGAAAAAGTCTGGAGTTAAAATATGTTAAAAAAATGAAATCCCTTTTATAATAGATGAGTTTTCATCCGAAACCCTGTTACTTCGAAAGAGATTGTCCAGTTTGTACACGAAGTGCATCCAGTTTTTCCCGTAACCCTCTCAACTTTTTAGCACATGGTATGTGGGTGAAATTATGAAACCATGCCAAGTTTCAACCTTTTCAGAGTTCATTTGCAGTGCTTGTCAAATTCAGGGTCATTTAGTTCAAAATAAATCATGAAATGCATGAAAAATAGCAAATGAAGTCAGAAAAGGGTTGAAAATTGATGCTGTGGCTTTGAATGGTGCATATTGAATGCAGAAAAAGTCTGGAGTTAAAATATGTAAAAAAATGAAATCCCTTTTGTAATAGATGAGTTTTCGTCCGAAACCCTGTTACTTCGAAAGAGATTGTCCAGTTTGTACACGAAGTGCATCCAGTTTTTCCCGTAACCCTCTCAACTTTTTAGCACATGGTATGTGGGTGAAATTATGAAAGCATGCCAAGTTTCAGCCTTTTCAGAGTTCATTTGCAGTGCTTGACAAATTCATGGTCATTTAGCTCAAAATAAATCATGAAATGCATGAAAAATAGCAAATGAAGTCAGAAAAGGGTTGAAAACTGATGATGTCGCTTTGCGTGGTGCATATTGAATGCAGAAAAAGTCTGGAGTTAAAATATGTTAAAAAAATGAAATCGCTTATGTAATAGATGAGTTTTCGTCCGAAAGACTGTTACTTCGAAAGAGATTGTCCAGTTTGTACACGAAGTGCATCCAGTTTTTCCCATAACCCTCTCAACTTTTTAGCACAGGGTATGTGGGTGAAATTATGAAACCATGCCAAGGTTCAACCTTTTCAGAGTTCATTTGCAGTGCTTGTCAAATTCAGGGTCATTTAGCTCAAAATAAATCATGAAATGCATGAAAAATAGCAAATGAAGTCAGAAAAGGGTTGAAAATTGATGATGTGGCTTTGAATGGTGCATATTGAATGCAGAAAAAGTCTGGAGTTAAAATATGTAAAAATAATGAAATCCCTTTTGTAATAGATGAGTTTTCGTCTGAAACCCTGTTACTTCGAAAGAGATTGTCCAGTTTGTACACGAAGTGCATCCAGTTTTTCCCGTAACCCTCTCAACTTTTTAGCACATGGTATGTGGGTGAAATTATGAAACCATGCCAAGTTTCAACCTTTTCAGAGTTCATTTGCAGTGCTTGTCAAATTCAGGGTCATTTAGCTCAAAATAAATCATGAAATGCATGAAAAATAGCAAATGAAGTCAGAAAAGGGTTGAAAATTGATGATGTGGCTTTGAATGGTGCACATTGAATGCAGAAAAACTCTGGAGTTAAAATATGTTAAAAAAAATGAAATCCCTTTTGTAATAGATGAGTTTTCGTCCGAAACCCTGTTACTTCAAAAGTGATTGTCCAGTTTGTAAACGATGTGCATCCAGTTTTTCCCGTAACCCTCTCAAATTTTTAGCACAGGGTATGTGGGTGAAATTATGAAACCATGCCAAGTGTCAACCTTTTCAGAGTTCATTTGCCGTGCTTGTCAAATTCAGGGTCATTTAGCTCAAAATAAATCATGAAATGCATGAAAAATAGCAAATGAAGTCAGAAAAGGGTTGAAAATTGATGATGTGGCTTTGAATGGTGCATATTGAATGCAGAAAAAGTCTGGAGTTAAAATATGTTAAAAAAATTAAATCCCTTTTGTTATAGATGAGTTTTCATCCGAAACCCTGTTACTTCGAAAGAGATTGTCCAGTTTGTACACGAAGTGCATCCAGTTTTTCCCGTAACCCTCTCAACTTTTTAGCACATGGTATGTGGGTGATATTATGAAACCATGAAAAGTTTCAACCTTTTCAGAGTTCATTTGCAGTGCTTGTCAAATTCAGGGTCATTTAGCTCAAAATAAATCATGAAATGCATGAAAAATAGCAAATGAAGTCAGAAAAGTGTTGAAAATTGATGATGTGGCTTTGAATGGTGCATATTGAATGCAGAAAAAGTCTGGAGTTAAAATATGTTAAAAATAATGAAATACCTTTGGTAATAGATGAGTTTTCGTCCGAAACCATGTTACTTCGAAAGAGATTGTCCAGTTTGTACACGAAGTGCATCCAGTTTTTCCCGTAACCCTCTCCACTTTTTAGCACAGGGTATGTGGGTGAAATTATGAAACCATGCCAAGTTTCAACCTTTTCAGAGTTCATTTGCAGTGCTTGTCAAATTCAGGGTCATTTAGCTCAAAATAAATCATGAAATGCATGAAAAATAGCAAATTATGTTACAAAAGGGTTGAAAATTGTTGATGTGGCTTTGAATGGTGCATATTGAATGCAGAAAAAGTCTGGAGTTAAAATATGTAAAAAAATGAAATCCCTTTTGTAATAGATGAGTTTTCGTCCGAAACCCAGTTACTTCGAAAGAGATTGTCCAGTTTGTACACGAAGTGCATCCAGTTTTTCCTGTAACCCTCTCATCTTTTTAGCACATGGTATGTGGGTCAAATTATGAAACCATGCCAAGTTTCAACCTTTTCAGAGTTCATTTGCAGTGCTTGTCAAATTCAGGGTCATTTAGCTCAAAATAAATCATGAAATGCTTGAAAAATAGCAAATGAGATCAGAACAGTGTTGAAAATTGATGATGTGGCTTTGAATGGTGCATATTGAATGCAGAAAAAGTCTGGAGTTAAAATATGTTAAAAAAATGAAATCCCTTTTATAATAGATGAGTTTTCATCCGAAACCCTGTTACTTCGAAAGAGATTGTCCAGTTTGTACACGAAGTGCATCCAGTTTTTCCCGTAACCCTCTCAACTTTTTAGCACATGGTATGTGGGTGAAATTATGAAACCATGCCAAGTTTCAACCTTTTCAGAGTTCATTTGCAGTGCTTGTCAAATTCAGGGTCATTTAGTTCAAAATAAATCATGAAATGCATGAAAAATAGCAAATGAAGTCAGAAAAGGGTTGAAAATTGATGCTGTGGCTTTGAATGGTGCATATTGAATGCAGAAAAAGTCTGGAGTTAAAATATGTAAAAAAATGAAATCCCTTTTGTAATAGATGAGTTTTCGTCCGAAACCCTGTTACTTCGAAAGAGATTGTCCAGTTTGTACACGAAGTGCATCCAGTTTTTCCCGTAACCCTCTCAACTTTTTAGCACATGGTATGTGGGTGAAATTATGAAAGCATGCCAAGTTTCAGCCTTTTCAGAGTTCATTTGCAGTGCTTGACAAATTCATGGTCATTTAGCTCAAAATAAATCATGAAATGCATGAAAAATAGCAAATGAAGTCAGAAAAGGGTTGAAAACTGATGATGTCGCTTTGCGTGGTGCATATTGAATGCAGAAAAAGTCTGGAGTTAAAATATGTTAAAAAAATGAAATCGCTTATGTAATAGATGAGTTTTCGTCCGAAAGACTGTTACTTCGAAAGAGATTGTCCAGTTTGTACACGAAGTGCATCCAGTTTTTCCCATAACCCTCTCAACTTTTTAGCACAGGGTATGTGGGTGAAATTATGAAACCATGCCAAGTTTCAACCTTTTCAGAGTTCATTTGCAGTGCTTGTCAAATTCAGGGTCATTTAGCTCAAAATAAATCATGAAATGCATGAAAAATAGCAAATGAAGTCAGAAAAGGGTTGAAAATTGATGATGTGGCTTTGAATGGTGCATATTGAATGCAGAAAAAGTCTGGAGTTAAAATATGTAAAAATAATGAAATCCCTTTTGTAATAGATGAGTTTTCGTCTGAAACCCTGTTACTTCGAAAGAGATTGTCCAGTTTGTACACGAAGTGCATCCAGTTTTTCCCGTAACCCTCTCAACTTTTTAGCACATGGTATGTGGGTGAAATTATGAAACCATGCCAAGTTTCAACCTTTTCAGAGTTCATTTGCAGTGCTTGTCAAATTCAGGGTCATTTAGCTCAAAATAAATCATGAAATGCATGAAAAATAGCAAATGAAGTCAGAAAAGGGTTGAAAATTGATGATGTGGCTTTGAATGGTGCACATTGAATGCAGAAAAACTCTGGAGTTAAAATATGTTAAAAAAAATGAAATCCCTTTTGTAATAGATGAGTTTTCGTCCGAAACCCTGTTACTTCAAAAGTGATTGTCCAGTTTGTAAACGATGTGCATCCAGTTTTTCCCGTAACCCTCTCAAATTTTTAGCACAGGGTATGTGGGTGAAATTATGAAACCATGCCAAGTGTCAACCTTTTCAGAGTTCATTTGCCGTGCTTGTCAAATTCAGGGTCATTTAGCTCAAAATAAATCATGAAATGCATGAAAAATAGCAAATGAAGTCAGAAAAGGGTTGAAAATTGATGATGTGGCTTTGAATGGTGCATATTGAATGCAGAAAAAGTCTGGAGTTAAAATATGTTAAAAAAATTAAATCCCTTTTGTTATAGATGAGTTTTCATCCGAAACCCTGTTACTTCGAAAGAGATTGTCCAGTTTGTACACGAAGTGCATCCAGTTTTTCCCGTAACCCTCTCAACTTTTTAGCACATGGTATGTGGGTGATATTATGAAACCATGAAAAGTTTCAACCTTTTCAGAGTTCATTTGCAGTGCTTGTCAAATTCAGGGTCATTTAGCTCAAAATAAATCATGAAATGCATGAAAAATAGCAAATGAAGTCAGAAAAGTGTTGAAAATTGATGATGTGGCTTTGAATGGTGCATATTGAATGCAGAAAAAGTCTGGAGTTAAAATATGTTAAAAATAATGAAATACCTTTGGTAATAGATGAGTTTTCGTCCGAAACCATGTTACTTCGAAAGAGATTGTCCAGTTTGTACACGAAGTGCATCCAGTTTTTCCCGTAACCCTCTCCACTTTTTAGCACAGGGTATGTGGGTGAAATTATGAAACCATGCCAAGTTTCAACCTTTTCAGAGTTCATTTGCAGTGCTTGTCAAATTCAGGGTCATTTAGCTCAAAATAAATCATGAAATGCATGAAAAATAGCAAATTATGTTACAAAAGGGTTGAAAATTGTTGATGTGGCTTTGAATGGTGCATATTGAATGCAGAAAAAGTCTGGAGTTAAAATATGTAAAAAAATGAAATCCCTTTTGTAATAGATGAGTTTTCGTCCGAAACCCAGTTACTTCGAAAGAGATTGTCCAGTTTGTACACGAAGTGCATCCAGTTTTTCCTGTAACCCTCTCATCTTTTTAGCACATGGTATGTGGGTCAAATTATGAAACCATGCCAAGTTTCAACCTTTTCAGAGTTCATTTGCAGTGCTTGTCAAATTCAGGGTCATTTAGCTCAAAATAAATCATGAAATGCTTGAAAAATAGCAAATGAGATCAGAACAGTGTTGAAAATTGATGATGTGGCTTTGAATGGTGCATATTGAATGCAGAAAAAGTCTGGAGTTAAAATATGTTAAAAAAATGAAATCCCTTTTATAATAGATGAGTTTTCATCCGAAACCCTGTTACTTCGAAAGAGATTGTCCAGTTTGTACACGAAGTGCATCCAGTTTTTCCCGTAACCCTCTCAACTTTTTAGCACATGGTATGTGGGTGAAATTATGAAACCATGCCAAGTTTCAACCTTTTCAGAGTTCATTTGCAGTGCTTGTCAAATTCAGGGTCATTTAGTTCAAAATAAATCATGAAATGCATGAAAAATAGCAAATGAAGTCAGAAAAGGGTTGAAAATTGATGCTGTGGCTTTGAATGGTGCATATTGAATGCAGAAAAAGTCTGGAGTTAAAATATGTAAAAAAATGAAATCCCTTTTGTAATAGATGAGTTTTCGTCCGAAACCCTGTTACTTCGAAAGAGATTGTCCAGTTTGTACACGAAGTGCATCCAGTTTTTCCCGTAACCCTCTCAACTTTTTAGCACATGGTATGTGGGTGAAATTATGAAACCATGCCAAGTTTCAACCTTTTCAGAGTTCATTTACAGTGCTTGACAAATTCATGGTCATTTAGCTCAAAATAAATCATGAAATGCATGAAAAATAGCAAATGAAGTCAGAAAAGGGTTGAAAACTGATGATGTCGCTTTGCGTGGTGCATATTGAATGCAGAAAAAGTCTGGAGTTAAAATATGTTAAAAAAATGAAATCGCTTATGTAATAGATGAGTTTTCGTCCGAAAGACTGTTACTTCGAAAGAGATTGTCCAGTTTGTACACGAAGTGCATCCAGTTTTTCCCATAACCCTCTCAACTTTTTAGCACAGGGTATGTGGGTGAAATTATGAAACCATGCCAAGTTTCAACCTTTTCAGAGTTCATTTGCAGTGCTTGTCAAATTCAGGGTCATTTAGCTCAAAATAAATCATGAAATGCATGAAAAATAGCAAATGAAGTCAGAAAAGGGTTGAAAATTGATGATGTGGCTTTGAATGGTGCATATTGAATGCAGAAAAAGTCTGGAGTTAAAATATGTAAAAATAATGAAATCCCTTTTGTAATAGATGAGTTTTCGTCTGAAACCCTGTTACTTCGAAAGAGATTGTCCAGTTTGTACACGAAGTGCATCCAGTTTTTCCCGTAACCCTCTCAACTTTTTAGCACATGGTATGTGGGTGAAATTATGAAACCATGCCAAGTTTCAACCTTTTCAGAGTTCATTTGCAGTGCTTGTCAAATTCAGGGTCATTTAGCTCAAAATAAATCATGAAATGCATGAAAAATAGCAAATGAAGTCAGAAAAGGGTTGAAAATTGATGATGTGGCTTTGAATGGTGCACATTGAATGCAGAAAAACTCTGGAGTTAAAATATGTTAAAAAAAATGAAATCCCTTTTGTAATAGATGAGTTTTCGTCCGAAACCCTGTTACTTCAAAAGTGATTGTCCAGTTTGTAAACGATGTGCATCCAGTTTTTCCCGTAACCCTCTCAAATTTTTAGCACAGGGTATGTGGGTGAAATTATGAAACCATGCCAAGTGTCAACCTTTTCAGAGTTCATTTGCCGTGCTTGTCAAATTCAGGGTCATTTAGCTCAAAATAAATCATGAAATGCATGAAAAATAGCAAATGAAGTCAGAAAAGGGTTGAAAATTGATGATGTGGCTTTGAATGGTGCATATTGAATGCAGAAAAAGTCTGGAGTTAAAATATGTTAAAAAAATGAAATCCCTTTTGTTATAGATGAGTTTTCATCCGAAACCCTGTTACTTCGAAAGAGATTGTCCAGTTTGTACACGAAGTGCATCCAGTTTTTCCCGTAACCCTCTCAACTTTTTAGCACATGGTATGTGGGTGATATTATGAAACCATGAAAAGTTTCAACCTTTTCAGAGTTCATTTGCAGTGCTTGTCAAATTCAGGGTCATTTAGCTCAAAATAAATCATGAAATGCATGAAAAATAGCAAATGAAGTCAGAAAAGTGTTGAAAATTGATGATGTGGCTTTGAATGGTGCATATTGAATGCAGAAAAAGTCTGGAGTTAAAATATGTTAAAAATAATGAAATACCTTTGGTAATAGATGAGTTTTCGTCCGAAACCATGTTACTTCGAAAGAGATTGTCCAGTTTGTACACGAAGTGCATCCAGTTTTTCCCGTAACCCTCTCCACTTTTTAGCACAGGGTATGTGGGTGAAATTATGAAACCATGCCAAGTTTCAACCTTTTCAGAGTTCATTTGCAGTGCTTGTCAAATTCAGGGTCATTTAGCTCAAAATAAATCATGAAATGCATGAAAAATAGCAAATTATGTTACAAAAGGGTTGAAAATTGTTGATGTGGCTTTGAATGGTGCATATTGAATGCAGAAAAAGTCTGGAGTTAAAATATGTAAAAAAATGAAATCCCTTTTGTAATAGATGAGTTTTCGTCCGAAACCCAGTTACTTCGAAAGAGATTGTCCAGTTTGTACACGAAGTGCATCCAGTTTTTCCTGTAACCCTCTCATCTTTTTAGCACATGGTATGTGGGTCAAATTATGAAACCATGCCAAGTTTCAACCTTTTCAGAGTTCATTTGCAGTGCTTGTCAAATTCAGGGTCATTTAGCTCAAAATAAATCATGAAATGCTTGAAAAATAGCAAATGAGATCAGAACAGTGTTGAAAATTGATGATGTGGCTTTGAATGGTGCATATTGAATGCAGAAAAAGTCTGGAGTTAAAATATGTTAAAAAAATGAAATCCCTTTTATAATAGATGAGTTTTCATCCGAAACCCTGTTACTTCGAAAGAGATTGTCCAGTTTGTACACGAAGTGCATCCAGTTTTTCCCGTAACCCTCTCAACTTTTTAGCACATGGTATGTGGGTGAAATTATGAAACCATGCCAAGTTTCAACCTTTTCAGAGTTCATTTGCAGTGCTTGTCAAATTCAGGGTCATTTAGTTCAAAATAAATCATGAAATGCATGAAAAATAGCAAATGAAGTCAGAAAAGGGTTGAAAATTGATGCTGTGGCTTTGAATGGTGCATATTGAATGCAGAAAAAGTCTGGAGTTAAAATATGTAAAAAAATGAAATCCCTTTTGTAATAGATGAGTTTTCGTCCGAAACCCTGTTACTTCGAAAGAGATTGTCCAGTTTGTACACGAAGTGCATCCAGTTTTTCCCGTAACCCTCTCAACTTTTTAGCACATGGTATGTGGGTGAAATTATGAAACCATGCCAAGTTTCAACCTTTTCAGAGTTCATTTACAGTGCTTGACAAATTCATGGTCATTTAGCTCAAAATAAATCATGAAATGCATGAAAAATAGCAAATGAAGTCAGAAAAGGGTTGAAAACTGATGATGTCGCTTTGCGTGGTGCATATTGAATGCAGAAAAAGTCTGGAGTTAAAATATGTTAAAAAAATGAAATCGCTTATGTAATAGATGAGTTTTCGTCCGAAAGACTGTTACTTCGAAAGAGATTGTCCAGTTTGTACACGAAGTGCATCCAGTTTTTCCCATAACCCTCTCAACTTTTTAGCACAGGGTATGTGGGTGAAATTATGAAACCATGCCAAGTTTCAACCTTTTCAGAGTTCATTTGCAGTGCTTGTCAAATTCAGGGTCATTTAGCTCAAAATAAATCATGAAATGCATGAAAAATAGCAAATGAAGTCAGAAAAGGGTTGAAAATTGATGATGTGGCTTTGAATGGTGCATATTGAATGCAGAAAAAGTCTGGAGTTAAAATATGTAAAAATAATGAAATCCCTTTTGTAATAGATGAGTTTTCGTCTGAAACCCTGTTACTTCGAAAGAGATTGTCCAGTTTGTACACGAAGTGCATCCAGTTTTTCCCGTAACCCTCTCAACTTTTTAGCACATGGTATGTGGGTGAAATTATGAAACCATGCCAAGTTTCAACCTTTTCAGAGTTCATTTGCAGTGCTTGTCAAATTCAGGGTCATTTAGCTCAAAATAAATCATGAAATGCATGAAAAATAGCAAATGAAGTCAGAAAAGGGTTGAAAATTGATGATGTGGCTTTGAATGGTGCACATTGAATGCAGAAAAACTCTGGAGTTAAAATATGTTAAAAAAATGAAATCCCTTTTGTAATAGATGAGTTTTCGTCCGAAACCCTGTTACTTCAAAAGTGATTGTCCAGTTTGTAAACGATGTGCATCCAGTTTTTCCCGTAACCCTCTCAAATTTTTAGCACAGGGTATGTGGGTGAAATTATGAAACCATGCCAAGTGTCAACCTTTTCAGAGTTCATTTGCCGTGCTTGTCAAATTCAGGGTCATTTAGCTCAAAATAAATCATGAAATGCATGAAAAATAGCAAATGAAGTCAGAAAAGGGTTGAAAATTGATGATGTGGCTTTGAATGGTGCATATTGAATGCAGAAAAAGTCTGGAGTTAAAATATGTTAAAAAAATGAAATCCCTTTTGTTATAGATGAGTTTTCATCCGAAACCCTGTTACTTCGAAAGAGATTGTCCAGTTTGTACACGAAGTGCATCCAGTTTTTCCCGTAACCCTCTCAACTTTTTAGCACATGGTATGTGGGTGATATTATGAAACCATGAAAAGTTTCAACCTTTTCAGAGTTCATTTGCAGTGCTTGTCAAATTCAGGGTCATTTAGCTCAAAATAAATCATGAAATGCATGAAAAATAGCAAATGAAGTCAAAAAAGTGTTGAAAATTGATGATGTGGCTTTGAATGGTGCATATTGAATGCAGAAAAAGTCTGGAGTTAAAATATGTTAAAAATAATGAAATACCTTTGGTAATAGATGAGTTTTCGTCCGAAACCATGTTACTTCGAAAGAGATTGTCCAGTTTGTACACGAAGTGCATCCAGTTTTTCCCATAACCCTCTCCACTTTTTAGCACAGGGTATGTGGGTGAAATTATGAAACCATGCCAAGTTTCAACCTTTTCAGAGTTCATTTGCAGTGCTTGTCAAATTCAGGGTCATTTAGCTCAAAATAAATCATGAAATGCATGAAAAATAGCAAATTATGTTACAAAAGGGTTGAAAATTGTTGATGTGGCTTTGAATGGTGCATATTGAATGCAGAAAAAGTCTGGAGTTAAAATATGTAAAAAAATGAAATCCCTTTTGTAATAGATGAGTTTTCGTCCGAAACCCAGTTACTTCGAAAGAGATTGTCCAGTATGTACACGAAGTGCATCCAGTTTTTCCTGTAACCCTCTCATCTTTTTAGCACATGGTATGTGGGTCAAATTATGAAACCATGCCAAGTTTCAACCTTTTCAGAGTTCATTTGCAGTGCTTGTCAAATTCAGGGTCATTTAGCTCAAAATAAATCATGAAATGCTTGAAAAATAGCAAATGAGATCAGAACAGTGTTGAAAATTGATGATGTGGCTTTGAATGGTGCATATTGAATGCAGAAAAAGTCTGGAGTTAAAATATGTTAAAAAAATGAAATCCCTTTTATAATAGATGAGTTTTCATCCGAAACCCTGTTACTTCGAAAGAGATTGTCCAGTTTGTACACGTAGTGCATCCAGTTTTTCCCGTAACCCTCTCAACTCTTTAGCACATGGTATGTGGGTGAAATTATGAAACCATGCCAAGTTTCAACCTTTTCAGAGTTCATTTGCAGTGCTTGTCAAATTCAGGGTCATTTAGTTCAAAATAAATCATGAAATGCATGAAAAATAGCAAATGAAGTCAGAAAAGGGTTGAAAATTGATGCTGTGGCTTTGAATGGTGCATATTGAATGCAGAAAAAGTCTGGAGTTAAAATATGTAAAAAAATGAAATCCCTTTTGTAATAGATGAGTTTTCGTCCGAAACCCTGTTACTTCGAAAGAGATTGTCCAGTTTGTACACGAAGTGCATCCAGTTTTTCCCATAACCCTCTCAACTTTTTAGCACATGGTATGTGGGTGAAATTATGAAACCATGCCAAGTTTCAACCTTTTCAGAGTTCATTTGCAGTGCTTGACAAATTCATGGTCATTTAGCTCAAAATAAATCATGAAATGCATGAAAAATAGCAAATGAAGTCAGAAAAGGGTTGAAAACTGATGATGTCGCTTTGCGTGGTGCATATTGAATGCAGAAAAAGTCTGGAGTTAAAATATGTTAAAAAAATGAAATCGCTTATGTAATAGATGAGTTTTCGTCCGAAAGACTGTTACTTCGAAAGAGATTGTCCAGTTTGTACACGAAGTGCATCCAGTTTTTCCCATAACCCTCTCAACTTTTTAGCACAGGGTATGTGGGTGAAATTATGAAACCATGCCAAGTTTCAACCTTTTCAGAGTTCATTTGCAGTGCTTGTCAAATTCAGGGTCATTTAGCTCAAAATAAATCATGAAATGCATGAAAAATAGCAAATGAAGTCAGAAAACGGTTGAAAATTGATGATGTGGCTTTGAATGGTGCATATTGAATGCAGAAAAAGTCTGGAGTTAAAATATGTAAAAATAATGAAATCCCTTTTGTAATAGATGAGTTTTCGTCTGAAACCCTGTTACTTCGAAAGAGATTGTCCAGTTTGTACACGAAGTGCATCCAGTTTTTCCCGTAACCCTCTCAACTTTTTAGCACATGGTATGTGGGTGAAATTATGAAACCATGCCAAGTTTCAACCTTTTCAGAGTTCATTTGCCGTGCTTGTCAAATTCAGGGTCATTTAGCTCAAAATAAATCATGAAATGCATGAAAAATAGCAAATGAAGTCAGAAAAGGGTTGAAAATTGATGATGTGGCTTTGAATGGTGCACATTGAATGCAGAAAAACTCTGGAGTTAAAATATGTTAAAAAAATGAAATCCCTTTTGTAATAGATGAGTTTTCGTCCGAAACCCTGTTACTTCGAAAGAGATTGTCCAGTTTGTACACGAAGTGCATCCAGTTTTTCCCGTAACCCTCTCAACTTTTTAGCACATGGTATGTGGGTGATATTATGAAACCATGAAAAGTTTCAACCTTTTCAGAGTTCATTTGCAGTGCTTGTCAAATTCAGGGTCATTTAGCTCAAAATAAATCATGAAATGCATGAAAAATAGCAAATGAAGTCAGAAAAGTGTTGAAAATTGATGATGTGGCTTTGAATGGTGCATATTGAATGCAGAAAAAGTCTGGAGTTAAAATATGTTAAAAATAATGAAATACCTTTTGTTATAGATGAGTTTTCGTCCGAAACCATGTTACTTCGAAAGAGATTGTCCAGTTTGTACACGAAGTGCATCCAGTTTTTCCCGTAACCCTCTCAACTTTTTAGCACATGGTATGTGGGTGATATTATGAAACCATGAAAAGTTTCAACCTTTTCAGAGTTCATTTGCAGTGCTTGTCAAATTCAGGGTCATTTAGCTCAAAATAAATCATGAAATGCATGAAAAATAGCAAATGAAGTCAAAAAAGTGTTGAAAATTGATGATGTGGCTTTGAATGGTGCATATTGAATGCAGAAAAAGTCTGGAGTTAAAATATGTTAAAAATAATGAAATACCTTTGGTAATAGATGAGTTTTCGTCCGAAACCATGTTACTTCGAAAGAGATTGTCCAGTTTGTACACGAAGTGCATCCAGTTTTTCCCGTAACCCTCTCCACTTTTTAGCACAGGGTATGTGGGTGAAATTATGAAACCATGCCAAGTTTCAACCTTTTCAGAGTTCATTTGCAGTGCTTGTGAAATTCAGGGTCATTTAGCTCAAAATAAATCATGAAATGCATGAAAAATAGCAAATTATGTTACAAAAGGGTTGAAAATTGTTGATGTGGCTTTGAATGGTGCATATTGAATGCAGAAAAAGTCTGGAGTTAAAATATGTAAAAAAATGAAATCCCTTTTGTAATAGATGAGTTTTCGTCCGAAACCCAGTTACTTCGAAAGAGATTGTCCAGTATGTACACGAAGTGCATCCAGTTTTTCCTGTAACCCTCTCATCTTTTTAGCACATGGTATGTGGGTCAAATTATGAAACCATGCCAAGTTTCAACCTTTTCAGAGTTCATTTGCAGTGCTTGTCAAATTCAGGGTCATTTAGCTCAAAATAAATCATGAAATGCTTGAAAAATAGCAAATGAGATCAGAACAGTGTTGAAAATTGATGATGTGGCTTTGAATGGTGCATATTGAATGCAGAAAAAGTCTGGAGTTAAAATATGTTAAAAAAATGAAATCCCTTTTATAATAGATGAGTTTTCATCCGAAACCCTGTTACTTCGAAAGAGATTGTCCAGTTTGTACACGTAGTGCATCCAGTTTTTCCCGTAACCCTCTCAACTCTTTAGCACATGGTATGTGGGTGAAATTATGAAACCATGCCAAGTTTCAACCTTTTCAGAGTTCATTTGCAGTGCTTGTCAAATTCAGGGTCATTTAGTTCAAAATAAATCATGAAATGCATGAAAAATAGCAAATGAAGTCAGAAAAGGGTTGAAAATTGATGCTGTGGCTTTGAATGGTGCATATTGAATGCAGAAAAAGTCTGGAGTTAAAATATGTAAAAAAATGAAATCCCTTTTGTAATAGATGAGTTTTCGTCCGAAACCCTGTTACTTCGAAAGAGATTGTCCAGTTTGTACACGAAGTGCATCCAGTTTTTCCCATAACCCTCTCAACTTTTTAGCACATGGTATGTGGGTGAAATTATGAAACCATGCCAAGTTTCAACCTTTTCAGAGTTCATTTGCAGTGCTTGACAAATTCATGGTCATTTAGCTCAAAATAAATCATGAAATGCATGAAAAATAGCAAATGAAGTCAGAAAAGGGTTGAAAACTGATGATGTCGCTTTGCGTGGTGCATATTGAATGCAGAAAAAGTCTGGAGTTAAAATATGTTAAAAAATGAAATCGCTTATGTAATAGATGAGTTTTCGTCCGAAAGACTGTTACTTCGAAAGAGATTGTCCAGTTTGTACACGAAGTGCATCCAGTTTTTCCCATAACCCTCTCAACTTTTTAGCACAGGGTATGTGGGTGAAATTATGAAACCATGCCAAGTTTCAACCTTTTCAGAGTTCATTTGCAGTGCTTGTCAAATTCAGGGTCATTTAGCTCAAAATAAATCATGAAATGCATGAAAAATAGCAAATGAAGTCAGAAAACGGTTGAAAATTGATGATGTGGCTTTGAATGGTGCATATTGAATGCAGAAAAAGTCTGGAGTTAAAATATGTAAAAATAATGAAATCCCTTTTGTAATAGATGAGTTTTCGTCTGAAACCCTGTTACTTCGAAAGAGATTGTCCAGTTTGTACACGAAGTGCATCCAGTTTTTCCCGTAACCCTCTCAACTTTTTAGCACATGGTATGTGGGTGAAATTATGAAACCATGCCAAGTTTCAACCTTTTCAGAGTTCATTTGCAGTGCTTGTCAAATTCAGGGTCATTTAGCTCAAAATAAATCATGAAATGCATGAAAAATAGCAAATGAAGTCAGAAAAGGGTTGAAAATTGATGATGTGGCTTTGAATGGTGCACATTGAATGCAGAAAAACTCTGGAGTTAAAATATGTTAAAAAAATGAAATCCCTTTTGTAATAGATGAGTTTTCGTCCGAAACCCTGTTACTTCAAAAGTGATTGTCCAGTTTGTAAACAATGTGCATCCAGTTTTTCCCGTAACCCTCTCAAATTTTTAGCACAGGGTATGTGGGTGAAATTATGAAACCATGCCAAGTGTCAACCTTTTCAGAGTTCATTTGCCGTGCTTGTCAAATTCAGGGTCATTTAGCTCAAAATAAATCATGAAATGCATGAAAAATAGCAAATGAAGTCAGAAAAGGGTTGAAAATTGATGATGTGGCTTTGAATGGTGCACATTGAATGCAGAAAAACTCTGGAGTTAAAATATGTTAAAAAAATGAAATCCCTTTTGTAATAGATGAGTTTTCGTCCGAAACCCTGTTACTTCAAAAGTGATTGTCCAGTTTGTAAACGATGTGCATCCAGTTTTTCCCGTAACCCTCTCAAATTTTTAGCACAGGGTATGTGGGTGAAATTATGAAACCATGCCAAGTGTCAACCTTTTCAGAGTTCATTTGCCGTGCTTGTCAAATTCAGGGTCATTTAGCACAAAATAAATCATGAAATGCATGAAAAATAGCAAATGAAGTCAGAAAAGGGTTGAAAATTGATGATGTGGCTTTGAATGGTGCATATTGAATGCAGAAAAAGTCTGGAGTTAAAATATGTTAAAAAAATGAAATCCCTTTTGTTATAGATGAGTTTTCATCCGAAACCCTGTTACTTCGAAAGAGATTGTCCAGTTTGTACACGAAGTGCATCCAGTTTTTCCCGTAACCCTCTCAACTTTTTAGCACATGGTATGTGGGTGATATTATGAAACCATGAAAAGTTTCAACCTTTTCAGAGTTCATTTGCAGTGCTTGTCAAATTCAGGGTCATTTAGCTCAAAATAAATCATGAAATGCATGAAAAATAGCAAATGAAGTCAAAAAAGTGTTGAAAATTGATGATGTGGCTTTGAATGGTGCATATTGAATGCAGAAAAAGTCTGGAGTTAAAATATGTTAAAAATAATGAAATACCTTTGGTAATAGATGAGTTTTCGTCCGAAACCATGTTACTTCGAAAGAGATTGTCCAGTTTGTACACGAAGTGCATCCAGTTTTTCCCATAACCCTCTCCACTTTTTAGCACAGGGTATGTGGGTGAAATTATGAAACCATGCCAAGTTTCAACCTTTTCAGAGTTCATTTGCAGTGCTTGTCAAATTCAGGGTCATTTAGCTCAAAATAAATCATGAAATGCATGAAAAATAGCAAATTATGTTACAAAAGGGTTGAAAATTGTTGATGTGGCTTTGAATGGTGCATATTGAATGCAGAAAAAGTCTGGAGTTAAAATATGTAAAAAAATGAAATCCCTTTTGTAATAGATGAGTTTTCGTCCGAAACCCAGTTACTTCGAAAGAGATTGTCCAGTATGTACACGAAGTGCATCCAGTTTTTCCTGTAACCCTCTCATCTTTTTAGCACATGGTATGTGGGTCAAATTATGAAACCATGCCAAGTTTCAACCTTTTCAGAGTTCATTTGCAGTGCTTGTCAAATTCAGGGTCATTTAGCTCAAAATAAATCATGAAATGCTTGAAAAATAGCAAATGAGATCAGAACAGTGTTGAAAATTGATGATGTGGCTTTGAATGGTGCATATTGAATGCAGAAAAAGTCTGGAGTTAAAATATGTTAAAAAAATGAAATCCCTTTTATAATAGATGAGTTTTCATCCGAAACCCTGTTACTTCGAAAGAGATTGTCCAGTTTGTACACGTAGTGCATCCAGTTTTTCCCGTAACCCTATCAACTCTTTAGCACATGGTATGTGGGTGAAATTATGAAACCATGCCAACTTTCAACCTTTTCAGAGTTCATTTGCAGTGCTTGTCAAATTCAGGGTCATTTAGTTCAAAATAAATCATGAAATGCATGAAAAATAGCAAATGAAGTCAGAAAAGGGTTGAAAATTGATGCTGTGGCTTTGAATGGTGCATATTGAATGCAGAAAAAGTCTGGAGTTAAAATATGTAAAAAAATGAAATCCCTTTTGTAATAGATGAGTTTTCGTCCGAAACCCTGTTACTTCGAAAGAGATTGTCCAGTTTGTACACGAAGTGCATCCAGTTTTTCCCATAACCCTCTCAACTTTTTAGCACATGGTATGTGGGTGAAATTATGAAACCATGCCAAGTTTCAACCTTTTCAGAGTTCATTTGCAGTGCTTGACAAATTCATGGTCATTTAGCTCAAAATAAATCATGAAATGCATGAAAAATAGCAAATGAAGTCAGAAAAGGGTTGAAAACTGATGATGTCGCTTTGCGTGGTGCATATTGAATGCAGAAAAAGTCTGGAGTTAAAATATGTTAAAAAAATGAAATCGCTTATGTAATAGATGAGTTTTCGTCCGAAAGACTGTTACTTCGAAAGAGATTGTCCAGTTTGTACACGAAGTGCATCCAGTTTTTCCCATAACCCTCTCAACTTTTTAGCACAGGGTATGTGGGTGAAATTATGAAACCATGCCAAGTTTCAACCTTTTCAGAGTTCATTTGCAGTGCTTGTCAAATTCAGGGTCATTTAGCTCAAAATAAATCATGAAATGCATGAAAAATAGCAAATGAAGTCAGAAAACGGTTGAAAATTGATGATGTGGCTTTGAATGGTGCATATTGAATGCAGAAAAAGTCTGGAGTTAAAATATGTAAAAATAATGAAATCCCTTTTGTAATAGATGAGTTTTCGTCTGAAACCCTGTTACTTCGAAAGAGATTGTCCAGTTTGTACACGAAGTGCATCCAGTTTTTCCCGTAACCCTCTCAACTTTTTAGCACATGGTATGTGGGTGAAATTATGAAACCATGCCAAGTTTCAACCTTTTCAGAGTTCATTTGCAGTGCTTGTCAAATTCAGGGTCATTTAGCTCAAAATAAATCATGAAATGCATGAAAAATAGCAAATGAAGTCAGAAAAGGGTTGAAAATTGATGATGTGGCTTTGAATGGTGCACATTGAATGCAGAAAAACTCTGGAGTTAAAATATGTTAAAAAAATGAAATCCCTTTTGTAATAGATGAGTTTTCGTCCGAAACCCTGTTACTTCAAAAGTGATTGTCCAGTTTGTAAACGATGTGCATCCAGTTTTTCCCGTAACCCTCTCAAATTTTTAGCACAGGGTATGTGGGTGAAATTATGAAACCATGCCAAGTGTCAACCTTTTCAGAGTTCATTTGCCGTGCTTGTCAAATTCAGGGTCATTTAGCTCAAAATAAATCATGAAATGCATGAAAAATAGCAAATGAAGTCAGAAAAGGGTTGAAAATTGATGATGTGGCTTTGAATGGTGCACATTGAATGCAGAAAAACTCTGGAGTTAAAATATGTTAAAAAAATGAAATCCCTTTTGTAATAGATGAGTTTTCGTCCGAAACCCTGTTACTTCAAAAGTGATTGTCCAGTTTGTAAACGATGTGCATCCAGTTTTTCCCGTAACCCTCTCAAATTTTTAGCACAGGGTATGTGGGTGAAATTATGAAACCATGCCAAGTGTCAACCTTTTCAGAGTTCATTTGCCGTGCTTGTCAAATTCAGGGTCATTTAGCTCAAAATAAATCATGAAATGCATGAAAAATAGCAAATGAAGTCAGAAAAGGGTTGAAAATTGATGATGTGGCTTTGAATGGTGCATATTGAATGCAGAAAAAGTCTGGAGTTAAAATATGTTAAAAAAATGAAATCCCTTTTGTTATAGATGAGTTTTCATCCGAAACCCTGTTACTTCGAAAGAGATTGTCCAGTTTGTACACGAAGTGCATCCAGTTTTTCCCGTAACCCTCTCAACTTTTTAGCACATGGTATGTGGGTGATATTATGAAACCATGAAAAGTTTCAACCTTTTCAGAGTTCATTTGCAGTGCTTGTCAAATTCAGGGTCATTTAGCTCAAAATAAATCATGAAATGCATGAAAAATAGCAAATGAAGTCAAAAAAGTGTTGAAGATTGATGATGTGGCTTTGAATGGTGCATATTGAATGCAGAAAAAGTCTGGAGTTAAAATATGTTAAAAATAATGAAATACCTTTGGTAATAGATGAGTTTTCGTCCGAAACCATGTTACTTCGAAAGAGATTGTCCAGTTTGTACACGAAGTGCATCCAGTTTTTCCCGTAACCCTCTCCACTTTTTAGCACAGGGTATGTGGGTGAAATTATGAAACCATGCCAAGTTTCAACCTTTTCAGAGTTCATTTGCAGTGCTTGTGAAATTCAGGGTCATTTAGCTCAAAATAAATCATGAAATGCATGAAAAATAGCAAATTATGTTACAAAAGGGTTGAAAATTGTTGATGTGGCTTTGAATGGTGCATATTGAATGCAGAAAAAGTCTGGAGTTAAAATATGTAAAAAAATGAAATCCCTTTTGTAATAGATGAGTTTTCGTCCGAAACCCAGTTACTTCGAAAGAGATTGTCCAGTATGTACACGAAGTGCATCCAGTTTTTCCTGTAACCCTCTCATCTTTTTAGCACATGGTATGTGGGTCAAATTATGAAACCATGCCAAGTTTCAACCTTTTCAGAGTTCATTTGCAGTGCTTGTCAAATTCAGGGTCATTTAGCTCAAAATAAATCATGAAATGCTTGAAAAATAGCAAATGAGATCAGAACAGTGTTGAAAATTGATGATGTGGCTTTGAATGGTGCATATTGAATGCAGAAAAAGTCTGGAGTTAAAATATGTTAAAAAAATGAAATCCCTTTTATAATAGATGAGTTTTCATCCGAAACCCTGTTACTTCGAAAGAGATTGTCCAGTTTGTACACGTAGTGCATCCAGTTTTTCCCGTAACCCTCTCAACTCTTTAGCACATGGTATGTGGGTGAAATTATGAAACCATGCCAAGTTTCAACCTTTTCAGAGTTCATTTGCAGTGCTTGTCAAATTCAGGGTCATTTAGTTCAAAATAAATCATGAAATGCATGAAAAATAGCAAATGAAGTCAGAAAAGGGTTGAAAATTGATGCTGTGGCTTTGAATGGTGCATATTGAATGCAGAAAAAGTCTGGAGTTAAAATATGTAAAAAAATGAAATCCCTTTTGTAATAGATGAGTTTTCGTCCGAAACCCTGTTACTTCGAAAGAGATTGTCCAGTTTGTACACGAAGTGCATCCAGTTTTTCCCATAACCCTCTCAACTTTTTAGCACATGGTATGTGGGTGAAATTATGAAACCATGCCAAGTTTCAACCTTTTCAGAGTTCATTTGCAGTGCTTGACAAATTCATGGTCATTTAGCTCAAAATAAATCATGAAATGCATGAAAAATAGCAAATGAAGTCAGAAAAGGGTTGAAAACTGATGATGTCGCTTTGCGTGGTGCATATTGAATGCAGAAAAAGTCTGGAGTTAAAATATGTTAAAAAAATGAAATCGCTTATGTAATAGATGAGTTTTCGTCCGAAAGACTGTTACTTCGAAAGAGATTGTCCAGTTTGTACACGAAGTGCATCCAGTTTTTCCCATAACCCTCTCAACTTTTTAGCACAGGGTATGTGGGTGAAATTATGAAACCATGCCAAGTTTCAACCTTTTCAGAGTTCATTTGCAGTGCTTGTCAAATTCAGGGTCATTTAGCTCAAAATAAATCATGAAATGCATGAAAAATAGCAAATGAAGTCAGAAAACGGTTGAAAATTGATGATGTGGCTTTGAATGGTGCATATTGAATGCAGAAAAAGTCTGGAGTTAAAATATGTAAAAATAATGAAATCCCTTTTGTAATAGATGAGTTTTCGTCTGAAACCCTGTTACTTCGAAAGAGATTGTCCAGTTTGTACACGAAGTGCATCCAGTTTTTCCCGTAACCCTCTCAACTTTTTAGCACATGGTATGTGGGTGAAATTATGAAACCATGCCAAGTTTCAACCTTTTCAGAGTTCATTTGCAGTGCTTGTCAAATTCAGGGTCATTTAGCTCAAAATAAATCATGAAATGCATGAAAAATAGCAAATGAAGTCAGAAAAGGGTTGAAAATTGATGATGTGGCTTTGAATGGTGCACATTGAATGCAGAAAAACTCTGGAGTTAAAATATGTTAAAAAAATGAAATCCCTTTTGTAATAGATGAGTTTTCGTCCGAAACCCTGTTACTTCAAAAGTGATTGTCCAGTTTGTAAACGATGTGCATCCAGTTTTTCCCGTAACCCTCTCAAATTTTTAGCACAGGGTATGTGGGTGAAATTATGAAACCATGCCAAGTGTCAACCTTTTCAGAGTTCATTTGCCGTGCTTGTCAAATTCAGGGTCATTTAGCTCAAAATAAATCATGAAATGCATGAAAAATAGCAAATGAAGTCAGAAAAGGGTTGAAAATTGATGATGTGGCTTTGAATGGTGCACATTGAATGCAGAAAAACTCTGGAGTTAAAATATGTTAAAAAAATGAAATCCCTTTTGTAATAGATGAGTTTTCGTCCGAAACCCTGTTACTTCAAAAGTGATTGTCCAGTTTGTAAACGATGTGCATCCAGTTTTTCCCGTAACCCTCTCAAATTTTTAGCACAGGGTATGTGGGTGAAATTATGAAACCATGCCAAGTGTCAACCTTTTCAGAGTTCATTTGCCGTGCTTGTCAAATTCAGGGTCATTTAGCTCAAAATAAATCATGAAATGCATGAAAAATAGCAAATGAAGTCAGAAAAGGGTTGAAAATTGATGATGTGGCTTTGAATGGTGCATATTGAATGCAGAAAAAGTCTGGAGTTAAAATATGTTAAAAAAATGAAATCCCTTTTGTTATAGATGAGTTTTCATCCGAAACCCTGTTACTTCGAAAGAGATTGTCCAGTTTGTACACGAAGTGCATCCAGTTTTTCCCGTAACCCTCTCAACTTTTTAGCACATGGTATGTGGGTGATATTATGAAACCATGAAAAGTTTCAACCTTTTCAGAGTTCATTTGCAGTGCTTGTCAAATTCAGGGTCATTTAGCTCAAAATAAATCATGAAATGCATGAAAAATAGCAAATGAAGTCAAAAAAGTGTTGAAAATTGATGATGTGGCTTTGAATGGTGCATATTGAATGCAGAAAAAGTCTGGAGTTAAAATATGTTAAAAATAATGAAATACCTTTGGTAATAGATGAGTTTTCGTCCGAAACCATGTTACTTCGAAAGAGATTGTCCAGTTTGTACACGAAGTGCATCCAGTTTTTCCCGTAACCCTCTCCACTTTTTAGCACAGGGTATGTGGGTGAAATTATGAAACCATGCCAAGTTTCAACCTTTTCAGAGTTCATTTGCAGTGCTTGTCAAATTCAGGGTCATTTAGCTCAAAATAAATCATGAAATGCATGAAAAATAGCAAATTATGTTACAAAAGGGTTGAAAATTGTTGATGTGGCTTTGAATGGTGCATATTGAATGCAGAAAAAGTCTGGAGTTAAAATATGTAAAAAAATGAAATCCCTTTTGTAATAGATGAGTTTTCGTCCGAAACCCAGTTACTTCGAAAGAGATTGTCCAGTATGTACACGAAGTGCATCCAGTTTTTCCTGTAACCCTCTCATCTTTTTAGCACATGGTATGTGGGTCAAATTATGAAACCATGCCAAGTTTCAACCTTTTCAGAGTTCATTTGCAGTGCTTGTCAAATTCAGGGTCATTTAGCTCAAAATAAATCATGAAATGCTTGAAAAATAGCAAATGAGATCAGAACAGTGTTGAAAATTGATGATGTGGCTTTGAATGGTGCATATTGAATGCAGAAAAAGTCTGGAGTTAAAATATGTTAAAAAAATGAAATCCCTTTTATAATAGATGAGTTTTCATCCGAAACCCTGTTACTTCGAAAGAGATTGTCCAGTTTGTACACGTAGTGCATCCAGTTTTTCCCGTAACCCTCTCAACTCTTTAGCACATGGTATGTGGGTGAAATTATGAAACCATGCCAAGTTTCAACCTTTTCAGAGTTCATTTGCAGTGCTTGTCAAATTCAGGGTCATTTAGTTCAAAATAAATCATGAAATGCATGAAAAATAGCAAATGAAGTCAGAAAAGGGTTGAAAATTGATGCTGTGGCTTTGAATGGTGCATATTGAATGCAGAAAAAGTCTGGAGTTAAAATATGTAAAAAAATGAAATCCCTTTTGTAATAGATGAGTTTTCGTCCGAAACCCTGTTACTTCGAAAGAGATTGTCCAGTTTGTACACGAAGTGCATCCAGTTTTTCCCATAACCCTCTCAACTTTTTAGCACATGGTATGTGGGTGAAATTATGAAACCATGCCAAGTTTCAACCTTTTCAGAGTTCATTTGCAGTGCTTGACAAATTCATGGTCATTTAGCTCAAAATAAATCATGAAATGCATGAAAAATAGCAAATGAAGTCAGAAAAGGGTTGAAAACTGATGATGTCGCTTTGCGTGGTGCATATTGAATGCAGAAAAAGTCTGGAGTTAAAATATGTTAAAAAATGAAATCGCTTATGTAATAGATGAGTTTTCGTCCGAAAGACTGTTACTTCGAAAGAGATTGTCCAGTTTGTACACGAAGTGCATCCAGTTTTTCCCATAACCCTCTCAACTTTTTAGCACAGGGTATGTGGGTGAAATTATGAAACCATGCCAAGTTTCAACCTTTTCAGAGTTCATTTGCAGTGCTTGTCAAATTCAGGGTCATTTAGCTCAAAATAAATCATGAAATGCATGAAAAATAGCAAATGAAGTCAGAAAACGGTTGAAAATTGATGATGTGGCTTTGAATGGTGCATATTGAATGCAGAAAAAGTCTGGAGTTAAAATATGTAAAAATAATGAAATCCCTTTTGTAATAGATGAGTTTTCGTCTGAAACCCTGTTACTTCGAAAGAGATTGTCCAGTTTGTACACGAAGTGCATCCAGTTTTTCCCGTAACCCTCTCAACTTTTTAGCACATGGTATGTGGGTGAAATTATGAAACCATGCCAAGTTTCAACCTTTTCAGAGTTCATTTGCAGTGCTTGTCAAATTCAGGGTCATTTAGCTCAAAATAAATCATGAAATGCATGAAAAATAGAAAATGAAGTCAGAAAAGGGTTGAAAATTGATGATGTGGCTTTGAATGGTGCACATTGAATGCAGAAAAACTCTGGAGTTAAAATATGTTAAAAAAATGAAATCCCTTTTGTAATAGATGAGTTTTCGTCCGAAACCCTGTTACTTCAAAAGTGATTGTCCAGTTTGTAAACGATGTGCATCCAGTTTTTCCCGTAACCCTCTCAAATTTTTAGCACAGGGTATGTGGGTGAAATTATGAAACCATGCCAAGTGTCAACCTTTTCAGAGTTCATTTGCTGTGCTTGTCAAATTCAGGGTCATTTAGCTCAAAATAAATCATGAAATGCATGAAAAATAGCAAATGAAGTCAGAAAAGGGTTGAAAATTGATGATGTGGCTTTGAATGGTGCATATTGAATGCAGAAAAAGTCTGGAGTTAAAATATGTTAAAAAAATGAAATCCCTTTTGTTATAGATGAGTTTTCATCCGAAACCCTGTTACTTCGAAAGAGATTGTCCAGTTTGTACACGAAGTGCATCCAGTTTTTCCCGTAACCCTCTCAACTTTTTAGCACATGGTATGTGGGTGATATTATGAAACCATGAAAAGTTTCAACCTTTTCAGAGTTCATTTGCAGTGCTTGTCAAATTCAGGGTCATTTAGCTCAAAATAAATCATGAAATGCATGAAAAATAGCAAATGAAGTCAAAAAAGTGTTGAAAATTGATGATGTGGCTTTGAATGGTGCATATTGAATGCAGAAAAAGTCTGGAGTTAAAATATGTTAAAAATAATGAAATACCTTTGGTAATAGATGAGTTTTCGTCCGAAACCATGTTACTTCGAAAGAGATTGTCCAGTTTGTACACGAAGTGCATCCAGTTTTTCCCGTAACCCTCTCCACTTTTTAGCACAGGGTATGTGGGTGAAATTATGAAACCATGCCAAGTTTCAACCTTTTCAGAGTTCATTTGCAGTGCTTGTCAAATTCAGGGTCATTTAGCTCAAAATAAATCATGAAATGCATGAAAAATAGCAAATTATGTTACAAAAGGGTTGAAAATTGTTGATGTGGCTTTGAATGGTGCATATTGAATGCAGAAAAAGTCTGGAGTTAAAATATGTAAAAAAATGAAATCCCTTTTGTAATAGATGAGTTTTCGTCCGAAACCCAGTTACTTCGAAAGAGATTGTCCAGTATGTACACGAAGTGCATCCAGTTTTTCCTGTAACCCTCTCATCTTTTTAGCACATGGTATGTGGGTCAAATTATAAACCATGCCAAGTTTCAACCTTTTCAGAGTTCATTTGCAGTGCTTGTCAAATTCAGGGTCATTTAGCTCAAAATAAATCATGAAATGCTTGAAAAATAGCAAATGAGATCAGAACAGTGTTGAAAATTGATGATGTGGCTTTGAATGGTGCATATTGAATGCAGAAAAAGTCTGGAGTTAAAATATGTTAAAAAAATGAAATCCCTTTTATAATAGATGAGTTTTCATCCGAAACCCTGTTACTTCGAAAGAGATTGTCCAGTTTGTACACGTAGTGCATCCAGTTTTTCCCGTAACCCTCTCAACTCTTTAGCACATGGTATGTGGGTGAAATTATGAAACCATGCCAAGTTTCAACCTTTTCAGAGTTCATTTGCAGTGCTTGTCAAATTCAGGGTCATTTAGTTCAAAATAAATCATGAAATGCATGAAAAATAGCAAATGAAGTCAGAAAAGGGTTGAAAATTGATGCTGTGGCTTTGAATGGTGCATATTGAATGCAGAAAAAGTCTGGAGTTAAAATATGTAAAAAAATGAAATCCCTTTTGTAATAGATGAGTTTTCGTCCGAAACCCTGTTACTTCGAAAGAGATTGTCCAGTTTGTACACGAAGTGCATCCAGTTTTTCCCATAACCCTCTCAACTTTTTAGCACATGGTATGTGGGTGAAATTATGAAACCATGCCAAGTTTCAACCTTTTCAGAGTTCATTTGCAGTGCTTGACAAATTCATGGTCATTTAGCTCAAAATAAATCATGAAATGCATGAAAAATAGCAAATGAAGTCAGAAAAGTGTTGAAAATTGATGATGTGGCTTTGAATGGTGCATATTGAATGCAGAAAAAGTCTGGAGTTAAAATATGTTAAAAATAATGAAATACCTTTGGTAATAGATGAGTTTTCGTCCGAAACCATGTTACTTCGAAAGAGATTGTCCAGTTTGTACACGAAGTGCATCCAGTTTTTCCCGTAACCCTCTCCACTTTTTAGCACAGGGTATGTGGGTGAAATTATGAAACCATGCCAAGTTTCAACCTTTTCAGAGTTCATTTGCAGTGCTTGTCAAATTCAGGGTCATTTAGCTCAAAATAAATCATGAAATGCATGAAAAATAGCAAATTAAGTTACAAAAGGGTTGAAAATTGTTGATGTGGCTTTGAATGGTGCATATTGAATGCAGAAAAAGTCTGGAGTTAAAATATGTAAAAAAATGAAATCCCTTTTGTAATAGATGAGTTTTCGTCCGAAACCCAGTTACTTCGAAAGAGATTGTCCAGTTTGTACACGAAGTGCATCCAGTTTTTCCTGTAACCCTCTCATCTTTTTAGCACATGGTATGTGGGTCAAATTATGAAACCATGCCAAGTTTCAACCTTTTCAGAGTTCATTTGCAGTGCTTGTCAAATTCAGGGTCATTTAGCTCAAAATAAATCATGAAATGCTTGAAAAATAGCAAATGAGATCAGAACAGTGTTGAAAATTGATGATGTGGCTTTGAATGGTGCATATTGAATGCAGAAAAAGTCTGGAGTTAAAATATGTTAAAAAAATGAAATCCCTTTTATAATAGATGAGTTTTCATCCGAAACCCTGTTACTTCGAAAGAGATTGTCCAGTTTGTACACGTAGTGCATCCAGTTTTTCCCGTAACCCTCTCAACTCTTTAGCACATGGTATGTGGGTGAAATTATGAAACCATGCCAAGTTTCAACCTTTTCAGAGTTCATTTGCAGTGCTTGTCAAATTCAGGGTCATTTAGTTCAAAATAAATCATGAAATGCATGAAAAATAGCAAATGAAGTCAGAAAAGGGTTGAAAATTGATGCTGTGGCTTTGAATGGTGCATATTGAATGCAGAAAAAGTCTGGAGTTAAAATATGTAAAAAAATGAAATCCCTTTTGTAATAGATGAGTTTTCGTCCGAAACCCTGTTACTTCGAAAGAGATTGTCCAGTTTGTACACGAAGTGCATCCAGTTTTTCCCATAACCCTCTCAACTTTTTAGCACATGGTATGTGGGTGAAATTATGAAACCATGCCAAGTTTCAACCTTTTCAGAGTTCATTTGCAGTGCTTGACAAATTCATGGTCATTTAGCTCAAAATAAATCATGAAATGCATGAAAAATAGCAAATGAAGTCAGAAAAGGGTTGAAAACTGATGATGTCGCTTTGCGTGGTGCATATTGAATGCAGAAAAAGTCTGGAGTTAAAATATGTTAAAAAAATGAAATCGCTTATGTAATAGATGAGTTTTCGTCCGAAAGACTGTTACATCGAAAGAGATTGTCCAGTTTGTACACGAAGTGCATCCAGTTTTTCCCATAACCCTCTCAACTTTTTAGCACAGGGTATGTGGGTGAAATTATGAAACCATGCCAAGTTTCAACCTTTTCACAGTTCATTTGCAGTGCTTGTCAAATTTAGGGTCATTTAGCTCAAAATAAATCATGAAATGCATGAAAAATAGCAAATGAAGTCAGAAAAGGGTTGAAAATTGATGATGTGGCTTTGAATGGTGCATATTGAATGCAGAAAAAGTCTGGAGTTAAAATATGTAAAAATAATGAAATCCCTTTTGTAATAGATGAGTTTTCGTCTGAAACCCTGTTACTTCGAAAGAGATTGTCCAGTTTGTACACGAAGTGCATCCAATTTTTCCCGTAACCCTCTCAACTTTTTAGCACATGGTATGTGGGTGAAATTATGTAACCATGCCAAGTTTCAACCTTTTCAGAGTTCATTTGGAGTGCTTGTCAAATTCAGGGTCATTTAGCTCAAAATAAATCATGAAATGCATGAAAAATAGCAAATGAAGTCAGAAAAGGGTTGAAAATTGATGATGTGGCTTTGAATGGTGCACATTGAATGCAGAAAAACTCGGGAGTTAAAATATGTTAAAAAAATGAAATCCCTTTTGTAATAGATGAGTTTTCGTCCGAAACCCTGTTACTTCAAAAGTGATTGTCCAGTTTGTAAACGATGTGCATCCAGTTTTTCCCGTAACCCTCTCAATTTTTTAGCACAGGGTATGTGGGTGAAATTATGAAACCATGCCAAGTGTCAACCTTTTCAGAGTTCATTTGCCGTGCTTGTCAAATTCAGGGTCATTTAGCTCAAAATAAATCATGAAATGCATGAAAAATAGCAAATGAAGTCAGAAAAGGGTTGAAAATTGATGATGTGGCTTTGAATGGTGCATATTGAATGCAGAAAAAGTCTGGAGTTAAAATATGTTAAAAAAATGAAATCCCTTTTGTTATAGATGAGTTTTCATCCGAAACCCTGTTACTTCGAAAGAGATTGTCCAGTTTGTACACGAAGTGCATCCAGTTTTTCCCGTAACCCTCTCAACTTTTTAGCACATGGTATGTGGGTGATATTATGAAACCATGAAAAGTTTCAACCTTTTCAGAGTTCATTTGCAGTGCTTGTCAAATTCAGGGTCATTTAGCTCAAAATAAATCATGAAATGCATGAAAAATAGCAAATGAAGTCAAAAAAGTGTTGAAAATTGATGATGTGGCTTTGAATGGTGCATATTGAATGCAGAAAAAGTCTGGAGTTAAAATATGTTAAAAATAATGAAATACCTTTGGTAATAGATGAGTTTTCGTCCGAAACCATGTTACTTCGAAAGAGATTGTCCAGTTTGTACACGAAGTGCATCCAGTTTTTCCCGTAACCCTCTCCACTTTTTAGCACAGGGTATGTGGGTGAAATTATGAAACCATGCCAAGTTTCAACCTTTTCAGAGTTCATTTGCAGTGCTTGTCAAATTCAGGGTCATTTAGCTCAAAATAAATCATGAAATGCATGAAAAATAGCAAATTATGTTACAAAAGGGTTGAAAATTGTTGATGTGGCTTTGAATGGTGCATATTGAATGCAGAAAAAGTCTGGAGTTAAAATATGTAAAAAAATGAAATCCCTTTTGTAATAGATGAGTTTTCGTCCGAAACCCAGTTACTTCGAAAGAGATTGTCCAGTATGTACACGAAGTGCATCCAGTTTTTCCTGTAACCCTCTCATCTTTTTAGCACATGGTATGTGGGTCAAATTATAAACCATGCCAAGTTTCAACCTTTTCAGAGTTCATTTGCAGTGCTTGTCAAATTCAGGGTCATTTAGCTCAAAATAAATCATGAAATGCTTGAAAAATAGCAAATGAGATCAGAACAGTGTTGAAAATTGATGATGTGGCTTTGAATGGTGCATATTGAATGCAGAAAAAGTCTGGAGTTAAAATATGTTAAAAAAATGAAATCCCTTTTATAATAGATGAGTTTTCATCCGAAACCCTGTTACTTCGAAAGAGATTGTCCAGTTTGTACACGTAGTGCATCCAGTTTTTCCCGTAACCCTCTCAACTCTTTAGCACATGGTATGTGGGTGAAATTATGAAACCATGCCAAGTGTCAACCTTTTCAGAGTTCATTTGCAGTGCTTGTCAAATTCAGGGTCATTTAGTTCAAAATAAATCATGAAATGCATGAAAAATAGCAAATGAAGTCAGAAAAGGGTTGAAAATTGATGCTGTGGCTTTGAATGGTGCATATTGAATGCAGAAAAAGTCTGGAGTTAAAATATGTAAAAAAATGAAATCCCTTTTGTAATAGATGAGTTTTCGTCCGAAACCCTGTTACTTCGAAAGAGATTGTCCAGTTTGTACACGAAGTGCATCCAGTTTTTCCCATAACCCTCTCAACTTTTTAGCACATGGTATGTGGGTGAAATTATGAAACCATGCCAAGTTTCAACCTTTTCAGAGTTCATTTGCAGTGCTTGACAAATTCATGGTCATTTAGCTCAAAATAAATCATGAAATGCATGAAAAATAGCAAATGAAGTCAGAAAAGTGTTGAAAATTGATGATGTGGCTTTGAATGGTGCATATTGAATGCAGAAAAAGTCTGGAGTTAAAATATGTTAAAAATAATGAAATACCTTTGGTAATAGATGAGTTTTCGTCCGAAACCATGTTACTTCGAAAGAGATTGTCCAGTTTGTACACGAAGTGCATCCAGTTTTTCCCGTAACCCTCTCCACTTTTTAGCACAGGGTATGTGGGTGAAATTATGAAACCATGCCAAGTTTCAACCTTTTCAGAGTTCATTTGCAGTGCTTGTCAAATTCAGGGTCATTTAGCTCAAAATAAATCATGAAATGCATGAAAAATAGCAAATTAAGTTACAAAAGGGTTGAAAATTGTTGATGTGGCTTTGAATGGTGCATATTGAATGCAGAAAAAGTCTGGAGTTAAAATATGTAAAAAAATGAAATCCCTTTTGTAATAGATGAGTTTTCGTCCGAAACCCAGTTACTTCGAAAGAGATTGTCCAGTTTGTACACGAAGTGCATCCAGTTTTTCCTGTAACCCTCTCATCTTTTTAGCACATGGTATGTGGGTCAAATTATGAAACCATGCCAAGTTTCAACCTTTTCAGAGTTCATTTGCAGTGCTTGTCAAATTCAGGGTCATTTAGCTCAAAATAAATCATGAAATGCTTGAAAAATAGCAAATGAGATCAGAACAGTGTTGAAAATTGATGATGTGGCTTTGAATGGTGCATATTGAATGCAGAAAAAGTCTGGAGTTAAAATATGTTAAAAAAATGAAATCCCTTTTATAATAGATGAGTTTTCATCCGAAACCCTGTTACTTCGAAAGAGATTGTCCAGTTTGTACACGTAGTGCATCCAGTTTTTCCCGTAACCCTCTCAACTCTTTAGCACATGGTATGTGGGTGAAATTATGAAACCATGCCAAGTTTCAACCTTTTCAGAGTTCATTTGCAGTGCTTGTCAAATTCAGGGTCATTTAGTTCAAAATAAATCATGAAATGCATGAAAAATAGCAAATGAAGTCAGAAAAGGGTTGAAAATTGATGCTGTGGCTTTGAATGGTGCATATTGAATGCAGAAAAAGTCTGGAGTTAAAATATGTAAAAAAATGAAATCCCTTTTGTAATAGATGAGTTTTCGTCCGAAACCCTGTTACTTCGAAAGAGATTGTCCAGTTTGTACACGAAGTGCATCCAGTTTTTCCCATAACCCTCTCAACTTTTTAGCACATGGTATGTGGGTGAAATTATGAAACCATGCCAAGTTTCAACCTTTTCAGAGTTCATTTGCAGTGCTTGACAAATTCATGGTCATTTAGCTCAAAATAAATCATGAAATGCATGAAAAATAGCAAATGAAGTCAGAAAAGGGTTGAAAACTGATGATGTCGCTTTGCGTGGTGCATATTGAATGCAGAAAAAGTCTGGAGTTAAAATATGTTAAAAAAATGAAATCGCTTATGTAATAGATGAGTTTTCGTCCGAAAGACTGTTACATCGAAAGAGATTGTCCAGTTTGTACACGAAGTGCATCCAGTTTTTCCCATAACCCTCTCAACTTTTTAGCACAGGGTATGTGGGTGAAATTATGAAACCATGCCAAGTTTCAACCTTTTCAGAGTTCATTTGCAGTGCTTGTCAAATTTAGGGTCATTTAGCTCAAAATAAATCATGAAATGCATGAAAAATAGCAAATGAAGTCAGAAAAGGGTTGAAAATTGATGATGTGGCTTTGAATGGTGCATATTGAATGCAGAAAAAGTCTGGAGTTAAAATATGTAAAAATAATGAAATCCCTTTTGTAATAGATGAGTTTTCGTCTGAAACCCTGTTACTTCGAAAGAGATTGTCCAGTTTGTACACGAAGTGCATCCAATTTTTCCCGTAACCCTCTCAACTTTTTAGCACATGGTATGTGGGTGAAATTATGTAACCATGCCAAGTTTCAACCTTTTCAGAGTTCATTTGGAGTGCTTGTCAAATTCAGGGTCATTTAGCTCAAAATAAATCATGAAATGCATGAAAAATAGCAAATGAAGTCAGAAAAGGGTTGAAAATTGATGATGTGGCTTTGAATGGTGCACATTGAATGCAGAAAAACTCGGGAGTTAAAATATGTTAAAAAAATGAAATCCCTTTTGTAATAGATGAGTTTTCGTCCGAAACCCTGTTACTTCAAAAGTGATTGTCCAGTTTGTAAACGATGTGCATCCAGTTTTTCCCGTAACCCTCTCAATTTTTTAGCACAGGGTATGTGGGTGAAATTATGAAACCATGCCAAGTGTCAACCTTTTCAGAGTTCATTTGCCGTGCTTGTCAAATTCAGGGTCATTTAGCTCAAAATAAATCATGAAATGCATGAAAAATAGCAAATGAAGTCAGAAATGGGTTGAAAATTGATGATGTGGCTTTGAATGGTGCATATTGAATGCAGAAAAAGTCTGGAGTTAAAATATGTTAAAAAAATGAAATCCCTTTTGTAATAGATGAGTTTTCATCCGAAACCCTGTTACATCGAAAGAGATTGTCCAGTTTGTACACGAAGTGCATCCAGTTTTTCCCGTAACCCTCTCAACTTTTTAGCACATGGTATGTGGGTGAAATTATGAAACCATGCCAAGTTTCAACCTTTTCAGAGTTCATTTGCAGTGCTTGACAAATTCATGGTCATTTAGCTCAAAATAAATCATGAAATGTATGAAAAATAGCAAATGAAGTCAGAAAAGGGTTGAAAACTGATGATGTCGCTTTGCGTGGTGCATATTGAATGCAGAAAAAGTCTGGAGTTAAAATATGTTAAAAAAATGAAATCGCTTATGTAATAGATGAGTTTTCGTCCGAAAGACTGTTACTTCGAAAGAGATTGTCCAGTTTGTACACGAAGTGCATCCAGTTTTTCCCATAACCCTCTCAACTTTTTAGCACAGGGTATGTGGGTGAAATTATGAAACCATGCCAAGTTTCAACCTTTTCAGAGTTCATTTGCAGTGCTTGTCAAATTCAGGGTCATTTAGCTCAAAATAAATCATGAAATGCATGAAAAATAGCAAATGAAGTCAGAAAAGGGTTGAAAATTGAAGATGTGGCTTTGAATGGTGCATATTGAATGCAGAAAAAGTCTGGAGTTAAAATATGTAAAAATAATGAAATCCCTTTTGTAATAGATGAGTTTTCGTCTGAAATCCTGTTACTTCGAAAGAGATTGTCCAGTTTGTACACGAAGTGCATCCAGTTTTTCCCGTAACCCTCTCAACTTTTTAGCACATGGTATGTGGGTGAAATTATGAAACCATGCCAAGTTTCAACCTTTTCAGAGTTCATTTGGAGTGCTTGTCAAATTCAGGGTCATTTAGCTCAAAATAAATCATGAAATGCATGAAAAATAGCAAATGAAGTCAGAAAAGGGTTGAAAATTGATGATGTGGCTTTGAATGGTGCACATTGAATGCAGAAAAACTCTGGAGTTAAAATATGTTAAAAAAATGAAATCCCTTTTGTAATAGATGAGTTTTCGTCCGAAACCCTGTTACTTCAAAAGTGATTGTCCAGTTTGTAAACGAATTGCATCCAGTTTTTCCCGTAACCCTCTCAAATTTTTAGCACAGGGTATGTGGGTGAAATTATGAAACCATGCCAAGTGTCAACCTTTTCAGAGTTCATTTGCCGTGCTTGTCAAATTCAGGGTCATTTAGCTCAAAATAAATCATGAAATGCATGAAAAATAGCAAATGAAGTCAGAAAAGGGTTGAAAACTGATGATGTGGCTTTGCGTGGTGCATATTGAATGCAGAAAAAGTCTGGAGTTAAAATATGTTAAAAATATGAAATCGCTTTTGTAATAGATGAGTTTTCGTCCGAAACCCTATTACTTCGAAAGAGATTGTCCACATTGTACACGAAGTGCATCCATATTTTCCCGTAACCCTCTCAACTTTTTAGCACATGGTATGTTGGTGAAATTATGAAACCATGCCAAGTTTCAACCTTTTCAGAGTTCATTTGCAGTGCTTGTCAAATTCAGGGTCATTTAGCTCAAAATAAATCATGAAATGCATGAAAAATAGCAAATGAAGTCAGAAAAGGGTTGAAAATTGATGATGTGGCTTTGAATGGTGCATATTGAATGCAGAAAAAGTCTGGACTAAAATATGTTAAAAAAATGAAATCCCTTTTGTAATAGATGAGTTTTCGTCCGAAACCCTGTTACTTCGAAAGAGATTGTCCTGTTTGTAAACGAAGTGCATCCGGTTTTTCCCGTAGCCCTCTCAACTTTTTAGCAGAGGGTATGTGGGTGAAATTATGAAACCATGCCAAGTTTCAACCTTTTCAGAGTTCATTTGCAGTGCTTGTCAAATTCAGGGTTATTTAGCTCAAAATAAATCATGAAATGTATGAAAAATAGCAAATGAAGTCAGAAAAGGGTTAAAAATTGATGATGTGGCTTTGAATAGTGCATATTGAATGCATAAAAAATCTGGAGTTAAAATATGTTAAAAATAATGAAATCCCTTTGGTAATAGATGAGTTTTCGTCCGAAACCCTATTACTTCGAAAGAGATTGTCCAATTTGTATACGAAGTGCATCCAGTTTTTCCCGTAACCCTCTCAAATTTTTAGCACATGGTATGTGGGAGAAATTATGAAACCATGCCAAGTTTCAACCTTTTCAGAGTTCATTTGCAGTGCTTGTCAAATTCAGGGTCATTTAGCTCAAAATAAATCATGAAATGCATGAAAAATAGCAAATGAAGTCAGAAAAGGTTTGAAAATTGATGATGTGGCTTTGAATGGTGCATATTGAATGCAGAAAAAGTCTGGAGTTAAAATATGTAAAAAAAATATCCCTTTTGTAATAGATGAGTTTTCGTCCGAAACCCTATTACTTCGAAAGAGATTGTCCAGTTTGTAAACGAAGTGCATCCACTTTTTCCCGTAACCCTCTCAACTTTTTAGCACATGGTATGTGGGTGAAATTATGAAACCATGCCAAGTTTCAACCTTTTCAGAATTCATTTGCAGTGCTTGTCAAATTCAGGGTCATTTAGTTCAAAATAAATCATGAAATGCATGAAAAATTGCAAATGAAGTCAGAAAAGGGTTGAAAATTGATGATGTGGCTTTGAATGGTGCATATTGAATGCAAAAAAATTCTGGAGTTAAAATATGTAAAAAAATGAAATCCCTTTTGTAATAGATGAGTTTTCGTCCGAAAACCTGTTACTTTGAAAGTGATTGTGCAGTATGTACACGAAGTGCATCCAATTTTTCCCGTAACCCTCTCAACTTTTTAGCACATGGTATGTGGGTGAAATTATGAAACCATGCCAAGTTTCAACCTTTTCAGAGTTCATTTGCAGTGCTTGTCAAATTCATTTTCATTTAGCTCAAAATAAATCATGAAATGCCTGAAAAATAGCAAATGAAGTCAGAAAAGGGTTGAAAACTGATGATGTGGCTTTGCGTGGTGCATATTGAATGCAGAAAAAGTCTGGAGTTAAAATATGTTAAAAAAATGAAATCCCTTATGTAATAGATGAGTTTTCGTCCTAACCCTGGGACATCCTTCATAGGGAGCGCACATCCAACTTTGAAAGAGATTGTCCAGTTTGTACACGAAGTGCATCCAGTTTTTCCCGTAACCCTCTCAACTTTTTAGCACAGGGTATGTGGGTGAAATTATGAAACCATTCCATGTTTCAACCTTTTCAGAGTTCATTTGCAGTGCTTGTCAAATTCAGGGTCATTTAGCTCAAAATAAATCATGAAATGCATGAAAAAGATTAAATGAAGTGAGAAAAGGGTTGAAAATTGATGATGTGGCTTTGAATGGTGCATATTGAATGCAGAAAAAGTCTGGAGTTAAAATATGTAAAAAAAATGAAATCTCTTTTGTAATAGATGAGTTTTCGTCCGAAACCCTGTTACTTCGAAAGAGATTGTCCAGTTTGTAAACGAAGTGCATCCACTTTTTCCCGTAACCCTCTCACCTTTTTAGCACATGGTATGTGGGTGAAATTATGAAACCATGCCAAGTTTCAACCTTTTCAGAGTTCATTTGCAGTGCTTGTCAAATTCAGGGACATTAACTCAGAATAAATCATCAAATGCATGAAAAATAGCAAATGAAGTCAGAAAAGGGTTGAAAACTGATGATGTGGCTTTGCGTGGTGCATATTGAATGCAGAAAAAGTCTGGAGTTAAAATATGTTAAAAAAATGAAATCCCTTATGTAATAGATGAGTTTTTGTCCTAACCCTGGGACATCGTTCATAGGGAGCGCACATCCAACTTCGAAAGAGATTGTCCTGTTTGTACACGAAGTGCATCCAGTTTTTCCCGTAACCCTCTCAACTTTTTAGCAAAGGGTATGAGGGTGAAATTATGAAACCATTCCAAGTTTCAACCTTTTCAGAGTTCATTTGCAGTGCTTGTCAAATTCAGGGTCATTTAGCTCAAAATAAATCATGAAATGCATGAAAAATAGCAAATGAAGTCAGAAAAGGGTTGAAAATTGATGATGTCGCTTTGAATGGTGCATATTGAATGCAGAAAAAGTCTGGAGTTAAAATATGTAAAAAAAATGAAATCTCTTTTGTAATAGATGAGTTTTCGTCTGAAACCCTGTTACTTCGAAAGAGATTGTCCAGTTTGTAAACGAAGTGCATCCACTTTTTCCTGTAACCCTCTCACCTTTTTAGCACATGGTATGTGGGTGAAATTATGAAACCATGCCAGGTTTCAACCTTTTCAGAGTTCATTTGCAGTGCTTGTCAAATTCAGGGTCATTTAGCTCAAAATAAATCATCAAATGCATGAAAAATAGCAAATGAAGTCAGAAAAGGGTTGAAAACTGATGATGTGGCTTTGCGTGGTGCATATTGAATGCAGAAAAAGTCTGGAGTTAAAATATGTTAAAAAAATGAAATCCCTTATGTAATAGATGAGTTTTCGTCCTAACCCTGGGACATCGTTCATAGGGAGCGCACATCCAACTTCGAAAGAGATTGTCCTGTTTGTACACGAAGTGCATCCAGTTTTTCCCGTAACCCTCTCAACTTTTTAGCAAAGGGTATGTGGGTGAAATTATGAAACCATTCCAAGTTTCAACCTTTTCAGAGTTCATTTGCAGTGCTTGTCAAATTCAGGGTCATTTAGCTCAAAATAAATCATGAAATGCATGAAAAATAGCAAATGAAGTCAGAAAAGGGTTGAAAATTGATGATGTCGCTTTGAATGGTGCATATTGAATGCAGAAAAAGTCTGGAGTTAAAATATGTAAAAAAAAATGAAATCTCTTTTGTAATAGATGAGTTTTCGTCCGAAACCCTGCTACTTCGAAAGAGATTGTCCAGTTTGTAAACGAAGTGCATCCACTTTTTCCCGTAACCCTCTCACCTTTTTAGCACATGGTATGTGGGTGAAATTATGAAACCATGCCAAGTTTCAACCTTTTCAGAGTTCATTTGCAGTGCTTGTCAAATTCTGGGTCATTTAGCTCAGAATAAATCATCAAATGCATGAAAAATAGCAAATGAAGTCAGAAAAGGGTTGAAAACTGATGATGTGGCTTTGCGTGGTGCATATTGAATGCAGAAAAAGTCTGGAGTTAAAATATGTTAAAAAAAGGAAATCCCTTATGTAATAGATGAGTTTTCGTCCTAACCCTGGGACATCGTTCATAGGGAGCGCACATCCAACTTCGAAAGAGATTGTCCTGTTTGTACACGAAGTGCATCCAGTTTTTCCCGTAACCCTCTCAACTTTTTAGCAAAGGGTATGTGGGTGAAATTATGAAACCATTCCAAGTTTCAACCTTTTCAGAGTTCATTTGCAGTGCTTGTCAAATTCAGGGTCATTTAGCTCAAAATAAATCATGAAATGCATGAAAAATAGCAAATGAAGTCAGAAAAGGGTTGAAAATTGATGATGTGGCTTTGAATGGTGCGTATTGAATGCAGAAAAAGTCTGGAGTTAAAATATGTAAAAAAATGAAATCCGTTTTGTAATAGATGAGTTTTCGTCTGAAACCCTGTTACTTCGAAAGAGATTGTCCAGTTTGTACACGAAGTGCATCTAGTTTTTCCTGTAACCCTCTCACCTTTTTAGCACATGGTATGTGGGTGAAATTATGAAACCATGCCAAGTTTCAACCTTTTCAGAGTTCATTTGCAGTGCTTGTCAAATTCAGGGTCATTTAGCTCAAAATAAATCATGAAATGCTTGAAAAAGATTAAATGAAGTCAGAAAAGGGTTGAAAATTGATGATGTGGCTTTGAATGGTGCATATTGAATGCAGAAAAAGTTTGGAGTTAAAATATGTAAAAAAAAATGAAATCTCTTTTGTAATAGATGAGTTTTCGTCCGAAACCCTGTTACTTCGAAATAGATTGTCCAGTTTGTAAACGAAGTGCATCCAGTTTTTCCCGTAACCCTCTCAACTTTTTAGCACATGGTATGTGGGTGAAATTATGAAACCATGCCAAGTTTCAACCTTTTCAGAGTTCATTTGCAGTGCTTGTCAAATTCAGGGTCATTTAGCTCAAAATAAATCATGAAATGCATGAAAAATAGCAAATGAAGTCAGAAAAGGTTTGAAAATTGATGATGTCGCTTTGAATGGTGCATATTGAATGCAGAAAAAGTCTGGAGTTAAAATATGTAAAAAAAAATGAAATCTCTTTTGTAATAGATGAGTTTTCGTCCGAAACCCTGCTACTTCGAAAGAGATTGTCCAGTTTGTAAACGAAGTGCATCCACTTTTTCCCGTAACCCTCTCACCTTTTTAGCACATGGTATGTGGGTGAAATTATGAAACCATGCCAAGTTTCAACCTTTTCAGAGTTCATTTGCAGTGCTTGTCAAATTCTGGGTCATTTAGCTCAGAATAAATCATCAAATGCATGAAAAATAGCAAATGAAGTCAGAAAAGGGTTGAAAACTGATGATGTGGCTTTGCGTGGTGCATATTGAATGCAGAAAAAGTCTGGAGTTAAAATATGTTAAAAAAAGGAAATCCCTTATGTAATAGATGAGTTTTCGTCCTAACCCTGGGACATCGTTCATAGGGAGCGCACATCCAACTTCGAAAGAGATTGTCCTGTTTGTACACGAAGTGCATCCAGTTTTTCCCGTAACCCTCTCAACTTTTTAGCAAAGGGTATGTGGGTGAAATTATGAAACCATTCCA
Organism: Elymus sibiricus; assembly: GCA_039707655.1. Taxonomy (NCBI): domain Eukaryota; kingdom Viridiplantae; phylum Streptophyta; class Magnoliopsida; order Poales; family Poaceae; genus Elymus; species Elymus sibiricus. The sequence goes on from CM077667.1 coordinate 54,191,095, forward strand.
AGTTTCAACCTTTTCAGAGTTCATTTGCAGTGCTTGTCAAATTCAGGGTCATTTAGCTCAAAATAAATCATGAAATGCATGAAAAATAGCAAATGAAGTCAGAAAAGGGTTGAAAATTGATGATGTGGCTTTGAATGGTGCGTATTGAATGCAGAAAAAGTCTGGAGTTAAAATATGTAAAAAAATGAAATCCGTTTTGTAATAGATGAGTTTTCGTCTGAAACCCTGTTACTTCGAAAGAGATTGTCCAGTTTGTACACGAAGTGCATCTAGTTTTTCCTGTAACCCTCTCACCTTTTTAGCACATGGTATGTGGGTGAAATTATGAAACCATGCCAAGTTTCAACCTTTTCAGAGTTCATTTGCAGTGCTTGTCAAATTCAGGGTCATTTAGCTCAAAATAAATCATGAAATGCTTGAGAAAGATTAAATGAAGTCAGAAAAGGGTTGAAAATTGATGATGTGGCTTTGAATGGTGCATATTGAATGCAGAAAAAGTTTGGAGTTAAAATATGTAAAAAAAAATGAAATCTCTTTTGTAATAGATGAGTTTTCGTCCGAAACCCTGTTACTTCGAAATAGATTGTCCAGTTTGTAAACGAAGTGCATCCAGTTTTTCCCGTAACCCTCTCAACTTTTTAGCACATGGTATGTGGGTGAAATTATGAAACCATGCCAAGTTTCAACCTTTTCAGAGTTCATTTGCAGTGCTTGTCAAATTCAGGGTCATTTAGCTCAAAATAAATCATGAAATGCATGAAAAATAGCAAATGAAGTCAGAAAAGGTTTGAAAATTGATGATGTCGCTTTGAATGGTGCATATTGAATGCAGAAAAAGTCTGGAGTTAAAATATGTAAAAAAAAATGAAATCTCTTTTGTAATAGATGAGTTTTCGTCCGAAACCCTGCTACTTCGAAAGAGATTGTCCAGTTTGTAAACGAAGTGCATCCACTTTTTCCCGTAACCCTCTCACCTTTTTAGCACATGGTATGTGGGTGAAATTATGAAACCATGCCAAGTTTCAACCTTTTCAGAGTTCATTTGCAGTGCTTGTCAAATTCTGGGTCATTTAGCTCAGAATAAATCATCAAATGCATGAAAAATAGCAAATGAAGTCAGAAAAGGGTTGAAAACTGATGATGTGGCTTTGCGTGGTGCATATTGAATGCAGAAAAAGTCTGGAGTTAAAATATGTTAAAAAAAGGAAATCCCTTATGTAATAGATGAGTTTTCGTCCTAACCCTGGGACATCGTTCATAGGGAGCGCACATCCAACTTCGAAAGAGATTGTCCTGTTTGTACACGAAGTGCATCCAGTTTTTCCCGTAACCCTCTCAACTTTTTAGCAAAGGGTATGTGGGTGAAATTATGAAACCATTCCAAGTTTCAACCTTTTCAGAGTTCATTTGCAGTGCTTGTCAAATTCAGGGTCATTTAGCTCAAAATAAATCATGAAATGCATGAAAAATAGCAAATGAAGTCAGAAAAGGGTTGAAAATTGATGATGTGGCTTTGAATGGTGCGTATTGAATGCAGAAAAAGTCTGGAGTTAAAATATGTAAAAAAATGAAATCCGTTTTGTAATAGATGAGTTTTCGTCTGAAACCCTGTTACTTCGAAAGAGATTGTCCAGTTTGTACACGAAGTGCATCTAGTTTTTCCTGTAACCCTCTCACCTTTTTAGCACATGGTATGTGGGTGAAATTATGAAACCATGCCAAGTTTCAACCTTTTCAGAGTTCATTTGCAGTGCTTGTCAAATTCAGGGTCATTTAGCTCAAAATAAATCATGAAATGCTTGAGAAAGATTAAATGAAGTCAGAAAAGGGTTGAAAATTGATGATGTGGCTTTGAATGGTGCATATTGAATGCAGAAAAAGTTTGGAGTTAAAATATGTAAAAAAAATGAAATCTCTTTTGTAATAGATGAGTTTTCGTCCGAAACCCTGTTACTTCGAAATAGATTGTCCAGTTTGTAAACGAAGTGCATCCACTTTTTCCCGTAACCCTCTCACCTTTTTAGCACATGGTATGTGGGTGAAATTATGAAACCATGCCAAGTTTCAACCTTTTCAGAGTTCATTTGCAGTGCTTGTCAAATTCAGGGTCATTTAGCTCAGAATAAATCATCAAATGCATGAAAAATAGCAAATGAAGTCAGAAAAGGGTTGAAAACTGATGATGTCGCTTTGCGTGGTGCATATTGAATGCAGAAAAAGTCTGGAGTTAAAATATGTTAAAAAAATGAAATCCCTTATGTAATAGATGAGTTTTCGTCCTAACCCTGGGACATCGTTCATAGGGAGCGCACATCCAACTTCGAAAGAGATTGTCCTGTTTGTACACGAAGTGCATCCAGTTTTTCCCGTAACCCTCTCAACTTTTTAGCAAAGGGTATGAGGGTGAAATTATGAAACCATTCCAAGTTTCAACCTTTTCAGAGTTCATTTGCAGTGCTTGTCAAATTCAGGGTCATTTAGCTCAAAATAAATCATGAAATGCATGAAAAATAGCAAATGAAGTCAGAAAAGGGTTGAAAATTGATGATGTCACTTTGAATGGTGCATATTGAATGCAGAAAAAGTCTGGAGTTAAAATATGTAAAAAAAATGAAATCTCTTTTGTAATAGATGAGCTTTCGTCCGAAAACCTGTTACTTCGAAAGAGATTGTCCAGTTTGTAAACGAAGTGCATCCACTTTTTCCCGTAACCCTCTCACCTTTTTAGCACATGGTATGTGGGTGAAATTATGAAACCATGCCAAGTTTCAACCTTTTCAGATTTCATTTGCAGTGCTTGTCAAATTCAGGGTCATTTAGCTCAGAATAAATCATCAAATGCATGAAAAATAGCAAATGAAGTCAGAAAAGGGTTGAAAACTGATGATGTGGCTTTGCGTGGTGCATATTGAATGCAGAAAAAGTCTGGAGTTAAAATATGTTAAAAAAATGAAATCCCTTATGTAATAGATGAGTTTTCGTCCTAACCCTGGGACATCGTTCATAGGGAGCGCTCATCCAACTTCGAAAGAGATTGTCCTGTTTGTACACGAAGTGCAACCAGTTTTTCCCGTAACCCTCTCAACTTTTTAGCAAAGGGTATGTGGGTGAAATTATGAAACCATTCCAAGTTTCAACCTTTTCAGAGTTCATTTGCAGTGCTTGTCAAATTCAGGGTCATTTAGCTCAAAATAAATCATGAAATGCATGAAAAATAACAAATGAAGTCAGAAAAGGGTTGAAAATTGATGATGTCGCTTTGAATGGTGCATATTGAATGCAGAAAAAGTCTGGAGTTAAAATATGTAAAAAAAAATGAAATCTCTTTTGTAATAGATGAGTTTTCGTCCGAAACCCTGTTACTTCGAAAGAGATTGTCCAGTTTGTAAACGAAGTGCATCCACTTTTTCACGTAACCCTCTCACCTTTTTAGCACATGGTATGTGGGTGAAATTATGAAACCATGCCAAGTTTCAACCTTTTCAGAGTTCATTTGCAGTGCTTGTCAAATTCTGGGTCATTTAGCTCAGAATAAATCATCAAATGCATGAAAAATAGCAAATGAAGTCAGAAAAGGGTTGAAAACTGATGATGTGGCTTTGCGTGGTGCATATTGAATGCAGAAAAAGTCTGGAGTTAAAATATGTTAAAAAAAGGAAATCCCTTATGTAATAGATGAGTTTTCGTCCTAACCCTGGGACATCGTTCATAGGGAGCGCACATCCAACTTCGAAAGAGATTGTCCTGTTTGTACACGAAGTGCATCCAGTTTTTCCCGTAACCCTCTCAAATTTTTAGCAAAGGGTATGTGGGTGAAATTATGAAACCATTCCAAGTTTCAACCTTTTCAGAGTTCATTTGCAGTGCTTGTCAAATTCAGGGTCATTTAGCTCAAAATAAATCATGAAATGCATGAAAAATAGCAAATGAAGTCAGAAAAGGGTTGAAAATTGATGATGTGGCTTTGAATGGTGCGTATTGAATGCAGAAAAAGTCTGGAGTTAAAATATGTAAAAAAATGAAATCCGTTTTGTAATAGATGAGTTTTCGTCCGAAACCCTGTTACTTCGAAAGAGATTGTCCAGTTTGTACACGAAGTGCATCTAGTTTTTCCTGTAACCCTCTCACCTTTTTAGCACATGGTATGTGGGTGAAATTATGAAACCATGCCAAGTTTCAACCTTTTCAGAGTTCATTTGCAGTGCTTGTCAAATTCAGGGTCATTTAGCTCAAAATAAATCATGAAATGCTTGAAAAATAGCAAATGAGATCAGAACAGGGTTGAAAATTGATGATGTGGCTTTGAATGGTGCATATTGAAGCAGAAAAAGTCTGGAGTTAAAATATGTTAAAAAAATGAAATCCCTTTTGTAATAGATGAGTTTTCGTCCGAAACCCTGTTACTTCGAAAGAGATTATCCAGTTTGTACACGAAGTGCATCCAGTTTTTCCCGTAAACCTCTCAACTTTTTAGCACATGGTATCTGGGTGAAATTATGAAACCATGCCAAGTTTCAACCTTTTCAGTGTTCATTTGCAGTGCTTGTCAAATTCAGTGTCATTTAGTTCAAAATAAATCATGAAATGCATGAAAAATAGCAAATGAAGTCAGAAAAGGGTTGAAAATTGATGATGTGGCTTTGAATTGTGCATATTGAATGCAGAAAAAGTCTGGAGTTAAAATATGTAAAAAATGAAATCCCTTTTGTAATAGATGAGTTTTCGTCCGAAACCTTGTTACTTCGAAAGAGATTGTCCAGTTTGTACACGAAGTGCATCCAGTTTTTCCCGTAACCCTCTCAACTTTTTAGCACATGGTATGTGGGTAAAATTATGAAACCATGCCAAGTTTCAACCTTTTCAGAGTTCATTTGCAGTGCTTGACAAATTCATGGTCATTTAGCTCAAAATAAATCATGAAATGCATGAAAAATAGCAAATGAAGTCAGAAAAGGGTTGAAAACTGATGATGTCGCTTTGCGTGGTGCATATTGAATGCAGAAAAAGTCTGGAGTTAAAATATGTTAAAAAAATGAAATCCCTTATGTAATAGATGAGTTTTCGTCCGAAACACTGTTACTTCGAAAGAGATTTTCCAGTTTGTACACGAAGTGCATCCAGTTTTTCCCGTAACCCTCTCAAGTTTTTAGCACAGGGTATGTGGGTGAAATTATGAAACCATGCCAAGTTTCAACCTTTTCAGAGTTCATTTGCAGTGCTTGTCAAATTCAGGGTCATTTTGCTCAAAATAAATCATGAAATGCATGAAAAATAGCAAATGAAGTCAAAAAAGGGTTGAAAATTGATGATGTGGCTTTGAATGGTGCATATTGAATGCAGAAAAAGTTTGGAGTTAAAATATGTAAAAATAATGAAATCCCTTTTGTAATAGATGAGTTTTTGTCCGAAACCCTGTTACTTCGAAAGAGATTGTCCAGTTTGTACACAAAGTGCATCCAGTTTTTCCCGTAACCCTCTCAGCTTTTTAGCACATGGTATGTGGGTGAAATTATGAAACCATGCCAAATTTCAACCTTTTCATAGTTCATTTGCAGTGCTTGTCAAATTCAGGGTCATTTAGCTCAAAATAAATCATGAAATGCATGAAAAATAGCAAATGAAGTCAGAAAAGGGTTGAAAATTGATGCTGTGGCTTTGAATGGTGCATATTGAATGCAGAAAAAGTCTGGAGTTAAAATATGTAAAAAAATGAAATCCCTTTTGTAATAGATGAGTTTTCGTCCGAAACCTTGTTACTTGGAAATAGATTGTCCAGTTTGTAAACTAAGTGCATCCACTTTTTCCCGTAACCCTCTCAACTTTTTAGCACATGGTATGTGGGTGAAATTACGAAACCATGCCAAGTTTCAACCTTTTCAGAATTCATTTGCAGTGCTTGTCAAATTCAGGGTGATTTAGTTCAAAATAAATCATGAAATGCATGAAAATAGCAAATGAAGTCAGAAAAGGGTTGAAAATTGATGATGTGGCTTTGAATGGTGCATATTGAATGCAGAAAAAGTCTGGAGTTAAAATATGTAAAAAATGAAATCCCTTTTGTAATAGATGAGTTTTCGTCCGAAACCCTGTTACTTCGAAAGAGATTGTCCAGTTTGTAAACGAAGTGCATCCACTTTTTCCTGTAACCCTCTCACCTTTTTAGCACATGGTATGTGGGTGAAATTATGAAACCATGCCAAGTTTCAACCTTTTCAGATTTCATTTGCAGTGCTTGTCAAATTCAGGGTCATTTAGCTCAAAATAAATCATGAAATGCATGAAAAATAGCAAATGAAGTCAGAAAAGGGTTGAAAACTGATGATGTGGCTTTGCGTGGTGCATATTGAATGCAGAAAAAGTCTGGAGTTAAAATATGTTAAAAAAATGAAATCCCTTATGTAATAGATGAGTTTTCGTCCTAACCCTGGGACAACGTTCATAGGGAGCGCACATCCAACTTCGAAAGAGATTGTCCTGTTTGTACACGAAGTGCATCCAGTTTTTCCCGTAACCCTCTCAACTTTTTAGCACAGGGTATGTGGGTGAAATTATGAAACCATGGCAAGTTTCATCCTTTTCAGAGTTCATTTCCAGTGCTTGTCAAATTCAGGGTCATTTAGCTCAAAATAAATCATGAAATGCATGAAAAATAGCAAATGAAGTCAGAAAAAGGTTGAAAATTGATGATGTGGCTTTGAATGGTGCATATTGAATGCAGAAAAAGTCTGGAGTTAAAATATGTAAAAAAATGAAATCCCTTTTGTAATAGATGAGTTTTCGTCCGAAACCCTGTTACTTCGAAAGAGATTGTCCAGTTTGTACACGAAGTGCATCTAGTTTTTCCTGTAACCCTCTCACCTTTTTAGCACATGGTATGTGGGTGAAATTATGAAACCATGCCAAGTTTCAACCTTTTCAGAGTTCATTTGCAGTGCTTGTCAAATTCAGGGTCATTTAGTTCAAAATAAATCATGAAATGCATGAAAAATAGCAAATGAAGTCAGAAAAGGGTTGAAAATTGATGATGTGGCTTTGAATGGTGCATATTGAATGCAGAAAAAGTCTGGAGTTAAAATATGTAAAAAAAATGAAATCCCTTTTGTAATAGATGAGTTTTCGTCCGAAACCCTGTTACTTCGAAAAAGATTGTCAAGTTTGTAAACGAAGTGCATCCACTTTTTCCCGTAACCCTCTCAACTTTTTAGCACATGGTATGTGGGTGAAATTATAAAACCATGCCAAGTTTCAACCTTTTCAGAGTTCATTTGCAGTGCTTGTTAAATTCAGGGTCATTTAGCTCAAAATAAATCATGAAATGCTTGAAAAATAGCAAATGAAGTCAGAAAAGGGTTGAAAATTGATGATGTGGCTTTGAATGGTGCATATTGAATTCAGAAAAAGTATGGAGTTAAAATATGTTAAAATAATGAAATCCCTTTTGTAATAGATGAGTTTTTGTCCGAAACCCTGTTACTTCGAAAGAGATTGTCCAGTTTGTACACAAAGTGCATCCAGTTTTTCCCGTAACCCTCTCAGCTTTTTAGCACATGGTATGTGGGTGAAATTATGAAACCATGCCAAATTTCAACCTTTTCATAGTTCATTTGCAGTGCTTGTCAAATTCAGGGTCATTTAGCTCAAAATAAATCATGAAATGCATGAAAAATAGCAAATGAAGTCAGAAAAGGGTTGAAAATTGATGCTGTGGCTTTGAATGGTGCATATTGAATGCAGAAAAAGTCTGGAGTTAAAATATGTAAAAAAATGAAATCCCTTTTGTAATAGATGAGTTTTCGTCCGAAACCTTGTTACTTGGAAATAGATTGTCCAGTTTGTAAACTAAGTGCATCCACTTTTTCCCGTAACCCTCTCAACTTTTTAGCACATGGTATGTGGGTGAAATTATGAAACCATGCCAAGTTTCAACCTTTTCAGGATTCATTTGCAGTGCTTGTCAAATTCAGGGTGATTTAGTTCAAAATAAATCATGAAATGCATGAAAATAGCAAATGAAGTCAGAAAAGGGTTGAAAATTGATGATGTGGCTTTGAATGGTGCATATTGAATGCAGAAAAAGTCTGGAGTTAAAATATGGAAAAAATGAAATCCCTTTTGTAATAGATGAGTTTTCGTCCGAAACCCTGTTACTTCGAAAGAGATTGTCCTGTTTGTACACGAAGTGCATCCAGTTTTTCCCGTAACCCTCTCAACTTTTTAGCAAAGGGTATGAGGGTGAAATTATGAAACCATTCCAAGTTTCAACCTTTTCAGAGTTCATTTGCAGTGCTTGTCAAATTCAGGGTCATTTAGCTCAAAATAAATCATGAAATGCATGAAAAATAGCAAATGAAGTCAGAAAAGGGTTGAAAATTGATGATGTCACTTTGAATGGTGCATATTGAATGCAGAAAAAGTCTGGAGTTAAAATATGTAAAAAAAATGAAATCTCTTTTGTAATAGATGAGCTTTCGTCCGAAAACCTGTTACTTCGAAAGAGATTGTCCAGTTTGTAAACGAAGTGCATCCACTTTTTCCCGTAACCCTCTCACCTTTTTAGCACATGGTATGTGGGTGAAATTATGAAACCATGCCAAGTTTCAACCTTTTCAGATTTCATTTGCAGTGCTTGTCAAATTCAGGGTCATTTAGCTCAGAATAAATCATCAAATGCATGAAAAATAGCAAATGAAGTCAGAAAAGGGTTGAAAACTGATGATGTGGCTTTGCGTGGTGCATATTGAATGCAGAAAAAGTCTGGAGTTAAAATATGTTAAAAAAATGAAATCCCTTATGTAATAGATGAGTTTTCGTCCTAACCCTGGGACATCGTTCATAGGGAGCGCTCATCCAACTTCGAAAGAGATTGTCCTGTTTGTACACGAAGTGCAACCAGTTTTTCCCGTAACCCTCTCAACTTTTTAGCAAAGGGTATGTGGGTGAAATTATGAAACCATTCCAAGTTTCAACCTTTTCAGAGTTCATTTGCAGTGCTTGTCAAATTCAGGGTCATTTAGCTCAAAATAAATCATGAAATGCATGAAAAATAACAAATGAAGTCAGAAAAGGGTTGAAAATTGATGATGTCGCTTTGAATGGTGCATATTGAATGCAGAAAAAGTCTGGAGTTAAAATATGTAAAAAAAAATGAAATCTCTTTTGTAATAGATGAGTTTTCGTCCGAAACCCTGTTACTTCGAAAGAGATTGTCCAGTTTGTAAACGAAGTGCATCCACTTTTTCACGTAACCCTCTCACCTTTTTAGCACATGGTATGTGGGTGAAATTATGAAACCATGCCAAGTTTCAACCTTTTCAGAGTTCATTTGCAGTGCTTGTCAAATTCTGGGTCATTTAGCTCAGAATAAATCATCAAATGCATGAAAAATAGCAAATGAAGTCAGAAAAGGGTTGAAAACTGATGATGTGGCTTTGCGTGGTGCATATTGAATGCAGAAAAAGTCTGGAGTTAAAATATGTTAAAAAAAGGAAATCCCTTATGTAATAGATGAGTTTTCGTCCTAACCCTGGGACATCGTTCATAGGGAGCGCACATCCAACTTCGAAAGAGATTGTCCTGTTTGTACACGAAGTGCATCCAGTTTTTCCCGTAACCCTCTCAAATTTTTAGCAAAGGGTATGTGGGTGAAATTATGAAACCATTCCAAGTTTCAACCTTTTCAGAGTTCATTTGCAGTGCTTGTCAAATTCAGGGTCATTTAGCTCAAAATAAATCATGAAATGCATGAAAAATAGCAAATGAAGTCAGAAAAGGGTTGAAAATTGATGATGTGGCTTTGAATGGTGCGTATTGAATGCAGAAAAAGTCTGGAGTTAAAATATGTAAAAAAATGAAATCCGTTTTGTAATAGATGAGTTTTCGTCCGAAACCCTGTTACTTCGAAAGAGATTGTCCAGTTTGTACACGAAGTGCATCTAGTTTTTCCTGTAACCCTCTCACCTTTTTAGCACATGGTATGTGGGTGAAATTATGAAACCATGCCAAGTTTCAACCTTTTCAGAGTTCATTTGCAGTGCTTGTCAAATTCAGGGTCATTTAGCTCAAAATAAATCATGAAATGCTTGAAAAATAGCAAATGAGATCAGAACAGGGTTGAAAATTGATGATGTGGCTTTGAATGGTGCATATTGAAGCAGAAAAAGTCTGGAGTTAAAATATGTTAAAAAAATGAAATCCCTTTTGTAATAGATGAGTTTTCGTCCGAAACCCTGTTACTTCGAAAGAGATTATCCAGTTTGTACACGAAGTGCATCCAGTTTTTCCCGTAAACCTCTCAACTTTTTAGCACATGGTATCTGGGTGAAATTATGAAACCATGCCAAGTTTCAACCTTTTCAGTGTTCATTTGCAGTGCTTGTCAAATTCAGTGTCATTTAGTTCAAAATAAATCATGAAATGCATGAAAAATAGCAAATGAAGTCAGAAAAGGGTTGAAAATTGATGATGTGGCTTTGAATTGTGCATATTGAATGCAGAAAAAGTCTGGAGTTAAAATATGTAAAAAATGAAATCCCTTTTGTAATAGATGAGTTTTCGTCCGAAACCTTGTTACTTCGAAAGAGATTGTCCAGTTTGTACACGAAGTGCATCCAGTTTTTCCCGTAACCCTCTCAACTTTTTAGCACATGGTATGTGGGTAAAATTATGAAACCATGCCAAGTTTCAACCTTTTCAGAGTTCATTTGCAGTGCTTGACAAATTCATGGTCATTTAGCTCAAAATAAATCATGAAATGCATGAAAAATAGCAAATGAAGTCAGAAAAGGGTTGAAAACTGATGATGTCGCTTTGCGTGGTGCATATTGAATGCAGAAAAAGTCTGGAGTTAAAATATGTTAAAAAAATGAAATCCCTTATGTAATAGATGAGTTTTCGTCCGAAACACTGTTACTTCGAAAGAGATTTTCCAGTTTGTACACGAAGTGCATCCAGTTTTTCCCGTAACCCTCTCAAGTTTTTAGCACAGGGTATGTGGGTGAAATTATGAAACCATGCCAAGTTTCAACCTTTTCAGAGTTCATTTGCAGTGCTTGTCAAATTCAGGGTCATTTTGCTCAAAATAAATCATGAAATGCATGAAAAATAGCAAATGAAGTCAAAAAAGGGTTGAAAATTGATGATGTGGCTTTGAATGGTGCATATTGAATGCAGAAAAAGTTTGGAGTTAAAATATGTAAAAATAATGAAATCCCTTTTGTAATAGATGAGTTTTTGTCCGAAACCCTGTTACTTCGAAAGAGATTGTCCAGTTTGTACACAAAGTGCATCCAGTTTTTCCCGTAACCCTCTCAGCTTTTTAGCACATGGTATGTGGGTGAAATTATGAAACCATGCCAAATTTCAACCTTTTCATAGTTCATTTGCAGTGCTTGTCAAATTCAGGGTCATTTAGCTCAAAATAAATCATGAAATGCATGAAAAATAGCAAATGAAGTCAGAAAAGGGTTGAAAATTGATGCTGTGGCTTTGAATGGTGCATATTGAATGCAGAAAAAGTCTGGAGTTAAAATATGTAAAAAAATGAAATCCCTTTTGTAATAGATGAGTTTTCGTCCGAAACCTTGTTACTTGGAAATAGATTGTCCAGTTTGTAAACTAAGTGCATCCACTTTTTCCCGTAACCCTCTCAACTTTTTAGCACATGGTATGTGGGTGAAATTACGAAACCATGCCAAGTTTCAACCTTTTCAGAATTCATTTGCAGTGCTTGTCAAATTCAGGGTGATTTAGTTCAAAATAAATCATGAAATGCATGAAAATAGCAAATGAAGTCAGAAAAGGGTTGAAAATTGATGATGTGGCTTTGAATGGTGCATATTGAATGCAGAAAAAGTCTGGAGTTAAAATATGTAAAAAATGAAATCCCTTTTGTAATAGATGAGTTTTCGTCCGAAACCCTGTTACTTCGAAAGAGATTGTCCAGTTTGTAAACGAAGTGCATCCACTTTTTCCTGTAACCCTCTCACCTTTTTAGCACATGGTATGTGGGTGAAATTATGAAACCATGCCAAGTTTCAACCTTTTCAGATTTCATTTGCAGTGCTTGTCAAATTCAGGGTCATTTAGCTCAAAATAAATCATGAAATGCATGAAAAATAGCAAATGAAGTCAGAAAAGGGTTGAAAACTGATGATGTGGCTTTGCGTGGTGCATATTGAATGCAGAAAAAGTCTGGAGTTAAAATATGTTAAAAAAATGAAATCCCTTATGTAATAGATGAGTTTTCGTCCTAACCCTGGGACAACGTTCATAGGGAGCGCACATCCAACTTCGAAAGAGATTGTCCTGTTTGTACACGAAGTGCATCCAGTTTTTCCCGTAACCCTCTCAACTTTTTAGCACAGGGTATGTGGGTGAAATTATGAAACCATGGCAAGTTTCATCCTTTTCAGAGTTCATTTCCAGTGCTTGTCAAATTCAGGGTCATTTAGCTCAAAATAAATCATGAAATGCATGAAAAATAGCAAATGAAGTCAGAAAAAGGTTGAAAATTGATGATGTGGCTTTGAATGGTGCATATTGAATGCAGAAAAAGTCTGGAGTTAAAATATGTAAAAAAATGAAATCCCTTTTGTAATAGATGAGTTTTCGTCCGAAACCCTGTTACTTCGAAAGAGATTGTCCAGTTTGTACACGAAGTGCATCTAGTTTTTCCTGTAACCCTCTCACCTTTTTAGCACATGGTATGTGGGTGAAATTATGAAACCATGCCAAGTTTCAACCTTTTCAGAGTTCATTTGCAGTGCTTGTCAAATTCAGGGTCATTTAGTTCAAAATAAATCATGAAATGCATGAAAAATAGCAAATGAAGTCAGAAAAGGGTTGAAAATTGATGATGTGGCTTTGAATGGTGCATATTGAATGCAGAAAAAGTCTGGAGTTAAAATATGTAAAAAAAATGAAATCCCTTTTGTAATAGATGAGTTTTCGTCCGAAACCCTGTTACTTCGAAAAAGATTGTCCAGTTTGTAAACGAAGTGCATCCACTTTTTCCCGTAACCCTCTCAACTTTTTAGCACATGGTATGTGGGTGAAATTATAAAACCATGCCAAGTTTCAACCTTTTCAGAGTTCATTTGCAGTGCTTGTTAAATTCAGGGTCATTTAGCTCAAAATAAATCATGAAATGCTTGAAAAATAGCAAATGAAGTCAGAAAAGGGTTGAAAATTGATGATGTGGCTTTGAATGGTGCATATTGAATTCAGAAAAAGTATGGAGTTAAAATATGTTAAAATAATGAAATCCCTTTTGTAATAGATGAGTTTTTGTCCGAAACCCTGTTACTTCGAAAGAGATTGTCCAGTTTGTACACAAAGTGCATCCAGTTTTTCCCGTAACCCTCTCAGCTTTTTAGCACATGGTATGTGGGTGAAATTATGAAACCATGCCAAATTTCAACCTTTTCATAGTTCATTTGCAGTGCTTGTCAAATTCAGGGTCATTTAGCTCAAAATAAATCATGAAATGCATGAAAAATAGCAAATGAAGTCAGAAAAGGGTTGAAAATTGATGCTGTGGCTTTGAATGGTGCATATTGAATGCAGAAAAAGTCTGGAGTTAAAATATGTAAAAAAATGAAATCCCTTTTGTAATAGATGAGTTTTCGTCCGAAACCTTGTTACTTGGAAATAGATTGTCCAGTTTGTAAACTAAGTGCATCCACTTTTTCCCGTAACCCTCTCAACTTTTTAGCACATGGTATGTGGGTGAAATTATGAAACCATGCCAAGTTTCAACCTTTTCAGGATTCATTTGCAGTGCTTGTCAAATTCAGGGTGATTTAGTTCAAAATAAATCATGAAATGCATGAAAATAGCAAATGAAGTCAGAAAAGGGTTGAAAATTGATGATGTGGCTTTGAATGGTGCATATTGAATGCAGAAAAAGTCTGGAGTTAAAATATGGAAAAAATGAAATCCCTTTTGTAATAGATGAGTTTTCGTCCGAAACCCTGTTACTTCGAAAGAGATTGTCCAGTTTGTAAACGAAGTGCATCCACTTTTTCCTGTAACCCTCTCACCTTTTTAGCACATGGTATGTGGGTGAAATTATGAAACCATGCCAAGTTTCAACCTTTTCAGATTTCATTTGCAGTGCTTGTCAAATTCAGGGTCATTTAGCTCAAAATAAATCATGAAATGCATGAAAAATAGCAAATGAAGTCAGAAAAGGGTTGAAAACTGATGATGTGGCTTTGCGTGGTGCATATTGAATGCAGAAAAAGTCTGGAGTTAAAATATGTTAAAAAAAATGAAATCCCTTATGTAATAGATGAGTTTTCGTCCTAACCCTGGGACATCGTTCATAGGGAGCGCACATCCAACTTCGAAAGAGATTGTCCTGTTTGTACACGAAGTGCATCCAGTTTTTCCCGTAACCCTCTCAACTTTTTAGCACAGGGTATGTGGGTGAAATTATGAAACCATGGCAAGTTTCATCCTTTTCAGAGTTCATTTGCAGTGCTTGTCAAATTCAGGGTCATTTAGCTCAAAATAAATCATGAAATGCATGAAAAATAGCAAATGAAGTCAGAAAAGGGTTGAAAATTGATGATGTGGCTTTGAATGGTGCATATTGAATGCAGAAAAAGTCTGGAGTTAAAATATGTAAAAAAATGAAATCCCTTTTGTAATAGATGAGTTTTCGTCCGAAACCCTGTTACTTCGAAAGAGATTGTCCAGTTTGTACACGAAGTGCATCTAGTTTTTCCTGTAACCCTGTCACCTTTTTAGCACATTGTATGTGGGTGAAATTATGAAACCATGCCAAGTTTCAACCTTTTCAGAGTTCATTTGCACTGCTTGTCAAATTCAGGGTCATTTAGTTCAAAATAAATCATGAAATGCATGAAAAATAGCAAATGAAGTCAGAAAAGGGTTGAAAATTGATGATGTGGCTTTGAATGGTGCATATTGAATGCAGAAAAAGTCTGGAGTTAAAATATGTAAAAAAAATGAAATCCCTTTTGTAATAGATGAGTTTTCGTCCGAAACCCTGTTACTTCGAAAAAGATTGTCCAGTTTGTAAACGAAGTGCATCCACTTTTTCCCGTAACCCTCTCAACTTTTTAGCACATGGTATGTGGGTGAAATTATAAAACCATGCCAAGTTTCAACCTTTTCAGAGTTCATCTGCAGTGCTTGTCAAATTCAGGGTCATTTAGCTCAAAATAAATCATGAAAAGCTTGAAAAATAGCAAATGAAGTCAGAAAAGGGTTGAAAATTGATGATGTGGCTTTGAATGGTGCATATTGAATTCAGAAAAAGTATGGAGTTAAAATATGTTAAAATAATGAAATCGCTTTTGTAATAGATGAGTTTTCGTCCGAAACCCTGTTACTTCGAAAGAGATTGTCCAGTTTGTAAACTAAGTGCATCCACTTTTTCCCGTAACCCTCTCAACTTTTTAGCACATGGTATGTGGGTGAAATTATGAAACCATGCCAAGTTTCAACCTTTTCAGAATTCATTTGCAGTGCTTGTCAAATTCAGGGTGATTTAGTTCAAAATAAATCATGAAATGCATGAAAATAGCAAATGAAGTCAGAAAAGGGTTGAAAATTGATGATGTGGCTTTGAATGGTGCATATTGAATGCAGAAAAAGTCTGGAGTTAAAATATGTAAAAAAAATGAAATCTCTTTTGTAATAGATGAGTTTTCGTCCGAAACCCTGTTACTTCGAAAGAGATTGTCCAGTTTGTAAACGAAGTGCATCCACTTTTTCCCGTAACCCTCTCACCTTTTTAGCACATGGTATGTGGGTGAAATTATGAAACCATGCCAAGTTTCAACCTTTTCAGATTTCATTTGCAGTGCTTGTCAAATTCAGGGTCATTTAGCTCAAAATAAATCATGAAATGCATGAAAAATAGCAAATGAAGTCAGAAAAGGGTTGAAAACTGATGATGTGGCTTTGCGTGGTGCATATTGAATGCAGAAAAAGTCTGGAGTAAAAATATGTTAAAAAAATGAAATCCCTTATGTAATAGATGAGTTTTCGTCCTAACCCTGGGACATCATTCATAGGGAGCGCACATCCAACTTCGAAAGAGATTGTCCTGTTTGTACACGAAGTGCATCCAGTTTTTCCCGTAACCCTCTCAACTTTTTAGCACAGGGTATGTGGGTGAAATTATGAAACCATGGCAAGTTTCATCCTTTTCAGAGTTCATTTGCAGTGCTTGTCAAATTCAGGGTCATTTAGCTCAAAATAAATCATGAAATGCATGAAAAATAGCAAATGAAGTCAGAAAAGGGTTGAAAATTGATGATGTGGCTTTGAATGGTGCATATTGAATGCAGAAAAAGTCTGGAGTTAAAATATGTAAAAAAATGAAATCCCTTTTGTAATAGATGAGTTTTCGTCCGAAACCCTGTTACTTCGAAAGAGATTGTCCAGTTTGTACACGAAGTGCATCTAGTTTTTCCTGTAACCCTCTCACCTTTTTAGCACATGGTATGTGGGTGAAATTATGAAACCATGCCAAGTTTCAACCTTTTCAGAGTTCATTTGCAGTGCTTGTCAAATTCAGGGTCATTTAGTTCAAAATAAATCATGAAATGCATGAAAAATAGCAAATGAAGTCAGAAAAGGGTTGAAAATTGATGATGTGGCTTTGAATGGTGCATATTGAATGCAGAAAAAGTCTGGAGTTAAAATATGGAAAAAATGAAATCCCTTTTGTAATAGATGAGTTTTCGTCCGAAACCCTGTTACTTCGAAAGAGATTGTCCAGTTTGTAAACGAAGTGCATCCACTTTTTCCTGTAACCCTCTCACCTTTTTAGCACATGGTATGTGGGTGAAATTATGAAACCATGCCAAGTTTCAACCTTTTCAGATTTCATTTGCAGTGCTTGTCAAATTCAGGGTCATTTAGCTCAAAATAAATCATGAAATGCATGAAAAATAGCAAATGAAGTCAGAAAAGGGTTGAAAACTGATGATGTGGCTTTGCGTGGTGCATATTGAATGCAGAAAAAGTCTGGAGTTAAAATATGTTAAAAAAATGAAATCCCTTATGTAATAGATGAGTTTTCGTCCTAACCCTGGGACATCGTTCATAGGGAGCGCACATCCAACTTCGAAAGAGATTGTCCTGTTTGTACACGAAGTGCATCCAGTTTTTCCCGTAACCCTCTCAACTTTTTAGCACAGGGTATGTGGGTGAAATTATGAAACCATGGCAAGTTTCATCCTTTTCAGAGTTCATTTGCAGTGCTTGTCAAATTCAGGGTCATTTAGCTCAAAATAAATCATGAAATGCATGAAAAATAGCAAATGAAGTCAGAAAAGGGTTGAAAATTGATGATGTGGCTTTGAATGGTGCATATTGAATGCAGAAAAAGTCTGGAGTTAAAATATGTAAAAAAATGAAATCCCTTTTGTAATAGATGAGTTTTCGTCCGAAACCCTGTTACTTCGAAAGAGATTGTCCAGTTTGTACACGAAGTGCATCTAGTTTTTCCTGTAACCCTGTCACCTTTTTAGCACATTGTATGTGGGTGAAATTATGAAACCATGCCAAGTTTCAACCTTTTCAGAGTTCATTTGCACTGCTTGTCAAATTCAGGGTCATTTAGTTCAAAATAAATCATGAAATGCATGAAAAATAGCAAATGAAGTCAGAAAAGGGTTGAAAATTGATGATGTGGCTTTGAATGGTGCATATTGAATGCAGAAAAAGTCTGGAGTTAAAATATGTAAAAAAAATGAAATCCCTTTTGTAATAGATGAGTTTTCGTCCGAAACCCTGTTACTTCGAAAAAGATTGTCCAGTTTGAAAACGAAGTGCATCCACTTTTTCCCGTAACCCTCTCAACTTTTTAGCACTTGGTATGTGGGTGAAATTATAAAACCATGCCAAGTTTCAACCTTTTCAGAGTTCATCTGCAGTGCTTGTCAAATTCAGGGTCATTTAGCTCAAAATAAATCATGAAATGCTTGAAAAATAGCAAATGAAGTCAGAAAAGGGTTGAAAATTGATGATGTGGCTTTGAATGGTGCATATTGAATTCAGAAAAAGTATGGAGTTAAAATATGTTAAAATAATGAAATCCCTTTTGTAATAGATGAGTTTTCGTCCGAAACCCTGTTACTTCGAAAGAGATTGTCCAGTTTGTAAACTAAGTGCATCCACTTTTTCCCGTAACCCTCTCAACTTTTTAGCACATGGTATGTGGGTGAAATTATGAAACCATGCCAAGTTTCAACCTTTTCAGAATTCATTTGCAGTGCTTGTCAAATTCAGGGTGATTTAGTTCAAAATAAATCATGAAATGCATGAAAATAGCAAATGAAGTCAGAAAAGGGTTGAAAATTGATGATGTGGCTTTGAATGGTGCATATTGAATGCAGAAAAAGTCTGGAGTTAAAATATGTAAAAAAAATGAAATCTCTTTTGTAATAGATGAGTTTTCGTCCGAAACCCTGTTACTTCGAAAGAGATTGTCCAGTTTGTAAACGAAGTGCATCCACTTTTTCCCGTAACCCTCTCACCTTTTTAGCACATGGTATGTGGGTGAAATTATGAAACCATGCCAAGTTTCAACCTTTTCAGATTTCATTTGCAGTGCTTGTCAAATTCAGGGTCATTTAGCTCAAAATAAATCATGAAATGCATGAAAAATAGCAAATGAAGTCAGAAAAGGGTTGAAAACTGATGATGTGGCTTTGCGTGGTGCATATTGAATGCAGAAAAAGTCTGGAGTAAAAATATGTTAAAAAAATGAAATCCCTTATGTAATAGATGAGTTTTCGTCCTAACCCTGGGACATCATTCATAGGGAGCGCACATCCAACTTCGAAAGAGATTGTCCTGTTTGTACACGAAGTGCATCCAGTTTTTCCCGTAACCCTCTCAACTTTTTAGCACAGGGTATGTGGGTGAAATTATGAAACCATGGCAAGTTTCATCCTTTTCAGAGTTCATTTGCAGTGCTTGTCAAATTCAGGGTCATTTAGCTCAAAATAAATCATGAAATGCATGAAAAATAGCAAATGAAGTCAGAAAAGGGTTGAAAATTGATGATGTGGCTTTGAATGGTGCATATTGAATGCAGAAAAAGTCTGGAGTTAAAATATGTAAAAAAATGAAATCCCTTTTGTAATAGATGAGTTTTCGTCGGAAACCCTGTTACTTCGAAAGAGATTGTCCAGTTTGTACACGAAGTGCATCTAGTTTTTCCTGTAACCCTCTCACCTTTTTAGCACATGGTATGTGGGTGAAAATATGAAACCATGCCAAGTTTCAACCTTTTCAGAGTTCATTTGCAGTGCTTGTCAAATTCAGGGTCATTTAGTTCAAAATAAATCATGAAATGCATGAAAAATAGCAAATGAAGTCAGAAAAGGGTTGAAAATTGATGATGTGGCTTTGAATGGTGCATATTGAATGCAGAAAAAGTCTGGAGTTAAAATATGTAAAAAAATGAAATCCCTTTTGTAATAGATGAGTTTTCGTCCGAAACCCTGTTACTTCGAAAGAGATTGTCCAGTTTGTACACGAAGTGCATCTAGTTTTTCCCGTAACCCTCTCAACTTTTTTGCACATGGTATGTGGGTGAAATTATGAAACCATGCCAAGTTTCAACCTTTTCAGAGTTCATTTGCAGTGCTTGACAAATTCATGGTCATTTAGCTCAAAATAAATCATGAAATGCATGAAAAATAGCAAATGAAGTCAGAAAAGGGTTGAAAACTGATGATGTCGCTTTGCGTGGTGCATATTGAATGCAGAAAAAGTCTGGAATTAAAATATGTTAAAAAATGAAATCCCTTATGTAATAGATGAGTTTTCGTCCAAAACACTGTTACTTCGAAAGAGATTGTCCAGTTTGTACACGAAGTGCATCCAGTTTTTCCCGTAACCCTCTCAAGTTTTTAGCACAGCTGATGTGGGTGAAATTATGAAACCATGCCAAGTTTCAACCTTTTCAGAGTTCATTTGCAGTGCTTGTCAAATTCAGGGTCATTTTGCTCAAAATAAATCATGAAATGCATGAAAAATAGCAAATGAAGTCAGAAAAGGGTTGAAAATTGATGATGTGGCTTTGAATGGTGCATATTGAATGCAGAAAAAGTTTGGAGTTAAAATATATAAAAATAATGAAATCCCTTTTGTAATAGATGAGTTTTCGTCCGAAACCCTGTTACTTCGAAAGAGATTGTCCAGTTTGTACACAAAGTGCATCCAGTTTTTCCCGTAACCCTCTCAGCTTTTTAGCACATGGTATGTGGGGGAAATTATGAAACCATGCCAAGTTTCAACCTTTTCAGAGTTCATTTGCAGTGCTTGTCAAATTCAGGGTCATTTAGCTCAAAATAAATCATGAAATGCATGAAAAATAGCAAATGAAGTCAGGGTTGAAAATTGATGATGTGGCTTTGAATGGTGCATATAGAATGCAGAAAAAGTCTGGAGTTAAAATATGTTAAAAAAATGAAATCCCTTTTGTAATAGATGAGTTTTCGTCCGAAACCTTGTTACTTCGAAAGAGATTGTCCAGTTTGTAAACGAAGTGCATCCAGTTTTTCCCGTAAGCCTCTCAACTTTTTAGCACAGGGTATGTGGGTGAAATTATGAAACCATGCCAAGTTTCAACCTTTTCAGAGTTCATTTGCAGTGCTTGACAAATTCAGGGTCATTTAGCTCAAAATAAATCATGAAATGCATGAAAAATAGCAAATGAAGTCAGAAAAGGGTTGAAAACTGATGATGCGGCTTTGCATGGTGCATATTGAATGCAGAAAAAGTCTGGACTTAAAATATGTTAATAAATTCAAATCCCTAATGTAATAGATGAATTTTCGTCCGAAACCCTGTTACTTAGAAAGAGATTGTCCAGTTTGTACTCGAAGTGCATCCAGTTTTTCCCGTAACCCTCTCAACTTTTTAGCACATGGTATGTGGGTGAAATTATGAAACCATGCCAAGTTTCAACCTTTTCAGAGTTCATTTGCAGTGCTTGTCAAATTCAGGGTCATTTAGCTCAAAATAAATCATGAAATGCATGAAAAATAGCAAATGAAGTCAGAAAAGGGTTGAAAACTGATGATGTGGCTTTGCGTGATGCATATTGAATGTAGAAAAAGTCTGGAGTTAAAATATGTAAAAAAAATGAAATCCCTTTTGTAATAGACGAGTTTTCGTCCGAAACCCTATTACTTCGAAAGAGATTGTCCAGATTGTACACGAAGTGCATCCATATTTTCCCGTAACCCTCTCAACTTTTTAGCACATGGTATGTTGGTGAAATTATGAAACCATGCCAAGTTTCAACCTTTTCAGGGTTCATTTGCATTATGAAACCATGCCAAGTTTCAACCTTTTCAGGGTTCATTTGCAGTGCTTGTCAAATTCAGGGTCATTTAGCTCAAAATAAATCATGAAAAATAGCAAATGAAGTCAGAAAAGGGTTGAAAAATGATGATGTGGCTTTGAATGGTGCATATTGAATGCAGAAAAAGTCTGGAGTTAAAATATGTTAAAAAAATGAAATCCCTTTTGTAATAGATGAGTTTTCATCCGAAACCCTGTTACTTCGAAAGAGATTGTCCAGTTTGTAAACGAAGTGCATCCAGTTTTTCCCGTAACCCTCTCAAGTTTTTAGCACAGGGTATGTGGGGGAAATTATGAAACCATGCCAAGTTTCAACCTTTTCAGAGTTCATTTGCAGTGCTTGTCAAATTCAGGGTCATTTTGCTCAAAATAAATAATGAAATGCATGAAAAATAGCAAATGAAGTCACAAAAGGGTTGAAAATTGATGATGTGGCTTTGAATGGTGCATATTGAATGCAGAAAAAGTCTGGAGTTAAAATATGTAAAAATAATGAAATCCCTTTTGTAATAGATGAGTTTTCGTCCGAAACCCTGTTACTTCGAAAGAGATTGTCCAGATTGTACACGAAGTGCATCCAGTTTTTCCCGTAACCCTCTCAACTTTTTAGCACATGGTATGTGGGTGAAATTATGAAACCATGCCAAGTTTCAACCTTTTCAGAGTTCATTTGCAGTGCTTGACAAATTCATGGTCATTTAGCTCAAAATAAATCATGAAATGCATGAAAAATAGCAAATGAAGTCAGAAAAGGGTTGAAAACTGATGATGTCGCTTTGCGTGGTGCATATTGAATGCAGAAAAAGTCTGGAGTTAAAATATGTTAAAAAATGAAATCCCTTATGTAATAGATGAGTTTTCGTCCGAAACACTGTTACTTCGAAAGAGATTGTCCAGTTTGTACACGAAGTGCATCCAGTTTTTCCCGTAACCCTCTCAAGTTTTTAGCACAGGGTATGTGGGTGAAATTATGAAACCATGCCAAGTTTCAACCTTTTCAGAGTTCATTTGCAGTGCTTGTCAAATTCAGGGTCATTTTGCTCAAAATAAATCATGAAATGCATGAAAAATAGCAAATGAAGTCAGAAAAGGGTTGAAAATTGATGATGTGGCTTTGAATGGTGCATATTGAATGCAGAAAAAGTCTGGAGTTAAAATATGTAAAAATAATGAAATCCCTTTTGTAATAGATGAGTTTTCGTCCGAAACCCTGTTACTTCGAAAGAGATTGTCCAGTTTGTACACAAAGTGCATCCAGTTTTTCCCGTAACCCTCTCAGCTTTTTAGCACATGGTATGTGGGGGAAATTATGAAACCATGCCAAGTTTCAACCTTTTCAGAGTTCATTTGCAGTGCTTGTCAAATTCAGGGTCATTTAGCTCAAAATAAATCATGAAATGCATGAAAAATAGCAAATGAAGTCAGAAAAGGGTTGAAAATTGATGATGTGGCTTTGAATGGTGCATATTGAATGCAGAAAAAGTCTGGAGTTAAAATATGTTAAAAAAATGAAATCCCTTTTGTAATAGATGAGTTTTCGTCCGAAACCTTGTTACATCGAAAGAGATTGTCCAGTTTGTAAACGAAGTGCATCCAGTTTTTCCCGTAACCCTCTCAACTTTTTAGCACAGGGTATGTGGGTGAAATTAAGAAACCATGCCAAGTTTCAACCTTTTCAGAGTTCATTTGCAGTGCTTGACAAATTCAGGGTCATTTAGCTCAAAATAAATCAGGAAATGCATGAAAAATAGCAAATGAAGTCAGAAAAGGGTTGAAAACTGATGATGCGGCTTTGCATGGTGCATATTGAATGCAGAAAAAGTCTGGACTTAAAATATATTAATAAATTCAAATCCCTAATGTAATAGATGAATTTTCGTTCGAAACCCTGTTACTTAGAAAGAGATTGTCCAGTTTGTACTCGAAGTGCATCCAGTTTTTCCCGTAACCCTCTCAACTTTTTAGCACTTGGTATGTGGGTGAAATTATGAAACCATGCCAAGTTTCAACCTTTTCAGAGTTCATTTGCAGTGCTTGTCAAATTCAGGGTCATTTAGCTCAAAATAAATCATGAAATGCATGAAAAATAGCAAATGAAGTCAGAAAAGGGTTGAAAACTAATGATGTGGCTTGGCGTGGTGCATATTGAATGCAGAAAAAGTCTGGAGTTAAAATATGTTAAAAAAATGAAATCCCTTTTGTAATAGATGAGTTTTCGTCCGAAACCTTGTTACTTCGAAAGAGATTGTCCAGTTTGTACTCGAAGTGCATCCAGTTTTTCCCGTAACCCTCTCAACTTTTTAGCACATCGTATGTGGGTGAAATTATGAAACCATGCCAAGTTTCAACCTTTTCAGAGTTCATTTGCAGTGCTTGTCAAATTCAGGGTCATTTAGCTCAAAATAAATCATGAAATGCATGAAAAATAGCAAATGAAGTCAGAAAAGGGTTGAAAACTGATGATGTGGCTTTGCGTGGTGCATATTGAATGTACAAAAAGTCTGGAGTTAAAATATGTAAAAAAAATGAAATCCCTTTTGTAATAGATGAGTTTTCGTCCGAAACCCTATTACTTCGAAAGAGATTGTCCAGATTGTACACGAAGTGCATCCATATTTTCCCGTAACCCTCTCAACTTTTTAGCACATGGTATGTTGGTGAAATTATGAAACCATGCCAAGTTTCAACCTTTTCAGAGTTCATTTGCAGTGCTTGTCAAATTCAGGGTCATTTAGCTCAAAATAAATCATGAAAAATAGCAAATGAAGTCAGAAAAGGGTTGAAAAATGATGATGTGGCTTTGAATGGTGCATATTGAATGCAGAAAAAGTCTGGAGTTAAAATATGTTAAAAAAATGAAATCCCTTTTGTAATAGATGAGTTTTCATCCGAAACCCCGTTACTTCGAAAGAGATTGTCCAGTTTGTAAACGAAGTGCATCCAGTTTTTCACGTAACCCTCTCAACTTTTTAGCAGAGGGTATGTGGGTGAAATTATGAAACCATGCCAAGTTTCAACCTTTTCAAAGTTCATTTGCAGTGCTTGTCAAATTCAGGGTTATTTAGCTCAAAATAAATCATGAAATGTATGAAAAATAGCAAATGAAGTCAGAAAAGGGTTGAAAATTGATGATGTGGCATTGAATAGTGCATATTGAATGCATATAAAATCTGGAGTTAAAATATGTTAAAAATAATGAAATCCCTTTGGTAATAGATGAGTTTTCGTCCGAAACCCTGTTACTTCGAAAGAGATTGTCCAGTTTGTATACGAAGTGCATCCAGTTTTTCCCATAACCCTCTCAACTTTTTAACACATGGTATGTGGGTGGAATTATGAAACCAAGCCAAGTTTCAACCTTTTCAGAGTTCATTTGCAGTGCTTGTCAAATTCAGGGTCATTTAGCACAAAATAAATCATGAAATGCACGAAAAATAGCAAATGAAGTCAGAAAAGGTTTGAAAATTGATGATGTAGCTTTGAATGGTGCATATTGAATGCAGAAAAAGTCTGGAGTTAAAATATGTAAAAAAATGAAATCCCTTTTGTAATAGATGAGTTTTCGTCCGAAACCCTGTTACTTCGAAAGAGATTGTCCAGTTTGTAAACGAAGTGCATCCACTTTTTCCCGTAACCCTCTCAACTTTTTAGCACATGGTATGTGGGTGAAATTATGAAACCATGCCAAGTTTCAAACTTTTCAGAGTTCATTTGCAGTGCTTGTCAAATTCACGGTCATTTAGTTCAAAATAAATCATGAAATGCATGTAAAATAGCAAATGAAGTCGGAAAAGGGTTGAAAATTAATGATGTGGCTTTGAATGGTGCATATTGAATGCAGAAAAAGTCTGGAGTTAAAATATGTAAAAAAATGAAATCCCTTTTGTAATAGATGAGTTTTCGTCCGAAACCTTGTTACTTGGAAATAGATTGTCCAGTTTGTAAACTAAGTGCATCCACTTTTTCCCGTAACCCTCTCAACTTTTTAGCACATGGTATGTGGGTGAAATTATGAAACCATGCCAAGTTTCAAACTTTTCAGAATTCATTTGCAGTGCTTGTCAAATTCACGGTCATTTAGTTCAAAATAAATCATGAAATGCATGTAAAATAGCAAATTAAGTTACAAAAGGGTTGAAAATTGTTGATGTGGCTTTGAATGGTGCATATTGAATGCAGAAAAAGTCTGGAGTTAATATATGTAAAAAAATGAAATCTCTTTTGTAATAGATGAGTTTTCGTCCGAAACCCTATTACTTCGAAAGAAATTGTCCAGTTTGTACACGAAGTGCATCCAGTTTTTCCCGTATCCCTCTCAACTTTTTAGCACATGGTATGTGGGTGAAATTATGAAACCATGCCAAGTTTCAACCTTTTAAGAGTTCATTTGCAGTGCTTGTGAAATTCAGGGTCATTTAGCCCAAAATAAACCATGAAATGCATGAAAAATAGTAAATAAAGTCAGAAAAGGGTTGAAAACTGATGATGTGGCTTTGCGTGGTGCATATTGAATGCAGAAAAAGTCTGGAGTTAAAATATGTTAAAAAAATGAAATCCCTTATGTAATAGATGAGTTTTTGTCCTAACCCTGGGACATCGTTCATAGGGAGCGCACATCCAACTTCGAAAGAGATTGTCCAGTTTGTACACGAAGTGCATCCAGTTTTTCCCGTAACCCTCTCAACTTTTTAGCACAGGGTATGTAGGTGAAATTATGAAACCATGCCAAGTTTCAACTTTTTCAGAGTACATTTGCAGTTCTTGTCAAATTCCGGGTCATTTAGCTCAAAATAAATCATGAAATGCATGAAAAATAACAAATGAAGTCAGAAAAGGGTTGAAAACTGATGATGTGGCTTTGCGTGGTGCATATTGAATGCAGAAAAAGTCTGGACTTAAAATATGTTAAAAAATTCAAATCCCTTATGTAATACATGAATTTTCGTCCGAAACCCTGTTACTTCGAAAGAGATTGTCCAGTTTGTACTCGAAGTGCATCCAGTTTTTCCCGTAACCCTCTCAACTTTTTAAGACATGGTATGTGGGTGAAATTATGAAACCATGCCAAGTTTCAACCTTTTCAGAGTTCATTTGCAGTGCTTGTCAAATTCAGGGTCATTTAGCTCAAAATAAATCATGAAATGCATGAAAAATAGCAAATGAAGTCAGAAAAGGGTTGAAAACTGATGATGTGGCTTTGCGTGGTGCATATTGAATTTAGAAAAAGTCTGGAGTTAAAATATGTAAAAAAAAAAATGAAATCCCTTTTGTAGTAGATGAGTTTTCGTCTGAAACCCTATTACTTCGAAAGAGATTGTCCAGATTGTACACGAAGTGCATCCATATTTTCCCGTAACCCTCTCAACTTTTTAGCACATGGTATGTTGGTGAAAATATGAAACCATGCCAAGTTTCAACCTTTTCAGAGTTCATTTGCAGTGCTTGTCAAATTCAGGGTCATTTAGCTCAAAATAAATCATGAAATGCATGAAAAATAGCAAATGATGTCAGAAAAGGGTTGAAAATTGATGATGTGGCTTTGAATGGTGCATATTGAATGCAGAAAAAGTCTGGAGTTAAAATATGTTAAAAAAATGAAATCCCTTTTGTAATAGATGAGTTTTCGTCCGAAACCCTGTTACTTCGAAAGAGATTGTCCAGTTTGTAAACGAAGTGCATCCAGTTTTTCCCGTAGCCCTCTCAACTTTTTAGCACATGGTATGTTGGTGAAATTATGAAACCATGCCAAGTTTTAACCTTTTCAGAATTCATTTGCAGTGCTTGTGAAATTCAGGGTTATTTAGCTCAAAATAAATCATGAAATGTATGAAAAATAACAAATGAAGTCAGAAAAGGGTTGAAAATTGATGATGTAGCTTTGAATAGTGCATATTGAATGCATAAAAAATCTGGACTTAAAATATGTTAAAAATAATGAAATCCCTTTGGTAATAGATGAGTTTTCGTCCGAAACCCTGTTACTTCGAAAGAGATTGTCCAATTTGTATACGAAGTGCATCCAGTTTTTCCCGTAACCCTCTCAAATTTTTAGCACATGGTATGTGGGAGAAATTATGAAACCATGCCAAGTTTCAACCTTTTCAGAGTTCTTTTGCAGTGCTTGTCAAATTCAGGGTCATTTAGCTCAAAATAAATCATGAAATGCATGAAAAATAGCAAATGAAGTCAGAAAAGGTTTGAAAATTGATGATGTGGCTTTGAATGGTGCATATTGAATGCAGAAAAAGTCTGGAGTTAAAATATGTAAAAAAAAGGAAATCCCTTTTGTAATAGATGAGTTTTCGTCCGAAACCCTGTTACTTCGAAAAAGATTGTCCAGTTTGTAAACTAAGTGCATCTGCTTTTTCCCGTAACCCTCTCACCTTTTTAGCACATGGTATGTGGGTGAAATTATGAAACCATGCCAAGTTTCAACCTTTTCAGAATTCATTTGCAGTGCTTGTCAAATTCAGGGTCATTTAGTTCAAAATAAATCATGAAATGCATGAAAAATAGCAAATGAAGTCAGAAAAGGGTTGAAAATTGATGATGTGGCTTTGAATGGTGCATATTGAATGCAGAAAAAGTCTGGAGTTAAAATATGTAAAAAAAATGAAATCCCTTTTGTAATAGATGAGTTTTCGTCCGAAACCCTGTTACTTCGAAAGAGATTGTCCAGTTTGTAAACGAAGTGCATCCACTTTTTCCCGTAACCCTCTCAACTTTTTAGCACATGGTATGTGGGTGAAATTATGAAACCATGCCAAGTTTCAACCTTTTCAGAGTTCATTTGCAGTGCTTGTCAAATTCAGGGTCATTTAGCTCAAAATAAATCATGAAATGCTTGAAAAATAGTAAATGAAGTCAGAAAAGGGTTGAAAATTGATGATGTGGCTTTGAATGGTGCATATTGAATTCAGAAAAAGTATGGAGTTAAAATATGTTAAAAATAATGAAATCCCTTTTGTAATAGATGAGTTTTCGTCCGAAACCCTGTTACTTCGAAAGAGATTGTCCAGTTTGTAAACGAAGTGCATCCACTTTTTCCCGTAACCCTCTCAACTTTTTAGCACATGGTATGTGGGTGAAATTATGAAACAATGCCAAGTTTCAACCTTTTCAGAGTTCATTTGCAGTGCTTGTCAAATTCAGGGTCATTTAGCTCAAAATAAATCATGAAATGCTTGAAAAATAGCAAATGAAGTCAGAAAAGGGTAGAAAATTGATGATGTGGCTTTGAATGGTGCATATTGAATTCAGAAAAAGTATGGAGTTAAAATATGTTAAAAATAATGAAATCCCTTTTGTAATAGATGAGTTTTCGTCCGAAACCCTGTTACTTCGAAAGAGATTGTCCAGTTTGTAAACGAAGTGCATCCACTTTTTCCCGTAACCCTCTCAACTTTTTAGCACATGGTATGTGGGTGAAATTATGAAACCATGCCAAGTTTCAACCTTTTCAGAGTTCATTTGCAGTGCTTGTCAAATTCAGGGTCATTTAGCTCAAAATAAATCATGAAATGCTTGAAAAATAGCAAATGAAGTCAGAAAAGGGTTGAAAATTGATGATGTGGCTTTGAATTGTGCATATTGAATTCAGAAAAAGTATGGAGTTAAAATATGTTAAAAATAATGAAATCCCTTTTGTAATAGATGAGTTTTCGTCCGAAACCCTGTTACTTCGAAAGAGATTGTCCAGTTTGTAAACTAAGTGCATCCACTTTTTCCCGTAACCCTCTCAACTTTTTAGCACATGGTATGTGGGTGAAATTATGAAACCATGCGAAGTTTCAACCTTTTCAGAATTCATTTGCAGTGCTTGTCAAATTAAGGGTCATTTAGTTCAAAATAAATCATGAAATGCATGAAAAATAGCAAATGAAGTCAGAAAAGGGTTGAAAATTGATGATGTGGCTTTGAATGGTGCATATTGAATGCAGAAAAAGTCTGGCGTTAAAATATGTAAAAAAAATGAAATCTCTTTTGTAATAGATGAGTTTTCGTCCGAAACCCTGTTACTTCGAAAGAGATTGTCCAGTTTGTAAACGAAGTGCATCCACTTTTTCCCGTAACCCTCTCACCTTTTTAGCACATGGTATGTGGGTGAAATTATGAAACCATGCCAAGTTTCAACCTTTTCAGAGTTCATTTGAAGTGCTTGTCAAATTCAGGGTCATTTAACTCAAAATAAATCATGAAATGCATGAAAAATAGCAAATGAAGTCAGAAAAGGGTTGAAAACTGATGATGTGGCTTTGAATGGTGCATATTGAATGCAGAAAAAGTCTGGCGTTAAAATATGTAAAAAAAATGAAATCCCTTTTGTAATAGATGAGTTTTCGTCCGAAACCCTCTTACTTCGAAAGAGATTGTCCAGATTGTACACGAAGTGCATCCATATTTTCCCGTAACCCTCTCAACTTTTTAGCACAAGGTATGTTGGTGAAATTATGAAACCATGGCAAGTTTCAACCTATTCAGAGTTCATTTGAAGTGCTTGTCAAATTCAGGGTCATTTAGATCAAAATAAATCATGAAATGCATGAAAAATAGCAAATGAAGTCAGAAAAGGGTTGAAAACTGATGATGTGGCTTTGCGTGGTGCATATTGAATGCAGAAAAAGTCTGGAGTTAAAATATGTTAAAAAATGAAATCCGTTATGTAATAGATGAATTTTCGTCCTAACCCTGGGACATCGTTCAAGGGAGCGCACATCCAACTTCGAAAGAGATTGTCCTGTTTGTATACGAAGTGCATCCAGTTTTTCCCGTAACCCTCTCAACTTTTTAGCACAGGGTATGTGGGTGAAATTATGAAACCATGGCAAGTTGCAACCTTTTCAGAGTTCATTTGCAGTGCTTGTCAAATTCAGGGTCATTTAGCTCAAAATAAATCATGAAATGCATGAAAAATAGCAAATGAAGTCAGAAAAGGTTTGAAAATTGATGATGTGGCTTTGAATGGTGCATATTGAATGCAGAAAAAGTCTGGAGTTAAAATATGTTAAAAAATGAAATCCCTTTTGTAATAGATGAGTTTTCGTCCGAAACCTTGTTACTTGGAAATAGATTGTCCAGTTTGTAAACTAAGTGCATCCACTTTTTCCCGTAACCCTCTCAACTTTTTAGCACATGGTATGTGGGTGAAATTATGAAACCATGCCAAGTTTCAAACTTTTCAGAATTCATTTGCAGTGCTTGTCAAATTCACGGTCATTTAGTTCAAAATAAATCATGAAATGCATGTAAAATAGCAAATTAAGTTACAAAAGGGTTGAAAATTGTTGATGTGGCTTTGAATGGTGCATATTGAATGCAGAAAAAGTCTGGAGTTAATATATGTAAAAAAATGAAATCCCTTTTGTAATAGATGAGTTTTCGTCCGAAACCCTGTTACTTCGAAAGAAATTGTCCAGTTTGTACACGAAGTGCATCCAGTTTTTCCCGTATCCCTCTCAACTTTTTAGCACATGGTATGTGGGTGAAATTATGAAACCATGCCAAGTTTCAACCTTTTAAGAGTTCATTTGCAGTGCTTGTGAAATTCAGGGTCATTTAGCCCAAAATAAATCATGAAATGCATGAAAAATAGTAAATAAAGTCAGAAAAGGGTTGAAAACTGATGATGTGGCTTTGCGTGGTGCATATTGAATGCAGAAAAAGTCTGGAGTTAAAATATGTTAAAAAAATGAAATCCCTTATGTAATAGATGAGTTTTTGTCCTAACCCTGGGACATCGTTCATAGGGAGCGCACATCCAACTTCGAAAGAGATTGTCCAGTTTGTACACGAAGTGCATCCAGTTTTTCCCGTAACCCTCTCAACTTTTTAGCACAGGGTATGTAGGTGAAATTATGAAACCATGCCAAGTTTCAACTTTTTCAGAGTACATTTGCAGTGCTTGTCAAATTCCGGGTCATTTAGCTCAAAATAAATCATGAAATGCATGAAAAATAACA
This sequence comes from Elymus sibiricus, assembly GCA_039707655.1. Taxonomy (NCBI): domain Eukaryota; kingdom Viridiplantae; phylum Streptophyta; class Magnoliopsida; order Poales; family Poaceae; genus Elymus; species Elymus sibiricus. The sequence goes on from CM077667.1 coordinate 54,222,414, forward strand.
AATGAAGTCAGAAAAGGGTTGAAAACTGATGATGTGGCTTTGCGTGGTGCATATTGAATGCAGAAAAAGTCTGGACTTAAAATATGTTAAAAAATTCAAATCCCTTATGTAATACATGAATTTTCGTCCGAAACCCTGTTACTTCGAAAGAGATTGTCCAGTTTGTACTCGAAGTGCATCCAGTTTTTCCCGTAACCCTCTCAACTTTTTAGCACATCGTATGTGGGTGAAATTATGAAACCATGCCAAGTTTCAACCTTTTCAGAGTTCATTTGCAGTGCTTGTCAAATTCAGGGTCATTTAGCTCAAAATAAATCATGAAATGCATGAAAAATAGCAAATGAAGTCAGAAAAGGGTTGAAAACTGATGATGTGGCTTTGCGTGGTGCATATTGAATTTAGAAAAAGTCTGGAGTTAAAATATGTAAAAAAAAAATGAAATCCCTTTTGTAGTAGATGAGTTTTCGTCTGAAACCCTATTACTTCGAAAGAGATTGTCCAGATTGTACACGAAGTGCATCCATATTTTCCCGTAACCCTCTCAACTTTTTAGCACATGGTATGTTGGTGAAAATATGAAACCATGCCAAGTTTCAACCTTTTCAGAGTTCATTTGCAGTGCTTGTCAAATTCAGGGTCATTTAGCTCAAAATAAATCATGAAATGCATGAAAAATAGCAAATGATGTCAGAAAAGGGTTGAAAATTGATGATGTGGCTTTGAATGGTGCATATTGAATGCAGAAAAAGTCTGGAGTTAAAATATGTTAAAAAAATGAAATCCCTTTTGTAATAGATGAGTTTTCGTCCGAAACCCTGTTACTTCGAAAGAGATTGTCCAGTTTGTAAACGAAGTGCATCCAGTTTTTCCCGTAGCCCTCTCAACTTTTTAGCACATGGTATGTTGGTGAAATTATGAAACCATGCCAAGTTTTAACCTTTTCAGAATTCATTTGCAGTGCTTGTGAAATTCAGGGTTATTTAGCTCAAAATATATCATGAAATGTATGAAAAATAACAAATGAAGTCAGAAAAGGGTTGAAAATTGATGATGTAGCTTTGAATAGTGCATATTGAATGCATAAAAAATCTGGAGTTAAAATATGTTAAAAATAATGAAATCCCTTTGGTAATAGATGAGTTTTCGTCCGAAACCCTGTTACTTCGAAAGAGATTGTCCAATTTGTATACGAAGTGCATCCAGTTTTTCCCGTAACCCTCTCAAATTTTTAGCACATGGTATGTGGGAGAAATTATGAAACCATGCCAAGTTTCAACCTTTTCAGAGTTCTTTTGCAGTGCTTGTCAAATTCAGGGTCATTTAGCTCAAAATAAATCATGAAATGCATGAAAAATAGCAAATGAAGTCAGAAAAGGTTTGAAAATTGATGATGTGGCTTTGAATGGTGCATATTGAATGCAGAAAAAGTCTGGAGTTAAAATATGTAAAAAAAAGGAAATCCCTTTTGTAATAGATGAGTTTTCGTCCGAAACCCTGTTACTTCGAAAAAGATTGTCCAGTTTGTAAACTAAGTGCATCTGCTTTTTCCCGTAACCCTCTCACCTTTTTAGCACATGGTATGTGGGTGAAATTATGAAACCATGCCAAGTTTCAACCTTTTCAGAATTCATTTGCAGTGCTTGTCAAATTCAGGGTCATTTAGTTCAAAATAAATCATGAAATGCATGAAAAATAGCAAATGAAGTCAGAAAAGGGTTGAAAATTGATGATGTGGCTTTGAATGGTGCATATTGAATGCAGAAAAAGTCTGGAGTTAAAATATGTAAAAAAAATGAAATCCCTTTTGTAATAGATGAGTTTTCGTCCGAAACCCTGTTACTTCGAAAGAGATTGTCCAGTTTGTAAACGAAGTGCATCCACTTTTTCCCGTAACCCTCTCAACTTTTTAGCACATGGTATGTGGTTGAAATTATGAAACCATGCCAAGTTTCAACCTTTTCAGAGTTCATTTGCAGTGCTTGTCAAATTCAGGGTCATTTAGCTCAAAATAAATCATGAAATGCTTGAAAAATAGTAAATGAAGTCAGAAAAGGGTTGAAAATTGATGATGTGGCTTTGAATGGTGCATATTGAATTCAGAAAAAGTATGGAGTTAAAATATGTTAAAAATAATGAAATCCCTTTTGTAATAGATGAGTTTTCGTCCGAAACCCTGTTACTTCGAAAGAGATTGTCCAGTTTGTAAACGAAGTGCATCCACTTTTTCCCGTAACCCTCTCAACTTTTTAGCACATGGTATGTGGGTGAAATTATGAAACCATGCCAAGTTTCAACCTTTTCAGAGTTCATTTGCAGTGCTTGTCAAATTCAGGGTCATTTAGCTCAAAATAAATCATGAAATGCTTGAAAAATAGCAAATGAAGTCAGAAAAGGGTTGAAAATTGATGATGTGGCTTTGAATTGTGCATATTGAATTCAGAAAAAGTATGGAGTTAAAATATGTTAAAAATAATGAAATCCCTTTTGTAATAGATGAGTTTTCGTCCGAAACCCTGTTACTTCGAAAGAGATTGTCCAGTTTGTAAACTAAGTGCATCCACTTTTTCCCGTAACCCTCTCAACTTTTTAGCACATGGTATGTGGGTGAAATTATGAAACCATGCGAAGTTTCAACCTTTTCAGAATTCATTTGCAGTGCTTGTCAAATTAAGGGTCATTTAGTTCAAAATAAATCATGAAATGCATGAAAAATAGCAAATGAAGTCAGAAAAGGGTTGAAAATTGATGATGTGGCTTTGAATGGTGCATATTGAATGCAGAAAAAGTCTGGCGTTAAAATATGTAAAAAAAATGAAATCTCTTTTGTAATAGATGAGTTTTCGTCCGAAACCCTGTTACTTCGAAAGAGATTGTCCAGTTTGTAAACGAAGTGCATCCACTTTTTCCCGTAACCCTCTCACCTTTTTAGCACATGGTATGTGGGTGAAATTATGAAACCATGCCAAGTTTCAACCTTTTCAGAGTTCATTTGAAGTGCTTGTCAAATTCAGGGTCATTTAACTCAAAATAAATCATGAAATGCATGAAAAATAGCAAATGAAGTCAGAAAAGGGTTGAAAACTGATGATGTGGCTTTGAATGGTGCATATTGAATGCAGAAAAAGTCTGGCGTTAAAATATGTAAAAAAAATGAAATCCCTTTTGTAATAGATGAGTTTTCGTCCGAAACCCTCTTACTTCGAAAGAGATTGTCCAGATTGTACACGAAGTGCATCCATATTTTCCCGTAACCCTCTCAACTTTTTAGCACAAGGTATGTTGGTGAAATTATGAAACCATGCCAAGTTTCAACCTATTCAGAGTTCATTTGAAGTGCTTGTCAAATTCAGGGTCATTTAGATCAAAATAAATCATGCAATGCATGAAAAATAGCAAATGAAGTCAGAAAAGGGTTGAAAACTGATGATGTGGCTTTGCGTGGTGCATATTGAATGCAGAAAAAGTCTGGAGTTAAAATATGTTAAAAAATGAAATCCGTTATGTAATAGATGAATTTTCGTCCTAACCCTGGGACATCGTTCAAGGGAGCGCACATCCAACTTCGAAAGAGATTGTCCTGTTTGTATACGAAGTGCATCCAGTTTTTCCCGTAACCCTCTCAACTTTTTAGCACAGGGTATGTGGGTGAAATTATGAAACCATGGCAAGTTGCAACCTTTTCAGAGTTCATTTGCAGTGCTTGTCAAATTCAGGGTCATTTAGCTCAAAATAAATCATGAAATGCATGAAAAATAGCAAATGAAGTCAGAAAAGGTTTGAAAATTGATGATGTGGCTTTGAATGGTGCATATTGAATGCAGAAAAAGTCTGGAGTTAAAATATGTAAAAAAAAGGAAATCCCTTTTGTAATAGATGAGTTTTCGTCCGAAACCCTGTTACTTCGAAAAAGATTGTCCAGTTTGTAAACTAAGTGCATCTGCTTTTTCCCGTAACCCTCTCACCTTTTTAGCACATGGTATGTGGGTGAAATTATGAAACCATGCCAAGTTTCAACCTTTTCAGAATTCATTTGCAGTGCTTGTCAAATTCAGGGTCATTTAGTTCAAAATAAATCATGAAATGCATGAAAAATAGCAAATGAAGTCAGAAAAGGGTTGAAAATTGATGATGTGGCTTTGAATGGTGCATATTGAATGCAGAAAAAGTCTGGAGTTAAAATATGTAAAAAAAATGAAATCCCTTTTGTAATAGATGAGTTTTCGTCCGAAACCCTGTTACTTCGAAAGAGATTGTCCAGATTGTACACGAAGTGCATCCATATTTTCCCGTAACCCTCTCAACTTTTTAGCACAAGGTATGTTGGTGAAATTATGAAACCATGCCAAGTTTCAACCTATTCAGAGTTCATTTGAAGTGCTTGTCAAATTCAGGGTCATTTAGATCAAAATAAATCATGAAATGCATGAAAAATAGCAAATGAAGTCAGAAAAGGGTTGAAAACTGATGATGTGGCTTTGCGTGGTGCATATTGAATGCAGAAAAAGTCTGGAGTTAAAATATGTTAAAAAATGAAATCCGTTATGTAATAGATGAATTTTCGTCCTAACCCTGGGACATCGTTCAAGGGAGCGCACATCCAACTTCGAAAGAGATTGTCCTGTTTGTATACGAAGTGCATCCAGTTTTTCCCGTAACCCTCTCAACTTTTTAGCACAGGGTATGTGGGTGAAATTATGAAACCATGGCAAGTTGCAACCTTTTCAGAGTTCTTTTGCAGTGCTTGTCAAATTCAGGGTCATTTAGCTCAAAATAAATCATGAAATGCATGAAAAATAGCAAATGAAGTCAGAAAAGGTTTGAAAATTGATGATGTGGCTTTGAATGGTGTATATTGAATGCAGAAAAAGTCTGGAGTTAAAATATGTAAAAAAAAGGAAATCCCTTTTGTAATAGATGAGTTTTCGTCCGAAACCCTGTTACTTCGAAAAAGATTGTCCAGTTTGTAAACTAAGTGCATCTGCTTTTTCCCGTAACCCTCTCACCTTTTTAGCACATGGTATGTGGGTGAAATTATGAAACCATGCCAAGTTTCAACCTTTTCAGAATTCATTTGCAGTGCTTGTCAAATTCAGGGTCATTTAGTTCAAAATAAATCATGAAATGCATGAAAAATAGCAAATGAAGTCAGAAAAGGGTTGAAAATTGATGATGTGGCTTTGAATGGTGCATATTGAATGCAGAAAAAGTCTGGAGTTAAAATATGTAAAAAAAATGAAATCCCTTTTGTAATAGATGAGTTTTCGTCCGAAACCCTGTTACTTCGAAAGAGATTGTCCAGATTGTACACGAAGTGCATCCATATTTTCCCGTAACCCTCTCAACTTTTTAGCACAAGGTATGTTGGTGAAATTATGAAACCATGCCAAGTTTCAACCTATTCAGAGTTCATTTGAAGTGCTTGTCAAATTCAGGGTCATTTAGATCAAAATAAATCATGAAATGCATGAAAAATAGCAAATGAAGTCAGAAAAGGGTTGAAAACTGATGATGTGGCTTTGCGTGGTGCATATTGAATGCAGAAAAAGTCTGGAGTTAAAATATGTTAAAAAATGAAATCCGTTATGTAATAGATGAATTTTCGTCCTAACCCTGGGACATCGTTCAAGGGAGCGCACATCCAACTTCGAAAGAGATTGTCCTGTTTGTATACGAAGTGCATCCAGTTTTTCCCGTAACCCTCTCAACTTTTTAGCACAGGGTATGTGGGTGAAATTATGAAACCATGGCAAGTTGCAACCTTTTCAGAGTTCTTTTGTAGTGCTTGTCAAATTCAGGGTCATTTAGCTCAAAATAAATCATGAAATGCATGAAAAATAGCAAATGAAGTCAGAAAAGGTTTGAAAATTGATGATGTGGCTTTGAATGGTGCATATTGAATGCAGAAAAAGTCTGGAGTTAAAATATGTAAAAAAAAGGAAATCCCTTTTGTAATAGATGAGTTTTCGTCCGAAACCCTGTTACTTCGAAAAAGATTGTCCAGTTTGTAAACTAAGTGCATCTGCTTTTTCCCGTAACCCTCTCACCTTTTTAGCACATGGTATGTGGGTGAAATTATGAAACCATGCCAAGTTTCAACCTTTTCAGAATTCATTTGCAGTGCTTGTCAAATTCAGGGTCATTTAGTTCAAAATAAATCATGAAATGCATGAAAAATAGCAAATGAAGTCAGAAAAGGGTTGAAAATTGATGATGTGGCTTTGAATGGTGCATATTGAATGCAGAAAAAGTCTGGAGTTAAAATATGTAAAAAAAATGAAATCCCTTTTGTAATAGATGAGTTTTCGTCCGAAACCCTGTTACTTCGAAAGAGATTGTCCAGTTTGTAAACGAAGTGCATCCACTTTTTCCCGTAACCCTCTCAACTTTTTAGCACATGGTATGTGGGTGAAATTATGAAACCATGCCAAGTTTCAACCTTTTCAGAGTTCATTTGCAGTGCTTGTCAAATTCAGGGTCATTTAGCTCAAAATAAATCATGAAATGCTTGAAAAATAGTAAATGAAGTCAGAAAAGGGTTGAAAATTGATGATGTGGCTTTGAATGGTGCATATTGAATTCAGAAAAAGTATGGAGTTAAAATATGTTAAAAATAATGAAATCCCTTTTGTAATAGATGAGTTTTCGTCCGAAACCCTGTTACTTCGAAAGAGATTGTCCAGTTTGTAAACGAAGTGCATCCACTTTTTCCCGTAACCCTCTCAACTTTTTAGCACATGGTATGTGGGTGAAATTATGAAACAATGCCAAGTTTCAACCTTTTCAGAGTTCATTTGCAGTGCTTGTCAAATTCAGGGTCATTTAGCTCAAAATAAATCATGAAATGCTTGAAAAATAGCAAATGAAGTCAGAAAAGGGTTGAAAATTGATGATGTGGCTTTGAATGGTGCATATTGAATTCAGAAAAAGTATGGAGTTAAAATATGTTAAAAATAATGAAATCCCTTTTGTAATAGATGAGTTTTCGTCCGAAACCCTGTTACTTCGAAAGAGATTGTCCAGTTTGTAAACGAAGTGCATCCACTTTTTCCCGTAACCCTCTCAACTTTTTAGCACATGGTATGTGGGTGAAATTATGAAACCATGCCAAGTTTCAACCTTTTCAGAGTTCATTTGCAGTGCTTGTCAAATTCAGGGTCATTTAGCTCAAAATAAATCATGAAATGCTTGAAAAATAGTAAATGAAGTCAGAAAAGGGTTGAAAATTGATGATGTGGCTTTGAATGGTGCATATTGAATTCAGAAAAAGTATGGAGTTAAAATATGTTAAAAATAATGAAATCCCTTTTGTAATAGATGAGTTTTCGTCCGAAACCCTGTTACTTCGAAAGAGATTGTCCAGTTTGTAAACGAAGTGCATCCACTTTTTCCCGTAACCCTCTCAACTTTTTAGCACATGGTATGTGGGTGAAATTATGAAACAATGCCAAGTTTCAACCTTTTCAGAGTTCATTTGCAGTGCTTGTCAAATTCAGGGTCATTTAGCTCAAAATAAATCATGAAATGCTTGAAAAATAGCAAATGAAGTCAGAAAAGGGTTGAAAATTGATGATGTGGCTTTGAATGGTGCATATTGAATTCAGAAAAAGTATGGAGTTAAAATATGTTAAAAATAATGAAATCCCTTTTGTAATAGATGAGTTTTCGTCCGAAACCCTGTTACTTCGACAGAGATTGTCCAGTTTGTAAACGAAGTGCATCCACTTTTTCCCGTAACCCTCTCAACTTTTTAGCACATGGTATGTGGGTGAAATTATGAAACCATGCCAAGTTTCAACCTTTTCAGAGTTCATTTGCAGTGCTTGTCAAATTCAGGGTCATTTAGCTCAAAATAAATCATGAAATGCTTGAAAAATAGCAAATGAAGTCAGAAAAGGGTTGAAAATTGATGATGTGGCTTTGAATTGTGCATATTGAATTCAGAAAAAGTATGGAGTTAAAATATGTTAAAAATAATGAAATCCCTTTTGTAATAGATGAGTTTTCGTCCGAAACCCTGTTACTTCGAAAGAGATTGTCCAGTTTGTAAACTAAGTGCATCCACTTTTTCCCGTAACCCTCTCAACTTTTTAGCACATGGTATGTGGGTGAAATTATGAAACCATGCGAAGTTTCAACCTTTTCAGAATTCATTTGCAGTGCTTGTCAAATTAAGGGTCATTTAGTTCAAAATAAATCAAGAAATGCATGAAAAATAGCAAATGAAGTCAGAAAAGGGTTGAAAATTGATGATGTGGCTTTGAATGGTGCATATTGAATGCAGAAAAAGTCTGGCGTTAAAATATGTAAAAAAAATGAAATCTCTTTTGTAATAGATGAGTTTTCGTTCGAAACCCTGTTACTTCGAAAGAGATTGTCCAGTTTGTAAACGAAGTGCATCCACTTTTTCCCGTAACCCTCTCACCTTTTTAGCACATGGTATGTGGGTGAAATTATGAAACCATGCCAAGTTTCAACCTTTTCAGAGTTCATTTGAAGTGCTTGTCAAATTCAGGGTCATTTAACTCAAAATAAATCATGAAATGCATGAAAAATAGCAAATGAAGTCAGAAAAGGGTTGAAAACTGATGATGTGGCTTTGAATGGTGCATATTGAATGCAGAAAAAGTCTGGCGTTAAAATATGTAAAAAAAATGAAATCCCTTTTGTAATAGATGAGTTTTCGTCCGAAACCCTCTTACTTCGAAAGAGATTGTCCAGATTGTACACGAAGTGCATCCATATTTTCCCGTAACCCTCTCAACTTTTTAGCACAAGGTATGTTGGTGAAATTATGAAACCATGCCAAGTTTCAACCTATTCAGAGTTCATTTGAAGTGCTTGTCAAATTCAGGGTCATTTAGATCAAAATAAATCATGAAATGCATGAAAAATAGCAAATGAAGTCAGAAAAGGGTTGAAAACTGATGATGTGGCTTTGCGTGGTGCATATTGAATGCAGAAAAAGTCTGGAGTTAAAATATGTTAAAAAATGAAATCCGTTATGTAATAGATGAATTTTCGTCCTAACCCTGGGACATCGTTCAAGGGAGCGCACATCCAACTTCGAAAGAGATTGTCCTGTTTGTATACGAAGTGCATCCAGTTTTTCCCGTAACCCTCTCAACTTTTTAGCACAGGGTATGTGGGTGAAATTATGAAACCATGGCAAGTTGCAACCTTTTTAGAGTTCATTTGCAGTGCTTGTCAAATTCAGGGTCATTTAGCTCAAAATAAATCATGAAATGCATGAAAAATAGCAAATGAAGTCAGAAAAAGGTTGAAAATTGATGATGTGGCTTTGAATGGTGCATATTGAATGCAGAAAAAGTCTGGAGTTAAAATATGTTAAAAAATGAAATCCCTTATGTAATAGATGAGTTTTCGTCCTAACCCTGGGACATCGTTCAAGGGAGCGCACATCCAACTTCGAAAGAGATTGTCCTGTTTGTATACGAAGTGCATCCAGTTTTTCCCGTAACCCTCTCAACTTTTTAGCACAGGGTATGTGGGTGAAATTATGAAACCATGGCAAGTTGCAACCTTTTCAGAGTTCATTTGCAGTGCTTGTCAAATTCAGGGTCATTTAGCTCAAAATAAATCATGAAATGCGTGAAAAAAAGCAAATGAAGTCAGAAAAAGGTTGAAAATTGATGATGTGGCTTTGAAGGTGCATATTGAATGCAGAAAAAGTCTGGAGTTAAAATATGTAAAAAAATGAAATCCCTTTTGTAATAGATGAGTTTTCGTCCGAAACCCTGTTGCTTCGAAAGAGATTGTCCAGTTTGTACACGAAGTGCATCTAGTTTTTCCTGTAACCCTCTCACCTTTTTAGCACATAGTATGTGGGTGAAATTATGAAAGCATGCCAAGTTTCAACCTTTTCAGAGTTCATTTGCAGTGCTTGTCAAATTCGGGGTCATTTAGCTCAAAATAAATCATGAAATGCTTGAAAAATAGCAAATGAGATCAGAACAGGGTTGAAAATTGATGATGTGGCTTTGAATGGTGCATATTGAATGCAGAAAAAGTCTGGAGTTAAAATATGTTAAAAAAATGAAATCCCTTTTGTAATAGATGAGTTTTCGTCCGAAACCCTGTTACTTCGAAAGAGATTATCCAGTTTGTACACGAAGTGCATCCAGTTTTTCCCGTAAACCTCTCAACTTTTTAGCACATGGTATCTGGGTGAAATTATGAAACCATGCCAAGTTTCAACCATTTCAGAGTTCATTTGCAGTGCTTGTCAAATTCAGGGTCATTTAGTTCAAAATAAATCATGAAATGCATGAAAAATAGCAAATGAAGTCAGAAAAGGGTTGAAAATTGATGATGTGGCTTTGAATGGTGCATATCGAATGCAGAAAAAGTCTGGAGTTAAAATATGTAAAAAAATGAAATCCCTTTTGTAATAGATGAGTTTTCGTCCGAAACCCTGTTACTTCGAAAGAGATTGTCCAGTTTGTACACGAAGTGCATCCACTTTTTCCCGTAACCCTCTCAACTTTTTAGCACATGGTATGTGGGTGAAATTATGAAACCATGCCAAGTTTCAACCTTTTCAGAATTCATTTGCAGTGCTTGTCAAATTCAGGGTCATTTAGTTCAAAATAAATCATGAAATGCATGAAAAATAGCAAATGAAGTCAGAAAAGGGTTGAAAATTGATGATGTGGCTTTGAATGGTGCATATTGAATGCAGAAAAAGTATGGAGTTAAAATATGTTAAAAATAATGAAATCCCTTTTGTAATAGATGAGTTTTCGTCCGAAACCCTGTTACTTCGAAAGAGATTGTCCTGTTTGTAAACGAAGTGCATCCACTTTTTCCCGTAACCCTCTCAACTTTTTAGCACATGGTATGTGGGTGAAATTATGAAACCATGCCAAGTTTCAACCTTTTCAGAGTTCATTTGCAGTGCTTGTCAAATTCAGGGTCATTTAGCTCAAAATAAATCATGAAATGCTTGAAAAATAGCAAATGAAGTCAGAAAAGGGTTGAAAATTGATGATGTGGCTTTGAATTGTGCATATTGAATTCAGAAAAAGTATGGAGTTAAAATATGTTAAAAATAATGAAATCCCTTTTGTAATAGATGAGTTTTCGTCCGAAACCCTGTTACTTCGAAAGAGATTGTCCAGTTTGTAAACGAAGTGCATCCACTTTTTCCCGTAACCCTCTCGACTTTTTAGCACATGGTATGTGGGTGAAATTATGAAACAATGCCAAGTTTCAACCTTTTCAGAGTTCATTTGCAGTGCTTGTCAAATTCAGGGTCATTTAGCTCAAAATAAATCATGAAATGCTTGAAAAATAGCAAATGAAGTCAGAAAAGGGTTGAAAATTGATGATGTGGCTTTGAATGGTGCATATTGAATTCAGAAAAAGTATGGAGTTAAAATATGTTAAAAATAATGAAATCCCTTTTGTAATAGATGAGTTTTCGTCCGAAACCCTGTTACTTCGAAAGAGATTGTCCTGTTTGTAAACGAAGTGCATCCACTTTTTCCCGTAACCCTCTCAACTTTTTAGCACATGGTATGTGGGTGAAATTATGAAACCATGCCAAGTTTCAACCTTTTCAGAGTTCATTTGCAGTGCTTGTCAAATTCAGGGTCATTTAGCTCAAAATAAATCATGAAATGCTTGAAAAATAGCAAATGAAGTCAGAAAAGGGTTGAAAATTGATGATGTGGCTTTGAATTGTGCATATTGAATTCAGAAAAAGTATGGAGTTAAAATATGTTAAAAATAATGAAATCCCTTTTGTAATAGATGAGTTTTCGTCCGAAACCCTGTTACTTCGAAAGAGATTGTCCAGTTTGTAAACTAAGTGCATCCACTTTTTCCCGTAACCCTCTCAACTTTTTAGCACATGGTATGTGGGTGAAATTATGAAACCATGCGAAGTTTCAACCTTTTCAGAATTCATTTGCAGTGCTTGTCAAATTAAGGGTCATTTAGTTCAAAATAAATCATGAAATGCATGAAAAATAGCAAATGAAGTCAGAAAAGGGTTGAAAATTGATGATGTGGCTTTGAATGGTGCATATTGAATGCAGAAAAAGTCTGGCGTTAAAATATGTAAAAAAAATGAATTCTCTTTTGTAATAGATGAGTTTTCTTCCGAAACCCTGTTACTTCGAAAGAGATTGTCCAGTTTGTAAACGAAGTGCATCCACTTTTTCCCGTAACCCTCTCACCTTTTTAGCACATGGTATGTGGGTGAAATTATGAAACCATGCCAAGTTTCAACCTTTTCAGAGTTCATTTGAAGTGCTTGTCAAATTCAGGGTCATTTAACTCAAAATAAATCATGAAATGCATGAAAAATAGCAAATGAAGTCAGAAAAGGGTTGAAAACTGATGATGTGGCTTTGCGTGGTGCATATTGAATGCAGAAAAAGTCTGGAGTTAAAATATGTTAAAAAATGAAATCCGTTATGTAATAGATGAATTTTCGTCCTAACCCTGGGACATCGTTCAAGGGAGCGCACATCCAACTTCGAAAGAGATTGTCCTGTTTGTATACGAAGTGCATCCAGTTTTTCCCGTAACCCTCTCAACTTTTTAGCACAGGGTATGTGGGTGAAATTATGAAACCATGGCAAGTTGCAACCTTTTTAGAGTTCATTTGCAGTGCTTGTCAAATTCAGGGTCATTTAGCTCAAAATAAATCATGAAATGCATGAAAAATAGCAAATGAAGTCAGAAAAAGGTTGAAAATTGATGATGTGGCTTTGAATGGTGCATATTGAATGCAGAAAAAGTCTGGAGTTAAAATATGTTAAAAAATGAAATCCCTTATGTAATAGATGAGTTTTCGTCCTAACCCTGGGACATCGTTCAAGGGAGCGCACATCCAACTTCGAAAGAGATTGTCCTGTTTGTATACGAAGTGCATCCAGTTTTTCCCGTAACCCTCTCAACTTTTTAGCACAGGGTATGTGGGTGAAATTATGAAACCATGGCAAGTTGCAACCTTTTCAGAGTTCATTTGCAGTGCTTGTCAAATTCAGGGTCATTTAGCTCAAAATAAATCATGAAATGCGTGAAAAAAAGCAAATGAAGTCAGAAAAAGGTTGAAAATTGATGATGTGGCTTTGAAGGTGCATATTGAATGCAGAAAAAGTCTGGAGTTAAAATATGTAAAAAAATGAAATCCCTTTTGTAATAGATGAGTTTTCGTCCGAAACCCTGTTGCTTCGAAAGAGATTGTCCAGTTTGTACACGAAGTGCATCTAGTTTTTCCTGTAACCCTCTCACCTTTTTAGCACATAGTATGTGGGTGAAATTATGAAAGCATGCCAAGTTTCAACCTTTTCAGAGTTTATTTGCAGTGCTTGTCAAATTCGGGGTCATTTAGCTCAAAATAAATCATGAAATGCTTGAAAAATAGCAAATGAGATCAGAACAGGGTTGAAAATTGATGATGTGGCTTTGAATGGTGCATATTGAATGCAGAAAAAGTCTGGAGTTAAAATATGTTAAAAAAATGAAATCCCTTTTGTAATAGATGAGTTTTCGTCCGAAACCCTGTTACTTCGAAAGAGATTATCCAGTTTGTACACGAAGTGCATCCAGTTTTTCCCGTAAACCTCTCAACTTTTTAGCACATGGTATCTGGGTGAAATTATGAAACCATGCCAAGTTTCAACCATTTCAGAGTTCATTTGCAGTGCTTGTCAAATTCAGGGTCATTTAGTTCAAAATAAATCATGAAATGCATGAAAAATAGCAAATGAAGTCAGAAAAGGGTTGAAAATTGATGATGTGGCTTTGAATGGTGCATATCGAATGCAGAAAAAGTCTGGAGTTAAAATATGTAAAAAAATGAAATCCCTTTTGTAATAGATGAGTTTTCGTCCGAAACCCTGTTACTTCGAAAGAGATTGTCCAGTTTGTACACGAAGTGCATCCACTTTTTCCCGTAACCCTCTCAACTTTTTAGCACATGGTATGTGGGTGAAATTATGAAACCATGCCAAGTTTCAACCTTTTCAGAATTCATTTGCAGTGCTTGTCAAATTCAGGGTCATTTAGTTCAAAATAAATCATGAAATGCATGAAAAATAGCAAATGAAGTCAGAAAAGGGTTGAAAATTGATGATGTGGCTTTGAATGGTGCATATTGAATGCAGAAAAAGTATGGAGTTAAAATATGTTAAAAATAATGAAATCCCTTTTGTAATAGATGAGTTTTCGTCCGAAACCCTGTTACTTCGAAAGAGATTGTCCTGTTTGTAAACGAAGTGCATCCACTTTTTCCCGTAACCCTCTCAACTTTTTAGCACATGGTATGTGGGTGAAATTATGAAACCATGCCAAGTTTCAACCTTTTCAGAGTTCATTTGCAGTGCTTGTCAAATTCAGGGTCATTTAGCTCAAAATAAATCATGAAATGCTTGAAAAATAGCAAATGAAGTCAGAAAAGGGTTGAAAATTGATGATGTGGCTTTGAATTGTGCATATTGAATTCAGAAAAAGTATGGAGTTAAAATATGTTAAAAATAATGAAATCCCTTTTGTAATAGATGAGTTTTCGTCCGAAACCCTGTTACTTCGAAAGAGATTGTCCAGTTTGTAAACGAAGTGCATCCACTTTTTCCCGTAACCCTCTCGACTTTTTAGCACATGGTATGTGGGTGAAATTATGAAACAATGCCAAGTTTCAACCTTTTCAGAGTTCATTTGCAGTGCTTGTCAAATTCAGGGTCATTTAGCTCAAAATAAATCATGAAATGCTTGAAAAATAGCAAATGAAGTCAGAAAAGGGTTGAAAATTGATGATGTGGCTTTGAATGGTGCATATTGAATTCAGAAAAAGTATGGAGTTAAAATATGTTAAAAATAATGAAATCCCTTTTGTAATAGATGAGTTTTCGTCCGAAACCCTGTTACTTCGAAAGAGATTGTCCTGTTTGTAAACGAAGTGCATCCACTTTTTCCCGTAACCCTCTCAACTTTTTAGCACATGGTATGTGGGTGAAATTATGAAACCATGCCAAGTTTCAACCTTTTCAGAGTTCATTTGCAGTGCTTGTCAAATTCAGGGTCATTTAGCTCAAAATAAATCATGAAATGCTTGAAAAATAGCAAATGAAGTCAGAAAAGGGTTGAAAATTGATGATGTGGCTTTGAATTGTGCATATTGAATTCAGAAAAAGTATGGAGTTAAAATATGTTAAAAATAATGAAATCCCTTTTGTAATAGATGAGTTTTCGTCCGAAACCCTGTTACTTCGAAAGAGATTGTCCAGTTTGTAAACTAAGTGCATCCACTTTTTCCCGTAACCCTCTCAACTTTTTAGCACATGGTATGTGGGTGAAATTATGAAACCATGCGAAGTTTCAACCTTTTCAGAATTCATTTGCAGTGCTTGTCAAATTAAGGGTCATTTAGTTCAAAATAAATCATGAAATGCATGAAAAATAGCAAATGAAGTCAGAAAAGGGTTGAAAATTGATGATGTGGCTTTGAATGGTGCATATTGAATGCAGAAAAAGTCTGGCGTTAAAATATGTAAAAAAAATGAATTCTCTTTTGTAATAGATGAGTTTTCTTCCGAAACCCTGTTACTTCGAAAGAGATTGTCCAGTTTGTAAACGAAGTGCATCCACTTTTTCCCGTAACCCTCTCACCTTTTTAGCACATGGTATGTGGGTGAAATTATGAAACCATGCCAAGTTTCAACCTTTTCAGAGTTCATTTGAAGTGCTTGTCAAATTCAGGGTCATTTAACTCAAAATAAATCATGAAATGCATGAAAAATAGCAAATGAAGTCAGAAAAGGGTTGAAAACTGATGATGTGGCTTTGCGTGGTGCATATTGAATGCAGAAAAAGTCTGGAGTTAAAATATGTTAAAAAATGAAATCCCTTATGTAATAGATGAGTTTTCGTCCTAACCCTAGGACATCGTTCAAGGGAGCGCACATCCAACTTCGTAAGAGATTGTCCTGTTTGTAGACGAAGTGCATCCAGTTTTTCCCGTAACCCTCTCAACTTTTTAGCACAGGGTATGTGGGTGAAATTATGAAACCATGGCAAGTTGCAACCTTTTCAGAGTTCATTTGCAGTGCTTGTCAAATTCAGGGTCATTTAGCTCAAAATAAATCATGAAATGCATGAAAAATAGCAAATGAAGTCAGAAAAAGGTTGAAAATTGATGATGTGGCTTTGAATGGTGCATATTGAATGCAGAAAAAGTCTGGAGTTAAAATATGTAAAAAAATGAAATCCCTTTTGTAATAGATGAGTTTTCGTTCGAAACCCTGTTGCTTCGAAAGAGATTGTCCAGTTTGTACACGAAGTGCATCTAGTTTTTCCTGTAACCCTCTCACCTTTTTAGCACATAGTATGTGGGTGAAATTATGAAAGCATGCCAAGTTTCAACCTTTTCAGAGTTCATTTGCAGTGCTTGTCAAATTCAGGGTCATTTAGCTCAAAATAAATCATGAAATGCTTGAAAAATAGCAAATGAGATCAGAACAGGGTTGAAAATTGATGATGTGGCTTTGAATGGTGCATATTGAATGCAGAAAAAGTCTGGAGTTAAAATATGTTAAAAAAATGAAATCCCTTTTGTAATAGATGAGTTTTCGTCCGAAACCCTGTTACTTCGAAAGAGATTATCCAGTTTGTACACGAAGTACATCCAGTTTTTCCCGTAAACCTCTCAACTTTTTAGCACATGGTATCTGGGTGAAATTATGAAACCATGCCAAGTTTCAACCTTTTCAGAGTTCATTTGCAGTGCTTGTCAAATTCAGGGTCATTTAGCTCAAAATAAATCATGAAATGCTTGAAAAATAGCAAATGAGATCAGAACAGGGTTGAAAATTGATGATGTGGCTTTGAATGGTGCATATTGAATTCAGAAAAAGTATGGAGTTAAAATATGTTAAAAATAATGAAATCCCTTTTGTAATAGATGAGTTTTCGTCCGAAACCCTGTTACATCAAAAGAGATTGTCCAGTTTGTAAACGACGTGCATCCACTTTTTCCCGTAACCCTCTCAACTTTTTAGCACATGGTATGTGGGTGAAATTATGAAACCATGCCAAGTTTCAACCTTTTCAGAGTTCATTTGCAGTGCTTGTTAAATTCAGGGTCATTTAGCTCAAAATAAATCATGAAATGCTTGAAAAATAGCAAATCAAGTCAGAAAAGGGTTGAAAATTGATGATGTGGCTTTGAATTGTGCATATTGAATTCAGAAAAAGTATGGAGTTAAAATATGTTAAAAATAATGAAATCCCTTTTGTAATAGATGAGTTTTCGTCCGAAACCCAGTTACTTCGAAAGAGATTGTCCAGTTTGTAAACTAAGTGCATCCACTTTTTCCCGTAACCCTCTCAACTTTTTAGCACATGGTATGTGGGTGAAATTATGAAACCATGCGAAGTTTCAACCTTTTCAGAATTCATTTGCAGTGCTTGTCAAATTAAGGGTGATTTAGTTCAAAATAAATCATGAAATGCATGAAAAATAGCAAATGAAGTCAGAAAAGGGTTGAAAATTGATGATGTGGCTTTGAATGGTGCATATTGAATGCAGAAAAAGTCAGGCGTTAAAATATGTAAAAAAAATGAAATCTCTTTTGTAATAGATGAGTTTTCGTCCAAAACCCTGTTACTTCGAAAGAGATTGTCCAGTTTGTAAACGAAGTGCATCCACTTTTTCCCGTAACCCTCTCACCTTTTTAGCACATGGTATGTGGGTGAAATTATGAAACCATGCCAAGTTTCAACCTTTTCAGAGTTCATTTGAAGTGCTTGTCAAATTCAGGGTCATTTAGCTCAAAATAAATCATGAAATGCATGAAAAATAGCAAATGAAGTCAGAAAAGGGTTGAAAACTGATGATGTGGCTTTGCGTGGTGCATATTGAATGCAGAAAAAGTCTGGAGTTAAAATATGTTAAAAAATGAAATCCCTTATGTAATAGATGAGTTTTCGTCCTAACCCTGGGACATCGTTCAAGGGAGCGCACATCCAACTTCGAAAGAGATTGTCCTGTTTGTATACGAAGTGCATCCAGTTTTTCCCGTAACCCTCTCAACTTTTTAGCACAGGGTATGTGGGTGAAATTATGAAACCATGGCAAGTTGCAACCTTTTCAGAGTTCATTTGCAGTGCTTGTCAAATTCAGGGTCATTTAGCTCAAAATAAATCATGAAATGCATGAAAAATAGCAAATGAAGTCAGAAAAAGGTTGAAAATTGATGATGTGGCTTTGAATGGTGCATATTGAATGCAGAAAAAGTCTGGAGTTAAAATATGTAAAAAAATGAAATCCCTTTTGTAATAGATGAGTTTTCGTCCGAAACCCTGTTGCTTCGAAAGAGATTGTCCAGTTTGTACACGAAGTGCATCTAGTTTTTCCTGTAACCCTCTCACCTTTTTAGCACATAGTATGTGGGTGAAATTATGAAAGCATGCCAAGTTTCAACCTTTTCAGAGTTCATTTGCAGTGCTTGTCAAATTCAGGGTCATTTAGCTCAAAATAAATCATGAAATGCTTGATAAATAGCAAATGAGATCAGAACAGGGTTGAAAATTGATGATGTGGCTTTGAATGGTGCATATTGAATGCAGAAAAAGTTTGGAGTTAAAATATGTAAAAATAATGAAATCCCTTTTGTAATAGATGAGTTTTCGTCCGAAACCCTGTTACTTCGAAAGAGATTATCCAGTTTGTACACGAAGTGCATCCAGTTTTTCCCGTAAACCTCTCAACTTTTTAGCACATGGTATCTGGGTGAAATTATGAAACCATGCCAAGTTTCAACCTTTTCAGAGTTCATTTGCAGTGCTTGTCAAATTCAGGGTCATTTAGCTCAAAATAAATCATGAAATGCTTGAAAAATAGCAAATGAGATCAGAACAGGGTTGAAAATTGATGATGTGGCTTTGAATGGTGCATATTGAATTCAGAAAAAGTATGGAGTTAAAATATGTTAAAAATAATGAAATCCCTTTTGTAATATATGAGCTTTCGTCCGAAACCCTGTTACTTCGAAAGAGATTGTCCAGTTTGTAAACGACGTGCATCCACTTTTTCCCGTAACCCTCTCAACTTTTTAGCACATGGTATGTGGGTGAAATTATGAAACCATGCCAAGTTTCAACCTTTTCAGAGTTCATTTGCAGTGCTTGTCAAATTCAGGGTCATTTAGCTCAAAATAAATCATGAAATGCTTGAAAAATAGCAAATGAAGTCAGAAAAGGGTTGAAAATTGATGATGTGGCTTTGAATTGTGCATATTGAATTCAGAAAAAGTATGGAGTTAAAATATGTTAAAAATAATGAAATCCCTTTTGTAATAGATGAGTTTTCGTCCGAAACCCAGTTACTTCGAAAGAGATTGTCCAGTTTGTAAACTAAGTGCATCCACTTTTTCCCGTAACCCTCTCAACTTTTTAGCACATGGTATGTGTGTGAAATTATGAAACCATGCGAAGTTTCAACCTTTTCAGAATTCATTTGCAGTGCTTGTCAAATTAAGGGTGATTTAGTTCAAAATAAATCATGAAATGCATGAAAAATAGCAAATGAAGTCAGAAAAGGGTTGAAAATTGATGATGTGGCTTTGAATGGTGCATATTGAATGCAGAAAAAGTCTGGCGTTAAAATATGTAAAAAAAATGAAATCTCTTTTGTAATAGATGAGTTTTCGTCCAAAACCGTGTTACTTCGAAAGAGATTGTCCAGTTTGTAAACGAAGTGCATCCACTTTTTCCCGTAACCCTCTCACCTTTTTAGCACATGGTATGTGGGTGAAATTATGAAACCATGCCAAGTTTCAACCTTTTCAGAGTTCATTTGAAGTGCTTGTCAAATTCAGGGTCATTTAGCTCAAAATAAATCATGAAATGCATGAAAAATAGCAAATGAAGTCAGAAAAGGGTTGAAAACTGATGATGTGGCTTTGCGTGGTGCATATTGAATGCAGAAAAAGTCTGGAGTTAAAATATGTTAAAAAATGAAATCCCTTATGTAATAGATGAGTTTTCGTCCTAACCCTGGGACATCGTTCAAGGGAGCGCACATCCAACTTCGAAAGAGATTGTCCTGTTTGTATACGAAGTGCATCCAGTTTTTCCCGTAACCCTCTCAACTTTTTAGCACAGGGTATGTGGGTGAAATTATGAAACCATGGCAAGTTGCAACCTTTTCAGAGTTCATTTGCAGTGCTTGTCAAATTCAGGGTCATTTAGCTCAAAATAAATCATGAAATGCATGAAAAATAGCAAATGAAGTCAGAAAAAGGTTGAAAATTGATGATGTGGCTTTGAATGGTGCATATTGAATGCAGAAAAAGTCTGGAGTTAAAATATGTAAAAAAATGAAATCCCTTTTGTAATAGATGAGTTTTCGTCCGAAACCCTGTTGCTTCGAAAGAGATTGTCCAGTTTGTACACGAAGTGCATCTAGTTTTTCCTGTAACCCTCTCACCTTTTTAGCACATAGTATGTGGGTGAAATTATGAAAGCATGCCAAGTTTCAACCTTTTCAGAGTTCATTTGCAGTGCTTGTCAAATTCAGGGTCATTTAGCTCAAAATAAATCATGAAATGCTTGATAAATAGCAAATGAGATCAGAACAGGGTTGAAAATTGATGATGTGGCTTTGAATGGTGCATATTGAATGCAGAAAAAGTTTGGAGTTAAAATATGTAAAAATAATGAAATCCCTTTTGTAATAGATGAGTTTTCGTCCGAAACCCTGTTACTTCGAAAGAGATTATCCAGTTTGTACACGAAGTGCATCCAGTTTTTCCCGTAAACCTCTCAACTTTTTAGCACATTGTATCTGGGTGAAATTATGAAACCATGCCAAGTTTCAACCTTTTCAGAGTTCATTTGCAGTGCTTGTCAAATTCAGGGTCATTTAGCTCAAAATAAATCATGAAATGCTTGAAAAATAGCAAATGAGATCAGAACAGGGTTGAAAATTGATGATGTGGCTTTGAATGGTGCATATTGAATTCAGAAAAAGTATGGAGTTAAAATATGTTAAAAATAATGAAATCCCTTTTGTAATATATGAGTTTTCGTCCGAAACCCTGTTACTTCGAAAGAGATTGTCCAGTTTGTAAACGACGTGCATCCACTTTTTCCCGTAACCCTCTCAACTTTTTAGCACATGGTATGTGGGTGAAATTATGAAACCATGCGAAGTTTCAACCTTTTCAGAGTTCATTTGCAGTGCTTGTCAAATTCAGGGTCATTTAGCTCAAAATAAATCATGAAATGCTTGAAAAATAGCAAATGAAGTCAGAAAAGGGTTGAAAATTGATGATGTGGCTTTGAATTGTGCATATTGAATTCAGAAAAAGTATGGAGTTAAAATATGTTAAAAATAATGAAATCCCTTTTGTAATAGATGAGTTTTCGTCCGAAACCCAGTTACTTCGAAAGAGATTGTCCAGTTTGTAAACTAAGTGCATCCACTTTTTCCCGTAACCCTCTCAACTTTTTAGCACATGGTATGTGTGTGAAATTATGAAACCATGCGAAGTTTCAACCTTTTCAGAATTCATTTGCAGTGCTTGTCAAATTAAGGGTGATTTAGTTCAAAATAAATCATGAAATGCATGAAAAATAGCAAATGAAGTCAGAAAAGGGTTGAAAATTGATGATGTGGCTTTGAATGGTGCATATTGAATGCAGAAAAAGTCTGGCGTTAAAATATGTAAAAAAAATGAAATCTCTTTTGTAATAGATGAGTTTTCGTCCAAAACCGTGTTACTTCGAAAGAGATTGTCCAGTTTGTAAACGAAGTGCATCCACTTTTTCCCGTAACCCTCTCACCTTTTTAGCACATGGTATGTGGGTGAAATTATGAAACCATGCCAAGTTTCAACCTTTTCAGAGTTCATTTGAAGTGCTTGTCAAATTCAGGGTCATTTAGCTCAAAATAAATCATGAAATGCATGAAAAATAGCAAATGAAGTCAGAAAAGGGTTGAAAACTGATGATGTGGCTTTGCGTGGTGCATATTGAATGTAGAAAAAGTCTGGAGTTAAAATATGTAAAAAAAATGAAATCCCTTTTGTAATAGATGAGTTTTCGTCCGAAACCCTATTACTTCGAAAGAGATTGTCCAGATTGTACACGAAGTGCATCCATATTTTCACGTAACCCTCTCAACTTTTTAGCACATGGTATGTTGGTGAAATTATGAAACCATGCCAAGTTTCAACCTTTTCAGAGTTCATTTGCAGTGCTTGTCAAATTCAAGGTCATTTAGCTCAAAATAAATCATGAAAAATAGCAAATGAAGTCATTAAAGGGTTGAAAATTGATGATGTGGCTTTGAATGGTCATATTGAATGCAGAAAAAGTCTGGAGTTAAAATATGTTAAAAAAATGAAATCCCTTTTGTAATAGATGAGTTTTCGTCCGAAACCCTGTTACTTCGAAAGAGATTGTCCAGTTTGTAAACGAAGTGCATCCAGTTTTTCCTGTAACCCTCTCAACTTTTTAGCACAAGGTATGTGGGTGAAATTATGAAACCATGCCAAGTTTCAACCTTTTCAGAGTTCATTTGTAGTGCTTGTCAAATTCAGGGTTATTTAGCTCAAAATAAATCATGAAATGTATGAAATATAGCAAATGAAGTCAGAAAAGGTTTGAAAATTGATGATGTGGCTTTGAATGGTGCATATTGAATGCAGAAAAAGTCTGGAGTTAAAATATGTAAAAAAATGAAATCCCTTTTGTAATAGATGAGTTTTCGACCGAAACCCTGTTACATCGAAAGAGATTGTCCAGTTTGTAAACGAAGTGCATCCACTTTTTCCCGTAACCCTCTCAACTTTTTAGCACATGGTATGTGGGTGAAATTATGAAACCATGCCAAGTTTCAACCTTTTCAGAGTTCATTTGCAGTGCTTGTCAAATTCAGGGTCATTTAGTTCAAAATAAATCATGAAATGCATGAAAAATAGCAAATGAAGTCGGAAAAGGGTTGAAAATTGATGATGTGGCTTTGAATGGTGCATATTTAATGCAGAAAAAGTCTGGAGTTAAAATATGTAAAAAAATGAAATCCCTTTTGTAATAGATGAGTTTTCGTCCCAAACCCTGTTACTTCGAAAGAGATTGTCCAGTTTGTACACGAAGTGCGTCCAGTTTTTCCCGTAACCCTCTCAACTTTTTAGCACAGGGTATGTGGGTGAAATTATGAAACCATGCCAAGTTTCAACCTTTTCAGAGTTCATTTGCAGTGCTTGTCAAATTCAGGGTCATTTAGCTCAAAATAAATCATGAAATGCATGAAAAATAGCAAATACAGTCAGAAAAGGGTTGAAAACTGATGATGTGGCTTTGCGTGGTGCATATTGAATGCAGAAAAAGTCTGGAGTTAAAATATGTTAAAAAAATGAAATCCCTTATATAATAGATGAGTTTTCGTCCTAACCCTGGGACATCGTTCATAGGGAGCGCACATCCAACTTCGAAAGAGATTGTCCAGTTTGTACACGAAGTGCATCTAGTTTTTCCCGTAACCCTCTCAACTTTTTAGCACAGGGTATGTGGGTGAAATTATGAAACCATGCCAAGTTTCAACCTTTTCAGAGTTCATTTGCAGTGCTTGTCAAATTCAGGGTCATTTAGCTCAAAATAAATCATGAAATGCATGAAAAATAGCAAATGAAGTCAGAAAAGGGTTGAAAACTGATGATGTGGCTTTGCGTGGTGCATATTGAATGCAGAAAAAGTCTGGAGTTAAAATATGTAAAAAAAATGAATTCCCTTTTGTAATAGATGAGTTTTCGTCCGAAACCCTGTTACTTCGAAAGAGATTGTCCAATTTGTATACGAAGTGCATCTGGTTTTTCCCGTAGCCCTCTCAAGTTTTTAGCAGAGGGTATGTGGGTGAAATTATGAAACCATGCCAAGTTTGAACCTTTTCAGAGTTCATTTGCAGAGCTTGTCAAATTCAGGGTTATATAGCTCAAAATAAATCATGAAATGTATGAAAAATAGCAAATGAAGTCAGAAAAGCATTGAAAATTGATGATGTGGCTTTGAATAGTGCATATTGAATGCATAAAAAATCTGGAGTTAAAATATGTTAAAAATAATGAAATCCCTTTGGTAATAGATGAGTTTTCGTCCGAAACCCTGTTACATCGAAAGAGATTGTCCAATTTGTATACGAAGTGCATCCAGTTGTTCCCGTAACCCTCTCAAATTTTTAGCACATGGTATGTGGGAGAAATTATGAAACCATGCCAAGTTTCAACCTTTTCAGAGTTCATTTGCAGTGCTTGTCAAATTCAGGGTCATTTAGCTCAAAATAAATCATGAAATGCATGAAAAATAGCAAATGAAGTCAGAAAAGGTTTGAAAATTGATGATGTGGCTTTGAATGGTGCATATTCAATGCAGAAAAAGTCTGGAGTTAAAATATGTAAAAAAAAAGGAAATCCCTTTTGTAATAGATGAGTTTTCGTCCGTAACCCTGTTACTTCGAAAGAGATTGTCCAGTTTGTAAACTAAGTGCATCCACTTTTTCCCGTACCCCTCTCAACTTTTTAGCACATGGTATGTGGGTGAAATTATGAAACCATGCCAAGTTTCAACCTTTTCAGAATTCATTTGCAGTGCTTGTCAAATTCAGGGTCATTTAGTTCAAAATAAATCATGAAATGCATGAAAAATAGCAAATGAAGTCAGAAAAGGGTTGAAAATTGATGATGTGGCTTTGAATGGTGCATATTGAATGCAGAAAAAGTCTGGAGTTAAAATATGTAAAAAAAATGAAATCCCTTTTGTAATAGATGAGTTTTCGTCCAAAACCCTGTTACATCGAAAGAGATTGTCCAGTTTGTAAACGAAGTGCATCCTCTTTTTCCCGTAACCCCCTCAACTTTTTAGCACATGGTACGTGGGTGAAATTATGAAACCATGCCAAGTTTCAACCTTTTCAGAGTTCATTTGCAGTGCTTGTCAAATTCAGGGTCATTAAGCTCAAAATAAATCATGAAATGCTTGAAAAATAGCAAATGAAGTCAGAAAAGGGTTGAAAATTGATGATGTGGCTTTGAATGGTGCATATTGAATTCAGAAAAAGTATGGAGTTAAAATATGTTAAAAATAATGAAATCCCTTTTGTAATAGATGAGTTTTCGTCCGAAACCTTGTTACTTCGAAAGAGATTGTCCAGTTTGTAAACTAAGTGCATCCACTTTTTCCCGTAACCCTCTCAACTTTTTAGCACATGGTATGTGGGCGAAATTATGAAACCATGCCAAGTTTCAACCTTTTCAGAATTCATTTGCAGTGCTTGTCAAATTCAGTGTCATTTAGTTCAAAATAAATCATGAAATGCATGAAAAATAGCAAATGAAGTCAGAAAAGGGTTGAAATTGATGATGGGGCTTTGAATGGTGCATATTGAATGCAGAAAAAGTCTGGAGTTAAAATATGTAAAAAAAATGAAATCTCTTTTGTAATAGATGAGTTTTTGTCCGAAACCCTGTTACTTCGAAAGAGATTGTCCAGTTTGTAAACGAAGTGCATCCACTTTTTCCCGTAACCCTCTCACCTTTTTAGCACATGGTATGTGGGTGAAATTATGAAACCATGCCAAGTTTCAACCTTTTCAGAGTTCATTTGCAGTGCTTGTCAAATTCAGGGTCATTTAGCTCAAAATAAATCATGAAATGCATGAAAAATAGCAATTGAAGTCAGAAAAGGGTTGAAAACTGATGATGTGGCTTTGCGTGGTGCATATTGAATGCAGAAAAAGTCTGGAGTTAAAATATGTTAAAAAAATGAAATCCCTTATGTAATAGATGAGTTTTCGTCCTAACCCTGGGACATCGTTCATAGGGAGCGCACATCCAACTTCGAAAGAGATTGTCCTGTTTGTACACGAAGTGCATCCAGTTTTTCCCGTAACCCTCTCAACTTTTTAGCACAGGGTATGTGGGTGAAATTGTGAAACCATGGCAAGTTTCAACCTTTTCAGAGTTCATTTGCAGTGCTTGTCAAATTCAGGGTCATTTAGCTCAAAATAAATCATGAAATGCTTGAAAAATAGCAAATGAGATCAGAAGAGGGTTAAAAATTTATGATGTGGCTTTGAATGGTGCATATTGAATGCAGAAAAAGTCTGGAGATAAAATATGTTAATAAAATGAAATCCCTTTTGTAATAGATGAGTTTTCGTCCGAAACCCTGTTACTTCGAAAGAGATTATCCAGTTTGTACACGAAGTGCATCCAGTTTTTCCCGTAAACCTCTCAACTTTTTAGCACATGGTATCAGGGTGAAATTATGAAACCATGCCAAGTTTCAACCTTTTCAGAGTTCATTTGCAGTGCTTGTCAAATTCAGGGTCATTTAGTTCAAAATAAATCATGAAATGCATGAAAAATAGCAAATGAAGTCAGAAATGGGTTGAAAATTGATGATGTGGCTTTGAATGGTGCATATTGAATGCAGAAAAAGTCTGGAGTTAAAATATATAAAAAAATGAAATCCCTTTTGTAATAGATGAGTTTTCGTCCGAAACCCTGTTACTTCGAAAGAGATTGTTCAGTTTGTACACGAAGTGCATCCAGTTTTTCCCGTAACCCTCTCAACTTTTTAGCACATGGTATGTGGGTGAAATTATGAAACCATGCCAAGTTTCAACCTTTTCAGAGTTCATTTGCAGTGCTTGACAAATTCATGGTCATTTAGCTCAAAATAAATCATGAAATGCATGAAAAATAGCAAATGAAGTCAGAAAAGGGTTGAAAACTGATGATGTCGCTTTGCGTGGTGCATATTGAATGCAAAAAAAGTCTGGAGTTAAAATATGTTAAAAAAATGAAATCCCTTATGTAATAGATGAGTTTTCGTCCGAAACACTGTTACTTCGAAAGAGATTGTCCAGTTTGTACACAAAGTGCATCCAGTTTTTCCCGTAACCCTCTCAAGTTTTTAGCACAGGGTATGTGGGTGAAATTATGAAACCATGCCAAGTTTCAACCTTTTCAGAGTTCATTTGCAGTGCTTGTCAAATTCAGGGTCATTTAGCTCAAAATAAATCATGAAATGCTTGAAAAATAGCAAATGAAGTCAGAAAAGGGTTGAAAATTGATGATGTGGCTTTGAATGGTGCATATTGAATGCAGAAAAAGTCTGGAGTTAAAATATGTTAAAATAATGAAATACCTTTTGTAATAGATGAGTTTTCGTCCGAAACCCTATTACTTCGAAAGAGATTGTCCAGTTTGTACACAAAGTGCATCCAGTTTTTCCCGTAACCCTCTCAGCTTTTTAGCACACGGTATGTGTGTAAAATTATGAAACCATGCCAAGTTTCAACCTTTTCAGAGTTCATTTGCAGTGCTTGTCAAATTCAGGGTCATTTAGCTCAAAATAAATCTTGAAATGCATGAAAAATAGCAAATGAAGTCAGAAAAGGTTTCAAAATTGATGATGTGGCTTTGAATGGTGCATATTGAATGCAGAAAAAGCCTAGAGTTAAAATTTGTTAAAAAAATGAAATCCCGTTTGTAATAGATGAGTTTTCGTCCGAAACCCTGTTACTTCGAAAGAGATTGTCCAGTTTGTAAACTAAGTGCATCCACTTTTTACCGTAACCCTCTCAACTTTTTAGCACATGGTATGTGGGTGAAATTATGAAACCATGCCAAGTTTCAACCTTTTCAGAATTCATTTGTAGTGCTTGTCAAATTCAGGGTCATTTAGTTCAAAATAAATCATGAAATGCATGAAAAATAGCAAATGAAGTCAGAAAAGGGTTGAAAATTGATGACGTGGCTTTGAATGGTGCATATTGAATGCAGAAAAAGTCTGGAGTTAAAATATGTAAAAAAAATGAAATCCCTTTTGTAATAGATGAGTTTTCGTCCGAAACCCTGTTACTTCGAAAGAGATTGTCCAGTTTGTAAACGAAGTGCATCCACTTTTTCCCGTAACCCTCTCAACTTTTTAGCACATGGTATGTGGGTGAAATTATGAAACCATGCCAAGTTTCAACCTTTTCAGAGTTCATTTGCAGTGCTTGTCAAATTCAGGGTCATTTAGCTCAAAATAAATCATGAAATGCTGGAAAAATGGCAAATGAAGTCAAAAAAGGGTTGAAAATTGATGATGTGGCTTTGAATGGTGCATATTGAATTCAGAAAAAGTATGGAGTTAAAATATGTTAAAAATAATGAAATCCCTTTTGTAATAGATGAGTTTTCGTCCGAAACCCTGTTACTTCGAAAGAGATTGTCCAGTTTGTAAACGAAGTGCATCCAGTTTTTCCCGTAACCCTCTCAACTTTTTAGCACAGGGTATGTGGGTGAAATTATGAAACCATGCCAAGTTTCAACCTTTTCAGTGTTCATTTGCAGTGCTTGACAAATTCAGGGTCATTTAGCTCAAAATAAATCATGAAATGCATGAAAAATAGCAAATGAAGTCAGAAAAGGGTTGAAAATTGATGATATGGCTTTAAATGGTGCATATTGAATGCAGAAAAAGTCTGGAGTTAAAATATGTAAAAAAAGGAAATCCCTTTTGTAATAGATGAGTTTTTGTCCGAAACCCTGTTACTTCGAAAGAGATTGTCCAGTTTGTAAACTAAGTGCATCCACTTTTTCCCGTAACCCTCTCAACTTTTTAGCACATGGTATGTGGGTGAAATTATGAAACCATGCCAAGTTTCAACCTTTTGAGAATTCATTTGTAGTGCTTGTCAAATTCAGGGTCATTTAGTTCAAAATAAATCATGAAATGCATGAAAAATAGCAAATGAAGTCACAAAAGGGTTGAAAATTGATGATGTGGCTTTGAATGGTGCATATTGAATGCAGAAAACGTCTGGAGTTAAAATATGCAAAAAAAATGAAATCCCTTTTGTAATAGATGAGTTTTCGTCCGAAACCCTGTTACTTCGAAAGAGATTGTCCAGTTTGTAAACGAAGTGCATCCACTTTTTCCCGTAACCCTCTCAACTTTTTAGCACATGGTATGTGGGTGAAATTATGAAACCATGCCAAGTTTCAACCTTTTCAGAGTTCATTTGCAGTGCTTGTCAAATTCAGGGTCATTTAGCTCAAAATAAATCATGAAATGCTTGAAAAATAGCAAATGAAGTCAAAAAAGGGTTGAAAATTGATGATGTGGCTTTGAATGGTGCATATTGAATACAGAAAAAGTATGGAGTTAAAATATGTTAAACATAATGAAATCCCTTTTGTAATAGATGAGTTTTCGTCCGAAACCCTGTTACTTCGAAAGAGATTGTCCAGTTTGTAAGCGAAGTGCATCCAGTTTTTCCCGTAACTCTCTCAACTTTTTAGCACAGGGTATGTGGGTGAAATTATGAAACCATGCCAAGTTTCAACCTTTTCAGTGTTCATTTGCAGTGCTTGACAAATTCAGGGTCATTTAGCTCAAAATAAATCATGAAATGCATGAAAAATAGCAAATGAAGTCAGAAAAGGGTTGGAAATTGATGATGTGGCTTTAAATGGTGCATATTGAATGCAGAAAAAGTCTGGAGTTAAAATACGTAAAAAAAGGAAATCCCTTTTGTAATAGATGAGTTTTCGTCCGAAACCCTGTTACTTCGAAAGAGATTGTCCAGTTTGTAAACTAAGTGCATCCACTTTTTCCCGTAACCCTCTCAACTTTTTAGCACATGGTATGTGGGTGAAATTATGAAACCATGCCAAGTTTCAACCTTTTCAGAATTCATTTGCAGTGGTTGTCAAATTCAGGGTCATTTAGTTCAAAATAAATCATGAAATGCATGAAAAATAGCAAATGAAGTCAGAAAAGGGTTGAAAATTGATGATGTGGCTTTGAATGGTGCATATTGAATGCAGAAAAAGTCTGGAGTTAAAATATGTAAAAAAAATGAAATCCCTTTTGTAATAGATGAGTTTTCGTCCGAAACCCTGTTACTTCGAAAGAGATTGTCCAGTTTGTAAACGAAGTGCATCCACTTTTTCCCGTAACCCTCTCAACTTTTTAGCACATGGTATGTGGGTGAAATTATGAAACCATGCCAAGTTTCAACCTTTTCAGAGTTCATTTGCAGTGCTTGTCAAATTCAGGGTCATTTAGCTCAAAATAAATCATGAAATGCTTGAAAAATAGCAAATGAAGTCAAAAAAGGGTTGAAAATTGATGATGTGGCTTTGAATGGTGCATATTGAATTCAGAAAAAGTATGGAGTTAAAATATGTTAAAAATAATGAAATCCCTTTTGTAATAGATGAGTTTTCGTCCGAAACCCTGTTACTTCGAAAGAGATTGTCCAGTTTGTAAACTAAGTGCATCCACTTTTTCCCGTAACCCTCTCAACTTTTTAGCACATGGTATGTGGGTGAAATTATGAAACCATGCCAAGTTTCAACCTTTTCAGAATTCATTTGCAGTGCTTGTCAAATTCAGGGTCATTTAGTTCAAAATAAATCATGAAATGCATGAAAAATAGCAAATGAAGTCAGAAAAGGGTTGAAAATTGATGATCTGGCTTTGAATGGTGCATATGGAATGCAGAAAAAGTCTGGAGTTAAAATATGTAAAAAAAATGAAATCTCTTTTGTAGTAGATGAGTT
This sequence comes from Elymus sibiricus, assembly GCA_039707655.1. Lineage (NCBI taxonomy): Eukaryota > Viridiplantae > Streptophyta > Magnoliopsida > Poales > Poaceae > Elymus > Elymus sibiricus. The sequence goes on from CM077667.1 coordinate 54,253,004, forward strand.
TTCGTCCGAAACCCTGTTACTTCGAAAGAGATTGTCCAGTTTGTAAACGAAGTGCATCCACTTTTTCCCGTAACCCTCTCACCTTTTTAGCACATGGTATGTGGGTGAAATTATGAAACCATGCCAAGTTTCAACCTTTTCAGAGTTCATTTGCAGTGCTTGTCAAATTCAGGGTCATTTAGCTCAAAATAAATCATGAAATGCATGAAAAATAGCAAATGAAGTCAGAAAAGGGTTGAAAACTGATGATGTGGCTTTGCGTGGTGCATATTGAATGCAAATAAAGTCTGGAGTTAAAATATGTTAAAAAAATGAAATCCCTTATGTAATAGATGACTTTTCGTCCTAACCCTGGGATATCGTTCATAGGGAGCGCACATCCAACTTCGAAAGAGATTGTCTAGTTTGTACTCGAAGTGCATCCAGTTTTTCCCGTAACCCTCTCAACTTTTTAGCACATGGTATGTGGGTGAAATTATGAAACCATGCCAAGTTTCAACCATTTCAGAGTTCATTTGCAGTGCTTGTCAAATTCAGGGTCATTTAGCTCAAAATAAATCATGAAATGCATGAAAAATAGCAAATGAAGTCAGAAAAGGGTTGAAAACTGATGATGTGGCTTTGCGTGGTGCATATTGAATGTAGAAAAAGTCTGGAGTTAAAATATGTAAAAAAAATGAAATCCCTTTTGTAATAGATGAGTTTTCGTCCGAAACCCTATTACTTCGAAAGAGATTGTCCAGATTCTACACGAAGTGCATCCATATTTCCCCGTAACCCTCTCAACTTTTTAGCACATGGTATGTTGGTGAAATTATGAAACCATGCCAAGTTTCAACCTTTTTAGAGTTCATTTGCAGTGCTTGTCAAATTCAGGGTCATTTAGCTCAAAATAAATCATGAAATGCATGAAAAATAGCAAATGAAGTCAGAAAAGGGTTGAAAATTGATGATGTGGCTTTGAATGGTGAATATTGAATGCAGAAAAAGTCTGGAGTTAAAATATGTTAAAAAAATGAAATCCCTTTTGTAATAGATGAGTTTTCTTCCGAAACCCTGTTACTTCGAAAGAGATTGTCCAGTTTGTAAACGAAGTGCATCCGGTTTTTCCCGTAGCCCTCTCAACTTTTTAGCAGAGGGTATGTGGGTGAAATTATGAAACCATGCCAAGTTTCAACCTTTTTAGAGTTCATTTGCAGTGCTTGTCAAATTCAGGGTTATTTAGCTCAAAATAAATCATGAAATGTATGAAAAATAGCAAATGAAGTCAGAAAAGGGTTGAAAATTGATGATGTGGCTTTGAATAGTGCATATTTAATGCATAAAAAATCTGGAGTTAAAATATGTTAAAAATAATGAAATCCCTTTGGTAATAGATGAGTTTTCGTCTGAAACCCTGTTACTTCGAAAGAGATTGTCCAGTTTGTAAACTAAGTGCATCCAGTTTTTCCCGTAACCCTCTCATATTTTTAGCACATGGTATGTGGGACAAATTATGAAACCATGCCAAGTTTCAACCTTTTCAGAGTTCATTTGTAGTGCTTGTCAAATTCAGGGTCATTTAGCTCAAAATAAATCATGAAATGCATGAAAAATAGCAAATGAAGTCAGAAAAGGTTTGAAAATTGATGATGTGGCTTTGAATGGTGCATATTGAATGCAGAAAAAGTCTGGAGTTAAAATATGTAAAAAAAATGAAATCCCTTTCGTAATAGATGAGTTTTCGTCCGAAACCCTGTTACTTCGAAAGAGATTGTCCAGTTTGTAAACGAAGTGCATCCACTTTTTCCCGTAACCCTCTCAACTTTTTAGCACATGGTATGTGGGAGAAATTATGAAACCATGCCAAGTTTCAACCTTTTCAGAGTTCATTTGCAGTGCTTGACAAATTCAGGGTCATTTAGCTCAAAATAAATCATGAAATGCATGAAAAATAGCAAATGAAGTCAGAAAAGGGTTGAAAACTGATGATGCGGCTTTGCATGGTGCATATTGAATGCAGAAAAGTTCTGGACTTAAAATATGTTAAAAAATTCAAATCCCTAATGTAATAGATGAATTTTCGTCCGAAACCCTGTTACTTAGAAAGAGATTGTTCAGTTTGTACTCGAAGTGCATCCAGTTTTTCCCGTAACCCTCTCAACTTTTTAGCACATGGTATGTGGGTGAAATTATGAAACCATGCCAAGTTTCAACCTTTTCAGAGTTCATTTGCAGTGCTTGTCAAATTCAGGGTCATTTAGCTCAAAATAAATCATGAAATGCATGAAAAATAGCAAATGAAGTCAGAAAAGGGTTGAAAACTGATGATGTGGCTTTGCGTGGTGCATATTGAATGTAGAAAAAGTCTGGAGTTAAAATATGTAAAAAAAATGAAATCCCTTTTGTAATAGATGAGTTTTCGTCCGAAACCCTATTACTTCGAAAGAGATTGTCCAGATTGTACAAGAAGTGCATCCATATTTTCCCGTAACCCTCTCAACTTTTTAGCACATGGTATGTTGGTGAAATTATGAAACCATGCCAAGTTTCAACCTTTTCAGAGTTCATTTGCAGTGCTTGTCAAATTCAGGGTCATTTAGCTCAAAATAAATCATGAAAAATAGCAAATGAAGTCAGAAAAGGGTTGAAAATTGATGATGTGGCTTTGAATGGTGCATATTGAATGCAGAAAAAGTCTGGAGTTAAAATATGTTAAAAAAATGAAATCCCTTTTGTAATAGATTAGTTTTCGTCCGAAACCCTGTTACTTCGAAAGAGATTGTCCAGTTTGTAAACGAAGTGCATCCGGTTTTTCCCATAGCCCTCTCAACTTTTTAGCACAGGGTATGTGGGTGAAATTATGAAACCATGCCAAGTTTCAACATTTTCAGAGTTCATTTGCAGTGCTTGTCAAATTTAGGGTTATTTAGCTCAAAATAAATCATGAAATGTATGAAAAATAGCAAATGAAGTCAGAAAAGGGTTGAAAATTGATGATGTGGCTTTGAATAGTGCATATTTAATGCATATAAAATCTGGAGTTAAAATATGTTAAAAATAATGAAATCCCTTTGGTAATAGATGAGTTTTCGTCATAAACCCTGTTACTTCGAAAGAGATTGTCCAGTTTGTATACGAAGTGCATCCAGTTTTTCCCGTAACCCTCTCAAATTTTTAGCACATGGTATGTGGGTGAAATTATGAAACCATGCCAAGTTTCAACCTTTTCAGAGTTCATTTGCAGTGCTTGTCAAATTCAGGGTCATTTAGCACAAAATAAATCATGAAATGCATGAAAAATAGCAAATGAAGTCAGAAAAGGTTTGAAAATTGATGATGTGGCTTTGAATGGTGCATATTGAATGCAGAAAAAGTCTAGAGTTAAAATATGTAAAAAAATGAAATCCCTTTTGTAATAGATGAGTTTTCGTCCGAAACCCTGTTACTTCGAAAGAGATTGTCCAGTTTGTAAACGAAGTGCATCCATATTTTCCCGTAACCCTCTCAACTTTTTAGCACATGGTATGTTGGTGAAATTATGAAACCATGCCAAGTTTCAACCTTTTCAGAGTTCATTTGCAGTGCTTGTCAAATTCAGGGTCATTTAGCTCAAAATAAATCATGAAATGCATGAAAAATAGCAAATGAAGTCAGAAAAGGGTTGAAAATTGATGATGTGGCTTTGAATGGTGCATATTAAATGCAGAAAAAGTCTGGAGTTAAAATATGTTAAAAAATGAAATCCCTTTTGTAATAGACGAGTTTTCGTCCGAAACCCTGTTACTTCGAAATAGATTGTCCAGTTTGTAAACGAAGTGCATCCGGTTTTTCCCGTAGCCCTCTCAACTTTTTAGCAGAGGGTATGTGGGTGAAATTATGAAACCATGCCAAGTTTCAACCTTTTTAGATTTCATTTGCAGTGCTTGTCAAATTCAGGGTTATTTAGCTCAAAATAAATCATGAAATGTATGAAAAATAGCAAATGAAGTCAGAAAAGGGTTGAAAATTGATGATGTGGCTTTGAATAGTGCTTATTTAATGCATAAAAAATCTGGAGTTAAAATATGTTAACAATAATGAAATCCCTTTGGTAATAGATGAGTTTTCGTCTGAAACCCTGTTACTTCGAAAGAGATTGTCCAGTTTGTAAACTAAGTGCATCCAGTTTTTCCCGTAACCCTCTCAAATTTTTAGCACATGGTATGTGGGAGAAATTATGAAACCATGCCAAGTTTCAACCTTTTCAGAGTTCATTTGCAGTGCTTGTCAAATTCAGGGTCATTTAGCTCAAAATAAATCATGAAATGCATGAAAAATAGCAAATGAAGTCAGAAAAGGTTTGAAAATTGATGATGTGGCTTTGAATGGTGCATATTGAATGCAGAAAAAGTCTGGAGTTAAAATATGTAAAAAAAATGAAATCCCTTTTGTAATAGATGAGTTTTCGTCCGAAACCCTGTTACTTCGAAAGAGATTGTCCAGTTTGTAAACGAAGTGCATCCACTTTTTCCCGTAACCCTCTCAACTTTTTAGCACATGGTATGTGGGTGAAATTATGAAACCATGCCAAGTTTCAACCTTTTCAGAGTTCATTTGCAGTGCTTGACATATTCAGGGCCATTTAGCTCAAAATAAATCATGAAATGCATGAAAAATAGCAAATGAAGTCAGAAAAGGGTTGAAAACTGATGATGCGGCTTTGCATGGTGCATATTGAATGCAGAAAAGTTCTGGACTTAAAATATGTTAAAAAATTCAAATCCCTAATGTAATAGATGAATTTTCGTCCGAAACCCAGTTACTTAGAAAGAGATTGTTCAGTTTGTACTCGAAGTGCATCCAGTTTTTCCCGTAACCCTCTCAACTTTTTAGCACATGGTATGTGGGTGAAATTATGAAACCATGCCAAGTTTCAACCTTTTCAGAGTTCATTTGCAGTGCTTGTCAAATTCAGGGTCATTTAGCTCAAAATAAATCATGAAAAATAGCAAATGAAGTCAGAAAAGGGTTGAAAATTGATGATGTGGCTTTGAATGGTGCATATTGAATGCAGAAAAAGTCTGGAGTTAAAATATGTTAAAAAAATGAAATCCCTTTTGTAATAGATTAGTTTTCGTCCGAAACCCTGTTACTTCGAAAGAGATTGTCCAGTTTGTAAACGAAGTGCATCCGGTTTTTCCCATAGCCCTCTCAACTTTTTAGCACAGGGTATGTGGGTGAAATTATGAAACCATGCCAAGTTTCAACCTTTTCAGAGTTCATTTGCAGTGCTTGTCAAATTCAGGGTTATTTAGCTCAAAATAAATCATGAAATGTATGAAAAATAGCAAATGAAGTCAGAAAAGGGTTGAAAATTGATGATGTGGCTTTGAATAGTGCATATTTAATGCATATAAAATCTGGAGTTAAAATATGTTAAAAATAATGAAATCCCTTTGGTAATGGATGAGTTTTCGTCCGAAACCCTGTTACTTCGAAAGAGATTGTCCAGTTTGTATACGAAGTGCATCCAGTTTTTCCCGTAACCCTCTCAAATTTTTAGCACATGGTATGTGGGTGAAATTATGAAACCATGCCAAGTTTCAACCTTTTCAGAGTTCATTTGCAGTGCTTGTCAAATTCAGGGTCATTTAGCACAAAATAAATCATGAAATGCATGAAAAATAGCAAATGAAGTCAGAAAAGGTTTGAAAATTGATGATGTGGCTTTGAATGGTGCATATTGAATGCAGAAAAAGTCTGGAGTTAAAATATGTAAAAAAATGAAATCCCTTTTGTAATAGATGAGTTTTCGTCCGAAACCCTGTTACTTCGAAAGAGATTGTCCAGTTTGTAAACGAAGTGCATCCACTTTTTCCAGTAACCCTCTCAACTTTTTAGCACATGGTATGTGGGTGAAATTAAGAAACCATGCCAAGTTTCAACCTTTTCAGAGTTCATTTGCAGTGCTTATCAAATTCAGGGTCATTTAGTTCAAAATAAATCATGAAATGCATGAAAAATAGCAAATGAAGTCGGAAAGGGTTGAAAATTGATGATGTGGCTTTGAATGGTGCATATTGAATGCAGAAAAAGTCTGGAGTTAAAATATGTAAAAAAAATGAAATCCCTTTTGTAATAGATGAGTTTTCGTCCGAAACCCTGTTACTTCGAAAGAGATTGTCCAGTTTGTACACGAAGTGCATCCAGTTTTTCCCGTAACCCTCTCAACTTTTTAGCACATGGTATGTGGGTGAAATTATGAAACCATGCCAAGTTTCAACCTTTTCAGAGTTCATTTGCAGTGCTTGTCAAATTCAGGGTCATTTAGCTCAAAATAAATCATGAAATGCATGAAAAATAGCAAATGAACTCAGAAAAGGGTTGAAAACTGATGATGTGGCTTTGCGTGGTGCATATTGAATGCAGAAAAAGTCTGGAATTAAAATATGTTAAAAAATTCAAATCCCTTATGTAATAGATGAATTTTCGTCCTAACCCTGGGACATCGTTCATAGGGAGCGCACATCCAACTTCGAAAGAGATTGTCCAGTTTGTACACGAAGTGCATCCAGTTTTTCCCGTAACCCTCTCAACTTTTTAGCACAGGGTATGTGGGTGAAATTATGAAACCATGCCAAGTTTCAACCTTTTCAGAGTTCATTTGCAGTGCTTGTCAAATTCAGGGTCATTTAGCTCAAAATAAATCATGAAATGCATGAAAAATAGCAAATGAACTCAGAAAAGGGTTGAAAACTGATGATGTGGCTTTGCGTCGTGCATATTGAATGCAGAAAAAGTCTGGACTTAAAATATATTAAAAAATTCAAATCCCTTATGTAATAGATGAATTTTCGTCCGAAACCCTGTTACTTCGAAAGAGATTGTCCAGTTTGTACTCGAAGTGCATCCAGTTTTTCCCGTAACCCTCTCAACTTTTTAGCACATGGTATGTGGGTGAAATTATGAAACCATGCCAAGTTTCAACCTTTTCAGAGTTCATTTGCAGTGCTTGTCAAATTCAGGGTCATTTAGCTCAAAATAAATCATGAAATGCATGAAAAATAGCAAATGAAGTCAGAAAAGGGTTGAAAACTGATGATGTGGCTTTGCGTGGTGCATATTGAATGTAGAAAAAGTCTGGAGTTAAAATATGTAAAAAAAATGAAATCCCTTTTGTAATAGATGAGTTTTCGTCCGAAACCCTATTACTTCGAAAGAGATTGTCCAGATTGTACACGAAGTGCATCCATATTTTCCCGTAACCCTCTCAACTTTTTAGCACATGGTATGTTGGTGAAAATATGAAACCATGCCAAGTTTCAACATTTTCAGAGTTCATTTGCAGTGCTTGTCAAATTCAGGGTAATTTAGCTCAAAATAAATCATGAAATGCATGAAAAATAGCAAATGAAGTCAGAAAAGGGTTGAAAACTGATGATGTGGCTTGGCGTGTTGCATATTGAATGCAGAAAAAGTCTGGAGTTAAAATATGTAAAAAAAAGGAAATCCCTTTTGTAATAGATGAGTTTTCGTCCGAAACCCTGTTACATCGAAAGAGATTGTCCAGTTTGTAAACGAAATGCATCCAGTTTTTCCCGTAACCCTCTCAACTTTTTAGCACATGGTATGTGGGTGAAATTATGAAACCACGCCAAGTTTCAACCTTTTCAGAATTCATTTGCAGTGCTTGTCAAATTCAGGGTCATTTAGCTCAAAATAAATCATGAAATACAAGAAAATTAGCAAATGAAGTCAGAAAAGGGTTGAAAACTGATGATGTGGCTTTGCGTGGTGCATATGGAATGTAGAAAAAGTTTGGAGTTAAAATATGTAAAAAAAATGAAATCCCTTTTGTAATAGATGAGTTTTCGTCCGAAACCCTCTTACTTCGAAAGAGATTGTCCAGATTGTACACGAAGTGCATCCATATTTTCCCGTAACCCTCTCAACTTTTTAGCACAAGGTATGTTGGTGAAATTATGAAACCATGCCAAGTTTCAACCTTTTCAGAGTTCATTTGCAGTGCTTGTCAAATTCAGGGTCATTTAGCTCAAAATAAATCATGAAATGCATGAAAAATAGCAAATGAAGTCAGAAAAGGGTTGAAAACTGATGATGTGGCTTTGCGTCGTGCATATTGAATGCAGAAAAAGTCTGGACTTAAAATATGTTAAAAAATTCAAATCCCTTATGTAATAGATGAATTTTCGTCCGAAACCCTGTTACTTCGAAAGAGATTGTCCAGTTTGTACTCGAAGTGCATCCAGTTTTTCCCGTAACCCTCTCAACTTTTTAGCACATGGTATGTGGGTGAAATTATGAAACCATGCCAAGTTTCAACCTTTTCAGAGTTCATTTGCAGTGCTCGTCAAATTCAGGGTCATTTAGCTCAAAATAAATCATGAAATGCATGAAAAATAGCAAATGAAGTCAGAAAAGGGTTGAAAACTGATGATGTGGCTTTGCGTGGTGCATATTGAATGTAGAAAAAGTCTGGAGTTAAAATATGTAAAAAAAATGAAATCCCTTTTGTAATAGATGAGTTTTCGTCCGAAACCCTATTACTTCGAAAGAGATTGTCCAGATTGTACACGAAGTGCATCCATATTTTCCCGTAACCCTCTCAACTTTTTAGCACATGGTATGTTGGTGAAAATATGAAACCATGCCAAGTTTCAACATTTTCAGAGTTCATTTGCAGTGCTTGTCAAATTCAGGGTAATTTAGCTCAAAATAAATCATGAAATGCATGAAAAATAGCAAATGAAGTCAGAAAAGGGTTGAAAACTGATGATGTGGCTTGGCGTGGTGCATATTGAATGCAGAAAAAGTCTGGAGTTAAAATATGTAAAAAAAAGGAAATCCCTTTTGTAATAGATGAGTTTTCGTCCGAAACCCTGTTACTTCGAAAGAGATTGTCCAGTTTGTAAACGAAATGCATCCAGTTTTTCCCGTAACCCTCTCAACTTTTTAGCACATGGTATGTGGGTGAAATTATGAAACCACGCCAAGTTTCAACCTTTTCAGAATTCATTTGCAGTGCTTGTCAAATTCAGGGTCATTTAGCTCAAAATAAATCATGAAATACAAGAAAATTAGCAAATGAAGTCAGAAAAGGGTTGAAAACTGATGATGTGGCTTTGCGTGGTGCATATGGAATGTAGAAAAAGTTTGGAGTTAAAATATGTAAAAAAAATGAAATCCCTTTTGTAATAGATGAGTTTTCGTCCGAAACCCTCTTACTTCGAAAGAGATTGTCCAGATTGTACACGAAGTGCATCCATATTTTCCCGTAACCCTCTCAACTTTTTAGCACAAGGTATGTTGGTGAAATTATGAAACCATGCCAAGTTTCAACCTTTTCAGAGTTCATTTGCAGTGCTTGTCAAATTCAGGGTCATTTAGCTCAAAATAAATCATGAAATGCATGAAAAATAGCAAATGAAGTCAGAAAAGGGTTGAAAACTGATGATGTGGCTTTGCGTCGTGCATATTGAATGCAGAAAAAGTCTGGACTTAAAATATGTTAAAAAATTCAAATCCCTTATGTAATAGATGAATTTTCGTCCGAAACCCTGTTACTTCGAAAGAGATTGTCCAGTTTGTACTCGAAGTGCATCCAGTTTTTCCCGTAACCCTCTCAACTTTTTAGCACATGGTATGTGGGTGAAATTATGAAACCATGCCAAGTTTCAACCTTTTCAGAGTTCATTTGCAGTGCTCGTCAAATTCAGGGTCATTTAGCTCAAAATAAATCATGAAATGCATGAAAAATAGCAAATGAAGTCAGAAAAGGGTTGAAAACTGATGATGTGGCTTTGCGTGGTGCATATTGAATGTAGAAAAAGTCTGGAGTTAAAATATGTAAAAAAAATGAAATCCCTTTTGTAATAGATGAGTTTTCGTCCGAAACCCTATTACTTCGAAAGAGATTGTCCAGATTGTACACGAAGTGCATCCATATTTTCCCGTAACCCTCTCAACTTTTTAGCACATGGTATGTTGGTGAAAATATGAAACCATGCCAAGTTTCAACATTTTCAGAGTTCATTTGCAGTGCTTGTCAAATTCAGGGTCATTTAGCTCAAAATAAATCATGAAATGCATGAAAAATAGCAAATGAAGTCAGAAAAGGGTTGAAAACTGATGATGTGGCTTGGCGTGGTGCATATTGAATGCAGAAAAAGTCTGGAGTTAAAATATGTAAAAAAAAGGAAATCCCTTTTGTAATAGATGAGTTTTCGTCCGAAACCCTGTTACTTCGAAAGAGATTGTCCAGTTTGTAAACGAAATGCATCCAGTTTTTCCCGTAACCCTCTCAACTTTTTAGCACATGGTATGTGGGTGAAATTATGAAACCATGCCAAGTTTCAACCTTTTCAGAATTCATTTGCAGTGCTTGTCAAATTCAGGGTCATTTAGCTCAAAATAAATCATGAACTACAAGAAAAATAGCAAATGAAGTCAGAAAAGGGTTGAAAACTGATGATGTGGCTTTGCGTGGTGCATATTGAATGTAGAAAAAGTCTGGAGTTAAAATATGTAAAAAAAATGAAATCCCTTTTGTAATAGATGAGTTTTCGTCCGAAACCCTCTTACTTCGAAAGATATTGTCCAGATTGTACACGAAGTGCATCCATATTTTCCCGTAACCCTCTCAACTTTTTAGCACAAGGTATGTTGGTGAAATTATGAAACCATGCCAAGTTTCAACCTTTTCAGAGTTCATTTGCAGTGCTTGTCAAATTCAGGGTCATTTAGCTCAAAATAAATCATGAAATGCATGAAAAATAGCAAATGAAGTCAGAAAAGGGTTGAAAACTGATGATGTGGCTTTGAATGGTGCATATTGAATGCAGAAAAAGTCTGGAGTTAAAATTTGTTAAAAAAATGAAATCCCTTTTGTAATAGATGAGTTTTCGTCCGAAACCCTGTTACTTCGAAAGAGATTGTCCAGTTTGTAAACGAAGTGCATCCGGTTTTTCCCGTAGCCCTCTCAACTTTTTAGCAGAGGGTATGTGGGTGAAATTATGAAACCATGCCAAGTTTCAACCTTTTCAGAGTTCATTTGCAGTGCTTGTCAAATTCAGGGTTATTTAGCTCAAAATAAATCTTGAAATGTATGAAAAATAGCAAATGAAGTCAGAAAAGGGTTGAAAATTGATGATGTGGCTTTGAATAGTGCATATTGAATGCATAAAAAATCTGGAGTTAAAATGTGTTAAAAATAATCTAATCCCTTTGGTAATAGATGAGTTTTCGTCCGAAACCCTGTTACTTCGAAAGAGATTGTCCAATTTGTATACGAAGTGCATCCAGTTTTTCCCGTAACCCTCTCAAATTTTTAGCACATGGTATGTGGGAGAAATTATGAAACCATGCCAAGTTTCAACCTTTTCAGAGTTCATTTGCAGTGCTTGTCAAATTCAGGGTCATTTAGCTCAAAATAAATCATGAAATGCATGAAAAATAGCAAATGAAGTCAGAAAAGGTTTGAAAATTGATGATGTGGCTTTGAATGGTGCATATTGAATGCAGAAAAGTCTGGAGTTAAAATATGTAAAAAAAAGGAAATCCCTTTTGTAATAGATGAGTTTTCGTCCGAAACCCTGTTACTTCGAAAGAGATTGTCCAGTTTGTAAACGAAGTGCATCCACTTTTTCCCGTAACCCTCTCAACTTTTTAGCACATGGTATGTGGGTGAAATTATGAAACCATGCCAAGTTTCAACCTTTTCAGAATTCATTTGCAGTGCTTGTCAAATTCAGGGTCATTTAGCTCAAAATAAATCATGAACTACAAGAAAAATAGCAAATGAAGTCAGAAAAGGGTTGAAAACTGATGATGTGGCTTTGCGTGGTGCATATTGAATGTAGAAAAAGTCTGGAGTTAAAATATGTAAAAAAAATGAAATCCCTTTTGTAATAGATGAGTTTTCGTCCGAAACCCTGTTACTTCGAAAGATATTGTCCAGATTGTACACGAAGTGCATCCATATTTTCCCGTAACCCTCTCAACTTTTTAGCACAAGGTATGTTGGTGAAATTATGAAACCATGCCAAGTTTCAACCTTTTCAGAGTTCATTTGCAGTGCTTGTCAAATTCAGGGTCATTTAGCTCAAAATAAATCATGAAATGCTTGAAAAATAGCAAATGAAGTCAGAAAAGGGTTGAAAATTGATGATGTGGCTTTGAATGGTGCATATTGAATGCAGAAAAAGTCTGGAGTTAAAATTTGTTAAAAAAATGAAATCCCTTTTGTAATAGATGAGTTTTCGTCCGAAACCCTGTTACTTCGAAAGAGATTGTCCAGTTTGTAAACGAAGTGCATCCGGTTTTTCCCGTAGCCCTCTCAACTTTTTAGCAGAGGGTATGTGGGTGAAATTATGAAACCATGCCAAGTTTCAACCTTTTCAGAGTTCATTTGCAGTGCTTGTCAAATTCAGGGTTATTTAGCTCAAAATAAATCTTGAAATGTATGAAAAATAGCAAATGAAGTCAGAAAAGGGTTGAAAATTGATGATGTGGCTTTGAATAGTGCATATTGAATGCATAAAAAATCTGGAGTTAAAATGTGTTAAAAATAATCTAATCCCTTTGGTAATAGATGAGTTTTCGTCCGAAACCCTGTTACTTCGAAAGAGATTGTCCAATTTGTATACGAAGTGCATCCAGTTTTTCCCGTAACCCTCTCAAATTTTTAGCACATGGTATGTGGGAGAAATTATGAAACCATGCCAAGTTTCAACCTTTTCAGAGTTCATTTGCAGTGCTTGTCAAATTCAGGGTCATTTAGCTCAAAATAAATCATGAAATGCATGAAAAATAGCAAATGAAGTCAGAAAAGGTTTGAAAATTGATGATGTGGCTTTGAATGGTGCATATTGAATGCAGAAAAGTCTGGAGTTAAAATATGTAAAAAAAAGGAAATCCCTTTTGTAATAGATGAGTTTTCGTCCGAAACCCTGTTACTTCGAAAGAGATTGTCCAGTTTGTAAACGAAGTGCATCCACTTTTTCCCGTAACCCTCTCAACTTTTTAGCACATGGTATGTGGGTGAAATTATGAAACCATGTCAAGTTTCAACCTTTTCAGAATTCATTTGCAGTGCTTGTCAAATTCAGGGTCATTTAGTTCAAAATAAATCATGAAATGCATGAAAAATTGCAAATGAAGTGAGAAAAGGGTTGAAAATTGATGATGTGGCTTTGAATGGTGCATATTGAATGCAGAAAAAGTCTGGAGTTAAAATACGTTAAAAAAATGAAATCCCTTTTGTAATAGATGAGTTTTCGTCCGAAACCCTGTTACTTCGAAAGAGATTGTCCAGTTTGTAAACGAAGTGCATCCACTTTTTCCCGTAACCCTCTCAACTTTTTAGCACATGGTATGTGGGTGTAATTATGAAACCATGCCAAGTTTCAACCTTTTCAGAGTTCATTTGCAGTGCTTGTGAAATTCAGGGTCATTTAGCTCAAAATAAATCATGAAATGCTTGAAAAATAGCAAATGAAGTCAGAAAAGGGTTGAAAATTGATGATGTGATTTTGAATGGTGCATATTGAATTCAGAAAAAGTATGGAGTTAAAATATGTTAAAATTAATGAAATCCCTTTTGTAATAGATGAGTTTTCGTCCGAAACCCTGTTACTTCGAAAGAGATTGTTCAGTTTGTACACAAAGTGCATCTAGTTTTTCCTGTAAACCTCTCAACTTTTTAGCACATGGTATGTGGGTGAAATTATTAAACCATGCCAAGTTTCAACCTTTTTAGAGTTCATTTGCAGTGCTTGTCAAATTCAGGGTCATTTAGTTCAAAATAAATCATGAAATGCATGAAAAATAGCAAATGAAGTCAGAAAAGGGTTGAAAATTGATGATGTGGCTTTGAATGGTGCATATTGAATGCAGAAAAAGTCTGGAGTTAAAATATTTAAAAAAATGAAATGCCTTTTGTAATAGAGGAGTTTTCGTCTGAAGCCCTGTTACTTCGAAAGAGATAGTCCAGTTTGTACATGAAGTGCATCCAGTTTTTCCCGTAACCATCTCAACTTTTTAGCACATGGTATGTGGGTGAAATTATGAAACCACTAGTACAAAACAGGGCTTTGGTCCACCCTGAAAAGCCCATTAGTCCCGGTTCACTCACGAACCGGGACCCATGGGAGCATCGGTCCGGTTCGTGAGGCCGGGGCGCCGGCCGGGCCTCGTCTGACCCCTTTGGTCCCGGTTCCAGACACGAACCGGGACCAATGCGCCTCGTGGGCCATTGGTCCCGGTTTGTGGCTGGAACCGGGACCAAATGGTGACGCTTTAGTCCCGGTTGGTAACACCAACCGGGACTAAAGGGGTTGAGGCTTTAGTCCCGGTTGGTGTTACCAACCGGGACTAAAGGTTGGACCTTTAGTCCCGGTTGGAGACACGAACCGGGACTATAGGGGTTCTCAAAGTTTTTTTTTCCTGTTTTTACATTTGTTTTCTGTTTTTAGTTTCTATTTTAAATTGCTTATATCTTTTAAGATATTTGATGTTTTGGAGTGATTCTTTTTGCATTAGATTCAAAATTTTGTCTAGTTTCTGTTTGTGCCATTAGTTTTCAAATTTGAATGGTTTTAAATTGAATTTGTTCAAATTTGCTTCAAACCCTAGATTGTGAATAACTTGAGTTTACAAAAAGTTTTTAATTTAATTCTTTTTACTCCTAGTCACGTGTTAGATTGTTGTCACAGTAAGTTTTATTTGGTTATTTTTAGAATAATTTAAATTAGGATTTTTAATTCAAACAATACTGTTTTGCTTATATAGTTGTTTTAGTCATTTAATTGTTGTTTTTTATTATTTTTAGTTAGTTCTTTCCGTAGATTTTAAAATGTTGTAGTATGGTGCATATTGAATGCACAAAAAGTCTGGAGTTGAAATAAGTTTAAAAAAATGAAATGCATTTGTAACAGACGAGTTTTCGTCCGAAACCTTGATAATTCGAATGAGATGGTCCAGTTTGTACACGAAGTGCATCCAATTTTTGCCGTAACCCTCTCAACTTTTTAGCACATGCTATGTGGGTGAAATGATGATACCATGCCAACTTTCAACCTTTTCAGAGTTCATTTGTAGTGCTTTTCAATTCCAGGGTCATTTAGCGCAAAAAAATCAGTAAATGCATGAAAAATAGCAAATGAAGTCAGAAAGGGTTGAAAAGTGATGGTGTGGCTTCGAATGGTGCACACACAAAAAGTCTGGAGTTGAAATAAGTTAAAAAAAATGAAATGTCTTTGTAACAGACGAGTTTTCGTCTGAAACCTTGATACTTCGAAGCCGACGGCCGCATACCTTTCTGACTTGGTTAACCTTAGCTGTGACTCTGGCTGGGACGGTGCTAGCAGATGTGTAGTCGACGGTATATGATTGGATGGACACCAACCCGGACTAAAGGGGTTCTGAAATTTTCAAACTCTACCCCCCCCCCCCCGTGGATCGCCTTTTTTAGTTTTGTAGAAAATAAACAAAAATGATAAAATCTTCAAAAATAAAATCCTTCGAGATGTAGTTAGGTTTTAGCGTCTAGTTGGTATAGAAATTTGGAAATATGAATTTTGACCTTTTTTGCAAAAAAACGAAAAAAAATGTAAAACGGCCATAACTTTTGCATACGATGTCGAAAAAAAAGGTTTAATATATAAAAAAAACTAGAGAAAAATTTGGACTCGATTTCACCCGGGTTTACCCGGTGAAGTTTTCTCAGATTCTCAAAATTCCAAAAGTAAAAAAAGTTTTTTCAAATCAAAAATAATAATTTAAATTATTTTAAAAATTAATTTTATTTAAAAAAAATAAATGATGTCACATTTGGATTCCTCACATTTTTATGATAATAATGGATATATTATTTGTCGAATTTTGATTTACAGATTTAAAGATATTAATTATGTCATATTAAAAGAATAAATGGCAAAAAAATGAATAAAATAATATTATTACTTATTTTATTTTCATTGAAATTCAATATTATTAGTACTTATTTTGTTTATTTTAATAATTGTTTAGAATTCAAAAAATTAAATCATGTGACATCAAGACCTAAGGGTTAACAGGATTGATAGCTTAAGATTGTCAGGAAAACAACAAGTGCAGACTTGGAAACTAGGGGAGATAGAACCTGAAAGTTAAGCGTGCTCGTGCTGGAGTAGTGAGAGGATGGGTGACCGGCCGGGAAGTTAGACGATTTGGAATGAGTGCTGATTAGAGACTCTAGAGATTAAATTCTGAAGCAGTGAGGAGGGATGATTAGAGATTAAATTGTCAAATAATTCAAAGATTTGAAATTCGGAATAAAACTTAAAAACAAATCAAAAAATAAATAAATTTTTTTAAAAAAATAATTCAAAAAAAAAATCAATTTTTTCCCCCCGGCAAGGCAGCCCCCGGCAAGGACCTTTAGTCCCGGTTGGTGTTACCAACCAGGACTAAAGGTGGAGCCTTTAGTCCCGGTTGGTAACACCAACCGGGACTAAAGGTCTTCTCTCCCCCGCCCCAGGCAGCGCCACGTGGAGGGCCTTTGGTCCCGGTTCGTATGCAAACCGGGACTAAAGGCCCTTACGAACCGGGACAAATGGCCCTTTTTCTACTAGTGAACCATGCCAAGTTTCAACCTTTTCAGAGTTCATTTGCAGTGCTTGTCAAATTTAGGGTCATTTAGCTCAAAATAAATCATGAAATGCATGAAAAATAGCAAATGAAGTCAGAAAATGGTTGAAAACTGATGATGTGGCTTGGCGTGGTGCATATTGAATGCAGAAAAAGTCTGGAGTTAAAATATGTAAAAAAATGAAATCCCTTTTGTAATAGACGAGTTTTCGTCCGAAACCCTGTTACATCGAAAGAGATTGTCCAGTTTGTACACGAAGTGCATCCAGTTTTTCCGTAACCATCTCAAATTTTTAGCACATGGTATGTGGGTGAAATTATGAAACCATGCCAAGTTTCAACCTTTTCAGAGTTCATTTGCAGTGCTTGTCAAATTCAGGATCATTTAGCTCAAAATAAATCATGAAATGCATGAAAAATAGCAAATGAAGTCAGAAAAGGGTTGAAAACTAATGATGTGGCTTGGCGTGGTGCATATTGAATGCAGAAAAAGTCTGGATTTAAAATATATTAAAAAAATGAAATCCCTTATGTAATAGATGAGTTTTCGTCCGAAACCTTGTTACTTCGAAAGAGATTGTCCAGTTTGTACACGAAGTGCATCCAGTTTTTCCCGTAACCCTCTCAACTTTTTAACACATGGTATGTGGGTGAAATTATGAAACCATGCCAAGTTTCAACCTTTTCAGAGTTCATTTGCAGTGGTTGTCAAATTCAGGGTCATTTAGCTCAAAATAAATCATGAAATGCTTGAAAAATAGCAAATGAAGTCAGAAAAGGGTTGAAAATTGATGATGTGGCTTTGAATGGTGCATATTGAATGCAGAAAAAGTCTGGAGTTAAAATATTTAAAAAAATGAAATGCCTTTTGTAATAGACGAGTTTTCGTCCGAAACCCTGTTACTTCGAAAGAGATTGTCCAGTTTGTACACGAAGTGCATCCAGTTTTCCCGTAACCATCTCAACTTTTTAGCACATGGTATGTGGGTGAAATTATGAAACCATGCCAAGTTTCAACCTTTTCAGAGTTCATTTGCAGTGCTTGTCAAATTCAGGGTCATTTAGCTCAAAATATATCATGAAATGCATGAAAAAAAGCAAATGAAGTCAGAAAAGGGTTGAAAACTGATGATGTGGCTTGGCGTGGTGCATATTGAATGCAGAAAAAGTCTGGAGTTAAAATATGTTAAAAAAATGAAATCCCAGATGTAATAGACGAGTTTTCGTTTGAAACCCTGTTACTTTGAAAGAGATTGTCCAGTTTGTACACGAAGTGCATCCAGTTTTTCCCGTAACCCTCTCAACTTTTTAGCACAGGGTATGTGGGTGAAATTATGAAACCATGCCAAGTTTCAACCTTTTCAGACTTCATTTGCAGTGCTTGTCAAATTCAGGGTCATTTAGCTCAAAATAAATCATGAAATGCATGAAAAATAGCAAATGAAGTCAGAAAAGGGTTGAAAACTGATGATGTGGCTTTGCGTGGTGCATATTGAATGCAGAAAAAGTCTGGACTTAAAATACATTAAAAAATTCAAATCACTTATGTAATAGATGAATTTTCGTCCGAAACCCTGTTACTTAGAAAGAGATTGTCCAGTTTGTACTCGAAGTGCATCCAGTTTTTCCCGTAACCCTCTCAACTTTTTAGCACATGGTATGTGGGTGAAATTATGAAACCATGCCAAGTTTCAACCTTTTCAGAGTTCATTTGCAGTGCTTGTCAAATTCAGGGTCATTTAGCTCAAAATAAATCATGAAATGCATGAAAAATAGCAAATGAAGTCAGAAAAGGGTTGAAAACTGATGATGTGGCTTTGCGTGGTGCATATTGAATGTAGAAAAAGTCTGGAGTTAAAATATGTAAAAAAATGAAATCCCTTTTGTAATAGATGAGTTTTCGTCCGAAACCCTATTACTTCGAAAGAGATTGTCCAGATTGTACACGAAGTGCATCCATATTTTCCCGTAACCCTCTCAACTGTTTAGCACATGGTATGTTGGTGAAATTATGAAACCATGCCAAGTTTCAACCTTTTCAGAGTTCATTTGCAGTGCTTGTCAAATTCAGGGTCATTTAGCTCAAAATAAATCATGAAATGCATGAAAAATAGCAAATGAAGTCAAAAAAGGGTTGAAAATTGATGATGTGGCTTTGAATGGTGCATATTGAATGCAGAAAAAGTCTGGAGTTAAAATACGTTAAAAAAATGAAATCCCTTTTGTAATAGATGAGTTTTCGTCCGAAACCCTGTTACTTCGAAAGAGATTGTCCAGTTTGTAAACGAAGTGCATCCGGTTTTTCCCGTAGCCATCTCAACTTTTTAGCAGAGGGTATGTGGGTGAAATTATGAAACCATGCCAAGTTTCAACCTTTTCATAGTTCATTTGCAGTGCTTGTCAAATTCAGGGTTATTTAGCTCAAAATAAATCATGAAATGTATGAAAAATAGCAAATGAAGTCAGAAAAGGGTTGAAAATTGATGATGTGGCTTTGAATAGTGCATATTGAATGCATAAAAAATCTGGAGTTAAAATATGTTAAAAATAATGAAATCCCTTTGGTAATAGATGAGTTTTCGTCCGAAACCCTGTTACTTCGAAAGAGGTTGTCAAATTTGTATACGAAGTGCCTCCAGTTTTTCCCGTAACCCTCTCAAATTTTTAGCACATGGTATGTGGGAGAAATTATGAAACCATACCAAGTTTCAACCTTTTCAGAGTTCATTTGCAGTGCTTGTCAAATTCAGGGTCATTTAGCTCAAAATAAATCATGAAATGCATGAAAAATAGCAAATGAAGTCAGAAAAGGGTTGAAAATTGATGATGTGGCTTTAAATGGTGCATATTGAATGCAGAAAAAGTCTGGAGTAAAAATATGTAAAAAAAAGGAAAACCCTTTTGTAATAGATGAGTTTTCGTCCGAAACCCTGTTACATCGAAAGAGATTGTCCAGTTTGTACACGAAGTGCATCCAGTTTTCCCGTAACCATCTCAACTTTTTAGCACATGGTATGTGGGTGAAATTATGAAACCATGCCAAGTTTCAACCTTTTCAGAGTTCATTTGCAGTGCTTGTCAAATTCAGGATCATTTAGCTCAAAATAAATCATGAAATGCATGAAAAATAGCAAATGAAGTCAGAAAAGGGTTGAAAACTAATGATGTGGCTTGGCGTGGTGCATATTGAATGCAGAAAAAGTCTGGATTTAAAATATATTAAAAAAATGAAATCCCTTATGTAATAGATGAGTTTTCGTCCGAAACCTTGTTACTTCGAAAGAGATTGTCCAGTTTGTACACGAAGTGCATCCAGTTTTTCCCGTAACCCTCTCAACTTTTTAACACATGGTATGTGGGTGAAATTATGAAACCATGCCAAGTTTCAACCTTTTCAGAGTTCATTTGCAGTGGTTGTCAAATTCAGGGTCATTTAGCTCAAAATAAATCATGAAATGCTTGAAAAATAGCAAATGAAGTCAGAAAAGGGTTGAAAATTGATGATGTGGCTTTGAATGGTGCATATCGAATGCAGAAAAAGTCTGGAGTTAAAATATTTAAAAAAATGAAATGCCTTTTGTAATAGACGAGTTTTCGTCCGAAACCCTGTTACTTCGAAAGAGATTGTCCAGTTTGTACACGAAGTGCATCCAGTTTTCCCGTAACCATCTCAACTTTTTAGCACATGGTATGTGGGTGAAATTATGAAACCATGCCAAGTTTCAACCTTTTCAGAGTTCATTTGCAGTGCTTGTCAAATTCAGGGTCATTTAGCTCAAAATATGTCATGAAATGCATGAAAAAAAGCAAATGAAGTCAGAAAAGGGTTGAAAACTGATGATGTGGCTTGGCGTGGTGCATATTGAATGCAGAAAAAGTCTGGAGTTAAAATATGTTAAAAAAATGAAATCCCAGATGTAATAGACGAGTTTTCGTTTGAAACCCTGTTACTTTGAAAGAGATTGTCCAGTTTGTACACGAAGTGCATCCAGTTTTTCCCGTAACCCTCTCAACTTTTTAGCACAGGGTATGTGGGTGAAATTATGAAACCATGCCAAGTTTCAACCTTTTCAGACTTCATTTGCAGTGCTTGTCAAATTCAGGGTCATTTAGATCAAAATAAATCATGAAATGGATGAAAAATAGCAAATGAAGTCAGAAAAGGGTTGAAAACTGATGATGTGGCTTTGCGTGGTGCATATTGAATGCAGAAAAAGTCTGGACTTAAAATACATTAAAAAATTCAAATCACTTATGTAATAGATGAATTTTCGTCCGAAACCCTGTTACTTAGAAAGAGATTGTCCAGTTTGTACTCGAAGTGCATCCAGTTTTTCCCGTAACCATCTCAACTTTTTAGCACATGGTATGTGGGTGAAATTATGAAACCATGCCAAGTTTCAACCTTTTCAGACTTCATTTGCAGTGCTTGTCAAATTCAGGGTCATTTAGCTCAAAATAAATCATGAAATGCATGAAAAATAGCAAATGAAGTCAGAAAAGGGTTGAAAACTGATGATGTGGCTTTGCGTGGTGCATATTGAATGTAGAAAAAGTCTGGAGTTAAAATATGTAAAAAAAATGAAATCCCTTTTGTAATAGATGAGTTTTCGTCCGAAACCCTATTACTTCGAAAGAGATTGTCCAGATTGTACACGAAGTGCATCCATATTTTCCCGTAACCCTCTCAACTTTTTAGCACATGGTATGTTGGTGAAATTATGAAACCATGCCAAGTTTCAACCTTTTCAGAGTTCATTTGCAGTGCTTGTCAAATTCAGGGTCATTTAGCTCAAAATAAATCATGAAATGCATGAAAAATAGCAAATGAAGTCAAAAAAGGGTTGAAAATTGATGATGTGGCTTTGAATGGTGCATATTGAATGCAGAAAAAGTCTGGAGTTAAAATATGTTAAAAAAATGAAATCCCTTTTGTAATAGATGAGTTTTCGTCCGAAACCCTGTTACTTCGAAAGAGATTGTCCAGTTTGTAAACGAAGTGCATCCGGTTTTTCCCGTAGCCATCTCAACTTTTTAGCAGAGGGTATGTGGGTGAAATTATGAAACCATGCCAAGTTTCAACCTTTTCATAGTTCATTTGCAGTGCTTGTCAAATTCAGGGTTATTTAGCTCAAAATAAATCATGAAATGTATGAAAAATAGCAAATGAAGTCAGAAAAGGGTTGAAAATTGATGATGTGGCTTTGAATAGTGCATATTGAATGCATAAAAAATCTGGAGTTAAAATATGTTAAAAATAATGAAATCCCTTTGGTAATAGATGAGTTTTCGTCCGAAACCCTGTTACTTCGAAAGAGATTGTCAAATTTGTATACGAAGTGCATCCAGTTTTTCCCGTAACCCTCTCAAATTTTTAGCACATGGTATGTGGGAGAAATTATGAAACCATGCCAAGTTTCAACCTTTTCAGAGTTCATTTGCAGTGCTTGTCAAATTCAGGGTCATTTAGCTCAAAATAAATCATGAAATGCATGAAAAATAGCAAATGAAGTCAGAAAAGGGTTGAAAATTGATGATGTGGCTTTAAATGGTGCATATTGAATGCAGAAAAAGTCTGGAGTTAAAATATGTAAAAAAAGGAAATCCCTTTTGTAATAGATGAGTTTTCGTCCGAAACCCTGTTACTTCGAAAGAGATTGTCCAGTTTGTATACGAAGTGCATCCACTTTTTCCCGTAACCCTCTCAACTTTTTAGCACATGGTATGTGGGTGAAATTATGAAACCATGCCAAGTTTCAACCTTTTCAGAATTCATTTGCAGTGCTTATCAAATTCAGGGTCATTTAGTTCAAAATAAATCATGAAATGCATGAAAAATAGCAAATGAAGTCAGAAAAGGGTTGAAAATTGATGATGTGGCTTTGACTGGTGCATATTGAATGCAGAAAAAGTCGGGAGTTAAAATATGTAAAAAAAATGAAATCCCTTTTGTAATAGATGAGTTTTCGTCCGAAACCCTGTTACTTCGAAAGAGATTGTCCAGTTTGTAAACGAAGTGCATCCACTTTTTCCCGTAACCCTCTCAACTTTTTAGCACATGGTATGCGGGTGAAATTATGAAACCATGCCAAGTTTCAACCTTTTCAGAGTTCATTTGCAGTGCTTGTCAAATTCAGGGTCATTTAGCTCAAAATAAATCATGAAATGCTTGAAAAATAGCAAATGAAGTCAGAAAAGGGTTGAAAATTGATGATGTGGCTTTGAATGGTGCATATTGAATGCAGAAAAAGTATGGAGTTAAAATATGTTAAAAATAATGAAATCCCTTTTGTAATAGATGAGTTTTCGTCCGAAACCCTGTTACTTCGAAAGAGATTGTTCAGTTTGTACACGAAGTGCATCTAGTTTTTCCCGTAAACCTCTCAACTTTTTAGCACATGGTATGTGGGTGAAATTATGAAACCATGCCAAGTTTCAACCTTTTTAGAGTTCATTTGCAGTGCTTGTCAAATTCAGGGTCATTTAGTTCAAAATAAATCATGAAATGCATGAAAAATAGCAAATGAAGTCAGAAAAGAGTTGAAAATTGATGATGTGGCTTTGAATGGTGCATATTGAATGCAGAAAAAGTCTGGAGTTAAAATATTTAAAAAAATGAAATGCCTTTTGTAATAGACGAGTTTTCGTCCGAAACCCTGTTACTTCGAAAGAGATTGTCCAGTTTGTACACGAAGTGCATCCAGTTTTTCCCGTAACCATCTCAACTTTTTAGCACATGGTATGTGGGTGAAATTATGAAACCACTAGTACAAAACAGGGCTTTGGTCTACCCTGAAAAGCCCATTAGTCCCGGTTCACTCACGAACCAGGACCCATGGGAGCATCGGTCCCGGTTCGTGAGGCCGGGGCGCCGGCCGGGCCTCGTCTGACCCCTTTGGTCCCGGTTCCAGACACGAACCGGGACCTATGCGCCTCGTGGGCCATTGGTCCCGGTTTGTGGCTGGAACCGGGACCAAATGGTGAGGCTTTAGTCCCGGTTGGTAATACCAACCGGGACTAAAGGGGTTGAGGCTTTAGTCCCGGTTGGTGTTACCAACCGGGACTAAAGGTTGGACCTTTAGTCCCGGTTGGAGACACCAACCGGGACTATAGGGGTTCTGAAAGTTTTTTTTTCCTGTTTTTACATTTGTTTTCTGTTTTTAGTTTCTATTTTAAATTGCTTATATCTTTTAAGATATTTGATGTTTTTGAGTGATTCTTTTTGCATTAGATTCAAAATTTTGTCTAGTTTCTGTTTGTGCCATTAGTTTTCAAATTTGAGTGGTTTAAATTTGAATTTGTTCAAATTTGCTTCAAACCCTAGATTGTGAATAACTTGAGTTTACAAAAAGTTTTTAATTTAATTCTTTTTACTCCTAGTCATGTGTTAGATTGTTGTCACAGTAAGATTTATATGGTTATTTTTAGAATAATTTAAATTAGGATATTAATTAAAACAATACTGTTTTGCTTATATAGTTGTTTTAGTCATTTAATTGTTGTTTTTTATTATTTTTAGTTAGTTCTTTCTGTAGATTTTAAAATGTTGTAGTATGGTGCATATTGAATGCACAAAAAGTCTGGAGTTGAAAAAAGTTTAAAAAAATGAAATGCATTTGTAACAGACGAGTTTTCGTCCGAAACCTTGATACTTCGAATGAGATGGTCCAGTTTGTACACGAAGTGCATCCAATTTTTGCCGTAACCCTCTCAACTTTTTAGCACATGCTATGTGGGTGAAATGATGATACCATGCCAACTTTCAACCTTTTCAGAGTTCATTTGTAGTGCTTTTCAATTTCAGGGTCATTTAGCTCAAAAAAATCAGTAAATGCATGAAAAATAGCAAATGAAGTCAGAAAGGGTTGAAAAGTGATGGCGTGGCTTCGAATGGTGCACACACAAAAAGTCTGGAGTTGAAATAAGTTTAAAAAAATGAAATGTCTTTGTAACAGACGAGTTTTCGTGTGAAACCTTGATACTTCGAAGCCGACGGCCGCATACCTTTCTGACTTGGTTAACCTTAGCTGTGACTCTGGCTGGGACGGTGCTAGCAGATGTGTAGTCGACGGTATATGATTGGATGGACACCAACCCGGACTAAAGGGGTTCTGAAATTTTCAAACTGTACCCCCCCCCCCCCCGTGAATCGCCTTTTTTAGTTTTGTAGAAAATAAACAAAAATGATAAAATCTTCAAAAAGTAAAATCCTTCGAGATGTAGTTAGGTTTTAGTGTCTAGTTGGTATAGAAATTTGGACATATGAATTTTGACCTTTTTTGCAAAAAAACTAAAAAAAAATGTAAAACGGCCACAACTTTTGCATACGACGTCGAAAAAAAAGGTTTAATATATAAAAAAAACTAGAGAAAAATTGGGACTCGATTTCACCCGGGTTTACCCCGTGAAGTTTTCTCAGATTCTCAAAATTCCAAAAGTAAAAAAAGTTATTTCAAATCAAAAATAATAATTTAAATTATTTTAAAAATTAATTTTATTTAAAAAAAATAAATGATGTCAAATTTGGATTCCTCACATTTTTATGATAATAATGGATATATTATTTGTCGAATTTTGATTTACCGATTTAAAGATATTAATTATGTCATATTAAATGAATAAATGGCAAAAAAATGAATAAAATAATATTATTACTTATTTTATTTTCATTGAAATTCAATATTATTAGTACTTATTTTGTTTATTTTAATAATTGTTTAGAATTCAAAAAATTAAATCATGTGACATCAAGACCTAAGGGTTAACAGGATTGATAGCTTAAGATTGTCAGGAAAACAACAAGTGCAGACTTGGAAACTAGGGGAGATAGAACCTGAAAGTTAAGCGTGCTCGGGCTGGAGTAGTGAGAGGATGGGTGACCGGCCGGGAAGTTAGACGATTTGGAATGAGTGCTGATTAGAGACTCTAGAGATTAAATTCTGAAGCAGTGAGGAGGGATGATTAGAGATTAAATTGTCAAATAATTCAAAGATTTGAAATTCGGAATAAAACTTAAAAACAAATCAAAAAAAAATAAAAAAAATAATTTAAAAAAATTCAAAAAAAAATTCAATTCCCCCCCCCCCCCGGCAAGGACCTTTAGTCCCAGTTGGTGTTACCAACCGGGACTAAAGGTGGAGCCTTTAGTCCCGGTTGGTAACACCAACCGGGACTAAAGGTCCTCCCTCCCCCGCCCCAGGCAGCGCCACGTGGAGGGCCTTTGGTCCCGGTTCGTAAGCAAACCGGGACTAAAGGTTTTGGGCTTTAGTCCCGACCCTTTAGTCCTGGTTCCAGAACCGGGACTAAAGGCCCTTATGAACCGGGACAAATGGCCCTTTTTCTACTAGTGAACCATGCCAAGTTTCAACCTTTTCAGAGTTCATTTGCAGTGCTTGTCAAATTCAGGGTCATTTAGCTCAAAATAAATCATGAAATGCATGAAAAATAGCAAATGAAGTCAGAAAAGGGTTGAAAACGGATGATGTGGCTTGGCGTGGTGCATATTGAATGTAGAAAAAGTCTGGAGTTAAAATATGTAAAAAAATTAAATCCCTTTTGTAATAGACGAGTTTTCGTCCGAAACCCTGTTACTTCGAAAGAGATTGTCCAGTTTGTACACGAAGTGCATCCAGTTTTTCCCGTAACCATCTCAACTTTTTAGCACATGTTATGTGGGTGAAATTATGAAACCATGCCAAGTTTCAACCTTTTCAGAGTTCATTTGCAGTGCTTGTCAAATTCAGGGTCATTTAGCTCAAAATAAATCATGAAATGCATGAAAAATAGCAAATGAAGTCAGAAAAGGGTTGAAAACTGATGATGTGGCTTGGCGTGGTGCATATTGAATGCAGAAAAAGTCTGGAGTTAAAATATGTTAGAAAAATGAAATCCCTTATGTAATAGACGAGTTTTCGTCTGAAACCCTGTTACTTCGAAAGAGATTGTCCAATTTGTACACGAAGTGCATCCAGTTTTTCCCGTAACCATCTCAACTTTTTAGCACATGGTATGTCGGTGAAATTATGAAACCATGCCAAGTTTCAACCATTTCAGAGTTCATTTGCAGTGCTTGTCAAATTCAGGATCATTTAGCTCAAAATAAATCATGAAATGGATGAAAAATAGCAAATGAAGTCAGAAAAGGGTTGAAAACTAATGATGTGGCTTGGCGTGGTGCATATTGAATGCAGAAAAAGTCTGGAGTTAAAATATATTAAAAAAATGAAATCCCTTATGTAATAGATGAGTTTTCGTCCGAAACCTTGTTACTTCGAAAGAGATTGTCCAGTTTGTACACGAAGTGCATCCAGTTTTTCCCGTAACCCTCTCAACTTTTTAACACATGGTATGTGGGTGAAATTATGAAACCATGCCAAGTTTCAACCTTTTCAGAGTTCATTTGCAGTGCTTGTCAAATTCAGGGTCATTTAGCTCAAAATAAATCATGAAATGCTTGAAAAATAGCAAGTGAAGTCAGAAAAGGGTTGAAAATTGATGATGTGGCTTTGAATGGTGCATATTGAATGCAGAAAAAGTTTGGAGTTAAAATATTTTAAAAAATGAAATACCTTTAGTAATAGACGAGTTTTCGTCCGAAACCCTGTTACTTCGAAAGAGATTGTCTAGTCTGTACACGAAGTGCATCCAGTTTTCCCGTAACCATCTCAACTTTTTAGCACATGGTATGTGGGTGAAATTATGAAACCATGCCAAGTTTCAACCTTTTCAGAGTTCATTGGCAGTGCTTGTGAAATTCAGGGTCACTTAGCTCAAAATAAATCATGAAATGCATGAAAAATAGCAAATGAAGTCAGAAAAGGTTTGAAAACTGATGATGTGGCTTGGCGTGGTGCATATTGAATGCAGAAAAAGTCTGGAGTTAAAATATGTTAAAAAATGAAATCCCTTATGTAATAGACGAGTTTTCGTCTGAAACCCTGTTACTTCGAAAGAGATTGTCCAGTTTGTACACGAAGTGCATCCAGTTTTTCCCGTAACCCTCTCAACTTTTTAGCACAGGGTTTGTGGGTGAAATTATGAAACCATGCCAAGTTTCAACCTTTTCAGAGTTCATTTGCAGTGCTTGTCAAATTCAGGGTCATTTAGCTCAAAATAAATCATGAAATGCATGAAAAATAGCAAATGAAGTCAGAAAAGGGTTGAAAACTGATGATGTGGCTTTGCGTGGTGCATATTGAATGCAGAAAAAGTCTGGACTTAAAATATGTTAAAAAATTCAAATCCCTTATGTAATAGATGAATTTTCGTCCGAAAACCTGTTACTTTGAAAGAGATTGTCCAGTTTGTACTCGAAGTGCATCCAGTTTTTCCCGTAACCCTCTCAACTTTTTAGCACATGGTATGTGGGAGAAATTATGAAACCATGCCAAGTTTCAACCTTTTCAGAGTTCATTTGCAGTGCTTGTCAAATTCAGGGTCATTTAGCTCAAAATAAATCATGAAATGCATGAAAAATAGCAAATGAAGTCAGAAAAGGTTTGAAAATTGATGATGTGGCTTTGAATGGTGCATATTGAATGCAGAAAAAGTCTGGAGTTAAAATATGTAAAAAAAGGAAATCCCTTTTGTAATAGATGAGTTTTCGTCCGAAACCCTATTACTTCGAAAGAGATTGTCCAGTTTGTAAACGAAGTGCATCCACTTTTTCCCGTAACCCTCTCAACTTTTTTGCACATGGTATGTGGGTGAAATTATGAAACCATGCCAAGTTTCAACCTTTTCAGAGTTCATTTGCAGTGCTTGTCAAATTCAGGGTCATTTAGCTCAAAATAAATCATGAAATGCATGAAAAATAGCAAATGAAGTAAGAAAAGGGTTGAAAACTGATGATGTGGCTTTGCGTGGTGCATATTGAATGCAGAAAAAGTCTGGACTTAAAATATGTTAAAAAATTCAAATCCCTTATGTAATAGATGAATTTTCGTCCGAAAACCTGTTACTTTGAAAGAGATTGTCCAGTTTGTACTCGAAGTGCATCCAGTTTTTCCCGTAACCCTCTCAACTTTTTAGCACATGGTATGTGGGAGAAATTATGAAACCATGCCAAGTTTCAACCTTTTCAGAGTTCATTTGCAGTGCTTGTCAAATTCAGGGTCATTTAGCTCAAAATAAATCATGAAATGCATGAAAAATAGCAAATGAAGTCAGAAAAGGTTTGAAAATTGATGATGTGGCTTTGAATGGTGCATATTGAATGCAGAAAAAGTCTGGAGTTAAAATATGTAAAAAAAGGAAATCCCTTTTGTAA
The DNA here is from genome assembly GCA_039707655.1 of Elymus sibiricus. Taxonomy (NCBI): domain Eukaryota; kingdom Viridiplantae; phylum Streptophyta; class Magnoliopsida; order Poales; family Poaceae; genus Elymus; species Elymus sibiricus. The sequence goes on from CM077667.1 coordinate 54,281,880, forward strand.
TAGATGAGTTTTCGTCCGAAACCCTATTACTTCGAAAGAGATTGTCCAGTTTGTAAACGAAGTGCATCCACTTTTTCCCGTAACCCTCTCAACTTTTTTGCACATGGTATGTGGGTGAAATTATGAAACCATGCCAAGTTTCAACCTTTTCAGAATTCATTTGCAGTGCTTGTCAAATTCAGGGCCAGTTAGTTCAAAATAAATCATGAAATGCATGAAAAATAGCAAATGAAGTCAGAAAAGGTTCGAAAATTGATGATGTGGCTTTGAATGGTGCATATTGAATGCAGAAAAAGTCTGGAGTTAAAATATGTAAAAAAAATGAAATCCCTTTTGTAATAGATGAGTTTTCGTCCGAAACCCTGTTACTTCGAAAGAGATTGTCCAGTTTGTAAACGAAGTGCATCCACTTTTTCCCGTAACCCTCTCAACTTTTTAGCACATGGTATGTGGGTGAAATTATGAAACCATGCCAAGTTTCAACCTTTTTAGAGTTCATTTGCAGTGCTTGTCAAATTCAGGGTCATTTAGCTCAAAATAAATCATGAAATGCTTGAAAAATAGCAAATGAAGTCAGAAAAGGGTTGTAAATTGATGATGTGGCTTTGAATGGTGCATATTGAATTCAGAAAAAGTATGGAGTTAAAATATGTTAAAAATAATGAAATCCCTTTTATAATAGATGAGTTTTCGTCCGAAACCCTGTTACTTCGAAAGAGATTGTTCAGTTTGTACACGAAGTGCATCTAGTTTTTCCCGTAAACCTCTCAACTTTTTAGCACATAGTATGTGGGTGAAATTATGAAACCATGCCAAGTTTCAACCTTTTCAGAGTTCATTTGCAGTGCTTGTCAAATTCAGGGTCATTTAGTTCAAAATAAATCATGAAATGCATGAAAAATAGCAAATGAAGTCAGAAAAGGGTTGAAAATTGATGATGTGGCTTTGAATGGTGCATATTGAATGCAGAAAAAGTCTGAAGTTAAAATATTTAAAAAAATGAAATGCCTTTTGTAATAGACGAGTTTTCGTCCGAAACCCTGTTACTTCGAAAGAGATTGTCCAGTTTGTACACGAAGTGCATCCAGTTTTTCCCGTAACCATCTCAACTTTTTAGCACATGGTATGTGGGTGAAATTATGAAACCACTAGTACAAAACAGGGCTTTGGTCCACCCTGAAAAGCCCATTAGTCCCGGTTCACTCACGAACCGGGACCCATGGGAGCATCGGTCCCGGTTCGTGAGGCCGGGGCGCCGGCCGGGCCTCGTCTGACCCCTTTGGTCCCGGTTCCAGACACGAACCGGGACCAATGCGCCTCCTGGGCCATTGGTCCCGGTTTGTGGCTGGAACCGGGACCAAATGGTGAGGCTTTAGTCCCGGTTGGTAACACCAACCGGGACTAAAGGGGTTCTGAAAGTTTTTTTTCCTGTTTTTACATTTGTTTTCTGTTTTTAGTTTCTATATTAAATTGCTTATATCTTTTAAGATATTTGATGTTTTTGAGTGATTCTTTTTGCATTAGATTCAAAATTTTGTCTAGTTTCTGTTTGTGCCATTAGTTTTCAAATTTGAATGGTTTAAATTTGAATTTGTTCAAATTTGCTTCAAACCCTAGATTGTGAATAACTTGAGTTTACAAAAAGTTTTTAATTTAATTATTTTTACTCCTAGTCACGTGTTAGATTGTTGTCACAGTAAGATTTATATGGTTATTTTTAGAATAATTTAAATTAGGATATTAATTAAAACAATACTGTTTTGCTTATATAGTTCTTTTAGTCATTTAATTGTTGTTTTTTATTATTTTTAGTTAGTTCTTTCTGTAGATTTTAAAATGTTGTAGTATGGTGCATATTGAATGCACAAAAAGTCTGGAGTTGAAATAAGTTTAAAAAAATGAAATGCATTTGTAACAGACGAGTTTTCGTCCGAAACCTTGATTCTTCGAATGAGATGGTCCAGTTTGTACATGAAGTGCATCCAATTTTTGCTGTAACCCTCTCAACTTTTTAGCACATGCTATGTGGGTGAAATGATGATAGCATGCCAACTTTCAACCTTTTCAGAGTTCATTTGTAGTGCTTTTCAATTTCAGGGTCATTTAGCTCAAAAAAATCAGTAAATGCATGAAAAATAGCAAATGAAGTCAGAAAGGGTTGAAAAGTGATGGCGTGGCTTCGAATGGTGCACACACAAAAAGTCTGGAGTTGAAATAAGGTTAAAAAAATGAAATGTCTTTGTAACAGACGTGTTTTCGTCTGAAACCTTGATACTTCGAAGCCGACGGCCGCATACCTTTCTGACTTGGTTAACCTTAGCTGTGACTCTGGCTGGGACGGTGCTAGCAGATGTGTAGTCGACGGTATATGATTGGATGGACACCAACCCGGACTAAAGGGGTTCTGAAATTTTCAAACTCTACCCCCCCCCCCCCCCCCCGTGGATCGCCTTTTTTAGTTTTGTAGAAAATAAACAAAAATGATAAAATCTTCCAAAAATAAAATCCTTCGAGATGTAGTTAGGTTTTAGTGTCTAGTTGGTATAGAAATTTGGAAATATGAATTTTGACCTTTTTTGCAAAAAAACGAAAAAAAAATGTAAAACGGCCAAAAAAATATAAAAAAAACTAGAGAAAAATTGGGACTCGATTTCACCCGGGTTTACCCGGTGAAGTTTTCTCAGATTCTCAAAATTCCAAAACTAAAAAAAGTTATTTCAAATCAAAAAAAATAATTTTAATAATTTTAATAATTAATTTTATTTTAAAAAAATAAATGATGTCATATTTGGATTCCTCACATTTTTATGATAATAATGGATATATTATTTGTCGAATTTTGATTTACAGATTTAAAGATATTAATTATGTCATATTAAATGAATAAATGGCAAAAAAATGAATAAAATAATATTATTACTTATTTTATTTTCATTGAAATTCAATATTATTAGTACTTATTTTGTTTATTTTAATAATTGTTTAGAATTCAAAAAATTAAATCATGTGACATCAAGACCTAAGGGTTAACAGGATTGATAGCTTAAGATTGTCAGGAAAACAACAAGTGCAGACTTGGAAACTAGGGGAGATAGAATCTGAAAGTTAAGCGTGCTCGGGCTGGAGTAGTGAGAGGATGGGTGACCGGCCGGGAAGTTAGACGATTTGGAATGAGTGCTGATTAGAGACTCTAGAGATTAAATTCTGAAGCAGTGAGGAGGGATGATTAGAGATTATATTGTCAAATAATTCAAAGATTTGAAATTCGGAATAAAACTTAAAAACAAATCAAAAAAATTCAAAAAAAATTCAAAAAAAAAATTCAATTTTTTTCCCCCCGGCAAGGACCTTTAGTCCCGGTTGGTGTTACCAACCGGGACTAATGGCTCCACCTTTTTTTAAACTGGATGCTGTGGCTTGGCGTGGTGCATATTGAATTCAGAAAAAGTATGGAGTTAAAATATGTTAAAAATAATGAAATCCCTTTTGTAATAGATGAGTTTTCGTCCGAAACCCTGTTACTTCGAAAGAGATTGTTCAGTTTGTACACGAAGTGCATCTAGTTTTTCCCGTAACCATCTCAACTTTTTAGCACATGGTATGTGGGTGAAATTATGAAACCATGCCAAGTTTCAACCTTTTCAGAGTTCATTGGCAGTGCTTGTGAAATTCAGGGTCACTTAGCTCAAAATAAATCATGAAATGCATGAAAAATAGCAAATGAAGTCAGAAAAGGTTTGAAAACTGATGATGTGGCTTGGCGTGGTGCATATTGAATGCAGAAAAAGTCTGGAGTTAAAATATGTTAGAAAAATAAAATCCCTTATGTAATAGACGAGTTTTCGTCTGAAACCCTGTTACTTCGAAAGAGATTGTCCAGTTTGTACACGAAGTGCATCCAGTTTTTCCTGTAACAATCTCAACTTTTTAGCACATGGTATGTGGGTGAAATTATGAAACCATGCCAAGTTTCAACCTTTTCAGAGTTCATTTGCAGTGCTTGTCAAATTCAGGATCATTTAGCTCAAAATAAATCATGAAATGCATGAAAAATAGCAAATGAAGTCAGAAAAGGGTTGAAAACTAATGATGTGGCTTGGCATGGTACATATTGAATGCAGAAAAAGTCTGGAGTTAAAATATATTAAAAAAATGAAATCCCTTATGTAATAGATGAGTTTTCGTCCGAAACCTTGTTACTTCGAAAGAGATTGTCCAGTTTGTACACGAAGTGCATCCAGTTTTTCCCGTAACCCTCTCAACTTTTTAACACATGGTATGTGGGTGAAATTATGAAACCATGCCAAGTTTCAACCTTTTCAGATTTCATTTGCAGTGCTTGTCAAATTCAGGGTCATTTAGCTCAAAATAAATCTTGAAATGCTTGAAAAATAGCAAATGAAGTCAGAAAAGGGTTGAAAATTGATGATGTGGCTTTGAATGGTGCATATTGAATGCAGAAAATGTCTGGAGTTAAAATATTTAAAAAAATGAAATGCCTTTTGTAATAGACGAGTTTTCGTCCGAAAGCCTGTTACTTCGAAAGAGATTGTCCAGTTTGTACACGAAGTGCATCCAGTTTTCCCGTAACCATCTCAACTTTTTAGCACATGGTATGTGGGTGAAATTATGAAACCATGCCAAGTTTCAACCTTTTCAGAGTTCATTTGCAGTGCTTGTCAAATTCAGGGTCATTTAGCTCAAAATAAATCATGAAATGCATGAAAAATAGCAAATGAAGTCAGAAAAAGGTTGAAAACTGATGATGTGGCTTGGCGTGGTGCATATTGAATGCAGAAAAAGTTTGGAGTTAAAATATGTTAAAAAAATGAAATCCCTTATGTAATAGACGAGTTTTCGTCTGAAACCCTGTTACTTCGAAAGAGATTGTCCAGTTTGTACACGAAGTGCATCCAGTTTTTCCCGTAACCCTCTCAACTTTTTAGCACAGGGTATGTGGGTGAAATTATGAAACCATGCCAAGTTTCAACCTTTTCAGAGTTCATTTGCAGTGCTTGTCAAATTCAGGGTCATTTAGCTCAAAATAAATCATGAAATGCATGAAAAATAGCAAATGAAGTCAGAAAAGGGTTGAAAACTGATGATGTGGCTTTGCGTGGTGCATATTGAATGCAAAAAAAGTCTGAACTTAAAATATGTTAAAAAATTCAAATCCCTTATGTAATAGATGAATTTTCGTCCGAAACCCTGTTACTTCGAAAGAGATTGTCCAATTTGTACTCGAAGTGCATCCAGTTTTTCCCGTAACCCTCTCAACTTTTTAGCACATGGTATGTGGGTGAAATTATGAAACCATGCCAAGTTTAAACCTTTTCAGAGTTCATTTGCAGTGCTTGTCAAATCCAGGGTCATTTAGCTCAAAATAAATCATGAAATGCATGAAAAATAGCAAATGAAGTCAGAAAAGGGTTGAAAACTGATGATGTGGCTTTGCGTGGTGCATATTGAATGTAGAAAAAGTCTGGAGTTAAAATATGTAAAAAAAATGAAATACCTTTTGTAATAGATGAGTTTTCGTCCGAAACCCTATTACTTCGAAAGAGATTGTCCAGATTGTACACGTAGTGCATCCATATTTTCCCGTAACCCTCTCAACTTTTTAGCACATGGTATGTTGGTGAAATTATGAAAGCATGCCAAGTTTCAACCTTTTCAGAGTTCATTTGCAGTGCTTGTCAAATTCAGGGTCATTTAGCTCAAAATAAATCATGAAATGCATGAAAAATAGCAAATGAAGTCAGAAAATGGTTGAAAAGTGATGATGTGGCTTGGCGTGGTGCATATTGAATGCAGAAAAAGTCTGGAGTTAAAATATGAAAAAAAATGAAATCCCTTTTGTAATAGACGAGTTTTCGTTCGAAACCCTGTTACTTCGAAAGAGATTGTCCAGTTTGTACACGAAGTGCAACCAGTTTTTCCCGTAACCATCTCAACTTTTTAGCACATGTTATGTGGGTGAAATTATGAAACCATGCCAAGTTTCAACCTTTTCAGAGTTCATTTGCAGTGCTTGTCAAATTCAGGGTCATTTAGCTCAAAATAAATCATGAAATGCATGAAAAATAGCAAATGAAGTCAGAAAAGGGTTGAAAACTGATGATGTGGCTTGGCGTGGTGCATATTGAATGCAGAAAAAGTCTGGAGTTAAAATATGTTAGAAAAATGAAATCCCTTATGTAATAGACGAGTTTTCGTCTGAAACCCTGTTACTTCGAAAGAGATTGTCCAGTTTGTACACGAAGTGCATCCAGTTTTTCCCGTAACAATCTCAACTTTTTAGCACATGGTATGTGGGTGAAATTAGGAAACCATGCCAAGTTTCAAGCTTTTCAGAGTTCATTTGCAGTGCTTGTCAAATTCAGGATCATTTAGCTCAAAATAAATCATGAAATGCATGAAAAATAGCAAATGAAGTCAGAAAAGGGTTGAAAACTAATGATGTGGCTTGGCGTGGTGCATATTGAATGCAGAAAAAGTCTGGAGTTAAAATATATTAAAAATATGAAATCCCTTATGTAATAGATGAGTTTTCGTCCGAAACCTTGTTACTTCGAAAGAGATTGTCCAGTTTGTACACGAAGTGCATCCAGTTTTTCCCGTAACCCTCTCAACTTTTTAACACATGGTATGTGGGTGAAATTATGAAACCATGCCAAGTTTCAACCTTTTCAGAGTTCATTTGCAGTGCTTGTCAAATTCAGGGTCATTTAGCTCAAAATAAATCATGAAATGCTTGAAAAATAGCAAATGAAGTCAGAAAAGGGTTTAAAATTGATGATGTGGCTTTGAATGGTGCATATTGAATGCAGAAAATGTCTGGAGTTAAAATATTTAAAAAAATGAAATGCCTTTTGTAATAGACGAGTTTTCGTCCGAAACCCTGTTACTTCGAAAGAGATTGTCCAGTTTGTACATGAAGTGCATCCAGTTTTCCCGTAACCATCTCAACTTTTTAGCACATGGTATGTGGGTGAAATTATGAAACCATGCCAAGTTTCAACCTTTTCAGAGTTCATTTGCAGTGCTTGTCAAATTCAGGGTCATTTAGCTCAAAATAAATCATGAAATGCATGAAAAATAGCAAATGAAGTCAGAAAACGGTTGAAAACTGATGATGTGGCTTGGCGTGGTGCATATTGAATGCAGAAAATGTTTGGAGTTAAAATATGTTAAAAAAATGAAATCCCTTATGTAATAGACGAGTTTTCGTCTGAAACCCTGTTACTTCGAAAGAGATTGTCCAGTTTGTACACGAAGTGCATCCAGTTTTTCCCGTAACCCTCTCAACTTTTTAGCACAGGGTATGTGGGTGAAATTATGAAACCATGCCAAGTTTCAACCTTTTCAGAGTTCATTTGCAGTGCTTGTCAAATTCAGGGTCATTTAGCTCAAAATAAATCATGAAATGCATGAAAAATAGCAAATGAAGTCAGAAAAGGGTTGAAAACTGATGATGTGGCTTTGCGTCGTGCATATTGAATGCAAAAAAAGTCTGAACTTAAAATGTGTTAAAAAATTCAAATCCCTTATGTAATAGATGAATTTTCGTCCGAAACCCTGTTACTTCGAAAGAGATTGTCCAATTTGTACTCGAAGTGCATCCAGTTTTTCCCGTAACCCTCTCAACTTTTTAGCACATGGTATGTGGGTGAAATTATGAAACCATGCCAAGTTTCAACCTTTTCAGAGTTGATTTGCAGTGCTTGTCAAATCCAGGGTCATTTAGCTCAAAATAAATCATGAAATGCATGAAAAATAGCAAATGAAGTCAGAAAAGGGTTGAAAACTGATGATGTGGCTTTGCGTGGTGCATATTGAATGTAGAAAAAGTCTGGAGTTAAAATATGTAAAAAAAATGAAATACCTTTTGTAATAGATGAGTTTTCGTCCGAAACCCTATTACTTCGAAAGAGATTGTCCAGATTGTACACGTAGTGCATCCATATTTTCCCGTAAAACTCTCAACTTTTTAGCACATGGTATGTTGGTGAAATTATGAAAGCATGCCAAGTTTCAACCTTTTCAGAGTTCATTTGCAGTGCTTGTCAAATTCAGGGTCATTTAGCTCAAAATAAATCATGAAATGCATGAAAAATAGCAAATCAAGTCAGAAAAGGGTTGAAAAGTGATGATGTGGCTTGGCGTGGTGCATATTGAATGCAGAAAAAGTCTGGAGTTAAAATATGTAAAAAAATGAAATCCCTTTTGTAATAGACGAGTTTTCGTTCGAAACCCTGTTACTTCGAAAGAGATTGTCCAGTTTGTACACGAAGTGCATCCAGTTTTTCCCGTAACCATCTCAACTTTTTAGCACATGTTATGTGGGTGAAATTATGAAACCATGCCAAGTTTCAACCTTTTCAGAGTTCATTTGCAGTGCTTGTCAAATTCAGGGTCATTTAGCTCAAAATAAATCTTGAAATGCATGAAAAATAGCAAATGAAGTCAGAAAAGGGTTGAAAACTGATGATGTGGCTTGGCGTGGTGCATATTGAATGCAGAAAAAGTCTGGAGTTAAAATATGTTAGAAAAATGAAATCCCTTATGTAATAGACGAGTTTTCGTCTGAAACCCTGTTACTTCGAAAGAGATTGTCCAGTTTGTACACGAAGTGCATCCAGTTTTTCCCGTAACAATCTCAACTTTTTAGCACATGGTATGTGGGTGAAATTATGAAACCATGCCAAGTTTCAACCTTTTCAGAGTTCATTTGCAGTGCTTGTCAAATTCAGGATCATTTAGCTCAAAATAAATCATGAAATGCATGAAAAATAGCAAATGAAGTCAGAAAAGGGTTGAAAACTAATGATGTGGCTTGGCGTGGTGCATATTGAATGCAGAAAAAGTCTGGAGTTAAAATATATTAAAAAAATGAAATCCCTTATGTAATAGATGAGTTTTCGTCCGAAACCTTGTTACTTCGAAAGAGATTGTCCAGTTTGTACACGAAGTGCATCCAGTTTTTCCCGTAACCCTCTCAACTTTTTAACACATGGTATGTGGGTGAAATTATGAAACCATGCCAAGTTTCAACCTTTTCAGGGTTCATTTGCAGTGCTTGTCAAATTCAGGGTCATTTAGCTCAAAATAAATCATGAAATGCTTGAAAAATAGCAAATGAAGTCAGAAAAGGGTTGAAAATTGATGATGTGGCTTTGAATGGTGCATATTGAATGCAGAAAAAGTCTGGAGTTAAAATATGTAAAAATAATGAAATCCCTTTTGTAATAGATGAGTTTCCGTCCGAAACCCTGTTACTTCGAAAGAGATTGTCCAGTTTGTAAACGAAGTGCATCCAGTTTTTCCCGTAACCCTCTCAACTTTTTAGCACATGGTATGTGGGTGAAATTATGAAACCATGCCAAGTTTCAACCTTTTCAGAGTTCATTTGCAGTGCTTGTCAAATTCAGGGTCATTTAGCTCAAAATAAATCATGAAATGCATGAAAAATAGCAAATGAAGTCAGAAAAGTGTTGAAAAGTGATGATGTGGCTTGGCGTGGTGCATATTGAATGCAGAAAAAGTCTGGAGTTAAAATATGTAAAAAAATGAAATCCCTTTTGTAATAGACGAGTTTTCGTTCGAAACCCTGTTACTTCGAAAGAGATTGTCCAGTTTGTACACGAAGTGCATCCAGTTTTTCCCGTAACCATGTCAACTTTTTAGCACATGTTATGTGGGTGAAATTATGAAACCATGCCAAGTTTCAACCTTTTCAGAGTTCATTTGCAGTGCTTGTCAAATTCAGGGTCATTTAGCTCAAAATAAATCATGAAATGCATGAAAAATAGCAAATGAAGTCAGAAAAGGGTTGAAAACTGATGATGTGGCTTGGCGTGGTGCATATTGAATGCAGAAAAAGTCTGGAGTTAAAATATGTTAGAAAAATGAAATCCCTTATGTAATAGACGAGTTTTCGTCTGAAACCCTGTTACTTCGAAAGAGATTGTCCAGTTTGTACACGAAGTGCATCCAGTTTTTCCCGTAACAATCTCAACTTTTTAGCACATGGTATGTGGGTGAAATTATGAAACCATGCCAAGTTTCAACCTTTTCAGAGTTCATTTGCAGTGCTTGTCAAATTCAGGATCATTTAGCTCAAAATAAATCATGAAATGCATGAAAAATAGCAAATGAAGTCAGAAATGGGTTGAAAACTAATGATGTGGCTTGGCGTGGTGCATATTGAATGCAGAAAAAGTCTGGAGTTAAAATATATTAAAAAAATGAAATCCCTTATGTAATAGATGAGTTTTCGTCCGAAACCTTGTTACTTCGAAAGAGATTGTCCAGTTTGTACACGAAGTGCATCCAGTTTTTCCCGTAACCCTCTCAACTTTTTAACACATGGTATGTGGGTGAAATTATGAAACCATGCCAAGTTTCAATCTTTTCAGGGTTCATTTGCAGTGCTTGTGAAATTCAGGGTCATTTAGCTCAAAATAAATCATGAAATGCTTGAAAAATAGCAAATGAAGTCAGAAAAGGGTTGAAAATTGATGACGTGGCTTTGAATGGTGCATATTGAATGCAGAAAAAGTCTGGAGTTAAAATATGTAAAAATAATGAAATCCCTTTTGTAATAGATGAGTTTCCGTCCGAAACCCTGTTACTTCGAAAGAGATTGTCCAGTTTGTAAACGAAGTGCATCCAGTTTTTCCCGTAACCCTCTCAACTTTTTAGCACATGGTATGTGGGTGAAATTATGAAACCATGCCAAGTTTCAACCTTTTCAGAGTTCATTTGCAGTGCTTGTCAAATTCAGGGTCATTTAGCTCAAAATAAATCATGAAATGCATGAAAAATAGCAAATGAAGTCAGAAAAGGGTTGAAAATTGATGATGTGGCTTTGAATTGTGCATATTGAATTCAGAAAAAGTCTGGAGTTAAAATATCTTAAAAAAATGAAATCCCTTTTGTAATAGATGAGTTTCCGTCCGAAACCCTGTTCCTTCGAAAGAGATTGTCCAGTTTGTAAACGAAGTCCATCCAGTTTTTCCCGTAACCCTCTCAACATTTTAGCACAGGGTATGTGGGTAAAATTATGAAACCTTGCCAAGTTTCAACCTTTTCAGAGTGAATTTGAAGTGCTTGTCAAATTCAGGGTCATTTAGCTCAAAATAAATCATGAAATGCATGAAAAATAGCAAATGAAGTCAGAAAAGGCTTGAAAACTGATGATGTGGCTTTGCCTGGTGCATATTGAATGTAGAAAAAGTCTGGAGTTAAAATATGTAAAAAAAATGAAATCCCTTTTGTAATAGATGAGTTTTCGTCCGAAACCCTATTACTTCGAAAGAGATTGTCCAGATTGTACACGTAGTGCATCCATATTTTCCCGTAACCCTCAAAACTTTTCAGCACATGGTATGTTGGTGAAATTATGAAACCATGCCAAGTTTCAACCTTTTCAGAGTTCATTTGCAGTGCTTGTCAAATTCAGGGTCATTTAGCTCAAAATAAATCATGAAATGCATGAAAAATAGCAAATGAAGTCAGAAAAGGGTTGAAATTTGATGATGTGGCTTTGAATGGTGCATATTGAATGCAGAAAAAGTCTGGAGTTAAAATTTGTTAAAAAAATGAAATCCCTTTTGTAATAGATGAGTTTTCGTCCGAAACCCTGTTACTTCGAAAGAGATTGTCCAGTTTGTAAACGAAGTGCATCCGGTTTTTCCTGTAGCCCTCTCAACTTTTTAGCAGAGGGTATGTGGGTGAAATTATGAAACCATGCCAAGTTTCAACCTTTTCAGAGTTCATTTGCAGTGCTTGTCAAATTCAGGGTTATTTAGCTCAAAATAAATCATGAAATGTATGAAAAATAGCAAATGAAGTCAGAAAAGGGTTGAAAATTGATGATGTGGCTTTGAATAGTGCATATTGAATGCATAAAAAATCTGGAGTTAAAATATGTTAAAAATAATGAAATCCCTTTGGTAATAGATGAGTTTTCGTCCGAAACCCTGTTACTTCGAAAGAGATTGTCTAATTTGTATACGAAGTGCATCCAGTTTTTCCCGTAACCCTCACAAATTTTTAGCACATGGTATGTGGGAGAAATTATGAAACCATGCCAAGTTTCAACCTTTTCAGAGTTCATTTGCAGTGCTTGTCAAATTCAGGGTCATTTAGCTCAAAATAAATCATGAAATGCATGAAAAACAGCAAATGAAGTCAGAAAAGGTTTGAAAACTGATGATGTCGCTTTGCGTGATGCATATTGAATGCAGAAAAAGTCTGGAGTTAAAATATATAAAAAAAAGGAAATCCCTTTTGTAATAGATGAGTTTTCGTCCGAAACCCTCTTACTTCGAAAGAGATTGTCCAGTTTGTAAACGAAGTGCATCCACTTTTTCCCGTAACCCTCTCAACTTTTTAGAACATGGTATGTGGGTGAAATTATGAAACCATGCCAAGTTTCAACCTTTTCAGAATTCATTTGCAGTCCTTGTCAAATTCAGGGTCATTTAGTTCAAAATAAATCATGAAATGCATGAAAAATAGCAAATGAAGTCAGAAAAGGGTTGAAAATTGATGATGTGGCTTTGAATGGTGCATATTGAACGCAGAAAAAGTCTGGAGTTAAAATATGTAAAAATAATGAAATCCCTTTTGTAATAGATGAGTTTTCGTCCGAAACCCTGTTACTTCGAAAGAGATTGTCCAGTTTGTAAACGAAGTGCATCCAGTTTTTCCCGTAACCCTCTCAACTTTTTAGCACATGGTATGTGGGTGAAATTATGAAACCATGCCAAGTTTCAACCTTTTCAGAGTTCATTTGCAGTGCTTGTCAAATTCAGGGTCATTTAGCTCAAAATAAATCATGAAATTCTTGAAAAATAGCAAATGAAGTCAGAAAAGGGTTGAAAATTGATGATGTGGCTTTGAATGGTGCATATTGAATTCAGAAAAAGTCTGGAGTTAAAATATGTTAAAAAAATGAAATCCCTTTTGTAATAGATGAGTTTTCGTCCGAAACCCTGTTACTTCGAAAGAGATTGTCCAGTTTGTAAACGAAGTCCATCCAGTTTTTCCCGTAACCCTCTCAAGTTTTTAGCACAGGGTATGTGGGTAAAATTATGAAACCTTGCCAAGTTTCAACCTTTTCAGAGTTCATTTGCAGTGCTTGTCAAATTCAGGGTCATTTAGCTCAAAATAAATCATGAAATGCATGAAAAATAGCAAATGAAGTCAGAAAAGGGTTGAAAACTGATGATGTGGCTTTGCATGGTGCATATTGAATGCAGAAAAAGTCTGGACTTAAAATATGTTAAAAAATTCAAATCCCTTATGTAATAGATGAATTTTCGTCCGAAACCCTGTTACTTAGAAAGAGATTGTCCAGTTTGTACTCGAAGTGCATCCAGTTTTTCCCGTAACCCTCTCAACTTTTTAGCACATGGTATGTTTGTGAAATTATGAAACCATGCCAAGTTTCAACCTTTTCAGAGTTCATTTGCAGTGCTTGTCAAATTCAGGGACATTTAGCTCAAAATAAATCATGAAAAATAGCAAATGAAGTCAGAAAAGGGTTGAAAATTGATGATGTGGTTTGGAATGGTGCATATTGAATGCAGAAAAAGTCTGGAGTTAAAATATGTTAAAAAAATGAAATCCCTGTTGTAATAGATGAGTTTTCGTCCGTAGCCCTGTTACTTCGAAAGAGATTGTCCAGTTTGTAAACGAAGTGCATCCAGTTTTTCCCGTAACCCTCTCAACTTTTTAGCACAGGGTATGTGGGTGAAATTATGAAACCATGCCAAGTTTCAACCTTTTCAGAGTTCATTTGCAGTGCTTGTCAAATTCAGGGTTATTTAGCTCAAAATAAATCATGAAATGTATGAAAAATAGCAAATGAAGTCAGAAAAGGGTTGAAAATTGATGATGTGGCTTTGAATCGTGCATATTGAATGCATAAAAAATCTGGAGTTAAAATATGTTAAAAATAATGAAATCCCTTTGGTAAGAGATGAGTTTTCGTCCGAAACCCTGTTACTTTGAAAGAGATTGTCCAGTTTGTATACGAAGTGCATCCAGTTTTTCCCGTAACCCTCTCAAATTTTTAGCACATGGTATGTGGGTGAAATTATGAAACCATGCCAACTTTCAACCTTTTCAGAGTTCATTTGCAGTGCTTGTCAAATTCAGGGTCATTTAGCACAAAATAAATCATGAAATGCATGAAAAATAGCAAATGAAGTCAGAAAAGCTTTGAAAATTGATGATGTGGCTTTGAATGGTGCATATTGAATGCAGAAAATGTCTGGAGTTAAAATATTTAAAAAAATGTAAACACTTTTGTAATAGATGAGTTTTCGTCCGAAACCCTGTTACTTCGAAAGAGATTGTCCAGTTTGTAAACGAAGTGCGTCCACTTTTTCCCGTAACCCTCTCAACTTTTTAGCACATGGTATGTGGGTCAAATTATGAAACCATGCCAAGTTTCAACCTTTTTAGAGTTTTTTGCAGTGCTTGTCAAATTCAGGGTCATTTAGTTCAAAATAAATCATGAAATGCATGAAAAATAGCAAATGAAGTCGGAAAAGGGTTGAAAATTGATGATGTGGCTTTGAATGGTGCATATTGAATGCAGAAAAAGTCTGGAGTTAAAATATGTAAAAAAAATGAAATCCCTTTTGTAATAGATGAGTTTTCGTCCGAAACCCTTTTTCTTCGAAAGAGATTGTCCAGTTTGTACACGAAGTGCATCCAGTTTTTCCCGTAACCCTCTCACCTTTTTAGCACATGGTATGTGGGTGAAAATATGAAACCATGCCAAGTTTCAACCTTTTCAGAGTTCATTTGCAGTGCTTGTCAAATATAGGGTCATTTAGCTCAAAATAAATCATGAAATGCATGAAAAATAGCAAATACAGTCAGAAAAGGGTTGAAAACTGATGATGTGGCTTTGCGTGGTGCATATTGAATGCAGAAAAAGTCTGGAGTTAAAATATGTTTAAAAAATGAAATCCCTTATGTAATAGATGAGTTTTCGTCCTAACCCTGGGACATCGTTCATAGGTGGCGCACATCCAACTTCGAAAGAGATTGTCCAGTTTGTACACGAAGTGCATCCAGTTTTTCCCGTAACCCTCTCAACTTTTTAGCACAGGGTATGTGGGTAAAATTATGAAACCATGCCAAGTTTCAACCTTTTCAGAGTTCATTTGCAGTGCTTGTCAAATTCAGGGTCATTTAGTTCAAAATAAATCATGAAATGCATCAAAAAGAGCAAATGAAGTCAGAAAAGGGTTGAAAACTGATGATGTGGCTTTGCGTGGTGCATATTGAATGCAGAAAAAGTCTGGACTTAAAATATGTTAAAAAATTCAAATCCCTTATGTAATAGATGAATTTTCGTCCGAAACCCTGTTACTTAGAAAGAGATTGTCCAGTTTGTACTCGAAGTGCATCCAGTTTTTCCCGTAACCCTCTCAACTTTTTAGCACATGGTATGTTTGTGAAATTATGAAACCATGCCAAGTTTCAACCTTTTCAGAGTTCATTTGCAGTGCTTGTCAAATTCAGGGACATTTAGCTCAAAATAAATCATGAAAAATAGCAAATGAAGTCAGAAAAGGGTTGAAAATTGATGATGTGGTTTGGAATGGTGCATATTGAATGCAGAAAAAGTCTGGAGTTAAAATATGTTAAAAAAATGAAATCCCTGTTGTAATAGATGAGTTTTCGTCCGTAGCCCTGTTACTTCGAAAGAGATTGTCCAGTTTGTAAACGAAGTGCATCCAGTTTTTCCCGTAACCCTCTCAACTTTTTAGCACAGGGTATGTGGGTGAAATTATGAAACCATGCCAAGTTTCAACCTTTTCAGAGTTCATTTGCAGTGCTTGTCAAATTCAGGGTTATTTAGCTCAAAATAAATCATGAAATGTATGAAAAATAGCAAATGAAGTCAGAAAAGGGTTGAAAATTGATGATGTGGCTTTGAATCGTGCATATTGAATGCATAAAAAATCTGGAGTTAAAATATGTTAAAAATAATGAAATCCCTTTGGTAAGAGATGAGTTTTCGTCCGAAACCCTGTTACTTTGAAAGAGATTGTCCAGTTTGTATACGAAGTGCATCCAGTTTTTCCCGTAACCCTCTCAAATTTTTAGCACATGGTATGTGGGTGAAATTATGAAACCATGCCAACTTTCAACCTTTTCAGAGTTCATTTGCAGTGCTTGTCAAATTCAGGGTCATTTAGCACAAAATAAATCATGAAATGCATGAAAAATAGCAAATGAAGTCAGAAAAGCTTTGAAAATTGATGATGTGGCTTTGAATGGTGCATATTGAATGCAGAAAATGTCTGGAGTTAAAATATTTAAAAAAATGTAAACACTTTTGTAATAGATGAGTTTTCGTCCGAAACCCTGTTACTTCGAAAGAGATTGTCCAGTTTGTAAACGAAGTGCGTCCACTTTTTCCCGTAACCCTCTCAACTTTTTAGCACATGGTATGTGGGTCAAATTATGAAACCATGCCAAGTTTCAACCTTTTTAGAGTTTTTTGCAGTGCTTGTCAAATTCAGGGTCATTTAGTTCAAAATAAATCATGAAATGCATGAAAAATAGCAAATGAAGTCGGAAAAGGGTTGAAAATTGATGATGTGGCTTTGAATGGTGCATATTGAATGCAGAAAAAGTCTGGAGTTAAAATATGTAAAAAAAATGAAATCCCTTTTGTAATAGATGAGTTTTCGTCCGAAACCCTTTTTCTTCGAAAGAGATTGTCCAGTTTGTACACGAAGTGCATCCAGTTTTTCCCGTAACCCTCTCACCTTTTTAGCACATGGTATGTGGGTGAAAATATGAAACCATGCCAAGTTTCAACCTTTTCAGAGTTCATTTGCAGTGCTTGTCAAATATAGGGTCATTTAGCTCAAAATAAATCATGAAATGCATGAAAAATAGCAAATACAGTCAGAAAAGGGTTGAAAACTGATGATGTGGCTTTGCGTGGTGCATATTGAATGCAGAAAAAGTCTGGAGTTAAAATATGTTTAAAAAATGAAATCCCTTATGTAATAGATGAGTTTTCGTCCTAACCCTGGGACATCGTTCATAGGTGGCGCACATCCAACTTCGAAAGAGATTGTCCAGTTTGTACACGAAGTGCATCCAGTTTTTCCCGTAACCCTCTCAACTTTTTAGCACAGGGTATGTGGGTAAAATTATGAAACCATGCCAAGTTTCAACCTTTTCAGAGTTCATTTGCAGTGCTTGTCAAATTCAGGGTCATTTAGTTCAAAATAAATCATGAAATGCATCAAAAAGAGCAAATGAAGTCAGAAAAGGGTTGAAAACTGATGATGTGGCTTTGCGTGGTGCATATTGAATGCATAAAAAGGCTGGACTTAAAATATGTTAAAAAATTCAAATCCCTTATGTAATAGATCAATTTTCGTCTGAAACCCTGTTACTTCGAAAGAGATTGTCCAGTTTGTACTCGAAGTGCATCCTGTTTTTCCCGTAACCCTCTCAACTTTTTAGCACATGGTATGTGGGTGAAATTATGAAACCATGCCAAGTTTCAACCTTTTCAGAGTTCATTTGCAGTGCTTGTCAAATTCAGGGTCATTTAGCTCAAAATAAATCATGAAATCCATGAAAAATAGCAAATGAAGTCAGAAAAGGGTTGAAAACTGATGATGTGGCTTTGCGTGGTGCATATTGAATGCAGAAAAAGTCTGGAGTTAAAATATGTAAAAAAAATGAAATCCCTTTTGTAATAGATGAGTTTTCGTCCGAAACCCTATTACTTCGAAAGAGATTGTCCAGTTTGTAAACGAAGTGCATCTAGTTTTTCCCGTAACCCTCTCAACTTTTTAGCACATGGTATGTGGGTGAAATTATGAAACCATGCCAAGTTTCAACCTTTTCAGAGTTCATTTGCAGTGCTTGTCAAATTCAGGGTCATTTAGCTCAAAATAAATCATGAAATTCTTGAAAAATAGCAAATGAAGTCAGAAAAGGGTTGAAAATTGATGATGTGGCTTTGAATGGTGCATATTGAATTCAGAAAAAGTCTGGAGTTAAAATATGTTAAAAAAATGAAATCCCTTTTGTAATAGATGAGTTTTCGTCCGAAACCCTGTTACTTAGAAAGAGATTGTCCAGTTTGTAAACGAAGTCCATCCAGTTTTTCCCTAACCCTCTCAACTTTTTAGCACAGGGTATGTGGGTAAAATTATGAAACCTTGCCAAGTTTCAACCTTTCCAGAGTTCATTTGCAGTGCTTGTCAAATTCAGGGTCATTTAGCTCAAAATAAATCATGAAATGCATGAAAAATAGCAAATGAAGTCAGAAAAGGGTTGAAAACTGATGATGTGGCTTTGCATGGTGCATATTGAATGGAGAAAAAGTCTGGACTTAAAATATGTTAAAAAATTCAAATCCCTTATGTAATAGATGAATTTTCGTCCGAAACCCTGTTACTTAGAAAGAGATTGTCCAGTTTGTACTCGAAGTGCATCCAGTTTTTCCCGTAACCCTCTCAACTTTTTAGCACATGGTATGTGGGTGAAATTATGAAACCATGCCAAGTTTCAACCTTTTCAGAGTTCATTTGCAGTGCTTGTCAAATTTAGGGTCATTTAGCTCAAAATAAATCATGAAATGCACGAAAAATAGCAAATGAAGTCAGAAAAGGGTTGAAAACTGATGATGTGGCTTGGCGTGGTGCATATTGAATGCAGAAAAAGTCTGGAGTTAAAATATGTTAAAAAAATGAAATCCCTTATGTAATAGACGAGTTTTCGTCTGAAACCCTGTTACTTCGAAAGAGATTGTCCAGTTTGTACACGAAGTGCATCCAGTTTTTCCCGTAACAATCTCAACTTTTTAGCACATGGTATGTGGGTGAAATTATGAAACCATGCCAAGTTTCAACCTTTTCAGAGTTCATTTGCAGTGCTTGTCAAATTCAGGGTCATTTAGCTCAAAATAAATCATTAAATGCATGAAAAATAGCAAATGAACTCAGAAAAGGGTTGAAAACTAATGATGTGGCTTGGCGTGGTGCATATTGAACGCAGAAAAAGTCTGGAGTTAAAATATGTTAAAAAAATGAAATCCCTTATGTAATAGATGAGTTTTCGTCCGAAACCCTGTTACTTCGAAAGAGATTGTCCAGTTTGTACACGAAGTGCATCCAGTTTTTCCCGTAACAATCTCAACTTTTTAACACATGGTATGTGGGTGAAATTATGAAACCATGCCAAGTTTCAACCTTTTCAGAGTTCATTTGCAGTGCTTGTCAAATTCAGGGTCATTCTAAATAAATCATGAAATGCTTGAAAATAGCAAATGAAGTCAGAAAAGGGTTGAAAATTGATGATGTGGCTTTGAATAGTGCATATGGAATGCAGAAAAAGTCTGGAGCTAAAATATGTTAAAAATAATGAAATCCCTTTGGTAATAGATGAGTTTTCGTCCGAAACCCTGTTACTTCGAACGAGATTGTCCAGTTTGTACACGAAGTGCATCCAGTTTTTCCCGTAACCCTCTCAACTTTTTAGCACATGGTATGTGGGTGAAATTATGAAACCATGCCAAGTTTCAACCTTTTCAGAGTTCATTTGCAGTGCTTGTGAAATTCAGGGTCATTTAGCTCAAAATAAATCATGAAATGCTTGAAAAATAGCAAATGAAGTCAGAAAAGGGTTGAAAATTGATGATGTAGCTTTGAATGATGCATATTGAATACAGAAAAAGTCTGGAGTTAAAATATGTTAAAAAAAATGAAATCCCTTATGTAATAGATGAGTTTTCGTCCGAAACCCTGTTACTTCGAAAGAGATTGTCCAGTTTGTACACGAAGTGCATCCAGTTTTTCCCGTAACCCTCTCAACTTTTTAGCACAGGGTATGTGGGTGAAATTATGAAACCATCCCAAGTTTCAACCTTTTCAGAGTTCATTTGTAGTGCTTGTCAAATTCAGTGCCATTTAGCTCAAAATAAATCATGAAATGCAAGAAAAATAGCAAATGAAGTCAGAAAAGGGTTGAAAATTGATGATGTGGCTTTGAATGGTGCATATTGAATGCAGAAAATGTCTAGAGTTAAAATATGTTAAAAAAATGAAATCCCTTATGTAATAGATGAGTTTTCGTCCGAAACCCTGTTACTTCGAAAGAGATTGTCCAGTTTGTACACGAAGTGCATCCAGTTTTTCCCGTAAACCTCTCAACTTTTTAGCACATGGTATGTATGTGAAATTATGAAACCATGCCAAGTTTCAACCTTTTCAGAGTTCATTTGCAGTGCTTGTCAAATTCAGGGTCATTTAGTTCAAAATAAATCATGAAATGCATGAAAAATAGCAAATGAAGTCAGAAAAGGGTTGAAAATTGATGATGTGGCTTTGAATGGTGCATATTGAATGCAGAAAAAGTCTGGAGTTAAACTATTTAAAAAAATGAAATGCCTTTTGTAATAGACGTGTTTTCGTCCGAAACCCTGTTACTTCGAAAGAGATTGTCCAGTTTGTACACGAAGTGCATCCAGTTTTTCCCGTAACCATCTCAACTTTTTAGCACATGGTATGTGGGTGAAATTATGAAACCATGCCAACTTTCAACCTTTTCAGAGTTCATTTGCAGTGCTTGTCAAATTCAGGGTCATTTAGCTCAAAATAAATCATGAAATGCACGAAAAATAGCAAATGAAGTCAGAAAAGGGTTGAAAACTGATGATGTGGCTTGGCATGGTGCATATTGAATGCAGAAAAAGTCTGGAGTTAAAATATGTTAAAAAAATTAAATCCCTTATGTAATAGACGAGTTTTCGTCTGAAACCCTGTTACTTCGAAAGAGATTGTCCAGTTTGTACACGAAGTGCATCCAGTTTTTCCCGTAACAATCTCAACATTTTAGCACATGGTATGTGGGTGAAATTATGAAACCATGCCAAGTTTCAACCTTTTCAGAGTTCATTTGCAGTGCTTGCCAAATTCAGGGTCATTTAGCTCAAAGTAAATCATGAAATGCATGAAAAATAGCAAATGAACTCAGAAAAGGGTTGAAAACTAATGATGTGGCTTGGCGTGGTGCTTATTGAACGCAGAAAAAGTCTGGAGTTAAAATATGTTAAAAAAATGAAATCCCTTATGTAATAGATGAGTTTTCGTCCGAAACCCTGTTACTTCGAAAGAGATTGTCCAGTTTGTACACGAAGTGCATCCAGTTTTTCCCGTAAACCTCTCAACTTTTTAGCACATGGTATGTATGTGAAATTATGAAACCATGCCAAGTTTCAACCTTTTCAGAGTTCATTTGCAGTGCTTGTCAAATTCAGGGTCATTTAGTTCAAAATAAATCATGAAATGCATGAAAAATAGCAAATGAAGTCAGAAAAGGGTTGAAAATTGATGATGTGGCTTTGAATGGTGCATATTGAATGCAGAAAAAGTCTGGAGTTAAACTATTTAAAAAAATGAAATGCCTTTTGTAATAGACGTGTTTTCGTCCGAAACCATGTTACTTCGAAAGAGATTGTCCAGTTTGTACACGAAGTGCATCCAGTTTTTCCCGTAACCATCTCAACTTTTTAGCACATGGTATGTGGGTGAAATTATGAAACCATGCCAACTTTCAACCTTTTCAGAGTTCATTTGCAGTGCTTGTCAAATTCAGGGTCATTTAGCTCAAAATAAATCATGAAATGCACGAAAAATAGCAAATGAAGTCAGAAAAGGGTTGAAAACTGATGATGTGGCTTGGCATGGTGCATATTGAATGCAGAAAAAGTCTGGAGTTAAAATATGTTAAAAAAATTAAATCCCTTATGTAATAGACGAGTTTTCGTCTGAAACCCTGTTACTTCGAAAGAGATTGTCCAGTTTGTACACGAAGTGCATCCAGTTTTTCCCGTAACAATCTCAACTTTTTAGCACATGGTATGTGGGTGAAATTATGAAACCATGCCAAGTTTCAACCTTTTCAGAGTTCATTTGCAGTGCTTGCCAAATTCAGGGTCATTTAGCTCAAAGTAAATCATGAAATGCATGAAAAATAGCAAATGATCTCAGAAAAGGGTTGAAAACTAATGATGTGGCTTGGCGTGGTGCATATTGAACGCAGAAAAAGTCTGGAGTTAAAATATGTTAAAAAAATGAAATCCTTTATGTAATAGATGAGTTTTCGTCCGAAACCCTGTTACTTCGAAAGAGATTGTCCAGTTTGTACACGAAGTGCATCCAGTTTTTCCCGTAAACCTCTCAACTTTTTAGCACATGGTATGTATGTGAAATTATGAAACCATGCCAAGTTTCAACCTTTTCAGAGTTCATTTGCAGTGCTTGTCAAATTCAGGGTCATTTAGCACAAAATAAATCATGAAATGCATGAAAAATAGCAAATGAAGTCAGAAAAGGGTTGAAAATTGATGATGTGGCTTTGAATGGTGCATATTGAATACAGAAAAAGTCTGGAGTTAAAATATGTAAAAAAATGAAATCCCTTTTGTAATAGATGAGTTTTCGTCCGAAACCCTGTTACTTCGAACGAGATTGTCCAGTTTGTACACGAAGTGCATCCAGTTTTTCCCGTAACAATCTCAACTTTTTAGCACATGGTATGTGGGTGAAATTATGAAACCATGCCAAGTTTCAACCTTTTCAGAGTTCACTTGCAGTGCTTGTCAAATTCAGGGTCATTTAGCTCAAAATAAATTACGAAATGCATGAAAAATAGCAAATGAAGTCAGAAAAGGGTTGAAAACTAATGATGTGGCTTGGCGTGGGGCATATTGAACGCAGAAAAAGTCTGGAGTTAAAATATGTTAAAAAATGAAATCCCTTATGTAATAGATGAGTTTTCGTCCGAAACCCTGTTACTTCGAAAGAGATTGTCCAGTTTGTACACGAAGTGCATCCAGTTTTTCCCGTAACCCCCTCAACTTTTTAACACATGGTATGTGGGTGAAATTATGAAACCATGCCAAGTTTCAACCTTTTCAGAGTTCACTTGCAGTGCTTGTCAAATTCAGGGTCATTTAGGTCAAAATAAATCATGAAATGCATGAAAAATAGCAAATGAAGTCAGAAAAGGGTTGAAAATTGATGATGTGGCTTTGAATGGTGCATATTGAATGCAGAAAAAGTCTGGAGTTAAACTATTTAAAAAAATGAAATGCCTTTTGTAATAGACGAGTTTTCGTCCGAAACCCTGTTACTTCGAAAGAGATTGTCCAGTTTGTACACGAAGTGCATCCAGTTTTTCCCGTAACCATCTCAACTTTTTAGCACATGGTATGTGGGTGAAATTATGAAACCATGCCAACTTTCAACCTTTTCAGAGTTCATTTGCAGTGCTTGTCAAATTCAGGGTCATTTAGCTCAAACTAAATCATGAAATGCACGAAAAATAGCAAATGAAGTCAGAAAAGGGTTGAAAACTGATGATGTGGCTTGGCGTGGTGCATATTGAATGCAGAAAAAGTCTGGAGTTAAAATATGTTAAAAAAATGAAATCCCTTATGTAATAGACGAGTTTTCGTCTGAAACCCTGTTACTTCGAAAGAGATTGTCCAGTTTGTACACGAAGTGCATCCAGTTTTTCCCGTAACAATCTCAACTTTTTAGCACATGGTATGTGGGTGAAAATATGAAACCATGCCAAGTTTGAACCTTTTCAGAGTTCATTTGCAGTGCTTGCCAAATTCAGGGTCATTTAGCTCAAAATAAATCATGAAATGCATGAAAAATAGCAAATGAACTCAGAAAAGGGTTGAAAACTAATGATGTGGCTTGGCGTGGTGCATATTGAACGCAGAAAAAGTCTGGAGTTAAAATATGTTAAAAAAATGAAATCCCTTATGTAATAGATGAGTTTTCGTCCGAAACCCTGTTACTTCGAAAGAGATTGTCCAGTTTGTACACGAAGTGCATCCAGTTTTTCCCGTAACCCTCTCAACTTTTTAGCACAGGGTATGTGGGTGAAATTATGAAAGCATCCCAAGTTTCAACCTTTTCAGAGTTCATTTGTAGTGCTTGTCAAATTCAGTGCCATTTAGCTCAAAATAAATCATGAAATGCAAGAAAAATAGCAAATGAAGTCAGAAAAGGGTTGAAAATTGATGATGTGGCTTTGAATGGTGCATATTGAATGCAGAAAAAGTCTGGAGTTAAAATATGTAAAAAAAATGAAATCCCTTTTGTAATAGATGAGTTTTCGTCCGAAACCCTGTTACTTCGAAAGAGATTGTCCAGTTTGTACACGAAGTGCATCCAGTTTTTCCCGTAACCCTCTCAACTTTTTAGCACAGGGTATGTGGGTGAAATTATGAAACCATCCCAAGTTTCAACCTTTTCAGAGTTCATTTGTAGTGCTTGTCAAATTCAGTGCCATTTAGCTCAAAATAAATCATGAAATGCAAGAAAAATAGCAAATGAAGTCAGAAAAGGGTTGAAAATTGATGATGTGGCTTTGAATGGTGCATATTGAATGCAGAAAAAGTCTGGAGTTAAAATATGTAAAAAAAATGAAATCCCTTTTGTAATAGATGAGTTTTCGTCCGAAACCCTGTTACTTCGAAAGAGATTGTCCAGTTTGTACACGAAGTGCATCCAGTTTTTCCCGTAAACCTCTCAACTTTTTAGCACATGGTATGTATGTGAAATTATGAAACCATGCCAAGTTTCAACCTTTTCAGAGTTCATTTGCAGTGCTTGTCAAATTCAGGGTCATTTAGCTCAAAATAAATCATGAAATGCATGAAAAATAGCAAATGAAGTCAGAAAAGGGTTGAAAATTGATGATGTGGCTTTGAATGGTGCATATTGAATGCAAAAAAAGTCTGGAGTTAAAATATGTAAAAAAAATGAAATCCCTTTTGTAATAGATGAGTTTTCGTCCGAAACCCTGTTACTTCGAACGAGATTGTCCAGTTTGTACACGAAGTGCATCCAGTTTTTCCCGTAACAATCTCAACTTTTTAGCACATGGTATGTGGGTGAAATTATGAAACCATGCCAAGTTTCAACCTTTTCAGAGTTCATTTGCAGTGCTTGTCAAATTCAGGGTCATTTAGCTCAAAATAAATCATGAAATGCATGAAAAATAGCAAATGAAGTCAGAAAAGGGTTGAAAACTAATGATGTGGCTTGGCGTGGTGCATATTGAACGCAGAAAAAGTCTGGAGTTAAAATATGTTAAATAAAATGAAATCCCTTTTGTAATAGATGAGTTTTCGTCCGAAACCCTGTTACTTCGAAAGAGATTGTCCAGTTTGTACACGAAGTGCATCCAGTTTTTCCCGTAACCCTCTCAACTTTTTAACACATGGTATGTGGGTGAAATTATGAAACCATGCCAAGTTTCAACCTTTTCAGAGTTCACTTGCAGTGCTTGTCAAATTCAGGGTCATTTAGTTCAAAATAAATCATGAAATGCATGAAAAATAGCAAATGAAGTCAGAAAAGGGTTGAAAATTGATGATGTGGCTTTGAATGGTGCATATTGAATGCAGAAAAAGTCTGGAGTTAAACTATTTAAAAAAATGAAATGCCTTTTGTAATAGACGTGTTTTCGTCCGAAACCCTGTTACTTCGAAAGAGATTGTCCAGTTTGTACACGAAGTGCATCCAGTTTTTCCCGTAACCATCTCAACTTTTTAGCACATCGTATGTGGGTGAAATTATGAAACCATGCCAAGTTTCAACCTTTTCAGAGTTCATTTGCAGTGCTTGTCAAATTCAGGGTCATTTAGCTCAAAATAAATGATGAAATGCACGAAAAATAGCAAATGAAGTCAGAAAAGGGTTTAAAACTGATGATGTGGCTTGGCGTGGTGCATATTGAATGCAGAAAAAGTCTGGAGTTAAAATATGTTAAAAAAATGAAATCCCTTATGTAATAGACGAGTTTTCGTCTGAAACCCTGTTACTTTGAAAGAGATTGTCCAGTTTGTACACGAAGTTCCTCCAGTTTTTCCCGTAACAATCTCAACTTTTTAGCACATGGTATGTGGGTGAAATTATGAAACCATGCCAAGTTTCAACCTTTTCAGAGTTCATTTGCAGTGCTTGCCAAATTCAGGGTCATTTAGCTCAAAATAAATCATGAAATGCATGAAAAATAGCAAATGAACTCAGAAAAGGGTTGAAAACTAATGATGTGGCTTGGCGTGGTGCATATTGAACGCAGAAAAAGTCTGGAGTTAAAATATGTTAAAGAAATGAAATCCCTTATATAATAGATGAGTTTTCGTCCGAAACCCTGTTACTTCGAAAGAGATTGTCCAGTTTGTACACGAAGTGCATCCAGTTTTTCCCGTAACAATCTCAACTTTTTAGCACATGGTATGTGGGTGAAATTATGAAACCATGCCAAGTTTCAACCTTTTCAGAGTTCACTTGCAGTGCTGTTCAAATTCAGGGTCATTTAGCTCAAAATAAATCACGAAATGCATGAAAAATAGCAAATGAAGCCAGAAAAGGGTTGAAAACTAATGATGTGGCTTGGCGTGGGGCATATTGAACGCAGAAAAAGTCTGGAGTTAAAATATGTTAAAAAAATGAAATCCCTTATGTAATAGATGAGTTTTCGTCCGAAACCCTGTTACTTTGAAAGAGATTGTCCAGTTTGTACACGAAGTGCATCCAGTTTTCCCCGTAACCCCCTCAACTTTTTAACACATGGTATGTGGGTGAAATTATGAAACCATGCCAAGTTTCAACCTTTTCAGAGTTCACTTGCAGTGCTTGTCAAATTCAGGGTCATTTAGGTCAAAATAAATCATGAAATGCATGAAAAATAGCAAATGAAGTCAGAAAAGGGTTGAAAATTGATGATGTGGCTTTGAATGGTGCATATTGAATGCAGAAAAAGTATGGAGTTAAACTATTTAAAAAAATGAAATGCCTTTTGTAATAGACGAGTTTTCGTCCGAAACCCTGTTACTTCGAAAGAGATTGTCCAGTTTGTACACAAAGTGCATCCAGTTTTTCCCGTAACCACCTCAACTTTTTAGCACATGGTATGTGGGTGAAATTATGAAACCATGCCAACTTTCAACCTTATCAGAGTTCATTTGCAGTGCTTGTCAAATTCTGGGTCATTTAGCTCAAAATAAATCATGAAATGCACGAAAAATAGCAAATGAAGTCAGAAAAGGGTTGAAAACTGATGATGTGGCTTGGCGTGGTGCATATTGAATGCAAAAAAAGTCTGGAGTTAAAATATGTTAAAAAAATGAAATCCCTTATGTAATAGACGAGTTTTCGTCTGAAACACTGTTACTTCGAAAGAGATTGTCCAGTTTGTACACGAAGTGCATCCAGTTTTTCCCGTAACAATCTCAACTTTTTAGCACATGGTATGTGGGTGAAATTATGAAACCATGCCAAGTTTGAACCTTTTCAGAGTTCATTTGCAGTGCTTGCCAAATTCAGGGTCATTTAGCTCAAAATAAATCATGAAATGCATGA
Organism: Elymus sibiricus; assembly: GCA_039707655.1. NCBI lineage: Eukaryota > Viridiplantae > Streptophyta > Magnoliopsida > Poales > Poaceae > Elymus > Elymus sibiricus. The sequence goes on from CM077667.1 coordinate 54,309,335, forward strand.
AAAATAGCAAATGAACTCAGAAAAGGGTTGAAAACTAATGATGTGGCTTGGCGTGGTGCATATTGAACGCAGAAAAAGTCTGGAGTTAAAATATGTTAAAAAAATGAAATCCCTTATGTAATAGATGTGTTTTCGTCCGAAACCCTGTTACTTCGAAAGAGATTGTCCAGTTTGTACACGAAGTGCATCCAGTTTTTCCCGTAACCCTCTCAACTTTTTAGCACAGGGTATGTGGGTGAAATTATGAAACCATCCCAAGTTTCAACCTTTTCAGAGTTCATTTGTAGTGCTTGTCAAATTCAGTGCCATTTAGCTCAAAATAAATCATGAAATGCAAGAAAAATAGCAAATGAAGTCAGAAAAGGGTTGAAAATTGATGATGTGGCTTTGAATGGTGCATATTGAATGCAGAAAAAGTCTGGAGTTAAAATATGTAAAAAAAATGAAATCCCTTTTGTAATAGATGAGTTTTCGTCCGAAACCCTGTTACTTCGATAGAGATTGTCCAGTTTGTACACGAAGTGCATCCAGTTTTTCCCGTAACCCCCTCAACTTTTTAGCACAGGGTATGTGGGTGAAATTATGAAACCATCCCAAGTTTCAACCTTTTCAGAGTTCATTTGTAGTGCTTGTCAAATTCAGTGCCATCTAGCTCAAAATAAATCATGAAATGCAAGAAAAATAGCAAATGAAGTCAGAAGAGGGTTGAAAATTGATGATGTGGCTTTGAATGGTGCATATTGAATGCAGAAAAAGTCTGGAGTTAAAATATGTAAAAAAAATGAAATCCCTTTTGTAATAGATGAGTTTTCGTCCGAAACCCTGTTACTTCGAAAGAGATTGTCCAGTTTGTACACGAAGTGCATCCAGTTTTTCCCATAAACCTCTCAACTTTTTAGCACATGGTATGTATGTGAAATTATGAAACCATGCCAAGTTTCAACCTTTTCAGAGTTCATTTGTAGTGCTTGTCAAATTCAGGGTCATTTAGCTCAAAATAAATCATGAAATGCATGAAAAATAGCAAATGAAGTCAGAAAAGGGTTGAAAATTGATGATGTGGCTTTGAATGGTGCATATTGAATGCAAAAAAAGTCTGGAGTTAAAATATGTAAAAAAAATGAAATCCCTTTTGTAATAGATGAGTTTTCGTCCGAAACCCTGTTACTTCGAACGAGATTGTCCAGTTTGTACACGAAGTGCATCCAGTTTTTCCCGTAACAATCTCAACTTTTTAGCACATGGTATGTGGGTGAAATTATGAAACCATGCCAAGTTTCAACCTTTTCAGAGTTCATTTGCAGTGCTTGTCAAATTCAGGCTCATTTAGCTCAAAATAAATCATGAAATGCATGAAAAATAGCAAATGAAGTCAGAAAAGGGTTGAAAACTAATGATGTGGCTTGGCGTGGTGCATATTGAACGCAGAAAAAGTCTGGAGCTAAAATATGTTAAAAAAATGAAATCCCTTATGTAATAGATGAGTTTTCGTCCGAAACCCTGTTACTTCGAAAGAGATTGTCCAGTTTGTACACGAAGTGCATCCAGTTTTTCCCGTAACCCTCTCAACTTTTTAGCACAGGGTATGTGGGTGAAATTATGAAACCATCCCAAGTTTCAACCTTTTCAGAGTTCATTTGTAGTGCTTGTCAAATTCAGTGCCATTTAGCTCAAAATAAATCATGAAATGCAAGAAAAATAGCAAATGAAGTCAGAAAAGGGTTGAAAATTGATGATGTGGCTTTGAATGGTGCATATTGAATGCAGAAAAAGTCTGGAGTTAAAATATGTAAAAAAATGAAATCCCTTTTGTAATAGATGAGTTTTCGTCCGAAACCCTGTTACTTCGAAAGAGATTGTCCAGTTTGTACACGAAGTGCATCCAGTTTTTCCCGTAACCCCCTCAACTTTTTAGCACAGGGTATGTGGGTGAAATTATGAAACCATCCCAAGTTTCAACCTTTTCAGAGTTCATTTGTAGTGCTTGTCAAATTCAGTGCCATTTAGCTCAAAATAAATCATGAAATGCAAGAAAAATAGCAAATGAAGTCAGAAGAGGGTTGAAAATTGATGATGTGGCTTTGAATGGTGCATATTGAATGCAGAAAAAGTCTGGAGTTAAAATACGTAAAAAAAATGAAATCCCTTTTGTAATAGATGAGTTTTCATCCGAAACCCTGTTACTTCGAAAGAGATTGTCCAGTTTGTACACGAAGTGCATCCAGTTTTTCCCGTAAACCTCTCAACTTTTTAGCACATGGTATGTATGTGAAATTATGAAACCATGCCAAGTTTCAACCTTTTCAGAGTTCATTTGCAGTGCTTGTCAAATTCAGGGTCATTTAGCACAAAATAAATCATGAAATGCATGAAAAATAGCAAATGAAGTCAGAAAAGGGTTGAAAATTGATGATGTGGCTTTGAATGGTGCATATTGAATGCAGAAAAAGTCTGGAGTTAAAATATGTAAAAAAATGAAATCCCTTTTGTAATAGATGAGTTTTCGTCCGAAACCCTGTTACTTCGAACGAGATTGTCCAGTTTGTACACGAAGTGCATCCAGTTTTTCCCATAACAATCTCAACTTTTTAGCACATGGTATGTGGGTGAAATTATGAAACCATGCCAAGTTTCAACCTTTTCAGAGTTCACTTGCAGTGCTTGTCAAATTCTGGGTCATTTAGCTCAAGATAAATCACGAAATGCATGAAAAATAGCAAATGAAGTCAGAAAAGGGTTGAAAACTAATGATGTGGCTTGGCGTGGGGCATATTGAACGCAGAAAAAGTCTGGAGTTAAAATATGTTAAAAAAATGAAATCCCTTATGTAATAGATGAGTTTTCGTCCGAAACCCTGTTACTTCGAAAGAGATTGTCCAGTTTGTACACGAAGTGCATCCAGTTTTTCCCGTAACCCCCTCAACTTTTTAACACATGGTATGTGGGTGAAATTATGAAACCATGCCAAGTTTCAACCTTTTCAGAGTTCACTTGCAGTGCTTGTCAAATTCAGGGTCATTTAGGTCAAAATAAAACATGAAATGCATGAAAAATAGCAAATGAAGTCAGAAAAGGGTTGAAAATTGATGATGTGGCTTTGAATGGTGCATATTGAATGCAGAAAAAGTCTGGAGTTAAACTATTTAAAAAAATGAAATGCCTTTTGTAATAGACGAGTTTTCGTCCGAAACCCTGTTACTTCGAAAGAGATTGTCCAGTTTGTACACGAAGTGCATCCAGTTTTTCCCGTAACCATCTCAACTTTTTAGCACATGGTATGTGGGTGAAATTATGAAACCATGCCAACTTTCAACCTTTTCAGAGTTCATTTGCAGTGCTTGTCAAATTCAGGGTCATTTAGCTCAAAATAAATCATGAAATGCACGAAAAATAGCAAATGAAGTCAGAAAAGGGTTGAAAACTGATGATGTGGCTTGGCGTCGTGCATATTGAATGCAGAAAAAGTCCGGAGTTAAAATGTGTTAAAAAAATGAAATCCCTTATGTAATAGACGAGTTTTCGTCTGAAACCCTGTTACTTCGAAAGAGATTGTCCAGTTTGTACACGAAGTGCATCCAGTTTTTCCCGTAACAATCTCAACTTTTTAGCACATGGTATGTGGGTGAAATTATGAAACCATGCCAAGTTTGAACCTTTTCAGAGTTCATTTGCAGTGCTTGCCAAATTCAGGGTCATTTAGCTCAAAATAAATCATGAAATGCATGAAAAATAGCAAATGAACTCAGAAAAGGGTTGAAAACTAATGATGTGGCTTGGCGTGGTGCATATTGAACGCAGAAAAAGTCTGGAGTTAAAATATGTTAAAAAAATGAAATCCCTTATGTAATAGATGAGTTTTCGTCCGAAACCCTGTTACTTCGAAAGAGATTGTCCAGTTTGTACACGAAGTGCATCCAGTTTTTCCCGTAACCCTCTCAACTTTTTAGCACAGGGTATGTGGGTGAAATTATGAAACCATCCCAAGTTTCAACCTTTTCAGAGTTCATTTGTAGTGCTTGTCAAATTCAGTGCCATTTAGCTCAAAATAAATCATGAAATGCAAGAAAAATAGCAAATGAAGTCAGAAAAGGGTTGAAAATTGATGATGTGGCTTTGAATGGTGCATATTGAATGCAGAAAAAGTCTGGAGTTAAAATACGTAAAAAAAATGAAATCCCTTTTGTAATAGATGAGTTTTCGTCCGAAACCCTGTTACTTCGAAAGAGATTGTCCAGTTTGTACACGAAGTGCATCCAGTTTTTCCCGTAACCCTCTCAACTTTTTAGCACAGGGTATGTGGGTGAAATTATGAAACCATCCCAAGTTTCAACCTTTTCAGAGTTCATTTGTAGTGCTTGTCAAATTCAGTGCCATTTAGCTCAAAATAAATCATGAAATGCAAGAAAAATAGCAAATGAAGTCAGAAGAGGGTTGAAAATTGATGATGTGGCTTTGAATGGTGCATATTGAATGCAGAAAAAGTCTGGAGTTAAAATATGTAAAAAAAATGAAATCCCTTTTGTAATAGATGAGTTTTCGTCCGAAACCCTGTTACTTCGAAAGAGATTGTCCAGTTTGTACACGAAGTGCATCCAGTTTTTCCCGTAAACCTCTCAACTTTTTAGCACATGGTATGTATGTGAAATTATGAAACCATGCCAAGTTTCAACCTTTTCAGAGTTCATTTGCAGTGCTTGTCAAATTCAGGGTCATTTAGCTCAAAATAAATCATGAAATGCATGAAAAATAGCAAATGAAGTCAGAAAAGGGTTGAAAATTGATGATGTGGCTTTGAATGGTGCATATTGAATGCAAAAAAAGTCTGGAGTTAAAATATGTAAAAAAAATGAAATCCCTTTTGTAATAGATGAGTTTTCGTCCGAAAACCTGTTACTTCGAACGAGATTGTCCAGTTTGTACACGAAGTGCATCCAGTTTTTCCCGTAACAAGCTCAACTTTTTAGCACATGGTATGTGGGTGAAATTATGAAACCATGCCAAGTTTCAACCTTTTCAGAGTTCATTTGCAGTGCTTGTCAAATTCAGGGTCATTTAGCTCAAAATAAATCATGAAATGCATGAAAAATAGCAAATGAAGTCAGAAAAGGGTTGAAAATTGATGATGTGGCTTTGAATGGTGCATATTGAATGCAAAAAAAGTCTGGAGTTAAAATATGTAAAAAAAATGAAATCCCTTTTGTAATAGATGAGTTTTCGTCCGAAACCCTGTTACTTCGAACGAGATTGTCCAGTTTGTACACGAAGTGCATCCAGTTTTTCCCATAACAATCTCAACTTTTTAGCACATGGTATGTGGGTGAAATTATGAAACCATGCCAAGTTTCAACCTTTTCAGAGTTCACTTGCAGTGCTTGTCAAATTCAGGGTCATTTAGCTCAAAATAAATCACGAAATGCATGAAAAATAGCAAATAAAGTCAGAAAAGGGTTGAAAACTAATGATGTGGCTTGGCGTGGGGCATATTGAACGCAGAAAAAGTCTGGAGTTAAAATAAGTTAAAAAAATGAAATCCCTTATGTAATAGATGAGTTTTCGTCTGAAACCCTGTTACTTCGAAAGAGATTGTCCAGTTTGTACACGAAGTGCATCCAGTTTTTCCCGTAACCCCCTCAACTTTTTAACACATGGTATGTGGGTGAAATTATGAAACCATGCCAAGTTTCAACCTTTTCAGAGTTCACTTGCAGTGCTTGTCAAATTCAGGGTCATTTAGGTCAAAATAAAACATGAAATGCATGAAAAATAGCAAATGAAGTCAGAAAAGGGTTGAAAATTGATGATGTGGCTTTGAATGGTGCATATTGAATGAAGAAAAAGTCTGGAGTTAAACTATTTAAAAAAATGAAATGCCTTTTGTAATAGACGAGTTTTCGTCCGAAACCCTGTTACTTCGAAAGAGATTGTCCAGTTTGTACACGAAGTGCATCCAGTTTTTCCCGTAACCATCTCAACTTTTTAGCACATGGTATGTGGGTGAAATTATGAAACCATGCCAACTTTCAACCTTTTCAGAGTTCATTTGCAGTGCTTGTCAAATTCAGGGTCATTTAGCTCAAAATAAATCATGAAATGCACGAAAAATAGCAAATGAAGTCAGAAAAGGGTTGAAAACTGATGATGTGGCTTGGCGTGGTGCATATTGAATGCAGAAAAAGTCCGGAGTTAAAATATGTTAAAAAAATGAAATCCCTTATGTAATAGACGAGTTTTCGTCTGAAACCCTGTTACTTCGAAAGAGATTGTCCAGTTTGTACACGAAGTGCATCCAGTTTTTCCCGTAACAATCTCAACTTTTTAGCACATGGTATGTGGGTGAAATTATGAAACCATGCCAAGTTTGAACCTTTTCAGAGTTCATTTGCAGTGCTTGCCAAATTCAGGGTCATTTAGCTCAAAATAAATCATGAAATGCATGAAAAATAGCAAATGAACTCAGAAAAGGGTTGAAAACTAATGATGTGGCTTGGCGTGGTGCATATTGAACGCAGAAAAAGTCTGGAGTTAAAATATGTTAAAAAAATGAAATCCCTTATGTAATAGATGAGTTTTCGTCCGAAACCCTGTTACTTCGAAAGAGATTGTCCAGTTTGTACACGAAGTGCATCCAGTTTTTCCCGTAACCCTCTCAACTTTTTAGCACAGGGTATGTGGGTGAAATTATGAAACCATCCCAAGTTTCAACCTTTTCAGAGTTCATTTGTAGTGCTTGTCAAATTCAGTGCCATTTAGCTCAAAATAAATCATGAAATGCAAGAAAAATAGCAAATGAAGTCAGAAAAGGGTTGAAAATTGATGATGTGGCTTTGAATGGTGCATATTGAATGCAGAAAAAGTCTGGAGTTAAAATATGTAAAAAAAATGAAATCCCTTTTGTAATAGATGAGTTTTCGTCCGAAACCCTGTTACTTCGAAAGAGATTGTCCAGTTTGTACACGAAGTGCATCCAGTTTTTCCCGTAACCCTCTCAACTTTTTAGCACAGGGTATGTGGGTGAAATTATGAAACCATCCCAAGTTTCAACCTTTTCAGAGTTCATTTGTAGTGCTTGTCAAATTCAGTGCCATTTAGCTCAAAATAAATCATGAAATGCAAGAAAAATAGCAAATGAAGTCAGAAGAGGGTTGAAAATTGATGATGTGGCTTTGAATGGTGCATATTGAATGCAGAAAAAGTCTGGAGTTAAAATATGTAAAAAAAATGAAATCCCTTTTGTAATAGATGAGTTTTCGTCCGAAACCCTGTTACTTCGAAAGAGATTGTCCAGTTTGTACACGAAGTGCATCCAGTTTTTCCCGTAAACCTCTCAACTTTTTAGCACATGGTATGTATGTGAAATTATGAAACCATGCCAAGTTTCAACCTTTTCAGAGTTCATTTGCAGTGCTTGTCAAATTCAGGGTCATTTAGCTCAAAATAAATCATGAAATGCATGAAAAATAGCAAATGAAGTCAGAAAAGGGTTGAAAATTGATGATGTGGCTTTGAATGGTGCATATTGAATGCAGAAAAAGTCTGGAGTTAAAATATGTAAAAAAAATGAAATCCCTTTTGTAATAGATGAGTTTTCGTCCGAAACCCTGTTACTTCGAACGAGATTGTCCAGTTTGTACACGAAGTGCATCCAGTTTTTCCCGTAACAAGCTCAACTTTTTAGCACATGGTATGTGGGTGAAATTATGAAACCATGCCAAGTTTCAACCTTTTCAGAGTTCATTTGCAGTGCTTGTCAAATTCAGGGTCATTTAGCTCAAAATAAATCATGAAATGCATGAAAAATAGCAAATGAAGTCAGAAAAGGGTTGAAAACTAATGATGTGGCTTGGCGTGGTGCATATTGAACGCAGAAAAAGTCTGGAGTTAAAATATGTTAAAAAAAATGAAATCCCTTTTGTAATAGATGAGTTTTCGTCCGAAACCCTGTTACTTCGAAAGAGATTGTCCAGTTTGTACACGAAGTGCATCCAGTTTTTCCCGTAACCCTCTCAACTTTTTAACACATGGTATGTGGGTGAAATTATGAAACCATGCCAAGTTTCAACCTTTTCAGAGTTCACTTGCAGTGCTTGTCAAATTCAGGGTCATTTAGTTCAAAATAAATCATGAAATGCATGAAAAATAGCAAATGAAGTCAGAAAAGGGTTGAAAATTGATGATGTGGCTTTGAATGGTGCATATTGAATGCAGAAAAAGTCTGGAGTTAAACTATTTAAAAAAATGAAATGCCTTTTGTAATAGACGAGTTTTCGTCCGAAACCATGTTACTTCGAAAGAGATTGTCCAGTTTGTACACGAAATGCATCCAGTTTTTCCCGTAACCATCTCAACTTTTAAGCACATGGTATGTGGGTGAAATTATGAAACCATGCCAAGTTTCAACCTTTTCAGAGTTCATTTGCAGTGCTTGTCAAATTCAGGGTCATTTAGCTCAAAATAAATCATCAAATGCACGAAAAATAGCAAATGAAGTCAGAAAAGGATTGAAAACTGATGATGTGGCTTGGCGTGGTGCATATTGAATGCAGAAAAAGTCTGGAGTTAAAATATGTTAAAAAAATGAAATCCCTTATGTAATAGACGAGTTTTCGTCTGAAACCCTGTTACTTCGAAAGAGATTGTCCAGTTTGTACACGAAGTTCCTCCAGTTTTTCCCGTAACAATCTCAACTTTTTAGCACATGGTATGTGGGTGAAATTATGAAACCATGCCAAGTTTCAACCTTTTCAGAGTTCATTTGCAGTGCTTGCCAAATTCAGGGTCATTTAGCTCAAAATAAATCATGAAATGCATGAAAAATAGCAAATGAACTCAGAAAAGGGTTGAAAACTAATGATGTGGCTTGGCGTGGTGCATATTGAACGCAGAAAAAGTCTGGAGTTAAAATATGTTAAAGAAATGAAATCCCTTATATAATAGATGAGTTTTCGTCCGAAACCCTGTTACATCGAAAGAGATTGTCCAGTTTGTACACGAAGGGCATCCAGTTTTTCCCGTAAACCTCTCAACTTTTTAGCACATGGTATGTATGTGAAATTATGAAACCATGCCAAGTTTCAACCTTTTCAGAGTTCATTTGCAGTGCTTGTCAAATTCAGGGTCATTTAGCTCAAAATAAATCATGAAATGCATGAAAAATAGCAAATGAAGTCAGAAAAGGGTTGAAAATTGATGATGTGGCTTTGAATGGTGCATATTGAATGCAGAAAAAGTCTGGAGTTAAATTATGTAAAAAAATGAAATCGCTTTTGTAATAGATGAGTTTTCGTCCGAAACCCTGTTACTTCGAACGAGATTGTCCAGTTTGTACACGAAGTGCATCCAGTTTTTCCCGTAACAATCTCAACTTTTTAGCACATGGTATGTGGGTGAAATTATGAAACCATGCCAAGTTTCAACCTTTTCAGAGTTCATTTGCAGTGCTTGTCAAATTCAGGGTCATTTAGCTCAAAATAAATCACGAAATGCATGAAAAATAGCAAATGAAGTCAGAAAAGGGTTGAAAACTAATGATGTGGCTTGGCGTGGTGCATATTGAACGCAGAAAAAGTCTGGAGTTAAAATATGTTAAAAAAATGAAATCCCTTATGTAATAGATGAGTTTTCGTCCGAAACCCTGTTACTTCGAAAGAGATTGTCCAGTTTGTACACGAAGTGCATCCAGTTTTTCCCGTAAACCTCTCAACTTTTTAGCACAAGGTATGTATGTGAAATTATGAAACCATGCCAAGTTTCAACCTTTTCAGAGTTCATTTGCAGTGCTTGTCAAATTCAGGGTCATTTAGCACAAAATAAATCATCAAATGCATGAAAAATAGCAAATGAAGTCAGAAAAGTGTTGAAAATTGATGATGTGGCTTTGAATGGTGCATATTGAATGCAGAAAAACTCTGGAGTTAAAATATGTAAAAAAATGAAATCCCTTTTGTAATAGATGAGTTTTCGTCCGAAACCCTGTTACTTCGAACGAGATTGTCCAGTTTGTACACGAAGTGCATCCAGTTTTTCCCGTAACAATCTCAACTTTTTAGCACATGGTATGTGGGTGAAATTATGAAACCATGCCAAGTTTCAACCTTTTCAGAGTTCATTTGCAGTGCTTGCCAAATTCAGGGTCATTTAGCTCAAAATAAATCATGAAATGCATGAAAAATAGCAAATGAACTCAGAAAAGGGTTGAAAACTAATGATGTGGCTTGGCGTGGTGCATATTGAACGCAGAAAAAGTCTGGAGTTAAAATATGTTAAAAAAATGAAATCCCTTATGTAATAGATGAGTTTTCGTCCGAAACCCTGTTACTTCGAAAGAGATTGTCCAGTTTGTACACGAAGTGCATCCAGTTTTTCCCGTAACCCTCTCAACTTTTTAGCACAGGGTATGTGGGTGAAATTATGAAACCATCCCAAGTTTCAACCTTTTCAGAGTTCATTTGTAGTGCTTGTCAAATTCAGTGCCATTTAGCTCAAAATAAATCATGAAATGCAAGAAAAATAGCAAATGAAGTCAGAAAAGGGTTGAAAATTGATGATGTGGCTTTGAATGGTGCATATTGAATGCAGAAAAAGTCTGGAGTTAAAATATGTAAAAAAAATGAAATCCCTTTTGTAATAGATGAGTTTTCGTCCGAAACCCTGTTACTTCGAAAGAGATTGTCCAGTTTGTACACGAAGTGCATCCAGTTTTTCCCGTAACCCTCTCAACTTTTTAGCACAGGGTATGTGGGTGAAATTATGAAACCATCCCAAGTTTCAACCTTTTCAGAGTTCATTTGTAGTGCTTGTCAAATTCAGTGCCATTTAGCTCAAAATAAATCATGAAATGCAAGAAAAATAGCAAATGAAGTCAGAAGAGGGTTGAAAATTGATGATGTGGCTTTGAATGGTGCATATTGAATGCAGAAAAAGTCTGGAGTTAAAATATGTAAAAAAAATGAAATCCCTTTTGTAATAGATGAGTTTTCGTCCGAAACCCTGTTACTTCGAAAGAGATTGTCCAGTTTGTACACGAAGTGCATCCAGTTTTTCCCGTAAACCTCTCAACTTTTTAGCACATGGTATGTATGTGAAATTATGAAACCATGCCAAGTTTCAACCTTTTCAGAGTTCATTTGCAGTGCTTGTCAAATTCAGGGTCATTTAGCTCAAAATAAATCATGAAATGCATGAAAAATAGCAAATGAAGTCAGAAAAGGGTTGAAAATTGATGATGTGGCTTTGAATGGTGCATATTGAATGCAGAAAAAGTCTGGAGTTAAAATATGTAAAAAAAATGAAATCCCTTTTGTAATAGATGAGTTTTCGTCCGAAACCCTGTTACTTCGAACGAGATTGTCCAGTTTGTACACGAAGTGCATCCAGTTTTTCCCGTAACAAGCTCAACTTTTTAGCACATGGTATGTGGGTGAAATTATGAAACCATGCCAAGTTTCAACCTTTTCAGAGTTCATTTGCAGTGCTTGTCAAATTCAGGGTCATTTAGCTCAAAATAAATCATGAAATGCATGAAAAATAGCAAATGAAGTCAGAAAAGGGTTGAAAACTAATGATGTGGCTTGGCGTGGTGCATATTGAACGCAGAAAAAGTCTGGAGTTAAAATATGTTAAAAAAAATGAAATCCCTTTTGTAATAGATGAGTTTTCGTCCGAAACCCTGTTACTTCGAAAGAGATTGTCCAGTTTGTACACGAAGTGCATCCAGTTTTTCCCGTAACCCTCTCAACTTTTTAACACATGGTATGTGGGTGAAATTATGAAACCATGCCAAGTTTCAACCTTTTCAGAGTTCACTTGCAGTGCTTGTCAAATTCAGGGTCATTTAGTTCAAAATAAATCATGAAATGCATGAAAAATAGCAAATGAAGTCAGAAAAGGGTTGAAAATTGATGATGTGGCTTTGAATGGTGCATATTGAATGCAGAAAAAGTCTGGAGTTAAACTATTTAAAAAAATGAAATGCCTTTTGTAATAGACGAGTTTTCGTCCGAAACCATGTTACTTCGAAAGAGATTGTCCAGTTTGTACACGAAATGCATCCAGTTTTTCCCGTAACCATCTCAACTTTTAAGCACATGGTATGTGGGTGAAATTATGAAACCATGCCAAGTTTCAACCTTTTCAGAGTTCATTTGCAGTGCTTGTCAAATTCAGGGTCATTTAGCTCAAAATAAATCATCAAATGCACGAAAAATAGCAAATGAAGTCAGAAAAGGATTGAAAACTGATGATGTGGCTTGGCGTGGTGCATATTGAATGCAGAAAAAGTCTGGAGTTAAAATATGTTAAAAAAATGAAATCCCTTATGTAATAGACGAGTTTTCGTCTGAAACCCTGTTACTTCGAAAGAGATTGTCCAGTTTGTACACGAAGTTCCTCCAGTTTTTCCCGTAACAATCTCAACTTTTTAGCACATGGTATGTGGGTGAAATTATGAAACCATGCCAAGTTTCAACCTTTTCAGAGTTCATTTGCAGTGCTTGCCAAATTCAGGGTCATTTAGCTCAAAATAAATCATGAAATGCATGAAAAATAGCAAATGAACTCAGAAAAGGGTTGAAAACTAATGATGTGGCTTGGCGTGGTGCATATTGAACGCAGAAAAAGTCTGGAGTTAAAATATGTTAAAGAAATGAAATCCCTTATATAATAGATGAGTTTTCGTCCGAAACCCTGTTACATCGAAAGAGATTGTCCAGTTTGTACACGAAGGGCATCCAGTTTTTCCCGTAAACCTCTCAACTTTTTAGCACATGGTATGTATGTGAAATTATGAAACCATGCCAAGTTTCAACCTTTTCAGAGTTCATTTGCAGTGCTTGTCAAATTCAGGGTCATTTAGCTCAAAATAAATCATGAAATGCATGAAAAATAGCAAATGAAGTCAGAAAAGGGTTGAAAATTGATGATGTGGCTTTGAATGGTGCATATTGAATGCAGAAAAAGTCTGGAGTTAAATTATGTAAAAAAATGAAATCGCTTTTGTAATAGATGAGTTTTCGTCCGAAACCCTGTTACTTCGAACGAGATTGTCCAGTTTGTACACGAAGTGCATCCAGTTTTTCCCGTAACAATCTCAACTTTTTAGCACATGGTATGTGGGTGAAATTATGAAACCATGCCAAGTTTCAACCTTTTCAGAGTTCATTTGCAGTGCTTGTCAAATTCAGGGTCATTTAGCTCAAAATAAATCACGAAATGCATGAAAAATAGCAAATGAAGTCAGAAAAGGGTTGAAAACTAATGATGTGGCTTGGCGTGGTGCATATTGAACGCAGAAAAAGTCTGGAGATAAAATATGTTAAAAAAATGAAATCCCTTATGTAATAGATGAGTTTTCGTCCGAAACCCTGTTACTTCGAAAGAGATTGTCCAGTTTGTACACGAAGTGCATCCAGTTTTTCCCGTAAACCTCTCAACTTTTTAGCACAAGGTATGTATGTGAAATTATGAAACCATGCCAAGTTTCAACCTTTTCAGAGTTCATTTGCAGTGCTTGTCAAATTCAGGGTCATTTAGCACAAAATAAATCATCAAATGCATGAAAAATAGCAAATGAAGTCAGAAAAGTGTTGAAAATTGATGATGTGGCTTTGAATGGTGCATATTGAATGCAGAAAAACTCTGGAGTTAAAATATGTAAAAAAATGAAATCCCTTTTGTAATAGATGAGTTTTCGTCCGAAACCCTGTTACTTCGAACGAGATTGTCCAGTTTGTACACGAAGTGCATCCAGTTTTTCCCGTAACAATCTCAACTTTTTAGCACATGGTATGTGGGTGAAATTATGAAACCATGCCAAGTTTCAACCTTTTCAGAGTTCATTTGCAGTGCTTGCCAAATTCAGGGTCATTTAGCTCAAAATAAATCATGAAATGCATGAAAAATAGCAAATGAACTCAGAAAAGGGTTGAAAACTAATGATGTGGCTTGGCGTGGTGCATATTGAACGCAGAAAAAGTCTGGAGTTAAAATATGTTAAAAAAATGAAATCCCTTATGTAATAGATGAGTTTTCGTCCGAAACCCTGTTACTTCGAAAGAGATTGTCCAGTTTGTACACGATGTGCATCCAGTTTTTCCCGTAACCATTTCAACTTTTTAGCACATGGTATGTGGGTGAAATTTTGAAACCATGCCAAGTTTCAACCTTTTCAGAGTTCATTTGCAGTGCTTGTCAAATTCAGGGATATTTAGCTCAAAATAAATCATGAAATGCACGAAAAATAGCAAATGAAGTCAGAAAAGGGTTGAAAACTGATGATGTGGCTTGGCGTGGTGCATATTGAATGCAGAAAAAGTCTGGAATTAAAATATGTTAAAAAAATGAAATCCCTTATGTAATAGACGAGTTTTCGTCTGAAACCCTGTTACTTCGAAAGAGATTGTCCAGTTTGTACACGAAGTGCATCCAGTTTTTCCCGTAACAATCTCAACTTTTTAGCACATGGTATGTGGGTGAAATTATGAAACCATGCCAAGTTTCAACCTTTTCAGAGTTCATTTGCAGTGCTTGCCAAATTCAGGGTCATTTAGCTCAAAATAAATCATGAAATGCATGAAAAATAGCAAATGAACTCAGAAAAGGGTTGAAAACTAATGATGTGGCTTGGCGTGGTGCATATTGAACGCAGAAAAAGTCTGGAGTTAAAATATGTTAAAAAAATGAAATCCCTTATGTAATAGATGAGTTTTCGTCCGAAACCCTGTTACTTCGAAAGAGATTGTCCAGTTTGTACACGAAGTGCATCCAGTTTTCCCCGTAAACCTCTCAACTTTTTAGCACATGGTATGTATGTGAAATTATGAAACCATGCCAAGTTTCAACCTTTTCAGAGTTCATTTGCAGTGCTTGTCAAATTCAGGGTCATTTAGCACAAAATAAATCATGAAATGCATGAAAAATAGCAAATGAAGTCAGAAAAGGGTTGAAAATTGATGATGTGGCTTTGAATGGTGCATATTGAATGCAGAAAAAGTCTGGAGTTAAAATATGTAAAAAAATGAAATCCCTTTTGTAATAGATGAGTTTTCGTCCGAAACCCTGTTACTTCGAACGAGATTGTCCAGTTTGTACACGAAGTGCATCCAGTTTTTCCCGTAACAATCTCAACTTTTTAGCACATGGTATGTGGGTGAAATTATGAAACCATGCCAAGTTTCAACCTTTTCAGAGTTCACTTGCAGTGCTTGTCAAATTCAGGGTCATTTAGCTCAAAATAAATCACGAAATGCATGAAAAATAGCAAATGAAGTCAGAAAAGGGTTGAAAACTAATGATGTGGCTTGGCGTGGGGCATATTGAACGCAGAAAAAGTCTGGAGTTAAAATATGTTAAAAAAATGAAATCCCTTATGTAATAGATGAGTTTTCGTCCGAAACCCTGTTACTTCGAAAGAGATTGTCCAGTTTGTACACGAAGTGCATCCAGTTTTTCCCGTAACCCCCTCAACTTTTTAACACATGGTATGTGGGTGAAATTATGAAACCATGCCAAGTTTCAACCTTTTCAGAGTTCACTTGCAGTGCTTGTCAAATTCAGGGTCATTTAGGTCAAAATAAAACATGAAATGCATGAAAAATAGCAAATGAAGTCAGAAAAGGTTGAAAATTGATGATGTGGCTTTGAATGGTGCATATTGAATGCAGAAAAAGTCTGGAGTTAAACTATTTAAAAAAATGAAATGCCTTTTGTAATAGACGAGTTTTCGTCCGAAACCCTGTTACTTCGAAAGAGATTGTCCAGTTTGTACACGAAGTGCATCCAGTTTTTCCCGTAACCATCTCAACTTTTTAGCACATGGTATGTGGGTGAAATTATGAAACCATGCCAACTTTCAACCTTTTCAGAGTTCATTTGCAGTGCTTGTCAAATTCAGGGTCATTTAGCTCAAAATAAATCATGAAATGCACGAAAAATAGCAAATGAAGTCAGAAAAGGGTTGAAAACTGATGATGTGGCTTGGCGTGGTGCATATTGAATGCAGAAAAAGTCTGGAGTTAAAATATGTTTAAAAAATGAAATCCCTTATGTAATAGACGAGTTTTCGTCTGAAACCCTGTTACTTCGAAAGAGATTGTCCAGTTTGTACACGAAGTGCATCCAGTTTTTCCCGTAACAATCTCAACTTTTTAGCACATGGTATGTGGGTGAAATTATGAAACCATGCCAAGTTTGAACCTTTTCAGAGTTCATTTGCAGTGCTTGCCAAATTCAGGGTCATTTAGCTCAAAATAAATCATGAAATGCATGAAAAATAGCAAATGAACTCACAAAAGGGTTGAAAACTAATGATGTGGCTTGGCGTGGTGCATATTGAACGCAGAAAAAGTCTGGAGTTAAAATATGTTAAAAAAATGAAATCCCTTATGTAATAGATGAGTTTTCGTCCGAAACCCTGTTACTTCGAAAGAGATTGTCCAGTTTGTACACGAAGTGCATCCAGTTTTTCCCGTAAACCTCTCAACTTTTTAGCACAAGGTATGTATGTGAAATTATGAAACCATGCCAAGTTTCAACCTTTTCAGAGTTCATTTGCAGTGCTTGTCAAATTCAGGGTCATTTAGCACAAAATAAATCATGAAATGCATGAAAAATAGCAAATGAAGTCAGAAAAGTGTTGAAAATTGATGATGTGGCTTTGAATGGTGCATATTGAATGCAGAAAAACTCTGGAGTTAAAATATGTAAAAAAATGAAATCCCTTTTGTAATAGATGAGTTTTCGTCCGAAACCCTGTTACTTCGAACGAGATTGTCCAGTTTGTACACGAAGTGCATCCAGTTTTTCCCGTAACAATCTCAACTTTTTAGCACATGGTATGTGGGAGAAATTATGAAACCATGCCAAGTTTCAACCTTTTCAGAGTTCATTTGCAGAGCTTGTCAAATTCAGGGTCATTTAGCTCAAAATAAATCACGAAATGCATGAAAAATAGCAAATGAAGCCAGAAAAGGGTTGAAAACTAATGATGTGGCTTGGCGTGGGGCATATTGAACGCAGAAAAAGTCTGGAGTTAAAATATGTTAAAAAAATGAAATCCCTTATGTAATAGATGAGTTTTCGTCCGAAACCCTGTTACTTCGAAAGAGATTGTCCAGTTTGTACACGAAGTGCATCCAGTTTTTCCCGTAACCCCCTCAACTTTTTAACACATGGTATGTGGGTGAAATTATGAAACCATGCCAAGTTTCAACCTTTTCAGAGTTCACTTGCAATGCTTGTCAAATTCAGGGTCATTTAGGTCAAAATAAATCATGAAATGCATGAAAAATAGCAAATGAAGTCAGAAAAGGGTTGAAAATTGATGATGTGGCTTTGAATGGTGCATATTGAATGCAGAAAAAGTCTGGAGTTAAACTATTTAAAAAAATGAAATGCCTTTTGTAATAGACGAGTTTTCGTCCGAAACCCTGTTACTTCGAAAGAGATTGTCCAGTTTGTACACGAAGTGCATCCAGTTTTTCCCGTAACCATCTCAAATTTTTAGCACATGGTATGTGGGTGAAATTATGAAACCATGCCAAGTTTCAACCTTTTCAGAGTTCATTTGCAGTGCTTGTCAAATTTAGGGTCATTTAGCTCAAAATAAATCATGAAATGCACGAAAAATAGCAAATGAAGTCAGAAAAGGGTTGAAAACTGATGATGTGGCTTGGCGTGGTGCATATTGAATGCAGAAAAAGTGTGGAGTTAAAATATGTTAAAAAAATGAAATCCCTTATGTAATAGACGAGTTTTCGTCTGAAACCCTGTTACTTCGAAAGAGATTGTCCAGTTTGTACACGAAGTGCAACCAGTTTTTCCCGTAACAATCTCAACTTTTTAGCACATGGTATGTGGGTGAAATTATGAAACCATAGAAGTTTGAACCTTTTCAGAGTTCATTTGTAGTGCTTGCCAAATTCAGGGTCATTTAGCTCAAAATAAATCATGAAATGCATGAAAAATAGCAAATGAACTCAGAAAAGGGTTGAAAACTAATGATGTGGCTTGGCGTGGTGCATATTGAACGCAGAAAAAGTCTGGAGTTAAAATATGTTAAAAAAATGAAATCCCTTATGTAATAGATGAGTTTTCGTCCGAAACCCTGTTACTTCGAAAGAGATTGTCCAGTTTGTACACGAAGTGCATCCAGTTTTTCCCGTAAACCTCTCAACTTTTTAGCACATGGTATGTATGTGAAATTATGAAACCATGCCAAGTTTCAACCTTTTCAGAGTTCATTTGCAGTGCTTGTCAAATTCAGGGTCATTTAGCACAAAATAAATCATGAAATGCATGAAAAATAGCAAATGAAGTCAGAAAAGGGTTGAAAATTGATGATGTGGCTTTGAATGGTGCATATTGAATGCAGAAAAAGTCTGGAGTTAAAATATGTAAAAAAATGAAATCCCATTTGTAATAGATGAGTTTTCGTCCGAAACCCTGTTACTTCGAACGAGATTGTCCAGTTTGTACACGAAGTGCATCCAGTTTTTCCCGTAACAATCTCAACTTTTTAGCACATGGTATGTGGGTGAAATTATGAAACCATGCCAAGTTTCAACCTTTTCAGAGTTCATTTGCAGTGCTTGTCAAATTCAGGGTCATTTAGCTCAAAATAAATCACGAAATGCATGAAAAATAGCAAATGAAGTCAGAAAAGGGTTGAAAACTAATGATGTGGCTTGGCGTGGGGCATATTGAACGCAGAAAAAGTCTGGAGTTAAAATATGTTAAAAAAATGAAATCCCTTATGTAATAGATGAGTTTTCGTCCGAAACCCTGTTACTTCGAAAGAGATTGTCCAGTTTGTACACGAAGTGCATCCAGTTTTTCCCGTAACCCCCTCAACTTTTTAACACATGGTATGTGGGTGAAATTATGAAACCATGCGAAGTTTCAACCTTTTCAGAGTTCACTTGCAGTGCTTGTCAAATTCAGGGTCATTTAGGTCAAAATAAATCATGAAATGCATGAAAAATAGCAAATGAAGTCAGAAAAGGGTTGAAAATTGATGATGTGGCTTTGAATGGTGCATATTGAATGCAGAAAAAGTCTGGAGTTAAACTATTTAAAAAAATGAAATGCCTTTTGTAATAGACGAGTTTTCGTCCGAAACCCTGTTACTTCGAAAGAGATTGTCCAGTTTGTACACGAAGTGCATCCAGTTTTTCCCGTAACCATCTCAAATTTTTAGCACATGGTATGTGGGTGAAATTATGAAACCATGCCAAGTTTCAACCTTTTCAGAGTTTATTTGCAGTGCTTGTCAAATTTAGGGTCATTTAGCTCAAAATAAATCATGAAATGCACGAAAAATAGCAAATGAAGTCAGAAAAGGGTTGAAAACTGATGATGTGGCTTGGCGTGGTGCATATTGAATGCAGAAAAAGTGTGGAGTTAAAATATGTTAAAAAAATGAAATCCCTTATGTAATAGACGAGTTTTCGTCTGAAACCCTGTTACTTCGAAAGAGATTGTCCAGTTTGTACACGAAGTGCAACCAGTTTTTCCCGTAACAATCTCAACTTTTTAGCACATGGTATGTGGGTGAAATTATGAAACCATACAAGTTTGAACCTTTTCAGAGTTCATTTGCAGTGCTTGCCAAATTCAGGGTCATTTAGCTCAAAATAAATCATGAAATGCATGAAAAATAGCAAATGAACTCAGAAAAGGGTTGAAAACTAATGATGTGGCTTGGCGTGGTGCATATTGAACGCAGAAAAAGTCTGGAGTTAAAATATGTTAAAAAAATGAAATCCCTTATGTAATAGGTGAGTTTTCGTCCGAAACCCTGTTACTTCGAAAGAGATTGTCCAGTTTGTACACGAAGTGCATCCAGTTTTTCCCGTAAACCTCTCAACTTTTTAGCACATGGTATGTATGTGAAATTATGAAACCATGCCAAGTTTCAACCATTTCAGAGTTCATTTGCAGTGCTTGTCAAATTCAGGGTCATTTAGCACAAAATAAATCATGAAATGCATGAAAAATAGCAAATGAAGTCAGAAAAGGGTTGAAAATTGATGATGTGGCTTTGAATGGTGCATATTGAATGCAGAAAAAGTCTGGAGTTAAAATATGTAAAAAAATGAAATCCCTATTGTAATAGATGAGTTTTCGTCCGAAACCCTGTTACTTCGAACGAGATTGTCCAGTTTGTACACGAAGTGCATCCAGTTTTTCCCGTAACAATCTCAACTTTTTAGCACATGGTATGTGGGTGAAATTATGAAACCATGCCAAGTTTCAACCTTTTCAGAGTTCATTTGCAGTGCTTGTCAAATTCAGGGTCATTTAGCTCAAAATAAATCACGAAATGCATGAAAAATAGCAAATGAAGTCAGAAAAGGGTTGAAAGCTAATGATGTGGCTTGGCGTGGGGCATATTGAACGCAGAAAAAGTCTGGAGTTAAAATATGTTAAAAAAATGAAATCCCTTATGTAATAGATGAGTTTTCGTCCGAAACCCTGTTACTTCGAAAGAGATTGTCCAGTTTGTAGACGAAGTGCATCCAGTTTTTCCCGTAACCCCCTCAACTTTTTAACACATGGTATGTGGGTGAAATTATGAAACCATGCCAAGTTTCAACCTTTTCAGAGTTCACTTGCAGTGCTTGTCAAATTCAGGGTCATTTAGGTCAAAATAAATCATGAAATGCATGAAAAATAGCAAATGAAGTCAGAAAAGGGTTGAAAATTGATGATGTGGCTTTGAATGGTGCATATTGAATGCAGAAAAAGTCTGGAGTTAAACTATTTAAAAAAATGAAATGCCTTTTGTAATAGACGAGTTTTCGTCCGAAACCCTGTTACTTCGAAAGAGATTGTCCAGTTTGTACACGAAGTGCATCCAGTTTTTCCCGTAACCATCTCAAATTTTTAGCACATGGTATGTGGGTGAAATTATGAAACCATGCCAAGTTTCAACCTTTTCAGAGTTCATTTGCAGTGCTTGTCAAATTTAGGGTCATTTAGCTCAAAATAAATCATGAAATGCACGAAAAATAGCAAATGAAGTCAGAAAAGGGTTGAAAACTGATGATGTGGCTTGGCGTGGTGCATATTGAATGCAGAAAAAGTGTGGAGTTAAAATATGTTAAAAAAATGAAATCCCTTATGTAATAGACGAGTTTTCGTCTGAAACCCTGTTACTTCGAAAGAGACTGTCCAGTTTGTACACGAAGTGCAACCAGTTTTTCCCGTAACAATCTCAACTTTTTAGCACATGGTATGTGGGTGAAATTATGAAACCATACAAGTTTGAACCTTTTCAGAGTTCATTTGCAGTGCTTGCCAAATTCAGGGTCATTTAGCTCAAAATAAATCATGAAATGCATGAAAAATAGCAAATGAACTCAGAAAAGGGTTGAAAACTAATGATGTGGCTTGGCGTGGTGCATATTGAACGCAGAAAAAGTCTGGAGTTAAAATATGTTAAAAAAATGAAATCCCTTATGTAATAGATGAGTTTTCGTCCGAAACCCTGTTACTTCGAAAGAGATTGTCCAGTTTGTACACGAAGTGCATCCAGTTTTTCCCGTAAACCTCTCAACTTTTTAGCACATGGTATGTATGTGAAATTATGAAACCATGCCAAGTTTCAACCTTTTCAGAGTTCATTTGCAGTGCTTGTCAAATTCAGGGTCATTTAGCACAAAATAAATCATGAAATGCATGAAAAATAGCAAATGAAGTCAGAAAAGGGTTGAAAATTGATGATGTGGCTTTGAATGGTGCATATTGAATGCAGAAAAAGTCTGGAGTTAAAATATGTAAAAAAATGAAATCCCTTTTGTAATAGATGAGTTTTCGTCCGAAACCCTGTTACTTCGAACGAGATTGTCCAGTTTGTACACGAAGTGCATCCAGTTTTTCCCGTAACAATCTCAACTTTTTAGCACATGGTATGTGGGTGAAATTATGAAACCATGCCAAGTTTCAACCTTTTCAGAGTTCATTTGCAGTGCTTGTCAAATTCAGGGTCATTTAGCTCAAAATAAATCACGAAATGCATGAAAAATAGCAAATGAAGTCAGAAAAGGGTTGAAAGCTAATGATGTGGCTTGGCGTGGGGCATATTGAACGCAGAAAAAGTCTGGAGTTAAAATATGTTAAAAAAATGAAATCCCTTATGTAATAGATGAGTTTTCGTCCGAAACCCTGTTACTTCGAAAGAGATTGTCCAGTTTGTACACGAAGTGCATCCAGTTTTTCCCGTAACCCCCTCAACTTTTTAACACATGGTATGTGGGTGAAATTATGAAACCATGCCAAGTTTCAACCTTTTCAGAGTTCACTTGCAGTGCTTGTCAAATTCAGGGTCATTTAGGTCAAAATAAATCATGAAATGCATGAAAAATAGCAAATGAAGTCAGAAAAGGGTTGAAAATTGATGATGTGGCTTTGAATGGTGCATATTGAATGCAGAAAAAGTCTGGAGTTAAACTATTTAAAAAAATGAAATGCCTTTTGTAATAGACGAGTTTTCGTCCGAAACCCTGTTACTTCGAAAGAGATTGTCCAGTTTGTACACGAAGTGCATCCAGTTTTTCCCGTAACCATCTCAACTTTTTAGCACATGGTATATGGGTGAAATTATGAAACCATGCCAAGTTTCAACCTTTTCAGAGTTCATTTGCAGTGCTTGTCAAATTTAGGGTCATTTAGCTCAAAATAAATCATGAAGTGCACGAAAAATAGCAAATGAAGTCAGAAAAGGGTTGAAAACTGATGATGTGGCTTGGCGTGGTGCATATTGAATGCAGAAAAAGTCTGGAGTTAAAATATGTTAAAAAAATGAAATCCCTTATGTAATTGACGAGTTTTCGTCTGAAACCCTGTTACTTCGAAAGAGATTGTCCAGTTTGTACACGAAGTGCATCCAGTTTTTCCCGTAACAATCTCAACTTTTTAGCACATGGTATGTGGGTGAAATTATGAAACCATGCCAAGTTTCAACATTTTCAGAGTTCATTTGCAGTGCTTGTCAAATTCAGGGTCATTTAGCTCAAAATAAATCATGAAATGCATGAAAAATAGCAAATGAACTCAGAAAAGGGTTGAAAACTAATGATGTGGCTTGGCGTGGTGCATATTGAATGCAGAAAAAGTCTGGAGTTAAAATATGTTAAAAAAATGAAATCCCTTATGTAATAGATGAGTTTTCGTCTGAAACCCTGTTACTTCGAAAGAGATTGTCCAGTTTGTACACGAAGTGCATCCAGTTTGTCCCGTAAACCTCTCAACTTTTTAGCACATGGTACGTATGTGAAATTATGAAACCATGCCAAGTTTCAAGCTTTTCAGAGTTCATTTGCAGTGCTTGTCAAATTCAGGGTCATTTAGCTCAAAATAAATCATGAAATGCATGAAAAATAGCAAATGAAGTCAGAAAAGGGTTGAAAATTGATGATGTGGCTTTGAATGGTGCATATTGAATGCAGAAAAAGTCTGGAGTTAAAATATGTAAAAAAAATGAAATCCCTTTTGTAATAGATGAGTTTTCGTCTGAAACCCTGTTACTTCGAACGAGATTGTCCAGTTTGTACACGAAGAGCATCCAGTTTTTCCCGTAACAATCTCAACTTTTTAGCACATGGTATGTGGGTGAAATTATGAAACCATGCCAAGTTTCAACCTTTTCAGAGTTCATTTGCAGTACTTGTCAAATTCAGGGTCATTTAGCTCAAAATAAATCATGAAATGCATGAAAAATAGCAAATGAAGTCAGAAAAGGGTTGAAAACTAATGATGTGGCTTGGCGTGGTGCATATTTAACGCAGAAAAAGTCTAGAGTTAAAATATGTTAAAAAAATGAAATCCCTTATGTAATAGATGAGTTTTCGTCCGAAACCCTGTTACTTCGAAAGAGATTGTCTAGTTTGTACACGAAGTGCATCCAGTTTTTCCCGTAACCCTGTCAACTTTTTAACACATGGTATGTGGGTGAAATTATGAAACCATGCCAAGTTTCAACCTTTTCAGAGTTCACTTGCAGTGCTTGTCAAATTCAGGGTCATTTAGTTCAAAATAAATCATGAAATGCATGAAAAATAGCAAATGAAGTCAGAAAAGGGTTGAAAATTGATGATGTGGCTTCGAATGGTGCATATTGAATGCAGAAAAAGTCTGGAGTTAAACTATTTAAAAAATTGAAATGCCTTTTGTAATAGACGAGTTTTCGTCCGAAACCCTGTTACTTCGAAAGAGATTGTCCAGTTTGTACACGAAGTGCATCCAGTTTTTCCCGTAACCATCTCAATTTTTAGCACATGGTATGTGGGTGAAATTATGAAACCATGCCAAGTTTCAACCTTTTCAGAGTTCATTTGCAGTGCTTGTCAAATTCAGGGTCATTTAGCTCAAAACAAATCATGAAATGCACGAAAAATAGCAAATGAAGTCAGAAAAGGGTTGAAAACTGATGATGTGGCTTGGCGTGGTGCATATTGAATGCAGAAATAGTCTGGAGTTAAAATATGTTAAAAAAATGAAATCCCTTATGTAATAGACGAGTTTTCGTCTGAAACCCTGTTACTTCGAAAGAGATTGTCCAGTTTGTACACGAAGTGCATCCAGTTTTTCCCGTAACAATCTCAACTTTTTAGGACATGGTATGTGGGTGAAATTATGAAACCATGCCAAGTTTCAACCTTTTCAAAGTTCATTTGCAGTGCTTGTCAAATTCAGGGTCATTTAGCTCAAAATAAATCATGAAATGCATGAAAAATAGCAAATGAACTCAGAAAAGGGTTGAAAACTAATGATGTGGCTTGGCGTGGTGCATATTGAACGCAGAAAAAGTCTGGAGTTAAAATATGTTAAAAAAATGAAATCTCTTATGTAATAGACGAGTTTTCGTCTGAAACCCTGTTACTTCGAAAGAGATTGTCCAGTTTGTACACGAAGTGCATCCAGTTTTTCCCGTAACCCTCTCAACTTTTTAACACATGGTATGTGGGTGAAACTATGAAACCATGCCAAGTTTCAACCTTTTCAGAGTTCATTTGCAGTGCTTGTCAAATTCAGGGTCATTTAGTTCAAAATAAATCATGCAATGCATGAAAAATAGCAAATGAAGTCAGAAAAGGGTTGAAAATTGATGATGTGGCTTTGAATGGTGCATATTGAATGCAGAAAAAGTCTGGAGTTAAACTATTTAAAAAAATGAAATGCCTTTTGTAATAGACGAGTTTTCGTCCGAAACCCTTTTACTTCGAAAGAGATTGTCCAGTTTGTACACGAAGTGCATCCAGTGTTTCCCGTAACCATCTCAACTTTTAGCACATGGTATGTGGGTGAAATTATGAAACCATGCCAAGTTTCAACCTTTTCAGAGTTCATTTGCAGTGCTTGTCAAATTCAGGGTCATTTAGCTCAAAACAAATCATGAAATGCACGAAAAATAGCAAATGAAGTCTGAAAAGGGTTGAAAACTGATGATGTGGCTTGGCGTGGTGCATATTGAATGCAGAAATAGTCTGGAGTTAAAATATGTTAAAAAAATGAAATCCCTTATGTAATAGACGAGTTTTCGTCTGAAACCCTGTTACTTCGAAAGAGATTGTCCAGTTTGTACACGAAGTGCATCCAGTTTTTCCCGTAACAATCTCAACTTTTTAGCACATGGTATGTGGGTGAAATTATGAAACCATGCCAAGTTTCAACCTTTTCAGAGTTCATTTGCAGTGCTTGTCAAATTCAGGGTCATTTAGCTCAAAATAAATCATGAAATGCATGAAAAATAGCAAATGAACTCAGAAAAGGGTTGAAAACTAATGATGTGGCTTGGCGTGGTGCATATTGAATGCAGAAATAGTCTGGAGTTAAAATATGTTCAAAAAATGAAATCCCTTATGTAATAGACGAGTTTTGGTCTGAAACCCTGTTACTTCGAAAGAGATTGTCCAGTTTGTACACGAAGTGCATCCAGTTTTTCCCGTAACAATCTCAACTTTTTAGCACATGGTATGTGGGTGAAATTATGAAACCATGCCAAGTTTCAACCTTTTCAGAGTTCATTTGCAGTGCTTGTCAAATTCAGGGTCATTTAGCTCAAAATAAATCATGAAATGCATGAAAAATAGCAAATGAACTCAGAAAAGGGTTGAAAACTAATGATGTGGCTTGGCGTGGTGCATATTGAACGCAGAAAAAGTCTGGAGTTAAAATATGTTAAAAAAATGAAATCTCTTATGTAATAGACGAGTTTTCGTCTGAAACCCTGTTACTTCGAAAGAGATTGTCCAGTTTGTACACGAAGTGCATCCAGTTTTTCCCGTAACCCTCTCAACTTTTTAACACATGGTATGTGGGTGAAACTATGAAACCATGCCAAGTTTCAACCTTTTCAGAGTTCATTTGCAGTGCTTGTCAAATTCAGGGTCATTTAGTTCAAAATAAATCATGAAATGCATGAAAAATAGCAAATGAAGTCAGAAAAGGGTTTAAAATTGATGATGTGGCTTTGAATGGTGCATATTGAATGCAGAAAAAGTCTGGAGTTAAACTATTTAAAAAAATGAAATGCCTTTTGTAATAGACGAGTTTTCGTCCGAAACCCTTTTACTTCGAAAGAGATTGTCCAGTTTGTACACGAAGTGCATCCAGTGTTTCCCGTAACCATCTCAACTTTTTAGCACATGGTATGTGGGTGAAATTATGAAACCATGCCATGTTTCAACCTTTTCAGAGTTCATTTGCAGTGCTTGTCAAATTCAGGGTCATTTAGCTCAAAATAAATCATGAAATGCATGAAAAATAGCAAATGAAGTCAGAAAAGGGTTGAAAACTGATGATGTGGCTTGGCGTGGTGCATATTGAATGCAGAAAATGTCTGGAGTTAAAATATGTTAAAAAAAATGAAATCCCTTATGTAATAGACGAGTTTTCGTCCGAAACCCTGTTACTTCGAAAGAGATTGTCCAGTTTGTACACGACGTGCATCCAGTTTTTCCCGTAACAATCTCAACTTTTTAGCACATGGTATGTGGGTGAAATTATGAAACCATGACAAGTTTCAACCTTTTCAGAGTTCATTTGCAGTGCTTGTCAAATTCAGGGTCATTTAGCTCAAAATAAATCATGAAATGCATGAAAAATAGCAATTGAAGTCAGAAAAGGGTTGAAAACTAATGATGTGGCTTGGCATGGTGCATATTGAATGCAGAAAAATTCTGGAGTTAAAATATGTTGAAAAAATGAAATCCCTTATGTAATAGATGAGTTTTCGTCTGAAACCCTGTTACTTCGAAAGAGATTGTCCAGTTTGTACACGAAGTGCATCCAGTTTTTCCCGTA
Organism: Elymus sibiricus; assembly: GCA_039707655.1. Lineage (NCBI taxonomy): Eukaryota > Viridiplantae > Streptophyta > Magnoliopsida > Poales > Poaceae > Elymus > Elymus sibiricus. Next base: position 54,336,632 of record CM077667.1, read on the forward strand.
ACCCTCTCAACTTTTTAACACATGGTATGTGGGTGAAATTATGAAACCATGCCAAGTTTCAACCTTTTCAGAGTTCATTTGCAGTGCTTGTCAAATTCAGGGTCTTTTATCTCAAAATAAATCATGAAATGCTTGAAAAATAGCAAATGAAGTCAGAAAAGGGTTGAAAATTGATGATGTGGCTTTGAATGGTGCATATTGAATTCAGAAAAAGTATGGAGTTAAAATATGTTAAAAATAATGAAATCCCTTTTGTAATAGATGAGTTTTCGTCCGAAACCCAGTTACTTCGAAAGAGATTGTCCAGTTTGTACACGAAGTACATCCAGTTTTTCCCGTAACCATCTCAACTTTTTAGCACATGGTATGTCGGTGAAATTATGAAACCATGCCAAGTTTCAACCTTTTCAGAGTTCATTTGCAGTGCTTGTCAAATTCAGGGTCATTTAGCTCAAAATAAATCATGAAATGCATGAAAAATAGCAAATGAAGTGAGAAAGGGTTGAAAACTGATGATGTGGCTTGGCGTGGTGCATATTGAATGCAGAAAAAGTCTGGAGTTAAAATATGTTAAAAAAATGAAATCCCTTATGTAATAGACGAGTTTTCGTCCGAAACCCTGTTACTTCGAAAGAGATTGTCCAGTTTGTACACGACGTGCATCCAGTTTTTCCCGTAACAATCTCAACTTTTTAGCACATGGTATGTGGGTGAAATTATGAAACCATGACAAGTTTCAACCTTTTCAGAGTTCATTTGCAGTGCTTGTCAAATTCAGGGTCATTTAGCTCAAAATAAATCATGAAATGCATGAAAAATAGCAAATGAAGTCAGAAAAGGGTTGAAAACTAATGATGTGGCTTGGCATGGTGCATATTGAATGCAGAAAAAGTCTGGAGTTAAAATATGTTGAAAAAATGAAATCCCTTATGTAATAGATGAGTTTTCGTCTGAAACCCTGTTACTTCGAAAGAGATTGTCCAGTTTGTACACGAAGTGCATCCAGTTTTTCCCGTAACCCTCTCAACTTTTTAACACATGGTATGTGGGTGAAATTATGAAACCATGCCAAGTTTCAACCTTTTCAGGGTTCATTTGCAGTGCTTGTCAAATTCAGGGTCTTTTAGCTCAAAATAAATCATGAAATGCTTGAAAAATAGCAAATGAAGTCAGAAAAGGGTTGAAAATTGATGATGTGGCTTTGAATGGTGCATATTGAATTCAGAAAAAGTATGGAGTTAAAATATGTTAAAAATAATGAAATCCCTTTTGTAATAGATGAGTTTTCGTCCGAAACCCTGTTACTTCGAAAGAGATTGTCCAGTTTGTACACGAAGTACATCCAGTTTTTCCCGTAACCATCTCAACTTTTTAGCACATGGTATGTCGGTGAAATTATGAAACCATGCCAAGTTTCAATCTTTTCAGAGTTCATTTGCAGTGCTTGTCAAATTCAGGGTCATTTAGCTCAAAATAAATCATGAAATGCATGAAAAATAGCAAATGAAGTGAGAAAGGGTTGAAAACTGATGATGTGGCTTGGCGTGGTGCATATTGAATGCAGAAAAAGTCTGGAGTTAAAATATGTTAAAAAAATGAAATCCCTTATGTAATAGATGAGTTTTCGTCCGAAACCCTGTTACTTTGAAAGACATTGTCCAGTTTGTACACGAAGTGCATCCAGTTTTTCCCGTAACCCTCTCAACTTTTTAACACATGGTATGTGGGTGAAATTATGAAACCATGCCAAGTTTCAACCTTTTTAGATTTCATTTGCAGTGCTTGTCAAATTCAGGGTCATTTAGCTCAAAATAAATCATGAAATGCTTGAAAAATAGCAAATGAAGTCAGAAAAGGGTTGAAAATTGATGATGTGTCTTTGAATGGTGCATATTGAATACAGAATAAGTCTGGAGTTAAAATATGTTAAAAAAATGAAATCCCTTATGTAATAGATGAGTTTTCGTCCGAAAGCCTGTTACTTCGAAAGAGATTGTCCAGTTTGTACACGAAGTGCATCCAGTTTTTCCCGTAACCCTCTCAACTTTTTAGCACAGGGTATGTGGGTGAAATTATGAAACTATGCCAAGTTTCAACCTTTTCAGAGTTCATTTGTAGTGCTTGTCAAATTCAGTGCCATTTAGCCCAAATTAAATCATGAAATGAATGAAAAATAGCAAATGAAGTCAGAAAAGGGTTGAAAATTGATGATGTGGCTTTGAATGGTGCATATTGAATGCAGAAAAAGTCTGGAGTTAAAATATGTAAAAAAAATGAAATCCCTTTTGTAATAGATGAGTTTTTGTCCGAAACCCTGTTACTTCGAAATAGATTGTCCAGTTTGTACACGAAGTGCATCCAGTTTTTCCCGTAACCCTCTCAACTTTTTAGCACATGGTATGTGGGTGAAATTATGAAACCATGCCAAGTTTCAACCTTTTCAGAGTGCATTTGCAGTGCTTGTCAAATTCTGGGTCATTTAGCTCAAAATAAATCATGAAATGCTTGAAAAATAGCAAATGAAGTCAGAAAAGGGTTGAAAATTGATGATGTGGATTTGAATGGTGCATATTGAATGCAGACAAAGTCTGGAGTTAAAATATGTTAAAAAAATGAAATCCCTTATGTAATAGATGAGTTTTCGTCCGAAACCCTGTTACTTCGAAAGAGATTGTCAAGTTTCTACACGAAGTGCATCCAGTTTTTCCAGTAACCCTCTCAACTTTTTAGCACATGGTATGTGGGTGAAATTATGAAACCATGCCAAGTTTCAACCTTTTCCGAGTTCATTTGCAGTGCTTGTCAAATTCAGGGTCATTTAGCTCAAAATAAATCATGAAAAGCATGAAAAATAGCAAATGAAGTCAGAAAAGGGTTGAAAACTAATGATGTGGCTTGGCGTGGTGCATATTGAATGCAGAAAATGTCTGGAGTTAAAATATGTTAAAAAAATGAAATCCCTTATGTAATAGATGAGTTTTCGTCTGAAACCCTGTTACTTCGAAAGAGATTGTCCAGTTTGTACACGAAGTGCATCCAGTTTTTCCCGTAACCCTCTCAACTTTTTAGCACAGGGTATGTGGGTGAAATTATGAAACCATGCCAAGTTTCAACCTTTTCAGAGTGCATTTGTAGTGCTTGTCAAATTCAGGGCCATTTAGCTCAAAATAAATCATGAAATGCATGAAAAATAGCAAATGAAGTCAGAAAAGGGTTGAAAATTGATGATGTGGCTTTGAATGGTGCATATTGTATGCAGAAAAAGTCTGGAGTTAAAATATGTAAAAAAAAATGAAATCCCTTTTGTAATAGATGAGTTTTCGTCCGAAACCCTGTTACTTCGAAAGAGATTGTCTAGTTTGTACACGAAGTGCATCCAGTTTTTCCAGTAACCCTCTCAACTTTTTAGCACATGGTATGTGGGTGAAATTATGAAACCATGCCAAGTTTCAACCTTTTCCGAGTTCATTTGCAGTGCTTGTCAAATTCAGGGTCATTTTGCTCAAAATAAATCATGAAAAGCATGAAAAATAGCAAATGAAGTCAGAAAAGGGTTGAAAACTAATGATGTGGCTTGGCGTGGTGCATATTGAATGCAGAAAAAGTCTGGAGTTAAAATATGTTAAAAAAATGAAATCCCTTATGTAATAGATGAGTTTTCGTCCGAAACCCTGTTACTTCGAAAGAGATTGTCCAGTTTGTACACGAAGTGCATCCAGTTTTTCCCGTAAACCTCTCAACTTTTTAGCACATGGTTAGTATGTGAAATGATGAAACCATGCGAAGTTTCAACCTTTTCAGAGTTCATTTGCAGTGCTTGTCAAATTCAGGGTCATTTAGCTCAAAATAAATCATGAAATGCATGAAAAATAGCAAATGAAGTCAGAAAAGGGTTGAAAACTGATGATGTGGCTTGGCGTGGTGCATATTGAATGCAGAAAAAGTCTGTAGTTAAAATATGTTAAAAAAATGAAATCCCTTATGTAATAGACGAGTTTTCGTCCGAAACCCTGTTACTTCGAAAGAGATTGTCCAGTTTGTACACGAAGTGCATCCAGTTTTTCCCGTAACAATCTCAACATTTTAGCACATGGTATGTGGGTGAAATTATGAAACCATGCCAAGTTTCAACCTTTTCAGAGTTCATTTGCAGTGCTTGTCATATTCAGGGTCATTTAGCTCAAAATAAATCATGAAAGGCATGAAAAATAGCAAATGAAGTCAGAAAAGGGTTGAAAACTAATGATGTGGCTTGGCGTGGTGCATATTGAATGCAGAAAAAGTCTGGAGTTAAAATATGTTAAAAAAAATGAAATCCCTTATGTAATAGATGAGTTTTCGTCTGAAACCCTGTTACTTCGAAAGAGATTGTCCAGTTTGTACACGAAGTGCATCCAGTTTTTCCCGTAACCCTCTCAACTTTTTAACACATGGTATGTGGGTGAAATTATGAAACCATGCCAAGTTTCAACCTTTTCAGAGTTCATTTGCAGTGCTTGTCAAATTCAGGGTCTTTTAGCTCAAAATAAGTCATGAACTGCTTGAAAAATAGCAAATGAAGTCAGAAAAGGGTTGAAAATTGATGATGTGGCTTTGAATGGTGCATATTGAATTCAGAAAAAGTATGGAGTTAAAATATGTTAAAAATAATGAAATCCCTTTTGTAATAGATGAGTTTTCGTCCGAAACCCTGTTACTTCGAAAGAGATTGTCCAGTTTGTACACGAAGTGCATCCAGTTTTTCCCGTAAACATCTCAACTTTTTAGCACATGGTATGTGGGTGAAATTATGAAACCATGCCAAGTTTCAACCTTTTCAGAGTTCATTTGTAGTGCTTGTCAAATTCAGTGCCATTTAGCCCAAATTAAATCATGAAATGCATGAAAAATAGCAAATGAAGTCAGAAAAGGGTTGAAAATTGATGATGTGGCTTTGAATGGTGCATATTGAATGCAGAAAAAGTCTAGAGTTAAAATATTTAAAAAAATGAAATGCCTTTTGTAATAGACGAGTTTTCGTCCGAAACCCTGTTACTTCGAAAGAGATTGTCCAGTTTGTACACGAAGTACATCCAGTTTTTCCCGTAACCATCTCAACTTTTTAGCACATGGTATGTGGGTGAAATTATGAAACCATGCCAAGTTTCAACCTTTTCAGAGTTCATTTGCAGTGCTTGTCAAATTAATGGGTCATTTAGCTCAAAATAAAGCATGAAATGCATGAAAAATAGCAAATGAAGTCAGAAAAGGGTTGAAAACTGATGATGTGGCTTGGCGTGGTGCATATTGAATGCAGAAAAAGTCTGGAGTTAAAATATGTTAAAAAAATGAAATCCCTTATGTAATAGACTAGCTTTCGTCTGAAACCCTGTTACTTCGAAAGAAATTGTCCAGTTTGTACACGAAGTGCATCCAGTTTTTCCCGTAACAATCTCAACTTTTTAGCACATGGTATGTGGGTGAAATTATGAAACCATGCCAAGTTTCAACCTTTTCAGAGTTCATTTGCAGTGCTTGTCAAATTTGGGTCATTTAGCTCAAAATAAATCATGAAATGCATGAAAAATAGCAAATGAAGTCAGAAAAGGGTTGAAAACTAATGATGTGGCTTGGCGTGGTGCATATTGAATGCAGAAAAAGTCTAGAGTTAAAATATGTTAAAAAAATGAAATCCCTTATGTAATAGATGAGTTTTCGTCCGAAACCCTGTTACTTCGAAAGAGATTGTCCAGTTTGTACACGAAGTGCATCCAGTTTTTCCCGTAACCCTCTCAACTTTTTAACACATGGTATGTGGGTGAAATTATGAAACCATGCCAAGTTTCAACCTTTTCAGAGTTCATTTGCAGTGCTTGTCAAATTCAGGGTCATTTAGCTCAAAATAAATCATGAAATGCTTGAAAAATAGCAAATGAAGTCAGAAAAGGGTTGAATATTGATGATGTGGCTTTGAATGGTGCATATTGAATGCAGACAAAGTCTGGAGTTAAAATATGTTAAAAAAATGAAATCCCTTTTGTAATAGATGAGTTTTCGTCCGAAACCCTGTTACTTCGAAAGAGATTGTCCAGTTTGTACACGAAGTGCATCCAGTTTTTCCCGTAACCCTCTCAACTTTTTAGCACAGGGTATGTGGGTGAAATTATGAAACCATGCCAAGTTTCAACCTTTTCAGAGTTCATTTGTAGTGCTTGTCAAATTCAGGGCCATTTAGCTCAAAATAAATCATGAAATGCATGAAAAATAGCAAATGAAGTCAGAAAAGGGTTGAAAATTGATGACGTGGCTTTGAATGGTGCATATTGTATGCAGAAAAAGTCTAGAGTTAAAATATGTAAAAAAAAATGAAATCCCTTTTGTAATAGATGAGTTTTCGTCCGAAACCCTGTTACTTCGAAAGAGATTGTCTAGTTTGTACACGAAGTGCATCCAGTTTTTCCAGTAACCCTCTCAACTTTTTAGCACATGGTATGTGGGTGAAATTATGAAACCATGCCAAGTTTCAACCTTTTCCGAGTTCATTTGCAGTGCTTGTCAAATTCAGGGTCATTTTGCTCAAAATAAATCATGAAAAGCATGAAAAATAGCAAATGAAGTCAGAAAAGGGTTGAAAACTAATGATGTGGCTTGGCGTGGTGCATATTGAATGCAGAAAAAGTCTGGAGTTAAAATATGTTAAAAAAATGAAATCCCTTATGTAATAGATGAGTTTTCGTCCGAAACCCTGTTACTTCGAAAGAGATTGTCCAGTTTGTACACGAAGTGCATCCAGTTTTTCCCGTAAACCTCTCAACTTTTTAGCACATGGTTAGTATGTGAAATGATGAAACCATGCCAAGTTTCAACATTTTCAGAGTTCATTTGCAGTGCTTGTCAAATTCAGGGTCATTTAGCTCAAAATAAATCATGAAATGCATGAAAAATAGCAAATGAAGTCAGAAAAGGGTTGAAAACTGATGATGTGGCTTGGCGTGGTGCATATTGAATGCAGAAAAAGTCTGGAGTTAAAATATGTTAAAAAAATGAAATCCCTTATGTAATAGACGAGTTTTCGTCCGAAACCCTGTTACTTCGAAAGAGATTGTCCAGTTTGTACACGAAGTGCATCCAGTTTTTCCCGTAACAATCTCAACATTTTAGCACATGGTATGTGGGTGAAATTATGAAACCATGCCAAGTTTCAACCTTTTCAGAGTTCATTTGCAGTGCTTGTCATATTCAGGGTCATTTAGCTCAAAATAAATCATGAAATGCATGAAAAATAGCAAATGAAGTCAGAAAAGGGTTGAAAACTAATGATGTGGCTTGGCGTGGTGCATATTGAATGCAGAAAAAGTCTGGAGTTAAAATATGTTAAAAAAATGAAATCCCTTATGTAATAGATGAGTTTTCGTCTGAAACCCTGTTACTTCGAAAGAGATTGTCCAGTTTGTACACGAAGTGCATCCAGTTTTTCCCGTAACCCTCTCAACTTTTTAACACATGGTATGTGGGTGAAATTATGAAACCATGCCAAGTTTCAACCTTTTCAGAGTTCATTTGCAGTGCTTGTCAAATTCAGGGTCTTTTAGCTCAAAATAAAACATGAACTGCTTGAAAAATAGCAAATGAAGTCAGAAAAGGGTTGAAAATTGATGATGTGGCTTTGAATGGTGCATATTGAATTCAGAAAAAGTATGGAGTTAAAATATGTTAAAAATAATGAAATCCCTTTTGTAATAGATGAGTTTTCGTCCGAAACCCTGTTACTTCGAAAGAGATTGTCCAGTTTGTACACGAAGTGCATCCAGTTTTTCCCGTAAACATCTCAACTTTTTAGCACATGGTATGTGGGTGAAATTATGAAACCATGCCAAGTTTCAACCTTTTCAGAGTTCATTTGCAGTGCTTGTCAAATTCAGGGTCATTTAGTTCAAAATAAATCATGAAATGCATGAAAAATAGCAAATGAAGTCAGAAAAGGGTTGAAAATTGATGATGTGGCTTTGAATGGTGCATATTGAATGCAGAAAAAGTCTAGAGTTAAAATATTTAAAAAAATGAAATGCCTTTTGTAATAGACGAGTTTTCGTCCGAAACCCTGTTACTTCGAAAGAGATTGTCCAGTTTGTACACGAAGTACATCCAGTTTTTCCCGTAACCATCTCAACTTTTTAGCACATGGTATGTGGGTGAAATTATGAAACCATGCCAAGTTTCAACCTTTTCAGAGTTCATTTGCAGTGCTTGTCAAATTCAGGGTCATTTAGCTCAAAATAAATCATGAAATGCATGAAAAATAGCAAATGAAGTCAGAAAAGGGTTGAAAACTGATGATGTGGCTTGGCGTGGTGCATATTGAATGCAGAAAAAGTCTGGAGTTAAAATATGTTAAAAAAATGAAATCCCTTATGTAATAGACTAGCTTTCGTCTGAAACCCTGTTACTTCGAAAGAAATTGTCCAGTTTGTACACGAAGTGCATCCAGTTTTTCCCGTAACAATCTCAAATTTTTAGCACATGGTATGTGGGTGAAATTATGAAACCATGCCAAGTTTCAACCTTTTCAGAGTTCATTTGCAGTGCTTGTCAAATTTGGGTCATTTAGCTCAAAATAAATCATGAAATGCATGAAAAATAGCAAATGAAGTCAGAAAAGGGTTGAAAACTAATGATGTGGCTTGGCGTGGTGCATATTGAATGCAGAAAAAGTCTAGAGTTAAAATATGTTAAAAAAATGAAATCCCTTATGTAATAGATGAGTTTTCGTCCGAAACCCTGTTACTTCGAAAGAGATTGTCCAGTTTGTACACGAAGTGCATCCAGTTTTTCCCGTAACCCTCTCAACTTTTTAACACATGGTATGTGGGTGAAATTATGAAACCATGCCAAGTTTCAACCTTTTCAGAGTTCATTTGCAGTGCTTGTCAAATTCAGGGTCATTTAGCTCAAAATAAATCATGAAATGCTTGAAAAATAGCAAATGAAGTCAGAAAAGGGTTGAATATTGATGATGTGGCTTTGAATGGTGCATATTGAATGCAGACAAAGTCTGGAGTTAAAATATGTTAAAAAAAATGAAATCCCTTATGTAATAGATGAGTTTTCGTCCGAAACCCTGTTACTTCGAAAGAGATTGTCCAGTTTGTACACGAAGTGCATCCAGTTTTTCCCGTAACCCTCTCAACTTTTTAGCACAGGGTATGTGGGTGAAATTATGAAACCATGCCAAGTTTCAACCTTTTCAGAGTTCATTTGTAGTGCTTGTCAAATTCAGGGCCATTTAGCTCAAAATAAATCATGAAATGCATGAAAAATAGCAAATGAAGTCAGAAAAGGGTTGAAAATTGATGATGTGGCTTTGAATGGTGCATATTGTATGCAGAAAAAGTCTGGAGTTAAAATATGTAAAAAAAAATGAAATCCCTTTTGTAATAGATGAGTTTTCGTCCGAAACCCTGTTACTTCGAAAGAGATTGTCTAGTTTGTACACGAAGTGCATCCAGTTTTTCCAGTAACCCTCTCAACTTTGTAGCACATGGTATGTGGGTGAAATTATGAAACCATGCCAAGTTTCAACCTTTTCCGAGTTCATTTGCAGTGCTTGTCAAATTCAGGGTCATTTGCTCAAAATAAATCATGAAAAGCATGAAAAATAGCAAATGAAGTCAGAAAAGGGTTGAAAACTAATGATGTGGCTTGGCGTGGTGCATATTGAATGCAGAAAAAGTCTGGAGTTAAAATATGTTAAAAAAATGAAATCCCTTATGTAATAGATGAGTTTTCGTCCGAAACCCTGTTACTTCGAAAGAGATTGTCCAGTTTGTACACGAAGTGCATCCAGTTTTTCCCGTAAACCTCTCAACTTTTTAGCACATGGTTAGTATGTGAAATGATGAAACCATGCCAAGTTTCAACCTTTTCAGAGTTCATTTGCAGTGCTTGTCAAATTCAGGGTCATTTAGCTCAAAATAAATCATGAAATGCATGAAAAATAGCAAATGAAGTCAGAAAAGGGTTGAAAACTGATGATGTGGCTTGGCGTGGTGCATATTGAATGCAGAAAAAGTCTGGAGGTAAAATATGTTAAAAAAATGAAATCCCTTATGTAATAGACGAGTTTTCGTCCGAAACCCTGTTACTTCGAAAGAGATTGTCCAGTTTGTACACGAAGTGCATCCAGTTTTTCCCGTAACAATCTCAACATTTTAGCACATGGTATGTGGGTGAAATTATGAAACCATGCCAAGTTTCAACCTTTTCAGAGTTCATTTGCAGTGCTTGTCATATTCAGGGTCATTTAGCTCAAAATAAATCATGAAATGCATGAAAAATAGCAAATGAAGTCAGAAAAGGGTTGAAAACTAATGATGTGGCTTGGCGTGGTGCATATTGAATGCAGAAAAAGTCTGGAGTTAAAATATGTTAAAAAAATGAAATCCCTTATGTAATAGATGAGTTTTCGTCTGAAACCCTGTTACTTCGAAAGAGATTGTCCAGTTTGTACACGAAGTGCATCCAGTTTTTCCCGTAACCCTCTCAACTTTTTAACACATGGTATGTGGGTGAAATTATGAAACCATGCCAAGTTTCAACCTTTTCAGAGTTCATTTGCAGTGCTTGTCAAATTCAGGGTCTTTTAGCTCAAAATAAATCATGAACTGCTTGAAAAATAGCAAATGAAGTCAGAAAAGGGTTGAAAATTGATGATGTGGCTTTGAATGGTGCATATTGAATTCAGAAAAAGTATGGAGTTAAAATATGTTAAAAATAATGAAATCCCTTTTGTAATAGATGAGTTTTCGTCCGAAACCCTGTTACTTCGAAAGAGATTGTCCAGTTTGTACACGAAGTGCATCCAGTTTTTCCCGTAAACATCTCAACTTTTTAGCACATGGTATGTGGGTGAAATTATGAAACCATGCCAAGTTTCAACCTTTTCAGAGTTCATTTGCAGTGCTTGTCAAATTCAGGGTCATTTAGTTCAAAATAAATCATGAAATGCATGAAAAATAGCAAATGAAGTCAGAAAAGGGTTGAAAATTGATGATGTGGCTTTGAATGGTGCATATTGAATGCAGAAAAAGTCTAGAGTTAAAATATTTAAAAAAATGAAATGCCTTTTGTAATAGACGAGTTTTCGTCCGAAACCCTGTTACTTCGAAAGAGATTGTCCAGTTTGTACACGAAGTACATCCAGTTTTTCCCGTAACCATCTCAACTTTTTAGCACATGGTATGTGGGTGAAATTATGAAACCATGCCAAGTTTCAACCTTTTCAGAGTTCATTTGCAGTGCTTGTCAAATTCAGGGTCATTTAGCTCAAAATAAATCATGAAATGCATGAAAAATAGCAAATGAAGTCAGAAAAGGGTTGAAAACTGATGATGTGGCTTGGCGTGGTGCATATTGAATGCAGAAAAAGTCTGGAGTTAAAATATGTTAAAAAAATGAAATCCCTTATGTAATAGACTAGCTTTCGTCTGAAACCCTGTTACTTCGAAAGAAATTGTCCAGTTTGTACACGAAGTGCATCCAGTTTTTCCCGTAACAATCTCAACTTTTTAGCACATGGTATGTGGGTGAAATTATGAACCCATGCCAAGTTTCAACCTTTTCAGAGTTCATTTGCAGTGCTTGTCAAATTTGGGTCATTTAGCTCAAAATAAATCATGAAATGCATGAAAAATAGCAAATGAAGTCAGAAAAGGGTTGAAAACTAATGATGTGGCTTGGCGTGGTGCATATTGAATGCAGAAAAAGTCTAGAGTTAAAATATGTTAAAAAAATGAAATCCCTTATGTAATAGATGAGTTTTCGTCCGAAACACTGTTACTTCGAAAGAGATTGTCCAGTTTGTACACGAAGTGCATCCAGTTTTTCCCGTAACCCTCTCAACTTTTTAACACATGGTATGTGGGTGAAATTATGAAACCATGCCAAGTTTCAACCTTTTCAGAGTTCATTTGCAGTGCTTGTCAAATTCAGGGTCATTTAGCTCAAAATAAATCATGAAATGCTTGAAAAATAGCAAATGAAGTCAGAAAAGGGTTGAATATTGATGATGTGGCTTTGAATGGTGCATATTGAATGCAGACAAAGTCTGGAGTTAAAATATGTTAAAAAAATGAAATCCCTTATGTAATAGATGAGTTTTCGTCCGAAACCCTGTTACTTCGAAAGAGATTGTCCAGTTTGTACACGAAGTGCATCCAGTTTTTCCCGTAACCCTCTCAACTTTTTAGCACAGGGTATGTGGGTGAAATTATGAAACCATGCCAAGTTTCAACCTTTTCAGAGTTCATTTGTAGTGCTTGTCAAATTCAGGGCCATTTAGCTCAAAATAAATCATGAAATGCATGAAAAATAGCAAATGAAGTCAGAAAAGGGTTGAAAATTGATGATGTGGCTTTGAATGGTGCATATTGTATGCAGAAAAAGTCTGGAGTTAAAATATGTAAAAAAAAATGAAATCCCTTTTGTAATAGATGAGTTTTCGTCCGAAACCCTGTTACTTCGAAAGAGATTGTCTAGTTTGTACACGAAGTGCATCCAGTTTTTACAGTAACCCTCTCAACTTTTTAGCACATGGTATGTGGGTGAAATTATGAAACCATGCCAAGTTTCAACCTTTTCCGAGTTCATTTGCAGTGCTTGTAAAATTCAGGGTCATTTTGCTCAAAATAAATCATGAAAAGCATGAAAAATAGCAAATGAAGTCAGAAAAGGGTTGAAAACTAATGATGTGGCTTGGCGTGGTGCATATTGAATGCAGAAAAAGTCTGGAGTTAAAATATGTTAAAAAAATGAAATCCCTTATGTAATAGATGAGTTTTCGTCCGAAACCCTGTTACTTCGAAAGAGATTGTCCAGTTTGTACACGAAGTGCATCCAGTTTTTCCCGTAAACCTCTCAACTTTTTAGCACATGGTTAGTATGTGAAAAGATGAAACCATGCCAAGTTTCAACCTTTTCAGAGTTCATTTGCAGTGCTTGTCAAATTCAGGGTCATTTAGCTCAAAATAAATCATGAAATGCATGAAAAATAGCAAATGAAGTCAGAAAAGGGTTGAAAACTGATGATGTGGCTTGGCGTGGTGCATATTGAATGCAGAAAAAGTCTGGAGTTAAAATATGTTAAAAAAATGAAATCCCTTATGTAATAGACGAGTTTTCGTCCGAAACCCTGTTACTTCGAAAGAGATTGTCCAGTTTGTACACGAAGTGCATCCAGTTTTTCCCGTAACAATCTCAACATTTTAGCACATGGTATGTGGGTGAAATTATGAAACCATGCCAAGTTTCAACCTTTTCAGAGTTCATTTGCAGTGCTTGTCATATTCAGGGTCATTTAGCTCAAAATAAATCATGAACTGCTTGAAAAATAGCAAATGAAGTAAGAAAAGGGTTGAAAATTGATGATGTGGCTTTGAATGGTGCATATTGAATTCAGAAAAAGTATGGAGTTAAAATATGTTAAAAATAATGAAATCCCTTTTGTAATAGATGAGTTTTCGTCCGAAACCCTATTACTTCGAAAGAGATTGTCCAGTTTGTACACGAAGTGCATCCAGTTTTTCCCGTAAACATCTCAACTTTTTAGCACATGGTATGTGGGTGAAATTATGAAACCATGCCAAGTTTCAACCTTTTCAGAGTTCATTTGCAGTGCTTGTCAAATTCAGGGTCATTTAGTTCAAAATAAATCATGAAATGCATGAAAAATAGCAAATGAAGTCAGAAAAGGGTTGAAAATTGATGATGTGGCTTTGAATGGTGCATATTGAATGCAGAAAAAGTCTAGAGTTAAAATATTTAAAAAAATGAAATGCCTTTTGTAATAGACGAGTTTTCGTCCGAAACCCTGTTACTTCGAAAGAGATTGTCCAGTTTGTACACGAAGTACATCCAGTTTTTCCCGTAACCATCTCAACTTTTTAGCACATGGTATGTGGGTGAAATTATGAAACCATGCCAAGTTTCAACCTTTTCAGAGTTCATTTGCAGTGCTTGTCAAATTCAGGGTCATTTAGCTCAAAATAAATCATGAAATGCATGAAAAATAGCAAATGAAGTCAGAAAAGGGTTGAAAACTGATGATGTGGCTTGGCGTGGTGCATATTGAATGCAGAAAAAGTCTGGAGTTAAAATATGTTAAAAAAATGAAATCCCTTATGTAATAGACTAGCTTTCGTCTGAAACCCTGTTACTTCGAAAGAAATTGTCCAGTTTGTACACGAAGTGCATCCAGTTTTTCCCGTAACAATCTCAACTTTTTAGCACATGGTATGTGGGTGAAATTATGAAACCATGCCAAGTTTCAACCTTTTCAGAGTTCATTTGCAGTGCTTGTCAAATTTGGGTCATTTAGCTCAAAATAAATCATGAAATGCATGAAAAATAGCAAATGAAGTCAGAAAAGGGTTGAAAACTAATGATGTGGCTTGGCGTGGTGCATATTGAATGCAGAAAAAGTCTAGAGTTAAAATATGTTAAAAAAATGAAATCCCTTATGTAATAGATGAGTTTTCGTCCGAAACCCTGTTACTTCGAAAGAGATTGTCCAGTTTGTACACGAAGTGCATCCAGTTTTTCCCGTAACCCTCTCAACTTTTTAACACCTGGTATGTGGGTGAAATTATGAAACCATGCCAAGTTTCAACCTTTTCAGAGTTCATTTGCAGTGCTTGTCAAATTCAGGGTCATTTAGCTCAAAATAAATCATGAAATGCTTGAAAAATAGCAAATGAAGTCAGAAAAGGGTTGAATATTGATGATGTGGCTTTGAATGGTGCATATTGAATGCAGACAAAGTCTGGAGTTAAAATATGTTAAAAAAATGAAATCCCTTATGTAATAGATGAGTTTTCGTCCGAAACCCTGTTACTTCGAAAGAGATTGTCCAGTTTGTACACGAAGTGCATCCAGTTTTTCCCGTAACCCTCTCAACTTTTTAGCACAGGGTATGTGGGTGAAATTATGAAACCATGCCAAGTTTCAACCTTTTCAGAGTTCATTTGTAGTGCTTGTCAAATTCAGGGCCATTTAGCTCAAAATAAATCATGAAATGCATGAAAAATAGCAAATGAAGTCAGAAAAGGGTTGAAAATTGATGATGTGGCTTTGAATGGTGCATATTGTATGCAGAAAAAGTCTGGAGTTAAAATATGTAAAAAAAAATGAAATCCCTTTTGTAATAGATGAGTTTTCGTCCGAAACCCTGTTACTTCGAAAGAGATTGTCTAGTTTGTACACGAAGTGCATCCAGTTTTTCCAGTAACCCTCTCAACTTTTTAGCACATGGTATGTGGGTGAAATTATGAAACCATGCCAAGTTTCAACCTTTTCCGAGTTCATTTGCAGTGCTTGTAAAATTCAGGGTCATTTTGCTCAAAATAAATCATGAAAAGCATGAAAAATAGCAAATGAAGTCAGAAAAGGGTTGAAAACTAATGATGTGGCTTGGCGTGGTGCATATTGAATGCAGAAAAAGTCTGGAGTTAAAATATGTTAAAAAAATGAAATCCCTTATGTAATAGATGAGTTTTCGTCCGAAACCCTGTTACTTCGAAAGAGATTGTCCAGTTTGTACACGAAGTGCATCCAGTTTTTCCCGTAAACCTCTCAACTTTTTAGCACATGGTTAGTATGTGAAATGATGAAACCATGCCAAGTTTCAACCTTTTCAGAGTTCATTTGCAGTGCTTGTCAAATTCAGGGTCATTTAGCTCAAAATAAATCATGAAATGCATGAAAAATAGCAAATGAAGTCAGAAAAGGGTTGAAAACTGATGATGTGGCTTGGCGTGGTGCATATTGAATGCAGAAAAAGTCTGGAGTTAAAATATGTTAAAAAAATGAAATCCCTTATGTAATAGACGAGTTTTCGTCCGAAACCCTGTTACTTCGAAAGAGATTGTCCAGTTTGTACACGAAGTGCATCCAGTTTTTCCCGTAACAATCTCAACATTTTAGCACATGGTATGTGGGTGAAATTATGAAACCATGCCAAGTTTCAACCTTTTCAGAGTTCATTTGCAGTGCTTGTCATATTCAGGGTCATTTAGCTCAAAATAAATCATGAAATGCATGAAAATTAGCAAATGAAGTCAGAAAAGGGTTGAAAACTAATGATGTGGCTTGGCGTGGTGCATATTGAATGCAGAAAAAGTCTGGAGTTAAAATATGTTAAAAAAATGAAATCCCTTATGTAATAGATGAGTTTTCGTCTGAAACCCTGTTACTTCGAAAGAGATTGTCCAGTTTGTACACGAAGTGCATCCAGTTTTTCCCGTAACCCTCTCAACTTTTTAACACATGGTATGTGGGTGAAATTATGAAACCATGCCAAGTTTCAACCTTTTCAGAGTTCATTTGCAGTGCTTGTCAAATTCAGGGTCTTTTAGCTCAAAATAAATCATGAACTGCTTGAAAAATAGCAAATGAAGTAAGAAAAGGGTTGAAAATTGATGATGTGGCTTTGAATGGTGCATATTGAATTCAGAAAAAGTATGTAGTTAAAATATGTTAAAAATAATGAAATCCCTTTTGTAATAGATGAGTTTTCGTCCGAAACCCTATTACTTCGAAAGAGATTGTCCAGTTTGTACACGAAGTGCATCCAGTTTTTCCCGTAAACATCTCAACTTTTTAGCACATGGTATGTGGGTGAAATTATGAAACCATGCCAAGTTTCAACCTTTTCAGAGTTCATTTGCAGTGCTTGTCAAATTCAGGGTCATTTAGTTCAAAATAAATCATGAAATGCATGAAAAATAGCAAATGAAGTCAGAAAAGGGTTGAAAATTGATGATGTGGCTTTGAATGGTGCATATTGAATGCAGAAAAAGTCTAGAGTTAAAATATTTAAAAAAATGAAATGCCTTTTGTAATAGACGAGTTTTCGTCCGAAACCCTGTTACTTCGAAAGAGATTGTCCAGTTTGTACACGAAGTACATCCAGTTTTTCCCGTAACCATCTCAACTTTTTAGCACATGGTATGTGGGTGAAATTATGAAACCATGCCAAGTTTCAACCTTTTCAGAGTTCATTTGCAGTGCTTGTCAAATTCAGGGTCATTTAGCTCAAAATAAATCATGAAATGCATGAAAAATAGCAAATGAAGTCAGAAAAGGGTTGAAAACTGATGATGTGGCTTGGCGTGGTGCATATTGAATGCAGAAAAAGTCTGGAGTTAAAATATGTTAAAAAAATGAAATCCCTTATGTAATAGACTAGCTTTCGTCTGAAACCCTGTTACTTCGAAAGAAATTGTCCAGTTTGTACACGAAGTGCATCCAGTTTTTCCCGTAACAATCTCAACTTTTTAGCACATGGTATGTGGGTGAAATTATGAAACCATGCCAAGTTTCAACCTTTTCAGAGTTCATTTGCAGTGCTTGTCAAATTTGGGTCATTTAGCTCAAAATAAATCATGAAATGCATGAAAAATAGCAAATGAAGTCAGAAAAGGGTTGAAAACTAATGATGTGGCTTGGCGTGGTGCATATTGAATGCAGAAAAAGTCTAGAGTTAAAATATGTTAAAAAAATGAAATCCCTTATGTAATAGATGAGTTTTCGTCCGAAACCCTGTTACTTCGAAAGAGATTGTCCAGTTTGTACACGAAGTGCATCCAGTTTTTCCCGTAACCCTCTCAACTTTTTAACACCTGGTATGTGGGTGAAATTATGAAACCATGCCAAGTTTCAACCTTTTCAGAGTTCATTTGCAGTGCTTGTCAAATTCAGGGTCATTTAGCTCAAAATAAATCATGAAATGCTTGAAAAATAGCAAATGAAGTCAGAAAAGGGTTGAATATTGATGATGTGGCTTTGAATGGTGCATATTGAATGCAGACAAAGTCTGGAGTTAAAATATGTTAAAAAAATGAAATCCCTTATGTAATAGATGAGTTTTCGTCCGAAACCCTGTTACTTCGAAAGAGATTGTCCAGTTTGTACACGAAGTGCATCCAGTTTTTCCCGTAACCCTCTCAACTTTTTAGCACAGGGTATGTGGGTGAAATTATGAAACCATGCCAAGTTTCAACCTTTTCAGAGTTCATTTGTAGTGCTTGTCAAATTCAGGGCCATTTAGCTCAAAATAAATCATGAAATGCATGAAAAATAGCAAATGAAGTCAGAAAAGGGTTGAAAATTGATGATGTGGCTTTGAATGGTGCATATTGTATGCAGAAAAAGTCTGGAGTTAAAATATGTAAAAAAAAATGAAATCCCTTTTGTAATAGATGAGTTTTCGTCCGAAACCCTGTTACTTCGAAAGAGATTGTCTAGTTTGTACACGAAGTGCATCCAGTTTTTCCAGTAACCCTCTCAACTTTTTAGCACATGGTATGTGGGTGAAATTATGAAACCATGCCAAGTTTCAACCTTTTCCGAGTTCATTTGCAGTGCTTGTAAAATTCAGGGTCATTTTGCTCAAAATAAATCATGAAAAGCATGAAAAATAGCAAATGAAGTCAGAAAAGGGTTGAAAACTAATGATGTGGCTTGGCGTGGTGCATATTGAATGCAGAAAAAGTCTGGAGTTAAAATATGTTAAAAAAATGAAATCCCTTATGTAATAGATGAGTTTTCGTCCGAAACCCTGTTACTTCGAAAGAGATTGTCCAGTTTGTACACGAAGTGCATCCAGTTTTTCCCGTAAACCTCTCAACTTTTTAGCACATGGTTAGTATGTGAAATGATGAAACCATGCCAAGTTTCAACCTTTTCAGAGTTCATTTGCAGTGCTTGTCAAATTCAGGGTCATTTAGCTCAAAATAAATCATGAAATGCATGAAAAATAGCAAATGAAGTCAGAAAAGGGTTGAAAACTGATGATGTGGCTTGGCGTGGTGCATATTGAATGCAGAAAAAGTCTGGAGTTAAAATATGTTAAAAAAATGAAATCCCTTATGTAATAGACGAGTTTTCGTCCGAAACCCTGTTACTTCGAAAGAGATTGTCCAGTTTGTACACGAAGTGCATCCAGTTTTTCCCGTAACAATCTCAACATTTTAGCACATGGTATGTGGGTGAAATTATGAAACCATGCCAAGTTTCAACCTTTTCAGAGTTCATTTGCAGTGCTTGTCATATTCAGGGTCATTTAGCTCAAAATAAATCATGAAATGCATGAAAATTAGCAAATGAAGTCAGAAAAGGGTTGAAAACTAATGATGTGGCTTGGCGTGGTGCATATTGAATGCAGAAAAAGTCTGGAGTTAAAATATGTTAAAAAAATGAAATCCCTTATGTAATAGATGAGTTTTCGTCTGAAACCCTGTTACTTCGAAAGAGATTGTCCAGTTTGTACACGAAGTGCATCCAGTTTTTCCCGTAACCCTCTCAACTTTTTAACACATGGTATGTGGGTGAAATTATGAAACCATGCCAAGTTTCAACCTTTTCAGAGTTCATTTGCAGTGCTTGTCAAATTCAGGGTCTTTTAGCTCAAAATAAATCATGAACTGCTTGAAAAATAGCAAATGAAGTAAGAAAAGGGTTGAAAATTGATGATGTGGCTTTGAATGGTGCATATTGAATTCAGAAAAAGTATGGAGTTAAAATATGTTAAAAATAATGAAATCCCTTTTGTAATAGATGAGTTTTCGTCCGAAACCCTATTACTTCGAAAGAGATTGTCCAGTTTGTACACGAAGTGCATCCAGTTTTTCCCGTAAACATCTCAACTTTTTAGCACATGGTATGTGGGTGAAATTATGAAACCATGCCAAGTTTCAACCTTTTCAGAGTTCATTTGCAGTGCTTGTCAAATTAAGGGTCATTTAGTTCAAAATAAATCATGAAATGCATGAAAAATAGCAAATGAAGTCAGAAAAGGGTTGAAAATTGATGATGTGGCTTTGAATGGTGCATATTGAATGCAGAAAAAGTCTAGAGTTAAAATATTTAAAAAAATGAAATGCCTTTTGTAATAGACGAGTTTTCGTCCGAAACCCTGTTACTTCGAAAGAGATTGTCCAGTTTGTACACGAAGTACATCCAGTTTTTCCCGTAACCATCTCAACTTTTTAGCACATGGTATGTGGGTGAAATTATGAAACCATGCCAAGTTTCAACCTTTTCAGAGTTCATTTGCAGTGCTTGTCAAATTCAGGGTCATTTAGCTCAAAATAAATCATGAAATGCATGAAAAATAGCAAATGAAGTCAGAAAAGGGTTGAAAACTGATGATGTGGCTTGGCGTGGTGCATATTGAATGCAGAAAAAGTCTGGAGTTAAAATATGTTAAAAAAATGAAATCCCTTATGTAATAGACTAGCTTTCGTCTGAAACCCTGTTACTTCGAAAGAAATTGTCCAGTTTGTACACGAAGTGCATCCAGTTTTTCCCGTAACAATCTCAACTTTTTAGCACATGGTATGTGGGTGAAATTATGAAACCATGCCAAGTTTCAACCTTTTCAGAGTTCATTTGCAGTGCTTGTCAAATTTGGGTCATTTAGCTCAAAATAAATCATGAAATGCATGAAAAATAGCAAATGAAGTCAGAAAAGGGTTGAAAACTAATGATGTGGCTTGGCGTGGTGCATATTGAATGCAGAAAAAGTCTAGAGTTAAAATATGTTAAAAAAATGAAATCCCTTATGTAATAGATGAGTTTTCGTCCGAAACCCTGTTACTTCGAAAGAGATTGTCCAGTTTGTACACGAAGTGCATCCAGTTTTTCCCGTAACCCTCTCAACTTTTTAACACCTGGTATGTGGGTGAAATTATGAAACCATGCCAAGTTTCAACCTTTTCAGAGTTCATTTGCAGTGCTTGTCAAATTCAGGGTCATTTAGCTCAAAATAAATCATGAAATGCTTGAAAAATAGCAAATGAAGTCAGAAAAGGGTTGAATATTGATGATGTGGCTTTGAATGGTGCATATTGAATGCAGACAAAGTCTGGAGTTAAAATATGTTAAAAAAATGAAATCCCTTATGTAATAGATGAGTTTTCGTCCGAAACCCTGTTACTTCGAAAGAGATTGTCCAGTTTGTACACGAAGTGCATCCAGTTTTTCCCGTAACCCTCTCAACTTTTTAGCACAGGGTATGTGGGTGAAATTATGAAACCATGCCAAGTTTCAACCTTTTCAGAGTTCATTTGTAGTGCTTGTCAAATTCAGGGCCATTTAGCTCAAAATAAATCATGAAATGCATGAAAAATAGCAAATGAAGTCAGAAAAGGGTTGAAAATTGATGATGTGGCTTTGAATGGTGCATATTGTATGCAGAAAAAGTCTGGAGTTAAAATATGTAAAAAAAAATGAAATCCCTTTTGTAATAGATGAGTTTTCGTCCGAAACCCTGTTACTTCGAAAGAGATTGTCTAGTTTGTACACGAAGTGCATCCAGTTTTTCCAGTAACCCTCTCAACTTTTTAGCACATGGTATGTGGGTGAAATTATGAAACCATGCCAAGTTTCAACCTTTTCCGAGTTCATTTGCAGTGCTTGTAAAATTCAGGGTCATTTTGCTCAAAATAAATCATGAAAAGCATGAAAAATAGCAAATGAAGTCAGAAAAGGGTTGAAAACTAATGATGTGGCTTGGCGTGGTGCATATTGAATGCAGAAAAAGTCTGGAGTTAAAATATGTTAAAAAAATGAAATCCCTTATGTAATAGATGAGTTTTCGTCCGAAACCCTGTTACTTCGAAAGAGATTGTCCAGTTTGTACACGAAGTGCATCCAGTTTTTCCCGTAAACCTCTCAACTTTTTAGCACATGGTTAGTATGTGAAATGATGAAACCATGCCAAGTTTCAACCTTTTCAGAGTTCATTTGCAGTGCTTGTCAAATTCAGGGTCATTTAGCTCAAAATAAATCATGAAATGCATGAAAAATAGCAAATGAAGTCAGAAAAGGGTTGAAAACTGATGATGTGGCTTGGCGTGGTGCATATTGAATGCAGAAAAAGTCTGGAGTTAAAATATGTTAAAAAAATGAAATCCCTTATGTAATAGACGAGTTTTCGTCCGAAACCCTGTTACTTCGAAAGAGATTGTCCAGTTTGTACACGAAGTGCATCCAGTTTTTCCCGTAACAATCTCAACATTTTAGCACATGGTATGTGGGTGAAATTATGAAACCATGCCAAGTTTCAACCTTTTCAGAGTTCATTTGCAGTGCTTGTCATATTCAGGGTCATTTAGCTCAAAATAAATCATGAAATGCATGAAAAATAGCAAATGAAGTCAGAAAAGGGTTGAAAACTAATGATGTGGCTTGGCGTGGTGCATATTGAATGCAGAAAAAGTCTGGAGTTAAAATATGTTAAAAAAATGAAATCCCTTATGTAATAGATGAGTTTTCGTCTGAAACCCTGTTACTTCGAAAGAGATTGTCCAGTTTGTACACGAAGTGCATCCAGTTTTTCCCGTAACCCTCTCAACTTTTTAACACATGGTATGTGGGTGAAATTATGAAACCATGCCAAGTTTCAACCTTTTCAGAGTTCATTTGCAGTGCTTGTCAAATTCAGGGTCTTTTAGCTCAAAATAAATCATGAACTGCTTGAAAAATAGCAAATGAAGTAAGAAAAGGGTTGAAAATTGATGATGTGGCTTTGAATGGTGCATATTGAATTCAGAAAAAGTATGGAGTTAAAATATGTTAAAAATAATGAAATCCCTTTTGTAATAGATGAGTTTTCGTCCGAAACCCTATTACTTCGAAAGAGATTGTCCAGTTTGTACACGAAGTGCATCCAGTTTTTCCCGTAAACATCTCAACTTTTTAGCACATGGTATGTGGGTGAAATTATGAAACCATGCCAAGTTTCAACCTTTTCAGAGTTCATTTGCAGTGCTTGTCAAATTCAGGGTCATTTAGTTCAAAATAAATCATGAAATGCATGAAAAATAGCAAATGAAGTCAGAAAAGGGTTGAAAATTGATGATGTGGCTTTGAATGGTGCATATTGAATGCAGAAAAAGTCTAGAGTTAAAATATTTAAAAAAATGAAATGCCTTTTGTAATAGACGAGTTTTCGTCCGAAACCCTGTTACTTCGAAAGAGATTGTCCAGTTTGTACACGAAGTACATCCAGTTTTTCCCGTAACCATCTCAACTTTTTAGCACATGGTATGTGGGTGAAATTATGAAACCATGCCAAGTTTCAACCTTTTCAGAGTTCATTTGCAGTGCTTGTCAAATTCAGGGTCATTTAGCTCAAAATAAATCATGAAATGCATGAAAAATAGCAAATGAAGTCAGAAAAGGGTTGAAAACTGATGATGTGGCTTGGCGTGGTGCATATTGAATGCAGAAAAAGTCTGGAGTTAAAATATGTTAAAAAAATGAAATCCCTTATGTAATAGACTAGCTTTCGTCTGAAACCCTGTTACTTCGAAAGAAATTGTCCAGTTTGTACACGAAGTGCATCCAGTTTTTCCCGTAACAATCTCAACTTTTTAGCACATGGTATGTGGGTGAAATTATGAAACCATGCCAAGTTTCAACCTTTTCAGAGTTCATTTGCAGTGCTTGTCAAATTTGGGTCATTTAGCTCAAAATAAATCATGAAATGCATGAAAAATAGCAAATGAAGTCAGAAAAGGGTTGAAAACTAATGATGTGGCTTGGCGTGGTGCATATTGAATGCAGAAAAAGTCTAGAGTTAAAATATGTTAAAAAAATGAAATCCCTTATGTAATAGATGAGTTTTCGTCCGAAACCCTGTTACTTCGAAAGAGATTGTCCAGTTTGTACACGAAGTGCATCCAGTTTTTCCCGTAACCCTCTCAACTTTTTAACACCTGGTATGTGGGTGAAATTATGAAACCATGCCAAGTTTCAACCTTTTCAGAGTTCATTTGCAGTGCTTGTCAAATTCAGGGTCATTTAGCTCAAAATAAATCATGAAATGCTTGAAAAATAGCAAATGAAGTCAGAAAAGGGTTGAATATTGATGATGTGGCTTTGAATGGTGCATATTGAATGCAGACAAAGTCTGGAGTTAAAATATGTTAAAAAAATGAAATCCCTTATGTAATAGATGAGTTTTCGTCCGAAACCCTGTTACTTCGAAAGAGATTGTCCAGTTTGTACACGAAGTGCATCCAGTTTTTCCCGTAACCCTCTCAACTTTTTAGCACAGGGTATGTGGGTGAAATTATGAAACCATGCCAAGTTTCAACCTTTTCAGAGTTCATTTGTAGTGCTTGTCAAATTCAGGGCCATTTAGCTCAAAATAAATCATGAAATGCATGAAAAATAGCAAATGAAGTCAGAAAAGGGTTGAAAATTGATGATGTGGCTTTGAATGGTGCATATTGTATGCAGAAAAAGTCTGGAGTTAAAATATGTAAAAAAAATGAAATCCCTTTTGTAATAGATGAGTTTTCGTCCGAAACCCTGTTACTTCGAAAGAGATTGTCTAGTTTGTACACGAAGTGCATCCAGTTTTTCCAGTAACCCTCTCAACTTTTTAGCACATGGTATGTGGGTGAAATTATGAAACCATGCCAAGTTTCAACCTTTTCCGAGTTCATTTGCAGTGCTTGTCAAATTCAGGGTCATTTTGCTCAAAATAAATCATGAAAAGCATGAAAAATAGCAAATGAAGTCAGAAAAGGGTTGAAAACTAATGATGTGGCTTGGCGTGGTGCATATTGAATGCAGAAAAAGTCTGGAGTTAAAATATGTTAAAAAAATGAAATCCCTTATGTAATAGATGAGTTTTCGTCCGAAACCCTGTTACTTCGAAAGAGATTGTCCAGTTTGTACACGAAGTGCATCCAGTTTTTCCCGTAAACCTCTCAACTTTTTAGCACATGGTTAGTATGTGAAATGATGAAACCATGCCAAGTTTCAACCTTTTCAGAGTTCATTTGCAGTGCTTGTCAAATTCAGGGTCATTTAGCTCAAAATAAATCATGAAATGCATGAAAAATAGCAAATGAAGTCAGAAAAGGGTTGAAAACTGATGATGTGGCTTGGCGTGGTGCATATTGAATGCAGAAAAAGTCTGGAGTTAAAATATGTTAAAAAAATGAAATCCCTTATGTAATAGACGAGTTTTCGTCCGAAACCCTGTTACTTCGAAAGAGATTGTCCAGTTTGTACACGAAGTGCATCCAGTTTTTCCCGTAACAATCTCAACATTTTAGCACATGGTATGTGGGTGAAATTATGAAACCATGCCAAGTTTCAACCTTTTCAGAGTTCATTTGCAGTGCTTGTCATATTCAGGGTCATTTAGCTCAAAATAAATCATGAAATGCATGAAAAATAGCAAATGAAGTCAGAAAAGGGTTGAAAACTAATGATGTGGCTTGGCGTGGTGCATATTGAATGCAGAAAAAGTCTGGAGTTAAAATATGTTAAAAAAATGAAATCCCTTATGTAATAGATGAGTTTTCGTCTGAAACCCTGTTACTTCGAAAGAGATTGTCCAGTTTGTACACGAAGTGCATCCAGTTTTTCCCGTAACCCTCTCAACTTTTTAACACATGGTATGTGGGTGAAATTATGAAACCATGCCAAGTTTCAACCTTTTCAGAGTTCATTTGCAGTGCTTATCAAATTCAGGGTCTTTTAGCTCAAAATAAATCATGAACTGCTTGAAAAATAGCAAATGAAGTAAGAAAAGGGTTGAAAATTGATGATGTGGCTTTGAATGGTGCATATTGAATTCAGAAAAAGTATGGAGTTAAAATATGTTAAAAATAATGAAATCCCTTTTGTAATAGATGAGTTTTCGTCCGAAACCCTATTACTTCGAAAGAGATTGTCCAGTTTGTACACGAAGTGCATCCAGTTTTTCCCGTAAACATCTCAACTTTTTAGCACATGGTATGTGGGTGAAATTATGAAACCATGCCAAGTTTCAACCTTTTCAGAGTTCATTTGCAGTGCTTGTCAAATTCAGGGTCATTTAGTTCAAAATAAATCATGAAATGCATGAAAAATAGCAAATGAAGTCAGAAAAGGGTTGAAAATTGATGATGTGGCTTTGAATGGTGCATATTGAATGCAGAAAAAGTCTAGAGTTAAAATATTTAAAAAAATGAAATGCCTTTTGTAATAGACGAGTTTTCGTCCGAAACCCTGTTACTTCGAAAGAGATTGTCCAGTTTGTACACGAAGTACATCCAGTTTTTCCCGTAACCATCTCAACTTTTTAGCACATGGTATGTGGGTGAAATTATGAAACCATGCCAAGTTTCAACCTTTTCAGAGTTCATTTGCAGTGCTTGTCAAATTCAGGGTCATTTAGCTCAAAATAAATCATGAAATGCATGAAAAATAGCAAATGAAGTCAGAAAAGGGTTGAAAACTGATGATGTGGCTTGGCGTGGTGCATATTGAATGCAGAAAAAGTCTGGAGTTAAAATATGTTAAAAAAATGAAATCCCTTATGTAATAGACTAGCTTTCGTCTGAAACCCTGTTACTTCGAAAGAAATTGTCCAGTTTGTACACGAAGTGCATCCAGTTTTTCCCGTAACAATCTCAACTTTTTAGCACATGGTATGTGGGTGAAATTATGAAACCATGCCAAGTTTCAACCTTTTCAGAGTTCATTTGCAGTGCTTGTCAAATTTGGGTCATTTAGCTCAAAATAAATCATGAAATGCATGAAAAATAGCAAATGAAGTCAGAAAAGGGTTGAAAACTAATGATGTGGCTTGGCGTGGTGCATATTGAATGCAGAAAAAGTCTAGAGTTAAAATATGTTAAAAAAATGAAATCCCTTATGTAATAGATGAGTTTTCGTCCGAAACCCTGTTACTTCGAAAGAGATTGTCCAGTTTGTACACGAAGTGCATCCAGTTTTTCCCGTAACCCTCTCAACTTTTTAACACCTGGTATGTGGGTGAAATTATGAAACCATGCCAAGTTTCAACCTTTTCAGAGTTCATTTGCAGTGCTTGTCAAATTCAGGGTCATTTAGCTCAAAATAAATCATGAAATGCTTGAAAAATAGCAAATGAAGTCAGAAAAGGGTTGAATATTGATGATGTGGCTTTGAATGGTGCATATTGAATGCAGACAAAGTCTGGAGTTAAAATATGTTAAAAAAATGAAATCCCTTATGTAATAGATGAGTTTTCGTCCGAAACCCTGTTACTTCGAAAGAGATTGTCCAGTTTGTACACGAAGTGCATCCAGTTTTTCCCGTAACCCTCTCAACTTTTTAGCACAGGGTATGTGGGTGAAATTATGAAACCATGCCAAGTTTCAACCTTTTCAGAGTTCATTTGTAGTGCTTGTCAAATTCAGGGCCATTTAGCTCAAAATAAATCATGAAATGCATGAAAAATAGCAAATGAAGTCAGAAAAGGGTTGAAAATTGATGATGTGGCTTTGAATGGTGCATATTGTATGCAGAAAAAGTCTGGAGTTAAAATATGTAAAAAAAATGAAATCCCTTTTGTAATAGATGAGTTTTCGTCCGAAACCCTGTTACTTCGAAAGAGATTGTCTAGTTTGTACACGAAGTGCATCCAGTTTTTCCAGTAACCCTCTCAACTTTTTAGCACATGGTATGTGGGTGAAATTATGAAACCATGCCAAGTTTCAACCTTTTCCGAGTTCATTTGCAGTGCTTGTCAAATTCAGGGTCATTTTGCTCAAAATAAATCATGAAAAGCATGAAAAATAGCAAATGAAGTCAGAAAAGGGTTGAAAACTAATGATGTGGCTTGGCGTGGTGCATATTGAATGCAGAAAAAGTCTGGAGTTAAAATATGTTAAAAAAATGAAATCCCTTATGTAATAGATGAGTTTTCGTCCGAAACCCTGTTACTTCGAAAGAGATTGTCCAGTTTGTACACGAAGTGCTTCCAGTTTTTCCCGTAAACCTCTCAACTTTTTAGCACATGGTTAGTATGTGAAATGATGAAACCATGCCAAGTTTCAACCTTTTCAGAGTTCATTTGCAGTGCTTGTCAAATTCAGGGTCATTTAGCTCAAAATAAATCATGAAATGCATGAAAAATAGCAAATGAAGTCAGAAAAGGGTTGAAAACTGATGATGTGGCTTGGCGTGGTGCATATTGAATGCAGAAAAAGTCTGGAGTTAAAATATGTTAAAAAAATGAAATCCCTTATGTAATAGACGAGTTTTCGTCCGAAACCCTGTTACTTCGAAAGAGATTGTCCAGTTTGTACACGAAGTGCATCCAGTTTTTCCCGTAACAATCTCAACATTTTAGCACATGGTATGTGGGTGAAATTATGAAACCATGCCAAGTTTCAACCTTTTCAGAGTTCATTTGCAGTGCTTGTCATATTCAGGGTCATTTAGCTCAAAATAAATCATGAAATGCATGAAAAATAGCAAATGAAGTCAGAAAAGGGTTGAAAACTAATGATGTGGCTTGGCGTGGTGCATATTGAATGCAGAAAAAGTCTGGAGTTAAAATATGTTAAAAAAATGAAATCCCTTATGTAATAGATGAGTTTTCGTCTGAAACCCTGTTACTTCGAAAGAGATTGTCCAGTTTGTACACGAAGTGCATCCAGTTTTTCCCGTAACCCTCTCAACTTTTTAACACATGGTATGTGGGTGAAATTATGAAACCATGCCAAGTTTCAACCTTTTCAGAGTTCATTTGCAGTGCTTGTCAAATTCAGGGTCTTTTAGCTCAAAATAAATCATGAACTGCTTGAAAAATAGCAAATGAAGTAAGAAAAGGGTTGAAAATTGATGATGTGGCTTTGAATGGTGCATATTGAATTCAGAAAAAGTATGGAGTTAAAATATGTTAAAAATAATGAAATCCCTTTTGTAATAGATGAGTTTTCGTCCGAAACCCTGTTACTTCGAAAGAGATTGTCCAGTTTGTACACGAAGTGCATCCAGTTTTTCCCGTAAACATCTCAACTTTTTAGCACATGGTATGTGGGTGAAATTATGAAACCATGCCAAGTTTCAACCTTTTCAGAGTTCATTTGCAGTGCTTGTCAAATTCAGGGTCATTTAGTTCAAAATAAATCATGAAATGCATGAAAAATAGCAAATGAAGTCAGAAAAGGGTTGAAAATTGATGATGTGGCTTTGAATGGTGCATATTGAATGCAGAAAAAGTCTAGAGTTAAAATATTTAAAAAAATGAAATGCCTTTTGTAATAGACGAGTTTTCGTCCGAAACCCTGTTACTTCGAAAGAGATTGTCCAGTTTGTACACGAAGTACATCCAGTTTTTCCCGTAACCATCTCAACTTTTTAGCACATGGTATGTGGGTGAAATTATGAAACCATGCCAAGTTTCAACCTTTTCAGAGTTCATTTGCAGTGCTTGTCAAATTCAGGGTCATTTAGCTCAAAATAAATCATGAAATGCATGAAAAATAGCAAATGAAGTCAGAAAAGGGTTGAAAACTGATGATGTGGCTTGGCGTGGTGCATATTGAATGCAGAAAAAGTCTGGAGTTAAAATATGTTAAAAAAATGAAATCCCTTATGTAATAGACTAGCTTTCGTCTGAAACCCTGTTACTTCGAAAGAAATTGTCCAGTTTGTACACGAAGTGCATCCAGTTTTTCCCGTAACAATCTCAACTTTTTAGCACATGGTATGTGGGTGAAATTATGAAACCATGCCAAGTTTCAACCTTTTCAGAGTTCATTTGCAGTGCTTGTCAAATTTGGGTCATTTAGCTCAAAATAAATCATGAAATGCATGAAAAATAGCAAATGAAGTCAGAAAAGGGTTGAAAACTAATGATGTGGCTTGGCGTGGTGCATATTGAATGCAGAAAAAGTCTAGAGTTAAAATATGTTAAAAAAATGAAATCCCTTATGTAATAGATGAGTTTTCGTCCGAAACCCTGTTACTTCGAAAGAGATTGTCCAGTTTGTACACGAAGTGCATCCAGTTTTTCCCGTAACCCTCTCAACTTTTTAACACATGGTATGTGGGTGAAATTATGAAACCATGCCAAGTTTCAACCTTTTCAGAGTTCATTTGCAGTGCTTGTCAAATTCAGGGTCATTTAGCTCAAAATAAATCATGAAATGCTTGAAAAATAGCAAATGAAGTCAGAAAAGGGTTGAATATTGATGATGTGGCTTTGAATGGTGCATATTGAATGCAGACAAAGTCTGGAGTTAAAATATGTTAAAAAAATGAAATCCCTTATGTAATAGATGAGTTTTCGTCCGAAACCCTGTTACTTCGAAAGAGATTGTCCAGTTTGTACACGAAGTGCATCCAGTTTTTCCCGTAACCCTCTCAACTTTTTAGCACAGGGTATGTGGGTGAAATTATGAAACCATGCCAAGTTTCAACCATTTCAGAGTTCATTTGTAGTGCTTGTCAAATTCAGGGCCATTTAGCTCAAAATAAATCATGAAATGCATGAAAAATAGCAAATGAAGTCAGAAAAGGGTTGAAAATTGATGATGTGGCTTTGAATGGTGCATATTGTATGCAGAAAAAGTCTGGAGTTAAAATATGTAAAAAAAAATGAAATCCCTTTTGTAATAGATGAGTTTTCGTCCGAAACCCTGTTACTTCGAAAGAGATTGTCTAGTTTGTACACGAAGTGCATCCAGTTTTTCCAGTAACCCTCTCAACTTTTTAGCACATGATATGTGGGTGAAATTATGAAACCATGCCAAGTTTCAACCTTTTCCGAGTTCATTTGCAGTGCTTGTCAAATTCAGGGTCATTTTGCTCAAAATAAATCATGAAAAGCATGAAAAATAGCAAATGAAGTCAGAAAAGGGTTGAAAACTAATGATGTGGCTTGGCGTGGTGCATATTGAATGCAGAAAAAGTCTGGAGTTAAAATATGTTAAAAAAATGAAATCCCTTATGTAATAGATGAGTTTTCGTCCGAAACCCTGTTACTTCGAAAGAGATTGTCCAGTTTGTACACGAAGTGCATCCAGTTTTTCCCGTAAACCTCTCAACTTTTTAGCACATGGTTAGTATGTGAAATGATGAAACCATGCCAAGTTTCAACCTTTTCAGAGTTCATTTGCAGTGCTTGTCAAATTCAGGGTCATTTAGCTCAAAATAAATCATGAAATGCATGAAAAATAGCAAATGAAGTCAGAAAAGGGTTGAAAACTGATGATGTGGCTTGGCGTGGTGCATATTGAATGCAGAAAAAGTCTGGAGTTAAAATATGTTAAAAAAATGAAATCCCTTATGTAATAGACGAGTTTTCGTCCGAAACCCTGTTACTTCGAAAGAGATTGTCCAGTTTGTACACGAAGTGCATCCAGTTTTTGCCGTAACAATCTCAACATTTTAGCACATGGTATGTGGGTGAAATTATGAAACCATGCCAAGTTTCAACCTTTTCAGAGTTCATTTGCAGTGCTTGTCATATTCAGGGTCATTTAGCTCAAAATAAATCATGAAATGCATGAAAAATAGCAAATGAAGTCAGAAAAGGGTTGAAAACTAATGATGTGGCTTGGCGTGGTGCATATTGAATGCAGAAAAAGTCTGGAGTTAAAATATGTTAAAAAAATGAAATCCCTTATGTAATAGATGAGTTTTCGTCTGAAACCCTGTTACTTCGAAAGAGATTGTCCAGTTTGTACACGAAGTGCATCCAGTTTTTCCCGTAACCCTCTCAACTTTTTAACACATGGTATGTGGGTGAAATTATGAAACCATGCCAAGTTTCAACCTTTTCAGAGTTCATTTGCAGTGCTTGTCAAATTCAGGGTCTTTTAGCTCAAAATAAATCATGAACTGCTTGAAAAATAGCAAATGAAGTCAGAAAAGGGTTGAAAATTGATGATGTGGCTTTGAATGGTGCATATTGAATTCAGAAAAAGTATGGAGTTAAAATATGTTAAAAATAATGAAATCCCTTTTGTAATAGATGAGTTTTCGTCCGAAACCCTGTTACTTCGAAAGAGATTGTCCAGTTTGTACACGAAGTGCATCCAGTTTTTCCCGTAAACATCTCAACTTTTTAGCACATGGTATGTGGGTGAAATTATGAAACCATGCCAAGTTTCAACCTTTTCAGAGTTCATTTGCAGTGCTTGTCAAATTCAGGGTCATTTAGTTCAAAATAAATCATGAAATGCATGAAAAATAGCAAATGAAGTCAGAAAAGGGTTGAAAATTGATGATGTGGCTTTGAATGGTGCATATTGAATGCAGAAAAAGTCTAGAGTTAAAATATTTTAAAAAATGAAATGCCTTTTGTAATAGACGAGTTTTCGTCCGAAACCCTGTTACTTCGAAAGAGATTGTCCAGTTTGTACACGAAGTACATCCAGTTTTTCCCGTAACCATCTCAACTTTTTAGCAGATGGTATGTGGGTGAAATTATGAAACCATGCCAAGTTTCAACCTTTTCAGAGTTCATTTGCAGTGCTTGTCAAATTCAGGGTCATTTAGCTCAAAATAAATCATGAAATGCATGAAAAATAGCAAATGAAGTCAGAAAAGGGTTGAAAACTGATGATGTGGCTTGGCGTGGTGCATATTGAATGCAGAAAAAGTCTGGAGTTAAAATATGTTAAAAAAATGAAATCCCTTATGTAATAGACTAGCTTTCGTCTGAAACCCTGTTACTTCGAAAGAAATTGTCCAGTTTGTACACGAAGTGCATCCAGTTTTTCCCGTAACAATCTCAACTTTTTAGCACATGGTATGTGGGTGAAATTATGAAACCATGCCAAGTTTCAACCTTTTCATAGTTCATTTGCAGTGCTTGTCAAATTTGGGTCATTTAGCTCAAAATAAATCATGAAATGCATGAAAAATAGCAAATGAAGTCAGAAAAGGGTTGAAAACTAATGATGTGGCTTGGCGTGGTGCATATTGAATGCAGAAAAAGTCTAGAGTTAAAATATGTTAAAAAAATGAAATCCCTTATGTAATAGATGAGTTTTCGTCCGAAACCCTGTTACTTCGAAAGAGATTGTCCAGTTTGTACACGAAGTGCATCCAGTTTTTCCCGTAACCCTCTCAACTTTTTAACACATGGTATGTGGGTGAAATTATGAAACCATGCCAAGTTTCAACCTTTTCAGAGTTCATTTGCAGTGCTTGTCAAATTCAGGGTCATTTAGCTCAAAATAAATCATGAAATGCTTGAAAAATAGCAAATGAAGTCAGAAAAGGGTTGAATATTGATGATGTGGCTTTGAATGGTGCATATTGAATGCAGACAAAGTCTGGAGTTAAAATATGTTAAAAAAATGAAATCCCTTATGTAATAGATGAGTTTTCGTCCGAAACCCTGTTACTTCGAAAGAGATTGTCCAGTTTGTACACGAAGTGCATCCAGTTTTTCCCGTAACCCTCTCAACTTTTTAACACATGGTATGTGGGTGAAATTATGAAACCATGCCAAGTTTCAACCTTTTCAGAGTTCATTTGCAGTGCTTGTCAAATTCAGGGTCATTTAGCTCAAAATAAATCATGAAATGCTTGAAAAATAGCAAATGAAGTCAGAAAAGGGTTGAAGATTGATGATGTGGCTTTGAATGGTGCATATTGAATGCAGACAAAGTCTGGAGTTAAAATATGTTAAAAAAATGAAATCCCTTATGAAATAGATGAGTTTTCGTCCGAAACCCTGTTACTTCGAAAGAGATTGTCCAGTTTGTACACGAAGTGCATCCAGTTTTTCCCGTAACCCTCTCAACTTTTTAGCACTGGGTATGTGGGTGAAATTATGAAACCATGCCAAGTTTCAACCTTTTCAGAGTTCATTTGTAGTGCTTGTCAAATTCAGGGCCATTTAGCTCAAAATAAATCATGAAATGCATGAAAAATTGCAAATGAAGTCAGAAAAGGGTTGAAAAATGATGATGTGGCTTTGAATGGTGCATATTGTATGCAGAAAAAGTCTGGAGTTAAAATATGTAAAAAAAATGAAATCCCTTTTGTAATAGATGATTTTTCGTCTGAAACCCTGTTACTTCGAAAGAGATTGTCTAGTTTGTACACGAAGTGCATCCAGTTTTTCCAGTAACCCTCTCAACTTTTTAGCACATGGTATGTGGGTGAAAGTATGAAACCATGCCAAGTTTCAACCTTTTCCGAGTTCATTTGCAGTGCTTGTCAAATTCAGGGTCATTTAGCTCAAAATAAATCATGAAAAGCATGAAAAATAGCAAATGAAGTCAGAAAAGGGTTGACAACTAATGATGTGGCTTGGCGTGGTGCATATTGAATGCAGAAAAAGTCTGGAGTTAAAATATGTTAAAAAAATGAAATCCCTTATGTAATAGATGAGTTTTCGTCCGAAACCCTGTTACTTCGAAAGAGATTGTCCAGTTTGTACACGAAGTGCATCCAGTTTTTCCCGTAAACCTCTCAACTTTTTAGCACATGGTATGTATGTGAAATTATGAAACCATGCCAAGTTTCAACCTTTTCAGAGTTCATTTGCAGTGCTTGTCAAATTCAGGGTCATTTAGCTCAAAATAAATCATGAAATGCATGAAAAATAGCAAATGAAGTCAGAAAAGGGTTGAAAACTGATGATGTGGCTTGGCGTGGTGCATATTGAATGCAGAAAAAGTCTGGAGTTAAAATATGTTAAAAAAATGAAATCCCTTATGTAATAGACGAGTTTTCGTCCGAAACCCTGTTACTTCGAAAGAGATTGTCCAGTTTGTACACGAAGTGCATCCAGTTTTTCCCGTAACAATCTCAACTTTTTAGCACATGGTATGTGGGTGAAATTATGAAACCATGCCAAGTTTCAACCTTTTCAGAGTTCATTTGCAGTGCTTGTCATATTCAGGGTCATTTAGCTCAAAATAAATCATGAAATGCATGAAAAATAGCAAATGAAGTCAGAAAAGGGTTGAAAACTAATGATGTGGCTTGGCGTGGTGCATATTGAATGCAGAAAAAGTCTGGAGTTAAAATATGTTAAAAAAATGAAATCCCTTATGTAATAGATGAGTTTTCGTCTGAAACCCTGTTACTTCGAAAGAGATTGTCCAGTTTGTACACGAAGTGCATCCAGTTTTTCCCGTAACCCTCTCAACTTTTTAACACATGGTATGTGGGTGAAATTAGGAAACCATGCCAAGTTTCAACCTTTTCAGAGTTCATTTGCAGTGCTTGTCAAATTCAGGGTCTTTTAGCTCAAAATAAATCATGAACTGCTTGAAAAATAGCAAATGAAGTCAGAAAAGGGTTGAAAATTGATGATGTGGCTTTGAATGGTGCATATTGAATTCAGAAAAAGTATGGAGTTAAAATATGTTAAAAATAATGAAATCCCTTTTGTAGTAGATGAGTTTTCGTCCGAAACCCTGTTACTTCGAAAGAGATTGTCCAGTATGTACATGAAGTGCATCCAGTTTTTCCCGTAAACATCTTAACTTTTTAGCACATGGTATCTGGGTGAAATTATGAAACCATGCCAAGTTTCAACCTTTTCAGAGTTCATTTGCAGTGCTTGTCAAATTCAGGGTCATTTAGTTCAAAATAAATCATGAAATGCATGAAAAATAACAAATGAAGTCAGAAAAGGGTTGAAAATTGATGATGTGGCTTTGAATGGTGCATATTGAATGCAGAAAAAGTCTGGAGTTAAAATATTTAAAAAAATGAAATGCCTTTTGTAATAGACGAGTTTTCGTCCGAAACCCTGTTACTTCGAAAGAGATTGTCCAGTTTGTACACGAAGTACATCCAGTTTTTCCCGTAACCATCTCAACTTTTTAGCACATGGTATGTGGGTGAAATTATGAAACCATGCCAAGTTTCAACCTTTTCAGAGTTCATTTGCAGTGCTTGTCAAATTCAGGGTCATTTAGCTCAAAATAAATCATGAAATGCATGAAAAATAGCAAATGAAGTCAGAAAAGGGTTAAAAACTGATGATGTGGCTTGGCGTGGTGCATATTGAATGCAGAAAAAGTCTGGAGGTAAAATATGTTAAAAAAATGAAATCCCTTATGTAATAGACTAGCTTTCGTCTGAAACCCTGTTACTTCGAAAGAGATTGTCCAGTTTGTACACGAAGTGCATCCAGTTTTTCCCGTAACAATCTCAACTTTTTAGCACATGGTATGTGGGTGAAATTATGAAACCATGCCAAGTTTCAACCTTTTCAGAGTTCATTTGCAGTGCTTGTCAAATTCAGGGTCATTTAGCTCAAAATAAATCATGAAATGCATGAAAAATAGCAAATGAAGTCAGAAAAGGGTTGAAAACTAATGATGTGGCTTGGCGTGGTGCATATTGAATGCAGAAAAAGTCTGGAGTTAAAATATGTTAAAAAAATGAAATCCCTTATGTAATAGACGAGCTTTCGTCTGAAACCCTGTTACTTCGAAAGAGATTGTCCAGTTTGTACACGAAGTGCATCCAGTTTTTCCCGTAACCCTCTCAACTTTTTAACACATGGTATGTGGGTGAAACTATGAAACCATGCCAAGTTTCAACCTTTTCAGAGTTCATTTGCAGTGCTTGTCAAATTCAGGGTCATTTAGTTCAAAATAAATCATGAAATGCATGAAAAATAGCAAATGAAGTCAGAAAAGGGTTGAAAATTGATGATGTGGCTTTCAATGGTGCATATTGAATGCAGAAAAAGTCTGGAGTTAAACTATTTAAAAAAATGAAATGCCTTTTGTAATAGACGAGTTTTCGTCCGAAACCCTGTTACTTCGAAAGAGATTGTCCAGTTTGTACACGAAGTGCATCCAGTGTTTCCCGTAACCATCTCAACTTTTTAGCACATGGTATGTGGGTGAAATTATGAAACCATGCCAAGTTTCAACCTTTTCAGAGTTCATTTGCAGTGCTTGTCAAATTCAGGGTCATTTAGCTCAAAATAAATCATGAAATGCATGAAAAATAGCAAATGAAGTCAGAAAAGGGTTGAAAACTGATGATGTGGCTTGGCGTGGTGCATATTGAATGCAAAAAAAGTTTGGAGTTAAAATATGTTAAAAAAATGAAATCCCTTATGTAATAGACGAGTTTTCGTCCGAAACCCTGTTACTTCGAAAGAGATTGTCCAGTTTGTACACGACGTGCATCCAGTTTTTCCCGTAACAATCTCAACTTTTTAGCACATGGTATGTGGCTGAAATTATGAAACCATGCCAAGTTTCAACCTTTTCAGAGTTCATTTGCAGTGCTTGTCAAATTCAGGGTCATTTAGCTCAAAATAAATCATGAAATGCATGAAAAATAGCAAATGAAGTCAGAAAAGGGTTGAAAACTAATGATGTGGCTTGGCATGGTGCATATTGAATGCAGAAAAAGTCTGGAGTTAAAATATGTTAAAAAAATGAAATCCCTTATGTAATAGATGAGTTTTCGTCTGAAACCCTGTTACTTCGAAAGAGATTGTCCAGTTTGTACACGAAGTGCATCCAGTTTTTCCCGTAACCCTCTCAACTTTTTAACACTTGGTATGTGGGTGAAATTAGGAAACCATGCCAAGTTTCAACCTTTTCAGAGTTCATTTGCAGTGCTTGTCAAATTCAGGGTCTTTTAGCTCAAAATAAATCATGAACTGCTTGAAAAATAGCAAATGAAGTCAGAAAAGGGTTGAAAATTGATGATGTGGCTTTGAATGGTGCATATTGAATTCAGAAAAAGTATGGAGTTAAAATATGTTAAAAATAATGAAATCCCTTTTGTAGTAGATGAGTTTTCGTCCGAAACCCTGTTACTTCGAAAGAGATTGTCCAGTATGTACATGAAGTGCATCCAGTTTTTCCCGTAAACATCTTAACTTTTTAGCACATGGTATGTGGGTGAAATTATGAAACCATGCCAAGTTTCAACCTTTTCAGAGTTCATTTGCAGTGCTTGTCAAATTCAGGGTCATTTAGCTCAAAATAAATCATGAAATGCTTGAAAAATAGCAAATGAAGTCAGAAAAGGGTTGAATATTGATGATGTGGCTTTGAATGGTGCATATTGAATGCAGACAAAGTCTGGAGTTAAAATATGTTAAAAAAATGAAATCCCTTATGTAATAGATGAGTTTTCGTCCGAAACCCTGTTACTTCGAAAGAGATTGTCCAGTTTGTACACGAAGTGCATCCAGTTTTTCCCGTAACCCTCTCAACTTTTTAACACATGGTATGTGGGTGAAATTATGAAACCATGCCAAGTTTCAACCTTTTCAGAGTTCATTTGCAGTGCTTGTCAAATTCAGGGTCATTTAGCTCAAAATAAATCATGAAATGCTTGAAAAATAGCAAATGAAGTCAGAAAAGGGTTGAAGATTGATGATGTGGCTTTGAATGGTGCATATTGAATGCAGACAAAGTCTGGAGTTAAAATATGTTAAAAAAATGAAATCCCTTATGAAATAGATGAGTTTTCGTCCGAAACCCTGTTACTTCGAAAGAGATTGTCCAGTTTGTACACGAAGTGCATCCAGTTTTTCCCGTAACCCTCTCAACTTTTTAGCACTGGGTATGTGGGTGAAATTATGAAACCATGCCAAGTTTCAACCTTTTCAGAGTTCATTTGTAGTGCTTGTCAAATTCAGGGCCATTTAGCTCAAAATAAATCATGAAATGCATGA
The DNA here is from genome assembly GCA_039707655.1 of Elymus sibiricus. Classification (NCBI taxonomy): domain Eukaryota; kingdom Viridiplantae; phylum Streptophyta; class Magnoliopsida; order Poales; family Poaceae; genus Elymus; species Elymus sibiricus. The sequence goes on from CM077667.1 coordinate 54,375,075, forward strand.
AAAATTGCAAATGAAGTCAGAAAAGGGTTGAAAAATGATGATGTGGCTTTGAATGGTGCATATTGTATGCAGAAAAAGTCTGGAGTTAAAATATGTAAAAAAAATGAAATCCCTTTTGTAATAGATGATTTTTCGTCTGAAACCCTGTTACTTCGAAAGAGATTGTCTAGTTTGTACACGAAGTGCATCCAGTTTTTCCAGTAACCCTCTCAACTTTTTAGCACATGGTATGTGGGTGAAAGTATGAAACCATGCCAAGTTTCAACCTTTTCCGAGTTCATTTGCAGTGCTTGTCAAATTCAGGGTCATTTAGCTCAAAATAAATCATGAAAAGCATGAAAAATAGCAAATGAAGTCAGAAAAGGGTTGACAACTAATGATGTGGCTTGGCGTGGTGCATATTGAATGCAGAAAAAGTCTGGAGTTAAAATATGTTAAAAAAATGAAATCCCTTATGTAATAGATGAGTTTTCGTCCGAAACCCTGTTACTTCGAAAGAGATTGTCCAGTTTGTACACGAAGTGCATCCAGTTTTTCCCGTAAACCTCTCAACTTTTTAGCACATGGTATGTATGTGAAATTATGAAACCATGCCAAGTTTCAACCTTTTCAGAGTTCATTTGCAGTGCTTGTCAAATTCAGGGTCATTTAGCTCAAAATAAATCATGAAATGCATGAAAAATAGCAAATGAAGTCAGAAAAGGGTTGAAAACTGATGATGTGGCTTGGCGTGGTGCATATTGAATGCAGAAAAAGTCTGGAGTTAAAATATGTTAAAAAAATGAAATCCCTTATGTAATAGACGAGTTTTCGTCCGAAACCCTGTTACTTCGAAAGAGATTGTCCAGTTTGTACACGAAGTGCATCCAGTTTTTCCCGTAACAATCTCAACTTTTTAGCACATGGTATGTGGGTGAAATTATGAAACCATGCCAAGTTTCAACCTTTTCAGAGTTCATTTGCAGTGCTTGTCATATTCAGGGTCATTTAGCTCAAAATAAATCATGAAATGCATGAAAAATAGCAAATGAAGTCAGAAAAGGGTTGAAAACTAATGATGTGGCTTGGCGTGGTGCATATTGAATGCAGAAAAAGTCTGGAGTTAAAATATGTTAAAAAAATGAAATCCCTTATGTAATAGATGAGTTTTCGTCTGAAACCCTGTTACTTCGAAAGAGATTGTCCAGTTTGTACACGAAGTGCATCCAGTTTTTCCCGTAACCCTCTCAACTTTTTAACACATGGTATGTGGGTGAAATTAGGAAACCATGCCAAGTTTCAACCTTTTCAGAGTTCATTTGCAGTGCTTGTCAAATTCAGGGTCTTTTAGCTCAAAATAAATCATGAACTGCTTGAAAAATAGCAAATGAAGTCAGAAAAGGGTTGAAAATTGATGATGTGGCTTTGAATGGTGCATATTGAATTCAGAAAAAGTATGGAGTTAAAATATGTTAAAAATAATGAAATCCCTTTTGTAGTAGATGAGTTTTCGTCCGAAACCCTGTTACTTCGAAAGAGATTGTCCAGTATGTACATGAAGTGCATCCAGTTTTTCCCGTAAACATCTTAACTTTTTAGCACATGGTATCTGGGTGAAATTATGAAACCATGCCAAGTTTCAACCTTTTCAGAGTTCATTTGCAGTGCTTGTCAAATTCAGGGTCATTTAGTTCAAAATAAATCATGATATGCATGAAAAATAACAAATGAAGTCAGAAAAGGGTTGAAAATTGATGATGTGGCTTTGAATGGTGCATATTGAATGCAGAAAAAGTCTGGAGTTAAAATATTTAAAAAAATGAAATGCCTTTTGTAATAGACGAGTTTTCGTCCGAAACCCTGTTACTTCGAAAGAGATTGTCCAGTTTGTACACGAAGTACATCCAGTTTTTCCCGTAACCATCTCAACTTTTTAGCACATGGTATGTGGGTGAAATTATGAAACCATGCCAAGTTTCAACCTTTTCAGAGTTCATTTGCAGTGCTTGTCAAATTCAGGGTCATTTAGCTCAAAATAAATCATGAAATGCATGAAAAATAGCAAATGAAGTCAGAAAAGGGTTAAAAACTGATGATGTGGCTTGGCGTGGTGCATATTGAATGCAGAAAAAGTCTGGAGGTAAAATATGTTAAAAAAATGAAATCCCTTATGTAATAGACTAGCTTTCGTCTGAAACCCTGTTACTTCGAAAGAGATTGTCCAGTTTGTACACGAAGTGCATCCAGTTTTTCCCGTAACAATCTCAACTTTTTAGCACATGGTATGTGGGTGAAATTATGAAACCATGCCAAGTTTCAACCTTTTCAGAGTTCATTTGCAGTGCTTGTCAAATTCAGGGTCATTTAGCTCAAAATAAATCATGAAATGCATGAAAAATAGCAAATGAAGTCAGAAAAGGGTTGAAAACTAATGATGTGGCTTGGCGTGGTGCATATTGAATGCAGAAAAAGTCTGGAGTTAAAATATGTTAAAAAAATGAAATCCCTTATGTAATAGACGAGCTTTCGTCTGAAACCCTGTTACTTCGAAAGAGATTGTCCAGTTTGTACACGAAGTGCATCCAGTTTTTCCCGTAACCCTCTCAACTTTTTAACACATGGTATGTGGGTGAAACTATGAAACCATGCCAAGTTTCAACCTTTTCAGAGTTCATTTGCAGTGCTTGTCAAATTCAGGGTCATTTAGTTCAAAATAAATCATGAAATGCATGAAAAATAGCAAATGAAGTCAGAAAAGGGTTGAAAATTGATGATGTGGCTTTCAATGGTGCATATTGAATGCAGAAAAAGTCTGGAGTTAAACTATTTAAAAAAATGAAATGCCTTTTGTAATAGACGAGTTTTCGTCCGAAACCCTGTTACTTCGAAAGAGATTGTCCAGTTTGTACACGAAGTGCATCCAGTGTTTCCCGTAACCATCTCAACTTTTTAGCACATGGTATGTGGGTGAAATTATGAAACCATGCCAAGTTTCAACCTTTTCAGAGTTCATTTGCAGTGCTTGTCAAATTCAGGGTCATTTAGCTCAAAATAAATCATGAAATGCATGAAAAATAGCAAATGAAGTCAGAAAAGGGTTGAAAACTGATGATGTGGCTTGGCGTGGTGCATATTGAATGCAAAAAAAGTTTGGAGTTAAAATATGTTAAAAAAATGAAATCCCTTATGTAATAGACGAGTTTTCGTCCGAAACCCTGTTACTTCGAAAGAGATTGTCCAGTTTGTACACGACGTGCATCCAGTTTTTCCCGTAACAATCTCAACTTTTTAGCACATGGTATGTGGCTGAAATTATGAAACCATGCCAAGTTTCAACCTTTTCAGAGTTCATTTGCAGTGCTTGTCAAATTCAGGGTCATTTAGCTCAAAATAAATCATGAAATGCATGAAAAATAGCAAATGAAGTCAGAAAAGGGTTGAAAACTAATGATGTGGCTTGGCATGGTGCATATTGAATGCAGAAAAAGTCTGGAGTTAAAATATGTTAAAAAAATGAAATCCCTTATGTAATAGATGAGTTTTCGTCTGAAACCCTGTTACTTCGAAAGAGATTGTCCAGTTTGTACACGAAGTGCATCCAGTTTTTCCCGTAACCCTCTCAACTTTTTAACACTTGGTATGTGGGTGAAATTATGAAACCATGCCAAGTTTCAACCTTTTCAGAGTTCATTTGCAGTGCTTGTCAAATTCAGGGTCATTTAGCTCAAAATAAATCATGAAATGCATGAAAAATAGCAAATGAAGTCAGAAAAGGGTTGAAAACTGATGATGTGGCTTGGCGTGGTGCATATTGAATGCAGAAAAAGTCTGGAGTTAAAATATGTTAAAAAAATGAAATCCCTTATGTAATAGACGAGTTTTCGTCCGAAACCCTGTTACTTCGAAAGAGATTGTCCAGTTTGTACACGAAGTGCATCCAGTTTTTCCCGTAACAATCTCAACTTTTTAGCACATGGTATGTGGGTGAAATTATGAAACCATGCCAAGTTTCAACCTTTTCAGAGTTCATTTGCAGTGCTTGTCATATTCAGGGTCATTTAGCTCAAAATAAATCATGAAATGCATGAAAAATAGCAAATGAAGTCAGAAAAGGGTTGAAAACTAATGATGTGGCTTGGCGTGGTGCATATTGAATGCAGAAAAAGTCTGGAGTTAAAATATGTTAAAAAAATGAAATCCCTTATGTAATAGATGAGTTTTCGTCTGAAACCCTGTTACTTCGAAAGAGATTGTCCAGTTTGTACACGAAGTGCATCCAGTTTTTCCCGTAACCCTCTCAACTTTTTAACACATGGTATGTGGGTGAAATTAGGAAACCATGCCAAGTTTCAACCTTTTCAGAGTTCATTTGCAGTGCTTGTCAAATTCAGGGTCTTTTAGCTCAAAATAAATCATGAACTGCTTGAAAAATAGCAAATGAAGTCAGAAAAGGGTTGAAAATTGATGATGTGGCTTTGAATGGTGCATATTGAATTCAGAAAAAGTATGGAGTTAAAATATGTTAAAAATAATGAAATCCCTTTTGTAGTAGATGAGTTTTCGTCCGAAACCCTGTTACTTCGAAAGAGATTGTCCAGTATGTACATGAAGTGCATCCAGTTTTTCCCGTAAACATCTCAACTTTTTAGCACATGGTATCTGGGTGAAATTATGAAACCATGCCAAGTTTCAACCTTTTCAGAGTTCATTTGCAGTGCTTGTCAAATTCAGGGTCATTTAGTTCAAAATAAATCATGAAATGCATGAAAAATAACAAATGAAGTCAGAAAAGGGTTGAAAATTGATGATGTGGCTTTGAATGGTGCATATTGAATGCAGAAAAAGTCTGGAGTTAAAATATTTAAAAAAATGAAATGCCTTTTGTAATAGACGAGTTTTCGTCCGAAACCCTGTTACTTCGAAAGAGATTGTCCAGTTTGTACACGAAGTACATCCAGTTTTTCCCGTAACCATCTCAACTTTTTAGCACATGGTATGTGGGTGAAATTATGAAACCATGCCAAGTTTCAACCTTTTCAGAGTTCATTTGCAGTGCTTGTCAAATTCAGGGTCATTTAGCTCAAAATAAATCATGAAATGCATGAAAAATAGCAAATGAAGTCAGAAAAGGGTTAAAAACTGATGATGTGGCTTGGCGTGGTGCATATTGAATGCAGAAAAAGTCTGGAGGTAAAATATGTTAAAAAAATGAAATCCCTTATGTAATAGACTAGCTTTCGTCTGAAACCCTGTTACTTCGAAAGAGATTGTCCAGTTTGTACACGAAGTGCATCCAGTTTTTCCCGTAACAATCTCAACTTTTTAGCCCATGGTATGTGGGTGAAATTATGAAACCATGCCAAGTTTCAACCTTTTCAGAGTTCATTTGCAGTGCTTGTCAAATTCAGGGTCATTTAGCTCAAAATAAATCATGAAATGCATGAAAAATAGCAAATGAAGTCAGAAAAGGGTTGAAAACTAATGATGTGGCTTGGCGTGGTGCATATTGAATGCAGAAAAAGTCTGGAGTTAAAATATGTTAAAAAAATGAAATCCCTTATGTAATAGACGAGCTTTCGTCTGAAACCCTGTTACTTCGAAAGAGATTGTCCAGTTTGTACACGAAGTGCATCCAGTTTTTCCCGTAACCCTCTCAACTTTTTAACACATGGTATGTGGGTGAAACTATGAAACCATGCCAAGTTTCAACCTTTTCAGAGTTCATTTGCAGTGCTTGTCAAATTCAGGGTCATTTAGTTCAAAATAAATCATGAAATGCATGAAAAATAGCAAATGAAGTCAGAAAAGGGTTGAAAATTGATGATGTGGCTTTCAATGGTGCATATTGAATGCAGAAAAAGTCTGGAGTTAAACTATTTAAAAAAATGAAATGCCTTTTGTAATAGACGAGTTTTCGTCCGAAACCCTGTTACTTCGAAAGAGATTGTCCAGTTTGTACACGAAGTGCATCCAGTGTTTCCCGTAACCATCTCAACTTTTTAGCACATGGTATGTGGGTGAAATTATGAAACCATGCCAAGTTTCAACCTTTTCAGAGTTCATTTGCAGTGCTTGTCAAATTCAGGGTCATTTAGCTCAAAATAAATCATGAAATGCATGAAAAATAGCAAATGAAGTCAAAAAGGGTTGAAAACTGATGATGTGGCTTGGCGTGGTGCATATTGAATGCAAAAAAAGTTTGGAGTTAAAATATGTTAAAAAAATGAAATCCCTTATGTAATAGACGAGTTTTCGTCCGAAACCCTGTTACTTCGAAAGAGATTGTCCAGTTTGTACACGACGTGCATCCAGTTTTTCCCGTAACAATCTCAACTTTTTAGCACATGGTATGTGGCTGAAATTATGAAACCATGCCAAGTTTCAACCTTTTCAGAGTTCATTTGCAGTGCTTGTCAAATTCAGGGTCATTTAGCTCAAAATAAATCATGAAATGCATGAAAAATAGCAAATGAAGTCAGAAAAGGGTTGAAAACTAATGATGTGGCTTGGCATGGTGCATATTGAATGCAGAAAAAGTCTGGAGTTAAAATATGTTAAAAAAATGAAATCCCTTATGTAATAGATGAGTTTTCGTCTGAAACCCTGTTACTTCGAAAGAGATTGTCCAGTTTGTACACGAAGTGCATCCAGTTTTTCCCGTAACCCTCTCAACTTTTTAACACTTGGTATGTGGGTGAAATTATGAAACCATGCCAAGTTTCAACCTTTTCAGAGTTCATTTGCAGTGCTTGTCAAATTCAGGGTCATTTAGCTCAAAATAAATCATGAAATGCATAAAAAATAGCAAATGAAGTCAGAAAAGGGTTGAAAACTAATGATGTGGCTTGGCGTGGTGCATATTGAATGCAGAAAAAGTCTGGAGTTAAAATATGTTAAAAAAATGAAATCCCTTATGTAATAGACGAGCTTTCGTCTGAAACCCTGTTACTTCGAAAGAGATTGTCCAGTTTGTACACGAAGTGCATCCAGTTTTTCCGTAACCCTCTCATCTTTTTAACACATGGTATGTGGGTGAAACTATGAAACCATGCCAAGTTTCAACCTTTTCAGAGTTCATTTGCAGTGCTTGTCAAATTCAGGGTCATTTAGTTCAAAATAAATCATGAAATGCATGAAAAATAGCAAATGAAGTCAGAAAAGGGTTGAAAATTGATGATGTGGCTTTCAATGGTGCATATTGAATGCAGAAAAAGTCTGGAGTTAAACTATTTAAAAAAATGAAATGCCTTTTGTAATAGACGAGTTTTCGTCCGAAACCCTGTTACTTCGAAAGAGATTGTCCAGTTTGTACACGAAGTGCATCCAGTGTTTCCCGTAACCATCTCAACTTTTTAGCACATGGTATGTGGGTGAAATTATGAAACCATGCCAAGTTTCAACATTTTCAGAGTTCATTTGCAGTGCTTGTCAAATTCAGGGTCATTTAGCTCAAAATAAATCATGAAATGCATGAAAAATAGCAAATGAAGTCAGAAAAGGGTTGAAAACTGATGATGTGGCTTGGCGTGGTGCATATTGAATGCAAAAAAAGTTTGGAGTTAAAATATGTTAAAAAAATGAAATCCCTTATGTAATAGACGAGTTTTCGTCCGAAACCCTGTTACTTCGAAAGAGATTGTCCAGTTTGTACACGACGTGCATCCAGTTTTTCCCGTAACAATCTCAACTTTTTAGCACATGGTATGTGGGTGAAATTATGAAACCATGCCAAGTTTCAACCTTTTCAGAGTTCATTTGCAGTGCTTGTCAAATTCAGGGTCATTTAGCTCAAAATAAATCATGAAATGCATGAAAAATAGCAAATGTAGTCAGAAAAGGGTTGAAAACTAATGATGTGGCTTGGCATGGTGCATATTGAATGCAGAAAAAGTCTGGAGTTAAAATATGTTAAAAAAATGAAATCCCTTATGTAATAGATGAGTTTTCGTCTGAAACCCTGTTACTTCGAAAGAGATTGTCCAGTTTGTACACGAAGTGCATCCAGTTTTTCCCGTAACCCTCTCAACTTTTTAACACATGGTATGTGGGTGAAATTATGAAACCATGCCAAGTTTCAACCTTTTCAGAGTTCATTTGCAGTGCTTGTCAAATTCAGGGTCTTTTAGCTCAAAATAAATCATGAAATGCTTGAAAAAATAGCAAATGAAGTCAGAAAAGGGTTGAAAATTGATGATGTGGCTTTGAATGGTGCATATTGAATTCAGAAAAAGTATGGAGTTAAAATATGTTAAAAATAATGAAATCCCTTTTGTAATAGATGAGTTTTCGTCCGAAACCCTGTTACTTCGAAAGAGATTGTCCAGTTTGTACACGAAGTACATCCAGTTTTTCCCGTAACCATCTCAACTTTTTAGCACATGGTATGTGGGTGAAATTATGAAACCATGCCAAGTTTCAACCTTTTCAGAGTTCATTTGCAGTGCTTGTCAAATTCAGGGTCATTTAGCTCAAAATAAATCATGAAATGCATGAAAAATAGCAAATGAAGTGAGAAAGGGTTGAAAACTGATGATGTGGCTTGGCGTGGTGCATATTGAATGCAGAAAAAGTCTGGAGTTAAAATATGTTAAAAAAATGAAATCCCTTATGTAATAGACTAGTTTTCGTCTGAAACCCTGTTACTTCGAAAGAGATTGTCCAGTTTGTACACGAAGTGCATCCAGTTTTTCCCGTAACAATCTCAACTTTTTAGCACATGGTATGTGGGTGAAATTATGAAACCATGCCAAGTTTCAACCTTTTTAGAGTTCATTTGCAGTGCTTGGCAAATTCAGGGTCATTTAGCTCAAAATAAATCATGAAATGCATGAAAAATAGCAAATGAAGTCAGAAAAGGGTTGAAAACTAATGATGTGGCTTGGCGTGGTGCACAGTGAATGCAGAAAAAGTCTGGAGTTAAAATATGTTAAAAAAATGAAATCCCTTATGTAATAGATGAGTTTTCGTCCGAAACCCTGTTACTTTGAAAGAGATTGTCCAGTTTGTACACGAAGTGCATCCAGTTTTTCCCGTAACCCTCTCAACTTTTTAACACATGGTATGTGGGTGAAATTATGAAACCATGCCAAGTTTCAACCTTTTCAGATTTCATTTGCAGTGGTTGTCAAATTCAGGGTCATTTAGCTCAAAATAAATCATGAAATGCTTGAAAAATAGCAAATGAAGTCAGAAAAGGGTTGAAAATTGATGATGTGTCTTTGAATGGTGCATATTGAATACAGAATAAGTCTGGAGTTAAAATATGTTAAAAAAAATGAAATCCCTTATGTAATAGATGAGTTTTCGTCCGAAAGCCTGTTACTTCGAAAGAGATTGTCCAGTTTGTACACGAAGTGCATCCAGTTTTTCCCGTAACCCTCTCAACTTTTAAGCACAGGGTATGTGGGTGAAATTATGAAACTATGCCAAGTTTCAACCTTTTCAGAGTTCATTTGTAGTGCTTGTCAAATTCAGTGCCATTTAGCTCAAAATAAATCATGAAATGAATGAAAAATAGCAAATGAAGTCAGAAAAGGGTTGAAAATTGATGATGTGGCTTTGAATGGTGCATATTGAATGCAGAAAAAGTCTGGAGTTAAAATATGTACAAAAAATGAAATCCCATTTGTAATAGATGAGTTTTTGTCCGAAACCCTGTTACTTCGAAAGAGATTGTCCAGTTTGTACACGAAGTGCATCCAGTTTTTCCCGTAACCCTCTCAACTTTTTAGCACATGGTATGTGGGTGAAATTATGAAACCATGCCAAGTTTCAACCTTTTCAGAGTTCATTTGCAGTGCTTGTCAAATTCAGGGTCATTTAGCTCAAAATAAATCATGAAATGCATGAAAAATAGCAAATGAAGTAAGAAATGGGTTGAAAATTGATGGTGTGGCTTTGAATGGTGTATATTGAATGCAGAAAAAGTCTGTAGTTAAAATATGCAAAAAAATGAAATCCCTTTGGTAATATATGAGTTTTCGTCCGAAACCCTGTTACTTCGAAAGAGATTGTCCAGTTTGTACACGAATTGCCTCCAGTTTTTCCCATAACCCTCTCAACGTTTTAACACATGGTATGTGGGTGAAATTATGAAACCATGCCAAGTTTCAACCTTTTCAGAGTTCATTTGCAGTGCTTGTCAAATTCAGGGTCATTTAGCTCAAAATAAATCATGAAATGCTTGAAAAATAGCAAATGAAGTCAGAAAAGGGTTGAAAATTGATGATGTAGCTTTGAATGGTGCATGTTGAATGCAGACAAAGTCTGGAGTTAAAATATGTTAAAAAAATGAAATCCCTTATGTAATAGATGAGTTTTCGTCTGAAACCCTGTTACTTCGAAAGAGATTGTCCAGTTTGTACACGAAGTGCATCCAGTTTTTCCCGTAACCCTCTCAACTTTTTAGCACAGGGTATGTGGGTGAAATTATGAAACCATGCCAAGTTTCAACCTTTTCAGAGTTCATTTGTAGTGCTTGTCAAATTCAGGGCTATTTAGCTCAAAATAAATCATGAAATGCATGAAAAATTGCAAATGAAGTCAGAAAAGGGTTGAAAATTGATGATGTGGCTTTGAATGGTGCATATTGTATGCAGAAAAAGTCTGGAGTTAAAATATGTAAAAAAAAATGAAATCCCTTTTGTAATAGATGAGTTTTCGTCCGAAACCCTATTACTTCGAAAGAGATTGTCTAGTTTGTACACGAAGTGCATCCAGTTTTTCCAGTAACCCTCTCAACTTTTTAGCACATGGTATGTGGGTGAAATTATGAAACCATGCCAAGTTTCAACCTTTTCTGAGTTCATTTGCAGTGCTTGTCAAATTCAGGGTCATTTAGCTCAAATAAATCATGAAATGCATGAAAAATAGCAAATGAAGTCAGAAAAGGGTTGAAAACTAATGATGTGGCTTGGCGTGGTGCACATTGAATGCAGAAAAAGTCTGGAGTTAAAATATGTTAAAAAAATGAAATCCCTTATGTAATAGATGAGTTTTCGTCCGAAACCCTGTTACTTTGAAAGAGATTGTCCAGTTTGTACACGAAGTGCATCCAGTTTTTCCCGTAACCCTCTCAACTTTTTAACACATGGTATGTGGGTGAAATTATGAAACCATGCCAAGTTTCAACCTTTTCAGAGTTCATTTGTAGTGCTTGTCAAATTCAGGGCTATTTAGCTCAAAATAAATCATGAAATGCATGAAAAATTGCAAATGAAGTCAGAAAAGGGTTGAAAATTGATGATGTGGCTTTGAATGGTGCATATTGTATGCAGAAAAAGTCTGGAGTTAAAATATGTAAAAAAAAATGAAATCCCTTTTGTAATAGATGAGTTTTCGTCCGAAACCCTATTACTTCGAAAGAGATTGTCTAGTTTGTACACGAAGTGCATCCAGTTTTTCCCGTAACCCTCTCAACTTTTTAGCACATGGTATGTGGGTGAAATTATGAAACCATGCCAAGTTTCAACCTTTTCTGAGTTCATTTGCAGTGCTTGTCAAATTCAGGGTCATTTAGCTCAAATAAATCATGAAATGCATGAAAAATAGCAAATGAAGTCAGAAAAGGGTTGAAAACTAATGATGTGGCTTGGCGTGGTGCACATTGAATGCAGAAAAAGTCTGGAGTTAAAATATGTTAAAAAAATGAAATCCCTTATGTAATAGATGAGTTTTCGTCCGAAACCCTGTTACTTTGAAAGAGATTGTCCAGTTTGTACACGAAGTGCATCCAGTTTTTCCCGTAACCCTCTCAACTTTTTAACACATGGTATGTGGGTGAAATTATGAAACCATGCCAAGTTTCAACCTTTTCAGATTTCATTTGCAGTGGTTGTCAAATTCAGGGTCATTTAGCTCAAAATAAATCATGAAATGCTTGAAAAATAGCAAATGAAGTCAGAAAAGGGTTGAAAATTGATGATGTGTCTTTGAATGGTGCATATTGAATACAGAATAAGTCTGGAGTTAAAATATGTTAAAAAAAATGAAATCCCTTATGTAATAGATGAGTTTTCGTCCGAAAGCCTGTTACTTCGAAAGAGATTGTCCAGTTTGTACACGAAGTGCATCCAGTTTTTCCCGTAACCCTCTCAACTTTTAAGCACAGGGTATGTGGGTGAAATTATGAAACTATGCCAAGTTTCAACCTTTTCAGAGTTCATTTGTAGTGCTTGTCAAATTCAGTGCCATTTAGCTCAAAATAAATCATGAAATGAATGAAAAATAGCAAATGAAGTCAGAAAAGGGTTGAAAATTGATGATGTGGCTTTGAATGGTGCATATTGAATGCAGAAAAAGTCTGGAGTTAAAATATGTACAAAAAATGAAATCCCATTTGTAATAGATGAGTTTTTGTCCGAAACCCTGTTACTTCGAAAGAGATTGTCCAGTTTGTACACGAAGTGCATCCAGTTTTTCCCGTAACCCTCTCAACTTTTTAGCACATGGTATGTGGGTGAAATTATGAAACCATGCCAAGTTTCAACCTTTTCAGAGTTCATTTGCAGTGCTTGTCAAATTCAGGGTCATTTAGCTCAAAATAAATCATGAAATGCATGAAAAATAGCAAATGAAGTAAGAAATGGGTTGAAAATTGATGGTGTGGCTTTGAATGGTGTATATTGAATGCAGAAAAAGTCTGTAGTTAAAATATGCAAAAAAATGAAATCCCTTTGGTAATATATGAGTTTTCGTCCGAAACCCTGTTACTTCGAAAGAGATTGTCCAGTTTGTACACGAATTGCCTCCAGTTTTTCCCATAACCCTCTCAACGTTTTAACACATGGTATGTGGGTGAAATTATGAAACCATGCCAAGTTTCAACCTTTTCAGAGTTCATTTGCAGTGCTTGTCAAATTCAGGGTCATTTAGCTCAAAATAAATCATGAAATGCTTGAAAAATAGCAAATGAAGTCAGAAAAGGGTTGAAAATTGATGATGTAGCTTTGAATGGTGCATGTTGAATGCAGACAAAGTCTGGAGTTAAAATATGTTAAAAAAATGAAATCCCTTATGTAATAGATGAGTTTTCGTCTGAAACCCTGTTACTTCGAAAGAGATTGTCCAGTTTGTACACGAAGTGCATCCAGTTTTTCCCGTAACCCTCTCAACTTTTTAGCACAGGGTATGTGGGTGAAATTATGAAACCATGCCAAGTTTCAACCTTTTCAGAGTTCATTTGTAGTGCTTGTCAAATTCAGGGCTATTTAGCTCAAAATAAATCATGAAATGCATGAAAAATTGCAAATGAAGTCAGAAAAGGGTTGAAAATTGATGATGTGGCTTTGAATGGTGCATATTGTATGCAGAAAAAGTCTGGAGTTAAAATATGTAAAAAAAAATGAAATCCCTTTTGTAATAGATGAGTTTTCGTCCGAAACCCTATTACTTCGAAAGAGATTGTCTAGTTTGTACACGAAGTGCATCCAGTTTTTCCAGTAACCCTCTCAACTTTTTAGCACATGGTATGTGGGTGAAATTATGAAACCATGCCAAGTTTCAACCTTTTCTGAGTTCATTTGCAGTGCTTGTCAAATTCAGGGTCATTTAGCTCAAATAAATCATGAAATGCATGAAAAATAGCAAATGAAGTCAGAAAAGGGTTGAAAACTAATGATGTGGCTTGGCGTGGTGCACATTGAATGCAGAAAAAGTCTGGAGTTAAAATATGTTAAAAAAATGAAATCCCTTATGTAATAGATGAGTTTTCGTCCGAAACCCTGTTACTTTGAAAGAGATTGTCCAGTTTGTACACGAAGTGCATCCAGTTTTTCCCGTAACCCTCTCAACTTTTTAACACATGGTATGTGGGTGAAATTATGAAACCATGCCAAGTTTCAACCTTTTCAGAGTTCATTTGTAGTGCTTGTCAAATTCAGGGCTATTTAGCTCAAAATAAATCATGAAATGCATGAAAAATTGCAAATGAAGTCAGAAAAGGGTTGAAAATTGATGATGTGGCTTTGAATGGTGCATATTGTATGCAGAAAAAGTCTGGAGTTAAAATATGTAAAAAAAAATGAAATCCCTTTTGTAATAGATGAGTTTTCGTCCGAAACCCTATTACTTCGAAAGAGATTGTCTAGTTTGTACACGAAGTGCATCCAGTTTTTCCCGTAACCCTCTCAACTTTTTAGCACATGGTATGTGGGTGAAATTATGAAACCATGCCAAGTTTCAACCTTTTCTGAGTTCATTTGCAGTGCTTGTCAAATTCAGGGTCATTTAGCTCAAATAAATCATGAAATGCATGAAAAATAGCAAATGAAGTCAGAAAAGGGTTGAAAACTAATGATGTGGCTTGGCGTGGTGCACATTGAATGCAGAAAAAGTCTGGAGTTAAAATATGTTAAAAAAATGAAATCCCTTATGTAATAGATGAGTTTTCGTCCGAAACCCTGTTACTTTGAAAGAGATTGTCCAGTTTGTACACGAAGTGCATCCAGTTTTTCCCGTAACCCTCTCAACTTTTTAACACATGGTATGTGGGTGAAATTATGAAACCATGCCAAGTTTCAACCTTTTCAGATTTCATTTGCAGTGGTTGTCAAATTCAGGGTCATTTAGCTCAAAATAAATCATGAAATGCTTGAAAAATAGCAAATGAAGTCAGAAAAGGGTTGAAAATTGATGATGTGTCTTTGAATGGTGCATATTGAATACAGAATAAGTCTGGAGTTAAAATATGTTAAAAAAAATGAAATCCCTTATGTAATAGATGAGTTTTCGTCCGAAAGCCTGTTACTTCGAAAGAGATTGTCCAGTTTGTACACGAAGTGCATCCAGTTTTTCCCGTAACCCTCTCAACTTTTAAGCACAGGGTATGTGGCTGAAATTATGAAACTATGCCAAGTTTCAACCTTTTCAGAGTTCATTTGTAGTGCTTGTCAAATTCAGTGCCATTTAGCTCAAAATAAATCATGAAATGAATGAAAAATAGCAAATGAAGTCAGAAAAGGGTTGAAAATTGATGATGTGGCTTTGAATGGTGCATATTGAATGCAGAAAAAGTCTGGAGTTAAAATATGTACAAAAAATGAAATCCCATTTGTAATAGATGAGTTTTTGTCCGAAACCCTGTTACTTCGAAAGAGATTGTCCAGTTTGTACACGAAGTGCATCCAGTTTTTCCCGTAACCCTCTCAACTTTTTAGCACATCGTATGTGGGTGAAATTATGAAACCATGCCAAGTTTCAACCTTTTCAGAGTTCATTTGCAGTGCTTGTCAAATTCAGGGTCATTTAGCTCAAAATAAATCATGAAATGCATGAAAAATAGCAAATGAAGTAAGAAATGGGTTGAAAATTGATGGTGTGGCTTTGAATGGTGTATATTGAATGCAGAAAAAGTCTGTAGTTAAAATATGCAAAAAAATGAAATCCCTTTGGTAATATATGAGTTTTCGTCCGAAACCCTGTTACTTCGAAAGAGATTGTCCAGTTTGTACACGAATTGCCTCCAGTTTTTCCCATAACCCTCTCAACGTTTTAACACATGGTATGTGGGTGAAATTATGAAACCATGCCAAGTTTCAACCTTTTCAGAGTTCATTTGCAGTGCTTGTCAAATTCAGGGTCATTTAGCTCAAAATAAATCATGAAATGCTTGAAAAATAGCAAATGAAGTCAGAAAAGGGTTGAAAATTGATGATGTAGCTTTGAATGGTGCATGTTGAATGCAGACAAAGTCTGGAGTTAAAATATGTTAAAAAAATGAAATCCCTTATGTAATAGATGAGTTTTCGTCTGAAACCCTGTTACTTCGAAAGAGATTGTCCAGTTTGTACACGAAGTGCATCCAGTTTTTCCCGTAACCCTCTCAACTTTTTAGCACAGGGTATGTGGGTGAAATTATGAAACCATGCCAAGTTTCAACCTTTTCAGAGTTCATTTGTAGTGCTTGTCAAATTCAGGGCTATTTAGCTCAAAATAAATCATGAAATGCATGAAAAATTGCAAATGAAGTCAGAAAAGGGTTGAAAATTGATGATGTGGCTTTGAATGGTGCATATTGTATGCAGAAAAAGTCTGGAGTTAAAATATGTAAAAAAAAATGAAATCCCTTTTGTAATAGATGAGTTTTCGTCCGAAACCCTATTACTTCGAAAGAGATTGTCTAGTTTGTACACGAAGTGCATCCAGTTTTTCCAGTAACCCTCTCAACTTTTTAGCACATGGTATGTGGGTGAAATTATGAAACCATGCCAAGTTTCAACCTTTTCTGAGTTCATTTGCAGTGCTTGTCAAATTCAGGGTCATTTAGCTCAAATAAATCATGAAATGCATGAAAAATAGCAAATGAAGTCAGAAAAGGGTTGAAAACTAATGATGTGGCTTGGCGTGGTGCACATTGAATGCAGAAAAAGTCTGGAGTTAAAATATGTTAAAAAAATGAAATCCCTTATGTAATAGATGAGTTTTCGTCCGAAACCCTGTTACTTTGAAAGAGATTGTCCAGTTTGTACACGAAGTGCATCCAGTTTTTCCCGTAACCCTCTCAACTTTTTAACACATGGTATGTGGGTGAAATTATGAAACCATGCCAAGTTTCAACCTTTTCAGAGTTCATTTGTAGTGCTTGTCAAATTCAGGGCTATTTAGCTCAAAATAAATCATGAAATGCATGAAAAATTGCAAATGAAGTCAGAAAAGGGTTGAAAATTGATGATGTGGCTTTGAATGGTGCATATTGTATGCAGAAAAAGTCTGGAGTTAAAATATGTAAAAAAAAATGAAATCCCTTTTGTAATAGATGAGTTTTCGTCCGAAACCCTATTACTTCGAAAGAGATTGTCTAGTTTGTACACGAAGTGCATCCAGTTTTTCCAGTAACCCTCTCAACTTTTTAGCACATGGTATGTGGGTGAAATTATGAAACCATGCCAAGTTTCAACCTTTTCTGAGTTCATTTGCAGTGCTTGTCAAATTCAGGGTCATTTAGCTCAAATAAATCATGAAATGCATGAAAAATAGCAAATGAAGTCAGAAAAGGGTTGAAAACTAATGATGTGGCTTGGCGTGGTGCACATTGAATGCAGAAAAAGTCTGGAGTTAAAATATGTTAAAAAAATGAAATCCCTTATGTAATAGATGAGTTTTCGTCCGAAACCCTGTTACTTTGAAAGAGATTGTCCAGTTTGTACACGAAGTGCATCCAGTTTTTCCCGTAACCCTCTCAACTTTTTAACACATGGTATGTGGGTGAAATTATGAAACCATGCCAAGTTTCAACCTTTTCAGATTTCATTTGCAGTGCTTGTCAAATTCAGGGTCATTTAGCTCAAAATAAATCATGAAATGCTTGAAAAATAGCAAATGAAGTCAGAAAAGGGTTGAAAATTGATGATGTGTCTTTGAATGGTGCATATTGAATACAGAATAAGTCTGGAGTTAAAATATGTTAAAAAAAATGAAATCCCTTATGTAATAGATGAGTTTTCGTCCGAAAGCCTGTTACTTCGAAAGAGATTGTCCAGTTTGTACACGAAGTGCATCCAGTTTTTCCCGTAACCCTCTCAACTTTTTAGCACAGGGTATGTGGGTGAAATTATGAAACTATGCCAAGTTTCAACCTTTTCAGAGTTCATTTGTAGTGCTTGTCAAATTCAGTGCCATTTAGCTCAAAATAAATCATGAAATGAATGAAAAATAGCAAATGAAGTCAGAAAAGGGTTGAAAATTGATGATGTGGCTTTGAATGGTGCATATTGAATGCAGAAAAAGTCTGGAGTTAAAATATGTACAAAAAATGAAATCCCATTTGTAATAGATGAGTTTTTGTCCGAAACCCTGTTACTTCGAAAGAGATTGTCCAGTTTGTACACGAAGTGCATCCAGTTTTTCCCGTAACCCTCTCAACTTTTTAGCACATGGTATGTGGGTGAAATTATGAAACCATGCCAAGTTTCAACCTTTTCAGAGTTCATTTGCAGTGCTTGTCAAATTCAGGGTCATTTAGCTCAAAATAAATCATGAAATGCATGAAAAATAGCAAATGAAGTAAGAAATGGGTTGAAAATTGATGGTGTGGCTTTGAATGGTGTATATTGAATGCAGAAAAAGTCTGTAGTTAAAATATGCAAAAAAATGAAATCCCTTTGGTAATATATGAGTTTTCGTCCGAAACCCTGTTACTTCGAAAGAGATTGTCCAGTTTGTACACGAATTGCCTCCAGTTTTTCCCATAACCCTCTCAACGTTTTAACACATGGTATGTGGGTGAAATTATGAAACCATGCCAAGTTTCAACCTTTTCAGAGTTCATTTGCAGTGCTTGTCAAATTCAGGGTCATTTAGCTCAAAATAAATCATGAAATGCTTGAAAAATAGCAAATGAAGTCAGAAAAGGGTTGAAAATTGATGATGTAGCTTTGAATGGTGCATGTTGAATGCAGACAAAGTCTGGAGTTAAAATATGTTAAAAAAATGAAATCCCTTATGTAATAGATGAGTTTTCGTCTGAAACCCTGTTACTTCGAAAGAGATTGTCCAGTTTGTACACGAAGTGCATCCAGTTTTTCCCGTAACCCTCTCAACTTTTTAGCACAGGGTATGTGGGTGAAATTATGAAACCATGCCAAGTTTCAACCTTTTCAGAGTTCATTTGTAGTGCTTGTCAAATTCAGGGCTATTTAGCTCAAAATAAATCATGAAATGCATGAAAAATTGCAAATGAAGTCAGAAAAGGGTTGAAAATTGATGATGTGGCTTTGAATGGTGCATATTGTATGCAGAAAAAGTCTGGAGTTAAAATATGTAAAAAAAAATGAAATCCCTTTTGTAATAGATGAGTTTTCGTCCGAAACCCTATTACTTCGAAAGAGATTGTCTAGTTTGTACACGAAGTGCATCCAGTTTTTCCAGTAACCCTCTCAACTTTTTAGCACATGGTATGTGGGTGAAATTATGAAACCATGCCAAGTTTCAACCTTTTCTGAGTTCATTTGCAGTGCTTGTCAAATTCAGGGTCATTTAGCTCAAATAAATCATGAAATGCATGAAAAATAGCAAATGAAGTCAGAAAAGGGTTGAAAACTAATGATGTGGCTTGGCGTGGTGCACATTGAATGCAGAAAAAGTCTGGAGTTAAAATATGTTAAAAAAATGAAATCCCTTATGTAATAGATGAGTTTTCGTCCGAAACCCTGTTACTTTGAAAGAGATTGTCCAGTTTGTACACGAAGTGCATCCAGTTTTTCCCGTAACCCTCTCAACTTTTTAACACATGGTATGTGGGTGAAATTATGAAACCATGCCAAGTTTCAACCTTTTCAGAGTTCATTTGTAGTGCTTGTCAAATTCAGGGCTATTTAGCTCAAAATAAATCATGAAATGCATGAAAAATTGCAAATGAAGTCAGAAAAGGGTTGAAAATTGATGATGTGGCTTTGAATGGTGCATATTGTATGCAGAAAAAGTCTGGAGTTAAAATATGTAAAAAAAAATGAAATCCCTTTTGTAATAGATGAGTTTTCGTCCGAAACCCTATTACTTCGAAAGAGATTGTCTAGTTTGTACACGAAGTGCATCCAGTTTTTCCAGTAACCCTCTCAACTTTTTAGCACATGGTATGTGGGTGAAATTATGAAACCATGCCAAGTTTCAACCTTTTCTGAGTTCATTTGCAGTGCTTGTCAAATTCAGGGTCATTTAGCTCAAATAAATCATGAAATGCATGAAAAATAGCAAATGAAGTCAGAAAAGGGTTGAAAACTAATGATGTGGCTTGGCGTGGTGCACATTGAATGCAGAAAAAGTCTGGAGTTAAAATATGTTAAAAAAATGAAATCCCTTATGTAATAGATGAGTTTTCGTCCGAAACCCTGTTACTTTGAAAGAGATTGTCCAGTTTGTACACGAAGTGCATCCAGTTTTTCCCGTAACCCTCTCAACTTTTTAACACATGGTATGTGGGTGAAATTATGAAACCATGCCAAGTTTCAACCTTTTCAGATTTCATTTGCAGTGCTTGTCAAATTCAGGGTCATTTAGCTCAAAATAAATCATGAAATGCTTGAAAAATAGCAAATGAAGTCAGAAAAGGGTTGAAAATTGATGATGTGGCTTTGAATGGTGCATATTGTATGCAGAAAAAGTCTGGAGTTAAAATATGTAAAAAAAAATGAAATCCCTTTTGTAATAGATGAGTTTTCGTCCGAAACCCTATTACTTCGAAAGAGATTGTCTAGTTTGTACACGAAGTGCATCCAGTTTTTCCAGTAACCCTCTCAACTTTTTAGCACATGGTATGTGGGTGAAATTATGAAACCATGCCAAGTTTCAACCTTTTCTGAGTTCATTTGCAGTGCTTGTCAAATTCAGGGTCATTTAGCTCAAATAAATCATGAAATGCATGAAAAATAGCAAATGAAGTCAGAAAAGGGTTGAAAACTAATGATGTGGCTTGGCGTGGTGCACATTGAATGCAGAAAAAGTCTGGAGTTAAAATATGTTAAAAAAATGAAATCCCTTATGTAATAGATGAGTTTTCGTCCGAAACCCTGTTACTTTGAAAGAGATTGTCCAGTTTGTACACGAAGTGCATCCAGTTTTTCCCGTAACCCTCTCAACTTTTTAACACATGGTATGTGGGTGAAATTATGAAACCATGCCAAGTTTCAACCTTTTCAGAGTTCATTTGTAGTGCTTGTCAAATTCAGGGCTATTTAGCTCAAAATAAATCATGAAATGCATGAAAAATTGCAAATGAAGTCAGAAAAGGGTTGAAAATTGATGATGTGGCTTTGAATGGTGCATATTGTATGCAGAAAAAGTCTGGAGTTAAAATATGTAAAAAAAAATGAAATCCCTTTTGTAATAGATGAGTTTTCGTCCGAAACCCTATTACTTCGAAAGAGATTGTCTAGTTTGTACACGAAGTGCATCCAGTTTTTCCAGTAACCCTCTCAACTTTTTAGCACATGGTATGTGGGTGAAATTATGAAACCATGCCAAGTTTCAACCTTTTCTGAGTTCATTTGCAGTGCTTGTCAAATTCAGGGTCATTTAGCTCAAATAAATCATGAAATGCATGAAAAATAGCAAATGAAGTCAGAAAAGGGTTGAAAACTAATGATGTGGCTTGGCGTGGTGCACATTGAATGCAGAAAAAGTCTGGAGTTAAAATATGTTAAAAAAATGAAATCCCTTATGTAATAGATGAGTTTTCGTCCGAAACCCTGTTACTTTGAAAGAGATTGTCCAGTTTGTACACGAAGTGCATCCAGTTTTTCCCGTAACCCTCTCAACTTTTTAACACATGGTATGTGGGTGAAATTATGAAACCATGCCAAGTTTCAACCTTTTCAGATTTCATTTGCAGTGCTTGTCAAATTCAGGGTCATTTAGCTCAAAATAAATCATGAAATGCTTGAAAAATAGCAAATGAAGTCAGAAAAGGGTTGAAAATTGATGATGTGTCTTTGAATGGTGCATATTGAATACAGAATAAGTCTGGAGTTAAAATATGTTAAAAAAAATGAAATCCCTTATGTAATAGATGAGTTTTCGTCCGAAAGCCTGTTACTTCGAAAGAGATTGTCCAGTTTGTACACGAAGTGCATCCAGTTTTTCCCGTAACCCTCTCAACTTTTTAGCACAGGGTATGTGGGTGAAATTATGAAACTATGCCAAGTTTCAACCTTTTCAGAGTTCATTTGTAGTGCTTGTCAAATTCAGTGCCATTTAGCTCAAAATAAATCATGAAATGAATGAAAAATAGCAAATGAAGTCAGAAAAGGGTTGAAAATTGATGATGTGGCTTTGAATGGTGCATATTGAATGCAGAAAAAGTCTGGAGTTAAAATATGTACAAAAAATGAAATCCCATTTGTAATAGATGAGTTTTTGTCCGAAACCCTGTTACTTCGAAAGAGATTGTCCAGTTTGTACACGAAGTGCATCCAGTTTTTCCCGTAACCCTCTCAACTTTTTAGCACATGGTATGTGGGTGAAATTATGAAACCATGCCAAGTTTCAACCTTTTCAGAGTTCATTTGCAGTGCTTGTCAAATTCAGGGTCATTTAGCTCAAAATAAATCATGAAATGCATGAAAAATAGCAAATGAAGTAAGAAATGGGTTGAAAATTGATGGTGTGGCTTTGAATGGTGTATATTGAATGCAGAAAAAGTCTGTAGTTAAAATATGCAAAAAAATGAAATCCCTTTGGTAATATATGAGTTTTCGTCCGAAACCCTGTTACTTCGAAAGAGATTGTCCAGTTTGTACACGAATTGCCTCCAGTTTTTCCCATAACCCTCTCAACGTTTTAACACATGGTATGTGGGTGAAATTATGAAACCATGCCAAGTTTCAACCTTTTCAGAGTTCATTTGCAGTGCTTGTCAAATTCAGGGTCATTTAGCTCAAAATAAATCATGAAATGCTTGAAAAATAGCAAATGAAGTCAGAAAAGGGTTGAAAATTGATGATGTAGCTTTGAATGGTGCATGTTGAATGCAGACAAAGTCTGGAGTTAAAATATGTTAAAAAAATGAAATCCCTTATGTAATAGATGAGTTTTCGTCTGAAACCCTGTTACTTCGAAAGAGATTGTCCAGTTTGTACACGAAGTGCATCCAGTTTTTCCCGTAACCCTCTCAACTTTTTAGCACAGGGTATGTGGGTGAAATTATGAAACCATGCCAAGTTTCAACCTTTTCAGAGTTCATTTGTAGTGCTTGTCAAATTCAGGGCTATTTAGCTCAAAATAAATCATGAAATGCATGAAAAATTGCAAATGAAGTCAGAAAAGGGTTGAAAATTGATGATGTGGCTTTGAATGGTGCATATTGTATGCAGAAAAAGTCTGGAGTTAAAATATGTAAAAAAAAATGAAATCCCTTTTGTAATAGATGAGTTTTCGTCCGAAACCCTATTACTTCGAAAGAGATTGTCTAGTTTGTACACGAAGTGCATCCAGTTTTTCCAGTAACCCTCTCAACTTTTTAGCACATGGTATGTGGGTGAAATTATGAAACCATGCCAAGTTTCAACCTTTTCTGAGTTCATTTGCAGTGCTTGTCAAATTCAGGGTCATTTAGCTCAAATAAATCATGAAATGCATGAAAAATAGCAAATGAAGTCAGAAAAGGGTTGAAAACTAATGATGTGGCTTGGCGTGGTGCACATTGAATGCAGAAAAAGTCTGGAGTTAAAATATGTTAAAAAAATGAAATCCCTTATGTAATAGATGAGTTTTCGTCCGAAACCCTGTTACTTTGAAAGAGATTGTCCAGTTTGTACACGAAGTGCATCCAGTTTTTCCCGTAACCCTCTCAACTTTTTAACACATGGTATGTGGGTGAAATTATGAAACCATGCCAAGTTTCAACCTTTTCAGAGTTCATTTGTAGTGCTTGTCAAATTCAGGGCTATTTAGCTCAAAATAAATCATGAAATGCATGAAAAATTGCAAATGAAGTCAGAAAAGGGTTGAAAATTGATGATGTGGCTTTGAATGGTGCATATTGTATGCAGAAAAAGTCTGGAGTTAAAATATGTAAAAAAAAATGAAATCCCTTTTGTAATAGATGAGTTTTCGTCCGAAACCCTATTACTTCGAAAGAGATTGTCTAGTTTGTACACGAAGTGCATCCAGTTTTTCCAGTAACCCTCTCAACTTTTTAGCACATGGTATGTGGGTGAAATTATGAAACCATGCCAAGTTTCAACCTTTTCTGAGTTCATTTGCAGTGCTTGTCAAATTCAGGGTCATTTAGCTCAAATAAATCATGAAATGCATGAAAAATAGCAAATGAAGTCAGAAAAGGGTTGAAAACTAATGATGTGGCTTGGCGTGGTGCACATTGAATGCAGAAAAAGTCTGGAGTTAAAATATGTTAAAAAAATGAAATCCCTTATGTAATAGATGAGTTTTCGTCCGAAACCCTGTTACTTTGAAAGAGATTGTCCAGTTTGTACACGAAGTGCATCCAGTTTTTCCCGTAACCCTCTCAACTTTTTAACACATGGTATGTGGGTGAAATTATGAAACCATGCCAAGTTTCAACCTTTTCAGATTTCATTTGCAGTGCTTGTCAAATTCAGGGTCATTTAGCTCAAAATAAATCATGAAATGCTTGAAAAATAGCAAATGAAGTCAGAAAAGGGTTGAAAATTGATGATGTGTCTTTGAATGGTGCATATTGAATACAGAATAAGTCTGGAGTTAAAATATGTTAAAAAAATGAAATCCCTTATGTAATAGATGAGTTTTCGTCCGAAAGCCTGTTACTTCGAAAGAGATTGTCCAGTTTGTACACGAAGTGCATCCAGTTTTTCCCGTAACCCTCTCAACTTTTTAGCACAGGGTATGTGGGTGAAATTATGAAACTATGCCAAGTTTCAACCTTTTCAGAGTTCATTTGTAGTGCTTGTCAAATTCAGTGCCATTTAGCTCAAAATAAATCATGAAATGAATGAAAAATAGCAAATGAAGTCAGAAAAGGGTTGAAAATTGATGATGTGGCTTTGAATGGTGCATATTGAATGCAGAAAAAGTCTGGAGTTAAAATATGTAAAAAAAATGAAATCCCATTTGTAATAGATGAGTTTTTGTCCGAAACCCTGTTACTTCGAAAGAGATTGTCCAGTTTGTACACGAAGTGCATCCAGTTTTTCCCGTAACCCTCTCAACTTTTTAGCACATGGTATGTGGGTGAAATTATGAAACCATGCCAAGTTTCAACCTTTTCAGAGTTCATTTGCAGTGCTTGTCAAATTCAGGGTCATTTAGCTCAAAATAAATCATGAAATGCATGAAAAATAGCAAATGAAGTAAGAAATGGGTTGAAAATTGATGGTGTGGCTTTGAATGGTGTATATTGAATGCAGAAAAAGTCTGTAGTTAAAATATGCAAAAAAATGAAATCCCTTTGGTAATATATGAGTTTTCGTCCGAAACCCTGTTACTTCGAAAGAGATTGTCCAGTTTGTACACGAATTGCCTCCAGTTTTTCCCATAACCCTCTCAACTTTTTAACACATGGTATGTGGGTGAAATTATGAAACCATGCCAAGTTTCAACCTTTTCAGAGTTCATTTGCAGTGCTTGTCAAATTCAGGGTCATTTAGCTCAAAATAAATCATGAACTGCTTGAAAAATAGCAAATGAAGTCAAAAAAGGGTTGAAAATTGATGATGTGGCTTTGAATGGTGCATATTGAATTCAGAAAAAGTATGGAGTTAAAATATGTTAAAAATAATGAAATCCCTTTTGTAATAGATGAGTTTTCGTCCGAAACCCTGTTACTTCGAAAGAGATTGTCCAGTTTGTACACGAAGTGCATCCAGTTTTTCCCGTAAACATCTCAACTTTTTAGCACATGGTATGTGGGTGAAATTATGAAACCATGCCAAGTTTCAACCTTTTCAGAGTTCATTTGCAGTGCTTGTCAAATTCAGGGTCATTTAGTTCAAAATAAATCATGAAATGCATGAAAAATAGCAAATGAAGTCAGAAAAGGGTTGAAAATTGATGATGTGGCTTTGAATGGTGCATATTGAATGCAGAAAAAGTCTAGAGTTAAAATATTTAAAAAAATGAAATGCCTTTTGTAATAGACGAGTTTTCGTCCGAAACCCTGTTACTTCGAAAGAGATTGTCCAGTTTGTACACGAAGTACATCCAGTTTTTCCCGTAACCATCTCAACTTTTTAGCACATGGTATGTGGGTGAAATTATGAAACCATGCCAAGTTTCAACCTTTTCAGAGTTCATTTGCAGTGCGTGTCAAATTCAGGGTCATTTAGCTCAAAATAAATCATGAAATGCATGAAAAATAGCAAATGAAGTCAGAAAAGGGTTGAAAATTGATGATGTGGCTTTGAATGGTGCATATTGAATGCAGAAAAAGTCTAGAGTTAAAATATTTAAAAAAATGAAATGCCTTTTGTAATAGACGAGTTTTCGTCTGAAACCCTGTTACTTCGAAAGAGATTGTCCAGTTTGTACACGAAGTGCATCCAGTTTTTCCCGTAACCCTCTCAACTTTTTAGCACAGGGTATGTGTGTGAAATTATGAAACCATGCCAAGTTTCAACCTTTTCAGAGTTCATTTGTAGTGCTTGTCAAATTCAGGGCTATTTAGCTCAAAATAAATCATGAAATGCATGAAATATTGCAAATGAAGTCAGAAAAGGGTTGAAAATTGATGATGTGGCTTTGAATGGTGCATATTGTATGCAGAAAAAGTCTGGAGTTAAAATATGTAAAAAAAAATGAAATCCCTTTTGTAATAGATGAGTTTTTGTCCGAAACCCTGTTACATCGAAAGAGATTGTCTAGTTTGTACACGAAGTGCATCCAGTTTTTCCAGTAACCCTCTCAACTTTTTAACACATGGTATGTGGGTGAAATTATGAAACCATGCCAAGTTTCAACCTTTTCAGATTTCATTTGCAGTGCTTGTCAAATTCAGGGTCATTTACCTCAAAATAAATCATGAAATGCTTGAAAAATAGCAAATGAAGTCAGAAAAGGGTTGAAAATTGATGATGTGTCTTTGAATGGTGCATATTGAATACAGAATAAGTCTGGAGTTAAAATATGTTAAAAAAAAATGAAATCCCTTATGTAATAGATGAGTTTTCGTCCGAAAGCCTGTTACTTCGAAAGAGATTGTCCAGTTTGTACACGAAGTGCATCCAGTTTTTCCCGTAACCCTCTCAACTTTTTAGCACAGGGTATGTGGGTGAAATTATGAAACTATGCCAAGTTTCAACCTTTTCAGAGTTCATTTGTAGTGCTTGTCAAATTCAGTGCCATTTAGCTCAAAATAAATCATGAAATGAATGAAAAATAGCAAATGAAGTCAGAAAAGGGTTGAAAATTGATGATGTGGCTTTGAATGGTGCATATTGAATGCAGAAAAAGTCTGGAGTTAAAATATGTAAAAAAAATGAAATCCCATTTGTAATAGATGAGTTTTTGTCCGAAACCCTGTTACTTCGAAAGAGATTGTCCAGTTTGTACACGAAGTGCATCCAGTTTTTCCCGTAACCCTCTCAACTTTTTAGCACATGGTATGTGGGTGAAATTATGAAACCATGCCAAGTTTCAACCTTTTCAGAGTTCATTTGCAGTGCTTGTCAAATTCAGGGTCATTTAGCTCAAAATAAATCATGAAATGCATGAAAAATAGCAAATGAAGTAAGAAATGGGTTGAAAATTGATGGTGTGGCTTTGAATGGTGTATATTGAATGCAGAAAAAGTCTGTAGTTAAAATATGCAAAAAAATGAAATCCCTTTGGTAATATATGAGTTTTCGTCCGAAACCCTGTTACTTCGAAAGAGATTGTCCAGTTTGTACACGAATTGCCTCCAGTTTTTCCCATAACCCTCTCAACTTTTTAACACATGGTATGTGGGTGAAATTATGAAACCATGCCAAGTTTCAACCTTTTCAGAGTTCATTTGCAGTGCTTGTCAAATTCAGGGTCATTTAGCTCAAAATAAATCATGAACTGCTTGAAAAATAGCAAATGAAGTCAAAAAAGGGTTGAAAATTGATGATGTGGCTTTGAATGGTGCATATTGAATTCAGAAAAAGTATGGAGTTAAAATATGTTAAAAATAATGAAATCCCTTTTGTAATAGATGAGTTTTCGTCCGAAACCCTGTTACTTCGAAAGAGATTGTCCAGTTTGTACACGAAGTGCATCCAGTTTTTCCCGTAAACATCTCAACTTTTTAGCACATGGTATGTGGGTGAAATTATGAAACCATGCCAAGTTTCAACCTTTTCAGAGTTCATTTGCAGTGCTTGTCAAATTCAGGGTCATTTAGTTCAAAATAAATCATGAAATGCATGAAAAATAGCAAATGAAGTCAGAAAAGGGTTGAAAATTGATGATGTGGCTTTGAATGGTGCATATTGAATGCAGAAAAAGTCTAGAGTTAAAATATTTAAAAAAATGAAATGCCTTTTGTAATAGACGAGTTTTCGTCCGAAACCCTGTTACTTCGAAAGAGATTGTCCAGTTTGTACACGAAGTACATCCAGTTTTTCCCGTAACCATCTCAACTTTTTAGCACATGGTATGTGGGTGAAATTATGAAACCATGCCAAGTTTCAACCTTTTCAGAGTTCATTTGCAGTGCGTGTCAAATTCAGGGTCATTTAGCTCAAAATAAATCATGAAATGCATGAAAAATAGCAAATGAAGTCAGAAAAGGGTTGAAAATTGATGATGTGGCTTTGAATGGTGCATATTGAATGCAGAAAAAGTCTAGAGTTAAAATATTTAAAAAAATGAAATGCCTTTTGTAATAGACGAGTTTTCGTCTGAAACCCTGTTACTTCGAAAGAGATTGTCCAGTTTGTACACGAAGTGCATCCAGTTTTTCCCGTAACCCTCTCAACTTTTTAGCACAGGGTATGTGTGTGAAATTATGAAACCATGCCAAGTTTCAACCTTTTCAGAGTTCATTTGTAGTGCTTGTCAAATTCAGGGCTATTTAGCTCAAAATAAATCATGAAATGCATGAAATATTGCAAATGAAGTCAGAAAAGGGTTGAAAATTGATGATGTGGCTTTGAATGGTGCATATTGTATGCAGAAAAAGTCTGGAGTTAAAATATGTAAAAAAAAATGAAATCCCTTTTGTAATAGATGAGTTTTTGTCCGAAACCCTGTTACATCGAAAGAGATTGTCTAGTTTGTACACGAAGTGCATCCAGTTTTTCCAGTAACCCTCTCAACTTTTTAACACATGGTATGTGGGTGAAATTATGAAACCATGCCAAGTTTCAACCTTTTCAGATTTCATTTGCAGTGCTTGTCAAATTCAGGGTCATTTACCTCAAAATAAATCATGAAATGCTTGAAAAATAGCAAATGAAGTCAGAAAAGGGTTGAAAATTGATGATGTGTCTTTGAATGGTGCATATTGAATACAGAATAAGTCTGGAGTTAAAATATGTTAAAAAAAAATGAAATCCCTTATGTAATAGATGAGTTTTCGTCCGAAAGCCTGTTACTTCGAAAGAGATTGTCCAGTTTGTACACGAAGTGCATCCAGTTTTTCCCGTAACCCTCTCAACTTTTTAGCACAGGGTATGTGGGTGAAATTATGAAACTATGCCAAGTTTCAACCTTTTCAGAGTTCATTTGTAGTGCTTGTCAAATTCAGTGCCATTTAGCTCAAAATAAATCATGAAATGAATGAAAAATAGCAAATGAAGTCAGAAAAGGGTTGAAAATTGATGATGTGGCTTTGAATGGTGCATATTGAATGCAGAAAAAGTCTGGAGTTAAAATATGTAAAAAAAATGAAATCCCATTTGTAATAGATGAGTTTTTGTCCGAAACCCTGTTACTTCGAAAGAGATTGTCCAGTTTGTACACGAAGTGCATCCAGTTTTTCCCGTAACCCTCTCAACTTTTTAGCACATGGTATGTGGGTGAAATTATGAAACCATGCCAAGTTTCAACCTTTTCAGAGTTCATTTGCAGTGCTTGTCAAATTCAGGGTCATTTAGCTCAAAATAAATCATGAAATGCATGAAAAATAGCAAATGAAGTAAGAAATGGGTTGAAAATTGATGGTGTGGCTTTGAATGGTGTATATTGAATGCAGAAAAAGTCTGTAGTTAAAATATGCAAAAAAATGAAATCCCTTTGGTAATATATGAGTTTTCGTCCGAAACCCTGTTACTTCGAAAGAGATTGTCCAGTTTGTACACGAATTGCCTCCAGTTTTTCCCATAACCCTCTCAACTTTTTAACACATGGTATGTGGGTGAAATTATGAAACCATGCCAAGTTTCAACCTTTTCAGAGTTCATTTGCAGTGCTTGTCAAATTCAGGGTCATTTAGCTCAAAATAAATCATGAACTGCTTGAAAAATAGCAAATGAAGTCAAAAAAGGGTTGAAAATTGATGATGTGGCTTTGAATGGTGCATATTGAATTCAGAAAAAGTATGGAGTTAAAATATGTTAAAAATAATGAAATCCCTTTTGTAATAGATGAGTTTTCGTCCGAAACCCTGTTACTTCGAAAGAGATTGTCCAGTTTGTACACGAAGTGCATCCAGTTTTTCCCGTAAACATCTCAACTTTTTAGCACATGGTATGTGGGTGAAATTATGAAACCATGCCAAGTTTCAACCTTTTCAGAGTTCATTTGCAGTGCTTGTCAAATTCAGGGTAATTTAGTTCAAAATAAATCATGAAATGCATGAAAAATAGCAAATGAAGTCAGAAAAGGGTTGAAAATTGATGATGTGGCTTTGAATGGTGCATATTGAATGCAGAAAAAGTCTAGAGTTAAAATATTTAAAAAAATGAAATGCCTTTTGTAATAGACGAGTTTTCGTCCGAAACCCTGTTACTTCGAAAGAGATTGTCCAGTTTGTACACGAAGTACATCCAGTTTTTCCCGTAACCATCTCAACTTTTTAGCACATGGTATGTGGGTGAAATTATGAAACCATGCCAAGTTTCAACCTTTTCAGAGTTCATTTGCAGTGCGTGTCAAATTCAGGGTCATTTAGCTCAAAATAAATCATGAAATGCATGAAAAATAGCAAATGAAGTCAGAAAAGGGTTGAAAATTGATGATGTGGCTTTGAATGGTGCATATTGAATGCAGAAAAAGTCTAGAGTTAAAATATTTAAAAAAATGAAATGCCTTTTGTAATAGACGAGTTTTCGTCTGAAACCCTGTTACTTCGAAAGAGATTGTCCAGTTTGTACACGAAGTGCATCCAGTTTTTCCCGTAACCCTCTCAACTTTTTAGCACAGGGTATGTGTGTGAAATTATGAAACCATGCCAAGTTTCAACCTTTTCAGAGTTCATTTGTAGTGCTTGTCAAATTCAGGGCTATTTAGCTCAAAATAAATCATGAAATGCATGAAAAATTGCAAATGAAGTCAGAAAAGGGTTGAAAATTGATGATGTGGCTTTGAATGGTGCATATTGTATGCAGAAAAAGTCTGGAGTTAAAATATGTAAAAAAAAATGAAATCCCTTTTGTAATAGATGAGTTTTTGTCCGAAACCCTGTTACTTCGAAAGAGATTGTCTAGTTTGTACACGAAGTGCATCCAGTTTTTCCAGTAACCCTCTCAACTTTTTAACACATGGTATGTGGGTGAAATTATGAAACCATGCCAAGTTTCAACCTTTTCAGATTTCATTTGCAGTGCTTGTCAAATTCAGGGTCATTTAGCTCAAAATAAATCATGAAATGCTTGAAAAATAGCAAATGAAGTCAGAAAAGGGTTGAAAATTGATGATGTGTCTTTGAATGGTGCATATTGAATACAGAATAAGTCTGGAGTTAAAATATGTTAAAAAAAATGAAATCCCTTATGTAATAGATGAGTTTTCGTCCGAAAGCCTGTTACTTCGAAAGAGATTGTCCAGTTTGTACACGAAGTGCATCCAGTTTTTCCCGTAACCCTCTCAACTTTTTAGCACAGGGTATGTGGGTGAAATTATGAAACTATGCCAAGTTTCAACCTTTTCAGAGTTCATTTGTAGTGCTTGTCAAATTCAGTGCCATTTAGCTCAAAATAAATCATGAAATGAATGAAAAATAGCAAATGAAGTCAGAAAAGGGTTGAAAATTGATGATGTGGCTTTGAATGGTGCATATTGAATGCAGAAAAAGTCTGGAGTTAAAATATGTAAAAAAAATGAAATCCCATTTGTAATAGATGAGTTTTTGTCCGAAACCCTGTTACTTCGAAAGAGATTGTCCAGTTTGTACACGAAGTGCATCCAGTTTTTCCCGTAACCCTCTCAACTTTTTAGCACATGGTATGTGGGTGAAATTATGAAACCATGCCAAGTTTCAACCTTTTCAGAGTTCATTTGCAGTGCTTGTCAAATTCAGGGTCATTTAGCTCAAAATAAATCATGAAATGCATGAAAAATAGCAAATGAAGTAAGAAATGGGTTGAAAATTGATGGTGTGGCTTTGAATGGTGTATATTGAATGCAGAAAAAGTCTGTAGTTAAAATATGCAAAAAAATGAAATCCCTTTGGTAATATATGAGTTTTCGTCCGAAACCCTGTTACTTCGAAAGAGATTGTCCAGTTTGTACACGAATTGCCTCCAGTTTTTCCCATAACCCTCTCAACTTTTTAACACATGGTATGTGGGTGAAATTATGAAACCATGCCAAGTTTCAACCTTTTCAGAGTTCATTTGCAGTGCTTGTCAAATTCAGGGTCATTTAGCTCAAAATAAATCATGAACTGCTTGAAAAATAGCAAATGAAGTCAAAAAAGGGTTGAAAATTGATGATGTGGCTTTGAATGGTGCATATTGAATTCAGAAAAAGTATGGAGTTAAAATATGTTAAAAATAATGAAATCCCTTTTGTAATAGATGAGTTTTCGTCCGAAACCCTGTTACTTCGAAAGAGATTGTCCAGTTTGTACACGAAGTGCATCCATTTTTTCCCGTAAACATCTCAACTTTTTAGCACATGGTATGTGGGTGAAATTATGAAACCATGCCAAGTTTCAACCTTTTCAGAGTTCATTTGCAGTGCTTGTCAAATTCAGGGTCATTTAGTTCAAAATAAATCATGAAATGAATGAAAAATAGCAAATGAAGTCAGAAAAGGGTTGAAAATTGATGATGTGGCTTTGAATGGTGCATATTGAATGCAGAAAAAGTCTAGAGTTAAAATATTTAAAAAAATGAAATGCCTTTTGTAATAGACGAGTTTTCGTCCGAAACCCTGTTACTTCGAAAGAGATTGTCCAGTTTGTACAAGAAGTACATCCAGTTTTTCCCGTAACCATCTCAACTTTTTAGCACATGGTATGTGGGTGAAATTATGAAACCATGCCAAGTTTCAACCTTTTCAGAGTTCATTTGCAGTGCGTGTCAAATTCAGGGTCATTTAGCTCAAAATAAATCATGAAATGCATGAAAAATAGCAAATGAAGTCAGAAAAGGGTTGAAAATTGATGATGTGGCTTTGAATGGTGCATATTGAATGCAGAAAAAGTCTAGAGTTAAAATATTTAAAAAAATGAAATGCCTTTTGTAATAGACGAGTTTTCGTCTGAAACCCTGTTACTTCGAAAGAGATTGTCCAGTTTGTACACGAAGTGCATCCAGTTTTTCCCGTAACCCTCTCAACTTTTTAGCACAGGGTATGTGGGTGAAATTATGAAACCATGCCAAGTTTCAACCTTTTCAGAGTTCATTTGTAGTGCTTGTCAAATTCAGGGCTATTTAGCTCAAAATAAATCATGAAATGCATGAAAAATTGCAAATGAAGTCAGAAAAGGGTTGAAAATTGATGATGTGGCTTTGAATGGTGCATATTGTATGCAGAAAAAGTCTGGAGTTAAAATATGTAAAAAAAATGAAATCCCTTTTGTAATAGATGAGTTTTCGTCCGAAACCCTGTTACTTCGAAAGAGATTGTCCAGTTTGTACACGAAGTGCATCCATTTTTTCCCGTAAACATCTCAACTTTTTAGCACATGGTATGTGGGTGAAATTATGAAACCATGCCAAGTTTCAACCTTTTCAGAGTTCATTTGCAGTGCTTGTCAAATTCAGGGTCATTTAGTTCAAAATAAATCATGAAATGCATGAAAAATAGCAAATGAAGTCAGAAAAGGGTTGAAAATTGATGATGTGGCTTTGAATGGTGCATATTGAATGCAGAAAAAGTCTAGAGTTAAAATATTTAAAAAAATGAAATGCCTTTTGTAATAGACGAGTTTTCGTCCGAAACCCTGTTACTTCGAAAGAGATTGTCCAGTTTGTACACGAAGTACATCCAGTTTTTCCCGTAACCATCTCAACTTTTTAGCACATGGTATGTGGGTGAAATTATGAAACCATGCCAAGTTTCAACCTTTTCAGAGTTCATTTGCAGTGCGTGTCAAATTCAGGGTCATTTAGCTCAAAATAAATCATGAAATGCATGAAAAATAGCAAATGAAGTCAGAAAAGGGTTGAAAATTGATGATGTGGCTTTGAATGGTGCATATTGTATGCAGAAAAAGTCTGGAGTTAAAATATGTAAAAAAAAATGAAATCCCTTTTGTAATAGATGAGTTTTCGTCCGAAACTCTGTTACTTCGAAAGAGATTGTCTAGTTTGTACACGAAGTGCATCCAGTTTTTCCAGTAACCCTCTCAACTTTTTAGCACATGGTATGTGGGTGAAATTATGAAACCATGCCAAGTTTCAACCTTTTCTGAGTTCATTTGCAGTGCTTGTCAAATTCAGGGTCATTTAGCTCAAATAAATCATGAAATGCATGAAAAATAGCAAATGAAGTCAGAAAAGGGTTGAAAACTAATGATGTGGCTTGGCGTGGTGCACATTGAATGCAGAAAAAGTCTGGAGTTAAAATATGTTAAAAAAATGAAATCCCTTATGTAATAGATGAGTTTTCGTCCGAAACCCTGTTACTTCGAAAGAGATTGTCCAGTTTGTACACGAAGTGCATCCAGTTTTTCCCGTAACCCTCTCAACTTTTTAACACATGGTATGTGGGTGAAATTATCAAACCATGCCAAGTTTCAACCTTTTCAGATTTCATTTGCAGTGCTTGTCAAATTCAGGGTCATTTAGCTCAAAATAAATCATGAAATGCTTGAAAAATAGCAAATGAAGTCAGAAAAGGGTTGCAAATTGATGATGTGTCTTTGAATGGTGCATATTGAATACAGAATAAGTCTGGAGTTAAAATATGTTAAAAAAAATGAAATCCCTTATGTAATAGATGAGTTTTCGTCCGAAAGCCTGTTACTTCGAAAGAGATTGTCCAGTTTGTACACGAAGTGCATCCAGTTTTTCCCGTAACCCTCTCAACTTTTTAGCACAGGGTATGTGGGTGAAATTATGAAACTATGCCAAGTTTCAACCTTTTCAGAGTTCATTTGTAGTGCTTGTCAAATTCAGTGCCATTTAGCTCAAAATAAATCATGAAATGAATGAAAAATAGCAAATGAAGTCAGAAAAGGGTTGAAAATTGATGATGTGGCTTTGAATGGTGCATATTGAATGCAGAAAAAGTCTGGAGTTAAAATATGTAAAAAAAATGAAATCCCATTTGTAATAGATGAGTTTTTGTCCGAAACCCTGTTACTTCGAAAGAGATTGTCCAGTTTGTACACGAAGTGCATCCAGTTTTTCCCGTAACCCTCTCAACTTTTTAGCACATGGTATGTGGGTGAAATTATGAAACCATGCCAAGTTTCAACCTTTTCAGAGTTCATTTGCAGTGCTTGTCAAATTCAGGGTCATTTAGCTCAAAATAAATCATGAAATGCATGAAAAATAGCAAATGAAGTAAGAAATGGGTTGAAAATTGATGGTGTGGCTTTGAATGGTGTATATTGAATGCAGAAAAAGTCTGTAGTTAAAATATGCAAAAAAATGAAATCCCTTTGGTAATATATGAGTTTTCGTCCGAAACCCTGTTACTTCGAAAGAGATTGTCCAGTTTGTACACGAATTGCCTCCAGTTTTTCCCATAACCCTCTCAACTTTTTAACACATGGTATGTGGGTGAAATTATGAAACCATGCCAAGTTTCAACCTTTTCAGAGTTCATTTGCAGTGCTTGTCAAATTCAGGGTCATTTAGCTCAAAATAAATCATGAAATGCTTGAAAAATAGCAAATGAAGTCAGAAAAGGGTTGAAAATTGATGATGTGGCTTTGAATGGTGCATATTGAGTGCAGACAAAGTCTGGAGTTAAAATATGTTAAAAAAATGAAATCCCTTATGTAATAGATGAGTTTTCGTCTGAAACCCTGTTACTTCGAAAGAGATTGTCCAGTTTGTACACGAAGTGCATCCAGTTTTTCCCGTAACCCTCTCAACTTTTTAGCACAGGGTATGTGGGTGAAATTATGAAACCATGCCAAGTTTCAACCTTTTCAGAGTTCATTTGTAGTGCTTGTCAAATTCAGGGCTATTTAGCTCAAAATAAATCATGAAATGCATGAAAAATAGCAAATGAAGTCAGAAAAGGGTTGAAAATTGATGATGTGGCTTTGAATGGTGCATATTGTATGCAGAAAAAGTCTGGAGTTAAAATATGTAAAAAAAAATGAAATCCCTTTTGTAATAGATGAGTTTTCGTCCGAAACCCTGTTACTTCGAAAGAGATTGTCTAGTTTGTACACGAAGTGCATCCAGTTTTTCCAGTAACCCTCTCAACTTTTTAGCACATGGTATGTGGGTGAAATTATGAAACCATGCCAAGTTTCAACCTTTTCTGAGTTCATTTGCAGTGCTTGTCAAATTCAGGGTCATTTAGCTCAAATAAATCATGAAAAGCATGAAAAATAGCAAATGAAGTCAGAAAAGGGTTGAAAACTAATGATGTGGCTTGGCGTGGTGCATATTGAATGCAGAAAAAGTCTGGAGTTAAAATATGTTAAAAAAATGAAATCCCTTATGTAATAGATGAGTTTTCGTCTGAAACCCTGTTACTTCGAAAGAGATTGTCCAGTTTGTACACGAAGTGCATCCAGTTTTTCCCGTAACCCTCTCAACTTTTTAGCACAGGGTATGTGGGTGAAATTATGAAACCATGCCAAGTTTCAACCTTTTCGAAGTTCATTTGTAGTGCTTGTCAAATTCAGGGCCATTTAGTTCAAAATAAATCATGAAATGCATGAAAAATAGCAAATGATGTCAGAAAAGGGTTGAAAATTGATGATGTGGCTTTGAATGGTGCATATTGTATGCAGAAAAAGTCTGGAGTTAAAATATGTAAAAAAAATGAAATCCCTTTTGTAATAGATGAGTTTTCGTCCGAAACCCTGTTACTTCGAAAGAGATTGTCTAGTTTGTACACGAAGTGCATCCAGTTTTTCCAGTAACCCTCTCAACTTTTTAGCACATGGTATGTGGGTGAAATTATGAAATGATGCCAAGTTTCAACCTTTTCCGAGTTCATTTGCAGTGCTTGTCAAATTCAGGGTCATTTAGCTCAAAATAAATCATGAAAAGCATGAAAAATAGCAAATGAAGTCAGAAAAGGGTTGAAAACTAATGATGTGGCTTGGCGTGGTGCATATTGAATGCAGAAAAAGTCTGGAGTTAAAATATGTTAAAAAAATGAAATCCCTTATGTAATAGATGAGTTTTCGTCTGAAACCCTGTTACTTCGAAAGAGATTGTCCAGTTTGTACACGAAGTGCATCCAGTTTTTCCCGTAACCCTCTCAACTTTTTAGCACAGGGTATGTGGGTGAAATTATGAAACCATGCCAAGTTTCAACCTTTTCGGAGTTCATTTGTAGTGCTTGTCAAATTCAGGGCCATTTAGCTCAAAATAAATCATGAAATGCATGAAAAATAGCAAATGATGTCAGAAAAGGGTTGAAAATTGATGATGTGGCTTTGAATGGTGCATATTGTATGCAGAAAAAGTCTGGAGTTAAAATATGTAAAAAAAATGAAATCCCTTTTGTAATAGATGAGTTTTCGTCCGAAACCCTGTTACTTCGAAAGAGATTGTCTAGTTTGTACACGAAGTGCATCCAGTTTTTCCAGTAACCCTCTCAACTTTTTAGCACATGGTATGTGGGTGAAATTATGAAATGATGCCAAGTTTCAACCTTTTCCGAGTTCATTTGCAGTGCTTGTCAAATTCAGGGTCATTTAGCTCAAAATAAATCATGAAAAGCATGAAAAATAGCAAATGAAGTCAGAAAAGGGTTGAAAACTAATGATGTGGCTTGGCGTGGTGCATATTGAATGCAGAAAAAGTCTGGAGTTAAAATATGTTAAAAAAATGAAATCCCTTATGTAATAGATGAGTTTTCGTCCGAAACCCTGTTACTTCGAAAGAGATTGTCCAGTTTGTACACGAAGTGCATCCAGTTTTTCCCGTAAACCTCTCAACTTTTTAGCACATGGTATGTATGTGAAATTATGAAACCATGCCAAGTTTCAACCTTTTCAGAGTTCATTTGCAGTGCTTGTCAAATTCAGGGTCATTTAGCTCAAAATAAATCATGAAATGCATGAAAAATAGCAAATGAAGTCAGAAAAGGGTTGAAAACTGATGATGTGGCTTGGCGTTGTGCATATTGAATGCAGAAAAAGTCTGGAGTTAAAATATGTTAAAAAAATGAAATCCCTTATGTAATAGACGAGTTTTCGTCCGAAACCCTGTTACTTCGAAAGAGATTGTCCAGTTTGTACACGAAGTGCATCCAGTTTTCCCCGTAACAATCTCAACTTTTTAGCACATGGTATGTGGGTGAAATTATGAAACCATGCCAAGTTTCAACCTTTTCAGAGTTCATTTGCAGTGCTTGTCATATTCAGGGTCATTTAGCTCAAAATAAATCATGAAATGCATGAAAAATAGCAAATGAAGTCAGAAAAGGGTTGAAAACTAATGATGTGGCTTGGCGTGGTGCATATTGAATGCAGAAAAAGTCTGGAGTTAAAATATGTTAAAAAAATGAAATCCCTTATGTAATAGATGAGTTTTCGTCTGAAACCCTGTTACTTCGAAAGAGATTGTCTAGTTTGTACACGAAGTGCATCCAGTTTTTCCCGTAACCCTCTCAACTTTTTAACACATGGTATGTGGGTGAAATTATGAAACCATGCCAAGTTTCAACCTTTTCAGAGTTCATTTGCAGTGCATGTCAAATTCAGGGTCTTTTAGCTCAAAATAAATCATGAACTGCTTGAAAAATAGCAAATGAAGTCAAAAAAGGGTTGAAAATTGATGATGTGGCTTTGAATGGTGCATATTGAATTCAGAAAAAGTATGGAGTTAAAATATGTTAAAAATAATGAAATCCCTTTTGTAATAGATGAGTTTTCGTCCGAAACCCTGTTACTTCGAAAGAGATTGTCCAGTTTGTACACGAAGTGCATCCAGTTTTTCCCGTAAACATCTCAACTTTTTAGCACATGGTATGTGGGTGAAATTATGAAACCATGCCAAGTTTCAACCTTTTCAGAGTTCATTTGCAGTGCTTGTCAAATTCAGGGTCATTTAGTTCAAAATAAATCATGAAATGCATGAAAAATAGCAAATGAAGTCAGAAAAGGGTTGAAAATTGATGATGTGGCTTTGAATGGTGCATATTGAATGCAGAAAAAGTCTAGAGTTAAAATATTTAAAAAAATGAAATGCCTTTTGTAATAGACGAGTTTTCGTCCGAAACCCTGTTACTTCGAAAGAGATTGTCCCGTTTGTACACGAAGTACATCCAGTTTTTCCCGTAACCATCTCAACTTTTTAGCACATGGTATGTGGGTGAAATTATGAAACCATGCCAAGTTTCAACCTTTTCAGAGTTCATTTGCAGTGCGTGTCAAATTCAGGGTCATTTAGCTCAAAATAAATCATGAAATGCATGAAAAATAGCAAATGAAGTCAGAAAAGGGTTGAAAACTAATGATGTGGCTTGGCGTGGTGCATATTGAATGCAGAAAAAGTCTAGAGTTAAAATATGTTAAAAAAATGAAATCCCTTATGTAATAGATGAGTTTTCGTCCGAAACCCTGTTACTTCGAAAGATATTGTCCAGTTTGTACACGAAGTGCATCCACTTTTTCCCGTAACCCTCTCAACTTTTTAACACATGGTATGTGGGTGAAATTATGAAACCATGCCAAGTTACAACCTTTCCAGAGTTCATTTGCAGTGCTTGTCAAATTCAGGGTCATTTAGCTCAAAATAAATCATGAAATGCTTGAAAAATAGCAAATGAAGTCAGAAAAGGGTTGAAAATTGATGATGTGGCTTTGAATGGTGCATATTGAATGCAGACAAAGTCTGGAGTTAAAATATGTTAAAAAAATGAAATCCCTTATG
This sequence comes from Elymus sibiricus, assembly GCA_039707655.1. NCBI lineage: Eukaryota > Viridiplantae > Streptophyta > Magnoliopsida > Poales > Poaceae > Elymus > Elymus sibiricus. The sequence continues at coordinate 54,414,851 of CM077667.1, forward strand.
TAATAGATGAGTTTTCGTCCGAAACCCTGTTACTTCGAAAGAGATTGTCCAGTTTGTACACGAAGTGCATCCAGTTTTTCCCGTAACCCTCTCAACTTTTTAGCACAGGGTATGTGGGTGAAATTATGAAACCATGCCAAGTTTCAACCTTTTCAGAGTTCATTTGTAGTGCTTGTCAAATTCAGGGCCATTTAGCTCAAAATAAATCATGAAATGCATGAAAAATAGCAAATGAAGTCAGAAAAGGGTTGAAAATTGATGATGTGGCTTTGAATGGTGCATATTGTATGTAGAAAAAGTCTGGAGTTAAAATATGTAAAAAAAATGAAATCCCTTTTGTAATAGATGAGTTTTCGTCTGAAACCCTGTTACTTCGAAAGAGATTGTCTAGTTTGTACACGAAGTGCATCCAGTTTTTCCAGTAACCCTCTCAACTTTTTAGCACATGGTATGTGGGTGAAATTATGAAACCATACCAAGTTTCAACCTTTTCAGAGTTCATTTGCAGTGCTTGTCAAATTCAGGGAAATTTAGCTCAAAATAAATCATGAAAAGCATGAAAAATAGCAAATGAAGTCAGAAAAGGGTTGACAACTAATGATGTGGCTTGGCGTGGTGCATATTGAATGCAGAAAAAGTCTGGAGTTAAAATATGTTAAAAAAATGAAATCCCTTATGTAATAGATGAGTTTTCGTCCGAAACCCTGTTACTTCGAAAGAGATTGTCCAGTTTGTACACGAAGTGCATCCAGTTTTTCCCGTAAACCTCTCAACTTTTTAGCACATGGTATGTATGTGAAATTATGAAACCATGCCAAGTTTCAACCTTTTCAGAGTTCATTTGCAGTGCTTGTCAAATTCAGGGTCATTTAGCTCAAAATAAATCATGAAATGCATGAAAAATAGCTAATGAAGTCAGAAAAGGGTTGAAAACTGATGATGTGGCTTGGCGTGGTGCATATTGAATGCAGAAAAAGTCTGGAGTTAAAATATGTTAAAAAAATGAAATCCCTTATGTAATAGACGAGTTTTCGTCCGAAACCCTGTTACTTCGAAAGAGATTGTCCAGTTTGTACACGAAGTGCATCCAGTTTTTCCCGTAACAATCTCAACTTTTTAGCACATGGTATGTGGGTGAAATTATGAAACCATGCCAAGTTTCAACCTTTTCAGAGTTCATTTGCAGTGCTTGTCAAATTCAGGGTCATTTAGTTCAAAATAAATCATGAAATGCATGAAAAATAGCAAATGAAGTCAGAAAAGGGTTGAAAATTGATGATGTGGCTTTGAATGGTGCATATTGAATGCAGAAAAAGTCTAGAGTTAAAATATTTAAAAAAATGAAATGCCTTTTGTAATAGACGAGTTTTCGTCCGAAACCCTGTTACTTCGAAAGAGATTGTCCAGTTTGTACACGAAGTACATCCAGTTTTTCCCGTAACCATCTCAACTTTTTAGCACATGGTATGTGGGTGAAATTATGAAACCATGCCAAGTTTCAACCTTTTCAGAGTTCATTTGCAGTGCTTGTCAAATTCAGGGTCATTTAGCTCAAAATAAATCATGAAATGCATGAAAAATAGCAAATGAAGTCAGAAAAGGGTTGAAAACTGATGATGTGGCTTGGCGTGGTGCATATTGAATGCAGAAAAAGTCTGGAGTTAAAATATGTTAAAAAAATGAAATCCCTTATGTAATAGACTAGCTTTCGTCTGAAACCCTGTTACTTCGAAAGAAATTGTCCAGTTTGTACACAAAGTGCATCCAGTTTTTCCCGTAACAATCTCAACTTTTTAGCACATGGTATGTGGGTGAAATTATGAAACCATGCCAAGTTTCAACCTTTTCAGAGTTCATTTGCAGTGCTTGTCAAATTTAGGGTCATTTAGCTCAAAATAAATCATGAAATGCATGAAAAATAGCAAATGAAGTCAGAAAAGGGTTGAAAACTAATGATGTGGCTTGGCGTGGTGCATATTGAATGCAGAAAAAGTCTAGAGTTAAAATATGTTAAAAAAATGAAATCCCTTATGTAATAGATGAGTTTTCGTCCGAAACCCTGTTACTTCGAAAGATATTGTCCAGTTTATACACGAAGTGCATCCAGTTTTTCCCGTAACCCTCTCAACTTTTTAACACATGGTATGTGGGTGAAATTATGAAACCATGCCAAGTTACAACCTTTTCAGAGTTCATTTGCAGTGCTTGTCAAATTCAGGGTCATTTAGCTCAAAATAAATCATGAAATGCTTGAAAAATAGCAAATGAAGTCAGAAAAGGGTTGAAAATTGATGATGTGGCTTTGAATGGTGCATATTGAATGCAGACAAAGTCTGGAGTTAAAATATGTTAAAAAAATGAAATCCCTTATGTAATAGATGAGTTTTCGTCCGAAACCCTGTTACTTCGAAAGAGATTGTCCAGTTTGTACACGAAGTGCATCCAGTTTTTCCCGTAACCCTCTCAACTTTTTAGCACAGGGTATGTGGGTGAAATTATGAAACCATGCCAAGTTTCAACCTTTTCAGAGTTCATTTGTAGTGCTTGTCAAATTCAGGGCCATTTAGCTCAAAATAAATCATGAAATGCATGAAAAATAGCAAATGAAGTCAGAAAAGGGTTGAAAATTGATGATGTGGCTTTGAATGGTGCATATTGTATGCAGAAAAAGTCTGGAGTTAAAATATGTAAAAAAAAATGAAATCCCTTTTGTAATAGATGAGTTTTCGTCTGAAACCCTGTTACTTCGAAAGAGATTGTCTAGTTTGTACACGAAGTGCATCCAGTTTTTCCAGTAACCCTCTCAACTTTTTAGCACATGGTATGTGGGTGAAATTATGAAACCATGCCAAGTTTCAACCTTTTCAGAGTTCATTTGCAGTGCTTGTCAAATTCAGGGTCATTTAGCTCAAAATAAATCATGAAAAGCATGAAAAATAGCAAATGAAGTCAGAAAAGGGTTGACAACTAATGATGTGGCTTGGCGTGGTGCATATTGAATGCAGAAAAAGTCTGGAGTTAAAATATGTTAAAAAAATGAAATCCCTTATGTAATAGATGAGTTTTCGTCCGAAACCCTGTTACTTCGAAAGAGATTGTCCAGTTTGTACACGAAGTGCATCCAGTTTTTCCCGTAAACCTCTCAACTTTTTAGCACATGGTATGTATGTGAAATTATGAAACCATGCCAAGTTTCAACCTTTTCAGAGTTCATTTGCAGTGCTTGTCAAATTCAGGGTCATTTAGCTCAAAATAAATCATGAAATGCATGAAAAATAGCAAATGAAGTCAGAAAAGGGTTGAAAACTGATGATGTGGCTTGGCGTGGTGCATATTGAATGCAGAAAAAGTCTGGAGTTAAAATATGTTAAAAAATGAAATCCCTTATGTAATAGACGAGTTTTCGTCCGAAACCCTGTTACTTCGAAAGAGATTGTCCAGTTTGTACACGAAGTGCATCCAGTTTTTCCCGTAACAATCTCAACTTTTTAGCACATGGTATGTGGGTGAAATTACGAAACCATGCCAAGTTTCAACCTTTTCAGAGTTCATTTGCAGTGCTTGTCATATTCAGGGTCATTTAGCTCAAAATAAATCATGAAATGCATGAAAAATAGCAAATGAAGTCAGAAAAGGGTTGAAAACTAATGATGTGGCTTGGCGTGGTGCATATTGAATGCAGAAAAAGTCTGGAGTTAAAATATGTTAAAAAAATGAAATCCCTTATGTAATAGATGAGTTTTCGTCTGAAACACTGTTACTTCGAAAGAGATTGTCCAGTTTGTACACGAAGTGCATCCAGTTTTTCCCGTAACCCTCTCAACTTTTTAACACATGGTATGTGGGTGAAATTATGAAACCTTGCCAAGTTTCAACCTTTTCAGAGTTCATTTGCAGTGCTTGTCAAATTCAGGGTCTTTTAGCTCAAAATAAATCATGAACTGCTTGAAAAATAGCAAATGAAGTCAGAAATGGGTTGAAAATTGATGATGTGGCTTTGAATGGTGCATATTGAATTCAGAAAAAGTATGGAGTTAAAATATGTTAAAAATAATGAAATCCCTTTTGTAATAGATGAGTTTTCGTCCGAAACCCTGTTACTTCGAAAGAGATTATCCAGTTTGTACACGAAGTGCATCCAGTTTTTCCCGTAAACATCTCAACTTTTTAGCACATGGTATGTGGGTGAAATTATGAAACCATGCCAAGTTTCAACCTTTTCAGAGTTCATTTGCAGTGCTTGTCAAATTCAGGGTCATTTAGTTCAAAATAAATCATGAAATGCATGAAAAATAGCAAATGAAGTCAGAAAAGGGTTGAAAATTGATGATGTGGCTTTGAATGGTGCATATTGAATGCAGAAAAAGTCTGGAGTTAAAATATTTAAAAAAATGAAATGCCTTTTGTAATAGACGAGTTTTCGTCCGAAACCCTGTTACTTCGAAAGAGATTGTCCAGTTTGTACACGAAGTGCATCCAGTTTTTCCTGTAACAATCTCAACTTTTTAGCACATGGTATGTGGGTGAAATTATGAAACCATGCCAAGTTTCAACCTTTTCAGAGTTCATTTGCAGTGCTTGTCATATTCAGCGTCATTTAGCTCAAAATAAATCATGAAATGCATGAAAAATAGCAAATGAAGTCAGAAAAGGGTTGAAAACTGATGATGTGGCTTGGCGTGGTGCATATTGAATGCAGAAAAAGTCTGGAGTTAAAATATGTTAAAAAAATGAAATCCCTTATGTAATAGATGAGTTTTCGTCTGAAACCCTGTTACTTCGAAAGAGATTGTCCAGTTTGTACACGAAGTGCATCCAGTTCTTCCCGTAACCCTCCCAACTTTTTAACACATGGTATGTGGTTGAAATTATGAAACCATGCCAAGTTTCAACCTTTTCAGAGTTCATTTGCAGTGCTTGTCAAATTCAGGGTCTTTTAGCTCAAAATAAATCATGAACTGCTTGAAAAATAGCAAATGAAGTCAGAAAAGGGTTGAAAATTGATGATGTGGCTTTGAATGGTGCATATTGAATTCAGAAAAAGTATGGAGTTAAAATGTGTTAAAAATAAAGAAATCCCTTTTGTAATAGATGAGTTTTCGTCCGAAACCCTGTTACTTCGAAAGAGATTGTCCAGTTTGTACACGAAGTGCATCCAGTTTTTCCCGTAAACATCTCAACTTTTTAGCACATGGTATGTGGGTGAAATTATGAAACCATGCCAAGTTTCAACCTTTTCAGAGTTCATTTGCAGTGCTTGTCAAATTCAGGCTCATTTAGTTCAAAATAAATCATGAAATGCATGAAAAATAGCAAATGAAGTCAGAAAAGGGTTGAAAATTGATGATGTGGCTTTGAATGGTGCATATTGAATGCAGAAAAAGTCTGGAGTTAAAATATTTAAAAAAATGAAATGCCTTTTGTAATAGACGAGTTTTCGTCCGAAACCCTGTTACTTCGAAAGAGATTGTCCAGTTTGTACACGAAGTACATCCAGTTTTTCCCGTAACCATCTCAACTTTTTAGCACATGGTATGTGGGTGAAATTATGAAACCATGCCAAGTTTCAACCTTTTCAGAGTTCATTTGCAGTGCTTGTCAAATTCAGGGTCATTTAGCTCAAAATAAATCATGAAATGCTTGAAAAATAGCAAATGAAGTCAGAAAAGGGTTGAAAATTGATGATGTGGCTTTGAATGGTGCATATTGAGTGCAGACAAAGTCTGGAGTTAAAATATGTTAAAAAAATGAAATCCCTTATGTAATAGATGAGTTTTCGTCTGAAACCCTGTTACTTCGAAAGAGATTGTCCAGTTTGTACACGAAGTGCATCCAGTTTTTCCCGTAACCCTCTCAACTTTTTAGCACAGGGTATGTGGGTGAAATTATGAAACCATGCCAAGTTTCAACCTTTTCAGAGTTCATTTGTAGTGCTTGTCAAATTCAGGGCTATTTAGCTCAAAATAAATCATGAAATGCATGAAAAATAGCAAATGAAGTCAGAAAAGGGTTGAAAATTGATGATGTGGCTTTGAATGGTGCATATTGTATGCAGAAAAAGTCTGGAGTTAAAATATGTAAAAAAAAATGAAATCCCTTTTGTAATAGATGAGTTTTCGTCCGAAACCCTGTTACTTCGAAAGAGATTGTCTAGTTTGTACACGAAGTGCATCCAGTTTTTCCAGTAACCCTCTCAACTTTTTAGCACATGGTATGTGGGTGAAATTATGAAACCATGCCAAGTTTCAACCTTTTCTGAGTTCATTTGCAGTGCTTGTCAAATTCAGGGTCATTTAGCTCAAATAAATCATGAAAAGCATGAAAAATAGCAAATGAAGTCAGAAAAGGGTTGAAAACTAATGATGTGGCTTGGCGTGGTGCATATTGAATGCAGAAAAAGTCTGGAGTTAAAATATGTTAAAAAAATGAAATCCCTTATGTAATAGATGAGTTTTCGTCTGAAACCCTGTTACTTCGAAAGAGATTGTCCAGTTTGTACACGAAGTGCATCCAGTTTTTCCCGTAACCCTCTCAACTTTTTAGCACAGGGTATGTGGGTGAAATTATGAAACCATGCCAAGTTTCAACCTTTTCGAAGTTCATTTGTAGTGCTTGTCAAATTCAGGGCCATTTAGCTCAAAATAAATCATGAAATGCATGAAAAATAGCAAATGATGTCAGAAAAGGGTTGAAAATTGATGATGTGGCTTTGAATGGTGCATATTGTATGCAGAAAAAGTCTGGAGTTAAAATATGTAAAAAAAATGAAATCCCTTTTGTAATAGATGAGTTTTCGTCCGAAACCCTGTTACTTCGAAAGAGATTGTCTAGTTTGTACACGAAGTGCATCCAGTTTTTCCAGTAACCCTCTCAACTTTTTAGCACATGGTATGTGGGTGAAATTATGAAATGATGCCAAGTTTCAACCTTTTCCGAGTTCATTTGCAGTGCTTGTCAAATTCAGGGTCATTTAGCTCAAAATAAATCATGAAAAGCATGAAAAATAGCAAATGAAGTCAGAAAAGGGTTGAAAACTAATGATGTGGCTTGGCGTGGTGCATATTGAATGCAGAAAAAGTCTGGAGTTAAAATATGTTAAAAAAATGAAATCCCTTATGTAATAGATGAGTTTTCGTCTGAAACCCTGTTACTTCGAAAGAGATTGTCCAGTTTGTACACGAAGTGCATCCAGTTTTTCCCGTAACCCTCTCAACTTTTTAGCACAGGGTATGTGGGTGAAATTATGAAACCATGCCAAGTTTCAACCTTTTCGGAGTTCATTTGTAGTGCTTGTCAAATTCAGGGCCATTTAGCTCAAAATAAATCATGAAATGCATGAAAAATAGCAAATGATGTCAGAAAAGGGTTGAAAATTGATGATGTGGCTTTGAATGGTGCATATTGTATGCAGAAAAAGTCTGGAGTTAAAATATGTAAAAAAAATGAAATCCCTTTTGTAATAGATGAGTTTTCGTCCGAAACCCTGTTACTTCGAAAGAGATTGTCTAGTTTGTACACGAAGTGCATCCAGTTTTTCCAGTAACCCTCTCAACTTTTTAGCACATGGTATGTGGGTGAAATTATGAAATGATGCCAAGTTTCAACCTTTTCCGAGTTCATTTGCAGTGCTTGTCAAATTCAGGGTCATTTAGCTCAAAATAAATCATGAAAAGCATGAAAAATAGCAAATGAAGTCAGAAAAGGGTTGAAAACTAATGATGTGGCTTGGCGTGGTGCATATTGAATGCAGAAAAAGTCTGGAGTTAAAATATGTTAAAAAAATGAAATCCCTTATGTAATAGATGAGTTTTCGTCCGAAACCCTGTTACTTCGAAAGAGATTGTCCAGTTTGTACACGAAGTGCATCCAGTTTTTCCCGTAAACCTCTCAACTTTTTAGCACATGGTATGTATGTGAAATTATGAAACCATGCCAAGTTTCAACCTTTTCAGAGTTCATTTGCAGTGCTTGTCAAATTCAGGGTCATTTAGCTCAAAATAAATCATGAAATGCATGAAAAATAGCAAATGAAGTCAGAAAAGGGTTGAAAACTGATGATGTGGCTTGGCGTTGTGCATATTGAATGCAGAAAAAGTCTGGAGTTAAAATATGTTAAAAAAATGAAATCCCTTATGTAATAGACGAGTTTTCGTCCGAAACCCTGTTACTTCGAAAGAGATTGTCCAGTTTGTACACGAAGTGCATCCAGTTTTCCCCGTAACAATCTCAACTTTTTAGCACATGGTATGTGGGTGAAATTATGAAACCATGCCAAGTTTCAACCTTTTCAGAGTTCATTTGCAGTGCTTGTCATATTCAGGGTCATTTAGCTCAAAATAAATCATGAAATGCATGAAAAATAGCAAATGAAGTCAGAAAAGGGTTGAAAACTAATGATGTGGCTTGGCGTGGTGCATATTGAATGCAGAAAAAGTCTGGAGTTAAAATATGTTAAAAAAATGAAATCCCTTATGTAATAGATGAGTTTTCGTCTGAAACCCTGTTACTTCGAAAGAGATTGTCTAGTTTGTACACGAAGTGCATCCAGTTTTTCCCGTAACCCTCTCAACTTTTTAACACATGGTATGTGGGTGAAATTATGAAACCATGCCAAGTTTCAACCTTTTCAGAGTTCATTTGCAGTGCATGTCAAATTCAGGGTCTTTTAGCTCAAAATAAATCATGAACTGCTTGAAAAATAGCAAATGAAGTCAAAAAAGGGTTGAAAATTGATGATGTGGCTTTGAATGGTGCATATTGAATTCAGAAAAAGTATGGAGTTAAAATATGTTAAAAATAATGAAATCCCTTTTGTAATAGATGAGTTTTCGTCCGAAACCCTGTTACTTCGAAAGAGATTGTCCAGTTTGTACACGAAGTGCATCCAGTTTTTCCCGTAAACATCTCAACTTTTTAGCACATGGTATGTGGGTGAAATTATGAAACCATGCCAAGTTTCAACCTTTTCAGAGTTCATTTGCAGTGCTTGTCAAATTCAGGGTCATTTAGTTCAAAATAAATCATGAAATGCATGAAAAATAGCAAATGAAGTCAGAAAAGGGTTGAAAATTGATGATGTGGCTTTGAATGGTGCATATTGAATGCAGAAAAAGTCTAGAGTTAAAATATTTAAAAAAATGAAATGCCTTTTGTAATAGACGAGTTTTCGTCCGAAACCCTGTTACTTCGAAAGAGATTGTCCCGTTTGTACACGAAGTACATCCAGTTTTTCCCGTAACCATCTCAACTTTTTAGCACATGGTATGTGGGTGAAATTATGAAACCATGCCAAGTTTCAACCTTTTCAGAGTTCATTTGCAGTGCGTGTCAAATTCAGGGTCATTTAGCTCAAAATAAATCATGAAATGCATGAAAAATAGCAAATGAAGTCAGAAAAGGGTTGAAAACTAATGATGTGGCTTGGCGTGGTGCATATTGAATGCAGAAAAAGTCTAGAGTTAAAATATGTTAAAAAAATGAAATCCCTTATGTAATAGATGAGTTTTCGTCCGAAACCCTGTTACTTCGAAAGATATTGTCCAGTTTGTACACGAAGTGCATCCACTTTTTCCCGTAACCCTCTCAACTTTTTAACACATGGTATGTGGGTGAAATTATGAAACCATGCCAAGTTACAACCTTTCCAGAGTTCATTTGCAGTGCTTGTCAAATTCAGGGTCATTTAGCTCAAAATAAATCATGAAATGCTTGAAAAATAGCAAATGAAGTCAGAAAAGGGTTGAAAATTGATGATGTGGCTTTGAATGGTGCATATTGAATGCAGACAAAGTCTGGAGTTAAAATATGTTAAAAAAATGAAATCCCTTATGTAATAGATGAGTTTTCGTCCGAAACCCTGTTACTTCGAAAGAGATTGTCCAGTTTGTACACGAAGTGCATCCAGTTTTTCCCGTAACCCTCTCAACTTTTTAGCACAGGGTATGTGGGTGAAATTATGAAACCATGCCAAGTTTCAACCTTTTCAGAGTTCATTTGTAGTGCTTGTCAAATTCAGGGCCATTTAGCTCAAAATAAATCATGAAATGCATGAAAAATAGCAAATGAAGTCAGAAAAGGGTTGAAAATTGATGATGTGGCTTTGAATGGTGCATATTGTATGTAGAAAAAGTCTGGAGTTAAAATATGTAAAAAAAATGAAATCCCTTTTGTAATAGATGAGTTTTCGTCTGAAACCCTGTTACTTCGAAAGAGATTGTCTAGTTTGTACACGAAGTGCATCCAGTTTTTCCAGTAACCCTCTCAACTTTTTAGCACATGGTATGTGGGTGAAATTATGAAACCATACCAAGTTTCAACCTTTTCAGAGTTCATTTGCAGTGCTTGTCAAATTCAGGGAAATTTAGCTCAAAATAAATCATGAAAAGCATGAAAAATAGCAAATGAAGTCAGAAAAGGGTTGACAACTAATGATGTGGCTTGGCGTGGTGCATATTGAATGCAGAAAAAGTCTGGAGTTAAAATATGTTAAAAAAATGAAATCCCTTATGTAATAGATGAGTTTTCGTCCGAAACCCTGTTACTTCGAAAGAGATTGTCCAGTTTGTACACGAAGTGCATCCAGTTTTTCCCGTAAACCTCTCAACTTTTTAGCACATGGTATGTATGTGAAATTATGAAACCATGCCAAGTTTCAACCTTTTCAGAGTTCATTTGCAGTGCTTGTCAAATTCAGGGTCATTTAGCTCAAAATAAATCATGAAATGCATGAAAAATAGCTAATGAAGTCAGAAAAGGGTTGAAAACTGATGATGTGGCTTGGCGTGGTGCATATTGAATGCAGAAAAAGTCTGGAGTTAAAATATGTTAAAAAAATGAAATCCCTTATGTAATAGACGAGTTTTCGTCCGAAACCCTGTTACTTCGAAAGAGATTGTCCAGTTTGTACACGAAGTGCATCCAGTTTTTCCCGTAACAATCTCAACTTTTTAGCACATGGTATGTGGGTGAAATTATGAAACCATGCCAAGTTTCAACCTTTTCAGAGTTCATTTGCAGTGCTTGTCAAATTCAGGGTCATTTAGTTCAAAATAAATCATGAAATGCATGAAAAATAGCAAATGAAGTCAGAAAAGGGTTGAAAATTGATGATGTGGCTTTGAATGGTGCATATTGAATGCAGAAAAAGTCTAGAGTTAAAATATTTAAAAAAATGAAATGCCTTTTGTAATAGACGAGTTTTCGTCCGAAACCCTGTTACTTCGAAAGAGATTGTCCAGTTTGTACACGAAGTACATCCAGTTTTTCCCGTAACCATCTCAACTTTTTAGCACATGGTATGTGGGTGAAATTATGAAACCATGCCAAGTTTCAACCTTTTCAGAGTTCATTTGCAGTGCTTGTCAAATTCAGGGTCATTTAGCTCAAAATAAATCATGAAATGCATGAAAAATAGCAAATGAAGTCAGAAAAGGGTTGAAAACTGATGATGTGGCTTGGCGTGGTGCATATTGAATGCAGAAAAAGTCTGGAGTTAAAATATGTTAAAAAAATGAAATCCCTTATGTAATAGACTAGCTTTCGTCTGAAACCCTGTTACTTCGAAAGAAATTGTCCAGTTTGTACACAAAGTGCATCCAGTTTTTCCCGTAACAATCTCAACTTTTTAGCACATGGTATGTGGGTGAAATTATGAAACCATGCCAAGTTTCAACCTTTTCAGAGTTCATTTGCAGTGCTTGTCAAATTTAGGGTCATTTAGCTCAAAATAAATCATGAAATGCATGAAAAATAGCAAATGAAGTCAGAAAAGGGTTGAAAACTAATGATGTGGCTTGGCGTGGTGCATATTGAATGCAGAAAAAGTCTAGAGTTAAAATATGTTAAAAAAATGAAATCCCTTATGTAATAGATGAGTTTTCGTCCGAAACCCTGTTACTTCGAAAGATATTGTCCAGTTTATACACGAAGTGCATCCAGTTTTTCCCGTAAACCTCTCAACTTTTTAACACATGGTATGTGGGTGAAATTATGAAACCATGCCAAGTTACAACCTTTTCAGAGTTCATTTGCAGTGCTTGTCAAATTCAGGGTCATTTAGCTCAAAATAAATCATGAAATGCTTGAAAAATAGCAAATGAAGTCAGAAAAGGGTTGAAAATTGATGATGTGGCTTTGAATGGTGCATATTGAATGCAGACAAAGTCTGGAGTTAAAATATGTTAAAAAAATGAAATCCCTTATGTAATAGATGAGTTTTCGTCCGAAACCCTGTTACTTCGAAAGAGATTGTCCAGTTTGTACACGAAGTGCATCCAGTTTTTCCCGTAACCCTCTCAACTTTTTAGCACAGGGTATGTGGGTGAAATTATGAAACCATGCCAAGTTTCAACCTTTTCAGAGTTCATTTGTAGTGCTTGTCAAATTCAGGGCCATTTAGCTCAAAATAAATCATGAAATGCATGAAAAATAGCAAATGAAGTCAGAAAAGGGTTGAAAATTGATGATGTGGCTTTGAATGGTGCATATTGTATGCAGAAAAAGTCTGGAGTTAAAATATGTAAAAAAAAATGAAATCCCTTTTGTAATAGATGAGTTTTCGTCTGAAACCCTGTTACTTCGAAAGAGATTGTCTAGTTTGTACACGAAGTGCATCCAGTTTTTCCAGTAACCCTCTCAACTTTTTAGCACATGGTATGTGGGTGAAATTATGAAACCATGCCAAGTTTCAACCTTTTCAGAGTTCATTTGCAGTGCTTGTCAAATTCAGGGTCATTTAGCTCAAAATAAATCATGAAAAGCATGAAAAATAGCAAATGAAGTCAGAAAAGGGTTGACAACTAATGATGTGGCTTGGCGTGGTGCATATTGAATGCAGAAAAAGTCTGGAGTTAAAATATGTTAAAAAAATGAAATCCCTTATGTAATAGATGAGTTTTCGTCCGAAACCCTGTTACTTCGAAAGAGATTGTCCAGTTTGTACACGAAGTGCATCCAGTTTTTCCCGTAAACCTCTCAACTTTTTAGCACATGGTATGTATGTGAAATTATGAAACCATGCCAAGTTTCAACCTTTTCAGAGTTCATTTGCAGTGCTTGTCAAATTCAGGGTCATTTAGCTCAAAATAAATCATGAAATGCATGAAAAATAGCAAATGAAGTCAGAAAAGGGTTGAAAACTGATGATGTGGCTTGGCGTGGTGCATATTGAATGCAGAAAAAGTCTGGAGTTAAAATATGTTAAAAAATGAAATCCCTTATGTAATAGACGAGTTTTCGTCCGAAACCCTGTTACTTCGAAAGAGATTGTCCAGTTTGTACACGAAGTGCATCCAGTTTTTCCCGTAACAATCTCAACTTTTTAGCACATGGTATGTGGGTGAAATTACGAAACCATGCCAAGTTTCAACCTTTTCAGAGTTCATTTGCAGTGCTTGTCATATTCAGGGTCATTTAGCTCAAAATAAATCATGAAATGCATGAAAAATAGCAAATGAAGTCAGAAAAGGGTTGAAAACTAATGATGTGGCTTGGCGTGGTGCATATTGAATGCAGAAAAAGTCTGGAGTTAAAATATGTTAAAAAAATGAAATCCCTTATGTAATAGATGAGTTTTCGTCTGAAACACTGTTACTTCGAAAGAGATTGTCCAGTTTGTACACGAAGTGCATCCAGTTTTTCCCGTAACCCTCTCAACTTTTTAACACATGGTATGTGGGTGAAATTATGAAACCTTGCCAAGTTTCAACCTTTTCAGAGTTCATTTGCAGTGCTTGTCAAATTCAGGGTCTTTTAGCTCAAAATAAATCATGAACTGCTTGAAAAATAGCAAATGAAGTCAGAAATGGGTTGAAAATTGATGATGTGGCTTTGAATGGTGCATATTGAATTCAGAAAAAGTATGGAGTTAAAATATGTTAAAAATAATGAAATCCCTTTTGTAATAGATGAGTTTTCGTCCGAAACCCTGTTACTTCGAAAGAGATTATCCAGTTTGTACACGAAGTGCATCCAGTTTTTCCCGTAAACATCTCAACTTTTTAGCACATGGTATGTGGGTGAAATTATGAAACCATGCCAAGTTTCAACCTTTTCAGAGTTCATTTGCAGTGCTTGTCAAATTCAGGGTCATTTAGTTCAAAATAAATCATGAAATGCATGAAAAATAGCAAATGAAGTCAGAAAAGGGTTGAAAATTGATGATGTGGCTTTGAATGGTGCATATTGAATGCAGAAAAAGTCTGGAGTTAAAATATTTAAAAAAAATGAAATGCCTTTTGTAATAGACGAGTTTTCGTCCGAAACCCTGTTACTTCGAAAGAGATTGTCCAGTTTGTACACGAAGTGCATCCAGTTTTTCCTGTAACAATCTCAACTTTTTAGCACATGGTATGTGGGTGAAATTATGAAACCATGCCAAGTTTCAACCTTTTCAGAGTTCATTTGCAGTGCTTGTCATATTCAGCGTCATTTAGCTCAAAATAAATCATGAAATGCATGAAAAATAGCAAATGAAGTCAGAAAAGGGTTGAAAACTGATGATGTGGCTTGGCGTGGTGCATATTGAATGCAGAAAAAGTCTGGAGTTAAAATATGTTAAAAAAATGAAATCCCTTATGTAATAGATGAGTTTTCGTCTGAAACCCTGTTACTTCGAAAGAGATTGTCCAGTTTGTACACGAAGTGCATCCAGTTCTTCCCGTAACCCTCCCAACTTTTTAACACATGGTATGTGGTTGAAATTATGAAACCATGCCAAGTTTCAACCTTTTCAGAGTTCATTTGCAGTGCTTGTCAAATTCAGGGTCTTTTAGCTCAAAATAAATCATGAACTGCTTGAAAAATAGCAAATGAAGTCAGAAAAGGGTTGAAAATTGATGATGTGGCTTTGAATGGTGCATATTGAATTCAGAAAAAGTATGGAGTTAAAATGTGTTAAAAATAAAGAAATCCCTTTTGTAATAGATGAGTTTTCGTCCGAAACCCTGTTACTTCGAAAGAGATTGTCCAGTTTGTACACGAAGTGCATCCAGTTTTTCCCGTAAACATCTCAACTTTTTAGCACATGGTATGTGGGTGAAATTATGAAACCATGCCAAGTTTCAACCTTTTCAGAGTTCATTTGCAGTGCTTGTCAAATTCAGGCTCATTTAGTTCAAAATAAATCATGAAATGCATGAAAAATAGCAAATGAAGTCAGAAAAGGGTTGAAAATTGATGATGTGGCTTTGAATGGTGCATATTGAATGCAGAAAAAGTCTGGAGTTAAAATATTTAAAAAAATGAAATGCCTTTTGTAATAGACGAGTTTTCGTCCGAAACCCTGTTACTTCGAAAGAGATTGTCCAGTTTGTACACGAAGTACATCCAGTTTTTCCCGTAACCATCTCAACTTTTTAGCACATGGTATGTGGGTGAAATTATGAAACCATGCCAAGTTTCAACCTTTTCAGAGTTCATTTGCAGTGCTTGTCAAATTCAGGGTCATTTAGCTCAAAATAAATCATGAAATGCATGAAAAATAGCAAATGAAGTCAGAAAAGGGTTGAAAACTGATGATGTGGCTTGGCGCGGTGCATATTGAATTCAGAAAAAGTATGGAGTTAAAATATGTTAAAAATAATGAAATCCCTTTTGTAATAGATGAGTTTTCGTCCGAAACCCTGTTACTTCGAAAGAGATTGTCCAGTTTGTACACGAAGTGCATCCAGTTTTTCCCGTAAACATCTCAACTTTTTAGCACATGGTATGTGGGTGAAATTATGAAACCATGCCAAGTTTCAACCTTTTCAGAGTTCATTTGCAGTGCTTGTCAAATTCAGGGTCATTTAGCTCAAAATAAATCATGAAATGCATGAAAAATAGCAAATGAAGTCAGAAAAGGGTTGAAAACTAATGATGTGGCTTGGCGTGGTGCATATTGAATGCAGAAAAAGTCTGGAGTTAAAATATGTTAAAAAAATGAAATCCCTTATGTAATAGATGAGTTTTCGTCTGAAACCCTGTTACTTCGAAAGAGATTGTCCAGTTTGTACACGAAGTGCATCCAGTTTTTCCCGTAACCCTCTCAACTTTTTAACACATGGTATGTGGGTGAAATTATGAAACCATGCCAAGTTTCAACCTTTTGAGAGTTCATTTGCAGTGCTTGTCAAATTCAGGGTCTTTTAGCTCAAAATAAATCATGAACTGCTTGAAAAATAGCAAATGAAGTCAGAAAAGGGTTGAAAATTGATGATGTGGCTTTGAATGGTGCATATTGAATGCAGACAAAGTCTGGAGTTAAAATATGTTAAAAATAATGAAATCCCTTTTGTAATAGATGAGTTTTCGTCCGAAACCCTGTTACTTCGAAAGAGATTGTCCAGTTTGTACACGAAGTGCATCCAGTTTTTCCCGTAAACATCTCAACTTTTTAGCACATGGTATGTGGGTGAAATTATGAAACCATGCCAAGTTTCAACCTTTTCAGAGTTCATTTGCAGTGCTTGTCAAATTCAGGGTCATTTAGCTCAAAATAAATCATGAAATGCATGAAAAATAGCAAATGAAGTCAGAAAAGGGTTGAAAACTAATGATGTGGCTTGGCGTGGTGCATATTGAATGCAGAAAAAGTCTGGAGTTAAAATATGTTAAAAAAATGAAATCCCTTATGTAATAGATGAGTTTTCGTCTGAAACCCTGTTACTTCGAAAGAGATTGTCCAGTTTGTACACGAAGTGCATCCAGTTTTTCCCGTAACCCTCTCAACTTTTTAACACATGGTATGTGGGTGAAATTATGAAACCATGCCAAGTTTCAACCTTTTGAGAGTTCATTTGCAGTGCTTGTCAAATTCAGGGTCTTTTAGCTCAAAATAAATCATGAACTGCTTGAAAAATAGCAAATGAAGTCAGAAAAGGGTTGAAAATTGATGATGTGGCTTTGAATGGTGCATATTGAATGCAGACAAAGTCTGGAGTTAAAATATGTTAAAAAAATGAAATCCCTTATGTAATAGATGAGTTTTCGTCCGAAACCCTGTTACTTCGAAAGAGATTGTCCAGTTTGTACAGGAAAGTGCATCCAGTTTTTCCCGTAACCCTCTCAACTTTTTGGCACAGGGTATGTGGGTGAAATTATGAAACCATGCCAAGTTTCAACCTTTTCAGAGTTCATTTGTAGTGCTTGTCAAATTCAGGGCCATTTAGCTCAAAATAAATCATGAAATGCATGAAAAATAGCAAATGAAGTCAGAAAAGGGGTGAAAATTGATGATGTGGCTTTGAATGGTGCATATTGTATGCAGAAAAAGTCTGGAGTTAAAATATGTAAAAAAAATGAAATCCCTTTTGTAATAGATGAGTTTTCGTCTGAAACCCTGTTACTTCGAAAGAGATTGTTTAGTTTGTACACGAAGTGCATCCAGTTTTTCCAGTAACCCTCTCAACTTTTTAGCACATGGTATGTGGGTGAAATTATGAAACCATGCCAAGTTTCAACCTTTTCAGAGTTCATTTGCAGTGCTTGTCAAATTCAGGGTCATTTAGCTCAAAATAAATCATGAAAAGCATGAAAAATAGCAAATGAAGTCAGAAAAGGGTTGACAACTAATGATGTGGCTTGGCGTCGTGCATATTGAATGCAGAAAAAGTCTGGAGTTAAAATATGTTAAAAAAATGAAATCCCTTATGTAATAGATGAGTTTTCGTCCGAAACCCTGTTACTTCGAAAGAGATTGTCCAGTTTGTACACGAAGTGCATCCAGTTTTTCCCGTAAACCTGTCAACTTTTTAGCACATGGTATGTATGTGAAATTATGAAACCATGCCAAGTTTCAACCTTTTCAGAGTTCATTTGCAGTGCTTGTCAAATTCAGGGTCATTTAGCTCAAAATAAATCATGAAATGCATGAAAAATAGCAAATGAAGTCAGAAAAGGGTTGAAAACTGATGATGTGGCTTGGCGTTGTGCATATTGAATGCAGAAAAAGTCTGGAGTTAAAATATGTTAAAAAATGAAATCCCTTATGTAATAGACGAGTTTTCGTCCGAAACCCTGTTACTTCGAAAGAGATTGTCCAGTTTGTACACGAAGTGCATCCAGTTTTTCCCGTAACAATCTCAACTTTTTAGCACATGGTATGTGGTTGAAATTATGAAACCATGCCAAGTTTCAACCTTTTCAGAGTTCATTTGCAGTGCTTGTCATATTCAGGGTCATTTATCTCAAAATAAATCATGAAATGCATGAAAAATAGCAAATGAAGTCAGAAAAGGGTTGAAAACTAATGATGTGGCTTGGCGTGGTGCATATTGAATGCAGAAAAAGTCTGGAGTTAAAATATGTTAAAAAAATGAAATCCCTTATGTAATAGATGAGTTTTCGTCTGAAACCCTGTTACTTCGAAAGAGATTGTCCAGTTTGTACACGAAGTGCATCCAGTTTTTCCCGTAACCCTCTCAACTTTTTAGCACATGGTATGTGGGTGAAATTATGAAACCATGCCTAGTTTCAACCTTTTCAGAGTTCATTTGCAGTGCTTTTCAAATTCAGGGTCATTTAGCTCAAAATAAATCATGAAAAGCATGAAAAATAGCAAATGAAGTCAGAAAAGGGTTGACAACTAATGATGTGGCTTGGCGTGGTGCATATTGAATGCAGAAAAAGTATGGAGTTAAAATATGTTAAAAAAATGAAATCCCTTATGTAATAGATGAGTTTTCGTCCGAAACCCTGTTACTTCGAAAGAGATTGTCCAGTTTGTACACGAAGTGCATCCAGTTTTTCCCGTAAACCTCTCAACTTTTTAGCACATGGTATGTATGTGAAATTATGAAACCATGCCAAGTTTCAACCTTTTCAGAGTTCATTTGCAGTGCTTGTCAAATTCAGGGTCATTTAGCTCAAAATAAATCATGAAATGCATGAAAAATAGCAAATGAAGTCAGAAAAGGGTTGAAAACTGATGATGTGGCTTGGCGTGGTGCATATTGAATGCAGAAAAAGTTTGGAGTTAAAATATGTTAAAAAAATGAAATCCCTTATGTAATAGACGAGTTTTCGTCCGAAACCCTGTTACTTCGTAAGAGATTGTCCAGTTTGTACACGAAGTGCATCCAGTTTTTCCCGTAACAATCTCAACTTTTTAGCACATGGTATGTGGGTGAAATTATGAAACCATGCCAAGTTTCAACCTTTTCAGAGTTCATTTGCAGTGCTTGTCATATTCAGGGTCATTTAGCTCAAAATAAATCATGAAATGCATGAAAAATAGCAAATGAAGTCAGAAAAGGGTTGAAAACTAATGATGTGGCTTGGCGTGGTGCATGTTGAATGCAGAAAAAGTCTGGAGTTAAAATATGTTAAAAAAATGAAATCCCTTATGTAATAGATGAGTTTTCGTCTGAAACCCTGTTACTTCGAAAGAGATTGTCCAGTTTGTACACGAAGTGCATCCAGTTTTTCCCGTAACCCTCTCAACTTTTTAACACATGGTATGTGGGTGAAATTATGAAACCATGCCAAGTTTCAACCTTTTCAGAGTTCATTTGCAGTGCTTTTCAAATTCAGGGTCTTTTAGCTCAAAATAAATCATGAACTGCTTGAAAAATAGCAAATGAAGTCAGAAATGGGTTGAAAATTGATGATGTGGCTTTGAATGGTGCATATTGAATTCAGAAAAAGTATGGAGTTAAAATATGTTAAAAATAATGAAATCCCTTTTGTAATAGATGAGTTTTCGTCCGAAACCCTGTTACTTCGAAAGAGATTGTCCAGTTTGTACACGAAGTGCATCCAGTTTTTCCCGTAAACATCTCAACTTTTTAGCACATGGTATGTGGGTGAAATTATGAAACCATGCCAAGTTTCAACCTTTTCAGAGTTCATTTGCAGTGCTTGTCAAATTCAGGGTCATTTAGTTCAAAATAAATCATGAAATGCATGAAAAATAGCAAATGAAGTCAGAAAAGGGTTGAAAATTGATGATGTGGCTTTGAATGGTGCATATTGAATGCAGAAAAAGTCTGGAGTTAAAATATTTAAAATAATGAAATGCCTTTTGTAATAGACGAGTTTTCGTCCGAAACCCTGTTACTTCGAAAGAGATTGTCCAGTTTGTACACGAAGTGCATCCAGTTTTTCCCGTAACAATCTCAACTTTTTAGCACATGGTATGTGGGTGAAATTATGAAACCATGCCAAGTTTCAACCTTTTCAGAGTTCATTTGCAGTGCTTGTCATATTCAGGGTCATTTAGCTCAAAATAAATCATGAAATGCATGAAAAATAGCAAATGAAGTCAGAAAAGGGTTGAAAACTAATGATGTGGCTTGGCGTGGTGCATATTGAATGCAGAAAAAGTCTGGAGTTAAAATATGTTAAAAAAATGAAATCCCTTATGTAATAGATGAGTTTTCGTCTGAAACCCTGTTACTTCGAAAGAGATTGTCCAGTTTGTACACGAAGTGCATCCAGTTTTTCCCGTAACCCTCTCAACTTTTTAACACATGGTATGTGGTTGAAATTATGAAACCATGCCAAGTTTCAACCTTTTCAGAGTTCATTTGCAGTGCTTGTCAAATTCAGGGTCTTTTAGCTCAAAATAAATCATGAACTGCTTGAAAAATAGCAAATGAAGTCAGAAAAGGGTTGAAAATTGATGATGTGGCTTTGAATGGTGCATATTGAATTCAGAAAAAGTATGGAGTTAAAATATGTTAAAAATAATGAAATCCCTTTTGTAATAGATGAGTTTTCGTCCGAAACCCTGTTACTTCGAAAGAGATTGTCCAGTTTGTACACGAAGTGCATCCAGTTTTTCCCGTAAACATCTCAACTTTTTAGCACATGGTATGTGGGTGAAATTATGAAACCATGCCAAGTTTCAACCTTTTCAGAGTTCATTTGCAGTGCTTGTCAAATTCAGGGTCATTTAGTTCAAAATAAATCATGAAATGCATGAAAAATAGCAAATGAAGTCAGAAAAGGGTTGAAAATTGATGATGTGGCCTTGAATGGTGCATATTGAATGCAGAAAAAGTCTGGAGTTAAAATATTTAAAAAAATGAAATGCCTTTTGTAATAGACGAGTTTTCGTCCGAAACCCTGTTACTTCGAAAGAGATTGTCCAGTTTGTACACGAAGTACATCCAGTTTTTCCCGAAACCATCTCAACTTTTTAGCACATGGTATGTGGGTGAAATTATGAAACCATGCCAAGTTTCAACCTTTTCAGAGTTCATTTGCAGTGCTTGTCAAATTCAGGGTCATTTAGCTCAAAATAAATCATGAAATGCACGAAAAATAGCAAATGAAGTCAGAAAAGGGTTGAAAACTGATGATGTGGCTTGGCGTGGTGCATATTGAATGCAGAAAAAGTCTGGAGTTAAAATATGTTAAAAAAATGAAATCCCTTATGTAATAGACTAGCTTTCGTCTGAAACCCTGTTACTTCGAAAGAGATTGTCCAGTTTGTACACGAAGTGCATCCAGTTTTTCCCGTAACAATCTCAACTTTTTAGCACATGGTATGTGGGTGAAATTATGAAACCATGCCAAGTTTCAACCTTTTCAGACTTCATTTGCAGTGCTTGTCAAATTCAGGGTCATTTAGCTCAAAATAAATCATGAAATGCATGAAAAATAGCAAATGAAGTCAGAAAAGGGTTGAAAACTGATGATGTGGCTTGGCGTTGTGCATATTGAATGCAGAAAAAGTCTGGAGTTAAAATATGTTAAAAAAATGAAATCCCTTATGTAATAGACGAGTTTTCGTCCGAAACCCTGTTACTTCGAAAGAGATTGTCCAGTTTGTACACGAAGTGCATCCAGTTTTTCCCGTAACAATCTCAACTTTTTAGCACATGGTATGTGGTTGAAATTATGAAACCATGCCAAGTTTCAACCTTTTCAGAGTTCATTTGCAGTGCTTGTCATATTCAGGGTCATTTATCTCAAAATAAATCATGAAATGCATGAAAAATAGCAAATGAAGTCAGAAAAGGGTTGAAAACTAATGATGTGGCTTGGCGTGGTGCATATTGAATGCAGAAAAAGTCTGGAGTTAAAATATGTTAAAAAAATGAAATCCCTTATGTAATAGATGAGTTTTCGTCTGAAACCCTGTTACTTCGAAAGAGATTGTCCAGTTTGTACACGAAGTGCATCCAGTTTTTCCCGTAACCCTCTCAACTTTTTAGCACATGGTATGTGGGTGAAATTATGAAACCATGCCTAGTTTCAACCTTTTCAGAGTTCATTTGCAGTGCTTTTCAAATTCAGGGTCATTTAGCTCAAAATAAATCATGAAAAGCATGAAAAATAGCAAATGAAGTCAGAAAAGGGTTGACAACTAATGATGTGGCTTGGCGTGGTGCATATTGAATGCAGAAAAAGTATGGAGTTAAAATATGTTAAAAAAATGAAATCCCTTATGTAATAGATGAGTTTTCGTCCGAAACCCTGTTACTTCGAAAGAGATTGTCCAGTTTGTACACGAAGTGCATCCAGTTTTTCCCGTAAACCTCTCAACTTTTTAGCACATGGTATGTATGTGAAATTATGAAACCATGCCAAGTTTCAACCTTTTCAGAGTTCATTTGCAGTGCTTGTCAAATTCAGGGTCATTTAGCTCAAAATAAATCATGAAATGCATGAAAAATAGCAAATGAAGTCAGAAAAGGGTTGAAAACTGATGATGTGGCTTGGCGTGGTGCATATTGAATGCAGAAAAAGTTTGGAGTTAAAATATGTTAAAAAAATGAAATCCCTTATGTAATAGACGAGTTTTCGTCCGAAACCCTGTTACTTCGAAAGAGATTGTCCAGTTTGTACACGAAGTGCATCCAGTTTTTCCCGTAACAATCTCAACTTTTTAGCACATGGTATGTGGGTGAAATTATGAAACCATGCCAAGTTTCAACCTTTTCAGAGTTCATTTGCAGTGCTTGTCATATTCAGGGTCATTTAGCTCAAAATAAATCATGAAATGCATGAAAAATAGCAAATGAAGTCAGAAAAGGGTTGAAAACTAATGATGTGGCTTGGCGTGGTGCATGTTGAATGCAGAAAAAGTCTGGAGTTAAAATATGTTAAAAAAATGAAATCCCTTATGTAATAGATGAGTTTTCGTCTGAAACCCTGTTACTTCGAAAGAGATTGTCCAGTTTGTACACGAAGTGCATCCAGTTTTTCCCGTAACCCTCTCAACTTTTTAACACATGGTATGTGGGTGAAATTATGAAACCATGCCAAGTTTCAACCTTTTCAGAGTTCATTTGCAGTGCTTTTCAAATTCAGGGTCTTTTAGCTCAAAATAAATCATGAACTGCTTGAAAAATAGCAAATGAAGTCAGAAATGGGTTGAAAATTGATGATGTGGCTTTGAATGGTGCATATTGAATTCAGAAAAAGTATGGAGTTAAAATATGTTAAAAATAATGAAATCCCTTTTGTAATAGATGAGTTTTCGTCCGAAACCCTGTTACTTCGAAAGAGATTGTCCAGTTTGTACACGAAGTGCATCCAGTTTTTCCCGTAAACATCTCAACTTTTTAGCACATGGTATGTGGGTGAAATTATGAAACCATGCCAAGTTTCAACCTTTTCAGAGTTCATTTGCAGTGCTTGTCAAATTCAGGGTCATTTAGTTCAAAATAAATCATGAAATGCATGAAAAATAGCAAATGAAGTCAGAAAAGGGTTGAAAATTGATGATGTGGCTTTGAATGGTGCATATTGAATGCAGAAAAAGTCTGGAGTTAAAATATTTAAAATAATGTAATGCCTTTTGTAATAGACGAGTTTTCGTCCGAAACCCTGTTACTTCGAAAGAGATTGTCCAGTTTGTACACGAAGTGCATCCAGTTTTTCCCGTAACAATCTCAACTTTTTAGCACATGGTATGTGGGTGAAATTATGAAACCATGCCAAGTTTCAACCTTTTCAGAGTTCATTTGCAGTGCTTGTCATATTCAGGGTCATTTAGCTCAAAATAAATCATGAAATGCATGAAAAATAGCAAATGAAGTCAGAAAAGGGTTGAAAACTAATGATGTGGCTTGGCGTGGTGCATATTGAATGCAGAAAAAGTCTGGAGTTAAAATATGTTAAAAAAATGAAATCCCTTATGTAATAGATGAGTTTTCGTCTGAAACCCTGTTACTTCGAAAGAGATTGTCCAGTTTGTACACGAAGTGCATCCAGTTTTTCCCGTAACCCTCTCAACTTTTTAACACATGGTATGTGGTTGAAATTATGAAACCATGCCAAGTTTCAACCTTTTCAAAGTTCATTTGCAGTGCTTGTCAAATTCAGGGTCTTTTAGCTCAAAATAAATCATGAACTGCTTGAAAAATAGCAAATGAAGTCAGAAAAGGGTTGAAAATTGATGATGTGGCTTTGAATGGTGCATATTGAATTCAGAAAAAGTATGGAGTTAAAATATGTTAAAAATAATGAAATCCCTTTTGTAATAGATGAGTTTTCGTCCGAAACCCTGTTACTTCGAAAGAGATTGTCCAGTTTGTACACGAAGTGCATCCAGTTTTTCCCGTAAACATCTCAACTTTTTAGCACATGGTATGTGGGTGAAATTATGAAACCATGCCAAGTTTCAACCTTTTCAGAGTTCATTTGCAGTGCTTGTCAAATTCAGGGTCATTTAGTTCAAAATAAATCATGAAATGCATGAAAAATAGCAAATGAAGTCAGAAAAGGGTTGAAAATTGATGATGTGGCCTTGAATGGTGCATATTGAATGCAGAAAAAGTCTGGAGTTAAAATATTTAAAAAAATGAAATGCCTTTTGTAATAGACGAGTTTTCGTCCGAAACCCTGTTACTTCGAAAGAGATTGTCCAGTTTGTACACGAAGTACATCCAGTTTTTCCCGAAACCATCTCAACTTTTTAGCACATGGTATGTGGGTGAAATTATGAAACCATGCCAAGTTTCAACCTTTTCAGAGTTCATTTGCAGTGCTTGTCAAATTCAGGGTCATTTAGCTCAAAATAAATCATGAAATGCACGAAAAATAGCAAATGAAGTCAGAAAAGGGTTGAAAACTGATGATGTGGCTTGGCGTGGTGCATATTGAATGCAGAAAAAGTCTGGAGTTAAAATATGTTAAAAAAATGAAATCCCTTATGTAATAGACTAGCTTTCGTCTGAAACCCTGTTACTTCGAAAGAGATTGTCCAGTTTGTACACGAAGTGCATCCAGTTTTTCCCGTAACAATCTCAACTTTTTAGCACATGGTATGTGGGTGAAATTATGAAACCATGCCAAGTTTCAACCTTTTCAGACTTCATTTGCAGTGCTTGTCAAATTCAGGGTCATTTAGCTCAAAATAAATCATGAAATGCATGAAAAATAGCAAATGAAGTCAGAAAAGGGTTGAAAACTAATGATGTGGCTTGGCGTGGTGCATATTGAATGCAGAAAAAGTCTGGAGTTAAAATATGTTAAAAAAATGAAATCCCTTATGTAATAGATGAGTTTTCGTCCGAAACCCTGTTACTTCGAAAGAGATTGTCCAGTTTGTACACGAAGTGCATCCAGTTTTTCCCGTAAACCTCTCAACTTTTTAGCACATGGTATGTATGTGAAATTATGAAACCATGCCAAGTTTCAACCTTTTCAGAGTTCATTTGCAGTGCTTGTCAAATTCAGGGTCATTTAGCTCAAAATTAATCATGAAATGCATGAAAAATAGCAAATGAAGTCAGAAAAGGGTTGAAAACTGATGATGTGGCTTGGCGTGGTGCATATTGAATGCAGAAAAAGTCTGGAGTTAAAATATGTTAAAAAAATGAAATCCCTTATGTAATAGACGAGTTTTCGTCCGAAACCCTGTTACTTCGAAAGAGATTGTCCAGTTTGTACACGAAATGCATCCAGTTTTTCCCGTAACAATCTCAACTTTTTAGCACATGGTATGTGGGTGAAATTATGAAACCATGCCAAGTTTCAACCTTTTCAGAGTTCATTTGCAGTGCTTGTCATATTCAGGGTCATTTAGCTCAAAATAAATCATGAAATGCATGAAAAATAGCAAATGAAGTCAGAAAAGGGTTGAAAACTAATGATGTGGCTTGGCGTGGTGCATATTGAATGCAGAAAAAGTCTGGAGTTAAAATATGTTTAAAAAATGAAATCCCTTATGTAATAGATGAGTTTTCGTCTGAAACCCTGTTACTTCGAAAGAGATTGTCCAGTTTGTACACGAAGTGCATCCAGTTTTTCCCGTAACCCTCTCAACTTTTTAACACATGGTATGTGGGTGAAATTATGAAACCATGCCAAGTTTCAACCTTTTCAGAGTTCATTTGCAGTGCTTGTCAAATTCAGGGTCTTTTAGCTCAAAATAAATCATGAACTGCTTGAAAAATAGCAAACGAAGTCAGAAATGGGTTGAAAATTGATGATGTGGCTTTGAATGGTGCATATTGAATTCAGAAAAAGTATGGAGTTAAAATATGTTAAAAATAATGAAATCCCTTTTGTAATAGATGAGTTTTCGTCCGAAACCCTGTTACTTCGAAAGAGATTGTCCAGTTTGTACACGAAGTGCATCCAGTTTTTCCCGTAAACATCTAGACTTTTTAGCACATGGTATGTGGGTGAAATTATGAAACCATGCCAAGTTTCAACCTTTTCAGAGTTCATTTGCAGTGCTTGTCAAATTCAGGGTCATTTAGTTCAAAATAAATCATGAAATGCATGAAAAATAGCAAATGAAGTCAGAAAAGGGTTGAAAATTGATGATGTGGCTTTGAATGGTGCATATTGAATGCAGAAAAAGTCTGGAGTTAAAATATTTAAAAAAATGAAATGCCTTTTGTAATAGACGAGTTTTCGTCCGAAACCCTGTTACTTCGAAAGAGATTGTCCAGTTTGTTCACGAAATGCATCCAGTTTTTCCCGTAACAATCTCAACTTTTTAGCACATGGTATGTGGGTGAAATTATGAAACCATGCCAAGTTTCAACCTTTTCAGAGTTCATTTGCAGTGCTTGTCATATTCAGGGTCATTTAGCTCAAAATAAATCATGAAATGCATGAAAAATAGCAAATGAAGTCAGAAAAGGGTTGAAAACTAATGATGTGGCTTGGCGTGGTGCATATTGAATGCAGAAAAAGTCTGGAGTTAAAATATGTTAAAAAAATGAAATCCCTTATGTAATAGATGAGTTTTCGTCTGAAACCCTGTTACTTCGAAAGAGATTGTCCAGTTTGTACACGAAGTGCATCCAGTTTTTCCCGTAACCCTCTCAACTTTTTAACACATGGTATGTGGGTGAAATTATGAAACCATGCCAAGTTTCAACCTTTTCAGAGTTCATTTGCAGTGCTTGTCAAATTCAGGGTCTTTTAGCTCAAAATAAATCATGAACTGCTTGAAAAATAGCAAACGAAGTCAGAAATGGGTTGAAAATTGATGATGTGGCTTTGAATGGTGCATATTGAATTCAGAAAAAGTATGGAGTTAAAATATGTTAAAAATAATGAAATCCCTTTTGTAATAGATGAGTTTTCGTCCGAAACCCTGTTACTTCGAAAGAGATTGTCCAGTTTGTACACGAAGTGCATCCAGTTTTTCCCGTAAACATCTAGACTTTTTAGCACATGGTATGTGGGTGAAATTATGAAACCATGCCAAGTTTCAACCTTTTCAGAGTTCATTTGCAGTGCTTGTCAAATTCAGGGTCATTTAGTTCAAAATAAATCATGAAATGCATGAAAAATAGCAAATGAAGTCAGAAAAGGGTTGAAAATTGATGATGTGGCTTTGAATGGTGCATATTGAATGCAGAAAAAGTCTGGAGTTAAAATATTTAAAAAAATGAAATGCCTTTTGTAATAGACGAGTTTTCGTCCGAAACCCTGTTACTTCGAAAGAGATTGTCCAGTTTGTACACGAAATGCATCCAGTTTTTCCCGTAACAATCTCAACTTTTTAGCACATGGTATGTGGGTGAAATTATGAAACCATGCCAAGTTTCAACCTTTTCAGAGTTCATTTGCAGTGCTTGTCATATTCAGGGTCATTTAGCTCAAAATAAATCATGAAATGCATGAAAAATAGCAAATGAAGTCAGAAAAGGGTTGAAAACTAATGATGTGGCTTGGCGTGGTGCATATTGAATGCAGAAAAAGTCTGGAGTTAAAATATGTTAAAAAAATGAAATCCCTTATGTAATAGATGAGTTTTCGTCTGAAACCCTGTTACTTCGAAAGAGATTGTCCAGTTTGTACACGAAGTGCATCCAGTTTTTCCCGTAACCCTCTCAACTTTTTAACACATAGTATGTGGGTGAAATTATGAAACCATGCCAAGTTTCAACCTTTTCAGAGTTCATTTGCAGTGCTTGTCAAATTCAGGGTCTTTTAGCTCAAAATAAATCATGAACTGCTTGAAAAATAGCAAATGAAGTCAGAAAAGGGTTGAAAATTGATGATGTGGCTTTGAATGGTGCATATTGAATTCAGAAAAAGTATGGAGTTAAAATATGTTAAAAATAATGAAATCCCTTTTGTAATAGATGAGTTTTCGTCCGAAACCCTGTTACTTCGAAAGAGATTGTCCAGTTTGTACACGAAGTGCATCCAGTTTTTCCCGTAAACATCTCAACTTTTTAGCACATGGTATGTGGGTGAAATTATGAAACCATGCCAAGTTTCAACCTTTTCAGAGTTCATTTGCAGTGCTTGTCAAATTCAGGGTCATTTAGTTCAAAATAAATCATGAAATGCATGAAAAATAGCAAATGAAGTCAGAAAAGGGTTGAAAACAGATGATGTGGCTTGGCGTGGTGCATATTGAATGCAGAAAAAGTCTGGAGTTAAAATATGTTAAAAAAATGAAATCCCTTATGTAATAGACTAGCTTTCGTCTGAAACCCTGTTACTTCGAAAGAGATTGTCCAGTTTGTACACGAAGTGCATCCAGTTTTTCCCGTAACAATCTCAACTTTTTAGCACATGGTATGTGGGTGAATTTATGAAACCATGCCAAGTTTCAACCTTTTCAGAGTTCATTTGCAGTGCTTGTCAAATTCAGGGTCATTTAGCTCAAAATAACTCATGAAATGCATGAAAAATAGCAAATGAAGTCAGAAAAGGGTTGAAAACTAATGATGTGGCTTGGCGTGGTGCATATTGAATGCAGAAAAAGTCTGGAGTTAAAATATGTTAAAAAAATGAAATCCCTTATGTAATAGATGAGTTTTCGTCCGAAACCCTGTTACTTTGAAAGAGATTGTCTAGTTTGTACACGAAGTGCATCCAGTTTTTCCCGTAACCCTCTCAACTTTTTAACACATGGTATGTGGGTGAAATTATGAAACCATGCCAAGTTTCAACCTTTTCAGATTTCATTTGCAGTGCTTGTCAAATTCAGGGACATTTAGCTCAAAATAAATCATGAAATGCTTGAAAAATAGCAAATGAAGTCAGAAAAGGGTTGAAAATTGATGATGTGTCTTTGAATGGTGCATATTGAATACAGAAAAAGTCTGGAGTTAAAATATGTTAAAAAAAATGAAATCCCTTATGTAATAGATGAGTTTTCGTCCGAAAGCCTGTTACTTCGAAAGAGATTGTCCAGTTTGTACACGAAGTGCATTCAGTTTTTCCCGTAACCCTCTCAACTTTTTAGCACAGGGTATGTGGGTGAAATTATGAAACTATGCCAAGTTTCAACCTTTTCAGAGTTCATTTGTAGTGCTTGTCAAATTCAGTGCCATTTAGCTCAAAATAAATCATGAAATGAATGAAAAATAGCAAATGAAGTCAGAAAAGGGTTGAAAATTTATGATGTGGCTTTGAATGGTGCATATTGAATGCAGAAAAAGTCTGGAGTTAAAATATGTAAAAAAAATGAAATCCCTTTTGTAATAGATGAGTTTTTGTCCGAAACCCTGTTACTTCGAAAGAGATTGTCCAGTTTGTACACGAAGTGCATCCAGTTTTTCCCGTAACCCTCTCAACTTTTTAGCACAGGGTATGTGGGTGAAATTATGAAACCATGCCAAGTTTCAACCTTTTCAGAGTTCATTTGTAGTGCTTGTCAAATTCAGGGCTATTTAGCTCAAAATAAATCATGAAATGCATGAAAAATAGCAAATGAAGTCAGAAAAGGGTTGAAAATTGATGATGTGGCTTTGAATGGTGCATATTGAATTCAGAAAAAGTATGGAGTTAAAATATGTTAAAAATAATGAAATCCCTTTTGTAATAGATGAGTTTTCGTCCGAAACCCTGTTACTTCGAAAGAGATTGTCCAGTTTGTACACGAAGTGCATCCAGTTTTTCCGGTAAACATCTCAACTTTTTAGCACATGGTATGTGGGTGAAATTATGAAACCATGCCAAGTTTCAACCTTTTCAGAGTTCATTTGCAGTGCTTGTCAAATTTAGGGTCATTTAGCTCAAAATAAATCATGAAATGCATGAAAAATAGCAAATGAAGTCAGAAAAGGGTTGAAAACTAATGATGTGGCTTGGCGTGGTGCATCTTGAATGCAGAAAAAGTCTGGAGTTAAAATATGTTAAAAAAATGAAATCCCTTATGTAATAGATGAGTTTTCGTCTGAAACCCTGTTACTTCGAAAGAGATTGTCCAGTTTGTACACGAAGTGCATCCAGTTTTTCCCGTAACCCTCTCAACTTTTTAACACATGGTATGTGGGTGAAATTATGAAACCATGCCAAGTTTCAACCTTTTGAGAGTTCATTTGCAGTGCTTGTCAAATTCAGGGTCTTTTAGCTCAAAATAAATCATGAACTGCTTGAAAAATAGCAAATGAAGTCAGAAAAGGGTTGAAAATTGATGATGTGGCTTTGAATGGTGCATATTGAATGCAGACAAAGTCTGGAGTTAAAATATGTTAAAAAAATGAAATCCCTTATGTAATAGATGAGTTTTCGTCCGAAACCCTGTTACTTCGAAAGAGATTGTCCAGTTTGTACAGGAAAGTGCATCCAGTTTTTCCCGTAACCCTCTCAACTTTTTAGCACAGGGTATGTGGGTGAAATTATGAAACCATGCCAAGTTTCAACCTTTTCAGAGTTCATTTGTAGTGCTTGTCAAATTCAGGGCCATTTAGCTCAAAATAAATCATGAAATGCATGAAAAATAGCAAATGAAGTCAGAAAAGGGGTGAAAATTGATGATGTGGCTTTGAATGGTGCATATTGTATGCAGAAAAAGTCTGGAGTTAAAATATGTAAAAAAAATGAAATCCCTTTTGTAATAGATGAGTTTTCGTCTGAAACCCTGTTACTTCGAAAGAGATTGTTTAGTTTGTACACGAAGTGCATCCAGTTTTTCCAGTAACCCTCTCAACTTTTTAGCACATGGTATGTGGGTGAAATTATGAAACCATGCCAAGTTTCAACCTTTTGAGAGTTCATTTGCAGTGCTTGTCAAATTCAGGGTCATTTAGCTCAAAATAAATCATGAAAAGCATGAAAAATAGCAAATGAAGTCAGAAAAGGGTTGACAACTAATGATGTGGCTTGGCGTCGTGCATATTGAATGCAGAAAAAGTCTGGAGTTAAAATATGTTAAAAAAATGAAATCCCTTAT
Source organism: Elymus sibiricus (assembly GCA_039707655.1). Lineage (NCBI taxonomy): Eukaryota > Viridiplantae > Streptophyta > Magnoliopsida > Poales > Poaceae > Elymus > Elymus sibiricus. The sequence continues at coordinate 54,446,382 of CM077667.1, forward strand.
GTAATAGATGAGTTTTCGTCCGAAACCCTGTTACTTCGAAAGAGATTGTCCAGTTTGTACACGAAGTGCATCCAGTTTTTCCCGTAAACCTCTCAACTTTTTAGCACATGGTATGTATGTGAAATTATGAAACCATGCCAAGTTTCAACCTTTTCAGAGTTCATTTGCAGTGCTTGTCAAATTCAGGGTCATTTAGCTCAAAATAAATCATGAAATGCATGAAAAATAGCAAATGAAGTCAGAAAAGGGTTGAAAACTGATGATGTGGCTTGGCGTTGTGCATATTGAATTCAGAAAAAGTCTGGAGTTAAAATATGTTAAAAAAATGAAATCCCTTATGTAATAGACGAGTTTTCGTCCGAAACCCTGTTACTTCGAAAGAGATTGTCCAGTTTGTACACGAAGTGCATCCAGTTTTTCCCGTAACAATCTCAACTTTTTAGCACATGGTATGTGGTTGAAATTATGAAACCATGCCAAGTTTCAACCTTTTCAGAGTTCATTTGCAGTGCTTGTCATATTCAGGGTCATTTATCTCAAAATAAATCATGAAATGCATGAAAAATAGCAAATGAAGTCAGAAAAGGGTTGAAAACTAATGATGTGGCTTGGCGTGGTGCATATTGAATGCAGAAAAAGTCTGGAGTTAAAATATGTTAAAAAAATGAAATCCCTTATGTAATAGATGAGTTTTCGTCTGAAACCCTGTTACTTCGAAAGAGATTGTCCAGTTTGTACACGAAGTGCATCCAGTTTTTCCCGTAACCCTCTCAACTTTTTAGCACATGGTATGTGGGTGAAATTATGAAACCATGCCTAGTTTCAACCTTTTCAGAGTTCATTTGCAGTGCTTTTCAAATTCAGGGTCATTTAGCTCAAAATAAATCATGAAAAGCATGAAAAATAGCAAATGAAGTCAGAAAAGGGTTGACAACTAATGATGTGGCTTGGCGTGGTGCATATTGAATGCAGAAAAAGTATGGAGTTAAAATATGTTAAAAAAATGAAATCCCTTATGTAATAGATGAGTTTTCGTCCGAAACCCTGTTACTTCGAAAGAGATTGTCCAGTTTGTACACGAAGTGCATCCAGTTTTTCCCGTAAACCTCTCAACTTTTTAGCACATGGTATGTATGTGAAATTATGAAACCATGCCAAGTTTCAACCTTTTCAGAGTTCATTTGCAGTGCTTGTCAAATTCAGGGTCATTTAGCTCAAAATAAATCATGAAATGCATGAAAAATAGCAAATGAAGTCAGAAAAGGGTTGAAAACTGATGATGTGGCTTGGCGTGGTGCATATTGAATGCAGAAAAAGTTTGGAGTTAAAATATGTTAAAAAAATGAAATCCCTTATGTAATAGACGAGTTTTCGTCCGAAACCCTGTTACTTCGAAAGAGATTGTCCAGTTTGTACACGAAGTGCATCCAGTTTTTCTCGTAACAATCTCAACTTTTTAGCACATGGTATGTGGGTGAAATTATGAAACCATGCCAAGTTTCAACCTTTTCAGAGTTCATTTGCAGTGCTTGTCATATTCAGGGTCATTTAGCTCAAAATAAATCATGAAATGCATGAAAAATAGCAAATGAAGTCAGAAAAGGGTTGAAAACTAATGATGTGGCTTGGCGTGGTGCATGTTGAATGCAGAAAAAGTCTGGAGTTAAAATATGTTAAAAAAATGAAATCCCTTATGTAATAGATGAGTTTTCGTCTGAAACCCTGTTACTTCGAAAGAGATTGTCCAGTTTGTACACGAAGTGCATCCAGTTTTTCCCGTAACCCTCTCAACTTTTTAACACATGGTATGTGGGTGAAATTATGAAACCATGCCAAGTTTCAACCTTTTCAGAGTTCATTTGCAGTGCTTTTCAAATTCAGGGTCTTTTAGCTCAAAATAAATCATGAACTGCTTGAAAAATAGCAAATGAAGTCAGAAATGGGTTGAAAATTGATGATGTGGCTTTGAATGGTGCATATTGAATTCAGAAAAAGTATGGAGTTAAAATATGTTAAAAATAATGAAATCCCTTTTGTAATAGATGAGTTTTCGTCCGAAACCCTGTTACTTCGAAAGAGATTGTCCAGTTTGTACACGAAGTGCATCCAGTTTTTCCCGTAAACATCTCAACTTTTTAGCACATGGTATGTGGGTGAAATTATGAAACCATGCCAAGTTTCAACCTTTTCAGAGTTCATTTGCAGTGCTTGTCAAATTCAGGGTCATTTAGTTCAAAATAAATCATGAAATGCATGAAAAATAGCAAATGAAGTCAGAAAAGGGTTGAAAATTGATGATGTGGCTTTGAATGGTGCATATTGAATGCAGAAAAAGTCTGGAGTTAAAATATTTAAAAAAATGAAATGCCTTTTGTAATAGACGAGTTTTCGTCCGAAACCCTGTTACTTCGAAAGAGATTGTCCAGTTTGTACACGAAGTGCATCCAGTTTTTCCCGTAACAATCTCAACTTTTTAGCACATGGTATGTGGGTGAAATTATGAAACCATGCCAAGTTTCAACCTTTTCAGAGTTCATTTGCAGTGCTTGTCAAATTCAGGGTCATTTAGCTCAAAATAAATCATGAAATGCACGAAAAATAGCAAATGAAGTCAGAAAAGGGTTGAAAACTGATGATGTGGCTTGGCGTGGTGCATATTGAATGCAGAAAAAGTCTGGAGTTAAAATATGTTAAAAAAATGAAATCCCTTATGTAATAGACTAGCTTTCGTCTGAAACCCTGTTACTTCGAAAGAGATTGTCCAGTTTGTACACGAAGTGCATCCAGTTTTTCCCGTAACAATCTCAACTTTTTAGCACATGGTATGTGGGTGAAATTATGAAACCATGCCAAGTTTCAACCTTTTCAGACTTCATTTGCAGTGCTTGTCAAATTCAGGGTCATTTAGCTCAAAATAAATCATGAAATGCATGAAAAATAGCAAATGATGTCAGAAAAGGGTTGAAAACTAATGATGTGGCTTGGCGTGGTGCATATTGAATGCAGAAAAAGTCTGGAGTTAAAATATGTTAAAAAAATGAAATCCCTTATGTAATAGATGAGTTTTCGTCCGAAACCCTGTTACTTCGAAAGAGATTGTCCAGTTTGTACACGAAGTGCATCCAGTTTTTCCCGTAAACCTCTCAACTTTTTAGCACATGGTATGTATGTGAAATTATGAAACCATGCCAAGTTTCAACCTTTTCAGAGTTCATTTGCAGTGCTTGTCAAATTCAGGGTCATTTAGCTCAAAATTAATCATGAAATGCATGAAAAATAGCAAATGAAGTCAGAAAAGGGTTGAAAACTGATGATGTGGCTTGGCGTGGTGCATATTGAATGCAGAAAAAGTCTGGAGTTAAAATATGTTAAAAAAATGAAATCCCTTATGTAATAGACGAGTTTTCGTCCGAAACCCTGTTACTTCGAAAGAGATTGTCCAGTTTGTACACGAAATGCATCCAGTTTTTCCCGTAACAATCTCAACTTTTTAGCACATGGTATGTGGGTGAAATTATGAAACCATGCCAAGTTTCAACCTTTTCAGAGTTCATTTGCAGTGCTTGTCATATTCAGGGTCATTTAGCTCAAAATAAATCATGAAATGCATGAAAAATAGCAAATGAAGTCAGAAAAGGGTTGAAAACTAATGATGTGGCTTGGCGTGGTGCATATTGAATGCAGAAAAAGTCTGGAGTTAAAATATGTTTAAAAAATGAAATCCCTTATGTAATAGATGAGTTTTCGTCTGAAACCCTGTTACTTCGAAAGAGATTGTCCAGTTTGTACACGAAGTGCATCCAGTTTTTCCCGTAACCCTCTCAACTTTTTAACACATGGTATGTGGGTGAAATTATGAAACCATGCCAAGTTTCAACCTTTTCAGAGTTCATTTGCAGTGCTTGTCATATTCAGGGTCATTTAGCTCAAAATAAATCATGAAATGCATGAAAAATAGCAAATGAAGTCAGAAAAGGGTTGAAAACTAATGATGTGGCTTGGCGTGGTGCATATTGAATGCAGAAAAAGTCTGGAGTTAAAATATGTTTAAAAAATGAAATCCCTTATGTAATAGATGAGTTTTCGTCTGAAACCCTGTTACTTCGAAAGAGATTGTCCAGTTTGTACACGAAGTGCATCCAGTTTTTCCCGTAACCCTCTCAACTTTTTAACACATGGTATGTGGGTGAAATTATGAAACCATGCCAAGTTTCAACCTTTTCAGAGTTCATTTGCAGTGCTTGTCAAATTCAGGGTCTTTTAGCTCAAAATAAATCATGAACTGCTTGAAAAATAGCAAATGAAGTCAGAAATGGGTTGAAAATTGATGATGTGGCTTTGAATGGTGCATATTGAATTCAGAAAAAGTATGGAGTTAAAATATGTTAAAAATAATGAAATCCCTTTTGTAATAGATGAGTTTTCGTCCGAAACCCTGTTACTTCGAAAGAGATTGTCCAGTTTGTACACGAAGTGCATCCAGTTTTTCCCGTAAACATCTAGACTTTTTAGCACATGGTATGTGGGTGAAATTATGAAACCATGCCAAGTTTCAACCTTTTCAGAGTTCATTTGCAGTGCTTGTCAAATTCAGGGTCATTTAGTTCAAAATAAATCATGAAATGCATGAAAAATAGCAAATGAAGTCAGAAAAGGGTTGAAAATTGATGATGTGGCTTTGAATGGTGCATATTGAATGCAGAAAAAGTCTGGAGTTAAAATATTTAAAAAAATGAAATGCCTTTTGTAATAGACGAGTTTTCGTCCGAAACCCTGTTACTTCGAAAGAGATTGTCCAGTTTGTACACGAAATGCATCCAGTTTTTCCCGTAACAATCTCAACTTTTTAGCACATGGTATGTGGGTGAAATTATGAAACCATGCCAAGTTTCAACCTTTTCAGAGTTCATTTGCAGTGCTTGTCATATTCAGGGTCATTTAGCTCAAAATAAATCATGAAATGCATGAAAAATAGCAAATGAAGTCAGAAAAGGGTTGAAAACTAATGATGTGGCTTGGCGTGGTGCATATTGAATGCAGAAAAAGTCTGGAGTTAAAATATGTTAAAAAAATGAAATCCCTTATGTAATAGATGAGTTTTCGTCTGAAACCCTGTTACTTCGAAAGAGATTGTCCAGTTTGTACACGAAGTGCATCCAGTTTTTCCCGTAACCCTCTCAACTTTTTAACACATAGTATGTGGGTGAAATTATGAAACCATGCCAAGTTTCAACCTTTTCAGAGTTCATTTGCAGTGCTTGTCAAATTCAGGGTCTTTTAGCTCAAAATAAATCATGAACTGCTTGAAAAATAGCAAATGAAGTCAGAAAAGGGTTGAAAATTGATGATGTGGCTTTGAATGGTGCATATTGAATTCAGAAAAAGTATGGAGTTAAAATATGTTAAAAATAATGAAATCCCTTTTGTAATAGATGAGTTTTCGTCCGAAACCCTGTTACTTCGAAAGAGATTGTCCAGTTTGTACACGAAGTGCATCCAGTTTTTCCCGTAAACATCTCAACTTTTTAGCACATGGTATGTGGGTGAAATTATGAAACCATGCCAAGTTTCAACCTTTTCAGAGTTCATTTGCAGTGCTTGTCAAATTCAGGGTCATTTAGTTCAAAATAAATCATGAAATGCATGAAAAATAGCAAATGAAGTCAGAAAAGGGTTGAAAACTGATGATGTGGCTTGGCGTGGTGCATATTGAATGCAGAAAAAGTCTGGAGTTAAAATATGTTAAAAAAATGAAATCCCTTATGTAATAGACTAGCTTTCGTCTGAAACCCTGTTACTTCGAAAGAGATTGTCCAGTTTGTACACGAAGTGCATCCAGTTTTTCCCGTAACAATCTCAACTTTTTAGCACATGGTATGTGGGTGAATTTATGAAACCATGCCAAGTTTCAACCTTTTCAGAGTTCATTTGCAGTGCTTGTCAAATTCAGGGTCATTTAGCTCAAAATAACTCATGAAATGCATGAAAAATAGCAAATGAAGTCAGAAAAGGGTTGAAAACTAATGATGTGGCTTGGCGTGGTGCATATTGAATGCAGAAAAAGTCTGGAGTTAAAATATGTTAAAAAAATGAAATCCCTTATGTAATAGATGAGTTTTCGTCCGAAACCCTGTTACTTTGAAAGAGATTGTCCAGTTTGTACACGAAGTGCATCCAGTTTTTCCCGTAACCCTCTCAACTTTTTAACACATGGTATGTGGGTGAAATTATGAAACCATGCCAAGTTTCAACCTTTTCAGATTTCATTTGCAGTGCTTGTCAAATTCAGGGACATTTAGCTCAAAATAAATCATGAAATGCTTGAAAAATAGCAAATGAAGTCAGAAAAGGGTTGAAAATTGATGATGTGTCTTTGAATGGTGCATATTGAATACAGAATAAGTCTGGAGTTAAAATATGTTAAAAAAAATGAAATCCCTTATGTAATAGATGAGTTTTCGTCCGAAAGCCTGTTACTTCGAAAGAGATTGTCCAGTTTGTACACGAAGTGCATCCAGTTTTTCCCGTAACCCTCTCAACTTTTTAGCACAGGGTATGTGGGTGAAATTATGAAACTATGCCAAGTTTCAACCTTTTCAGAGTTCATTTGTAGTGCTTGTCAAATTCAGTGCCATTTAGCTCAAAATAAATCATGAAATGAATGAAAAATAGCAAATGAAGTCAGAAAAGGGTTGAAAATTTATGATGTGGCTTTGAATGGTGCATATTGAATGCAGAAAAAGTCTGGAGTTAAAATATGTAAAAAAAATGAAATCCCTTTTGTAATAGATGAGTTTTTGTCCGAAACCCTGTTACTTCGAAAGAGATTGTCCAGTTTGTACACGAAGTGCATCCAGTTTTTCCCGTAACCCTCTCAACTTTTTAGCACAGGGTATGTGGGTGAAATTATGAAACCATGCCAAGTTTCAACCTTTTCAGAGTTCATTTGTAGTGCTTGTCAAATTCAGGGCTATTTAGCTCAAAATAAATCATGAAATGCATGAAAAATAGCAAATGAAGTCAGAAAAGGGTTGAAAATTGATGATGTGGCTTTGAATGGTGCATATTGAATTCAGAAAAAGTATGGAGTTAAAATATGTTAAAAATAATGAAATCCCTTTTGTAATAGATGAGTTTTTGTCCGAAACCCTGTTACTTCGAAAGAGATTGTCCAGTTTGTACACGAAGTGCATCCAGTTTTTCCCGTAAACATCTCAACTTTTTAGCACATGGTATGTGGGTGAAATTATGAAACCATGCCAAGTTTCAACCTTTTCAGAGTTCATTTGCAGTGCTTGTCAAATTCAGGGTCATTTAGTTCAAAATAAATCATGAAATGCATGAAAAATAGCAAATGAAGTCAGAAAAGGGTTGAAAATTGATGATGTGGCTTTGAATGGTGCATATTGAATGCAGAAAAAGTCTGGAGTTAAAATATTTAAAAAAATGAAATGCCTTTTGTAATAGACGAGTTTTCGTCCGAAACCCTGTTACTTCGAAAGAGATTGTCCAGTTTGTACACGAAGTACATCCAGTTTTTCCCGTAACTATCTCAACTTTTTAGCACATGGTATGTGGGTGAAATTATGAAACCATGCCAAGTTTCAACCTTTTCAGAGTTCATTTGCAGTGCTTGTCAAATTCAGGGTCATTTAGCTCAAAATAAATCATGAAATGCATGAAAAATAGCAAATGAAGTCAGAAAAGGGTTGAAAACTGATGATGTGGCTTGGCGTGGTGCATATTGAATGCAGAAAAAGTCTGGAGTTAAAATATGTTAAAAAAATGAAATCCCTTATGTAATAGACTAGCTTTCGTCTGAAACCCTGTTACTTCGAAAGAGGTTGTCCAGTTTGTACACGAAGTGCATCCAGTTTTTCCCGTAACAATCTCAACTTTTTAGCACATGGTATGTGGGTGAAATTATGAAACCATGCCAAGTTTCAACCTTTTCAGAGTTCATTTGCAGTGCTAGTCAAATTCACGGTCATTTAGCTCAAAATAAATCATGAAATGCATGAAAAATAGCAAATGAAGTCAGAAAAGGGTTGAAAACTAATGATGTGGCTTGGCGTGGTGCATATTGAATGCAGAAAAAGTCTGGAGTTAAAATATGTTAAAATAATGAAATCCCTTATGTAATAGATGAGTTTTCGTCCGAAACCCTGTTACTTTGAAAGAGATTGTCCAGTTTGTACACGAAGTGCATCCAGTTTTTCCCGTAACCCTCTCAACTTTTTAACACATGGTATGTGGGTGAAATTATGAAACCATGCCAAGTTTCAACCTTTTCAGATTTCATTTGCAGTGCTTGTCAAATTCAGGGACATTTAGCTCAAAATAAATCATGAAATGCTTGAAAAATAGCAAATGAAGTCAGAAAAGGGTTGAAAATTGATGATGTGTCTTTGAATGGTGCATATTGAATACAGAATAAGTCTGGAGTTAAAATATGTTAAAAAAAATGAAATCCCTTATGTAATAGATGAGTTTTCGTCCGAAAGCCTGTTACTTCGAAAGAGATTGTCCAGTTTGTACACGAAGTGCATCCAGTTTTTCCCGTAACCCTCTCAACTTTTTAGCACAGGGTATGTGGGTGAAATTATGAAACTATGCCAAGTTTCAACCTTTTCAGAGTTCATTTGTAGTGCTTGTCAAATTCAGTGCCATTTAGCTCAAAATAAATCATGAAATGAATGAAAAATAGCAAATGAAGTCAGAAAAGGGTTGAAAATTTATGATGTGGCTTTGAATGGTGCATATTGAATGCAGAAAAAGTCTGGAGTTAAAATATGTAAAAAAAATGAAATCCCTTTTGTAATAGATGAGTTTTTGTCCGAAACCCTGTTACTTCGAAAGAGATTGTCCAGTTTGTACACGAAGTGCATCCAGTTTTTCCCGTAACCCTCTCAACTTTTTAGCACAGGGTATGTGGGTGAAATTATGAAACTATGCCAAGTTTCAACCTTTTCAGAGTTCATTTGTAGTGCTTGTCAAATTCAGTGCCATTTAGCTCAAAATAAATCATGAAATGAATGAAAAATAGCAAATGAAGTCAGAAAAGGGTTGAAAATTTATGATGTGGCTTTGAATGGTGCATATTGAATGCAGAAAAAGTCTGGAGTTAAAATATGTAAAAAAAATGAAATCCCTTTTGTAATAGATGAGTTTTTGTCCGAAACCCTGTTACTTCGAAAGAGATTGTCCAGTTTGTACACGAAGTGCATCCAGTTTTTCCCGTAACCCTCTCAACTTTTTAGCACAGGGTATGTGGGTGAAATTATGAAACCATGCCAAGTTTCAACCTTTTCAGAGTTCATTTGCAGTGCTTGTCAAATTCTGGGTCATTTAGTTCAAAATAAATCATGAAATGCATGAAAAATAGCAAATGAAGTCAGAAAAGGGTTGAAAATTGATGATGTGGCTTTGAATGGTGCATATTGAATGCAGAAAAAGTATGGAGTTAAAATATTTAAAAAAATGAAATGCCTTTTGTAATAGACGAGTTTTCGTCCGAAACCCTGTTACTTCGAAAGAGATTGTCCAGTTTGTACACGAAGTACATCCAGTTTTTCCCGTAACTATCTCAACTTTTTAGCACATGGTATGTGGGTGAAATTATGAAACCATGCCAAGTTTCAACCTTTTCAGAGTTCATTTGCAGTGCTTGTCAAATTCAGGGTCATTTAGCTCAAAATAAATCATGAAATGCATGAAAAATAGCAAATGAAGTCAGAAAAGGGTTGAAAATTGATGATGTGGCTTGGCGTGGTGCATATTGAATGCAGAAAAAGTCTGGAGTTAAAATATGTTAAAAAAAATGAAATCCCTTATGTAATAGACTAGCTTTCGTCTGAAACCCTGTTACTTCGAAAGAGATTGTCCAGTTTGTACACGAAGTGCATCCAGTTTTTCCCGTAACAATCTCAACTTTTTAGCACATGGTATGTGGGTGAAATTATGAAACCATGCCAAGTTTCAACCTTTTCAGAGTTCATTTGCAGTGCTTATCAAATTCAGGGTCATTTAGCTCAAAATAAATCATGAAATGCATGAAAAATAGCAAATGAAGTCAGAAAAGGGTTGAAAACTAATGATGTAGCTTGGCGTGGTGCATATTGAATGCAGAAAAAGTCTGGAGTTAAAATATGTTAAAAAAATGAAATCCCTTATGTAATAGATGAGTTTTCGTCCGAAACCCTGTTACTTTGAAAGAGATTGTCCAGTTTGTACACGAAGTGCATCCAGTTTTTCCCGTAACCCTCTCAACTTTTTAACACATGGTATGTGGGTGAAATTATGAAACCATGCCAAGTTTCAACCTTTTCAGATTTCATTTGCAGTGCTTATCAAATTCAGGGACATTTAGCTCAAAATAAATCATGAAATGCTTGAAAAATAGCAAATGAAGTCAGAAAAGGGTTGAAAATTGATGATGTGTCTTTGAATGGTGCATATTGAATACAGAATAAGTCTGGAGTTAAAATATGTTAAAAAAAATGAAATCCCTTATGTAATAGATGAGTTTTCGTCCGAAAGCCTGTTACTTCGAAAGAGATTGTCCAGTTTGTACACGAAGTGCATCCAGTTTTTCCCGTAACCCTCTCAACTTTTTAGCACAGGGTATGTGGGTGAAATTATGAAACTATGCCAAGTTTCAACCTTTTCAGAGTTCATTTGTAGTGCTTGTCAAATTCAGTGCCATTTAGCTCAAAATAAATCATGAAATGAATGAAAAATAGCAAATGAAGTCAGAAAAGGGTTGAAAATTTATGATGTGGCTTTGAATGGTGCATATTGAATGCAGAAAAAGTCTGGAGTTAAAATATGTAAAAAAAATGAAATCCCTTTTGTAATAGATGAGTTTTTGTCCGAAACCCTGTTACTTCGAAAGAGATTGTCCAGTTTGTACACGAAGTGCATCCAGTTTTTCCCGTAACCCTCTCAACTTTTTAACACATGGTATGTGGGTGAAATTATGAAACCATGCCAAGTTTCAACCTTTTCAGATTTCATTTGCAGTGCTTGTCAAATTCAGGGACATTTAGCTCAAAATAAATCATGAAATGCTTGAAAAATAGCAAATGAAGTCAGAAAAGGGTTGAAAATTGATGATGTGTCTTTGAATGGTGCATATTGAATACAGAATAAGTCTGGAGTTAAAATATGTTAAAAAAAATGAAATCCCTTATGTAATAGATGAGTTTTCGTCCGAAAGCCTGTTACTTCGAAAGAGATTGTCCAGTTTGTACACGAAGTGCATCCAGTTTTTCCCGTAACCCTCTCAACTTTTTAGCACAGGGTATGTGGGTGAAATTATGAAACTATGCCAAGTTTCAACCTTTTCAGAGTTCATTTGTAGTGCTTGTCAAATTCAGTGCCATTTAGCTCAAAATAAATCATGAAATGAATGAAAAATAGCAAATGAAGTCAGAAAAGGGTTGAAAATTTATGATGTGGCTTTGAATGGTGCATATTGAATGCAGAAAAAGTCTGGAGTTAAAATATGTAAAAAAAATGAAATCCCTTTTGTAATAGATGAGTTTTTGTCCGAAACCCTGTTATTTCGAAAGAGATTGTCCAGTTTGTACACGAAGTGCATCCAGTTTTTCCCGTAACCCTCTCAACTTTTTAGCACAGGGTATGTGGGTGAAATTATGAAACCATGCCAAGTTTCAACCTTTTCAGAGTTCATTTGTAGTGCTTGTCAAATTCAGGGCTATTTAGCTCAAAATAAATCATGACATGCATGAAAAATAGCAAATGAAGTCAGAAAAGGGTTGAAAATTGATGATGTGGCTTTGAATGGTGCATATTGAATTCAGAAAAAGTATGGAGTTAAAATATGTTAAAAATAATGAAATCCCTTTTGTAATAGATGAGTTTTCGTCCGAAACCCTGTTACTTCGAAAGAGATTGTCCAGTTTGTACACGAAGTGCATCCAGTTTTTCCCGTAAACATCTCAACTTTTTAGCACATGGTATGTGGGTGAAATTATGAAACCATGCCAAGTTTCAACCTTTTCAGAGTTCATTTGCAGTGCTTGTCAAATTCTGGGTCATTTAGTTCAAAATAAATCATGAAATGCTTGAAAAATAGCAAATGAAGTCAGAAAAGGGTTGAAAATTGATGATGTGGCTTTGAATGGTGCATATTGAATGTAGAAAAAGTCTGGAGTTAAAATATTTAAAAAAATGAAATGCCTTTTGTAATAGACGAGTTTTCGTCCGAAACCCTGTTACTTCGAAAGAGATTGTCCAGTTTGTACACGAAGTACATCCAGTTTTTCCCGTAACTATCTCAACTTTTTAGCACATGGTATGTGGGTGAAATTATGAAACCATGCCAAGTTTCAACCTTTTCAGAGTTCATTTGCAGTGCTTGTCAAATTCAGGGTCATTTAGCTCAAAATAAATCGTGAAATGCATGAAAAATAGCAAATGAAGTCAGAAAAGGGTTGAAAACTGATGATGTGGCTTGGCGTGGTGCATATTGAATGCAGAAAAAGTCTGGAGTTAAAATATGTTAAAAAAATGAAATCCCTTATGTAATAGACTAGCTTTCGTCTGAAACCCTGTTACTTCGAAAGAGATTGTCCAGTTTGTACACGAAGTGCATCCAGTTTTTCCCGTAACAATCTCAACTTTTTAGCACATGGTATGTGGGTGAAATTATGAAACCATGCCAAGTTTCAACCTTTTCAGAGTTCATTTGCAGTGCTTGTCAAATTCAGGGTCATTTAGCTCAAAATAAATCATGAAATGCATGAAAAATAGCAAATGAAGTCAGAAAAGGGTTGAAAACTAATGATGTGGCTTGGCGTGGTGCATATTGAATGCAGAAAAAGTCTGGAGTTAAAATATGTTAAAAAAATGAAATCCCTTATGTAATAGATGAGTTTTCGTCCGAAACCCTGTTACTTTGAAAGAGATTGTCCAGTTTGTACACGAAGTGCATCCAGTTTTTCCCGTAACCCTCTCAACTTTTTAACACATGGTATGTGGGTGAAATTATGAAACCATGCCAAGTTTCAACCTTTTCAGATTTCATTTGCAGTGCTTATCAAATTCAGGGACATTTAGCTCAAAATAAATCATGAAATGCTTGAAAAATAGCAAATGAAGTCAGAAAAGGGTTGAAAATTGATGATGTGTCTTTGAATGGTGCATATTGAATACAGAATAAGTCTGGAGTTAAAATATGTTAAAAAAAATGAAATCCCTTATGTAATAGATGAGTTTTCGTCCGAAAGCCTGTTACTTCGAAAGAGATTGTCCAGTTTGTACACGAAGTGCATCCAGTTTTTCCCGTAACCCTCTCAACTTTTTAGCACAGGGTATGTGGGTGAAATTATGAAACTATGCCAAGTTTCAACCTTTTCAGAGTTCATTTGTAGTGCTTGTCAAATTCAGTGCCATTTAGCTCAAAATAAATCATGAAATGAATGAAAAATAGCAAATGAAGTCAGAAAAGGGTTGAAAATTTATGATGTGACTTTGAATGGTGCATATTGAATGCAGAAAAAGTCTGGAGTTAAAATATGTAAAAAAAATGAAATCCCTTTTGTAATAGATGAGTTTTTGTCCGAAACCCTGTTACTTCGAAAGAGATTGTCCAGTTTGTACACGAAGTGCATCCAGTTTTTCCCGTAACCCTCTCAACTTTTTAGCACAGGGTATGTGGGTGAAATTATGAAACCATGCCAAGTTTCAACCTTTTCAGAGTTCATTTGTAGTGCTTGTCAAATTCAGGGCTATTTAGCTCAAAATAAATCATGAAATGCATGAAAAATAGCAAATGAAGTCAGAAAAGGGTTGAAAATTGTTGATGTGGCTTTGAATGGTGCATATTGTATGCAGAAAAAGTCTGGAGTTAAAATATGTAAAAAAAATGAAATCCCTTTTGTAATAGATGAGTTTTCGTCCGAAACCCTGTTACTTCGAAAGAGATTGTCTAGTTTGTACACGAAGTGCATCCAGTTTTTCCAGTAACCCTCTCAACTTTTTAGCACATGGTATGTGGGTGAAATTATGAAACCATGCCAAGTTTCAACCTTTTCCGAGTTCATTTGCAGTGCTTGTCAAATTCAGGGTCATTTAGCTCAAAATAAATCATGAAAAGCATGAAAAATAGCAAATGAAGTCAGAAAAGGGTTGAAAATTGATGATGTGGCTTGGCGTGGTGCATATTGAATGCAGAAAAAGTCTGGAGTTAAAATATGTTAAAAAAATGAAATCCCTTATGTAATAGACGAGTTTTCGTCCGAAACCCTGTTACTTCGAAAGAGATTGTCCAGTTTGTACACGAAATGCATCCAGTTTTTCCCGTAACAATCTCAACTTTTTAGCACATGGTATGTGGGTGAAATTATGAAACCATGCCAAGTTTCAACCTTTTCAGAGTTCATTTGCAGTGCTTGTCATATTCAGGGTCATTTAGCTCAAAATAAATCATGAAATGCATGAAAAATAGCAAATGAAGTCAGAAAAGGGTTGAAAACTAATGATGTGGCTTGGCGTGGTGCATATTGAATGCAGAAAAAGTCTGGAGTTAAAATATGTTTAAAAAATGAAATCCCTTATGTAATAGATGAGTTTTCGTCTGAAACCCTGTTACTTCGAAAGAGATTGTCCAGTTTGTACACGAAGTGCATCCAGTTTTTCCCGTAACCCTCTCAACTTTTTAACACATGGTATCTGGGTGAAATTATGAAACCATGCCAAGTTTCAACCTTTTCAGAGTTCATTTGCAGTGCTTGTCAAATTCAGGGTCTTTTAGCTCAAAATAAATCATGAACTGCTTGAAAAATAGCAAATGAAGTCAGAAATGGGTTGAAAATTGATGATGTGGCTTTGAATGGTGCATATTGAATTCAGAAAAAGGATGGAGTTAAAATATGTTAAAAATAATGAAATCCCTTTTGTAATAGATGAGTTTTCGTCCGAAACCCTGTTACTTCGAAAGAGATTGTCCAGTTTGTACACGAAGTGCATCCAGTTTTTCCCTGAAACATCTCAACTTTTTAGCACATGGTATGTGGGTGAAATTATGAAACCATGCCAAGTTTCAACCTTTTCAGAGTTCATTTGCAGTGCTTGTCAAATTCAGGGTCATTTAGTTCAAAATAAATGATGAAATGCATGAAAAATAGCAAATGAAGTCAGAAAAGGGTTGAAAATTGATGATGTGGCTTTGAATGGTGCATATTGAATGCAGAAAAAGTCTGGAGTTAAAATATTTAAAAAAATGAAATGCCTGTTGTAATAGACGAGTTTTCGTCCGAAACCCTGTTACTTCGAAAGAGATTGTCCAGTTTGTACACGAAATGCATCCAGTTTTTCCCGTAACAATCTCAACTTTTTAGCACATGGTATGTGGGTGAAATTATGAAACCATGCCAAGTTTCAACCTTTTCAGAGTTCATTTGCAGTGCTTGTCATATTCAGGGTCATTTAGCTCAAAATAAATCATGAAATGCATGAAAAATAGCAAATGAAGTCAGAAAAGGGTTGAAAACTAATGATGTGGCTTGGCGTGGTGCATATTGAATGATGAAAAAGTCTGGAGTTAAAATATGTTAAAAAATGAAATCCCTTATGTAATAGATGAGTTTTCGTCTGAAACCCTGTTACTTCGAAAGAGATTGTCCAGTTTGTACACGAAGTGCATCCAGTTTTTCCCTGAAACATCTCAACTTTTTAGCACAGGGTATGTGGGTGAAATTATGAAACCATGCCAAGTTTCAACCTTTTCAGAGTTCATTTGTAGTGCTTGTCAAATTCAGGGCTATTTAGCTCAAAATAAATCATGAAATGCATGAAAAATAGCAAATGAAGTCAGAAAAGGGTTGAAAATTGTTGATGTGGCTTTGAATGGTGCATATTGTATGCAGAAAAAGTCTGGAGTTAAAATATGTAAAAAAAAATGAAATCCCTTTTGTAATAGATGAGTTTTCGTCCGAAACCCTGTTACTTCGAAAGAGATTGTCTAGTTTGTACACGAAGTGCATCCAGTTTTTCCAGTAACCCTCTCAACTTTTTAGCACATGGTATGTGGGTGAAATTATGAAACCATGCCAAGTTTCAACCTTTTCCGAGTTCATTTGCAGTGCTTGTCAAATTCAGGGTCATTTAGCTCAAAATAAATCATGAAAAGCATGAAAAATAGCAAATGAAGTCAGAAAAGGGTTGAAAATTGATGATGTGGCTTGGCGTGGTGCATATTGAATGCAGAAAAAGTCTGGAGTTAAAATATGTTAAAAAAATGAAATCCCTTATGTAATAGACGAGTTTTCGTCCGAAACCCTGTTACTTCGAAAGAGATTGTCCAGTTTGTACACGAAATGCATCCAGTTTTTCCCGTAACAATCTCAACTTTTTAGCACATGGTATGTGGGTGAAATTATGAAACCATGCCAAGTTTCAACCTTTTCAGAGTTCATTTGCAGTGCTTGTCATATTCAGGGTCATTTAGCTCAAAATAAATCATGAAATGCATGAAAAATAGCAAATGAAGTCAGAAAAGGGTTGAAAACTAATGATGTGGCTTGGCGTGGTGCATATTGAATGCAGAAAAAGTCTGGAGTTAAAATATGTTTAAAAAATGAAATCCCTTATGTAATAGATGAGTTTTCGTCTGAAACCCTGTTACTTCGAAAGAGATTGTCCAGTTTGTACACGAAGTGCATCCAGTTTTTCCCGTAACCCTCTCAACTTTTTAACACATGGTATCTGGGTGAAATTATGAAACCATGCCAAGTTTCAACCTTTTCAGAGTTCATTTGCAGTGCTTGTCAAATTCAGGGTCTTTTAGCTCAAAATAAATCATGAACTGCTTGAAAAATAGCAAATGAAGTCAGAAATGGGTTGAAAATTGATGATGTGGCTTTGAATGGTGCATATTGAATTCAGAAAAAGGATGGAGTTAAAATATGTTAAAAATAATGAAATCCCTTTTGTAATAGATGAGTTTTCGTCCGAAACCCTGTTACTTCGAAAGAGATTGTCCAGTTTGTACACGAAGTGCATCCAGTTTTTCCCTGAAACATCTCAACTTTTTAGCACATGGTATGTGGGTGAAATTATGAAACCATGCCAAGTTTCAACCTTTTCAGAGTTCATTTGCAGTGCTTGTCAAATTCAGGGTCATTTAGTTCAAAATAAATGATGAAATGCATGAAAAATAGCAAATGAAGTCAGAAAAGGGTTGAAAATTGATGATGTGGCTTTGAATGGTGCATATTGAATGCAGAAAAAGTCTGGAGTTAAAATATTTAAAAAAATGAAATGCCTGTTGTAATAGACGAGTTTTCGTCCGAAACCCTGTTACTTCGAAAGAGATTGTCCAGTTTGTACACGAAATGCATCTAGTTTTTCCCGTAACAATCTCAACTTTTTAGCACATGGTATGTGGGTGAAATTATGAAACCATGCCAAGTTTCAACCTTTTCAGAGTTCATTTGCAGTGCTTGTCATATTCAGGGTCATTTAGCTCAAAATAAATCATGAAATGCATGAAAAATAGCAAATGAAGTCAGAAAAGGGTTGAAAACTAATGATGTGGCTTGGCGTGGTGCATATTGAATGATGAAAAAGTCTGGAGTTAAAATATGTTAAAAAATGAAATCCCTTATGTAATAGATGAGTTTTCGTCTGAAACCCTGTTACTTCGAAAGAGATTGTCCAGTTTGTACACGAAGTGCATCCAGTTTTTCCCTGAAACATCTCAACTTTTTAGCACAGGGTATGTGGGTGAAATTATGAAACCATGCCAAGTTTCAACCTTTTCAGAGTTCATTTGTAGTGCTTGTCAAATTCAGGGCTATTTAGCTCAAAATAAATCATGAAATGCATGAAAAATAGCAAATGAAGTCAGAAAAGGGTTGAAAATTGTTGATGTGGCTTTGAATGGTGCATATTGTATGCAGAAAAAGTCTGGAGTTAAAATATGTAAAAAAAAATGAAATCCCTTTTGTAATAGATGAGTTTTCGTCCGAAACCCTGTTACTTCGAAAGAGATTGTCTAGTTTGTACACGAAGTGCATCCAGTTTTTCCAGTAACCCTCTCAACTTTTTAGCACATGGTATGTGGGTGAAATTATGAAACCATGCCAAGTTTCAACCTTTTCCGAGTTCATTTGCAGTGCTTGTCAAATTCAGGGTCATTTAGCTCAAAATAAATCATGAAAAGCATGAAAAATAGCAAATGAAGTCAGAAAAGGGTTGAAAATTGATGATGTGGCTTGGCGTGGTGCATATTGAATGCAGAAAAAGTCTGGAGTTAAAATATGTTAAAAAAATGAAATCCCTTATGTAATAGACGAGTTTTCGTCCGAAACCCTGTTACTTCGAAAGAGATTGTCCAGTTTGTACACGAAATGCATCCAGTTTTTCCCGTAACAATCTCAACTTTTTAGCACATGGTATGTGGGTGAAATTATGAAACCATGCCAAGTTTCAACCTTTTCAGAGTTCATTTGCAGTGCTTGTCATATTCAGGGTCATTTAGCTCAAAATAAATCATGAAATGCATGAAAAATAGCAAATGAAGTCAGAAAAGGGTTGAAAACTAATGATGTGGCTTGGCGTGGTGCATATTGAATGCAGAAAAAGTCTGGAGTTAAAATATGTTTAAAAAATGAAATCCCTTATGTAATAGATGAGTTTTCGTCTGAAACCCTGTTACTTCGAAAGAGATTGTCCAGTTTGTACACGAAGTGCATCCAGTTTTTCCCGTAACCCTCTCAACTTTTTAACACATGGTATCTGGGTGAAATTATGAAACCATGCCAAGTTTCAACCTTTTCAGAGTTCATTTGCAGTGCTTGTCAAATTCAGGGTCTTTTAGCTCAAAATAAATCATGAACTGCTTGAAAAATAGCAAATGAAGTCAGAAATGGGTTGAAAATTGATGATGTGGCTTTGAATGGTGCATATTGAATTCAGAAAAAGGATGGAGTTAAAATATGTTAAAAATAATGAAATCCCTTTTGTAATAGATGAGTTTTCGTCCGAAACCCTGTTACTTCGAAAGAGATTGTCCAGTTTGTACACGAAGTGCATCCAGTTTTTCCCTGAAACATCTCAACTTTTTAGCACATGGTATGTGGGTGAAATTATGAAACCATGCCAAGTTTCAACCTTTTCAGAGTTCATTTGCAGTGCTTGTCAAATTCAGGGTCATTTAGTTCAAAATAAATGATGAAATGCATGAAAAATAGCAAATGAAGTCAGAAAAGGGTTGAAAATTGATGATGTGGCTTTGAATGGTGCATATTGAATGCAGAAAAAGTCTGGAGTTAAAATATTTAAAAAAATGAAATGCCTGTTGTAATAGACGAGTTTTCGTCCGAAACCCTGTTACTTCGAAAGAGATTGTCCAGTTTGTACACGAAATGCATCTAGTTTTTCCCGTAACAATCTCAACTTTTTAGCACATGGTATGTGGGTGAAATTATGAAACCATGCCAAGTTTCAACCTTTTCAGAGTTCATTTGCAGTGCTTGTCATATTCAGGGTCATTTAGCTCAAAATAAATCATGAAATGCATGAAAAATAGCAAATGAAGTCAGAAAAGGGTTGAAAACTAATGATGTGGCTTGGCGTGGTGCATATTGAATGATGAAAAAGTCTGGAGTTAAAATATGTTAAAAAATGAAATCCCTTATGTAATAGATGAGTTTTCGTCTGAAACCCTGTTACTTCGAAAGAGATTGTCCAGTTTGTACACGAAGTGCATCCAGTTTTTCCCTGAAACATCTCAACTTTTTAGCACAGGGTATGTGGGTGAAATTATGAAACCATGCCAAGTTTCAACCTTTTCAGAGTTCATTTGTAGTGCTTGTCAAATTCAGGGCTATTTAGCTCAAAATAAATCATGAAATGCATGAAAAATAGCAAATGAAGTCAGAAAAGGGTTGAAAATTGTTGATGTGGCTTTGAATGGTGCATATTGTATGCAGAAAAAGTCTGGAGTTAAAATATGTAAAAAAAAATGAAATCCCTTTTGTAATAGATGAGTTTTCGTCCGAAACCCTGTTACTTCGAAAGAGATTGTCTAGTTTGTACACGAAGTGCATCCAGTTTTTCCAGTAACCCTCTCAACTTTTTAGCACATGGTATGTGGGTGAAATTATGAAACCATGCCAAGTTTCAACCTTTTCCGAGTTCATTTGCAGTGCTTGTCAAATTCAGGGTCATTTAGCTCAAAATAAATCATGAAAAGCATGAAAAATAGCAAATGAAGTCAGAAAAGGGTTGAAAATTGATGATGTGGCTTGGCGTGGTGCATATTGAATGCAGAAAAAGTCTGGAGTTAAAATATGTTAAAAAAATGAAATCCCTTATGTAATAGACGAGTTTTCGTCCGAAACCCTGTTACTTCGAAAGAGATTGTCCAGTTTGTACACGAAATGCATCCAGTTTTTCCCGTAACAATCTCAACTTTTTAGCACATGGTATGTGGGTGAAATTATGAAACCATGCCAAGTTTCAACCTTTTCAGAGTTCATTTGCAGTGCTTGTCATATTCAGGGTCATTTAGCTCAAAATAAATCATGAAATGCATGAAAAATAGCAAATGAAGTCAGAAAAGGGTTGAAAACTAATGATGTGGCTTGGCGTGGTGCATATTGAATGCAGAAAAAGTCTGGAGTTAAAATATGTTTAAAAAATGAAATCCCTTATGTAATAGATGAGTTTTCGTCTGAAACCCTGTTACTTCGAAAGAGATTGTCCAGTTTGTACACGAAGTGCATCCAGTTTTTCCCGTAACCCTCTCAACTTTTTAACACATGGTATCTGGGTGAAATTATGAAACCATGCCAAGTTTCAACCTTTTCAGAGTTCATTTGCAGTGCTTGTCAAATTCAGGGTCTTTTAGCTCAAAATAAATCATGAACTGCTTGAAAAATAGCAAATGAAGTCAGAAATGGGTTGAAAATTGATGATGTGGCTTTGAATGGTGCATATTGAATTCAGAAAAAGGATGGAGTTAAAATATGTTAAAAATAATGAAATCCCTTTTGTAATAGATGAGTTTTCGTCCGAAACCCTGTTACTTCGAAAGAGATTGTCCAGTTTGTACACGAAGTGCATCCAGTTTTTCCCTGAAACATCTCAACTTTTTAGCACATGGTATGTGGGTGAAATTATGAAACCATGCCAAGTTTCAACCTTTTCAGAGTTCATTTGCAGTGCTTGTCAAATTCAGGGTCATTTAGTTCAAAATAAATGATGAAATGCATGAAAAATAGCAAATGAAGTCAGAAAAGGGTTGAAAATTGATGATGTGGCTTTGAATGGTGCATATTGAATGCAGAAAAAGTCTGGAGTTAAAATATTTAAAAAAATGAAATGCCTGTTGTAATAGACGAGTTTTCGTCCGAAACCCTGTTACTTCGAAAGAGATTGTCCAGTTTGTACACGAAATGCATCCAGTTTTTCCCGTAACAATCTCAACTTTTTAGCACATGGTATGTGGGTGAAATTATGAAACCATGCCAAGTTTCAACCTTTTCAGAGTTCATTTGCAGTGCTTGTCATATTCAGGGTCATTTAGCTCAAAATAAATCATGAAATGCATGAAAAATAGCAAATGAAGTCAGAAAAGGGTTGAAAACTAATGATGTGGCTTGGCGTGGTGCATATTGAATGATGAAAAAGTCTGGAGTTAAAATATGTTAAAAAAATGAAATCCCTTATGTAATAGATGAGTTTTCGTCTGAAACCCTGTTACTTCGAAAGAGATTGTCCAGTTTGTACACGAAGTGCATCCAGTTTTTCCCGTAACCCTCTCAACTTTTTAACACATGGTATGTGGGTGAAATTATGAAACCATGCCAAGTTTCAACCTTTTCAGAGTTCATTTGCAGTGCTTGTCAAATTCAGGGTCTTTTAGCTCAAAATAAATCATGAACTGCTTGAAAGATAGCAAATGAAGTCAGAAAAGGGTTGAAAATTGATGATGTGGCTTTGAATGGTGCATATTGAATCCAGAAAAAGTATGGAGTTAAAATATGTTAAAAATAATGAAATCCCTTTTGTAATAGATGAGTTTTCGTCCGAAACCCTGTTACTTCGAAAGAGATTGTCCAGTTTGTACACGAAGTGCATCCAGTTTTTCCCGTAAACATCTCAACTTTTTAGCACATGGTATGTGGGTGAAATTATGAAACCATGCCAAGTTTCAACCTTTTCAGAGTTCATTTGCAGTGCTTGTCAAATTAAGGGTCATTTAGTTCAAAATAAATCATGAAATGCATGAAAAATAGCAAATGAAGTCAGAAAAGGGTTGAAAATTGATGATGTGGCTTTGAATGGTGCATATTGAATGCAGAAAAAGTCTGGAGTTAAAATATTTAAAAAAATGAAATGCCTTTTGTAATAGACGAGTTTTCGTCCGAAACCCTGTTACTTCGAAAGAGATTGTCCAGTTTGTACACGAAGTACATCCAGTTTTTCCCTGAACTATCTCAACTTTTTAGCACATGGTATGTGGGTGAAATTATGAAACCATGCCAAGTTTCAACCTTTTCAGAGTTCATTTGCAGTGCTTGTCAAATTCAGGGTCATTTAGCTCAAAATAAATCATGAAATGCATGAAAAATAGCAAATGAAGTCAGAAAAGGGTTGAAAACTGATGATGTGGCTTGGCGTGGTGCATATTGAATGCAGAAAAAGTCTGGAGTTAAAATATGTTAAAAAAATGAAATCCCTTATGTAATAGACGAGTTTTCGTCCGAAACCCTGTTACTTCGAAAGAGATTGTCCAGTTTGTACACGAAATGCATCCAGTTTTTCCCGTAACCCTCTCAACTTTTTAACACATGGTATGTGGGTGAAATTATGAAACCATGCCAAGTTTCAACCTTTTCAGAGTTCATTTGCAGTGCTTGTCAAATTCAGGGTCTTTTAGCTCAAAATAAATCATGAACTGCTTGAAAGATAGCAAATGAAGTCAGAAAAGGGTTGAAAATTGATGATGTGGCTTTGAATGGTGCATACTGAATTCAGAAAAAGTATGGAGTTAAAATATGTTAAAAATAATGAAATCCCTTTTGTAATAGACGAGTTTTCGTCCGAAACCCTGTTACTTCGAAAGAGATTGTCCAGTTTGTACACGAAGTACATCCAGTTTTTCCCGTAACCCTCTCAACTTTTTAGCACAGGGTATGTGGGTGAAATTATGAAACTATGCAAAGTTTCAACCTTTTCAGAGTTCATTTGTAGTGCTTGTCAAATTCAGGGCTATTTAGCTCAAAATAAATCATGAAATGCATGAAAAATAGCAAATGAAGTCAGAAAAGGGTTGAAAATTGATGATGTGGCTTTGAATGGTGCATATTGTATGCAGAAAAAGTCTGGAGTTAAAATATGTAAAAAAAAATGAAATCCCTTTTGTAATAGATGAGTTTTCGTCCGAAACCCTGTTACTTCGAAAGAGATTGTCTAGTTTGTACACGAAGTGCATCCAGTTTTTCCAGTAACCCTCTCAACTTTTTAGCACATGGTATGTGGGTGAAATTATGAAACCATGCCAAGTTTCAACCTTTTCCGAGTTCATTTGCTGTGCTTGTCAAATTCAGGGTCATTTAGCTCAAAATAAATCATGAAAAGCATGAAAAATAGCAAATGAAGTCAGAAAAGGGTTGAAAATTGATGATGTGGCTTGGCGTGGTGCATATTGAATGCAGAAAAAGTCTGGAGTTAAAATATGTTAAAAAAATGAAATCCCTTATGTAATAGATGAGTTTTCGTCCGAAACCCTGTTACTTCGAAAGAGATTGTCCAGTTTGTACACGAAGTGCATCCAGTTTTTCCCGTAACCCTCTCAACTTTTTAGCACAGGGTATGTGGGTGAAATTATGAAACCATGCCAAGTTTCAAACTTTTCAGAGTTCATTTGTAGTGCTTGTCAAATTCAGGGCCATTTAACTCAAAATAAATCATGAAATGCATGAAAAATAGCAAATGAAGTCAGAAAAGGGTTGAAAATTGATGATGTGGCTTGGCGTGGTGCATATTGAATGCAGAAAAAGTCTGGAGTTAAAATATGTAAAAAAAATGAAATCCCTTATGTAATAGATGAGTTTTCGTCCGAAACCATGTTACTTCGAAAGAGATTGTCCAGTTTGTACACGAAGTGCATCCAGTTTTTCCCGTAACCCTCTCAACTTTTTAGCACAGGGTATGTGGGTGAAATTATGAAACCATGCCAAGTTTCAAACTTTTCAGAGTTCATTTGTAGTGCTTGTCAAATTCAGGGCTATTTAGCTCAAAATAAATCATGAAATGCATGAAAAATAGCAAATGAAGTCAGAAAAGGGTTGAAAATTGATGATGTGGCTTTGAATGGTGCATATTGAATGCAGAAAAAGTCTGGAGTTAAAATATGTTAAAAAAATGAAATCCCTTATGTAATAGACGAGTTTTCGTCCGAAACCCTGTTACTTCGAAAGAGATTGTCCAGTTTGTACACGAAGTGCATCCAGTTTTTCCAGTAACCCTCTCAACTTTTTAGCACATGGTATGTGGGTGAAATTATGAAACCATGCCAAGTTTCAACCTTTTCCGAGTTCATTTGCAGTGCTTGTCAAATTCAGGGTCATTTAGCTCAAAATAAATCATGAAATGCATGAAAAATAGCAAATGAAGTCAGAAAAGGGTTGAAAACTAATGATGTGGCTTGGCGTGGTGCATATTGAATGCAGAAAAAGTCTGGAGTTAAAATATGTTAAAAAAATGAAATCTCTTATGTAATAGACGAGTTTTCGTCCGAAACCCTGTTACTTCGAAAGAGATTGTCCAGTTTGTACACGAAGTGCATCCAGTTTTTCCCGTAACCCTCTCAACTTTCTAACACATGGTATGTGGGTGAAATTATGAAACCATGCCAAGTTTCAACCTTTTCAGAGTTCATTTGCAGTGCTTGTCAAATTCAGGGTCTTTTAGCTCAAAATAAATCATGAACTGCTTGAAAAATAGCAAATGAAGTCAGAAAAGGGTTGAAAATTGATGATGTGGCTTTGAATGGTGCATATTGAATTCAGAAAAAGTATGGAGTTAAAATATGTTAAAAATAATGAAATCCCTTTTGTAATAGATGAGTTTTCGTCCGAAACCCTGTTACTTCGAAAGAGATTGTCCAGTTTGTACACGAAGTGCATCCAGTTTTTCCCGTAAACATCTCAACTTTTTAGCACATGGTATGTGGGTGAAATTATGAAACCATGCCAAGTTTCAACCTTTTCAGAGTTCATTTGCAGTGCTTGTCAAATTCAGGGTCATTTAGTTCAAAATAAATCATGAAATGCATGAAAAATAGCAAATGAAGTCAGAAAAGGGTTGAAAATTGATGATGTGGCTTTGAATGGTGCATATTGAATGCAGAAAAAGTCTGGAGTTAAAATATTTAAAAAAATGAAATGCCTTTTGTAATAGACGAGTTTTCGTCCGAAACCCTGTTACTTCGAAAGAGATTGTCCAGTTTGTACACGAAGTACATCCAGTTTTTCCCGTAACCATCTCAACTTTTTAGCACATGGTATGTGGGTGAAATTATGAAACCATGCCAAGTTTCAACCTTTTCAGAGTTCATTTGCAGTGCTTGTCAAATTCAGGGTCATTTAGCTCAAAATAAATCATGAAATGCATGAAAAATAGCAAATGAAGTCAGAAAAGGGTTGAAAACTGATGATGTGGCTTGGCGTGGTGCATATTGAATGCAGAAAAAGTCTGGAGTTAAAATATGTTAAAAAAATGAAATCCCTTATGTAATAGACTAGCTTTCGTCTGAAACCCTGTTACTTCGAAAGAGATTGTCCAGTTTGTACACGAAGTGCATCCAGTTTTTCCCGTAACCATCTCAACTTTTTAGCACATGGTATGTGGGTGAAATTATGAAACCATGCCAAGTTTCAACCTTTTCAGAGTTCATTTGCAGTGCTTGTCAAATTCAGGGTCATTTAGCTCAAAATAAATCATGAAATGCATGAAAAATAGCAAATGAAGTCAGAAAAGGGTTGAAAACTAATGATGTGGCTTGGCGTGGTGCATATTGAATGCAGAAAAAGTCTGGAGTTAAAATATGTTAAAAAAATGAAATCCCTTATGTAATAGATGAGTTTTCGTCCGAAACCCTGTTACTTTGAAAGAGATTGTCCAGTTTGTACACGAAGTGCATCCAGTTTTTCCCGTAACCCTCTCAACTTTTTAACACATGGTATGTGGGTGAAATTATGAAACCATGCCAAGTTTCAACCTTTTCAGATTTCATTTGCAGTGCTTGTCAAATTCAGGGTCATTTAGCTCAAAATAAATCATGAAATGCTTGAAAAATAGCAAATGAAGTCAGAAAAGGGTTGAAAATTGATGATGTGTCTTTGAATGGTGCATATTGAATACAGAATAAGTCTGGAGTTAAAATATGTTAAAAAAATGAAATCCCTTATGTAATAGATGAGTTTTCGTCCGGAAGCCTGTTACTTCGAAAGAGATTGTCCAGTTTGTACACGAAGTGTATCCAGTTTTTCCCGTAACCCTCTCAACTTTTTAGCACAGGGTATGTGGGTGGAATTATGAAACTATGCCAAGTTTCAACCTTTTCAGAGTTCATTTGTAGTGCTTGTCAAATTCAGGGTCATTTAGCTCAAAATAAATCATGAAATGCATGAAAAATAGCAAATGAAGTCAGAAAAGGGTTGAAAATTTATGATGTGGCTTTGAATGGTGCATATTGAATGCAGAAAAAGTCTGGAGTTAAAATATGTAAAAAAAATGAAATCCCTTTTGTAATAGACTAGTTTTCGTCTGAAAACCTGTTACTTCGAAAGAAATTGTCCAGTTTGTACACGAAGTGCATCCAGTTTTTCCCGTAACAATCTCAACTTTTTAGCACATGGTATGTATGTGAAATTATGAAACCATGCCAAGTTTCAACCTTTTCAGAGTTCATTTGCAGTGCTTGTCAAATTTAGGGTCATTTAGCTCAAAATAAATCATGAAATGCATGAAAAATAGCAAATGAAGTCAGAAAAGGGTTGAAAACTAATGATGTGGCTTGGCGTGGTGCATATTGAATGCAGAAAAAGTCTAGAGTTAAAATATGTTAAAAAAATGAAATCCCTTATGTAATAGATGAGTTTTCGTCCGAAACCCTGTTACTTCAAAAGAGATTGTCCAGTTTGTACACGAAGTGCATCCAGTTTTTCCCGTAACCCTGTCAACTTTTTAACACATGGTATGTGGGTGAAATTATGAAACCATGCCAAGTTTCAACCTTTTCAGAGTTCATTTGCAGTGCTTGTCAAATTCAGGGTCATTTAGCTCAAAATAAATCATGAAATGCTTAAAAAATAGCAAATGAAGTCAGAAAAGGGTTGAAAATTGATGATGTGGCTTCGAATGGTGCATATTGAATGCAGACAAAGTCTGGAGTTAAAATATGTTAAAAAAATGAAATCCCTTATGTAATAGATGAGTTTTCGTCCGAAACCCTGTTACTTCGAAAGAGATTGTCCAGTTTGAACACGAAGTGCATCCAGTTTTTCCCGTAACCCTCTCAACTTTTTAGCACAGGGTATGTGGGTGAAATTATGAAACCATGCCAAGTTTCAACCTTTTCAGAGTTCATTTGTAGTGCTTGTCAAATTCAGGGCCATTTAGCTCAAAATAAATCATGAAATGCATGAAAAATAGCAAATGAAGTCAGAAAAGGGTTGAAAATTGATGATGTGGCTTTGAATGGTGCATATTGTATGCAGAAAAAGTCTGGAGTTAAAATATGTAAAAAAAAATGAAATCCCTTTTGTAATAGATGAGTTTTCGTCCGAAACCCTGTTACTTCGAAAGAGATTGTCTAGTTTGTACACGAAGTGCATCCAGTTTTTCCAGTAACCCTCTCAACTTTTTAGCACATGGTATGTGGGTGAAATTATGAAACCATGCCAAGTTTCAACCTTTTCCGAGTTCATTTGCAGTGCTTGTCAAATTCAGGGTCATTTAGCTCAAAATAAATCATGAAATGCATGAAAAATAGCAAATGAAGTCAGAAAAGGGTTGACAACTAATGATGTGGCTTGGCGTGGTGCATATTGAATGCAGAAAAAGTCTGGAGTTAAAATATGTTAAAAAAATGAAATCCCTTATGTAATAGATGAGTTTTCGTCCGAAACCCTGTTACTTTGAAAGAGATTGTCCAGTTTGTACACGAAGTGCATCCAGTTTTTCCCGTAACCCTCTCAACTTTTTAACACATGGTATGTGGGTGAAATTATGAAACCATGCCAAGTTTCAACCTTTTCAGATTTCATTTGCAGTGCTTGTCAAATTCAGGGTCATTTAGCTCAAAATAAATCATGAAATGCTTGAAAAATAGCAAATGAAGTCAGAAAAGGGTTGAAAATTGATGATGTGTCTTTGAATGGTGCATATTGAATACAGAATAAGTCTGGAGTTAAAATATGTTAAAAAAATGAAATCCCTTATGTAATAGATGAGTTTTCGTCCGGAAGCCTGTTACTTCGAAAGAGATTGTCCAGTTTGTACACGAAGTGTATCCAGTTTTTCCCGTAACCCTCTCAACTTTTTAGCACAGGGTATGTGGGTGGAATTATGAAACTATGCCAAGTTTCAACCTTTTCAGAGTTCATTTGTAGTGCTTGTCAAATTCAGGGTCATTTAGCTCAAAATAAATCATGAAATGCATGAAAAATAGCAAATGAAGTCAGAAAAGGGTTGAAAATTTATGATGTGGCTTTGAATGGTGCATATTGAATGCAGAAAAAGTCTGGAGTTAAAATATGTAAAAAAAATGAAATCCCTTTTGTAATAGACTAGTTTTCGTCTGAAAACCTGTTACTTCGAAAGAAATTGTCCAGTTTGTACACGAAGTGCATCCAGTTTTTCCCGTAACAATCTCAACTTTTTAGCACATGGTATGTATGTGAAATTATGAAACCATGCCAAGTTTCAACCTTTTCAGAGTTCATTTGCAGTGCTTGTCAAATTTAGGGTCATTTAGCTCAAAATAAATCATGAAATGCATGAAAAATAGCAAATGAAGTCAGAAAAGGGTTGAAAACTAATGATGTGGCTTGGCGTGGTGCATATTGAATGCAGAAAAAGTCTAGAGTTAAAATATGTTAAAAAAATGAAATCCCTTATGTAATAGATGAGTTTTCGTCCGAAACCCTGTTACTTCAAAAGAGATTGTCCAGTTTGTACACGAAGTGCATCCAGTTTTTCCCGTAACCCTGTCAACTTTTTAACACATGGTATGTGGGTGAAATTATGAAACCATGCCAAGTTTCAACCTTTTCAGAGTTCATTTGCAGTGCTTGTCAAATTCAGGGTCATTTAGCTCAAAATAAATCATGAAATGCTTGAAAAATAGCAAATGAAGTCAGAAAAGGGTTGAAAATTGATGATGTGGCTTCGAATGGTGCATATTGAATGCAGACAAAGTCTGGAGTTAAAATATGTTAAAAAAATGAAATCCCTTATGTAATAGATGAGTTTTCGTCCGAAACCCTGTTACTTCGAAAGAGATTGTCCAGTTTGAACACGAAGTGCATCCAGTTTTTCCCGTAACCCTCTCAACTTTTTAGCACAGGGTATGTGGATGAAATTATGAAACCATGCCAAGTTTCAACCTTTTCAGAGTTCATTTGTAGTGCTTGTCAAATTCAGGGCCATTTAGCTCAAAATAAATCATGAAATGCATGAAAAATAGCAAATGAAGTCAGAAAAGGGTTGAAAATTGATGATGTGGCTTTGAATGGTGCATATTGTATGCAGAAAAAGTCTGGAGTTAAAATATGTAAAAAAAAATGAAATCCCTTTTGTAATAGATGAGTTTTCGTCCGAAACCCTGTTACTTCGAAAGAGATTGTCTAGTTTGTACACGAAGTGCATCCAGTTTTTCCAGTAACCCTCTCAACTTTTTAGCACATGGTATGTGGGTGAAATTATGAAACCATGCCAAGTTTCAACCTTTTCCGAGTTCATTTGCAGTGCTTGTCAAATTCAGGGTCATTTAGCTCAAAATAAATCATGAAATGCATGAAAAATAGCAAATGAAGTCAGAAAAGGGTTGACAACTAATGATGTGGCTTGGCGTGGTGCATATTGAATGCAGAAAAAGTCTGGAGTTAAAATATGTTAAAAAAATGAAATCCCTTATGTAATAGATGAGTTTTCGTCCGAAACCCTGTTACTTCGAAAGAGATTGTCCAGTTTGTACACGAAGTGCATCCAGTTTTTCCCGTAACCCTCTCAACTTTTTAGCACAGGGTATGTGGGTGAAATTATGAAACCATGCCAAGTTTCAACCTTTTCAGAGTTCATTTGTAGTGCTTGTCAAATTCAGGGCCATTTAGCTCAAAATAAATCATGAAATGCATGAAAAATAGCAAATGAAGTCAGAAAAGGGTTGAAAATTGATGATGTGGCTTTGAATGGTGCATATTGTATGCAGAAAAAGTCTGGAGTTAAAATATGTAAAAAAATATGAAATCCCTTTTGTAATAGATGAGTTTTCGTCCGAAACCCTGTTACTTCGAAAGAGATTGTCTAGTTTGTACACGAAGTGCATCCAGTTTTTCCAGTAACCCTCTCAACTTTTTAGCACATGGTATGTGGGTGAAATTATGTAACCATGCCAAGTTTCAACCTTTTCCGAGTTCATTTGCAGTGCTTGTCAAATTCAGGGTCATTTAGCTCAAAATAAATCATGGAAAGCATGAAAAATAGCAAATGAAGTCAGAAAAGGGTTGACAACTAATGATGTGGCTTGGCGTGGTGCATATTGAATGCAGAAAAAGTCTGGAGTTAAAATATGTTAAAAAAATGAAATCCCTTATGTAATAGATGAGTTTTCGTCCGAAACCCTGTTACTTCGAAAGAGATTGTCCAGTTTGTACACGAAGTGCATCCAGTTTTTCCCGTAAACCTCTCAACTTTTTAGCACATGGTATGTATGTGAAATTATGAAACCATGCCAAGTTTCAACCTTTTCAGAGTTCATTTGTAGTGCTTGTCAAATTCAGGGTCATTTAGCTCAAAATAAATCATGAAATGCATGAAAAATAGCAAATGAAGTCAGAAAAGGGTTGAAAACTGATGATGTGGCTTGGCGTGGTGCATATTGAATGCAGAAAAATTCTGGAGTTAAAATATGTTAAAAAAATGAAATCCCTTATGTAATAGACGAGTTTTCGTCCGAAACCCTGTTACTTCGAAAGAGATTGTCCAGTTTGTACACGAAGTGCATCCAGTTTTTCCCGTAACAATCTCAACTTTTTAGCACATGGTATGTGGGTGAAATTATGAAACCATGCCAAGTTTCAACCTTTTCAGAGTTCATTTGCAGTGCTTGTCATATTCAGGGTCATTTAGCTCAAAATAAATCATGAAATGCATGAAAAATAGCAAATGAAGTCAGAAAAGGGTTGAAAACTAATGATGTGGCTTGGCGTGGTGCATATTGAATGCAGAAAAAGTCTGGAGTTAAAATATGTTAAAAAAATGAAATCCCTTATGTAATAGATGAGTTTTCGTCTGAAACCCTGTTACTTCGAAAGAGATTGTCCAGTTTGTACACGAAGTGCATCCAGTTTTTCCCGTAACCCTCTCAACTTTTTAACACATGGTATGTGGGTGAAATTATGAAACCATGCGAAGTTTCAACCTTTTCAGAGTTCATTTGTAGTGCTTGTCAAATTCAGGGTCTTTTAGCTCAAAATAAATCATGAACCGCTTGAAAAATAGCAAATGAAGTCAGAAACGGGTTGAAAATTGATGATGTGGCTTTGAATGGTGCATATTGAATTCAGAAAAAGTATGGAGTTAAAATATGTTAAAAATAATGAAATCCCTTTTGTAGTAGATGAGTTTTCGTCCGAAACCCTGTTACTTCGAAAGAGATTGTCCAGTTTGTACACGAAGTGCATCCAGTTTTTCCCGTAAACATCTCAACTTTTTAGCACATGGTATGTGGGTGAAATTATGAAACCATGACAAGTTTCAACCTTTTCAGAGTTCATTTGCAGTGCTTGTCAAATTCAGGGTCATTTAGTTCAAAATAAATCATGAAATGCATGAAAAATAGCAAATGAAGTCAGAAAAGGGTTGAAAATTGATGATGTGGCTTTGAATGGTGCATATTGAATGCAGAAAAAGTCTGGAGTTAAAATATTTAAAAAAATGAAATGCCTTTTGTAATAGACGAGTTTTCGTCCGAAACTATGTTACTTCGAAAGAGATTGTCCAGTTTGTACACGAAGTACATCCAGTTTTTCCCGTAACCATCTCAACTTTTTAGCACATGGTATGTGGGTGAAATTATGAAACCATGCCAAGTTTCAACCTTTTCAGAGTTCGTTTGCAGTGCTTGTCAAATTCAGGGTCATTTAGCTCAAAATAAATCATGAAATGCATGAAAAATAGCAAACTAAGTCAGAAAAGGGTTGAAAACTGATGATGTGGCTTGGCGTGGTGCATATTGAATGCAGAAAAAGTCTGGAGTTAAAATATGTTAAAAAAATGAAATCCCTTATGTAATAGACTAGCTTTCGTCTGAAACCCTGTTACTTCAAAAGAGATTGTCCAGTTTGTACACGAAGTGCATCCAGTTTTTCCCGTAACAATCTCAACTTTTTAGCACATGGTATGTGGGTGAAATTATGAAACCATGCCAAGTTTCAACCTTTTCAGAGTTCATTTGCAGTGCTTGTCAAATTTAGGGTCATTTAGCTCAAAATAAATCATGAAATGCATGAAAAATAGCAAATGAAGTCAGAAAAGGGTTGAAAACTAATGATGTGGCTTGGCGTGGTGCATATTGAATGCAGAAAAAGTCTAGAGTTAAAATATGTTAAAAAAATGAAATCCCTTATGTAATAGATGAGTTTTCGTCCGAAACCCTGTTACTTCAAAAGAGATTGTCCAGTTTGTACACGAAGTGCATCCAGTTTTTCCCGTAACCCTGTCAACTTTTTAACACATGGTATGTGGGTGAAATTATGAAACCATGCCAAGTTTCAACCTTTTCAGAGTTCATTTGCAGTGCTTGTCAAATTCAGGGTCATTTAGCTCAAAATAAATCATGAAATGCTTGAAAAATAGCAAATGAAGTCAGAAAAGGGTTGAAAATTGATGATGTGGCTTCGAATGGTGCATATTGAATGCAGACAAAGTCTGGAGTTAAAATATGTTAAAAAAATGAAATCCCTTATGTAATAGATGAGTTTTCGTCCGAAACCCTGTTACTTCGAAAGAGATTGTCCAGTTTGAACACGAAGTGCATCCAGTTTTTCCCGTAACCCTCTCAACTTTTTAGCACAGGGTATGTGGGTGAAATTATGAAACCATGCCAAGTTTCAACCTTTTCAGAGTTCATTTGTAGTGCTTGTCAAATTCAGGGCCATTTAGCTCAAAATAAATCATGAAATGCATGAAAAATAGCAAATGAAGTCAGAAAAGGGTTGAAAATTGATGATGTGGCTTTGAATGGTGCATATTGTATGCAGAAAAAGTCTGGAGTTAAAATATGTAAAAAAAAATGAAATCCCTTTTGTAATAGATGAGTTTTCGTCCGAAACCCTGTTACTTCGAAAGAGATTGTCTAGTTTGTACACGAAGTGCATCCAGTTTTTCCAGTAACCCTCTCAACTTTTTAGCACATGGTATGTGGGTGAAATTATGAAACCATGCCAAGTTTCAACCTTTTCCGAGTTCATTTGCAGTGCTTGTCAAATTCAGGGTCATTTAGCTCAAAATAAATCATGAAATGCATGAAAAATAGCAAATGAAGTCAGAAAAGGGTTGACAACTAATGATGTGGCTTGGCGTGGTGCATATTGAATGCAGAAAAAGTCTGGAGTTAAAATATGTTAAAAAAATGAAATCCCTTATGTAATAGATGAGTTTTCGTCCGAAACCCTGTTACTTCGAAAGAGATTGTCCAGTTTGTACACGAAGTGCATCCAGTTTTTCCCGTAACCCTCTCAACTTTTTAGCACAGGGTATGTGGGTGAAATTATGAAACCATGCCAAGTTTCAACCTTTTCAGAGTTCATTTGTAGTGCTTGTCAAATTCAGGGCCATTTAGCTCAAAATAAATCATGAAATGCATGAAAAATAGCAAATGAAGTCAGAAAAGGGTTGAAAATTGATGATGTCGCTTTGAATGGTGCATATTGTATGCAGAAAAAGTCTGGAGTTAAAATATGTAAAAAAATATGAAATCCCTTTTGTAATAGATGAGTTTTCGTCCGAAACCCTGTTACTTCGAAAGAGATTGTCTAGTTTGTACACGAAGTGCATCCAGTTTTTCCAGTAACCCTCTCAACTTTTTAGCACATGGTATGTGGGTGAAATTATGTAACCATGCCAAGTTTCAACCTTTTCCGAGTTCATTTGCAGTGCTTGTCAAATTCAGGGTCATTTAGCTCAAAATAAATCATGAAAAGCATGAAAAATAGCAAATGAAGTCAGAAAAGGGTTGACAACTAATGATGTGGCTTGGCGTGGTGCATATTGAATGCAGAAAAAGTCTGGAGTTAAAATATGTTATAAAAATGAAATCCCTTATGTAATAGATGAGTTTTCGTCCGAAACCCTGTTACTTCGAAAGAGATTGTCCAGTTTGTACACGAAGTGCATCCAGTTTTTCCCGTAAACCTCTCAACTTTTTAGCACATGGTATGTATGTGAAATTATGAAACCATGCCAAGTTTCAACCTTTTCAGAGTTCATTTGTAGTGCTTGTCAAATTCAGGGTCATTTAGCTCAAAATAAATCATGAAATGCATGAAAAATAGCAAATGAAGTCAGAAAAGGGTTGAAAACTGATGATGTGGCTTGGCGTGGTGCATATTGAATGCAGAAAAATTCTGGAGTTAAAATATGTTAAAAAAATGAAATCCCTTATGTAATAGACGAGTTTTCGTCCGAAACCCTGTTACTTCGAAAGAGATTGTCCAGTTTGTACACGAAGTGCATCCAGTTTTTCCCGTAACAATCTCAACTTTTTAGCACATGGTATGTGGGTGAAATTATGAAACCATGCCAAGTTTCAACCTTTTCAGAGTTCATTTGCAGTGCTTGTCATATTCAGGGTCATTTAGCTCAAAATAAATCATGAAATGCATGAAAAATAGCAAATGAAGTCAGAAAAGGGTTGAAAACTAATGATGTGGCTTGGCGTGGTGCATATTGAATGCAGAAAAAGTCTGGAGTTAAAATATGTTAAAAAAATGAAATCCCTTATGTAATAGATGAGTTTTCGTCTGAAACCCTGTTACTTCGAAAGAGATTGTCCAGTTTGTACACGAAGTGCATCCAGTTTTTCCCGTAACCCTCTCAACTTTTTAACACATGGTATGTGGGTGAAATTATGAAACCATGCGAAGTTTCAACCTTTTCAGAGTTCATTTGTAGTGCTTGTCAAATTCAGGGTCTTTTAGCTCAAAATAAATCATGAACCGCTTGAAAAATAGCAAATGAAGTCAGAAACGGGTTGAAAATTGATGATGTGGCTTTGAATGGTGCATATTGAATTCAGAAAAAGTATGGAGTTAAAATATGTTAAAAATAATGAAATCCCTTTTGTAGTAGATGAGTTTTCGTCCGAAACCCTGTTACTTCGAAAGAGATTGTCCAGTTTGTACACGAAGTGCATCCAGTTTTTCCCGTAAACATCTCAACTTTTTAGCACATGGTATGTGGGTGAAATTATGAAACCATGACAAGTTTCAACCTTTTCAGAGTTCGTTTGCAGTGCTTGTCAAATTCAGGGTCATTTAGCTCAAAATAAATCATGAAATGCATGAAAAATAGCAAATTAAGTCAGAAAAGGGTTGAAAACTGATGATGTGGCTTGGCGTGGTGCATATTGAATGTAGAAAAAGTCTGGAGTTAAAATATGTTAAAAAAATGAAATCCCTTATGTAATAGACTAGCTTTCGTCTGAAACCCTGTTACTTCAAAAGAGATTGTCCAGTTTGTACACGAAGTGCATCCAGTTTTTCCCGTAACAATCTCAACTTTTTAGCACATGGTATGTGGGTGAAATTATGAAACCATGCCAAGTTTCAACCTTTTCAGAGTTCATTTGCAGTGCTTGTCAAATTTAGGGTCATTTAGCTCAAAATAAATCATGAAATGCATGAAAAATAGCAAATGAAGTCAGAAAAGGGTTGAAAACTAATGATGTGGCTTGGCGTGGTGCATATTGAATGCAGAAAAAGTCTAGAGTTAAAATATGTTAAAAAAATGAAATCCCTTATGTAATAGATGAGTTTTCGTCCGAAACCCTGTTACTTCGAAAGAGATTGTCCAGTTTGTACACGAAGTGCATCCAGTTTTTCGCGTAACCCTCTCAACTTTTTAACACATGGTATGTGGGTGAAATTATGAAACCATGCCAAGTTTCAACCTTTTCAGAGTTCATTTGCAGTGCTTGTCAAATTCAGGGTCATTTAGCTCAAAATAAATCATAAAATGCTTGAAAAATAGCAAATGAAGTCAGAAAAGGCTTGAAAATTGATGATGTGGCTTTGAATGGTGCATATTGAATGCAGACAAAGTCTGGAGTTAAAATATGTTAAAAAAATGAAATCCCTTATGTAATAGATGAGTTTTCGTCCGAAACCCTCTTACTTCGAAAGAGATTGTCCAGTTTGTACACGAAGTGCATCCAGTTTTTCCCGTAACCCTCTCAACTTTTTAGCACAGGGTATGTGGGTGAAATTATGAAACCATGCCAAGTTTCAACCTTTTCAGAGTTCATTTGTAGTGCTTGTCAAATTTAGGGCCATTTAGCTCAAAATAAATCATGAAATGCATGAAAAATAGCAAATGAAGTCAGAAAAGGGTTGAACATTGATGATGTGGCTTTGGATGGTGCATATTGTATGCAGAAAAAGTCTGGAGTTAAAATATGTAAAAAAAAATGAAATCCCTTTTGTAATAGATGAGTTTTCGTCCGAAACCCTGTAACTTCGAAAGAGATTGTCCAGTTTGTACACGAAGTGCATCCAGTTTTTCCAGTAACCCTCTCAACCTTTTAGCACATGGTATGTGGGTGAAATTATGAAACCATGCCAAGTTTCAACCTTTTTAGAGTTCATTTGCAGTGCTTGTCATATTCAGGGTCATTTAGCTCAAAATAAATCATGAAATGCATGAAAAATAGCAAATGAAGTCAGAAAAGGGTTGAAAACTAATGATGTGGCTTGGCGTGGTGCATATTGAATGCAGAAAAAGTCTGGAGTTAAAATATGTTAAAAAAATGAAATCTCTTATGTAATAGATGAGTTTTCGTCTGAAACCCTCTTACTTCGAAAGAGATTGTCCAGTTTGTACACGAAGTGCATCCAGTTTTTCCCGTAACCCTCTCAACTTTTTAACACATGGTATGTGGGTGAAATTATGAAACCATGCCAAGTTTCAACCTTTTCAGAGTTCATTTGCAGTGCTTGTCAAATTCAGGGTCTTTTAGCTCAAAATAAATCATGAACTGCTTGAAAAATAGCAAATGAAGTCAGAAAAGGGTTGAAAATTGATGATGTGGCTTTGAATGGTGCATATTGAATTCAGAAAAAGTATGGAGTTAAAATATGTTAAAAATAATGAAATCCCTTTTGTAATAGATGAGTTTTCGTCCGAAACCCTGTTACTTCGAAAGAGATTGTCCAGTTTGTACACGAAGTGCATCCAGTTTTTCCCATAAACATCTCAACTTTTTAGCACATGGTATGTGGGTGAAATTATGAAACCATGCCAAGTTTCAACCTTTTCAGAGTTCATTTGCAGTGCTTGTCAAATTCAGGGTCATTTAGTTCAAAATAAATCATGAAATGCATGAAAAATAGCAAATGAAGTCAGAAAAGGGTTGAAAATTGATGATGTGGCTTTGAATGGTGCATATTGAATGCAGAAAAAGTCTGGAGTTAAAATATTTAAAAAAATGAAATGCCTTTTGTAATAGACGAGTTTTCGTCCGAAACCCTGTTACTTCGAAAGAGATTGTCCAGTTTGTACACGAAGTACATCCAGTTTTTCCCGTAACCATCTCAACTTTTTAGCACATGGTATGTGGGTGAAATTATGAAACCATGCCAAGTTTCAACCTTTTCAGAGTTCGTTTGCAGTGCTTGTCAAATTCAGGGTCATTTAGCTCAAAATAAATCATGAAATGCTTGAAAAATAGCAAATGAAGTCAGAAAAGGCTTGAAAATTGATGATGTGGCTTTGAATGGTGCATATTGAATGCAGACAAAGTCTGGAGTTAAAATATGTTAAAAAAATGAAATCCCTTATGTAATAGATGAGTTTTCGTCCGAAACCCTCTTACTTCGAAAGAGATTGTCCAGTTTGTACACGAAGTGCATCCAGTTTTTCCCGTAACCCTCTCAACTTTTTAGCACAGGGTATGTGGGTGAAATTATGAAACCATGCCAAGTTTCAACCTTTTCAGAGTTCATTTGCAGTGCTTGTCAAATTTAGGGCCATTTAGCTCAAAATAAATCATGAAATGCATGAAAAATAGCAAATGAAGTCAGAAAAGGGTTGAACATTGATGATGTGGCTTTGGATGGTGCATATTGTATGCAGAAAAAGTCTGGAGTTAAAATATGTAAAAAAAAATGAAATCCCTTTTGTAATAGATGAGTTTTCGTCCGAAACCCTGTAACTTCGAAAGAGATTGTCCAGTTTGTACACGAACTGCATCCAGTTTTTCCAGTAACCCTCTCAACCTTTTAGCACATGGTATGTGGGTGAAATTATGAAACCATGCCAAGTTTCAACCTTTTTAGAGTTCATTTGCAGTGCTTGTCATATTCAGGGTCATTTAGCTCAAAATAAATCATGAAATGCATGAAAAATAGCAAATGAAGTCAGAAAAGGGTTGAAAACTAATGATGTGGCTTGGCGTGGTGCATATTGAATGCAGAAAAAGTCTGGAGTTAAAATATGTTAAAAAAATGAAATCCCTTATGTAATAGATGAGTTTTCGTCTGAAACCCTCTTACTTCGAAAGAGATTGTCCAGTTTGTACACGAAGTGCATCCAAATTTTCCCGTAACCCTCTCAACTTTTTAACACATGGTATGTGGGTGAAATTATGAAACCATGCCAAGTTTCAACCTTTTCAGAGTTCGTTTGCAGTGCTTGTCAAATTCAGGGTCATTTAGCTCAAAATAAATCATGAAATGCTTGAAAAATAGCAAATGAAGTCAGAAAAGGCTTGAAAATTGATGATGTGGCTTTGAATGGTGCATATTGAATTCAGAAAAAGTATGGATTTAAAATATGTTAAAAATAATGAAATCCCTGTTGTAATAGATGAGTTTTCGTCCGAAACCCTGTTACTTCGAAAGAGATTGTCCAGTTTGTACACGAAGTGCATCCAGTTTTTCCCGTAACCCTCTCAACTTTTTAGCACAGGGTATGTGGGTGAAATTATGAAACCATGCCAAGTTTCAACCTTTTCAGAGTTCATTTGTAGTGCTTGTCAAATTTAGGGCCATTTAGCTCAAAATAAATCATGAAATGCATGAAAAATAGCAAATGAAGTCAGAAAAGGGTTGAACATTGATGATGTGGCTTTGGATGGTGCATATTGTATGCAGAAAAAGTCTGGAGTTAAAATATGTAAAAAAAAATGAAATCCCTTTTGTAATAGATGAGTTTTCGTCCGAAACCCTGTAACTTCGAAAGAGATTGTCCAGTTTGTACACGAACTGCATCCAGTTTTTCCAGTAACCCTCTCAACCTTTTAGCACATGGTATGTGGGTGAAATTATGAAACCATGCCAAGTTTCAACCTTTTTAGAGTTCATTTGCAGTGCTTGTCATATTCAGGGTCATTTAGCTCAAAATAAATCATGAAATGCATGAAAAATAGCAAATGAAGTCAGAAAAGGGTTGAAAACTAATGATGTGGCTTGGCGTGGTGCATATTGAATGCAGAAAAAGTCTAGAGTTAAAATATGTTAAAAAAATGAAATCCCTTATGTAATAGATGAGTTTTCGTCTGAAACCCTCTTACTTCGAAAGAGATTGTCCAGTTTGTACACGAAGTGCATCCAGTTTTTCCCGTAACCCTCTCAACTTTTTAGCACAGGGTATGTGGGTGAAATTATGAAACCATGCCAAGTTTCAACCTTTTCAGAGTTCATTTGTAGTGCTTGTCAAATTTAGGGCCATTTAGCTCAAAATAAATCATGAAATGCATGAAAAATAGCAAATGAAGTCAGAAAAGGGTTGAAAACTAATGATGTGGCTTGGCGTGGTGCATATTGAATGCAGAAAAAGTCTGGAGTTAAAATATGTTAAAAAAATGAAATCCCTTATGTAATAGATGAGTTTTCGTCTGAAACCCTCTTACTTCGAAAGAGATTGTCCAGTTTGTACACGAAGTGCATCCAGTTTTTCCCGTAACCCTCTCAACTTTTTAACACATGGTATGTGGGTGAAATTATGAAACCATGCCAAGTTTCAACCTTTTCAGAGTTCATTTGCAGTGCTTGTCAAATTCAGGGTCTTTTAGCTCAAAATAAATCATGAACTGCTTGAAAAATAGCAAATGAAGTCAGAAAAGGGTTGAAAATTGATGATGTGGCTTTGAATGGTGCATATTGAATTCAGAAAAAGTATGGAGTTAAAATATGTTAAAACTAATGAAATCCCTTTTGTAATAGATGAGTTTTCGTCCGAAACCCTGTTACTTCGAAAGAGATTGTCCAGTTTGTACACGAAGTGCATCCAGTTTTTCCCATAAACATCTCAACTTTTTAGCACATGGTATGTGGGTGAAATTATGCAACCATGCCAAGTTTCAACCTTTTCAGAGTTCATTTGCAGTGCTTGTCAAATTCAGGGTCATTTAGTTCAAAATAAATCATGAAATGCATGAAAAATAGCAAATGAAGTCAGAAAAGGGTTGAAAATTGATGATGTGGCTTTGAATGGTGCATATTGAATGCAGAAAAAGTCTGGAGTTTAAATATTTAAAAAAATGAAATGCCTTTTGTAATAGACGAGTTTTCGTCCGAAACCCTGTTACTTCGAAAGAGATTGTCCAGTTTGTACACGAAGTACATCCAGTTTTTCCCGTAACCATCTCAACTTTTTAGCACATGGTATGTGGGTGAAATTATGAAACCATGCCAAGTTTCAACCTTTTCAGAGTTCGTTTGCAGTGCTTGTCAAATTCAGGGTCATTTAGCTCAAAATAAATCATGAAATGCTTGAAAAATAGCAAATGAAGTCAGAAAAGGCTTGAAAATTGATGATGTGGCTTTGAATGGTGCATATTGAATTCAGAAAAAGTATGGATTTAAAATATGTTAAAAATAATGAAATCCCTGTTGTAATAGATGAGTTTTCGTCCGAAACCCTGTTACTTCGAAAGAGATTGTCCAGTTTGTACACGAAGTGCATCCAGTTTTTCCCGTAACCCTCTCAACTTTTTAGCACAGGGTATGTGGGTGAAATTATGAAACCATGCCAAGTTTCAACCTTTTCAGAGTTCATTTGTAGTGCTTGTCAAATTTAGGGCCATTTAGCTCAAAATAAATCATGAAATGCATGAAAAATAGCAAATGAAGTCAGAAAAGGGTTGAACATTGATGATGTGGCTTTGGATGGTGCATATTGTATGCAGAAAAAGTCTGGAGTTAAAATATGTAAAAAAAAATGAAATCCCTTTTGTAATAGATGAGTTTTCGTCCGAAACCCTGTAACTTCGAAAGAGATTGTCCAGTTTGTACACGAACTGCATCCAGTTTTTCCAGTAACCCTCTCAACCTTTTAGCACATGGTATGTGGGTGAAATTATGAAACCATGCCAAGTTTCAACCTTTTTAGAGTTCATTTGCAGTGCTTGTCATATTCAGGGTCATTTAGCTCAAAATAAATCATGAAATGCATGAAAAATAGCAAATGAAGTCAGAAAAGGGTTGAAAACTAATGATGTGGCTTGGCGTGGTGCATATTGAATGCAGAAAAAGTCTGGAGTTAAAATATGTTAAAAAAATGAAATCCCTTATGTAATAGATGAGTTTTCGTCTGAAACCCTCTTACTTCGAAAGAGATTGTCCAGTTTGTACACGAAGTGCATCCAAATTTTCCCGTAACCCTCTCAACTTTTTAACACATGGTATGTGGGTGAAATTATGAAACCATGCCAAGTTTCAACCTTTTCAGAGTTCATTTGCAGTGCTTGTCAAATTCAGGGTCTTTTAGCTCAAAATAAATCATGAACTGCTTGAAA
Source organism: Elymus sibiricus (assembly GCA_039707655.1). Classification (NCBI taxonomy): domain Eukaryota; kingdom Viridiplantae; phylum Streptophyta; class Magnoliopsida; order Poales; family Poaceae; genus Elymus; species Elymus sibiricus. The sequence continues at coordinate 54,488,662 of CM077667.1, forward strand.
AATAGCAAATGAAGTCAGAAAAGGGTTGAAAATTGATGATGTGGCTTTGAATGGTGCATATTGAATTCAGAAAAAGTATGGAGTTAAAATATGTTAAAAAAATGAAATCCCTTATGTAATAGACTAGCTTTCGTCTGAAACCCTGTTACTTCGAAAGAGATTGTCCAGTTTGTACACGAAGTGCATCCAGTTTTTCCCGTAACCCTCTCAACTTTTTAGCACAGGGTATGTGGGTGAAATTATGAAACCATGCCAAGTTTCAACCTTTTCAGAGTTCATTTGTAGTGCTTGTCAAATTTAGGGCCATTTAGCTCAAAATAAATCATGAAATGCATGAAAAATAGCAAATGAAGTCAGAAAAGGGTTGAACATTGATGATGTGGCTTTGGATGGTGCATATTGTATGCAGAAAAAGTCTGGAGTTAAAATATGTAAAAAAAAATGAAATCCCTTTTGTAATAGATGAGTTTTCGTCCGAAACCCTGTAACTTCGAAAGAGATTGTCCAGTTTGTACACGAAGTGCATCCAGTTTTTCCAGTAACCCTCTCAACCTTTTAGCACATGGTATGTGGGTGAAATTATGAAACCATGCCAAGTTTCAACCTTTTTAGAGTTCATTTGCAGTGCTTGTCATATTCAGGGTCATTTAGCTCAAAATAAATCATGAAATGCATGAAAAATAGCAAATGAAGTCAGAAAAGGGTTGAAAACTAATGATGTGGCTTGGCGTGGTGCATATTGAATGCAGAAAAAGTCTGGAGTTAAAATATGTTAAAAAAATGAAATCCCTTATGTAATAGATGAGTTTTCGTCCGAAACCCTGTTACTTCGAAAGAGATTGTCCAGTTTGTACACGAAGTGCATTCAGTTTTTCCCGTAAACCTCTCAACTTTTTAGCACATGGTATGTATGTGAAATTATAAAACCATGCCAAGTTTCAACCTTTTCTGAGTTCTTTTGCAGTGCTTGTCAAATTCAGGGTCATTTAGCTCAAAATAAATCATGAAATGCATGAAAAATAGCAAATGAAGTCAGAAAAGGGTTGAAAACTGATGATGTGGCTTGGCGTGGTGCATATTGAATGCAGAAAAATTCTGGAGTTAAAATATGTTAAAAAAATGAAATCCCTTATGTAATAGACGAGTTTTCGTCCGAAACCCTGTTACTTCGAAAGAGATTGTCCAGTTTGTACACGAAGTGCATCCAGTTTTTCCCGTAACAATCTCAACTTTTTAGCACATGGTCTGGGGGTGAAATTATGAAACCATGCCAAGTTTCAACCTTTTCAGAGTTCATTTGCAGTGCTTGTCAAATTCAGGGTCTTTTAGCTCAAAATAAATCATGAACTGCTTGAAAAATAGCAAATGAAGTCAAAAAAGGGTTGAAAATTGATGATGTGGCTTTGAATGGTGCATATTGAATTCAGAAAAAGTATGGAGTTAAAATATGTTAAAAATAATGAAATCCCTTTTGTAATAGATGAGTTTTCGTCCGAAACCCTGTTACTTCGAAAGAGATTGTCCAGTTTGTACACGAAGTGCATCCAGTTTTTCCCGTAACCCTCTCAACTTTTTAGCACAGGGTATGTGGGTGAAATTATGAAACCATGCCAAGTTTCAACCTTTTCAGAGTTCATTTGTAGTGCTTGTCAAATTTAGGGCCATTTAGCTCAAAATAAATCATGAAATGCATGAAAAATAGCAAATGAAGTCAGAAAAGGGTTGAACATTGATGATGTGGCTTTGGATGGTGCATATTGTATGCAGAAAAAGTCTGGAGTTAAAATATGTAAAAAAAAATGAAATGACTTTTGTAATAGATGAGTTTTCGTCCGAAACCCTGTAACTTCGAAAGAGATTGTCCAGTTTGTACACGAAGTGCATCCAGTTTTTCCAGTAACCCTCTCAACCTTTTAGCACATGGTATGTGGGTGAAATTATGAAACCATGCCAAGTTTCAACCTTTTTAGAGTTCATTTGCAGTGCTTGTCATATTCAGGGTCATTTAGCTCAAAATAAATCATGAAATGCATGAAAAATAGCAAATGAAGTCAGAAAAGGGTTGAAAACTAATGATGTGGCTTGGCGTGGTGCATATTGAATGCAGAAAAAGTCTGGAGTTAAAATATGTTAAAAAAATGAAATCCCTTATGTAATAGATGAGTTTTCGTCTGAAACCCTCTTACTTCGAAAGAGATTGTCCAGTTTGTACACGAAGTGCATCCGAATTTTCCCGTAACCCTCTCAACTTTTTAACACATGGTATGTGGGTGAAATTATGAAACCATGCCAAGTTTCAACCTTTTCAGAGTTCATTTGCAGTGCTTGTCAAATTCAGGGTCTTTTAGCTCAAAATAAATCATGAACTGCTTGAAAAATAGCAAATGAAGTCAGAAAAGGGTTGAAAATTGATGATGTGGCTTTGAATGGTGCATATTGAATTCAGAAAAAGTATGGAGTTAAAATATGTTAAAAAAATGAAATCCCTTATGTAATAGACTAGCTTTCGTCTGAAACCCTGTTACTTCGAAAGAGATTGTCCAGTTTGTACACGAAGTGCATCCAGTTTTTCCCGTAACCCTCTCAACTTTTTAGCACAGGGTATGTGGGTGAAATTATGAAACCATGCCAAGTTTCAACCTTTTCAGAGTTCATTTGTAGTGCTTGTCAAATTTAGGGCCATTTAGCTCAAAATAAATCATGAAATGCATGAAAAATAGCAAATGAAGTCAGAAAAGGGTTGAACATTGATGATGTGGCTTTGGATGGTGCATATTGTATGCAGAAAAAGTCTGGAGTTAAAATATGTAAAAAAAAATGAAATCCCTTTTGTAATAGATGAGTTTTCGTCCGAAACCCTGTAACTTCGAAAGAGATTGTCCAGTTTGTACACGAAGTGCATCCAGTTTTTCCAGTAACCCTCTCAACCTTTTAGCACATGGTATGTGGGTGAAATTATGAAACCATGCCAAGTTTCAACCTTTTTAGAGTTCATTTGCAGTGCTTGTCATATTCAGGGTCATTTAGCTCAAAATAAATCATGAAATGCATGAAAAATAGCAAATGAAGTCAGAAAAGGGTTGAAAACTAATGATGTGGCTTGGCGTGGTGCATATTGAATGCAGAAAAAGTCTGGAGTTAAAATATGTTAAAAAAATGAAATCCCTTATGTAATAGATGAGTTTTCGTCTGAAACCCTCTTACTTCGAAAGAGATTGTCCAGTTTGTACACGAAGTGCATCCAGTTTTTCCCGTAACCCTCTCAACTTTTTAACACATGGTATGTGGGTGAAATTATGAAACCATGCCAAGTTTCAACCTTTTCAGAGTTCATTTGCAGTGCTTGTCAAATTCAGGGTCTTTTAGCTCAAAATAAATCATGAACTGCTTGAAAAATAGCAAATGAAGTCAGAAAAGGGTTGAAAATTGATGATGTGGCTTTGAATGGTGCATATTGAATTCAGAAAAAGTATGGAGTTAAAATATGTTAAAAATAATGAAATCCCTTTTGTAATAGATGAGTTTTCGTCCGAAACCCTGTTACTTCGAAAGAGATTGTCCAGTTTGTACACGAAGTGCATCCAGTTTTTCCCATAAACATCTCAACTTTTTAGCACATGGTATGTGGGTGAAATTATGAAACCATGCCAAGTTTCAACCTTTTCAGAGTTCATTTGCAGTGCTTGTCAAATTCAGGGTCATTTAGTTCAAAATAAATCATGAAATGCATGAAAAATAGCAAATGAAGTCAGAAAAGGGTTGAAAATTGATGATGTGGCTTTGAATGGTGCATATTGAATGCAGAAAAAGTCTGGAGTTAAAATATTTAAAAAAATGAAATGCCTTTTGTAATAGACGAGTTTTCGTCCGAAACCCTGTTACTTCGAAAGAGATTGTCCAGTTTGTACACGAAGTACATCCAGTTTTTCCCGTAACCATCTCAACTTTTTAGCACATGGTATGTGGGTGAAATTATGAAACCATGCCAAGTTTCAACCTTTTCAGAGTTCGTTTGCAGTGCTTGTCAAATTCAGGGTCATTTAGCTCAAAATAAATCATGAAATGCATGAAAAATAGCAAATTAAGTCAGAAAAGGGTTGAAAACTGATGATGTGGCTTGGCGTGGTGCATATTGAATGCAGAAAAAGTCTGGAGTTAAAATATGTTAAAAAAATGAAATCCCTTATGTAATAGACTAGCTTTCGTCTGAAACCCTGTTACTTAGAAAGAGATTGTCCAGTTTGTACACGAAGTGCATCCAGTTTTTCCCGTAACAATCTCAACTTTTTAGCACATGGTATGTGGGTGAAATTATGAAACCATGCCAAGTTTCAACCTTTTCAGAGTTCATTTGCAGTGCTTGTCAAATTTAGGGTCATTTAGCTCAAAATAAATCATGAAATGCATGAAAAATAGCAAATGAAGTCAGAAAAGGGTTGAAAACTAATGATGTGGCTTGGCGTGGTGCATATTGAATGCAGAAAAAGTTTAGAGTTAAAATATGTTAAAAAAATGAAATCCCTTATGTAATAGATGAGTTTTCGTCCGAAACCCTGTTACTTCGAAAGAGATTGTCCAGTTTGTACACGAAGTGCATCCAGTTTTTCGCGTAACCCTCTCAACTTTTTAACACATGGTATGTGGGTGAAATTATGAAACCATGCCAAGTTTCAACCTTTTCAGAGTTCATTTGCACTGCTTGTCAAATTCAGGGTCATTTAGCTCAAAATAAATCATGAAATGCTTGAAAAATAGCAAATGAAGTCAGAAAAGGGTTGAAAATTGATGATGTGGCTTTGAATGGTGCATATTGAATGCAGACAAAGTCTGGACTTAAAATATGTTAAAAAAATGAAATCCCTTATGTAATAGATGAGTTTTCGTCCGAAACCCTCTTACTTCGAAAGAGATTGTCCAGTTTGTACACGAAGTGCATTCAGTTTTTCCCGTAACCCTCTCAACTTTTTAGCACAGGGTATGTGGGTGAAATTATGAAACCATGCCAAGTTTCAACCTTTTCAGAGTTCATTTGTAGTGCTTGTCAAATTCAGGGCCATTTAGCTCAAAATAAATCATGAAATGCATGAAAAATAGCAAATGAAGTCAGAAAAGGGTTGAAAATTGATGATGTGGCCTTGAATGGTGCATATTGTATGCAGAAAAAGTCTGGAGTTAAAATATGTAAAAAAAAATGAAATCCCTTTTGTAATAGATGAGTTTTCGTCCGAAACCCTGTAACTTCGAAAGAGATTGTCCAGTTTGTACACGAAGTGCATCCAGTTTTTCCAGTAACCCTCTCAACTTTTTAGCACATGGTATGTGGGTGAAATTATGAAACCATGCCAAGTTTCAACCTTTTCAGAGTTCATTTGCAGTGCTTGTCATATTCAGGGTCATTTAGCTCAAAATAAATCATGAAATGCATGAAAAATAGCAAATGAAGTCAGAAAAGGGTTGAAAACTAATGATGTGGCTTGGCGTGGTGCATATTGAATGCAGAAAAAGTCTGGAGTTAAAATATGTTAAAAAAATGAAATCCCTTATGTAATAGATGAGTTTTCGTCTGAAACCCTGTTACTTCGAAAGAGATTGTCCAGTTTGTACACGAAGTGCATCCAGTTTTTCCCGTAACCCTCTCAACTTTTTAACACATGGTATGTGGGTGAAATTATGAAACCATGCCAAGTTTCAACCTTTTCAGAGTTCATTTGCAGTGCTTGTCAAATTCAGGGTCTTTTAGCTCAAAATAAATCATGAACTGCTTGAAAAATAGCAAATGAAGTCAGAAAAGGGTTGAAAATTGATGATGTGGCTTTGAATGGTGCATATTGAATTCAGAAAAAGTATGGAGTTAAAATATGTTAAAAATAATGAAATCCCTTTTGTAATAGATGAGTTTTCGTCCGAAACCCTGTTACTTCGAAAGAGATTGTCCAGTTTGTACACGAAGTGCATCCTGTTTTTCCCGTAAACATCTCAACTTTTTAGCACATGGTATGTGGGTGAAATTATGAAACCATGCCAAGTTTCAACCTTTTCAGAGTTCATTTGCAGTCCTTGTCAAATTCAGGGTCATTTAGTTCAAAATAAATCATGAAATGCATGAAAAATAGCAAATGAAGTCAGAAAAGGGTTGAAAATTGATGATGTGGCTTTGAATGGTGCATATTGAATGCAGAAAAAGTCTGGAGTTAAAATATTTAAAAAAATGAAATGCCTTTTGTAATAGACGAGTTTTCGTCCGAAACCCTGTTACTTCGAAAGAGATTGTCCAGTTTGTACACGAAGTACATCCAGTTTTTCCCGTAACAATCTCAACTTTTTAGCACATGGTATGTGGGTGAAATTATGAAACCATGCCAAGTTTCAACCTTTTCAGAGTTCATTTGCAGTGCTTGTCAAATTCAGGGTCATTTAGCTCAAAATAAATCATGAAATGCACGAAAAATAGCAAATGAAGTCAGAAAAGGGTTGAAAACTGATGATGTGGCTTGGCGTGGTGCATATTGAATGCAGAAAAAGTCTGGAGTTAAAATATGTTAAAAAAATGAAATCCCTTATGTAATAGACTAGCTTTCGTCTGAAACCCTGTTACTTCGAAAGAGATTGTCCAGTTTGTACACGAAGTGCATCCAGTTTTTCCCGTAACAATCTCAACTTTTTAGCACATGGTATGTGGGTGAAATTATGAAACCATGCCAAGTTTCAACCTTTTCAGACTTCATTTGCAGTGCTTGTCAAATTCAGGGTCATTTAGCTCAAAATAAATCATGAAATGCATGAAAAATAGCAAATGAAGTCAGAAAAGGGTTGAAAACTAATGATGTGGCTTGGCGTGGTGCATATTGAATGCAGAAAAAGTCTGGAGTTAAAATATGTTAAAAAAATGAAATCCCTTATGTAATAGATGAGTTTTCGTCCGAAACCCTGTTACTTCGAAAGAGATTGTCCAGTTTGTACACGAAGTGCATCCAGTTTTTCCCGTAAACCTCTCAACTTTTTAGCACATGGTATGTATGTGAAATTATGAAACCATGCCAAGTTTCAACCTTTTCAGAGTTCATTTGCAGTGCTTGTCAAATTCAGGGTCATTTAGCTCAAAATAAATCATGAAATGCATGAAAAATAGCAAATGAAGTCAGAAAAGGGTTGAAAACTGATGATGTGGCTTGGCGTTGTGCATATTGAATTCAGAAAAAGTCTGGAGTTAAAATATGTTAAAAAAATGAAATCCCTTATGTAATAGACGAGTTTTCGTCCGAAACCCTGTTACTTCGAAAGAGATTGTCCAGTTTGTACACGAAGTGCATCCAAATTTTCCCGTAACCATCTCAACTTTTTAGCACATGGTATGTGGGTGAAATTATGAAACCATGCCAAGTTTCAACCTTTTCAGAGTTCGTTTGCAGTGCTTGTCAAATTCAGGGTCATTTAGCTCAAAATAAATCATGAAATGCATGAAAAATAGCAAATTAAGTCAGAAAAGGGTTGAAAACTGATGATGTGGCTTGGCGTGGTGCATATTGAATGCAGAAAAAGTCTGGAGTTAAAATATGTTAAAAAAATGAAATCCCTTATGTAATAGACTAGCTTTCGTCTGAAACCCTGTTACTTCGAAAGAGATTGTCCAGTTTGTACACGAAGTGCATCCAGTTTTTCGCGTAACCCTCTCAACTTTTTAACACGTGGTATGTGGGTGAAATTATGAAACCATGCCAAGTTTCAACCTTTTCAGAGTTCATTTGCAGTGCTTGTCAAATTCAGGGTCATTTAGCTCAAAATAAATCATGAAATGCTTGAAAAATAGCAAATGAAGTCAGAAAAGGGTTGAAAATTGATGATGTGGCTTTGAATGGTGCATATTGAATGCAGACAAAGTCTGGAGTTAAAATATGTTAAAAAAATGAAATCCCTTATGTAATAGATGAGTTTTCGTCCGAAACCCTCTTACTTCGAAAGAGATTGTCCAGTTTGTTCACGAAGTGCATCCAGTTTTTCCTGTAACCCTCTCAACTTTTTAGCACAGGGTATGTGGGTGAAATTATGAAACCATGCCAAGTTTCAACCTTTTCAGAGTTCATTTGTAGTGCTTGTCAAATTCAGGGCCATTTAGCTCAAAATAAATCATGAAATGCATGAAAAATAGCAAATGAAGTCAGAAAAGGGTTGAAAATTGATGATGTGGCTTTGAATGGTGCATATTGTATGCAGAAAAAGTCTGGAGTTAAAATATGTAAAAAAAATGAAATCCCTTTTGTAATAGATGAGTTTTCGTCCGAAACCCTGTAACTTCGAAAGAGATTGTCCAGTTTGTACACGAAGTGCATCCAGTTTTTCCAGTAACCCTCTCAACTTTTTAGCACATGGTATGTGGGTGAAATTATGAAACCATGCCAAGTTTCAACCTTTTCCGAGTTCATTTGCAGTGCTTGTCATATTCAGGGTCATTTAGCTCAAAATAAATCATGAAATGCATGAAAAATAGCAAATGAAGTCAGAAAAGGGTTGAAAACTAATGATGTGGCTTGGCGTGGTGCATATTGAATGCAGAAAAAGTCTGGAGTTAAAATATGTTAAATAAATGAAATCCCTTATGTAATAGATGAGTTTTCGTCTGAAACCCTGTTACTTCGAAAGAGATTGTCCAGTTTGTACACGAAGTGCATCCAGTTTTTCCCGTAACCCTCTCAACTTTTTAACACATGGTATGTGGGTGAAATTATGAAACCATGCCAAGTTTCAACCTTTTCAGAGTTCATTTACAGTGCTTGTCAAATTCAGGGTCTTTTAGCTCAAAATAAATCATGAACTGCTTGAAAAATAGCAAATGAAGTCAGAAAAGGGTTGAAAATTGATGATGTGGCTTTGAATGGTGCATATTGAATTCAGAAAAAGTATGGAGTTAAAATATGTTAAAAATAATGAAATCCCTTTTGTAATAGATGAGTTTTCGTCCGAAACCCTGTTACTTCGAAAGAGATTGTCCAGTTTGTACACGAAGTGCATCCTGTTTTTCCCGTAAACATCTCAACTTTTTAGCACATGGTATGTGGGTGAAATTATGAAACCATGCCAAGTTTCAACCTTTTCAGAGTTCATTTGCAGTCCTTGTCAAATTCAGGGTCATTTAGTTCAAAATAAATCATGAAATGCATGAAAAATAGCAAATGAAGTCAGAAAAGGGTTGAAAATTGATGATGTGGCTTTGAATGGTGCATATTGAATGCAGAAAAAGTCTGGAGTTAAAATATTTAAAAAAATGAAATGCCTTTTGTAATAGACGAGTTTTCGTCCGAAACCCTGTTACTTCGAAAGAGATTGTCCAGTTTGTACACGAAGTACATCCAGTTTTTCCCGTAACCATCTCAACTTTTTAGCACATGGTATGTGGGTGAAATTATGAAACCATGCCAAGTTTCAACCTTTTCAGAGTTCGTTTGCAGTGCTTGTCAAATTCAGGGTCATTTAGCTCAAAATAAATCATGAAATGCATGAAAAATAGCAAATTAAGTCAGAAAAGGGTTGAAAACTGATGATGTGGCTTGGCGTGGTGCATATTGAATGCAGAAAAAGTCTGGAGTTAAAATATGTTAAAAAAATGAAATCCCTTATGTAATAGACTAGCTTTCGTCTGAAACCCTGTTACTTCGAAAGAGATTGTCCAGTTTGTACACGAAGTGCATCCAGTTTTTCCCGTAACAATCTCAACTTTTTAGCACATGGTATGTGGGTGAAATTATGAAACCATGCCAAGTTTCAACCTTTTCAGAGTTCATTTGCAGTGCTTGTCAAATTTAGGGTCATTTAGCTCAAAATAAATCATGAAATGCATGAAAAATAGCAAATGAAGTCAGAAAAGGGTTGAAAACTAATGATGTGGCTTGGCGTGGTGCATATTGAATGCAGAAAAAGTCTAGAGTTAAAATATGTTAAAAAAATGAAATCCCTTATGTAATAGATGAGTTTTCGTCCGAAACCCTGTTACTTCGAAAGAGATTGTCCAGTTTGTACACGAAGTGCATCCAGTTTTTCGCGTAACCCTCTCAACTTTTTAACACGTGGTATGTGGGTGAAATTATGAAACCATGCCAAGTTTCAACCTTTTCAGAGTTCATTTGCAGTGCTTGTCAAATTCAGGGTCATTTAGCTCAAAATAAATCATGAAATGCTTGAAAAATAGCAAATGAAGTCAGAAAAGGGTTGAAAATTGATGATGTGGCTTTGAATGGTGCATATTGAATGCAGACAAAGTCTGGAGTTAAAATATGTTAAAAAAATGAAATCCCTTATGTAATAGATGAGTTTTCGTCCGAAACCCTCTTACTTCGAAAGAGATTGTCCAGTTTGTTCACGAAGTGCATCCAGTTTTTCCTGTAACCCTCTCAACTTTTTAGCACAGGGTATGTGGGTGAAATTATGAAACCATGCCAAGTTTCAACCTTTTCAGAGTTCAATTGTAGTGCTTGTCAAATTCAGGGCCATTTAGCTCAAAATAAATCATGAAATGCATGAAAAATAGCAAATGAAGTCAGAAAAGGGTTGAAAATTGATGATGTGGCTTTGAATGGTGCATATTGTATGCAGAAAAAGTCTGGAGTTAAAATATGTAAAAAAAATGAAATCCCTTTTGTAATAGATGAGTTTTCGTCCGAAACCCGGTAACTTCGAAAGAGATTGTCCAGTTTGTACACGAAGTGCATCCAGTTTTTCCAGTAACCCTCTCAACTTTTTAGCACATGGTATGTGGGTGAAATTATGAAACCATGCCAAGTTTCAACCTTTTCCGAGTTCATTTGCAGTGCTTGTCAAATTCAGGGTCATTTAGCTCAAAATAAATCATGAAATGCATGAAAAATAGCAAATGAAGTCAGAAAAGGGTTGAAAACTAATGATGTGGCTTGGCGTGGTGCATATTGAATGCAGAAAAAGTCGGGAGTTAAAATATGTTCAAAAAATGAAATCCCTTATGTAATAGATGAGTTTTCGTCCGAAACCCTGTTACTTCGAAAGAGATTGTCCAGTTTGTACACGAAGTGCATCCAGTTTTTCCCGTAAACCTCTCAACTTTTTAGCACACGGTATGTATGTGAAATTATGAAACCATGCCAAGTTTCAACCTTTTCAGAGTTCATTTGCAGTGCTTGTCAAATTCAGGGTCATTTAGCTCAAAATAAATCATGAAATGCATGAAAAATAGCAAATGAAGTCAGAAAAGGGTTGAAAACTGATGATGTGGCTTGGCGTGGTGCATATTGAATGCAGAAAAATTCTGGAGTTAAAATATGTTAAAAAAATGAAATCCCTTATGTAATAGACGAGTTTTCGTCCGAAACCCTGTTACTTCGAAAGAGATTGTCCAGTTTGTACACGAAGTGCATCCAGTTTTTCCCGTAACAATCTCAACTTTTTAGCACATGGTATGTGGGTGAAATTATGAAACCATGCCAAGTTTCAACCTTTTCAGAGTTCATTTGCAGTGCTTGTCAAATTTAGGGTCATTTAGCTCAAAATAAATCATGAAATGCATGAAAAATAGCAAATGAAGTCAGAAAAGGGTTGAAAATTGATGATGTGGCTTTGAATGGTGCATATTGTATGCAGAAAAAGTCTGGAGTTAAAATATGTAAAAAAAATGAAATCCCTTTTGTAATAGATGAGTTTTCGTCCGAAACCCTGTAACTTCGAAAGAGATTGTGTAGTTTGTACACGAAGTGCATCCAGTTTTTCCAGTAACCCTCTCAACTTTTTAGCACATGGTATGTGGGTGAAATTATGAAACCATGCCAAGTTTCAACCGTTTCCGAGTTCATTTGCAGTGCTTGTCAAATTCAGGGTCATTTAGCTCAAAATAAATCATGAAATGCATGAAAAATAGCAAATGAAGTCAGAAAAGGGTTGAAAACTAATGATGTGGCTTGGCGTGGTGCATATTGAATGCAGAAAAAGTCTGGAGTTAAAATATGTTAAAAAAATGAAATCCCTTATGTAATAGATGAGTTTTCGTCCGAAACCCTGTTACTTCGAAAGAGATTGTCCAGTTTGTACACGAAGTGCATTCAGTTTTTCCCGTAAACCTCTCAACTTTTTAGCACATGGTATGTATGTGAAATTATAAAACCATGCCAAGTTTCAACCTTTTCTGAGTTCTTTTGCAGTGCTTGTCAAATTCAGGGTCATTTAGCTCAAAATAAATCATGAAATGCATGAAAAATAGCAAATGAAGTCAGAAAAGGGTTGAAAACTGATGATGTGGCTTGGCGTGGTGCATATTGAATGCAGAAAAATTCTGGAGTTAAAATATGTTAAAAAAATGAAATCCCTTATGTAATAGACGAGTTTTCGTCCGAAACCCTGTTACTTCGAAAGAGATTGTCCAGTTTGTACACGAAGTGCATCCAGTTTTTCCCGTAACAATCTCAACTTTTTAGCACATGGTCTGGGGGTGAAATTATGAAACCATGCCAAGTTTCAACCTTTTCAGAGTTCATTTGCAGTGCTTGTCATATTCAGGGTCATTTAGCTCAAAATAAATCATGAAATGCATGAAAAATAGCAAATGAAGTCAGAAAAGGGTTGAAAACTAATGATGTGGCTTGGCGTGGTGCATATTGAATGCAGAAAAAGTCTGGAGTTAAAATATGTTAAAAAAATGAAATCCCTTATGTAATAGATGAGTTTTCGTCTGAAACCCTGTTACTTCGAAAGAGATTGTCCAGTTTGTACACGAAGTGCATCCAGTTTTTCCCATAACCCTCTCAACTTTTTAACACATTGTATGTGGGTGAAATTATGAAACCATGCCAAGTTTCAACCTTTTCAGAGTTCATTTGCAGTGCTTGTCAAATTCAGGGTCTTTTAGCTCAAAATAAATCATGAAATGCTTGAAAAATAGCAAATGAAGTCAGAAAAGGGTTGAAAATTGATGATGTGGCTTTGAATGGTGCATATTGAATTCAGAAAAAGTATGGAGTTAAAATATGTTAAAAATAATGAAATCCCTTTTGTAATAGATTAGTTTTCGTCCGAAACCCTGTTACTTCGAAAGAGATTGTCCAGTTTGTACACGAAGTGCATCCAGTTTTTCCCGTAAACATCTCAACTTTTTAGCACATGGTATGTGGGTGAAATTATGAAACCATGCCAAGTTTCAACCTTTTCAGAGTTCATTTGCAGTGCTTGTCAAATTCAGGGTCATTTAGTTCAAAATAAATCATGAAATGCATGAAAAATAGCAAATGAAGTCAGAAAAGGGTTGAAAATTGATGATGTGGATTTGAATGGTGCATATTGAATGCAGAAAAATTCTGGAGTTAAAATATTTAAAAAAATGAAATGCCTTTTGTAATAGACGAGTTTTCGTCCGAAACCCTCTTACTTCGAAAGAGATTGTCCAGTTTGTACATGAAGTACATCCAGTTTTTCCCGTAACCATCTCAACTTTTTAGCACATGGTATGTGGGTGAAATTATGAAACCATGCCAAGTTTCAACCTTTTCAGAGTTCATTTGCAGTGCTTGTCAAATTCAGGGTCATTTAGCTCAAAATAAATCATGAAATGCATGAAAAATAGCAAATGAAGTCAGAAAAGGGTTGAAAACTGATGATGTGGCTTGGCGTGGTGCATATTGAATGCAGAAAAAGTCTGGAGTTAAAATATGTTAAAAAAATGAAATCCCTTATGTAATAGACTACCTTTCGTCTGAAACCCTGTTACTTCGAAAGAGATTGTCTAGTTTGTACACGAAGTGCATCCAGTTTTTCCCGTAACAATCTCAACTTTTTAGCACATGGTATGTGGGTGAAATTATGAAACCATGCCAAGTTTCAACCTTTTCAGAGTTCATTTGCAGTGCTTGTCAAATTCAGGGTCATTTAGCTCAAAATAAATCATGAAATGCATGAAAAATAGCAAATGAAGTCAGAAAAGGGTTGAAAACTAATGATGTGGCTTGGCGTTGTGCATATTGAATGCAGAAAAAGTCTGTAGTTAAAATATGTTAAAAAAATGAAATCCCTTATGTAATAGATGAGTTTTCGTCCGAAACCCTGTTACTTCGAAAGAGATTGTCCAGTTTGTACACGAAGTGCATCCAGTTTTTCCCGTAACCCTCTCAACTTTTTAACACATGGTCTGTGGGTGAAATTATGAAACCATGCCAAGTTTCAAAATTTTCAGATTTCATTTGCAGTGCTTGTCAAATTCAGGGTCATTTAGCTCAAAATAAATCATGAAATGCTTGAAAAATAGCAAATGAAGTCAGAAAAGGGTTGAAAATTGATGATGTGTCTTTGAATGTTGCATATTGAATACAGAAAAAATCTGGAGTTAAAATATGTTAAGACAAATGAAATCCCTTATGTAATAGATGAGTTTTTGTCCGAAACCATGTTACATCGAAAGAGATTGTCCAGTTTGTACACGAAGTGCATCCAGTTTTTCCCGTAACCCTCTCAACTTTTTAGCACAGGGTATGTGGGTGAAATTATGAAACCATGCCAAGTTTCAACCTTTTCAGAGTTCATTTGTAGTGCTTGTCAAATTCAGTGCCATTTAGCTCAAAATAAATCATGAAATGAATGAAAATAGCAAATGAAGTCAGAAAAGGGTTGAAAATTGATGATGTGGCTTCGAACGGTGCATATTGAATGCAGAAAAAGTCTGGAGTTAAAATATGTAAAAAAAATGAAATCCCTTTTGTAATAGATGAGTTTTCGTCCGAAACCCTATTACTTCGAAAGAGATTGTCCAGTTTGTACACGAAGTGCATCCAGTTTTTCCCGTAACCCTCTCAACTTTTTAGCACATGGTATGTGGGTGAAATTATGAAACCATGCCAAGTTTCAACCTTTTCAGAGTTCATTTGAAGTGCTTGTCAAATTCAGGGTCATTTAGCTCAAAATAAATCATGAAATGCATGAAAAATAGCAAATGAAGTCAGAAAAGGGTTGAAAACTAATGATGTGGCTTGGCGTGGTGCATATTGAATGCAGAAAAAGTCTGGAGTTAAAATATGTTAAAAAAATGAAATCCCTTATGTAATAGATGAGTTTTCGTCCGAAACCCTGTTACTTCGAAAGAGATTGTCCAGTTTGTACACGAAGTGCATCCAGTTTTTCCCGTAACCCTCTCAACTTTTTAACACATGGTATGTGGGTGAAATTATGAAACCATGCCAAGTTTCAACCTTTTCAGATTTCATTTGCAGTGCTTGTCAAATTCAGGCTCATTTAGCTCAAAATAAATCATGAAATGCTTGAAAAATAGCAAATGAAGTCAGAAAAGGATTGAAAATTGATGATGTGTCTTTGAATGTTGCATATTGAATACAGAAAAAGTCTGGAGTTAAAATATGTTAAAAAAAATGAAATCCCTTATGTAATAGATGAGTTTTCGTCCGAAACCCTCTTACTTCGAAAGAGATTGTCCAGTTTGTACACGAAGTGCATCCAGTTTTTCCCGTAACCCTCTCAACTTTTTAGCACAGGGTATGTGGGTGAAATTATGAAACCATGCCAAGTTTCAACCTTTTCAGAGTTCATTTGTAGTGCTTGTCAAATTTAGGGCCATTTAGCTCAAAATAAATCATGAAATGCATGAAAAATAGCAAATGAAGTCAGAAAAGGGTTGAAAACTAATGATGTGGCTTGGCGTGGTGCATATTGAATGCAGAAAAAGTCTAGAGTTAAAATATGTTAAAAAAATGAAATCCCTTATGTAATAGATGAGTTTTCGTCTGAAACCCTCTTACTTCGAAAGAGATTGTCCAGTTTGTACACGAAGTGCATCCAGTTTTTCCCGTAACCCTCTCAACTTTTTAGCACAGGGTATGTGGGTGAAATTATGAAACCATGCCAAGTTTCAACCTTTTCAGAGTTCATTTGTAGTGCTTGTCAAATTTAGGGCCATTTAGCTCAAAATAAATCATGAAATGCATGAAAAATAGCAAATGAAGTCAGAAAAGGGTTGAAAACTAATGATGTGGCTTGGCGTGGTGCATATTGAATGCAGAAAAAGTCTGGAGTTAAAATATGTTAAAAAAATGAAATCCCTTATGTAATAGATGAGTTTTCGTCTGAAACCCTCTTACTTCGAAAGAGATTGTCCAGTTTGTACACGAAGTGCATCCAGTTTTTCCCGTAACCCTCTCAACTTTTTAACACATGGTATGTGGGTGAAATTATGAAACCATGCCAAGTTTCAACCTTTTCAGAGTTCATTTGCAGTGCTTGTCAAATTCAGGGTCTTTTAGCTCAAAATAAATCATGAACTGCTTGAAAAATAGCAAATGAAGTCAGAAAAGGGTTGAAAATTGATGATGTGGCTTTGAATGGTGCATATTGAATTCAGAAAAAGTATGGAGTTAAAATATGTTAAAAATAATGAAATCCCTTTTGTAATAGATGAGTTTTCGTCCGAAACCCTGTTACTTCGAAAGAGATTGTCCAGTTTGTACACGAAGTGCATCCAGTTTTTCCCATAAACATCTCAACTTTTTAGCACATGGTATGTGGGTGAAATTATGCAACCATGCCAAGTTTCAACCTTTTCAGAGTTCATTTGCAGTGCTTGTCAAATTCAGGGTCATTTAGTTCAAAATAAATCATGAAATGCATGAAAAATAGCAAATGAAGTCAGAAAAGGGTTGAAAATTGATGATGTGGCTTTGAATGGTGCATATTGAATGCAGAAAAAGTCTGGAGTTTAAATATTTAAAAAAATGAAATGCCTTTTGTAATAGACGAGTTTTCGTCCGAAACCCTGTTACTTCGAAAGAGATTGTCCAGTTTGTACACGAAGTACATCCAGTTTTTCCCGTAACCATCTCAACTTTTTAGCACATGGTATGTGGGTGAAATTATGAAACCATGCCAAGTTTCAACCTTTTCAGAGTTCGTTTGCAGTGCTTGTCAAATTCAGGGTCATTTAGCTCAAAATAAATCATGAAATGCTTGAAAAATAGCAAATGAAGTCAGAAAAGGCTTGAAAATTGATGATGTGGCTTTGAATGGTGCATATTGAATTCAGAAAAAGTATGGATTTAAAATATGTTAAAAATAATGAAATCCCTGTTGTAATAGATGAGTTTTCGTCCGAAACCCTGTTACTTCGAAAGAGATTGTCCAGTTTGTACACGAAGTGCATCCAGTTTTTCCCGTAACCCTCTCAACTTTTTAGCACAGGGTATGTGGGTGAAATTATGAAACCATGCCAAGTTTCAACCTTTTCAGAGTTCATTTGTAGTGCTTGTCAAATTTAGGGCCATTTAGCTCAAAATAAATCATGAAATGCATGAAAAATAGCAAATGAAGTCAGAAAAGGGTTGAACATTGATGATGTGGCTTTGGATGGTGCATATTGTATGCAGAAAAAGTCTGGAGTTAAAATATGTAAAAAAAAATGAAATCCCTTTTGTAATAGATGAGTTTTCGTCCGAAACCCTGTAACTTCGAAAGAGATTGTCCAGTTTGTATACGAACTGCATCCAGTTTTTCCAGTAACCCTCTCAACCTTTTAGCACATGGTATGTGGGTGAAATTATGAAACCATGCCAAGTTTCAACCTTTTTAGAGTTCATTTGCAGTGCTTGTCATATTCAGGGTCATTTAGCTCAAAATAAATCATGAAATGCATGAAAAATAGCAAATGAAGTCAGAAAAGGGTTGAAAACTAATGATGTGGCTTGGCGTGGTGCATATTGAATGCAGAAAAAGTCTGGAGTTAAAATATGTTAAAAAAATGAAATCCCTTATGTAATAGATGAGTTTTCGTCTGAAACCCTCTTACTTCGAAAGAGATTGTCCAGTTTGTACACGAAGTGCATCCAAATTTTCCCGTAACCCTCTCAACTTTTTAACACATGGTATGTGGGTGAAATTATGAAACCATGCCAAGTTTCAACCTTTTCAGAGTTCATTTGCAGTGCTTGTCAAATTCAGGGTCTTTTAGCTCAAAATAAATCATGAACTGCTTGAAAAATAGCAAATGAAGTCAGAAAAGGGTTGAAAATTGATGATGTGGCTTTGAATGGTGCATATTGAATTCAGAAAAAGTATGGAGTTAAAATATGTTAAAAAAATGAAATCCCTTATGTAATAGACTAGCTTTCGTCTGAAACCCTGTTACTTCGAAAGAGATTGTCCAGTTTGTACACGAAGTGCATCCAGTTTTTCCCGTAACCCTCTCAACTTTTTAGCACAGGGTATGTGGGTGAAATTATGAAACCATGCCAAGTTTCAACCTTTTCAGAGTTCATTTGTAGTGCTTGTCAAATTTAGGGCCATTTAGCTCAAAATAAATCATGAAATGCATGAAAAATAGCAAATGAAGTCAGAAAAGGGTTGAACATTGATGATGTGGCTTTGGATGGTGCATATTGTATGCAGAAAAAGTCTGGAGTTAAAATATGTAAAAAAAAATGAAATCCCTTTTGTAATAGATGAGTTTTCGTCCGAAACCCTGTAACTTCGAAAGAGATTGTCCAGTTTGTACACGAAGTGCATCCAGTTTTTCCAGTAACCCTCTCAACCTTTTAGCACATGGTATGTGGGTGAAATTATGAAACCATGCCAAGTTTCAACCTTTTTAGAGTTCATTTGCAGTGCTTGTCATATTCAGGGTCATTTAGCTCAAAATAAATCATGAAATGCATGAAAAATAGCAAATGAAGTCAGAAAAGGGTTGAAAACTAATGATGTGGCTTGGCGTGGTGCATATTGAATGCAGAAAAAGTCTGGAGTTAAAATATGTTAAAAAAATGAAATCCCTTATGTAATAGATGAGTTTTCGTCTGAAACCCTCTTACTTCGAAAGAGATTGTCCAGTTTGTACACGAAGTGCATCCAGTTTTTCCCGTAACCCTCTCAACTTTTTAACACATGGTATGTGGGTGAAATTATGAAACCATGCCAAGTTTCAACCTTTTCAGAGTTCATTTGCAGTGCTTGTCAAATTCAGGGTCTTTTAGCTCAAAATAAATCATGAACTGCTTGAAAAATAGCAAATGAAGTCAAAAAAGGGTTGAAAATTGATGATGTGGCTTTGAATGGTGCATATTGAATTCAGAAAAAGTATGGAGTTAAAATATGTTAAAAATAATGAAATCCCTTTTGTAATAGATGAGTTTTCGTCCGAAACCCTGTTACTTCGAAAGAGATTGTCCAGTTTGTACACGAAGTGCATCCAGTTTTTCCCGTAACCCTCTCAACTTTTTAGCACAGGGTATGTGGGTGAAATTATGAAACCATGCCAAGTTTCAACCTTTTCAGAGTTCATTTGTAGTGCTTGTCAAATTTAGGGCCATTTAGCTCAAAATAAATCATGAAATGCATGAAAAATAGCAAATGAAGTCAGAAAAGGGTTGAACATTGATGATGTGGCTTTGGATGGTGCATATTGTATGCAGAAAAAGTCTGGAGTTAAAATATGTAAAAAAAAATGAAATGACTTTTGTAATAGATGAGTTTTCGTCCGAAACCCTGTAACTTCGAAAGAGATTGTCCAGTTTGTACACGAAGTGCATCCAGTTTTTCCAGTAACCCTCTCAACCTTTTAGCACATGGTATGTGGGTGAAATTATGAAACCATGCCAAGTTTCAACCTTTTTAGAGTTCATTTGCAGTGCTTGTCATATTCAGGGTCATTTAGCTCAAAATAAATCATGAAATGCATGAAAAATAGCAAATGAAGTCAGAAAAGGGTTGAAAACTAATGATGTGGCTTGGCGTGGTGCATATTGAATGCAGAAAAAGTCTGGAGTTAAAATATGTTAAAAAAATGAAATCCCTTATGTAATAGATGAGTTTTCGTCTGAAACCCTCTTACTTCGAAAGAGATTGTCCAGTTTGTACACGAAGTGCATCCGAATTTTCCCGTAACCCTCTCAACTTTTTAACACATGGTATGTGGGTGAAATTATGAAACCATGCCAAGTTTCAACCTTTTCAGAGTTCATTTGCAGTGCTTGTCAAATTCAGGGTCTTTTAGCTCAAAATAAATCATGAACTGCTTGAAAAATAGCAAATGAAGTCAGAAAAGGGTTGAAAATTGATGATGTGGCTTTGAATGGTGCATATTGAATTCAGAAAAAGTATGGAGTTAAAATATGTTAAAAAAATGAAATCCCTTATGTAATAGACTAGCTTTCGTCTGAAACCCTGTTACTTCGAAAGAGATTGTCCAGTTTGTACACGAAGTGCATCCAGTTTTTCCCGTAACCCTCTCAACTTTTTAGCACAGGGTATGTGGGTGAAATTATGAAACCATGCCAAGTTTCAACCTTTTCAGAGTTCATTTGTAGTGCTTGTCAAATTTAGGGCCATTTAGCTCAAAATAAATCATGAAATGCATGAAAAATAGCAAATGAAGTCAGAAAAGGGTTGAACATTGATGATGTGGCTTTGGATGGTGCATATTGTATGCAGAAAAAGTCTGGAGTTAAAATATGTAAAAAAAAATGAAATCCCTTTTGTAATAGATGAGTTTTCGTCCGAAACCCTGTAACTTCGAAAGAGATTGTCCAGTTTGTACACGAAGTGCATCCAGTTTTTCCAGTAACCCTCTCAACCTTTTAGCACATGGTATGTGGGTGAAATTATGAAACCATGCCAAGTTTCAACCTTTTTAGAGTTCATTTGCAGTGCTTGTCATATTCAGGGTCATTTAGCTCAAAATAAATCATGAAATGCATGAAAAATAGCAAATGAAGTCAGAAAAGGGTTGAAAACTAATGATGTGGCTTGGCGTGGTGCATATTGAATGCAGAAAAAGTCTGGAGTTAAAATATGTTAAAAAAATGAAATCCCTTATGTAATAGATGAGTTTTCGTCTGAAACCCTCTTACTTCGAAAGAGATTGTCCAGTTTGTACACGAAGTGCATCCAGTTTTTCCCGTAACCCTCTCAACTTTTTAACACATGGTATGTGGGTGAAATTATGAAACCATGCCAAGTTTCAACCTTTTCAGAGTTCATTTGCAGTGCTTGTCAAATTCAGGGTCTTTTAGCTCAAAATAAATCATGAACTGCTTGAAAAATAGCAAATGAAGTCAGAAAAGGGTTGAAAATTGATGATGTGGCTTTGAATGGTGCATATTGAATTCAGAAAAAGTATGGAGTTAAAATATGTTAAAAATAATGAAATCCCTTTTGTAATAGATGAGTTTTCGTCCGAAACCCTGTTACTTCGAAAGAGATTGTCCAGTTTGTACACGAAGTGCATCCAGTTTTTCCCATAAACATCTCAACTTTTTAGCACATGGTATGTGGGTGAAATTATGAAACCATGCCAAGTTTCAACCTTTTCAGAGTTCATTTGCAGTGCTTGTCAAATTCAGGGTCATTTAGTTCAAAATAAATCATGAAATGCATGAAAAATAGCAAATGAAGTCAGAAAAGGGTTGAAAATTGATGATGTGGCTTTGAATGGTGCATATTGAATGCAGAAAAAGTCTGGAGTTAAAATATTTAAAAAAATGAAATGCCTTTTGTAATAGACGAGTTTTCGTCCGAAACCCTGTTACTTCGAAAGAGATTGTCCAGTTTGTACACGAAGTACATCCAGTTTTTCCCGTAACCATCTCAACTTTTTAGCACATGGTATGTGGGTGAAATTATGAAACCATGCCAAGTTTCAACCTTTTCAGAGTTCGTTTGCAGTGCTTGTCAAATTCAGGGTCATTTAGCTCAAAATAAATCATGAAATGCATGAAAAATAGCAAATTAAGTCAGAAAAGGGTTGAAAACTGATGATGTGGCTTGGCGTGGTGCATATTGAATGCAGAAAAAGTCTGGAGTTAAAATATGTTAAAAAAATGAAATCCCTTATGTAATAGACTAGCTTTCGTCTGAAACCCTGTTACTTAGAAAGAGATTGTCCAGTTTGTACACGAAGTGCATCCAGTTTTTCCCGTAACAATCTCAACTTTTTAGCACATGGTATGTGGGTGAAATTATGAAACCATGCCAAGTTTCAACCTTTTCAGAGTTCATTTGCAGTGCTTGTCAAATTTAGGGTCATTTAGCTCAAAATAAATCATGAAATGCATGAAAAATAGCAAATGAAGTCAGAAAAGGGTTGAAAACTAATGATGTGGCTTGGCGTGGTGCATATTGAATGCAGAAAAAGTTTAGAGTTAAAATATGTTAAAAAAATGAAATCCCTTATGTAATAGATGAGTTTTCGTCCGAAACCCTGTTACTTCGAAAGAGATTGTCCAGTTTGTACACGAAGTGCATCCAGTTTTTCGCGTAACCCTCTCAACTTTTTAACACATGGTATGTGGGTGAAATTATGAAACCATGCCAAGTTTCAACCTTTTCAGAGTTCATTTGCACTGCTTGTCAAATTCAGGGTCATTTAGCTCAAAATAAATCATGAAATGCTTGAAAAATAGCAAATGAAGTCAGAAAAGGGTTGAAAATTGATGATGTGGCTTTGAATGGTGCATATTGAATGCAGACAAAGTCTGGACTTAAAATATGTTAAAAAAATGAAATCCCTTATGTAATAGATGAGTTTTCGTCCGAAACCCTCTTACTTCGAAAGAGATTGTCCAGTTTGTACACGAAGTGCATTCAGTTTTTCCCGTAACCCTCTCAACTTTTTAGCACAGGGTATGTGGGTGAAATTATGAAACCATGCCAAGTTTCAACCTTTTCAGAGTTCATTTGTAGTGCTTGTCAAATTCAGGGCCATTTAGCTCAAAATAAATCATGAAATGCATGAAAAATAGCAAATGAAGTCAGAAAAGGGTTGAAAATTGATGATGTGGCCTTGAATGGTGCATATTGTATGCAGAAAAAGTCTGGAGTTAAAATATGTAAAAAAAAATGAAATCCCTTTTGTAATAGATGAGTTTTCGTCCGAAACCCTGTAACTTCGAAAGAGATTGTCCAGTTTGTACACGAAGTGCATCCAGTTTTTCCAGTAACCCTCTCAACTTTTTAGCACATGGTATGTGGGTGAAATTATGAAACCATGCCAAGTTTCAACCTTTTCAGAGTTCATTTGCAGTGCTTGTCATATTCAGGGTCATTTAGCTCAAAATAAATCATGAAATGCATGAAAAATAGCAAATGAAGTCAGAAAAGGGTTGAAAACTAATGATGTGGCTTGGCGTGGTGCATATTGAATGCAGAAAAAGTCTGGAGTTAAAATATGTTAAAAAAATGAAATCCCTTATGTAATAGATGAGTTTTCGTCTGAAACCCTGTTACTTCGAAAGAGATTGTCCAGTTTGTACACGAAGTGCATCCAGTTTTTCCCGTAACCCTCTCAACTTTTTAACACATGGTATGTGGGTGAAATTATGAAACCATGCCAAGTTTCAACCTTTTCAGAGTTCATTTGCAGTGCTTGTCAAATTCAGGGTCTTTTAGCTCAAAATAAATCATGAACTGCTTGAAAAATAGCAAATGAAGTCAGAAAAGGGTTGAAAATTGATGATGTGGCTTTGAATGGTGCATATTGAATTCAGAAAAAGTATGGAGTTAAAATATGTTAAAAATAATGAAATCCCTTTTGTAATAGATGAGTTTTCGTCCGAAACCCTGTTACTTCGAAAGAGATTGTCCAGTTTGTACACGAAGTGCATCCTGTTTTTCCCGTAAACATCTCAACTTTTTAGCACATGGTATGTGGGTGAAATTATGAAACCATGCCAAGTTTCAACCTTTTCAGAGTTCATTTGCAGTCCTTGTCAAATTCAGGGTCATTTAGTTCAAAATAAATCATGAAATGCATGAAAAATAGCAAATGAAGTCAGAAAAGGGTTGAAAATTGATGATGTGGCTTTGAATGGTGCATATTGAATGCAGAAAAAGTCTGGAGTTAAAATATTTAAAAAAATGAAATGCCTTTTGTAATAGACGAGTTTTCGTCCGAAACCCTGTTACTTCGAAAGAGATTGTCCAGTTTGTACACGAAGTACATCCAGTTTTTCCCGTAACCATCTCAACTTTTTAGCACATGGTATGTGGGTGAAATTATGAAACCATGCCAAGTTTCAACCTTTTCAGAGTTCGTTTGCAGTGCTTGTCAAATTCAGGGTCATTTAGCTCAAAATAAATCATGAAATGCATGAAAAATAGCAAATTAAGTCAGAAAAGGGTTGAAAACTGATGATGTGGCTTGGCGTGGTGCATATTGAATGCAGAAAAAGTCTGGAGTTAAAATATGTTAAAAAAATGAAATCCCTTATGTAATAGACTAGCTTTCGTCTGAAACCCTGTTACTTCGAAAGAGATTGTCCAGTTTGTACACGAAGTGCATCCAGTTTTTCGCGTAACCCTCTCAACTTTTTAACACGTGGTATGTGGGTGAAATTATGAAACCATGCCAAGTTTCAATCTTTTCAGAGTTCATTTGCAGTGCTTGTCAAATTCAGGGTCATTTAGCTCAAAATAAATCATGAAATGCTTGAAAAATAGCAAATGAAGTCAGAAAAGGGTTGAAAATTGATGATGTGGCTTTGAATGGTGCATATTGAATGCAGACAAAGTCTGGAGTTAAAATATGTTAAAAAAATGAAATCCCTTATGTAATAGATGAGTTTTCGTCCGAAACCCTCTTACTTCGAAAGAGATTGTCCAGTTTGTTCACGAAGTGCATCCAGTTTTTCCTGTAACCCTCTCAACTTTTTAGCACAGGGTATGTGGGTGAAATTATGAAACCATGCCAAGTTTCAACCTTTTCAGAGTTCATTTGTAGTGCTTGTCAAATTCAGGGCCATTTAGCTCAAAATAAATCATGAAATGCATGAAAAATAGCAAATGAAGTCAGAAAAGGGTTGAAAATTGATGATGTGGCTTTGAATGGTGCATATTGTATGCAGAAAAAGTCTGGAGTTAAAATATGTAAAAAAAATGAAATCCCTTTTGTAATAGATGAGTTTTCGTCCGAAACCCTGTAACTTCGAAAGAGATTGTCCAGTTTGTACACGAAGTGCATCCAGTTTTTCCAGTAACCCTCTCAACTTTTTAGCACATGGTATGTGGGTGAAATTATGAAACCATGCCAAGTTTCAACCTTTTCCGAGTTCATTTGCAGTGCTTGTCATATTCAGGGTCATTTAGCTCAAAATAAATCATGAAATGCATGAAAAATAGCAAATGAAGTCAGAAAAGGGTTGAAAACTAATGATGTGGCTTGGCGTGGTGCATATTGAATGCAGAAAAAGTCTGGAGTTAAAATATGTTAAATAAATGAAATCCCTTATGTAATAGATGAGTTTTCGTCTGAAACCCTGTTACTTCGAAAGAGATTGTCCAGTTTGTACACGAAGTGCATCCAGTTTTTCCCGTAACCCTCTCAACTTTTTAACACATGGTATGTGGGTGAAATTATGAAACCATGCCAAGTTTCAACCTTTTCAGAGTTCATTTGCAGTGCTTGTCAAATTCAGGGTCTTTTAGCTCAAAATAAATCATGAACTGCTTGAAAAATAGCAAATGAAGTCAGAAAAGGGTTGAAAATTGATGATGTGGCTTTGAATGGTGCATATTGAATTCAGAAAAAGTATGGAGTTAAAATATGTTAAAAATAATGAAATCCCTTTTGTAATAGATGAGTTTTCGTCCGAAACCCTGTTACTTCGAAAGAGATTGTCCAGTTTGTACACGAAGTGCATCCTGTTTTTCCCGTAAACATCTCAACTTTTTAGCACATGGTATGTGGGTGAAATTATGAAACCATGCCAAGTTTCAACCTTTTCAGAGTTCATTTGCAGTCCTTGTCAAATTCAGGGTCATTTAGTTCAAAATAAATCATGAAATGCATGAAAAATAGCAAATGAAGTCAGAAAAGGGTTGAAAATTGATGATGTGGCTTTGAATGGTGCATATTGAATGCAGAAAAAGTCTGGAGTTAAAATATTTAAAAAAATGAAATGCCTTTTGTAATAGACGAGTTTTCGTCCGAAACCCTGTTACTTCGAAAGAGATTGTCCAGTTTGTACACGAAGTACATCCAGTTTTTCCCGTAACCATCTCAACTTTTTAGCACATGGTATGTGGGTGAAATTATGAAACCATGCCAAGTTTCAACCTTTTCAGAGTTCGTTTGCAGTGCTTGTCAAATTCAGGGTCATTTAGCTCAAAATAAATCATGAAATGCATGAAAAATAGCAAATTAAGTCAGAAAAGGGTTGAAAACTGATGATGTGGCTTGGCGTGGTGCATATTGAATGCAGAAAAAGTCTGGAGTTAAAATATGTTAAAAAAATGAAATCCCTTATGTAATAGACTAGCTTTCGTCTGAAACCCTGTTACTTCGAAAGAGATTGTCCAGTTTGTACACGAAGTGCATCCAGTTTTTCCCGTAACAATCTCAACTTTTTAGCACATGGTATGTGGGTGAAATTATGAAACCATGCCAAGTTTCAACCTTTTCAGAGTTCATTTGCAGTGCTTGTCAAATTTAGGGTCATTTAGCTCAAAATAAATCATGAAATGCATGAAAAATAGCAAATGAAGTCAGAAAAGGGTTGAAAACTAATGATGTGGCTTGGCGTGGTGCATATTGAATGCAGAAAAAGTCTAGAGTTAAAATATGTTAAAAAAATGAAATCCCTTATGTAATAGATGAGTTTTCGTCCGAAACCCTGTTACTTCGAAAGAGATTGTCCAGTTTGTACACGAAGTGCATCCAGTTTTTCGCGTAACCCTCTCAACTTTTTAACACGTGGTATGTGGGTGAAATTATGAAACCATGCCAAGTTTCAACCTTTTCAGAGTTCATTTGCAGTGCTTGTCAAATTCAGGGTCATTTAGCTCAAAATAAATCATGAAATGCTTGAAAAATAGCAAATGAAGTCAGAAAAGGGTTGAAAATTGATGATGTGGCTTTGAATGGTGCATATTGAATGCAGACAAAGTCTGGAGTTAAAATATGTTAAAAAAATGAAATCCCTTATGTAATAGATGAGTTTTCGTCCGAAACCCTCTTACTTCGAAAGAGATTGTCCAGTTTGTTCACGAAGTGCATCCAGTTTTTCCTGTAACCCTCTCAACTTTTTAGCACAGGGTATGTGGGTGAAATTATGAAACCATGCCAAGTTTCAACCTTTTCAGAGTTCAATTGTAGTGCTTGTCAAATTCAGGGCCATTTAGCTCAAAATAAATCATGAAATGCATGAAAAATAGCAAATGAAGTCAGAAAAGGGTTGAAAATTGATGATGTGGCTTTGAATGGTGCATATTGTATGCAGAAAAAGTCTGGAGTTAAAATATGTAAAAAAAATGAAATCCCTTTTGTAATAGATGAGTTTTCGTCCGAAACCCGGTAACTTCGAAAGAGATTGTCCAGTTTGTACACGAAGTGCATCCAGTTTTTCCAGTAACCCTCTCAACTTTTTAGCACATGGTATGTGGGTGAAATTATGAAACCATGCCAAGTTTCAACCTTTTCCGAGTTCATTTGCAGTGCTTGTCAAATTCAGGGTCATTTAGCTCAAAATAAATCATGAAATGCATGAAAAATAGCAAATGAAGTCAGAAAAGGGTTGAAAACTAATGATGTGGCTTGGCGTGGTGCATATTGAATGCAGAAAAAGTCGGGAGTTAAAATATGTTCAAAAAATGAAATCCCTTATGTAATAGATGAGTTTTCGTCCGAAACCCTGTTACTTCGAAAGAGATTGTCCAGTTTGTACACGAAGTGCATCCAGTTTTTCCCGTAAACCTCTCAACTTTTTAGCACACGGTATGTATGTGAAATTATGAAACCATGCCAAGTTTCAACCTTTTCAGAGTTCATTTGCAGTGCTTGTCAAATTCAGGGTCATTTAGCTCAAAATAAATCATGAAATGCATGAAAAATAGCAAATGAAGTCAGAAAAGGGTTGAAAACTGATGATGTGGCTTGGCGTGGTGCATATTGAATGCAGAAAAATTCTGGAGTTAAAATATGTTAAAAAAATGAAATCCCTTATGTAATAGACGAGTTTTCGTCCGAAACCCTGTTACTTCGAAAGAGATTGTCCAGTTTGTACACGAAGTGCATCCAGTTTTTCCCGTAACAATCTCAACTTTTTAGCACATGGTATGTGGGTGAAATTATGAAACCATGCCAAGTTTCAACCTTTTCAGAGTTCATTTGCAGTGCTTGTCAAATTTAGGGTCATTTAGCTCAAAATAAATCATGAAATGCATGAAAAATAGCAAATGAAGTCAGAAAAGGGTTGAAAATTGATGATGTGGCTTTGAATGGTGCATATTGTATGCAGAAAAAGTCTGGAGTTAAAATATGTAAAAAAAATGAAATCCCTTTTGTAATAGATGAGTTTTCGTCCGAAACCCTGTAACTTCGAAAGAGATTGTGTAGTTTGTACACGAAGTGCATCCAGTTTTTCCAGTAACCCTCTCAACTTTTTAGCACATGGTATGTGGGTGAAATTATGAAACCATGCCAAGTTTCAACCGTTTCCGAGTTCATTTGCAGTGCTTGTCAAATTCAGGGTCATTTAGCTCAAAATAAATCATGAAATGCATGAAAAATAGCAAATGAAGTCAGAAAAGGGTTGAAAACTAATGATGTGGCTTGGCGTGGTGCATATTGAATGCAGAAAAAGTCTGGAGTTAAAATATGTTAAAAAAATGAAATCCCTTATGTAATAGATGAGTTTTCGTCCGAAACCCTGTTACTTCGAAAGAGATTGTCCAGTTTGTACACGAAGTGCATTCAGTTTTTCCCGTAAACCTCTCAACTTTTTAGCACATGGTATGTATGTGAAATTATAAAACCATGCCAAGTTTCAACCTTTTCTGAGTTCTTTTGCAGTGCTTGTCAAATTCAGGGTCATTTAGCTCAAAATAAATCATGAAATGCATGAAAAATAGCAAATGAAGTCAGAAAAGGGTTGAAAACTGATGATGTGGCTTGGCGTGGTGCATATTGAATGCAGAAAAATTCTGGAGTTAAAATATGTTAAAAAAATGAAATCCCTTATGTAATAGACGAGTTTTCGTCCGAAACCCTGTTACTTCGAAAGAGATTGTCCAGTTTGTACACGAAGTGCATCCAGTTTTTCCCGTAACAATCTCAACTTTTTAGCACATGGTCTGGGGGTGAAATTATGAAACCATGCCAAGTTTCAACCTTTTCAGAGTTCATTTGCAGTGCTTGTCATATTCAGGGTCATTTAGCTCAAAATAAATCATGAAATGCATGAAAAATAGCAAATGAAGTCAGAAAAGGGTTGAAAACTAATGATGTGGCTTGGCGTGGTGCATATTGAATGCAGAAAAAGTCTGGAGTTAAAATATGTTAAAAAAATGAAATCCCTTATGTAATAGATGAGTTTTCGTCTGAAACCCTGTTACTTCGAAAGAGATTGTCCAGTTTGTACACGAAGTGCATCCAGTTTTTCCCATAACCCTCTCAACTTTTTAACACATTGTATGTGGGTGAAATTATGAAACCATGCCAAGTTTCAACCTTTTCAGAGTTCATTTGCAGTGCTTGTCAAATTCAGGGTCTTTTAGCTCAAAATAAATCATGAAATGCTTGAAAAATAGCAAATGAAGTCAGAAAAGGGTTGAAAATTGATGATGTGGCTTTGAATGGTGCATATTGAATTCAGAAAAAGTATGGAGTTAAAATATGTTAAAAATAATGAAATCCCTTTTGTAATAGATTAGTTTTCGTCCGAAACCCTGTTACTTCGAAAGAGATTGTCCAGTTTGTACACGAAGTGCATCCAGTTTTTCCCGTAAACATCTCAACTTTTTAGCACATGGTATGTGGGTGAAATTATGAAACCATGCCAAGTTTCAACCTTTTCAGAGTTCATTTGCAGTGCTTGTCAAATTCAGGGTCATTTAGTTCAAAATAAATCATGAAATGCATGAAAAATAGCAAATGAAGTCAGAAAAGGGTTGAAAATTGATGATGTGGATTTGAATGGTGCATATTGAATGCAGAAAAAGTCTGGAGTTAAAATATTTAAAAAAATGAAATGCCTTTTGTAATAGACGAGTTTTCGTCCGAAACCCTCTTACTTCGAAAGAGATTGTCCAGTTTGTACATGAAGTACATCCAGTTTTTCCCGTAACCATCTCAACTTTTTAGCACATGGTATGTGGGTGAAATTATGAAACCATGCCAAGTTTCAACCTTTTCAGAGTTCATTTGCAGTGCTTGTCAAATTCAGGGTCATTTAGCTCAAAATAAATCATGAAATGCATGAAAAATAGCAAATGAAGTCAGAAAAGGGTTGAAAACTGATGATGTGGCTTGGCGTGGTGCATATTGAATGCAGAAAAAGTCTGGAGTTAAAATATGTTAAAAAAATGAAATCCCTTATGTAATAGACTACCTTTCGTCTGAAACCCTGTTACTTCGAAAGAGATTGTCTAGTTTGTACACGAAGTGCATCCAGTTTTTCCCGTAACAATCTCAACTTTTTAGCACATGGTATGTGGGTGAAATTATGAAACCATGCCAAGTTTCAACCTTTTCAGAGTTCATTTGCAGTGCTTGTCAAATTCAGGGTCATTTAGCTCAAAATAAATCATGAAATGCATGAAAAATAGCAAATGAAGTCAGAAAAGGGTTGAAAACTAATGATGTGGCTTGGCGTTGTGCATATTGAATGCAGAAAAAGTCTGTAGTTAAAATATGTTAAAAAAATGAAATCCCTTATGTAATAGATGAGTTTTCGTCCGAAACCCTGTTACTTCGAAAGAGATTGTCCAGTTTGTACACGAAGTGCATCCAGTTTTTCCCGTAACCCTCTCAACTTTTTAACACATGGTCTGTGGGTGAAATTATGAAACCATGCCAAGTTTCAAAATTTTCAGATTTCATTTGCAGTGCTTGTCAAATTCAGGGTCATTTAGCTCAAAATAAATCATGAAATGCTTGAAAAATAGCAAATGAAGTCAGAAAAGGGTTGAAAATTGATGATGTGTCTTTGAATGTTGCATATTGAATACAGAAAAAATCTGGAGTTAAAATATGTTAAGACAAATGAAATCCCTTATGTAATAGATGAGTTTTTGTCCGAAACCATGTTACATCGAAAGAGATTGTCCAGTTTGTACACGAAGTGCATCCAGTTTTTCC
Organism: Elymus sibiricus; assembly: GCA_039707655.1. Lineage (NCBI taxonomy): Eukaryota > Viridiplantae > Streptophyta > Magnoliopsida > Poales > Poaceae > Elymus > Elymus sibiricus. The sequence goes on from CM077667.1 coordinate 54,519,722, forward strand.
CGTAACCCTCTCAACTTTTTAGCACAGGGTATGTGGGTGAAATTATGAAACCATGCCAAGTTTCAACCTTTTCAGAGTTCATTTGTAGTGCTTGTCAAATTCAGTGCCATTTAGCTCAAAATAAATCATGAAATGAATGAAAATAGCAAATGAAGTCAGAAAAGGGTTGAAAATTGATGATGTGGCTTCGAACGGTGCATATTGAATGCAGAAAAAGTCTGGAGTTAAAATATGTAAAAAAAATGAAATCCCTTTTGTAATAGATGAGTTTTCGTCCGAAACCCTATTACTTCGAAAGAGATTGTCCAGTTTGTACACGAAGTGCATCCAGTTTTTCCCGTAACCCTCTCAACTTTTTAGCACATGGTATGTGGGTGAAATTATGAAACCATGCCAAGTTTCAACCTTTTCAGAGTTCATTTGAAGTGCTTGTCAAATTCAGGGTCATTTAGCTCAAAATAAATCATGAAATGCATGAAAAATAGCAAATGAAGTCAGAAAAGGGTTGAAAACTAATGATGTGGCTTGGCGTGGTGCATATTGAATGCAGAAAAAGTCTGGAGTTAAAATATGTTAAAAAAATGAAATCCCTTATGTAATAGATGAGTTTTCGTCCGAAACCCTGTTACTTCGAAAGAGATTGTCCAGTTTGTACACGAAGTGCATCCAGTTTTTCCCGTAACCCTCTCAACTTTTTAACACATGGTATGTGGGTGAAATTATGAAACCATGCCAAGTTTCAACCTTTTCAGATTTCATTTGCAGTGCTTGTCAAATTCAGGCTCATTTAGCTCAAAATAAATCATGAAATGCTTGAAAAATAGCAAATGAAGTCAGAAAAGGATTGAAAATTGATGATGTGTCTTTGAATGTTGCATATTGAATACAGAAAAAGTCTGGAGTTAAAATATGTTAAAAAAAATGAAATCCCTTATGTAATAGATGAGTTTTCGTCCGAAACCCTGTTACATCGAAAGAGATTGTCCAGTTTGTACACGAAGTGCATCCAGTTTTTCCCGTAACCCTCTCAACTTTTTAGCACAGGGTATGTGGGTGAAATTATGAAACCATGCCAAGTTTCAACCTTTTCAGAGTTCATTTGTAGTGCTTGTCAAATTCAGTGCCATTTAGCTCAAAATAAATCATGAAATGAATGAAAATAGCAAATGAAGTCAGAAAAGGGTTGAAAATTGATGATGTGGCTTCGAACGGTGCATATTGAATGCAGAAAAAGTCTGGAGTTAAAATATGTAAAAAAAATGAAATCCCTTTTGTAATAGATGAGTTTTCGTCCGAAACCCTATTACTTCGAAAGAGATTGTCCAGTTTGTACACGAAGTGCATCCAGTTTTTCCCGTAACCCTCTCAACTTTTTAGCACATGGTATGTGGGTGAAATTATGAAACCATGCCAAGTTTCAACCTTTTCAGAGTTCATTCGAAGTGCTTGTCAAATTCAGGGTCATTTAGCTCAAAATAAATCATGAAATGCATGAAAAATAGCAAATGAAGTCAGAAAAGGGTTGAAAACTAATGATGTGGCTTGGCGTGGTGCATATTGAATGCTGAAAAAGTCTGGAGTTAAAATATGTTAAAAAAATGAAATCCCTTATGTAATAGATGAGTTTTCGTCCGAAACCCTGTTACTTCGAAAGAGATTGTCCAGTTTGTACACGAAGTGCATCCAGTTTTTCCCGTAACCCTCTCAACTTTTTAACACATGGTATGTGGGTGAAATTATTAAACCATGCCAAGTTTCAACCTTTTCAGATTTCATTTGCAGTGCTTGTCAAATTCAGGCTCATTTAGCTCAAAATAAATCATGAAATGCTTGAAAAATAGCAAATGAAGTCAGAAAAGGATTGAAAATTGATGATGTGTCTTTGAATGTTGCATATTGAATACAGAAAAAGTCTGGAGTTAAAATATGTTAAAAAAAATGAAATCCCTTATGTAATAGATGAGTTTTCGTCCGAAACCCTGTTACATCGAAAGAGATTGTCCAGTTTGTACACGAAGTGCATCCAGTTTTTCCCGTAACCCTCTCAACTTTTTAGCACAGGGTATGTGGGTGAAATTATGAAACCATGCCAAGTTTCAACCTTTTCAGAGTTCATTTGTAGTGCTTGTCAAATTCAGTGCCATTTAGCTCAAAATAAATCATGAAATGAATGAAAAATAGCAAATGAAGTCAGAAAAGGGTTGAAAATTGATGATGTGGCTTTGAATGGTGCATATTGAGTGCAGAAAAAGTCTGGAGTTAAAATATGTAAAAAAAATGAAATCCCTTTTGTAATAGATGAGTTTTCGTCCGAAACCCCGTTACTTCGAAAGAGATTGTCCAGTTTGTACACGAAGTGCATCCAGTTTTTCCCGTAACCCGCTCAACTTTTTAGCACATGGTATGTGGGTGAAATTATGAAACCATGCCAAGTTTCAACCTTTTCAGAGTTCATTTGTAGTGCTTGTCAAATTCAGGGTCATTTAGCTCAAAATAAATCATGAAATGCATGAAAAATAGCAAATTAAGTCAGAAATGGGTTGAAAATTGATGGTGTGGCTTTGAATGGTGTATATTGAATGCAGAAAAAGTCTGTAGTTAAAATATGTAAAAAAAAATGAAATCCCTTTGGTAATAGATGAGTTTCCGTCCGAAACCCTGTTAATTCGAAAGAGATTGTCCAGTTTGTACACGAATTGCCTCCAGTTTTTCCCGTAACCCTCTCAACTTTTTAACACATGGTATGTGGGTGAAATTATGAAACCATGCCAAGTTTCAACCTTTTCAAAGTTCATTTGTAGTGCTTGTCAAATTCAGGGCCATTTAGCTCAAAATAAATCATGAAATGCATGAAAAATAGCAAATGAAGCCAGAAAAGGGTTGAAAATTGATGATGTGGCTTGGCGTGGTGCATATTGTACGCAGAAAAAGTCTGGAGTTAAAATATGTAAAAAAAATGAAATCCCTTTTGTAATAGATGAGTTTTCGTCCGAAACCCTGTTACTTCGAAAGAGATTGTCCAGTTTGTACACGAAGTGCATCCAGTTTTTCCCGTAACCCTCTCAAATATTTAGCACATGCGATGTGGTTGAAATTATGAAACCATGCCAAGTTTCAACCTTTTCCGAGTTCATTTGCAGTGCTTGTCAAATTCAGGGTCATTTAGCTCAAAATAAATCATGAAATGCATGAAAAATAGCACATGAAGTCAGAAAAGGGTTGAAAACTGATGATGTGGCTTGGCGTGGTGCATATTGAATGCAGAAAAAGTCTGGAGTTAAAATATGTTAAAAAAATGAAATCCCTTATGTAATAGATGAGTTTTCGTCCGAAACCCTGTTTCTTCGAAAGAGATTGTTCAGTTTGTACACGAAGAGCATCCAGTTTTTCCCGTACACCTCTCAACTTTTTAGCACATGGTATGTATGTGAAATTATGAAACCATGCCAAGTTTCAACCTTTTCAGAGTTCATTTGCAGTGCTTGTCAAATTCAGGGTCATTTAGCTCAAAATAAATCATGAAATTCATGAAAAATAGCAAATGAAGTCAAAAAAGGGTTGAAAACTAATGATGTGGCTTGGCGTGGTGCATATTGAATGCAGAAAAAGTTTGGAGTTAAAATATGTTAAAAAATGAAATCCCTTATGTAATAGATGAGTTTTCGTCTGAAACCCTGTTACTTCGAAAGAGATTGTCCAGTTTGTACACGAAGTGCATCCAGTTTTTCCCATAACCCTCTCAACTTTTTAACACATTGTATGTGGGTGAAATTATGAAACCATGCCAAGTTTCAACCTTTTCAGAGTTCATTTGCAGTGCTTGTCAAATTCAGGGTCTTTTAGCTCAAAATAAATCATCAAATTCTTGAAAAATAGCAAATGAAGTCAGAAAAGGGTTGAAAATTGATGATGTGGCTTTGAATGGTGCATATTGAATTCAGAAAAAGTATGGAGTTAAAATATGTTAAAAATAATGAAATCCCTTTTGTAATAGATTAGTTTTCGTCCGAAACCCTGTTACTTCGAAAGAGATTGTCCAGTTTGTACACGAAGTGCATCCAGTTTTTCCCGTAAACATCTCAACTTTTTAGCACATGGTATGTGGGTGAAATTATGAAACCATGCCAAGTTTCAACCTTTTCAGAGTTCATTTGCAGTGCTTGTCAAATTCAGGGTCATTTAGTTCAAAATAAATCATGAAATGCATGAAAAATAGCAAATGAAGTCAGAAAAGGGTTGAAAATTGATGATGTGGATTTGAATGGTGCATATTGAATGCAGAAAAAGTCTGGAGTTAAAATATTTAAAAAAATGAAATGCCTTTTGTAATAGACGAGTTTTCGTCCGAAACCCTCTTACTTCGAAAGAGATTGTCCAGTTTGTACATGAAGTACATCCAGTTTTTCCCGTAACCATCTCAACTTTTTAGCACATGGTATGTGGGTGAAATTTTGAAACCATGCCAAGTTTCAACCTTTTCAGAGTTCATTTGCAGTGCTTGTCAAATTCAGGGTCATTTAGCTCAAAATAAATCATGAAATGCATGAAAAATAGCAAATGAAGTCAGAAAAGGGTTGAAAACTGATGATGTGGCTTGGCGTGGTGCATATTGAATGCAGAAAAAGTCTGGAGTTAAAATATGTTAAAAAAATGAAATCCCTTATGTAATAGACTACCTTTCGTCTGAAACCCTGTTACTTCGAAAGAGATTGTCTAGTTTGTACACGAAGTGCATCCAGTTTTTCCCGTAACAATCTCAACTTTTTAGCACATGGTATGTGGGTGAAATTATGAAACCATGCCAAGTTTCAACCTTTTCAGAGTTCATTTGCAGTGCTTGTCAAATTCAGGGTCATTTAGCTCAAAATAAATCATGAAATGCATGAAAAATAGCAAATGAAGTCAGAAAAGGGTTGAAAACTAATGATGTGGCTTGGCGTTGTGCATATTGAATGCAGAAAAAGTCTGTAGTTAAAATATGTTAAAAAAATGAAATCCCTTATGTAATAGATGAGTTTTCGTCCGAAACCCTGTTACTTCGAAAGAGATTGTCCAGTTTGTACACGAAGTGCATCCAGTTTTTCCCGTAACCCTCTCAACTTTTTAACACATGGTCTGTGGGTGAAATTATGAAACCATGCCAAGTTTCAACCTTTTCAGATTTCATTTGCAGTGCTTGTCAAATTCAGGGTCATTTAGCCCAAAATAAATCATGAAATGCTTGAAAAATAGCAAATGAAGTCAGAAAAGGGTTGAAAATTGATGATGTGTCTTTGAATGTTGCATATTGAATACAGAAAAAATCTGGAGTTAAAATATGTTAAAACAAATGAAATCCCTTATGTAATAGATGAGTTTTTGTCCGAAACCATGTTACATCGAAAGAGATTGTCCAGTTTGTACACGAAGTGCATCCAGTTTTTCCCGTAACCCTCTCAACTTTTTAGCACAGGGTATGTGGGTGAAATTATGAAACCATGCCAAGTTTCAACCTTTTCAGAGTTCATTTGTAGTGCTTGTCAAATTCAGTGCCATTTAGCTCAAAATAAATCATGAAATGAATGAAAATAGCAAATGAAGTCAGAAAAGGGTTGAAAATTGATGATGTGGCTTCGAACGGTGCATATTGAATGCAGAAAAAGTCTGGAGTTAAAATATGTAAAAAAAATGAAATCCCTTTTGTAATAGATGAGTTTTCGTCCGAAACCCTATTACTTCGAAAGAGATTGTCCAGTTTGTACACGAAGTGCATCCAGTTTTTCCCGTAACCCTCTCAACTTTTTAGCACATGGTATGTGGGTGAAATTATGAAACCATGCCAAGTTTCAACCTTTTCAGAGTTCATTTGAAGTGCTTGTCAAATTCAGGGTCATTTAGCTCAAAATAAATCATGAAATGCATGAAAAATAGCAAATGAAGTCAGAAAAGGGTTGAAAACTAATGATGTGGCTTGGCGTGGTGCATATTGAATGCAGAAAAAGTCTGGAGTTAAAATATGTTAAAAAAATGAAATCCCTTATGTAATAGATGAGTTTTCGTCCGAAACCCTGTTACTTCGAAAGAGATTGTCCAGTTTGTACACGAAGTGCATCCAGTTTTTCCCGTAACCCTCTCAACTTTTTAACACATGGTATGTGGGTGAAATTATGAAACCATGCCAAGTGTCAACCTTTTCAGATTTCATTTGCAGTGCTTGTCAAATTCAGGCTCATTTAGCTCAAAATAAATCATGAAATGCTTGAAAAATAGCAAATGAAGTCAGAAAAGGATTGAAAATTGATGATGTGTCTTTGAATGTTGCATATTGAATACAGAAAAAGTCTGGAGTTAAAATATGTTAAAAAAAATGAAATCCCTTATGTAATAGATGAGTTTTCGTCCGAAACCCTGTTACATCGAAAGAGATTGTCCAGTTTGTACACGAAGTGCATCCAGTTTTTCCCGTAACCCTCTCAACTTTTTAGCACAGGGTATGTGGGTGAAATTATGAAACCATGCCAAGTTTCAACCTTTTCAGAGTTCATTTGTAGTGCTTGTCAAATTCAGTGCCATTTAGCTCAAAATAAATCATGAAATGAATGAAAAATAGCAAATGAAGTCAGAAAAGGGTTGAAAATTGATGATGTGGCTTTGAATGGTGCATATTGAGTGCAGAAAAAGTCTGGAGTTAAAATATGTAAAAAAAATGAAATCCCTTTTGTAATAGATGAGTTTTCGTCCGAAACCCCGTTACTTCGAAAGAGATTGTCCAGTTTGTACACGAAGTGCATCCAGTTTTTCCCGTAACCCGCTCAACTTTTTAGCACATGGTATGTGGGTGAAATTATGAAACCATGCCAAGTTTCAACCTTTTCAGAGTTCATTTGCAGTGCTTGTCAAATTCAGGGTCATTTAGCTCAAAATAAATCATGAAATGCATGAAAAATAGCAAATTAAGTCAGAAATGGGTTGAAAATTGATGGTGTGGCTTTGAATGGTGTATATTGAATGCAGAAAAAGTCTGTAGTTAAAATATGTAAAAAAAAATGAAATCCCTTTGGTAATAGATGAGTTTCCGTCCGAAACCCTGTTAATTCGAAAGAGAATGTCCAGTTTGTACACGAATTGCCTCCAGTTTTTCCCGTAACCCTCTCAACTTTTTAACACATGGTATGTGGGTGAAATTATGAAACCATGCCAAGTTTCAACCTTTTCAGAGTTCATTTGCAGTGCTTGTCAAATTCAGGGTCATTTAGCTCAAAATAAATCATGAAATGCATGAAAAATAGCACATGAAGTCAGAAAAGGGTTGAAAACTGATGATGTGGCTTGGCGTGGTGCATATTGAATGCAGAAAAAGTCTGGAGTTAAAATATGTTAAAAAAATGAAATCCCTTATGTAATAGATGAGTTTTCGTCCGAAACCCTGTTTCTTCGAAAGAGATTGTTCAGTTTGTACACGAAGTGCATCCAGTTTTTCCCGTACACCTCTCAACTTTTTAGCACATGCTATGTATGTGAAATTATGAAACCATGCCAAGTTTCAACCTTTTCAGAGTTCATTTGCAGTGCTTGTCAAATTCAGGGTCATTTAGCTCAAAATAAATCATGAAATTCATGAAAAATAGCAAATGAAGTCAAAAAAGGGTTGAAAACTAATGATGTGGCTTGGCGTGGTGCATATTGAATGCAGAAAAAGTTTGGAGTTAAAATATGTTAAAAAAAATGAAATCCCTTATGTAATAGATGAGTTTTCGTCTGAAACCCTGTTACTTCGAAAGAGATTGTCCAGTTTGTACACGAAGTGCATCCAGTTTTTCCCGTAACCCTCTCAACTTTTTAACACATGGTATGTGGGTGAAATTATGAAACCATGCCAAGTTTCAACCTTTTCAGATTTCATTTGCAGTTCTTGTCAAATTCAGGCTCATTTAGCTCAAAATAAATCATGAAATGCTTGAAAAATAGCAAATGAAGTCAGAAAAGGATTGAAAATTGATGATGTGTCTTTGAATGTTGCATATTGAATACAGAAAAAGTCTGGAGTTAAAATATGTTAAAAAAATGAAATCCCTTATGTAATAGATGAGTTTTCGTCCGAAACCCTGTTACATCGAAAGAGATTGTCCAGTTTGTACACGAAGTGCATCCAGTTTTTCCCGTAACCCTCTCAACTTTTTAGCACAGGGTATGTGGGTGAAATTATGAAACCATGCCAAGTTTCAACCTTTTCAGAGTTCATTTGTAGTGCTTGTCAAATTCAGTGCCATTTAGCTCAAAATAAATCATGAAATGAATGAAAAATAGCAAATGAAGTCAGAAAAGGGTTGAAAATTGATGATGTGGCTTTGAATGGTGCATATTGAGTGCAGAAAAAGTCTGGAGTTAAAATATGTAAAAAAAATGAAATCCCTTTTGTAATAGATGAGTTTTCGTCCGAAACCCCGTTACTTCGAAAGAGATTGTCCAGTTTGTACACGAAGTGCATCCAGTTTTTCCCGTAACCCTCTCAACTTTTTAGCACATGGTATGTGGGTGAAATTATGAAACCATGCCAAGTTTCAACCTTTTCAGAGTTCATTTGCAGTGCTTGTCAAATTCAGGGTCATTTAGCTCAAAATAAATCATGAAATGCATGAAAAATAGCAAATTAAGTCAGAAATGGGTTGAAAATTGATGGTGTGGCTTTGAATGGTGTATATTGAATGCAGAAAAAGTCTGTAGTTAAAATATGTAAAAAAAAATGAAATCCCTTATGTAATAGATGAGTTTTCGTCCGAAACCCTGTTAATTCGAAAGAGATTGTCCAGTTTGTACACGAATTGCCTCCAGTTTTTCCCTTACACCTCTCAACTTTTTAGCACATGGTATGTATGTGAAATTATGAAACCATGCCAAGTTTCAACCTTTTCAGAGTTCATTTGCAGTGCTTGTCAAATTCAGGGTCATTTAGCTCAAAATAAATCATGAAATTCATGAAAAATAGCAAATGAAGTCAAAAAAGGGTTGAAAACTAATGATGTAGCTTGGCGTGGTGCATATTGAATGCAGAAAAAGTTTGGAGTTAAAATATGTTAAAAAAATGAAATCCCTTATGTAATAGATGAGTTTTCGTCTGAAACCCTGTTACTTCGAAAGAGATTGTCCAGTTTGTACACGAAGTGCATCCAGTTTTTCCCGTAACCCTCTCAACTTTTTAGCACATGGTATGTGGGTGAAATTATGAAACCATGCCAAGTTTCAGCCTTTTCAGAGTTCATTTGCAGTGCTTGTCAAATTCAGGGTCATTTAGCTCAAAATAAATCATGAAATGCATGAAAAATAGCAAATTAAGTCAGAAATGGGTTGAAAATTGATGGTGTGGCTTTGAATGGTGTATATTGAATGCAGAAAAAGTCTGTAGTTAAAATATGTAAAAAAAAAATGAAATCCCTTTGGTAATAGATGAGTTTTCGTCCGAAACCCTGTTACTTCGAAAGAGATTGTCCAGTTTGTACACGAATTGCCTCCAGTTTTTCCCGTAACCCTCTCAACTTTTTAACACATGGTATGTGGGTGAAATTATGAAACCATGCCAAGTTTCAACATTTTCAGAGTTCATTTGTAGTGCTTGTCAAATTCAGGGCCATTTAGCTCAAAATAAATCATGAAATGCATGAAAAATAGCAAATGAAGCCAGAAAAGGGTTGAAAATTGATGATGTGGCTTGGCGTGGTGCATATTGTACGCAGAAAAAGTCCGGAGTTAAAATATGTAAAAAAAATGAAATCCCTTTTGTAATAGATGAGTTTTCGTCCGAAACCCTGTTACTTCGAAATAGATTGTCCAGTTTGTACACGAAGTGCATCCAGTTTTTCCAGTAACGCTCTCAACTTTTTAGCACATGGTACGTGGTTGAAATTATGAAACCATGCCAAGTTTCAACCTTTTCCGATTTCATTTGCTGTGCTTGTCAAATTCAGGGTCATTTAGCTCAAAATAAATCATGAATGCATGAAAAATAGCAAATGAAGTCAGAAAAGGGTTGAAAACTAATGATGTGGCTTGGCGTGGTGCATATTGAATGCAGAAAAAGTCTGGAGTTAAAATATGTTAAAAAAATGAAATCCCTTATGTAATAGATGAGTTTTCGTCCGAAACCCTGTTACTTCGAAAGAGATTGTCCAGTTTGTACACGAAGTGCATCCAGTTTTTCCCGTAAACCTCTCAACTTTTTAGCACATGGTATGTATGTGAAATTATAAAACCATGCCAAGTTTCAACCTTTTCAGAGTTCATTTGCAGTGCTTGTCAAATTCAGGGTCATTTAGCTCAAAATAAATCATGAAATGCATGAAAAATAGCAAATGAAGTCAGAAAAGGGTTGAAAACTGATGATGTGGCTTGGCGTGGTGCATATTGAATGCAGAAAAATTCTGGAGTTAAAATATGTTAAAAAAATGAAATCCCTTATGTAATAGACGAGTTTTCATCCGAAACCCTGTTACTTCGAAAGAGATTGTCCAGTTTGTACACGAAGTGCATCCAGTTTTTCCCGTAACCCTCTCAAATTTTTAGCACATGCGATGTGGTTGATATTATGAAACCATGCCAAGTTTCAACCTTTTCCGAGTTCATTTGCAGTGCTTGTCAAATTCAGGGTCATTTAGCTCAAAATAAATCATGAAATGCATGAAAAATAGCACATGAAGTCAGAAAAGGGTTGAAAACTGATGATGTGGCTTGGCGTGGTGCATATTGAATGCAGAAAAAGTCTGGAGTTAAAATATGTTAAAAAAATGAAATCCCTTATGTAATAGATGAGTTTTCGTCCGAAACCCTGTTTCTTCGAAAGAGATTGTTCAGTTTGTACACGAAGTGCATCCAGTTTTTCCCGTACACCTCTCAACTTTTTAGCACATGGTATGTATGTGAAATTATGAAACCATGCCAAGTTTCAACCTTTTCAGAGTTCATTTGCAGTGCTTGTCAAATTCAGGGTCATTTAGCTCAAAATAAATCATGAAATTCATGAAAAATAGCAAATGAAGTCAAAAAAGGGTTGAAAACTAATGATGTGGCTTGGCGTGGTGCATATTGAATGCAGAAAAAGTTTGGAGTTAAAATATGTTAAAAAAATGAAATCCCTTATGTAATAGATGAGTTTTCGTCTGAAACCCTGTTACTTCGAAAGAGATTGTCCAGTTTGTACACGAAGTGCATCCAGTTTTTCCCGTAACCCTCTCAACTTTTTAGCACATGGTATGTGGGTGAAATTATGAAACCATGCCAAGTTTCAACCTTTTCAGAGTTCATTTGCAGTGCTTGTCAAATTCAGGGTCATTTAGCTCAAAATAAATCATGAAATGCATGAAAAATAGCAAATTAAGTCAGAAATGGGTTGAAAATTGATGGTGTGGCTTTGAATGGTGTATATTGAATGCAGAAAAAGTCTGTAGTTAAAATATGTAAAAAAATGAAATCCCTTTGGTAATAGATGAGTTTTCGTCCGAAACCCTGTTACTTCGAAAGAGATTGTCCAGTTTGTACACGAATTGCCTCCAGTTTTTCCCGTAACCCTCTCAACTTTTTAACACATGGTATGTGGGTGAAATTATGAAACCATGCCAAGTTTCAACATTTTCAGAGTTCATTTTGTAGTGCTTGTCAAATTCAGGGCCATTTAGCTCAAAATAAATCATGAAATGCATGAAAAATAGCAAATGAAGCCAGAAAAGGGTTGAAAATTGATGATGTGGCTTGGCGTGGTGCATATTGTACGCAGAAAAAGTCCGGAGTTAAAATATGTAAAAAAAATGAAATCCCTTTTGTAATAGATGAGTTTTCGTCCGAAACCCTGTTACTTCGAAATAGATTGTCCAGTTTGTACACGAAGTGCATCCAGTTTTTCCAGTAATGCTCTCAACTTTTTAGCACATGGTACGTGGTTGAAATTATGAAACCATGCCAAGTTTCAACCTTTTCCGATTTCATTTGCTGTGCTTGTCAAATTCAGGGTCATTTAGCTCAAAATAAATCATGAATGCATGAAAAATAGCAAATGAAGTCAGAAAAGGGTTGAAAACTAATGATGTGGCTTGGCGTGGTGCATATTGAATGCAGAAAAAGTCTGGAGTTAAAATATGTTAAAAAAATGAAATCCCTTATGTAATAGATGAGTTTTCGTCCGAAACCCTGTTACTTCGAAAGAGATTGTCCAGTTTGTACACGAAGTGCATCCAGTTTTTCCCGTAAACCTCTCAACTTTTTAGCACATGGTATGTATGTGAAATTATAAAACCATGCCAAGTTTCAACCTTTTCAGAGTTCATTTGCAGTGCTTGTCAAATTCAGGGTCATTTAGCTCAAAATAAATCATGAAATGCATGAAAAATAGCAAATGAAGTCAGAAAAGGGTTGAAAACTGATGATGTGGCTTGGCGTGGTGCATATTGAATGCAGAAAAATTCTGGAGTTAAAATATGTTAAAAAAATGAAATCCCTTATGTAATAGACGAGTTTTCGTCCGAAACCCTGTTACTTCGAAAGAGATTGTCCAGTTTGTACACGAAGTGCATCCAGTTTTTCCCGTAACAATCTCAACTTTTTAGCACATGGTATGTGGGTGAAATTATGAAACCATGCCAAGTTTCAACCTTTTCAGAGTTCATTTGCAGTGCTTGTCATATTCAGGGTCATTTAGCTCAAAATAAATCATGAAATGCATGAAAAATAGCAAATGAAGTCAGAAAAGGGTTGAAAACTAATGATGTGGCTTGGCGTGGTGCATATTGAATGCAGAAAAAGTCTGGAGTTAAAATATGTTAAAAAAATGAAATCCCTTATGTAATAGATGAGTTTTCGTCTGAAACCCTGTTACTTCGAAAGAGATTGTCCAGTTTGTACACGAAGTGCATCCAGTTTTTCCCATAACCCTCTCAACTTTTTAACACATGGTATGTGGGTGAAATTATGAAACCATGCCAAGTTTCAACCTTTTCAGAGTTCATTTGCAGTGCTTGTCCAATTCAGGGTCTTTTAGCTCAAAATAAATCATGAAATGCTTGAAAAATAGCAAATGAAGTCAGAAAAGAGTTGAAAATTGATGATGTGGCTTTGAATGGTGCATATTGAATTCAAAAAAAGTATGGAGTTAAAATATGTTAAAAATAATGAAATCCCTTTTGTAATAGATTAGTTTTCGTCCGAAACCCTGTTACTTCGAAAGAGATTGTCCAGTTTGTACACGAAGTGCATCCAGTTTTTCCCGTAAACATCTCAACTTTTTAGCACATGGTATGTGGGTGAAATTATGAAACCATGCCAAGTTTCAACCTTTTCAGAGTTGAATAGCAGTGCTTGTCAAATTCAGGGTCATTTAGTTCAAAATAAATCATGAAATGCATGAAAAATAGCAAATGAAGTCAGAAAAGGGTTGAAAATTGATGATGTGGCTTTGAATGGTGCATATTGAATGCAGAAAAAGTCTGGAGTTAAAATATTTAAAAAAATGAAATGCCTTTTGTAATAGACGAGTTTTCGTCCGAAACCCTCTTACTTCGAAAGAGATTGTCCAGTTTGTACATGAAGTACATCCAGTTTTTCCCGTAACCATCTCAACTTTTTAGCACATGGTATGTGGGTGAAATTATGAAACCATGCAAAGTTTCAACCTTTTCAGAGTTCATTTGCAGTGCTTGTCAAATTCAGGGTCATTTAGCTCAAAATAAATCATGAAATGCATGAAAAATAGCAAATGAAGTCAGAAAAGGGTTGAAAACTGATGATGTGGCTTCGCGTGGTGCATATTGAATGCAGAAAAAGTCTGGAGTTAAAATATATTAAAAAAATGAAATCCCTTATGTAATAGACTAGCTTTCGTCTGAAACCCTGTTACTTCGAAAGAGATTGTCTAGTTTGTACACGAAGTGCATCCAGTTTTTCCCGTAACAATCTCAACTTTTTAGCACATGGTATGTGGGTGAAATTATGAAACCATGCCAAGTTTCAACCTTTTCAGAGTTCATTTGCAGTGCTTGTCAAATTCAGGGTCATTTAGCTCAAAATAAATCATGAAATGCATGAAAAATAGCAAATGAAGTCAGAAAAGGGTTGAAAACTAATGATGTGGCTTGGCGTGGTGCATATTGAATGCAGAAAAAGTCTGGAGTTAAAATATGTTAAAAAAATGAAATCCCTTATGTAATAGATGAGTTTTCGTCCGAAACCCTGTTACTTCGAAAGAGATTGTCCAGTTTGTACACGAAGTGCATCCAGTTTTTCCCGTAACCCTCTCAACTTTTTAACACATGGTATGTGGGTGAAATTATGAAACCATGCCAAGTTTCAACCTTTTCAGATTTCATTTGCAGTGCTTGTCAAATTCAGGGTCATTTAGCTCAAAATAAATCATGAAATGCTTGAAAAATAGCAAATGAAGTCAGAAAAGGGTTGAAAATTGATGATGTGTCTTTGAATGTTGCATATTGAATACAGAAAAAGTCTGGAGTTAAAATATGTTAAAAAAATTGAAATCCCTTATGTAATAGATGAGTTTTCGTCCGAAACCATGTTACATCGAAAGATATTGTCCAGTTTGTACACGAAGTGCATCCAGTTTTTCCCGTAACCCTCTCAACTTTTTAGCACATGGTATGTGGGTGAAATTATGAAACCATGCCAAGTTTCAACCTTTTCAGAGTTCATTTGCAGTGCTTGTCATATTCAGGGTCATTTAGCTCAAAATAAATCATGAAATGCATGAAAAATAGCAAATGAAGTCAGAAAAGGGTTGAAAACTAATGATGTGGCTTGGCGTGGTGCATATTGAATGCAGAAAAAGTCTGGAGTTAAAATATGTTAAAAAAATGAAATCCCTTATGTAATAGATGAGTTTTCGTCCAAAACCCTGTTACTTCGAAAGAGATCGTCCAGTTTGTACATGAAGTCCATCCAGTTTTCCCCGTAACCCTCTCAACTTTTTAGCACATGGTATGTGGGTGAAATTATGAAACCATGCCAGGTTTCAACCTTTTCAGAGTTCAATAGCAGTGCTTGTCAAATTCAGGGTCATTTAGTTCAAAATAAATCATGAAATGCATGAAAAATAGCAAATGAAGTCAGAAAAGGGTTGAAAATTGATGATGTGGCTTTGAATGGTGCATATTGAATGCAGAAAAAGTCTGGAGTTAAAATATTTAAAAAAATGAAATGCCTTTTGTAATAGACGAGTTTTCGTCCGAAACCCTCTTACTTCGAAAGAGATTGACCAGTTTGTACATGAAGTACATCCAGTTTTTCCCGTAACCATCTCAACTTTTTAGCACATGGTATGTGGGTGAAATTATGAAACCATGCCAAGTTTCAACCTTTTCAGAGTTCATTTGCAGTGCTTGTCAAATTCAGGGTCATTTAGCTCAAAATAAATCATGAAATGCATGAAAAATAGCAAATGAAGTCAGAAAAGGGTTGAAAACTGATGATGTGGCTTGGCGTGGTGCATATTGAATGCAGAAAAAGTTTGGAGTTAAAATATATTAAAAAAATGAAATCCCTTATGTAATAGACTAGCTTTCGTCTGAAACCCTGTTACTTCGATAGAGATTGTCTAGTTTGTACACGAAATGCATCCAGTTTTTCCCGTAACAATCTCAACTTTTTAGCACATGGTATGTGGGTGAAATTATGAAACCATGCCAAGTTTCAACCTTTTCAGAGTTCATTTGCAGTGCTTGTCAAATTCAGGGTCATTTAGCTCAAAATAAATCATGAAATGCATGAAAAATAGCAAATGAAGTCAGAAAAGGGTTGAAAACTAATGATGTGGCTTGGCGTGGTGCATATTGAATGCAGAAAAAGTCTGGAGTTAAAATATGTTAAAAAAATGAAATCCCTTATGTAATAGATGAGTTTTCGTCCGAAACCCTGTTACTTCGAAAGAGATTGTCCAGTTTGTACACGAAGTGCATCCAGTTTTTCCCATAACCCTCTCAACTTTTTAACACATGGTATGTGGGTGAAATTATGAAACCATGCCAAGTTTCCACCTTTTCAGATTTCATTTGCAGTGCTTGTCAAATTCAGGGTCATTTAGCTCAAAATAAATCATGAAATGCTTGAAAAATAGCAAATGAAGTCAGAAAAGGGTTGAAAATTGATGATGTGTCTTTGAATGTTGCATATTGAATACAGAAAAAGTCTGGAGTTAAAATATGTTAAAAAAAATGAAATCCCTTATGTAATAGATGAGTTTTCGTCCGAAACCATGTTACATCGAAAGAGATTGTCCAGTTTGTACACGAAGTGCATCCAGTTTTTCCCGTAACCCTCTCAACTTTTTAGCACCGGGTATGTGGGTGAAATTATGAAACCATGCCAAGTTTCAACCTTTTCAGAGTTCATTTGTAGTGCTTGTCAAATTCAGTGCCATTTAGCTCAAAATAAATCATGAAATGAATGAAAAATAGCAAATGAAGTCAGAAAAGGGTTGAAAATTGATGATGTGGCAACGAACGGTGCATATTGAATGCAGAAAAAGTCTGGAGTTAAAATATGTAAAAAAAATGAAATCCCTTTTGTAATAGATGAGTTTTCGTCCGAAACCCTGTTACTTCGAAAGAGATTGTCCAGTTTGTACACGAAGTGCATCCAGTTTTTCCCGTAACCCTCTCAACTTTTTAGCACATGGTATGTGGGTGAAATTATGAAACCATGCCAAGTTTCAACCTTTTCAGAGTTCATTTGCAGTGCTTGTCAAATTCAGGGTCATTTAGCTCAAAATAAATCATGAAATGCATGAAAAATAGCAAATGAAGTCAGAAAAGGGTTGAAAACTAATGATGTGGCTTGGCGTGGTGCATATTGAATGCAGAAAAAGTCTGGAGTTAAAATATGTTAAAAAAATGAAATCCCTTATGTAATAGATGAGTTTTCGTCTGAAACCCTGTTACTTCGAAAGAGATTGTCCAGTTTGTACACGAAGTGCATCCAGTTTTTCCCATAACCCTCTCAACTTTTTAACACATGGTATGTGGGTGAAATTATGAAACCATTCCAAGTTTCAACCTTTTCAGAGTTCATTTGCAGTGCTTGTCAAATTCAGGGTCTTTTAGCTCAAAATAAATCATGAAATGCTTGAAAAATAGCAAATGAAGTCAGAAAAGGGTTGAAAATTGATGATGTGGCTTTGAATGGTGCATATTGAATTCAAAAAAAGTATGGAGTTAAAATATGTTAAAAATAATGAAATCCCTTTTGTAATAGATTAGTTTTCGTCCGAAACCCTGTTACTTCGAAAGAGATTGTCCAGTTTGTACACGAAGTGCATCCAGTTTTTCCCGTAAACATCTCAACTTTTTAGCACATGGTATGTGGGTGAAATTATGAAACCATGCCAGGTTTCAACCTTTTCAGAGTTCAATAGCAGTGCTTGTCAAATTCCGGGTCATTTAGTTCAAAATAAATCATGAAATGCATGAAAAATAGCAAATGAAGTGAGAAAAGGGTTGAAAATTGATGATGTGGCTTTGAATGGTGCATATTGAATGCAGAAAAAGTCTGGAGTTAAAATATTTAAAAAAATGAAATGCCTTTTGTAATAGACGAGTTTTCGTCCGAAACCCTCTTACTTCGAAAGAGATTGACCAGTTTGTACATGAAGTACATCCAGTTTTTCCCGTAACCATCTCAACTTTTTAGCACATGGTATGTGGGTGAAATTATGAAACCATGCCAAGTTTCAACCTTTTCAGAGTTCATTTGCAGTGCTTGTCAAATTCAGGGTCATTTAGCTCAAAATAAATCATGAAATGCATGAAAAATAGCAAATGAAGTCAGAAAAGGGTTGAAAACTGATGATGTGGCTTGGCGTGGTGCATATTCAATGCAGAAAAAGTCTGGAGTTAAAATATATTAAAAAAATGAAATCCCTTATGTAATAGACTAGCTTTCGTCTGAAACCCTGTTACTTCGAAAGAGATTGTCTAGTTTGTACACGAAATGCATCCAGTTTTTCCCGTAACAATCTCAACTTTTTAGCACATGGTATGTGGGTGAAATTATGAAACCATGCCAAGTTTCAACCTTTTCAGAGTTCATTTGCAGTGCTTGTCAAATTCAAGGTCATTTAGCTCAAAATAAATCATGAAATGCATGAAATATAGCAAATGAAGTCAGAAAAGGGTTGAAAACTAATGATGTGGCTTGGCGTGGTGCATATTGAATGCAGAAAAAGTCTGGAGTTAAAATATGTTAAAAAAATGAAATCCCTTATGTAATAGATGAGTTTTCGTCCGAAACCCTGTTACTTCGAAAGAGATTGTCCAGTTTGTACACGAAGTGCATCCAGTTTTTCCCGTAACCCTCTCAACTTTTTAACACATGGTATGTGGGTGAAATTATGAAACCATGCCAAGTTTCAACCTTTTCAGATTTCATTTGCAGTGCTTGTCAAATTCAGGGTCATTTAGCTCAAAATAAATCATGAAATGCTTGAAAAATAGCAAATGAAGTCAGAAAAGGGTTGAAAATTGATGATGTGTCTTTGAATGTTGCATATTGAATACAGAAAAAGTCTGGAGTTAAAATATGTTAAAAAAAATGAAATCCCTTATGTAATAGATGAGTTTTTGTCCGAAACCATGTTACATCGAAAGAGATTGTCCAGTTTGTACACGAAGTGCATCCAGTTTTTCCCGTAACCCTCTCAACTTTTTAGCACCGGGTATGTGGGTGAAATTATGAAACCATGCCAAGTTTCAACCTTTTCATAGTTCATTTGTAGTGCTTGTCAAATTCAGTGCCATTTAGCTCAAAATAAATCATGAAATGAATGAAAAATAGCAAACGAAGTCAGAAAAGGGTTGAAAATTGATGATGTGGCAACGAACGGTGCATATTGAATGCAGAAAAAGTCTGGAGTTAAAATATGTAAAAAAAATGAAATCCCTTTTGTAATAGATGAGTTTTCGTCCGAAACCCTGTTACTTCGAAAGAGATTGTCCAGTTTGTACACGAAGTGCATCCAGTTTTTCCCGTAACCCTCTCAACTTTTTAGCACATGGTATGTGGGTGAAATTATGAAACCATGCCAAGTTTCAACCTTTTCAGAGTTCATTTGCAGTGCTTGTCAAATTCAGGGTCATTTAGCTCAAAATAAATCATGAAATGCATGAAAAATAGCAAATGAAGTCAGAAAAGGGTTGAAAACTAATGATGTGGCTTTGCGTGGTGCATATTGAATGCAGAAAAAGTCTGGAGTTAAAATATGTTAAAAAAATGAAATCCCTTATGTAATAGATGAGTTTTCGTCTGAAACCCTGTTACTTCGAAAGAGATTGTCCAGTTTGTACACGAAGTGCATCCAGTTTTTCCCATAACCCTCTCAACTTTTTAACACATGGTATGTGGGTGAAATTATGAAACCATGCCAAGTTTCAACCTTTTCAGAGTTCATTTGCAGTGCTTGTCAAATTCAGGGTCTTTTAGCTCAAAATAAATCATGAAATGCTTGAAAAATAGCAAATGAAGTCAGAAAAGGGTTGAAAATTGATGATGTGGCTTTGAATGGTGCATATTGAATTCAAAAAAAGTATGGAGTTAAAATATGTTAAAAATAATGAAATCCCTTTTGTAATAGATTAGTTTTCGTCCGAAACCCTGTTACTTCGAAAGAGATTGTCCAGTTTGTACACGAAGTGCATCCAGTTTTTCCCGTAAACATCTCAACTTTTTAGCACATCGTATGTGGGTGAAATTATGAAACCATGCCAAGTTTCAACCTTTTCAGAGTTCAATAGCAGTGCTTGTCAAATTCAGGGTCATTTAGTTCAAAATAAATCATGAAATGCATGAAAAATAGCAAATGAAGTCAGAAAAGGGTTGAAAATTGATGATGTGGCTTTGAATGGTGCATATTGAATGCAGAAAAAGTCTGGAGTTAAAGTATTTAAAAAAATGAAATGCCTTTTGTAATAGACGAGTTTTCGTCCGAAACCCTCTTACTTCGAAAGAGATTGTCCAGTTTGTACATGAAGTACATCCAGTTTTTCCCGTAACCATCTCAACTTTTTAGCACATGGTATGTGGGTGAAATTATGAAACCATGCCAAGTTTCAACCTTTTTAGAGTTCATTTGCAGTGCTTGTCAAATTCAGGGTCATTTAGCTCAAAATAAATCATGAAATGCATGAAAAATAGCAAATGAAGTCAGAAAAGGGTTGAAAACTGATGATGTGGCTTGGCGTGGTGCATATTGAATGCAGAAAAAGTCTGGAGTTAAAATATATTAAAAAAATGAAATCCCTTATGTAATAGACTAGCTTTCGTCTGAAACCCTGTTACTTCGAAAGAGATTGTCTAGTTTGTACACGAAGTGCATCCAGTTTTTTCCGTAACAATCTCAACTTTTTAGCACATGGTATGTGGGTGAAATTATGAAACCATGCCAAGTTTCAACCTTTTCAGAGTTCATTTGCAGTGCTTGTCAAATTCAGGGTCATTTAGCTCAAAATAAATCATGAAATGCATGAAAAATAGCAAATGAAGTCAGAAAAGGGTTGAAAACTAATGATGTGGCTTGGCGTGGTGCATATTGAATGCAGAAAAAGTCTGGAGTTAAATATGTTAAAAAAATGAAATCCCTTATGTAATAGATGAGTTTTCGTCCGAAACCCTGTTACTTCGAAAGAGATTGTCCAGTTTGTACACGAAGTGCATCCAGTTTTTCCCGTAACCCTCTCAACTTTTTAACACATGGTATGTGGGTGAAATTATGAAACCATGCCAAGTTTCAGCCTTTTCAGATTTCATTTGCAGTGCTTGTCAAATTCAGGGTCATTTAGCTCAAAATAAATCATGAAATGCTTGAAAAATAGCAAATGAAGTCAGAAAAGGGTTGAAAATTGATGATGTGTCTTTGAATGTTGCATATTGAATACAGAAAAAGTCTGGAGTTAAAATATGTTAAAAAAAATGAAATCCCTTATGTAATAGATGAGTTTTCGTCCGAAACCATGTTACATCGAAAGAGATTGTCCAGTTTGTACACGAAGTGCATCCAGTTTTTCCCGTAACCCTCTCAACTTTTTAGCACATGGTATGTGGGTGAAATTATGAAACCATGCCAAGTTTCAACCTTTTCAGAGTTCATTTGCAGTGCTTGTCATATTCAGGGTCATTTAGCTCAAAATAAATCATGAAATGCATGAAAAATAGCAAATGAAGTCAGAAAAGGGTTGAAAACTAATGATGTGGCTTGGCGTGGTGCATATTGAATGCAGAAAAAGTCTGGAGTTAAAATATGTTAAAAAAATGAAATCCCTTATGTAATAGATGAGTTTTCGTCTGAAACCCTGTTACTTCGAAAGAGATTGTCCAGTTTGTACACGAAGTGCATCCAGTTTTTCCCATAACCCTCTCAACTTTTTAACACATGGTATGTGGGTGAAATTATGAAACCATGCCAAGTTTCAACCTTTTCAGAGTTCATTTGCAGTGCTTGTCAAATTCAGGGTCTTTTAGCTCAAAATAAATCATGAAATGCATGAAAAATAGCAAATGAAGTCAGAAAAGGGTTGAAAACTAATGATGTGGCTTGGCGTGGTGCATATTGAATGCAGAAAAAGTCTGGAGTTAAAATATGTTAAAAAAATGAAATCCCTTATGTAATAGATGAGTTTTCGTCTGAAACCCTGTTACTTCGAAAGAGATTGTCCAGTTTGTACACGAAGTGCATCCAGTTTTTCCCATAACCCTCTCAACTTTTTAACACATGGTATGTGGGTGAAATTATGAAACCATGCCAAGTTTCAACCTTTTCAGAGTTCATTTGCAGTGCTTGTCAAATTCAGGGTCTTTTAGCTCAAAATAAATCATGAAATGCTTGAAAAATAGCAAATGAAGTCAGAAAAGGGTTGAAAATTGATGATGTGGCTTTGAATGGTGCATATTGAATTCAAAAAAAGTATGGAGTTAAAATATGTTAAAAATAATGAAATCCCTTTTGTAATAGATTAGTTTTCGTCCGAAACCCTGTTACTTCGAAAGAGATTGTCCAGTTTGTACACGAAGTGCATCCAGTTTTTCCCGTAAACATCTCAACTTTTTAGCACATGGTATGTGGGTGAAATTATGAAACCATGCCAAGTTTCAACCTTTTCAGAGTTCAATAGCAGTGCTTGTCAAATTCAGGGTCATTTAGTTCAAAATAAATCATGAAATGCATGAAAAATAGCAAATGAAGTCAGAAAAGGGTTGAAAATTGATGATGTGGCTTTGAATGGTGCATATTGAATGCAGAAAAAGTCTGGAGTTAAAATATTTAAAAAAATGAAATGCCTTTTGTAATAGACGAGTTTTCGTCCGAAACCCTCTTACTTCGAAAGAGATTGTCCAGTTTGTACATGAAGTACATCCAGTTTTTCCCGTAACCATCTCAACTTTTTAGCACATGGTATGTGGGTGAAATTATGAAACCATGCCAAGTTTCAACCTTTTTAGAGTTCATTTGCAGTGCTTGTCAAATTCAGGGTCATTTAGCTCAAAATAAATCATGAAATGCATGAAAAATAGCAAATGAAGTCAGAAAAGGGTTGAAAACTGATGATGTGGCTTGGCGTGGTGCATATTGGATGCAGAAAAAGTCTGGAGTTAAAATATATTAAAAAAATGAAATCCCTTATGTAATAGACTAGCTTTCGTCTGAAACCCTGTTACTTCGAAAGAGATTGTCTAGTTTGTACACGAAGTGCATCCAGTTTTTCCCGTAACAATCTCAACTTTTTAGCACATGGTATGTGGGTGAAATTATGAAACCATGCCCAGTTTCAACCTTTTCAGAGTTCATTTGCAGTGCTTGTCAAATTCAGGGTCATTTAGCTCAAAATAAATCATGAAATGCATGAAAAATAGCAAATGAAGTCAGAAAAGGGTTGAAAACTAATGATGTGGCTTGGCGTGGTGCATATTGAATGCAGAAAAAGTCTGGAGTTAAATATGTTAAAAAAATGAAATCCCTTATGTAATAGATGAGTTTTCGTCCGAAACCCTGTTACTTCGAAAGAGATTGTCCAGTTTGTACACGAAGTGCATCCAGTTTTTCCCGTAACCCTCTCAACTTTTTAACACATGGTATGTGGGTGAAATTATGAAACCATGCCAAGTTTCAGCCTTTTCAGATTTCATTTGCAGTGCTTGTCAAATTCAGGGTCATTTAGCTCAAAATAAATCATGAAATGCTTGAAAAATAGCAAATGAAGTCAGAAAAGGGTTGAAAATTGATGATGTGTCTTTGAATGTTGCATATTGAATACAGAAAAAGTCTGGAGTTAAAATATGTTAAAAAAAATGAAATCCCTTATGTAATAGATGAGTTTTCGTCCGAAACCATGTTACATCGAAAGAGATTGTCCAGTTTGTACACGAAGTGCATCCAGTTTTTCCCGTAACCCTCTCAACTTTTTAGCACATGGTATGTGGGTGAAATTATGAAACCATGCCAAGTTTCAACCTTTTCAGAGTTCATTTGCAGTGCTTGTCATATTCAGGGTCATTTAGCTCAAAATAAATCATGAAATGCATGAAAAATAGCAAATGAAGTCAGAAAAGGGTTGAAAACTAATGATGTGGCTTGGCGTGGTGCATATTGAATGCAGAAAAAGTCTGGAGTTAAAATATGTTAAAAAAATGAAATCCCTTATGTAATAGATGAGTTTTCGTCTGAAACCCTGTTACTTCGAAAGAGATTGTCCAGTTTGTACACGAAGTGCATCCAGTTTTTCCCATAACCCTCTCAACTTTTTAACACATGGTATGTGGGTGAAATTATGAAACCATGCCAAGTTTCAACCTTTTCAGAGTTCATTTGCAGTGCTTGTCAAATTCAGGGTCTTTTAGCTCAAAATAAATCATGAAATGCATGAAAAATAGCAAATGAAGTCAGAAAAGGGTTGAAAACTAATGATGTGGCTTGGCGTGGTGCATATTGAATGCAGAAAAAGTCTGGAGTTAAAATATGTTAAAAAAATGAAATCCCTTATGTAATAGATGAGTTTTCGTCTGAAACCCTGTTACTTCGAAAGAGATTGTCCAGTTTGTACACGAAGTGCATCCAGTTTTTCCCATAACCCTCTCAACTTTTTAACACATGGTATGTGGGTGAAATTATGAAACCATGCCAAGTTTCAACCTTTTCAGAGTTCATTTGCAGTGCTTGTCAAATTCAGGGTCTTTTAGCTCAAAATAAATCATGAAATGCTTGAAAAATAGCAAATGAAGTCAGAAAAGGGTTGAAAATTGATGATGTGGCTTTGAATGGTGCATATTGAATTCAAAAAAAGTATGGAGTTAAAATATGTTAAAAATAATGAAATCCCTTTTGTAATAGATTAGTTTTCGTCCGAAACCCTGTTACTTCGAAAGAGATTGTCCAGTTTGTACACGAAGTGCATCCAGTTTTTCCCGTAAACATCTCAACTTTTTAGCACATGGTATGTGGGTGAAATTATGAAACCATGCCAAGTTTCAACCTTTTCAGAGTTCAATAGCAGTGCTTGTCAAATTCAGGGTCATTTAGTTCAAAATAAATCATGAAATGCATGAAAAATAGCAAATGAAGTCAGAAAAGGGTTGAAAATTGATGATGTGGCTTTGAATGGTGCATATTGAATGCAGAAAAAGTCTGGAGTTAAAATATTTAAAAAAATGAAATGCCTTTTGTAATAGACGAGTTTTCGTCCGAAACCCTCTTACTTCGAAAGAGATTGTCCAGTTTGTACATGAAGTACATCCAGTTTTTCCCGTAACCATCTCAACTTTTTAGCACATGGTATGTGGGTGAAATTATGAAACCATGCCAAGTTTCAACCTTTTTAGAGTTCATTTGCAGTGCTTGTCAAATTCAGGGTCATTTAGCTCAAAATAAATCATGAAATGCATGAAAAATAGCAAATGAAGTCAGAAAAGGGTTGAAAACTGATGATGTGGCTTGGCGTGGTGCATATTGGATGCAGAAAAAGTCTGGAGTTAAAATATATTAAAAAAATGAAATCCCTTATGTAATAGACTAGCTTTCGTCTGAAACCCTGTTACTTCGAAAGAGATTGTCTAGTTTGTACACGAAGTGCATCCAGTTTTTCCCGTAACAATCTCAACTTTTTAGCACATGGTATGTGGGTGAAATTATGAAACCATGCCAAGTTTCAACCTTTTCAGAGTTCATTTGCAGTGCTTGTCAAATTCAGGGTCATTTAGCTCAAAATAAATCATGAAATGCATGAAAAATAGCAAATGAAGTCAGAAAAGGGTTGAAAACTAATGATGTGGCTTGGCGTGGTGCATATTGAATGCAGAAAAAGTCTGGAGTTAAATATGTTAAAAAAATGAAATCCCTTATGTAATAGATGAGTTTTCGTCCGAAACCCTGTTACTTCGAAAGAGATTGTCCAGTTTGTACACGAAGTGCATCCAGTTTTTCCCGTAACCCTCTCAACTTTTTAACACATGGTATGTGGGTGAAATTATGAAACCATGCCAAGTTTCAACCTTTTCAGATTTCATTTGCAGTGCTTGTCAAATTCAGGGTCATTTAGCTCAAAATAAATCATGAAATGCTTGAAAAATAGCAAATGAAGTCAGAAAAGGGTTGAAAATTGATGATGTGTCTTTGAATGTTGCATATTGAATACAGAAAAAGTCTGGAGTTAAAATATGTTAAAAAAAATGAAATCCCTTATGTAATAGATGAGTTTTCGTCCGAAACCATGTTACATCGAAAGAGATTGTCCAGTTTGTACACGAAGTGCATCCAGTTTTTCCCGTAACCCTCTCAACTTTTTAGCACATGGTATGTGGGTGAAATTATGAAACCATGCCAAGTTTCAACCTTTTCAGAGTTCATTTGCAGTGCTTGTCATATTCAGGGTCATTTAGCTCAAAATAAATCATGAAATGCATGAAAAATAGCAAATGAAGTCAGAAAAGGGTTGAAAACTAATGATGTGGCTTGGCGTGGTGCATATTGGATGCAGAAAAAGTCTGGAGTTAAAATATATTAAAAAAATGAAATCCCTTATGTAATAGACTAGCTTTCGTCTGAAACCCTGTTACTTCGAAAGAGATTGTCTAGTTTGTACACGAAGTGCATCCAGTTTTTCCCGTAACAATCTCAACTTTTTAGCACATGGTATGTGGGTGAAATTATGAAACCATGCCCAGTTTCAACCTTTTCAGAGTTCATTTGCAGTGCTTGTCAAATTCAGGGTCATTTAGCTCAAAATAAATCATGAAATGCATGAAAAATAGCAAATGAAGTCAGAAAAGGGTTGAAAACTAATGATGTGGCTTGGCGTGGTGCATATTGAATGCAGAAAAAGTCTGGAGTTAAATATGTTAAAAAAATGAAATCCCTTATGTAATAGATGAGTTTTCGTCCGAAACCCTGTTACTTCGAAAGAGATTGTCCAGTTTGTACACGAAGTGCATCCAGTTTTTCCCGTAACCCTCTCAACTTTTTAACACATCGTATGTGGGTGAAATTATGAAACCATGCCAAGTTTCAGCCTTTTCAGATTTCATTTGCAGTGCTTGTCAAATTCAGGGTCATTTAGCTCAATATAAATCATGAAATGCTTGAAAAATAGCAAATGAAGTCAGAAAAGGGTTGAAAATTGATGATGTGTCTTTGAATGTTGCATATTGAATACAGAAAAAGTCTGGAGTTAAAATATGTTAAAAAAAATGAAATCCCTTATGTAATAGATGAGTTTTCGTCCGAAACCATGTTACATCGAAAGAGATTGTCCAGTTTGTACACGAAGTGCATCCAGTTTTTCCCGTAACCCTCTCAACTTTTTAGCACATGGTATGTGGGTGAAATTATGAAACCATGCCAAGTTTCAACCTTTTCAGAGTTCATTTGCAGTGCTTGTCATATTCAGGGTCATTTAGCTCAAAATAAATCATGAAATGCATGAAAAATAGCAAATGAAGTCAGAAAAGGGTTGAAAACTAATGATGTGGCTTGGCGTGGTGCATATTGAATGCAGAAAAAGTCTGGAGTTAAAATATGTTAAAAAAATGAAATCCCTTATGTAATAGATGAGTTTTCGTCTGAAACCCTGTTACTTCGAAAGAGATTGTCCAGTTTGTACACGAAGTGCATCCAGTTTTTCCCATAACCCTCTCAACTTTTTAACACATGGTATGTGGGTGAAATTATGAAACCATGCCAAGTTTCAACCTTTTCAGAGTTCATTTGCAGTGCTTGTCAAATTCAGGGTCTTTTAGCTCAAAATAAATCATGAAATGCATGAAAAATAGCAAATGAAGTCAGAAAAGGGTTGAAAACTAATGATGTGGCTTGGCGTGGTGCATATTGAATGCAGAAAAAGTCTGGAGTTAAAATATGTTAAAAAAATGAAATCCCTTATGTAATAGATGAGTTTTCGTCTGAAACCCTGTTACTTCGAAAGAGATTGTCCAGTTTGTACACGAAGTGCATCCAGTTTTTCCCATAACCCTCTCAACTTTTTAACACATGGTATGTGGGTGAAATTATGAAACCATGCCAAGTTTCAACCTTTTCAGAGTTCATTTGCAGTGCTTGTCAAATTCAGGGTCTTTTAGCTCAAAATAAATCATGAAATGCTTGAAAAATAGCAAATGAAGTCAGAAAAGGGTTGAAAATTGATGATGTGGCTTTGAATGGTGCATATTGAATTCAAAAAAAGTATGGAGTTAAAATATGTTAAAAATAATGAAATCCCTTTTGTAATAGATTAGTTTTCGTCCGAAACCCTGTTACTTCGAAAGAGATTGTCCAGTTTGTACACGAAGTGCATCCAGTTTTTCCCGTAAACATCTCAACTTTTTAGCACATGGTATGTGGGTGAAATTATGAAACCATGCCAAGTTTCAACCTTTTCAGAGTTCAATAGCAGTGCTTGTCAAATTCAGGGTCATTTAGTTCAAAATAAATCATGAAATGCATGAAAAATAGCAAATGAAGTCAGAAAAGGGTTGAAAATTGATGATGTGGCTTTGAATGGTGCATATTGAATGCAGAAAAAGTCTGGAGTTAAAATATTTAAAAAAATGAAATGCCTTTTGTAATAGACGAGTTTTCGTCCGAAACCCTCTTACTTCGAAAGAGATTGTCCAGTTTGTACATGAAGTACATCCAGTTTTTCCCGTAACCATCTCAACTTTTTAGCACATGGTATGTGGGTGAAATTATGAAACCATGCCAAGTTTCAACCTTTTTAGAGTTCCTTTGCAGTGCTTGTCAAATTCAGGGTCATTTAGCTCAAAATAAATCATGAAATGCATGAAAAATAGCAAATGAAGTCAGAAAAGGGTTGAAAACTGATGATGTGGCTTGGCGTGGTGCATATTGGATGCAGAAAAAGTCTGGAGTTAAAATATATTAAAAAAATGAAATCCCTTATGTAATAGACTAGCTTTCGTCTGAAACCCTGTTACTTCGAAAGAGATTGTCTAGTTTGTACACGAAGTGCATCCAGTTTTTCCCGTAACAATCTCAACTTTTTAGCACATGGTATGTGGGTGAAATTATGAAACCATGCCAAGTTTCAACATTTTCAGAGTTCATTTGCAGTGCTTGTCAAATTCAGGGTCATTTAGCTCAAAATAAATCATGAAATGCATGAAAAATAGCAAATGAAGTCAGAAAAGGGTTGAAAACTAATGATGTGGCTTGGCGTGGTGCATATTGAATGCAGAAAAAGTCTGGAGTTAAATATGTTAAAAAAATGAAATCCCTTATGTAATAGATGAGTTTTCGTCCGAAACCCTGTTACTTCGAAAGAGATTGTCCAGTTTGTACACGAAGTGCATCCAGTTTTTCCCGTAACCCTCTCAACTTTTTAACACATGGTATGTGGGTGAAATTATGAAACCATGCCAAGTTTCAACCTTTTCAGATTTCATTTGCAGTGCTTGTCAAATTCAGGGTCATTTAGCTCAAAATAAATCATGAAATGCTTGAAAAATAGCAAATGAAGTCAGAAAAGGGTTGAAAATTGATGATGTGTCTTTGAATGTTGCATATTGAATACAGAAAAAGTCTGGAGTTAAAATATGTTAAAAAAAATGAAATCCCTTATGTAATAGATGAGTTTTCGTCCGAAACCATGTTACATCGAAAGAGATTGTCCAGTTTGTACACGAAGTGCATCCAGTTTTTCCCGTAACCCTCTCAACTTTTTAGCACATGGTATGTGGGTGAAATTATGAAACCATGCCAAGTTTCAACCTTTTCAGAGTTCATTTGCAGTGCTTGTCATATTCAGGGTCATTTAGCTCAAAATAAATCATGAAATGCATGAAAAATAGCAAATGAAGTCAGAAAAGGGTTGAAAACTAATGATGTGGCTTGGCGTGGTGCATATTGAATGCAGAAAAAGTCTGGAGTTAAAATATGTTAAAAAAATGAAATCCCTTATGTAATAGATGAGTTTTCATCTGAAACCCTGTTACTTCGAAAGAGATTGTCCAGTTTGTACACGAAGTGCATCCAGTTTTTCCCATAACCCTCTCAACTTTTTAACACATGGTATGTGGGTGAAATTATGAAACCATGCCAAGTTTCAACCTTTTCAGAGTTCATTTGCAGTGCTTGTCAAATTCAGGGTCTTTTAGCTCAAAATAAATCATGAAATGCTTGAAAAATAGCAAATGAAGTCAGAAAAGGGTTGAAAATTGATGATGTGGCTTTGAATGGTGCATATTGAATTCAAAAAAAGTATGGAGTTAAAATATGTTAAAAAAAATGAAATCCCTTTTGTAATAGATTAGTTTTCGTCCGAAACCCTGTTACTTCGAAAGAGATTGTCCAGTTTGTACACGAAGTGTATCCAGTTTTTCCCGTAAACATCTCAACTTTTTAGCACATGGTATGTGGGTGAAATTATGAAACCATGCCAGGTTTCAACCTTTTCAGAGTTCAATAGCAGTGCTTGTCAAATTCAGGGTCATTTAGTTCAAAATAAATCATGAAATGCATGAAAAATAGCAAATGAAGTCAGAAAAGGGTTGAAAATTGATGATGTGGCTTTGAATGGTGCATATTGAATGCAGAAAAAGTCTGGAGTTAAAATATTTAAAAAAATGAAATGCCTTTTGTAATAGACGAGTTTTCTTCCGAAACCCTCTTACTTCGAAAGAGATTGTCCAGTTTGTACATGAAGTACATCCAGTTTTTCCCGTAACCATCTCAACTTTTTAGCACATGGTATGTGGGTGAAATTATGAAACCATGCCAAGTTTCAACCTTTTTAGAGTTCATTTGCAGTGCTTGTCAAATTCAGGGTCATTTAGCTCAAAATAAATCATGAAATGCATGAAAAATAGCAAATGAAGTCAGAAAAGGGTTGAAAACTGATGATGTGGCTTGGCGTGGTGCATATTGAATGCAGAAAAAGTCTGGAGTTAAAATATATTAAAAAATGAAATCCCTTATGTAATAGACTAGCTTTCGTCTGAAACCCTGTTACTTCGAAAGAGATTGTCTAGTTTGTACACGAAGTGCATCCAGTTTTTCCCGTAACAATCTCAACTTTTTAGCACATGGTATGTGGGTGAAATTATGAAACCATGCCAAGTTTCAACCTTTTCAGAGTTCATTTGCAGTGCTTGTCAAATTCAGGGTCATTTAGCTCAAAATAAATCATGAAATGCATGAAAAATAGCAAATGAAGTCAGAAAAGGGTTGAAAACTAATGATGTGGCTTGGCGTGGTGCATATTGAATGCAGAAAAAGTCTGGAGTTAAATATGTTAAAAAAATGAAATCCCTTATGTAATAGATGAGTTTTCGTCCGAAACCCTGTTACTTCGAAAGAGATTGTCCAGTTTGTACACGAAGTGCATCCAGTTTTTCCCGTAACCCTCTCAACTTTTTAACACATGGTATGTGGGTGAAATTATGAAACCATGCCAAGTTTCAACCTTTTCAGATTTCATTTGCAGTGCTTGTCAAATTCAGGGTCATTTAGCTCAAAATAAATCATGAAATGCATGAAAAATAGCAAATGAAGTCAGAAAAGGGTTGAAAACTAATGATGTGGCTTGGCGTTGTGCATATTGAATGCAGAAAAAGTCTGGAGTTAAAATATGTTAAAAAAATGAAATCCCTTATGTAATAGATGAGTTTTCGTCCGAAACCCTGTTACTTCGAAAGAGATTGTCCAGTTTGTACACGAAGTGCATCCAGTTTTTCCCGTAACCCTCTCAACTTTTTAACACATGGTATGTGGGTGAAATTATGAAACCATGCCAAGTTTCAACCTTTTCAGATTTCATTTGCAGTGCTTGTCAAATTCAGGGTCATTTAGCTCAAAATAAATCATGAAATGCTTGAAAAATAGCAAATGAAGTCAGAAAAGGGTTGAAAATTGATGATGTGTCTTTGAATGTTGCATATTGAATACAGAAAAAGTCTGGAGTTAAAATATGTTAAAAAAATGAAATCCCTTATGTAATAGATGAGTTTTCGTCCGAAACCCTGTTACATCGAAAGAGATTGTCCAGTTTGTACACGAAGTGCATCCAGTTTTTCCCGTAACCCTCTCAACTTTTTAGCACAGGGTATGTGGGTGAAATTATGAAACCATGCCAAGTTTCAAACTTTTCAGAGTTCATTTGTAGTGCTTGTCAAATTCAGTGCCATTTAGCTCAAAATAAATCATGAAATGAATGAAAAATAGCAAATGAAGTCAGAAAAGGGTTGAAAATTGATGATGTGGCTTTGAATGGTGCATATTGAATGCAGAAAAAGTCTGGAGTTAAAATATGTAAAAAAAATGAAATCCCTTTTGTAATAGATGAGTTTTCGTCCGAAACCCTGTTACTTCGAAAGAGATTGTCCAGTTTGTACACGAAGTGCATCCAGTTTTTCCCGTAACCCGCTCAACTTTTTAGCACATGGTATGTGGGTGAAATTATGAAACCATGCCAAGTTTCAACCTTTTCAGAGTTCATTTGCAGTGCTTGTCAAATTCAGGGTCATTTAGCTCAAAATAAATCATGAAATGCATGAAAAATAGCAAATTAATTCAGAAATGGGTTGAAAATTGATGGTGTGGCTTTGAATGGTGTATATTGAATGCAAAAAAAGTCTGTAGTTAAAATATGTAAAAAAAATGAAATCCCTTTGGTAATAGATGAGTTTTCGTCCGAAACCCTGTTAATTCGAAAGAGATTGTCCAGTTTGTACACGAATTGCCTCCAGTTTTTCCCGTAACCCTCTCAACTTTTTAACACATGGTATGTGGGTGAAATTATGAAACCATGCCAAGTTTCAACCTTTTCAGAGTTCATTTGTAGTGCTTGTCAAATTCAGGGCCATTTAGCTCAAAATAAATCATGAAATGCATGAAAAATAGCAAATGAAGCCAGAAAAGGGTTGAAAATTGATGATGTGGCTTGGCGTGGTGCATATTGTACGCAGAAAAAGTCTGGAGTTAAAATATGTAAAAAAATTGAAATCCCTTTTGTAATAGATGAGTTTTCGTCCGAAACCCTGTTACTTCGAAAGAGATTGTCCAGTTTGTACACGAAGTGCATCCAGTTTTTCCAGTAACACTCTCAACTTTTTAGCACATGGTATGTGGTTGAAATTATGAAACCATGCCAAGTTTCAACCTTTTCCGAGTTCATTTGCAGTGCTTGTCAAATTCAGGGTCATTTAGCTCAAAATAAATCATGAAATGCATGAAAAATAGCACATGAAGTCAGAAAAGGGTTGAAAACTGATGATGTGGCTTGGCGTGGTGCATATTGAGTGCAGAAAAAGTCTGGAGTTAAAATATGTTAAAAAAATGAAATCCCTTATGTAATAGATGAGTTTTCGTCCGAAACCCTGTTTCTTCGAAAGAGATTGTTCAGTTTGTACACGAAGTGCATCCAGTTTTTCCCGTAAACCTCTCAACTTTTTAGCACATGGTATGTATGTGAAATTATGAAACCATGCCAAGTTTCAACCTTTTCAGAGTTCATTTGCAGTGCTTGTCAAATTCAGGGTCATTTAGCTCAAAATAAATCATGAAATTCATGAAAAATAGCAAATGAAGTCAAAAAAGGGTTGAAAACTAATGATGTGGCTTGGCATGGTGCATATTGAATGCAGAAAAAGTCTGGAGTTAAAATATGTTAAAAAAATGAAATCCCTTATGTAATAGATGAGTTTTCGTCTGAAACCCTGTTACTTCGAAAGAGATTGTCCAGTTTGTACACGAAGTGCATCCAGTTTTTCCCGTAACCCTCTCAACTTTTTAGCACATGGTATGTGGGTGAAATTATGAAACCATGCCAAGTTTCAACCTTTTCAGAGTTCATTTGCAGTGCTTGTCAAATTCAGGGTCATTTAGCTCAAAATAAATCATGAAATGCATGAAAAATAGCAAATTAAGTCAGAAATGGGTTGAAAATTGATGGTGTGGCTTTGAATGGTGTATATTGAATGCAGAAAAAGTCTGTAGTTAAAATATGTAAAAAAAAATGAAATCCCTTTGGTAATAGATGAGTTTTCGTCCGAAACCATGTTACATCGAAAGAGATTGTCCAGTTTGTACACGAAGTGCATCCAGTTTTTCCCGTAACCCTCTCAACTTTTTAGCACATGGTATGTGGGTGAAATTATGAAACCATGCCAAGTTTCAACCTTTTCAGAGTTCATTTGCAGTGCTTGTCATATTCAGGGACATTTAGCTCAAAATAAATCATGAAATGCATGAAAAATAGCAAATGAAGTCAGAAAAGGGTTGAAAACTAATGATGTGGCTTGGCGTGGTGCATATTGAATGCAGAAAAAGTCTGGAGTTAAAATATGTTAAAAAAATGAAATCCCTTATGTAATAGATGAGTTTTCGTCTGAAACCCTGTTACTTCGAAAGAGATTGTCCAGTTTGTACACGAAGTGCATCCAGTTTTTCCCATAACCCTCTCAACTTTTTAACACATGGTATGTGGGTGAAATTATGAAACCATGCCAAGTTTCAACCTTTTCAGAGTTCATTTGCAGTGCTTGTCAAATTCAGGGTCTTTTAGCTCAAAATAAATCATGAAATGCATGAAAAATAGCAAATGAAGTCAGAAAAGGGTTGAAAACTAATGATGTGGCTTGGCGTGGTGCATATTGAATGCAGAAAAAGTCTGGAGTTAAAATATGTTAAAAAAATGAAATCCCTTATGTAATAGATGAGTTTTCGTCTGAAACCCTGTTACTTCGAAAGAGATTGTCCAGTTTGTACACGAAGTGCATCCAGTTTTTCCCATAACCCTCTCAACTTTTTAACACATGGTATGTGGGTGAAATTATGAAACCATGCCAAGTTTCAACCTTTTCAGAGTTCATTTGCAGTGCTTGTCAAATTCAGGGTCTTTTAGCTCAAAATAAATCATGAAATGCTTGAAAAATAGCAAATGAAGTCAGAAAAGGGTTGAAAATTGATGATGTGGCTTTGAATGGTGCATATTGAATTCAAAAAAAGTATGGAGTTAAAATATGTTAAAAATAATGAAATCCCTTTTGTAATAGATTAGTTTTCGTCCGAAACCCTGTTACTTCGAAAGAGATTGTCCAGTTTGTACACGAAGTGCATCCAGTTTTTCCCGTAAACATCTCAACTTTTTAGCACATGGTATGTGGGTGAAATTATGAAACTATGCCAAGTTTCAACCTTTTCAGAGTTCAATAGCAGTGCTTGTCAAATTCAGGGTCATTTAGTTCAAAATAAATCATGAAATGCATGAAAAATAGCAAATGAAGTCAGAAAAGGGTTGAAAATTGATGATGTGGCTTTGAATGGTGCATATTGAATGCAGAAAAAGTCTGGAGTTAAAATATTTAAAAAAATGAAATGCCTTTTGTAATAGACGAGTTTTCGTCCGAAACCCTCTTACTTCGAAAGAGATTGTCCAGTTTGTACATGAAGTACATCCAGTTTTTCCCGTAACCATCTCAACTTTTTAGCACATGGTATGTGGGTGAAATTATGAAACCATGCCAAGTTTCAACCTTTTTAGAGTTCATTTGCAGTGCTTGTCAAATTCAGGGTCATTTAGCTCAAAATAAATCATGAAATGCATGAAAAATAGCAAATGAAGTCAGAAAAGGGTTGAAAACTGATGATGTGGCTTGGCGTGGTGCATATTGGATGCAGAAAAAGTCTGGAGTTAAAATATATTAAAAAAATGAAATCCCTTATGTAATAGACTAGCTTTCGTCTGAAACCCTGTTACTTCGAAAGAGATTGTCTAGTTTGTACACGAAGTGCATCCAGTTTTTCCCGTAACAATCTCAACTTTTTAGCACATGGTATGTGGGTGAAATTATGAAACCATGCCCAGTTTCAACCTTTTCAGAGTTCATTTGCAGTGCTTGTCAAATTCAGGGTCATTTAGCTCAAAATAAATCATGAAATGCATGAAAAATAGCAAATGAAGTCAGAAAAGGGTTGAAAACTAATGATGTGGCTTGGCGTGGTGCATATTGAATGCAGAAAAAGTCTGGAGTTAAATATGTTAAAAAAATGAAATCCCTTATGTAATAGATGAGTTTTCGTCCGAAACCCTGTTACTTCGAAAGAGATTGTCCAGTTTGTACACGAAGTGCATCCAGTTTTTCCCGTAACCCTCTCAACTTTTTAACACATGGTATGTGGGTGAAATTATGAAACCATGCCAAGTTTCAACCTTTTCAGATTTCATTTGCAGTGCTTGTCAAATTCAGGGTCATTTAGCTCAAAATAAATCATGAAATGCTTGAAAAATAGCAAATGAAGTCAGAAAAGGGTTGAAAATTGATGATGTGTCTTTGAATGTTGCATATTGAATACAGAAAAAGTCTGGAGTTAAAATATGTTAAAAAAAATGAAATCCCTTATGTAATAGATGAGTTTTCGTCCGAAACCATGTTACATCGAAAGAGATTGTCCAGTTTGTACACGAAGTGCATCCAGTTTTTCCCGTAACCCTCTCAACTTTTTAGCACATGGTATGTGGGTGAAATTATGAAACCATGCCAAGTTTCAACCTTTTCAGAGTTCAGTTGCAGTGCTTGTCATATTCAGGGTCATTTAGCTCAAAATAAATCATGAAATGCATGAAAAATAGCAAATGAAGTCAGAAAAGGGTTGAAAACTAATGATGTGGCTTGGCGTGGTGCATATTGAATGCAGAAAAAGTCTGGAGTTAAAATATGTTAAAAAAATGAAATCCCTTATGTAATAGATGAGTTTTCGTCTGAAACCCTGTTACTTCGAAAGAGATTGTCCAGTTTGTACACGAAGTGCATCCAGTTTTTCCCATAACCCTCTCAACTTTTTAACACATGGTATGTGGGTGAAATTATGAAACCATGCCAAGTTTCAACCTTTTCAGAGTTCATTTGCAGTGCTTGTCAAATTCAGGGTCTTTTAGCTCAAAATAAATCATGAAATGCATGAAAAATAGCAAATGAAGTCAGAAAAGGGTTGAAAACTAATGATGTGGCTTGGCGTGGTGCATATTGAATGCAGAAAAAGTCTGGAGTTAAAATATGTTAAAAAAATGAAATCCCTTATGTAATAGATGAGTTTTCGTCTGAAACCCTGTTACTTCGAAAGAGATTGTCCAGTTTGTACACGAAGTGCATCCAGTTTTTCCCATAACCCTCTCAACTTTTTAACACATGGTATGTGGGTGAAATTATGAAACCATGCCAAGTTTCAACCTTTTCAGAGTTCATTTGCAGTGCTTGTCAAATTCAGGGTCTTTTAGCTCAAAATAAATCATGAAATGCTTGAAAAATAGCAAATGAAGTCAGAAAAGGGTTGAAAATTGATGATGTGGCTTTGAATGGTGCATATTGAATTCAAAAAAAGTATGGAGTTAAAATATGTTAAAAATAATGAAATCCCTTTTGTAATAGATTAGTTTTCGTCCGAAACCCTGTTACTTCGAAAGAGATTGTCCAGTTTGTACACGAAGTGTATCCAGTTTTTCCCGTAAACATCTCAACTTTTTAGCACATGGTATGTGGGTGAAATTATGAAACCATGCCAGGTTTCAACCTTTTCAGAGTTCAATAGCAGTGCTTGTCAAATTCAGGGTCATTTAGTTCAAAATAAATCATGAAATGCATGAAAAATAGCAAATGAAGTCAGAAAAGGGTTGAAAATTGATGATGTGGCTTTGAATGGTGCATATTGAATGCAGAAAAAGTCTGGAGTTAAAATATTTAAAAAAATGAAATGCCTTTTGTAATAGACGAGTTTTCTTCCGAAACCCTCTTACTTCGAAAGAGATTGTCCAGTTTGTACATGAAGTACATCCAGTTTTTCCCGTAACTATCTCAACTTTTTAGCACATGGTATGTGGGTGAAATTATGAAACCATGCCAAGTTTCAACCTTTTTAGAGTTCATTTGCAGTGCTTGTCAAATTCAGGGTCATTTAGCTCAAAATAAATCATGAAATGCATGAAAAATAGCAAATGAAGTCAGAAAAGGGTTGAAAACTGATGATGTGGCTTGGCGTGGTGCATATTGAATGCAGAAAAAGTCTGGAGTTAAAATATATTAAAAAATGAAATCCCTTATGTAATAGACTAGCTTTCGTCTGAAACCCTGTTACTTCGAAAGAGATTGTCTAGTTTGTACACGAAGTGCATCCAGTTTTTCCCGTAACAATCTCAACTTTTTAGCACATGGTATGTGGGTGAAATTATGAAACAATGCCAAGTTTCAACCTTTTCAGAGTTCATTTGCAGTGCTTGTCAAATTCAGGGTCATTTAGCTCAAAATAAATCATGAAATGCATGAAAAATAGCAAATGAAGTCAGAAAAGGGTTGAAAACTAATGATGTGGCTTGGCGTGGTGCATATTGAATGCAGAAAAAGTCTGGAGTTAAATATGTTAAAAAAATGAAATCCCTTATGTAATAGATGAGTTTTCGTCCGAAACCCTGTTACTTCGAAAGAGATTGTCCAGTTTGTACACGAAGTGCATCCAGTTTTTCCCGTAACCCTCTCAACTTTTTAACACATGGTATGTGGGTGAAATTATGAAACCATGCCAAGTTTCAACCTTTTCAGATTTCATTTGCAGTGCTTGTCAAATTCAGGGTCATTTAGCTCAAAATAAATCATGAAATGCTTGAAAAATAGCAAATGAAGTCAGAAAAGGGTTGAAAATTGATGATGTGTCTTTGAATGTTGCATATTGAATACAGAAAAAGTCTGGAGTTAAAATATGTTAAAAAAATGAAATCCCTTATGTAATAGATGAGTTTTCGTCCGAAACCATGTTACATCGAAAGAGATTGTCCAGTTTGTACACGAAGTGCATCCAGTTTTTCCCGTAACCCTCTCAACTTTTTAGCAC
The DNA here is from genome assembly GCA_039707655.1 of Elymus sibiricus. Lineage (NCBI taxonomy): Eukaryota > Viridiplantae > Streptophyta > Magnoliopsida > Poales > Poaceae > Elymus > Elymus sibiricus. Next base: position 54,558,057 of record CM077667.1, read on the forward strand.
ATGGTATGTGGGTGAAATTATGAAACCATGCCAAGTTTCAACCTTTTCAGAGTTCATTTGTAGTGCTTGTCAAATTCAGTGCCATTTAGCTCAAAATAAATCATGAAATGAATGAAAAATAGCAAATGAAGTCAGAAAAGGGTTGAAAATTGATGATGTGGCTTCGAACGGTGCATATTGAATGCAGAAAAAGTCTGGATTTAAAATATGTAAAAAAAATGAAATCCCTTTTGTAATAGATGAGTTTTCGTCCGAAACCATGTTACTTCGAAAGAGATTGTCCAGTTTGTACACGAAGTGCATCCAGTTTTTCCCGTAACCCTCTCAACTTTTTAGCACATGGTATGTGGGTGAAATTATGAAACCATGCCAAGTTTCAACCTTTTCAGAGTTCATTTGCAGTGCTTGTCAAATTCAGGGTCATTTAGCTCAAAATAAATCATGAAATGCATGAAAAATAGCAAATGAAGTCAGAAAAGGGTTGAAAGATAATGATGTGGCTTGGCGTGGTGCATATTGAATGCAGAAAAAGTCTGGAGTTAAAATATGTTAAAAAAATGAAATCCCTTATGTAATAGATGAGTTTTCGTCCGAAACCCTGTTACTTCGAAAGAGATTGTCCAGTTTGTACACGAAGTGCATCCAGTTTTTCCCGTAACCCTCTCAACTTTTTAACACATGGTATGTGGGTGAAATTATGAAACCATGCCAAGTTTCAACCTTTTCAGATTTCATTTGCAGTGCTTGTCAAATTCAGGGTCATTTAGCTCAAAATAAATCATGAAATGCTTGAAAAATAGCAAATGAAGTCAGAAAAGGTTTGAAAATTGATGATGTGTCTTTGAATGTTGCATATTGAATACAGAAAAAGTCTGGAGTTAAAATATGTTAAAAAAATGAAATCCCTTATGTAATAGATGAGTTTTCGTCCGAAACCCTGTTACATCGAAAGAGATTGTCCAGTTTGTACACGAAGTGCATCCAGTTTTTCCCGTAACCCTCTCAACTTTTTAGCACAGGGTATGTGGGTGAAATTATGAAACCATGCCAAGTTTCAAACTTTTCAGAGTTCATTTGTAGTGCTTGTCAAATTCAGTGCCATTTAGCTCAAAATAAATCATGAAATGAATGAAAAATAGCAAATGAAGTCAGAAAAGTGTTGAAAATTGATGATGTGGCTTTGAATGGTGCATATTGAATGCAGAAAAAGTCTGGAGTTAAAATATTTAAAAAAATGAAATGCCTTTTGTAATAGACGAGTTTTCGTCCGAAACCCTCTTACTTCGAAAGAGATTGTCCAGTTTGTACATGAAGTACATCCAGTTTTTCCCGTAACCATCTCAACTTTTTAGCACATGGTATGTGGGTGAAATTATGAAACCATGCCAAGTTTCAACCTTTTCAGAGTTCATTTGCAGTGCTTGTCAAATTCAGGGTCATTTAGCTCAAAATAAATCATGAAATGCATGAAAAATAGCAAATGAAGTCAGAAAAGGGTTGAAAACTGATGATGTGGCTTGGCGTGGTGCATATTGAATGCAGAAAAAGTCTGGAGTTAAAATATATTAAAAAATTGAAATCCCTTATGTAATAGACTAGCTTTCGTCTGAAACCCTGTTACTTCGAAAGAGATTGTCTAGTTTGTACACGAAGTGCATCCAGTTTTTCCCGTAACAATCTCAACTTTTTAGCACATGGTATGTGGGTGAAATTATGAAACCATGCCAAGTTTCAACCTTTTTAGAGTTCATTTGCAGTGCTTGTCAAATTCAGGGTCATTTAGCTCAAAATAAATCATGAAATGCATGAAAAATAGCAAATGAAGTCAGAAAAGGGTTGAAAACTAATGATGTGGCTTGGCGTGGTGCATATTGAATGCAGAAAAAGTCTGGAGTTAAAATATGTTAAAAAAATGAAATCCCTTATGTAATAGATGAGTTTTCGTCCGAAACCCTGTTACTTCGAAAGAGATTGTCCAGTTTGTACACGAAGTGCATCCAGTTTTTCCCGTAACCCTCTCAACTTTTTAACACATGGTATGTGGGTGAAATTATGAAACCATGCCAAGTTTCAACCTTTTCAGATTTCATTTGCAGTGCTTGTCAAATTCAGGGTCATTTAGCTCAAAATAAATCATGAAATGCTTGAAAAATAGCAAATGAAGTCAGAAAAGGGTTGAAAATTGATGATGTGTCTTTGAATGTTGCATATTGAATACAGAAAAAGTCTGGAGTTAAAATATGTTAAAAAAAATGAAATCCCTTATGTAATAGATGAGTTTTCGTCCGAAACCATGTTACATCGAAAGAGATTGTCCAGTTTGTACACGAAGTGCATCCAGTTTTTCCCGTAACCCTCTCAACTTTTTAGCACAGGGTATGTGGGTGAAATTATGAAACCATGCCAAGTTTGAACCTTTTCAGAGTTCATTTGTAGTGCTTGTCAAATTCAGTGCCATTTAGCTCAAAATAAATCATGAAATGAATGAAAAATAGCAAATGAAGTCAGAAAAGGGTTGAAAATTGATGATGTGGCTTCGAACGGTGCATATTGAATGCAGAAAAAGTCTGGAGTTAAAATATGTAAAAAAATGAAATCCCTTTTGTAATAGATGAGTTTTCGTCCGAAACCCTGTTACTTCGAAAGAGATTGTCCAGTTTGTACACGAAGTGCATCCAGTTTTTCCCGTAACCCTCTCAACTTTTTAGCACATGGTATGTGCGTGAAATTATGAAACCATGCCAAGTTTCAACCTTTTCAGAGTTCATTTGCAGTGCTTGTCAAATTCAGGGTTATTTAGCTCAAAATAAATCATGAAATGCATGAAAAATAGCAAATGAAGTCAGAAAAGGGTTGAAAACTAATGATGTGGCTTGGCGTTGTGCATATTGAATGCAGAAAAAGTCTGGAGTTAAAATATGTTAAAAAAATGAAATCCCTTATGTAATAGATGAGTTTTCGTCCGAAACCCTGTTACTTCGAAAGAGATTGTCCAGTTTGTACACGAAGTGCATCCAGTTTTTCCCGTAACCCTCTCAACTTTTTAACACATGGTATGTGGGTGAAATTATGAAACCATGCCAAGTTTCAACCTTTTCAGATTTCATTTGCAGTGCTTGTCAAATTCAGGGTCATTTAGCTCAAAATAAATCATGAAATCCTTGAAAAATAGCAAATGAAGTCAGAAAAGGGTTGAAAATTGATGATGTGTCTTTGAATGTTGCATATTGAATACAGAAAAAGTCTGGAGTTAAAATATGTTAAAAAAAATGAAATCCCTTATGTAATAGATGAGTTTTCGTCCGAAACCCTGTTACATCGAAAGAGATTGTCCAGTTTGTACACGAAGTGCATCCAGTTTTTCCCGTAACCCTCTCAACTTTTTAGCACAGGGTATGTGGGTGAAATTATGAAACCATGCCAAGTTTCAAACTTTTCAGAGTTCATTTGTAGTGCTTGTCAAATTCAGTGCCATTTAGCTCAAAATAAATCATGAAATGAATGAAAAATAGCAAATGAAGTCAGAAAAGGGTTGAAAATTGATGATGTGGCTTTGAATGGTGCATATTGAATGCAGAAAAAGTCTGGAGTTAAAATATGTAAAAAAAATGAAATCCCTTTTGTAATAGATGAGTTTTCGTCCGAAACCCTGTTACTTCGAAAGAGATTGTCCAGTTTGTACACGAAGTGCATCCAGTTTTTCCCGTAACCCGCTCAACTTTTTAGCACATGGTATGTGGGTGAAATTATGAAACCATGCCAAGTTTCAACCTTTTCAGAGTTCATTTGCAGTGCTTGTCAAATTCAGGGTCATTTAGCTCAAAATAAATCATGAAATGCATGAAAAATAGCAAATTAATTCAGAAATGGGTTGAAAATTGATGGTGTGGCTTTGAATGGTGTATATTGAATGCAAAAAAAGTCTGTAGTTAAAATATGTAAAAAAAATGAAATCCCTTTGGTAATAGATGAGTTTTCGTCCGAAACCCTGTTAATTCGAAAGAGATTGTCCAGTTTGTACACGAATTGCCTCCAGTTTTTCCCGTAACCCTCTCAACTTTTTAACACATGGTATGTGGGTGAAATTATGAAACCATGCCAAGTTTCAACCTTTTCAGAGTTCATTTGTAGTGCTTGTCAAATTCAGGGCCATTTAGCTCAAAATAAATCATGAAATGCATGAAAAATAGCAAATGAAGCTAGAAAAGGGTTGAAAATTGATGATGTGGCTTGGCGTGGTGCATATTGTACGCAGAAAAAGTCTGGAGTTAAAATATGTAAAAAAAATGAAATCCCTTTTGTAATAGATGAGTTTTCGTCCGAAACCCTGTTACTTCGAAAGAGATTGTCCAGTTTGTACACGAAGTGCATCCAGTTTTTCCAGTAACACTCTCAACTTTTTAGCACATGGTATGTGGTTGAAATTATGAAACCATGCCAAGTTTCAACCTTTTCCGAGTTCATTTGCAGTGCTTGTCAAATTCAGGGTCATTTAGCTCAAAATAAATCATGAAATGCATGAAAAATAGCACATGAAGTCAGAAAAGGGTTGAAAACTGATGATGTGGCTTGGCGTGGTGCATATTGAGTGCAGAAAAAGTCTGGAGTTAAAATATGTTAAAAAATGAAATCCCTTATGTAATAGATGAGTTTTCGTCCGAAACCCTGTTTCTTCGAAAGAGATTGTTCAGTTTGTACACGAAGTGCATCCAGTTTTTCCCGTAAACCTCTCAACTTTTTAGCACATGGTATGTATGTGAAATTATGAAACCATGCCAAGTTTCAACCTTTTCAGAGTTCATTTGCAGTGCTTGTCAAATTCAGGGTCATTTAGCTCAAAATAAATCATGAAATTCATGAAAAATAGCAAATGAAGTCAAAAAAGGGTTGAAAACTAATGATGTGGCTTGGCGTGGTGCATATTGAATGCAGAAAAAGTTTGGAGTTAAAATATGTTAAAAAAATGAAATCCCTTATGTAATAGATGAGTTTTCGTCTGAAACCCTGTTACTTCGAAAGAGATTGTCCAGTTTGTACACGAAGTGCATCCAGTTTTTCCCGTAACCCTCTCAACTTTTTAGCACATGGTATGTGGGTGAAATTATGAAACCATGCCAAGTTTCAACCTTTTCAGAGTTCATTTGCAGTGCTTGTCAAATTCAGGGTCATTTAGCTCAAAATAAAACATGAAATGCATGAAAAATAGCAAATTAAGTCAGAAATGGGTTGAAAATTGATGGTGTGGCTTTGAATGGTGTATATTGAATGCAGAAAAAGTCTGTAGTTAAAATATGTAAAAAAAAATGAAATCCCTTTGGTAATAGATGAGTTTTCGTCCGAAACCCTGTTACTTCGAAAGAGATTGTCCAGTTTGTACACGAATTGCCTCCAGTTTTTCCCGTAACCCTCTCAACTTTTTAACACATGGTATGTGGGTGAAATTATGAAACCATGCCAAGTTTCAACATTTTCAGAGTTCATTTGTAGTGCTTGTCAAATTCAGGGCCATTTAGCTCAAAATAAATCATGAAATGCATGAAAAATAGCAAATGAAGCCAGAAAAGGGTTGAAAATTGATGATGTGGCTTGGCGTGGTGCATATTGTACGCAGAAAAAGTCCGGAGTTAAAATATGTAAAAAAAATGAAATCCCTTTTGTAATAGATGAGTTTTCGTCCGAAACCCTGTTACTTCGAAATAGATTGTCCAGTTTGTACACGAAGTGCATCCAGTTTTTCCAGTAACGCTCTCAACTTTTTAGCACATGGTATGTGGTTGAAATTATGAAACCATGCCAAGTTTCAACCTTGTCCGAGTTCATTTGCAGTGCTTGTCAAATTCAGGGTCATTTAGCTCAAAATAAATCATGAAATGCATGAAAAATAGCAAATGAAGTCAGAAAAGGGTTGAAAACTAATGATGTGGCTTGGCGTGGTGCATATTGAATGCAGAAAAAGTTTGGAGTTAAAATATGTTAAAAAAATGAAATCCCTTATGTAATAGATGAGTTTTCGTCTGAAACCCTGTTACTTCGAAAGAGATTGTCCAGTTTGTACACGAAGTGCATCCAGTTTTTCCCGTAACCCTCTCAACTTTTTAACACATGGTATGTGGGTGAAATTATGAAACCATGCCAAGTTTCAACCTTTTCAGAGTTTATTTGCAGTGCTTGTCAAATTCAGGGTCTTTTAGCTCAAAATAAATCATGAAATGCTTGAAAAATAGCAAATGAAGTCAGAAAAGGGTTGAAAATTGATGATGTGGATTTGAATGGTGCATATTGAATTCAGAAAAAGTATGGAGTTAAAATATGTTAAAAATAATGAAATCCCTTTTGTAATAGATGAGTTTTCGTCCGAAACCCTGTTATTTCGAAAGAGATTGTCCAGTTTGTACACGAAGTGCATCCAGTTTTCCCGTAAACATCTCAACTTTTTAGCACATGGTATGTGGGTGAAATTATGAAACCATGCCAAGTTTCAACCTTTTCAGAGTTCATTTGCAGTGCTTGTCAAATTCAGGGTCATTTAGTTCAAAATAAATCATGAAATGCATGAACAATAGCAAATGAAGTCAGAAAAGGGTTGAAAATTGATGATGTGGCTTTGAATGGTGCATATTGAATGCAGAAAAAGTCTGGAGTTAAAATATTTAAAAAAATGAAATGCCTTTTGTAATAGACGAGTTTTCGTCCGAAACCCTGTTACTTCGAAAGAGATTGTCCAGTTTGTACACGAAGTACATCCAGTTTTTCCCGTAACCATCTCAACTTTTTAGCACATGGTATGTGGGTGAAATTATGAAACCATGCCAAGTTTCAACCTTTTCAGAGTTCATTTGCAGTGCTTGTCAAATTCAGGGTCATTTAGCTCAAAATAAATCATGAAATGCATGAAAAATAGCAAATGAAATCAGAAAAGGGTTGAAAACTGATGATGTGGCTTGGCGTGGTGCATATTGAATGCAGAAAAAGTCTGGAGTTAAAATATGTTAAAAAAATGAAATCCCTTATGTAATAGACTAGTTTTCGTCTGAAACCCTGTTATTTCGAAAGAGATTGTCCAGTTTGTACACGAAGTGCATCCAGTTTTTCCCGTAACAATCTCAACTTTTTAGCACATGGTATGTGGGTGAAATTATGAAACCATGCCAAGTTTCAACCTTTTCAGAGTTCATTTGCAGTGCTTGTCAAATTCAGGGTCATTTTGCTCAAAATAAATCATGAAATGCATGAAAAATAGCAAATGAAGTCAGAAAAGGGTTGAAAACTAATGATGTGGCTTGGCATGGTGCATATTGAATGCAGAAAAAGTCTGGAGTTAAAATATGTTAAAAAAATGAAATCCCTTATGTAATAGATGAGTTTTCGTCCGAAACCCTGTTACTTCGAAAGAGATTGTCCAGTTTGTACACGAAGTGCATCCAGTTTTTCCCGTAACCCTCTCAACTTTTTAACACATGGTATGTGGGTGAAATTATGAAACCATGCCAAGTTTCAACCTTTTCAGATTTCAATTGCAGTGCTAGTCAAATTCAGGGTCATTTAGCTCAAAATAAATCATGAAATGCTTGAAAAATAGCAAATGAAGTCAGAAAAGGGTTGAAAATTGATGATCTGTCTTTGAATGTTGCATATTGAATACAGAAAAAGTCTGGAGTTAAAATATGTTAAAAAAAATGAAATCCCTTATGTAATAGATGAGTTTTCGTCCGACACCATGTTACATCGAAAGAGATTGTCCAGTTTGTACACGAAGTGCATCCAGTTTTTCCCGTAACCCTCTCAACTTTTTAGCACATGGTATGTGGGTGAAATTATGAAACCATGCCAAGTTTCAACCTTTTCAGAGTTCATTTGCAGTGCTTGTCATATTCAGGGTCATTTAGCTCAAAATAAATCATGAAATGCATGAAAAATAGCAAATGAAGTCAGAAAAGGGTTGAAAACTAATGATGTGGCTTGGCGTGGTGCATATTGAATGCAGAAAAAGTCTGGAGTTAAAATATGTTAAAAAAATGAAATCCCTTATGTAATAGATGAGTTTTCGTCTGAAACCCTATTACTTCGAAAGAGATTGTCCAGTTTGTACACGAAGTGCATCCAGTTTTTCCCATAACCCTCTCAACTTTTTAACACATGGTATGTGGGTGAAATTATGAAACCGTGCCAAGTTTCAACCTTTTCAGAGTTCATTTGCAGTGCTTGTCAAATTCAGGGTCTTTTAGCTCAAAATAAATCATGAAATGCTTGAAAAATAGCAAATGAAGTCAGAAAAGGGTTGAAAATTGATGATGTGGCTTTGAATGGTGCATATTGAATTCAAAAAAAGTATGGAGTTAAAATATGTTAAAAATAATGAAATCCCTTTTGTAATAGATTAGTTTTCGTCCGAAACCCTGTTACTTCGAAAGAGATTGTCCAGTTTGTACAAGAAGTGTATCCAGTTTTTCCCGTAAACATCTCAACTTTTTAGCACATGGTATGTGGGTGAAATTATGAAACCATGCCAGGTTTCAACCTTTTCAGAGTTCAATAGCAGTGCTTGTCAAATTCAGGGTCATTTAGTTCAAAATAAATCATGAAATGCATGAAAAATAGCAAATGAAGTCAGAAAAGGGTTGAAAATTGATGATGTGGCTTTGAATGGTGCATATTGAATGCAGAAAAAGTCTGGAGTTAAAATATTTAAAAAAATGAAATGCCTTTTGTAATAGACGAGTTTTCTTCCGAAACCCTCTTACTTCGAAAGAGATTGTCCAGTTTCTACATGAAGTACATCCAGTTTTTCCCGTAACCATCTCAACTTTTTAGCACATGGTATGTGGGTGAAATTATGAAACCATGCCAAGTTTCAACCTTTTTAGAGTTCATTTGCAGTGCTTGTCAAATTCAGGGTCATTTAGCTCAAAATAAATCATGAAATGCATGAAAAATAGCAAATGAAGTCAGAAAAGGGTTGAAAACTGATGATGTGGCTTGGCGTGGTGCATATTGAATGCAGAAAAAGTCTGGAGTTAAAATATATTAAAAAATGAAATCCCTTATGTAATAGACTAGCTTTCGTCTGAAACCCTGTTACTTCGAAAGAGATTGTCTAGTTTGTACACGAAGTGCATCCAGTTTTTCCCGTAACAATCTCAACTTTTTAGCACATGGTATGTGGGTGAAATTATGAAACCATGCCAAGTTTCAACCTTTTCAGAGTTCATTTGCAGTGCTTGTCAAATTCAGGGTCATTTAGCTCAAAATAAATCATGAAATGCATGAAAAATAGCAAATGAAGTCAGAAAAGGGTTGAAAACTAATGATGTGGCTTGGCGTGGTGCATATTGAATGCAGAAAAAGTCTGGAGTTAAATATGTTAAAAAAATGAAATCCCTTATGTAATAGATGAGTTTTCGTCCGAAACCCTGTTACTTCGAAAGAGATTGTCCAGTTTGTACACGAAGTGCATCCAGTTTTTCCCGTAACCCTCTCAACTTTTTAACACATGGTATGTGGGTGAAATTATGAAACCATGCCAAGTTTCAACCTTTTCAGATTTCATTTGCAGTGCTTGTCAAATTCAGGGTCATTTAGCTCAAAATAAATCATGAAATGCTTGAAAAATAGCAAATGAAGTCAGAAAAGGGTTGAAAATTGATGATGTGTCTTTGAATGTTGCATATTGAATACAGAAAAAGTCTGGAGTTAAAATATGTTAAAAAAAATGAAATCCCTTATGTAATAGATGAGTTTTCGTCCGAAACCATGTTACATCGAAAGAGATTGTCCAGTTTGTACACGAAGTGCATCCAGTTTTTCCCATAACCCTCTCAACTTTTTAGCACATGGTATGTGGGTGAAATTATGAAACCATGCCAAGTTTCAACCTTTTCAGAGTTCATTTGTAGTGCTTGTCAAATTCAGTGCCATTTAGCTCAAAATAAATCATGAAATGAATGAAAAATAGCAAATGAAGTCAGAAAAGGGTTGAAAATTGATGATGTGGCTTCGAACGGTGCATATTGAATGCAGAAAAAGTCTGGAGTTAAAATATGTAAAAAAAATGAAATCCCTTTTGTAATAGATGAGTTTTCGTCCAAAACCCTGTTACTTCGAAAGAGATTGTCCAGTTTGTACACGAAGTGCATCCAGTTTTTCCCGTAACCCTCTCAACTTTTTAGCACATGGTATGTCGGTGAAATTATGAAACCATGCCAAGTTTCAACCTTTTCAGACTTCATTTGCAGTGCTTGTCAAATTCAGGGTCATTTAGCTCAAAATAAATCATGAAATGCATGAAAAATAGCAAATGAAGTCAGAAAAGGGTTGAAAGATAATGATGTGGCTTGGCGTGGTGCATATTGAATGCAGAAAAAGTCTGGAGTTAAAATATGTTAAAAAAATGAAACCCTTATGTAATAGATGAGTTTTCGTCCGAAACCCTGTTACTTCGAAAGAGATTGTCCAGTTTGTACACGAAGTGCATCCAGTTTTTCCCGTAACCCTCTCAACTTTTTAACACATGGTATGTGGGTGAAATTATGAAACCATGCCAAGTTTCAACCTTTTCAGATTTCATTTGCAGTGCTTGTCAAATTCAGGGTCATTTAGCTCAAAATAAATCATGAAATGCTTGAAAAATAGCAAATGAAGTCAGAAAAGGTTTGAAAATTGATGATGTGTCTTTGAATGTTGCATATTGAATACAGAAAAAGTCTGGAGTTAAAATATGTTAAAAAAATGAAATCCCTTATGTAATAGATGAGTTTTCGTCCGAAACCCTGTTACATCGAAAGAGATTGTCCAGTTTGTACACGAAGTGCATCCAGTTTTTCCCGTAACCCTCTCAACTTTTTAGCACAGGGTATGTGGGTGAAATTATGAAACCATGCCAAGTTTCAAACTTTTCAGAGTTCATTTGTAGTGCTTGTCAAATTCAGTGCCATTTAGCTCAAAATAAATCATGAAATGAATGAAAAATAGCAAATGAAGTCAGAAAAGTGTTGAAAATTGATGATGTGGCTTTGAATGGTGCATATTGAATGCAGAAAAAGTCTGGAGTTAAAATATTTAAAAAAATGAAATGCCTTTTGTAATAGACGAGTTTTCGTCCGAAACCCTCTTACTTCGAAAGAGATTGTCCAGTTTGTACATGAAGTACATCCAGTTTTTCCCGTAACCATCTCAACTTTTTAGCACATGGTATGTGGGTGAAATTATGAAACCATGCCAAGTTTCAACCTTTTCAGAGTTCATTTGCAGTGCTTGTCAAATTCAGGGTCATTTAGCTCAAAATAAATCATGAAATGCATGAAAAATAGCAAATGAAGTCAGAAAAGGGTTGAAAACTGATGATGTGGCTTGGCGTGGTGCATATTGAATGCAGAAAAAGTCTGGAGTTAAAATATATTAAAAAATTGAAATCCCTTATGAAATAGACTAGTTTCGTCTGAAACCCTGTTACTTCGAAAGAGATTGTCTAGTTTGTACACGAAGTGCATCCAGTTTTTCCCGTAACAATCTCAACTTTTTAGCACATGGTATGTGGGTGAAATTATGAAACCATGCCAAGTTTCAACCTTTTTAGAGTTCATTTGCAGTGCTTGTCAAATTCAGGGTCATTTAGCTCAAAATAAATCATGAAATGCATGAAAAATAGCAAATGAAGTCAGAAAAGGGTTGAAAACTAATGATGTGGCTTGGCGTGGTGCATATTGAATGCAGAAAAAGTCTGGAGTTAAAATATGTTAAAAAAATGAAATCCCTTATGTAATAGATGAGTTTTCGTCCGAAACCCTGTTACTTCGAAAGAGATTGTCCAGTTTGTACACGAAGTGCATCCAGTTTTTCCCGTAACCCTCTCAACTTTTTAACACATGGTATGTGGGTGAAATTATGAAACCATGCCAAGTTTCAACCTTTTCAGATTTCATTTGCAGTGCTTGTCAAATTCAGGGTCATTTAGCTCAAAATAAATCATGAAATGCTTGAAAAATAGCAAATGAAGTCAGAAAAGGGTTGAAAATTGATGATGTGTCTTTGAATGTTGCATATTGAATACAGAAAAAGTCTGGAGTTAAAATATGTTAAAAAAAATGAAATCCCTTATGTAATAGATGAGTTTTCGTCCGAAACCATGTTACATCGAAAGAGATTGTCCAGTTTGTACACGAAGTGCATCCAGTTTTTCCCGTAACCCTCTCAACTTTTTAGCACAGGGTATGTGGGTGAAATTATGAAACCATGCCAAGTTTGAACCTTTTCAGAGTTCATTTGTAGTGCTTGTCAAATTCAGTGCCATTTAGCTCAAAATAAATCATGAAATGAATGAAAAATAGCAAATGAAGTCAGAAAAGGGTTGAAAATTGATGATGTGGCTTCGAACGGTGCATATTGAATGCAGAAAAAGTCTGGAGTTAAAATATGTAAAAAAAATGAAATCCCTTTTGTAATAGATGAGTTTTCGTCCGAAACCCTGTTACTTCGAAAGAGATTGTCCAGTTTGTACACGAAGTGCATCCAGTTTTTCCCGTAACCCTCTCAACTTTTTAGCACATGGTATGTGCGTGAAATTATGAAACCATGCCAAGTTTCAACCTTTTCAGAGTTCATTTGCAGTGCTTGTCAAATTCAGGGTTATTTAGCTCAAAATAAATCATGAAATGCATGAAAAATAGCAAATGAAGTCAGAAAAGGGTTGAAAACTAATGATGTGGCTTGGCGTGGTGCATATTGAATGCAGAAAAAGTCTGGAGTTAAAATATGTTAAAAAATGAAATCCCTTATGTAATAGATGAGTTTTCGTCCGAAACCCTGTTGCTTCGAAAGAGATTGTCCAGTTTGTACACGAAGTGCATCCAGTTTTTCCCGTAACCCTCTCAACTTTTTAACACATGGTATGTGGGTGAAATTATGAAACCATGCCAAGTTTCAACCTTTTCAGATTTCATTTGCAGTGCTTGTCAAATTCAGGGTCATTTAGCTCAAAATAAATCATGAAATGCTTGAAAAATAGCAAATGAAGTCAGAAAAGGGTTGAAAATTGATGATGTGTCTTTGAATGTTGCATATTGAATACAGAAAAAGTCTGGAGTTAAAATATGTTAAAAAAAATGAAATCCCTTATGTAATAGATGAGTTTTCGTCCGAAACCCTGTTACATCGAAAGAGATTGTCCAGTTTGTACACGAAGTGCATCCAGTTTTTCCCGTAACCCTCTCAACTTTTTAGCACAGGGTATGTGGGTGAAATTATGAAACCATGCCAAGTTTCAAACTTTTCAGAGTTCATTTGTAGTGCTTGTCAAATTCAGTGCCATTTAGCTCAAAATAAATCATGAAATGAATGAAAAATAGCAAATGAAGTCAGAAAAGGGTTGAAAATTGATGATGTGGCTTTGAATGGTGCATATTGAATGCAGAAAAAGTCTGGAGTTAAAATATGTAAAAAAAATGAAATCCCTTTTGTAATAGATGAGTTTTCGTCCGAAACCCTGTTACTTCGAAAGAGATTGTCCAGTTTGTACACGAAGTGCATCCAGTTTTTCCCGTAACCCGCTCAACTTTTTAGCACATGGTATGTGGGTGAAATTATGAAACCATGCCAAGTTTCAACCTTTTCAGAGTTCATTTGCAGTGCTTGTCAAATTCAGGGTCATTTAGCTCAAAATAAATCATGAAATGCATGAAAAATAGCAAATTAAGTCAGAAATGGGTTGAAAATTGATGGTGTGGCTTTGAATGGTGTATATTGAATGCAGAAAAAGTCTGTAGTTAAAATATGTAAAAAAAAATGAAATCCCTTTGGTAATAGATGAGTTTTCGTCCGAAACCCTGTTACTTCGAAAGAGATTGTCCAGTTTGTACACGAATTGCCTCCAGTTTTTCCCGTAACCCTCTCAACTTTTTAACACATGGTATGTGGGTGAAATTATGAAACCATGCCAAGTTTCAACATTTTCAGAGTTCATTTGTAGTGCTTGTCAAATTCAGGGCCATTTAGCTCAAAATAAATCATGAAATGCATGAAAAATAGCAAATGAAGCCAGAAAAGGGTTGAAAATTGATGATGTGGCTTGGCGTGGTGCATATTGTACGCAGAAAAAGTCCGGAGTTAAAATATGTAAAAAAAATGAAATCCCTTTTGTAATAGATGAGTTTTCGTCCGAAACCCTGTTACTTCGAAATAGATTGTCCAGTTTGTACACGAAGTGCATCCAGTTTTTCCAGTAACGCTCTCAACTTTTTAGCACATGGTATGTGGTTGAAATTATGAAACCATGCCAAGTTTCAACCTTTTCCGAGTTCATTTGCAGTGCTTGTCAAATTCAGGGTCATTTAGCTCAAAATAAATCATGAAATGCATGAAAAATAGCAAATGAAGTCAGAAAAGGGTTGAAAACTAATGATGTGGCTTGGCGTGGTGCATATTGAATGCAGAAAAAGTTTGGAGTTAAAATATGTTAAAAAAATGAAATCCCTTATGTAATAGATGAGTTTTCGTCTGAAACCCTGTTACTTCGAAAGAGATTGTCCAGTTTGTACACGAAGTGCATCCAGTTTTTCCCGTAACCCTCTCAACTTTTTAACACATGGTATGTGGGTGAAATTATGAAACCATGCCAAGTTTCAACCTTTTCAGAGTTCATTTGTAGTGCTTGTCAAATTCAGTGCCATTTAGCTCAAAATAAATCATGAAATGAATGAAAAATAGCAAATGAAGTCAGAAAAGGGTTGAAAATTGATGATGTGGCTTTGAATGGTGCATATTGAATGCAGAAAAAGTCTGGAGTTAAAATATGTAAAAAAAATGAAATCCCTTTTGTAATAGATGAGTTTTCGTCCGAAACCCTGTTACTTCGAAAGAGATTGTCCAGTTTGTACACGAAGTGCATCCAGTTTTTCCCGTAACCCGCTCAACTTTTTAGCACATGGTATGTGGGTGAAATTATGAAACCATGCCAAGTTTCAACCTTTTCCGAGTTCATTTGCAGTGCTTGTCAAATTCAGGGTCATTTAGCTCAAAATAAATCATGAAATGCATGAAAAATAGCAAATTAAGTCAGAAATGGGTTGAAAATTGATGGTGTGGCTTTGAATGGTGTATATTGAATGCAGAAAAAGTCTGTAGTTAAAATATGTAAAAAAAAATGAAATCCCTTTGGTAATAGATGAGTTTTCGTCCGAAACCCTGTTACTTCGAAAGAGATTGTCCAGTTTGTACACGAATTGCCTCCAGTTTTTCCCGTAACCCTCTCAACTTTTTAACACATGGTATGTGGGTGAAATTATGAAACCATGCCAAGTTTCAACATTTTCAGAGTTCATTTGTAGTGCTTGTCAAATTCAGGGCCATTTAGCTCAAAATAAATCATGAAATGCATGAAAAATAGCAAATGAAGCCAGAAAAGGGTTGAAAATTGATGATGTGGCTTGGCGTGGTGCATATTGTACGCAGAAAAAGTCCGGAGTTAAAATATGTAAAAAAAATGAAATCTTTTTTGTAATAGATGAGTTTTCGTCCGAAACCCTGTTACTTCGAAATAGATTGTCCAGTTTGTACACGAAGTGCATCCAGTTTTTCCAGTAACGCTCTCAACTTTTTAGCACATGGTATGTGGTTGAAATTATGAAACCATGCCAAGTTTCAACCTTTTCCGAGTTCATTTGCAGTGCTTGTCAAATTCAGGGTCATTTAGCTCAAAATAAATCATGAAATGCATGAAAAATAGCAAATGAAGTCAGAAAAGGGTTGAAAACTAATGATGTGGCTTGGCGTGGTGCATATTGAATGCAGAAAAAGTTTGGAGTTAAAATATGTTAAAAAAATGAAATCCCTTATGTAATAGATGAGTTTTCGTCTGAAACCCTGTTACTTCGAAAGAGATTGTCCAGTTTGTACACGAAGTGCATCCAGTTTTTCCCGTAACCCTCTCAACTTTTTAACACATGGTATGTGGGTGAAATTATGAAACCATGCCAAGTTTCAACCTTTTCAGAGTTCATTTGTAGTGCTTGTCAAATTCAGTGCCATTTAGCTCAAAATAAATCATGAAATGAATGAAAAATAGCAAATGAAGTCAGAAAAGGGTTGAAAATTGATGATGTGGCTTTGAATGGTGCATATTGAATGCAGAAAAAGTCTGGAGTTAAAATATGTAAAAAAAATGAAATCCCTTTTGTAATAGATGAGTTTTCGTCCGAAACCCTGTTACTTCGAAAGAGATTGTCCAGTTTGTACACGAAGTGCATCCAGTTTTTCCCGTAACCCGCTCAACTTTTTAGCACATGGTATGTGGGTGAAATTATGAAACCATGCCAAGTTTCAACCTTTTCAGAGTTCATTTGCAGTGCTTGTCAAATTCAGGGTCATTTAGCTCAAAATAAATCATGAAATGCATGAAAAATAGCAAATTAAGTCAGAAATGGGTTGAAAATTGATGGTGTGGCTTTGAATGGTGTATATTGAATGCAGAAAAAGTCTGTAGTTAAAATATGTAAAAAAAAATGAAATCCCTTTGGTAATAGATGAGTTTTCGTCCGAAACCCTGTTACTTCGAAAGAGATTGTCCAGTTTGTACACGAATTGCCTCCAGTTTTTCCCGTAACCCTCTCAACTTTTTAACACATGGTATGTGGGTGAAATTATGAAACCATGCCAAGTTTCAACATTTTCAGAGTTCATTTGTAGTGCTTGTCAAATTCAGGGCCATTTAGCTCAAAATAAATCATGAAATGCATGAAAAATAGCAAATGAAGCCAGAAAAGGGTTGAAAATTGATGATGTGGCTTGGCGTGGTGCATATTGTACGCAGAAAAAGTCCGGAGTTAAAATATGTAAAAAAAATGAAATCCCTTTTGTAATAGATGAGTTTTCGTCCGAAACCCTGTTACTTCGAAATAGATTGTCCAGTTTGTACACGAAGTGCATCCAGTTTTTCCAGTAACGCTCTCAACTTTTTAGCACATGGTATGTGGTTGAAATTATGAAACCATGCCAAGTTTCAACCTTTTCCGAGTTCATTTGCAGTGCTTGTCAAATTCAGGGTCATTTAGCTCAAAATAAATCATGAAATGCATGAAAAATAGCAAATGAAGTCAGAAAAGGGTTGAAAACTAATGATGTGGCTTGGCGTGGTGCATATTGAATGCAGAAAAAGTTTGGAGTTAAAATATGTTAAAAAAATGAAATCCCTTATGTAATAGATGAGTTTTCGTCTGAAACCCTGTTACTTCGAAAGAGATTGTCCAGTTTGTACACGAAGTGCATCCAGTTTTTCCCGTAACCCTCTCAACTTTTTAACACATGGTATGTGGGTGAAATTATGAAACCATGCCAAGTTTCAACCTTTTCAGAGTTAATTTGCAGTGCTTGTCAAATTCAGGGTCTTTTAGCTCAAAATAAATCATGAAATGCTTGAAAAATAGCAAATGAAGTCAGAAAAGGGTTGAAAATTGATGATGTGGATTTGAATGGTGCATATTGAATTCAGAAAAAGTATGGAGTTAAAATATGTTAAAAACAATGAAATCCCTTTTGTAATAGATGAGTTTTCGTCCGAAACCCTGTTATTTCGAAAGAGATTGTCCAGTTTGTACACGAAGTGCATCCAGTTTTTCCCGTAAACATCTCAACATTTTAGCACATGGTATGTGGGTGAAATTATGAAACCATGCCAAGTTTCAACCTTTTCAGAGTTCATTTGCAGTGCTTGTCAAATTCAGGGTCATTTAGTTCAAAATAAATCATGAAATGCATGAACAATAGCAAATGAAGTCAGAAAAGGGTTGAAAATTGATGATGTGGCTTTGAATGGTGCATATTGAATGCAGAAAAAGTCTGGAGTTAAAATATTTAAAAAAATGAAATGCCTTTTGTAATAGACGAGTTTTCGTCCGAAACCCTGTTACTTCGAAAGAGATTGTCCAGTTTGTACACGAAGTACATCCAGTTTTTCCCGTAACCATCTCAACTTTTTAGCACATGGTATGTGGGTGAAATTATGAAACCATGCCAAGTTTCAACCTTTTCAGAGTTCATTTGCAGTGCTTGTCAAATTCAGGGTCATTTAGCTCAAAATAAATCATGAAATGCATGAAAAATAGCAAATGAAATCAGAAAAGGGTTGAAAACTGATGATGTGGCTTGGCGTGGTGCATATTGAATGCAGAAAAAGTCTGGAGTTAAAATATGTTAAAAAAATGAAATCCCTTATGTAATAGACTAGTTTTCGTCTGAAACCCTGTTACTTCGAAAGAGATTGTCCAGTTTGTACACGAAGTGCATCCAGTTTTTCCCGTAACAATCTCAACTTTTTAGCACATGGTATGTGGGTGAAATTATGAAACCATGCCAAGTTTCAACCTTTTCAGAGTTCATTTGCAGTGCTTGTCAAATTCAGGGTCATTTAGCTCAAAATAAATCATGAAATGCATGAAAAATAGCAAATGAAGTCAGAAAAGGGTTGAAAACTAATGATGTGGCTTGGCGTGGTGCATATTGAATGCAGAAAAAGTCTAGAGTTAAAATATGTTAAAAAAATGAAATCCCTTATGTAATAGATGAGTTTTCGTCCGAAACCCTGTTACTTCGAAAGAGATTGTCCAGTTTGTACACGAAGTGCATCCAGTTTTTCCCGTAACCCTCTCAACTTTTTAACACATGGTATGTGGGTGAAATTATGAAACCATGCCAAGTTTCAACCTTTTCAGATTTCATTTGCAGTGCTTGTCAAATTCAGGGTCATTTAGCTCAAAATAAATCATGAAATGCTTGAAAAATAGCAAATGAAGTCAGAAAAGGGTTGAAAATTGATGATGTGTCTTTGAATGTTGCATATTGAATACAGAAAAAGTCTGGAGTTAAAATATGTTAAAAAAAATGAAATCCCTTATGTAATAGATGAGTTTTCGTCCGACACCATGTTACATCGAAAGAGATTGTCCAGTTTGTACACGAAGTGCATCCAGTTTTTCCCGTAACCCTCTCAACTTTTTAGCACAGGGTATGTGGGTGAAATTATGAAACCATGGCAAGTTTCAACCTTTTCAGAGTTCATTTGTAGTGCTTGTCAAATTCAGTGCCATTTAGCTCAAAATAAATCATGAAATGCATGAAAAATAGCAAATGAAGCCAGAAAAGGGTTGAAAATTGATGATGTGGCTTGGCGTGGTGCATATTGTACGCAGAAAAAGTCCGGAGTTAAAATATGTAAAAAAAATGAAATCCCTTTTGTAATAGATGAGTTTTCGTCCGAAACCCTGTTACTTCGAAATAGATTGTCCAGTTTGTACACGAAGTGCATCCTGTTTTTCCAGTAACGCTCTCTACTTTTTAGCACATGGTATGTGGTTGAAATTATGAAACCATGCCAAGTTTCAACCTTTTCCGAGTTCATTTGCAGTGCTTGTCAAATTCAGGGTCATTTAGCTCAAAATAAATCATGAAATGCATGAAAAATAGCAAATGAAGTCAGAAAAGGGTTGAAAACTAATGATGTGGCTTGGCGTGGTGCATATTGAATGCAGAAAAAGTCTGGAGTTAAAATATGTTAAAAAAAATGAAATCCCTTATGTAATAGATGAGTTTTCGTCCGAAACCCTGTTACATCGAAAGAGATTGTCCAGTTTGTACACGAAGTGCATCCAGTTTTTCCCGTAACCCTCTCAACTTTTTAGCACAGGGTATGTGGGTGAAATTATGAAACCATGCCAAGTTTCAAACTTTTCAGAGTTCATTTGTAGTGCTTGTCAAATTCAGTGCCATTTAGCTCAAAATAAATCATGAAATGAATGAAAAATAGCAAATGAAGTCAGAAAAGGGTTGAAAATTGATGATGTGGCTTTGAATGGTGCATATTGAATGCAGAAAAAGTCTGGAGTTAAAATATGTAAAAAAAATGAAATCCCTTTTGTAATAGATGAGTTTTCGTCCGAAACCCTGTTACTTCGAAAGAGATTGTCCAGTTTGTACACGAAGTGCATCCAGTTTTTCCCGTAACCCGCTCAACTTTTTAGCACATGGTATGTGGGTGAAATTATGAAACCATGCCAAGTTTCAACCTTTTCAGAGTTCATTTGCAGTGCTTGTCAAATTCAGGGTCATTTAGCTCAAAATAAATCATGAAATGCATGAAAAATAGCAAATTAAGTCAGAAATGGGTTGAAAATTGATGGTGTGGCTTTGAATGGTGTATATTGAATGCAGAAAAAGTCTGTAGTTAAAATATGTAAAAAAAAATGAAATCCCTTTGGTAATAGATGAGTTTTCGTCCGAAACCCTGTTACTTCGAAAGAGATTGTCCAGTTTGTACACGAATTGCCTCCAGTTTTTCCCGTAACCCTCTCAACTTTTTAACACATGGTATGTGGGTGAAATTATGAAACCATGCCAAGTTTCAACATTTTCAGAGTTCATTTGTAGTGCTTGTCAAATTCAGGGCCATTTAGCTCAAAATAAATCATGAAATGCATGAAAAATAGCAAATGAAGCCAGAAAAGGGTTGAAAATTGATGATGTGGCTTGGCGTGGTGCATATTGTACGCAGAAAAAGTCCGGAGTTAAAATATGTAAAAAAAATGAAATCCCTTTTGTAATAGATGAGTTTTCGTCCGAAACCCTGTTACTTCGAAATAGATTGTCCAGTTTGTACACGAAGTGCATCCAGTTTTTCCAGTAACGCTCTCAACTTTTTAGCACATGGTATGTGGTTGAAATTATGAAACCATGCCAAGTTTCAACCTTTTCCGAGTTCATTTGCAGTGCTTGTCAAATTCAGGGTCATTTAGCTCAAAATAAATCATGAAATGCATGAAAAATAGCAAATGAAGTCAGAAAAGGGTTGAAAACTAATGATGTGGCTTGGCGTGGTGCATATTGAATGCAGAAAAAGTTTGGAGTTAAAATATGTTAAAAAAATGAAATCCCTTATGTAATAGATGAGTTTTCGTCTGAAACCCTGTTACTTCGAAAGAGATTGTCCAGTTTGTACACGAAGTGCATCCAGTTTTTCCCGTAACCCTCTCAACTTTTTAACACATGGTATGTGGGTGAAATTATGAAACCATGCCAAGTTTCAACCTTTTCAGAGTTAATTTGCAGTGCTTGTCAAATTCAGGGTCTTTTAGCTCAAAATAAATCATGAAATGCTTGAAAAATAGCAAATGAAGTCAGAAAAGGGTTGAAAATTGATGATGTGGATTTGAATGGTGCATATTGAATTCAGAAAAAGTATGGAGTTAAAATATGTTAAAAACAATGAAATCCCTTTTGTAATAGATGAGTTTTCGTCCGAAACCCTGTTATTTCGAAAGAGATTGTCCAGTTTGTACACGAAGTGCATCCAGTTTTTCCCGTAAACATCTCAACTTTTTAGCACATGGTATGTGGGTGAAATTATGAAACCATGCCAAGTTTCAACCTTTTCAGAGTTCATTTGCAGTGCTTGTCAAATTCAGGGTCATTTAGTTCAAAATAAATCATGAAATGCATGAACAATAGCAAATGAAGTCAGAAAAGGGTTGAAAATTGATGATGTGGCTTTGAATGGTGCATATTGAATGCAGAAAAAGTCTGGAGTTAAAATATTTAAAAAAATGAAATGCCTTTTGTAATAGACGAGTTTTCGTCCGAAACCCTGTTACTTCGAAAGAGATTGTCCAGTTTGTACACGAAGTACATCCAGTTTTTCCCGTAACCATCTCAACTTTTTAGCACATGGTATGTGGGTGAAATTATGAAACCATGCCAAGTTTCAACCTTTTCAGAGTTCATTTGCAGTGCTTGTCAAATTCAGGGTCATTTAGCTCAAAATAAATCATGAAATGCATGAAAAATAGCAAATGAAATCAGAAAAGGGTTGAAAACTGATGATGTGGCTTGGCGTGGTGCATATTGAATGCAGAAAAAGTCTGGAGTTAAAATATGTTAAAAAAATGAAATCCCTTATGTAATAGACTAGTTTTCGTCTGAAACCCTGTTACTTCGAAAGACATTGTCCAGTTTGTACACGAAGTGCATCCAGTTTTTCCCGTAACAATCTCAACTTTTTAGCACATGGTATGTGGGTGAAATTATGAAACCATGCCAAGTTTCAACCTTTTCAGAGTTCATTTGCAGTGCTTGTCAAATTCAGGGTCATTTAGCTCAAAATAAATCATGAAATGCATGAAAAATAGCAAATGAAGTCAGAAAAGGGTTGAAAACTAATGATGTGGCTTGGCGTGGTGCATATTGAATGCAGAAAAAGTCTAGAGTTAAAATATGTTAAAAAAATGAAATCCCTTATGTAATAGATGAGTTTTCGTCCGAAACCCTGTTACTTCGAAAGAGATTGTCCAGTTTGTACACGAAGTGCATCCAGTTTTTCCCGTAACCCTCTCAACTTTTTAACACATGGTATGTGGGTGAAATTATGAAACCATGCCAAGTTTCAACCTTTTCAGATTTCATTTGCAGTGCTTGTCAAATTCAGGGTCATTTAGCTCAAAATAAATCATGAAATGCTTGAAAAATAGCAAATGAAGTCAGAAAAGGGTTGAAAATTGATGATGTGTCTTTGAATGTTGCATATTGAATACAGAAAAAGTCTGGAGTTAAAATATGTTAAAAAAAATGAAATCCCTTATGTAATAGATGAGTTTTCGTCCGACACCATGTTACATCGAAAGAGATTGTCCAGTTTGTACACGAAGTGCATCCAGTTTTTCCCGTAACCCTCTCAACTTTTTAGCACAGGGTATGTGGGTGAAATTATGAAACCATGGCAAGTTTCAACCTTTTCAGAGTTCATTTGTAGTGCTTGTCAAATTCAGTGCCATTTAGCTCAAAATAAATCATGAAATGCATGAAAAATAGCAAATGAAGCCAGAAAAGGGTTGAAAATTGATGATGTGGCTTGGCGTGGTGCATATTGTACGCAGAAAAAGTCCGGAGTTAAAATATGTAAAAAAAATGAAATCCCTTTTGTAATAGATGAGTTTTCGTCCGAAACCCTGTTACTTCGAAATAGATTGTCCAGTTTGTACACGAAGTGCATCCTGTTTTTCCAGTAACGCTCTCTACTTTTTAGCACATGGTATGTGGTTGAAATTATGAAACCATGCCAAGTTTCAACCTTTTCCGAGTTCATTTGCAGTGCTTGTCAAATTCAGGGTCATTTAGCTCAAAATAAATCATGAAATGCATGAAAAATAGCAAATGAAGTCAGAAAAGGGTTGAAAACTAATGATGTGGCTTGGCGTGGTGCATATTGAATGCAGAAAAAGTCTGGAGTTAAAATATGTTAAAAAAAATGAAATCCCTTATGTAATAGATGAGTTTTCGTCCGAAACCCTGTTACATCGAAAGAGATTGTCCAGTTTGTACACGAAGTGCATCCAGTTTTTCCCGTAACCCTCTCAACTTTTTAGCACAGGGTATGTGGGTGAAATTATGAAACCATGCCAAGTTTCAAACTTTTCAGAGTTCATTTGTAGTGCTTGTCAAATTCAGTGCCATTTAGCTCAAAATAAATCATGAAATGAATGAAAAATAGCAAATGAAGTCAGAAAAGGGTTGAAAATTGATGATGTGGCTTTGAATGGTGCATATTGAATGCAGAAAAAGTCTGGAGTTAAAATATGTAAAAAAAATGAAATCCCTTTTGTAATAGATGAGTTTTCGTCCGAAACCCTGTTACTTCGAAAGAGATTGTCCAGTTTGTACACGAAGTGCATCCAGTTTTTCCCGTAACCCGCTCAACTTTTTAGCACATGGTATGTGGGTGAAATTATGAAACCATGCCAAGTTTCAACCTTTTCAGAGTTCATTTGCAGTGCTTGTCAAATTCAGGGTCATTTAGCTCAAAATAAATCATGAAATGCATGAAAAATAGCAAATTAAGTCAGAAATGGGTTGAAAATTGATGGTGTGGCTTTGAATGGTGTATATTGAATGCAGAAAAAGTCTGTAGTTAAAATATGTAAAAAAAAATGAAATCCCTTTGGTAATAGATGAGTTTTCGTCCGAAACCCTGTTACTTCGAAAGAGATTGTCCAGTTTGTACACGAATTGCCTCCAGTTTTTCCCGTAACCCTCTCAACTTTTTAACACATGGTATGTGGGTGAAATTATGAAACCATGCCAAGTTTCAACATTTTCAGAGTTCATTTGTAGTGCTTGTCAAATTCAGGGCCATTTAGCTCAAAATAAATCATGAAATGCATGAAAAATAGCAAATGAAGCCAGAAAAGGGTTGAAAATTGATGATGTGGCTTGGCGTGGTGCATATTGTACGCAGAAAAAGTCCGGAGTTAAAATATGTAAAAAAAATGAAATCCCTTTTGTAATAGATGAGTTTTCGTCCGAAACCCTGTTACTTCGAAATAGATTGTCCAGTTTGTACACGAAGTGCATCCAGTTTTTCCAGTAACGCTCTCAACTTTTTAGCACATGGTATGTGGTTGAAATTATGAAACCATGCCAAGTTTCAACCTTTTCCGAGTTCATTTGCAGTGCTTGTCAAATTCAGGGTCATTTAGCTCAAAATAAATCATGAAATGCATGAAAAATAGCAAATGAAGTCAGAAAAGGGTTGAAAACTAATGATGTGGCTTGGCGTGGTGCATATTGAATGCAGAAAAAGTTTGGAGTTAAAATATGTTAAAAAAATGAAATCCCTTATGTAATAGATGAGTTTTCGTCTGAAACCCTGTTACTTCGAAAGAGATTGTCCAGTTTGTACACGAAGTGCATCCAGTTTTTCCCGTAACCCTCTCAACTTTTTAACACATGGTATGTGGGTGAAATTATGAAACCATGCCAAGTTTCAACCTTTTCAGAGTTAATTTGCAGTGCTTGTCAAATTCAGGGTCTTTTAGCTCAAAATAAATCATGAAATGCTTGAAAAATAGCAAATGAAGTCAGAAAAGGGTTGAAAATTGATGATGTGGATTTGAATGGTGCATATTGAATTCAGAAAAAGTATGGAGTTAAAATATGTTAAAAACAATGAAATCCCTTTTGTAATAGATGAGTTTTCGTCCGAAACCCTGTTATTTCGAAAGAGATTGTCCAGTTTGTACACGAAGTGCATCCAGTTTTTCCCGTAAACATCTCAACTTTTTAGCACATGGTATGTGGGTGAAATTATGAAACCATGCCAAGTTTCAACCTTTTCAGAGTTCATTTGCAGTGCTTGTCAAATTCAGGGTCATTTAGTTCAAAATAAATCATGAAATGCATGAACAATAGCAAATGAAGTCAGAAAAGGGTTGAAAATTGATGATGTGGCTTTGAATGGTGCATATTGAATGCAGAAAAAGTCTGGAGTTAAAATATTTAAAAAAATGAAATGCCTTTTGTAATAGACGAGTTTTCGTCCGAAACCCTGTTACTTCGAAAGAGATTGTCCAGTTTGTACACGAAGTACATCCAGTTTTTCCCGTAACCATCTCAACTTTTTAGCACATGGTATGTGGGTGAAATTATGAAACCATGCCAAGTTTCAACCTTTTCAGAGTTCATTTGCAGTGCTTGTCAAATTCAGGGTCATTTAGCTCAAAATAAATCATGAAATGCATGAAAAATAGCAAATGAAATCAGAAAAGGGTTGAAAACTGATGATGTGGCTTGGCGTGGTGCATATTGAATGCAGAAAAAGTCTGGAGTTAAAATATGTTAAAAAAATGAAATCCCTTATGTAATAGACTAGTTTTCGTCTGAAACCCTGTTACTTCGAAAGAGATTGTCCAGTTTGTACACGAAGTGCATCCAGTTTTTCCCGTAACAATCTCAACTTTTTAGCACATGGTATGTGGGTGAAATTATGAAACCATGCCAAGTTTCAACCTTTTCAGAGTTCATTTGCAGTGCTTGTCAAATTCAGGGTCATTTAGCTCAAAATAAATCATGAAATGCATGAAAAATAGCAAATGAAGTCAGAAAAGGGTTGAAAACTAATGATGTGGCTTGGCGTGGTGCATATTGAATGCAGAAAAAGTCTGGAGTTAAAATATGTTAAAAAAATGAAATCCCTTATGTAATAGATGAGTTTTCGTCCGAAACCCTGTTACTTCGAAAGAGATTGTCCAGTTTGTACACGAAGTGCATCCAGTTTTTCCCGTAACCCTCTCAACTTTTTAACACATGGTATGTGGGTGAAATTATGAAACCATGCCAAGTTTCAACCTTTTCAGATTTCATTTGCAGTGCTTGTCAAATTCAGGGTCATTTAGCTCAAAATAAATCATGAAATGCTTGAAAAATAGCAAATGAAGTCAGAAAAGGGTTGAAAATTGATGATGTGTCTTTGAATGTTGCATATTGAATACAGAAAAAGTCTGGAGTTAAAATATGTTAAAAAAATGAAATCCCTTATGTAATAGATGAGTTTTCGTCCGACACCATGTTACATCGAAAGAGATTGTCCAGTTTGTACACGAAGTGCATCCAGTTTTTCCCGTAACCCTCCAACTTTTTAGCACAGGGTATGTGGGTGAAATTATGAAACCATGGCAAGTTTCAACCTTTTCAGAGTTCATTTGTAGTGCTTGTCAAATTCAGTGCCATTTAGCTCAAAATAAATCATGAAATGCATGAAAAATAGCAAATGAAGCCAGAAAAGGGTTGAAAATTGATGATGTGGCTTGGCGTGGTGCATATTGTACGCAGAAAAAGTCCGGAGTTAAAATATGTAAAAAAAATGAAATCCCTTTTGTAATAGATGAGTTTTCGTCCGAAACCCTGTTACTTCGAAATAGATTGTCCAGTTTGTACACGAAGTGCATCCTGTTTTTCCAGTAACGCTCTCTACTTTTTAGCACATGGTATGTGGTTGAAATTATGAAACCATGCCAAGTTTCAACCTTTTCCGAGTTCATTTGCAGTGCTTGTCAAATTCAGGGTCATTTAGCTCAAAATAAATCATGAAATGCATGAAAAATAGCAAATGAAGTCAGAAAAGGGTTGAAAACTAATGATGTGGCTTGGCGTGGTGCATATTGAATGCAGAAAAAGTTTGGAGTTAAAATATGTTAAAAAATTGAAATCCCTTATGTAATAGATGAGTTTTCGTCTGAAACCCTGTTACTTCGAAAGAGATTGTCCAGTTTGTACACGAAGTGCATCCAGTTTTTCCCGTAACCCTCTCAACTTTTTAACACATGGTATGTGGGTGAAATTATGAAACCATGCCAAGTCTCAACCTTTTCAGAGTTCATTTGCAGTGCTTGTCAAATTCAGGGTCTTTTAGCTCAAAATAAATCATGAAATGCTTGAAAAATAGCAAATGAAGTCAGAAAAGGGTTGAAAATTGATGATGTGGCTTTGAATGGTGCATATTGAATTCATAAAAAGTATGGAGTTAAAATATGTTAAAAATAATGAAATCCCTTTTGTAATAGATGAGTTTTCGTCCGAAACCCTGTTACTTCGAAAGAGATTGTCCAGTTTGTACACGAAGTGCATCCAGTTTTTCCCGTAAACATCTCAACTTTTTAGCACATGGTATGTGGGTGAAATTATGAAACCATGCCAAGTTTCAACCTTTTCAGAGTTCATTTGCAGTGCTTGTCAAATTCAGGGTCATTTAGTTCAAAATAAATCATGAAATGCATGAACAATAGCAAATGAAGTCAGAAAAGGGTTGAAAATTGATGATGTGGCTTTGAATGGTGCATATTGAATGCAGAAAAAGTCTGGAGTTAAAATATTTAAAAAAATGAAATGCCTTTTGTAATAGACGAGTTTTCGTCCGAAACCCTGTTACTTCGAAAGAGATTGTCCAGTTTGTACACGAAGTACATCCAGTTTTTCCCGTAACCATCTCAACTTTTTAGCACATGGTATGTGGGTGAAATTATGAAACCATGCCAAGATTCAACCTTTTCAGAGTTCATTTGTAGTGCTTGTCAAATTCAGGGTCATTTAGCTCAAAATAAATCATGAAATGCATGAAAAATAGCAAATGAAGTCAGAAAAGGGTTGAAAACTGATGATGTGGCTTGGCGTGGTGCATATTGAATGCAGAAAAAGTCTGGAGTTAAAATATGTTAAAAAAATGAAATCCCTTATGTAATAGACTAGTTTTCGTCTGAAACCCTGTTACCTAGAAAGAGATTGTCCAGTTTGTACACGAAGTGCATCCAGTTTTTCCCGTAACAATCTCAACTTTTTAGCACATGGTATGTGGGTGAAATTATGAAACCATGCCAAGTTTCAACCTTTTCAGAGTTCATTTGCAGTGCTTGTCAAATTCAAGGTCATTTAGCTCAAAATAAATCATGAAATGCATGAAAAATAGCAAATGAAGTCAGAAAAGGGTTGAAAACTAATGATGTGGCTTGGCGTGGTGCATATTGAATGCAGAAAATGTCTGGAGTTAAAATATGTTAAAAAAATGAAATCCCTTATGTAATAGATGAGTTTTCGTCCGAAACCCTGTTACTTCGAAAGAGATTGTCCAGTTTGTACACGATGTGGATCCAGTTTTTCCCGTAACCCTCTTAACTGTTTAACACATGGTATGTGGGTGAAATTATGAAACCATGCCAAATTTCAACCTTTTCAGATTTCATTTGCAGTGCTTGTCAAATTCAGGGTCATTTAGCACAAAATAAATCATGAAATGCTTGAAAAATAGCAAATGAAGTCAGAAAAGGGTTGAAAATTGATGATGTGTCTTTGAATGGTGCATATTGAATACAGAAAAAGTCTGGAGTTAAAATATGTTAAAAAAAATGAAATCCCTTATGTAATAGATGAGTTTTCGTCCGAAACCATGTTACATCGAAAGAGATTGTCCAGTTTGTACACGAAGTGCATCCAGTTTTTCCCGTAACCCTCTCAACTTTTTAGCACAGGGTATGTGGGTGAAATTATGAAACCATGCCAAGTTTCAACCTTTTCAGAGTTCATTTGTAGTGCTTGTCAAATTCAGTGCCATTTAGCTCAAAATAAATCATGAAATGAATGAAAAATAGCAAATGAAGTCAGAAAAGGGTTGAAAATTGATGATGTGGCTTTGAATGGTGCATATTGAATGCAGAAAAAGTCTGGAGTTAAAATATGTAAAAAAAATGAAATCCCTTTTGTAATAGATGAGTTTTCGTCCGAAACCCTGTTACTTCGAAAGAGATTGTCCAGTTTGTACACGAAGTGCATCCAGTTTTTCCCGTAACCCTCTCAACTTTTTAGCACATGGTATGTGGGTGAAATTATGAAACCATGCCAAGTTTAAACCTTTTCAGAGTTCATTTGCAGTGCTTGTCAAATTCAGGGTCATTTAGCTCAAAATAAATCATAAAATGCATGAAAAATAGCAAATGAAGTCAGAAAAGGGTTGAAAGATAATGATGTGGCTTGGCGTGGTGCATATTGAATGCAGAAAAAGTCTGGAGTTAAAATATGTTAAAAAAATGAAACCCTTATGTAATAGATGAGTTTTCGTCCGAAACCCTGTTACTTCGAAAGAGATTGTCCTGTTTGTACACGAAGTGCATCCAGTTTTTCCCGTAACCCTCTCAACTTTTTAACACATGGTATGTGGGTGAAATTATGAAACCATGCCAAGTTTCAACCTTTTCAGATTTCATTTGCAGTGCTTGTCAAATTCAGGGTCATTTAGCTCAAAATAAATCATGAAATGCTTGAAAAATAGCAAATGAAGTCAGAAAAGGTTTGAAAATTGATGATGTGTCTTTGAATGTTGCATATTGAATACAGAAAAAGTTTGGAGTTAAAATATGTTAAAAAAATGAAATCCCTTATGTAATAGATGAGTTTTCGTCTGAAACCCTGTTACTTCGAAAGAGATTGTCCAGTTTGTACACGAAGTGCATCCAGTTTTTCCCGTAACCCTCTCAACTTTTTAACACATGTTATGTGGGTGAAATTATGAAACCATGCCAAGTTTCAACCTTTTCAGAGTTAATTTGCAGTGCTTGTCAAATTCAGGGTCTTTTAGCTCAAAATAAATCATGAAATGCTTGAAAAATAGCAAATGAAGTCAGAAAAGGGTTGAAAATTGATGATGTGGATTTGAATGGTGCATATTGAATTCAGAAAAAGTATGGAGTTAAAATATGTTAAAAATAATGAAATCCCTTTTGTAATAGATGAGTTTTCGTCCGAAACCCTGTTATTTCGAAAGAGATTGTCCAGTTTGTACACGAAGTGCATCCAGTTTTTCCCGTAAACATCTCAACTTTTTAGCACATGGTATGTGGGTGAAATTATGAAACCATGCCAAGTTTCAACCTTTTCAGAGTTCATTTGCAGTGCTTGTCAAATTCAGGGTCATTTAGTTCAAAATAAATCATGAAATGCATGAACAATAGCAAATGAAGTCAGAAAAGGGTTGAAAATTGATGATGTGGCTTTGAATGGTGCATATTGAATGCAGAAAAAGTCTGGAGTTAAAATATTTAAAAAAATGAAATGCCTTTTGTAATAGACGAGTTTTCGTCCGAAACCCTGTTACTTCGAAAGAGATTGTCCAGTTTGTACACGAAGTACATCCAGTTTTTCCCGTAACCATCTCAACTTTTTAGCACATGGTATGTGGGTGAAATTATGAAACCATGCCAAGTTTCAACCTTTTCAGAGTTCATTTGCAGTGCTTGTCAAATTCAGGGTCATTTAGCTCAAAATAAATCATGAAATGCATGAAAAATAGCAAATGAAATCAGAAAAGGGTTGAAAACTGATGATGTGGCTTGGCGTGGTGCATATTGAATGCAGAAAAAGTCTGGAGTTAAAATATGTTAAAAAAATGAAATCCCTTATGTAATAGACTAGTTTTCGTCTGAAACCCTGTTACTTCGAAAGAGATTGTCCAGTTTGTACACGAAGTGCATCCAGTTTTTCCCGTAACAATCTCAACTTTTTAGCACATGGTATGTGGGTGAAATTATGAAACCATGCCAAGTTTCAACCTTTTCAGAGTTCATTTGCAGTGCTTGTCAAATTCAGGGTCATTTTGCTCAAAATAAATCATGAAATGCATGAAAAATAGCAAATGAAGTCAGAAAAGGGTTGAAAACTAATGATGTGGCTTGGCGTGGTGCATATTGAATGCAGAAAAAGTCTGGAGTTAAAATATGTTAAAAAAATGAAATCCCTTATGTAATAGATGAGTTTTCGTCCGAAACCCTGTTACTTCGAAAGAGATTGTCCAGTTTGTACACGAAGTGCATCCAGTTTTTCCCGTAACCCTCTCAACTTTTTAACACATGGTATGTGGGTGAAATTATGAAACCATGCCAAGTTTCAACCTTTTCAGATTTCATTTGCAGTGCTTGTCAAATTCAGGGTCATTTAGCTCAAAATAAATCATGAAATGCTTGAAAAATAGAAATGAAGTCAGAAAAGGTTTGAAAATTGATGATGTGTCTTTGAATGTTGCATATTGAATACAGAAAAAGTTTGGAGTTAAAATATGTTAAAAAAATGAAATCCCTTATGTAATAGATGAGTTTTCGTCTGAAACTCTGTTACTTCGAAAGAGATTGTCCAGTTTGTACACGAAGTGCATCCAGTTTTTCCCGTAACCCTCTCAACTTTTTAACACATGGTATGTGGGTGAAATTATGAAACCATGCCAAGTTTCAACCTTTTCAGAGTTAATTTGCAGTGCTTGTCAAATTCAGGGTCTTTTAGCTCAAAATAAATCATGAAATGCTTGAAAAATAGCAAATGAAGTCAGAAAAGGGTTGAAAATTGATGATGTGGATTTGAATGGTGCATATTGAATTCAGAAAAAGTATGGAGTTAAAATATGTTAAAAATAATGAAATCCCTTTTGTAATAGATGAGTTTTCGTCCGAAACCCTGTTATTTCGAAAGAGATTGTCCAGTTTGTACACGAAGTGCATCCAGTTTTTCCCGTAAACATCTCAACTTTTTAGCACATGGTATGTGGGTGAAATTATGAAACCATGCCAAGTTTCAACCTTTTCAGAGTTCATTTGCAGTGCTTGTCAAATTCAGGGTCATTTAGTTCAAAATAAATCATGAAATGCATGAACAATAGCAAATGAAGTCAGAAAAGGGTTGAAAATTGATGATGTGGCTTTGAATGGTGCATATTGAATGCAGAAAAAGTCTGGAGTTAAAATATTTAAAAAAATGAAATGCCTTTTGTAATAGACGAGTTTTCGTCCGAAACCCTGTTACTTCGAAAGAGATTGTCCAGTTTGTACACGAAGTACATCCAGTTTTTCCCGTAACCATCTCAACTTTTTAGCACATGGTATGTGGGTGAAATTATGAAACCATGCCAAGTTTCAACCTTTTCAGAGTTCATTTGCAGTGCTTGTCAAATTCAGGGTCATTTAGCTCAAAATAAATCATGAAATGCATGAAAAATAGCAAATGAAATCAGAAAAGGGTTGAAAACTGATGATGTGGCTTGGCGTGGTGCATATTGAATGCAGAAAAAGTCTGGAGTTAAAATATGTTAAAAAAATGAAATCCCTTATGTAATAGACTAGTTTTCGTCTGAAACCCTGTTACTTCGAAAGAGATTGTCCAGTTTGTACACGAAGTGCATCCAGTTTTTCCCGTAACAATCTCAACTTTTTAGCACATGGTATGTGGGTGAAATTATGAAACCATGCCAAGTTTCAACCTTTTCAGAGTTCATTTGCAGTGCTTGTCAAATTCAGGGTCATTTTGCTCAAAATAAATCATGAAATGCATGAAAAATAGCAAATGAAGTCAGAAAAGGGTTGAAAACTAATGATGTGGCTTGGCGTGGTGCATATTGAATGCAGAAAAAGTCTGGAGTTAAAATATGTTAAAAAAAATGAAATCCCTTATGTAATAGATGAGTTTTCGTCCGAAACCCTGTTACTTCGAAAGAGATTGTCCAGTTTGTACACGAAGTGCATCCAGTTTTTCCCGTAACCCTCTCAACTTTTTAACACATGGTATGTGGGTGAAATTATGAAACCATGCCAAGTTTCAACCTTTTCAGATTTCATTTGCAGTGCTAGTCAAATTAAGGGTCATTTAGCTCAAAATAAATCATGAAATGCTTGAAAAATAGCTAATGAAGTCAGAAAAGGGTTGAAAATTGATGATGTGTCTTTGAATGTTGCATATTGAATACAGAAAAAGTCTGGAGTTAAAATATGTTAAAAAAAATGAAATCCCTTATGTAATAGATGAGTTTTCGTCCGACACCATGTTACATCGAAAGAGATTGTCCAGTTTGTACACGAAGTGCATCCAGTTTTTCCCGTAACCCTCTCAACTTTTTAGCACATGGTATGTGGGTGAAATTATGAAACCATGCCAAGTTTCAACCTTTTCAGAGTTCATTTGCAGTGCTTGTCATATTCAGGGTCATTTAGCTCAAAATAAATCATGAAATGCATGAAAAATAGCAAATGAAGCCAGAAAAGGGTTGAAAACTAATGATGTGGCTTGGCGTGGTGCATATTGAATGCAGAAAAAGTCTGGAGTTAAAATATGTTAAAAAAATGAAATCCCTTATGTAATAGATGAGTTTTCGTCCGAAACCCTGTTACTTCGAAAGAGATTGTCCAGTTTGTACACGAAGTGCATCCAGTTTTTCCCGTAACCCTCTCAACTTTTTAACACATGGTATGTGGGTGAAATTATGAAACCATGCCAAGTTTCAACCTTTTCAGATTTCATTTGCAGTGCTTGTCAAATTCAGGGTCATTTAGCTCAAAATAAAACATGAAATGCTTGAAAAATAGCAAATGAAGTCAGAAAAGGGTTGAAAATTGATGATGTGTCTTTGAATGTTACATATTGAATACAGAAAAAGTCTGGAGTTAAAATATGTTAAAAAAAATGAAATCCCTTATGTAATAGATGAGTTTTCGTCCGAAACCATGTTACATCGAAAGAGATTGTCCAGTTTGTACACGAAGTGCATCCAGTTTTTCCCGTAACCCTCTCAACTTTTTAGCACATGGTATGTGGGTGAAATTATGAAACCATGCCAAGTTTGAACCTTTTCAGAGTTCATTTGTAGTGCTTGTCAAATTCAGTGCCATTTAG
The DNA here is from genome assembly GCA_039707655.1 of Elymus sibiricus. Taxonomy (NCBI): domain Eukaryota; kingdom Viridiplantae; phylum Streptophyta; class Magnoliopsida; order Poales; family Poaceae; genus Elymus; species Elymus sibiricus. The sequence goes on from CM077667.1 coordinate 54,592,053, forward strand.
CTCAAAATAAATCATGAAATGAATGAAAAATAGCAAATGAAGTCAGAAAAGGGTTGAAAATTGATGATGTGGCTTCGAACGGTGCATATTGAATGCAGAAAAAGTCTGGAGTTAAAATATGTAAAAAAAATGAAATCCCTTTTGTAATAGATGAGTTTTCGTCCGAAACCCTGTTACTTCGAAAGAGATTGTCCAGTTTGTACACGAAGTGCATCCAGTTTTTCCCGTAACCCTCTCAACTTTTTAGCACATGGTATGTGGGTGAAATTATGAAACCATGCCAAGTTTCAACCTTTTCAGAGTTCATTTGCAGTGCTTGTCAAATTCAGGGTCATTTAGCTCAAAATAAATCATGAAATGCATGAAAAATAGCAAATGAAGTCAGAAAAGGGTTGAAAGATAATGATGTGGCTTGGCGTGGTGCATATTGAATGCAGAAAAAGTCTGGAGTTAAAATATGTTAAAAAAATGAAACCCTTATGTAATAGATGAGTTTTCGTCCGAAACCCTGTTACTTCGAAAGAGATTGTCCAGTTTGTACACGAAGTGCATCCAGTTTTTCCCGTAACCCTCTCAACTTTTTAACACATGGTATGTGGGTGAAATTATGAAACCATGCCAAGTTTCAACCTTTTCAGATTTCATTTGCAGTGCTTGTCAAATTCAGGGTCATTTAGCTCAAAATAAATCATGAAATGCTTGAAAAATAGCAAATGAAGTCAGAAAAGGTTTGAAAATTGATGATGTGTCTTTGAATGTTGCATATTGAATACAGAAAAAGTCTGGAGTTAAAATATGTTAAAAAAATGAAATCCCTTATGTAATAGATGAGTTTTCGTCCGAAACCCTGTTACATCGAAAGAGATTGTCCAGTTTGTACACGAAGTGCATCCAGTTTTTCCCGTAACCCTCTCAACTTTTTAGCACAGGGTATGTGGGTGAAATTATGAAACCATGCCAAGTTTCAAACTTTTCAGAGTTCATTTGTAGTGCTTGTCAAATTCAGTGCCATTTAGCTCAAAATAAATCATGAAATGAATGAAAAATAGCAAATGAAGTCAGAAAAGTGTTGAAAATTGATGATGTGGCTTTGAATGGTGCATATTGAATGCAGAAAAAGTCTGGAGTTAAAATATTTAAAAAAATGAAATGCCTTTTGTAATAGACGAGTTTTCGTCCGAAACCCTCTTACTTCGAAAGAGATTGTCCAGTTTGTACATGAAGTACATCCAGTTTTTCCCGTAACCATCTCAACTTTTTAGCACATGGTATGTGGGTGAAATTATGAAACCATGCCAAGTTTCAACCTTTTCAGAGTTCATTTGCAGTGCTTGTCAAATTCAGGGTCATTTAGCTCAAAATAAATCATGAAATGCATGAAAAATAGCAAATGAAGTCAGAAAAGGGTTGAAAACTGATGATGTGGCTTGGCGTGGTGCATATTGAATGCAGAAAAAGTCTGGAGTTAAAATATATTAAAAAATTGAAATCCCTTATGTAATAGACTAGTTTCGTCTGAAACCCTGTTACTTCGAAAGAGATTGTCTAGTTTGTACACGAAGTGCATCCAGTTTTTCCCGTAACAATCTCAACTTTTTAGCACATGGTATGTGGGTGAAATTATGAAACCATGCCAAGTTTCAACCTTTTTAGAGTTCATTTGCAGTGCTTGTCAAATTCAGGGTCATTTAGCTCAAAATAAATCATGAAATGCATGAAAAATAGCAAATGAAGTCAGAAAAGGGTTGAAAACTAATGATGTGGCTTGGCGTGGTGCATATTGAATGCAGAAAAAGTCTGGAGTTAAAATATGTTAAAAAAATGAAATCCCTTATGTAATAGATGAGTTTTCGTCCGAAACCCTGTTACTTCGAAAGAGATTGTCCAGTTTGTACACGAAGTGCATCCAGTTTTTCCCGTAACCCTCTCAACTTTTTAACACATGGTATGTGGGTGAAATTATGAAACCATGCCAAGTTTCAACCTTTTCAGATTTCATTTGCAGTGCTTGTCAAATTCAGGGTCATTTAGCTCAAAATAAATCATGAAATGCTTGAAAAATAGCAAATGAAGTCAGAAAAGGGTTGAAAATTGATGATGTGTCTTTGAATGTTGCATATTGAATACAGAAAAAGTCTGGAGTTAAAATATGTTAAAAAAAATGAAATCCCTTATGTAATAGATGAGTTTTCGTCCGAAACCATGTTACATCGAAAGAGATTGTCCAGTTTGTACACGAAGTGCATCCAGTTTTTCCCGTAACCCTCTCAACTTTTTAGCACAGGGTATGTGGGTGAAATTATGAAACCATGCCAAGTTTGAACCTTTTCAGAGTTCATTTGTAGTGCTTGTCAAATTCAGTGCCATTTAGCTCAAAATAAATCATGAAATGAATGAAAAATAGCAAATGAAGTCAGAAAAGGGTTGAAAATTGATGATGTGGCTTCGAACGGTGCATATTGAATGCAGAAAAAGTCTGGAGTTAAAATATGTAAAAAAAATGAAATCCCTTTTGTAATAGATGAGTTTTCGTCCGAAACCCTGTTACTTCGAAAGAGATTGTCCAGTTTGTACACGAAGTGCATCCAGTTTTTCCCGTAACCCTCTCAACTTTTTAGCACATGGTATGTGCGTGAAATTATGAAACCATGCCAAGTTTCAACCTTTTCAGAGTTCATTTGCAGTGCTTGTCAAATTCAGGGTTATTTAGCTCAAAATAAATCATGAAATGCATGAAAAATAGCAAATGAAGTCGGAAAAGGGTTGAAAACTAATGATGTGGCTTGGCGTGGTGCATATTGAATGCAGAAAAAGTCTGGAGTTAAAATATGTTAAAAAAATGAAATCCCTTATGTAATAGATGAGTTTTCGTCCGAAACCCTGTTACTTCGAAAGAGATTGTCCAGTTTGTACACGAAGTGCATCCAGTTTTTCCCGTAACCCTCTCAACTTTTTAACACATGGTATGTGGGTGAAATTATGAAACCATGCCAAGTTTCAACCTTTTCAGATTTCATTTGCAGTGCTTGTCAAATTCAAGGTCATTTAGCTCAAAATAAATCATGAAATGCTTGAAAAATAGCAAATGAAGTCAGAAAAGGGTTGAAAATTGATGATGTGTCTTTGAATGTTGCATATTGAATACAGAAAAAGTCTGGAGTTAAAATATGTTAAAAAAATGAAATCCCTTATGTAATAGATGAGTTTTCGTCCGAAACCCTGTTACATCGAAAGAGATTGTCCAGTTTGTACACGAAGTGCATCCAGTTTTTCCCGTAACCCTCTCAACTTTTTAGCACAGGGTATGTGGGTGAAATTATGAAACCATGCCAAGTTTCAAACTTTTCAGAGTTCATTTGTAGTGCTTGTCAAATTCAGTGCCATTTAGCTCAAAATAAATCATGAAATGAATGAAAAATAGCAAATGAAGTCAGAAAAGGGTTGAAAATTGATGATGTGGCTTTGAATGGTGCATATTGAATGCAGAAAAAGTCTGGAGTTAAAATATGTAAAAAAAATGAAATCCCTTTTGTAATAGATGAGTTTTCGTCCGAAACCCTGTTACTTCGAAAGAGATTGTCCAGTTTGTACACGAAGTGCATCCAGTTTTTCCCGTAACCCGCTCAACTTTTTAGCACATGGTATGTGGGTGAAATTATGAAACCATGCCAAGTTTCAACCTTTTCAGAGTTCATTTGCAGTGCTTGTCAAATTCAGGGTCATTTAGCTCAAAATAAATCATGAAATGCATGAAAAATAGCAAATTAAGTCAGAAATGGGTTGAAAATTGATGGTGTGGCTTTGAATGGTGTATATTGAATGCAAAAAAAGTCTGTAGTTAAAATATGTAAAAAAAATGAAATCCCTTTGGTAATAGATGAGTTTTCGTCCGAAACCCTGTTAATTCGAAAGAGATTGTCCAGTTTGTACACGAATTGCCTCCAGTTTTTCCCGTAACCCTCTCAACTTTTTAACACATGGTATGTGGGTGAAATTATGAAACCATGCCAAGTTTCAACCTTTTCAGAGTTCATTTGTAGTGCTTGTCAAATTCAGGGCCATTTAGCTCAAAATAAATCATGAAATGCATGAAAAATAGCAAATGAAGCCAGAAAAGGGTTGAAAATTGATGATGTGGCTTGGCGTGGTGCATATTGTACGCAGAAAAAGTCTGGAGTTAAAATATGTAAAAAAAATGAAATCCCTTTTGTAATAGATGAGTTTTCGTCCGAAACCCTGTTACTTCGAAAGAGATTGTCCAGTTTGTACACGAAGTGCATCCAGTTTTTCCAGTAACGCTCTCAACTTTTTAGCACATGGTATGTGGTTGAAATTATGAAACCATGCCAAGTTTCAACCTTTTCCGAGTTCATTTGCAGTGCTTGTCAAATTCAGGGTCATTTAGCTCAAAATAAATCATGAAATGCATGAAAAATAGCACATGAAGTCAGAAAAGGGTTGAAAACTGATGATGTGGCTTGGCGTGGTGCATATTGAGTGCAGAAAAAGTCTGGAGTTAAAATATGTTAAAAAAATGAAATCCCTTATGTAATAGATGAGTTTTCGTCCGAAACCCTGTTTCTTCGAAAGAGATTGTTCAGTTTGTACACGAAGTGCATCCAGTTTTTCCCGTAAACCTCTCAACTTTTTAGCACATGGTATGTATGTGAAATTATGAAACCATGCCAAGTTTCAACCTTTTCAGAGTTCATTTGCAGTGCTTGTCAAATTCAGGGTCATTTAGCTCAAAATAAATCATGAAATTCATGAAAAATAGCAAATGAAGTCAAAAAAGGGTTGAAAACTAATGATGTGGCTTGGCGTGGTGTATATTGAATGCAGAAAAAGTCTGTAGTTAAAATATGTAAAAAAAATGAAATCCCTTTTGTAATAGATGAGTTTTCGTCCGAAACCCTGTTACTTCGAAATAGATTGTCCAGTTTGTACACGAAGTGCATCCTGTTTTTCCAGTAACGCTCTCTACTTTTTAGCACATGGTATGTGGTTGAAATTATGAAACCATGCCAAGTTTCAACCTTTTCCGAGTTCATTTGCAGTGCTTGTCAAATTCAGGGTCATTTAGCTCAAAATAAATCATGAAATGCATGAAAAATAGCAAATGAAGTCAGAAAAGGGTTGAAAACTAATGATGTGGCTTGGCGTGGTGCATATTGAATGCAGAAAAAGTCTGGAGTTAAAATATGTTAAAAAAAATGAAATCCCTTATGTAATAGATGAGTTTTCGTCCGAAACCCTGTTACATCGAAAGAGATTGTCCAGTTTGTACACGAAGTGCATCCAGTTTTTCCCGTAACCCTCTCAACTTTTTAGCACAGGGTATGTGGGTGAAATTATGAAACCATGCCAAGTTTCAAACTTTTCAGAGTTCATTTGCAGTGCTTGTCAAATTCAGGGTCTTTTAGCTCAAAATAAATCATGAAATGCTTGAAAAATAGCAAATGAAGTCAGAAAAGGGTTGAAAATTGATGATGTGGCTTTGAATGGTGCATATTGAATTCAGAAAAAGTATGGAGTTAAAATATGTTAAAAACAATGAAATCCCTTTTGTAATAGATGAGTTTTCGTCCGAAACCCTGTTATTTCGAAAGAGATTGTCCAGTTTGTACACGAAGTGCATCCAGTTTTTCCCGTAAACATCTCAACTTTTTAGCACATGGTATGTGGGTGAAATTATGAAACCATGCCAAGTTTCAACCTTTTCAGAGTTCATTTGCAGTGCTTGTCAAATTCAGGGTCATTTAGTTCAAAATAAATCATGAAATGCATGAACAATAGCAAATGAAGTCAGAAAAGGGTTGAAAATTGATGATGTGGCTTTGAATGGTGCATATTGAATGCAGAAAAAGTCTGGAGTTAAAATATTTAAAAAAATGAAATGCCTTTTGTAATAGACGAGTTTTCGTCCGAAACCCTGTTACTTCGAAAGAGATTGTCCAGTTTGTACACGAAGTACATCCAGTTTTTCCCGTAACCATCTCAACTTTTTAGCACATGGTATGTGGGTGAAATTATGAAACCATGCCAAGTTTTAACCTTTTCAGAGTTCATTTGCAGTGCTTGTCAAATTCAGGGTCATTTAGCTCAAAATAAATCATGAAATGCATGAAAAATAGCAAATGAAATCAGAAAAGGGTTGAAAACTGAAGATGTGGCTTGGCGTGGTGCATATTGAATGCAGAAAAAGTCTGGAGTTAAAATATGTTAAAAAAATGAAATCCCTTATGTAATAGACTAGTTTTCGTCTGAAACCCTGTTACTTCGAAAGAGATTGTCCAGTTTGTACACGAAGTGCATCCAGTTTTTCCCGTAACAATCTCAACTTTTTAGCACATGGTATGTGGGTGAAATTATGAAACCATGCCAAGTTTCAACCTTTTCAGAGTTCATTTGCAGTGCTTGTCAAATTCAGGGTCATTTAGCTCAAAATAAATCATGAAATGCATGAAAAATAGCAAATGAAGTCAGAAAAGGGTTGAAAACTAATGATGTGGCTTGGCGTGGTGCATATTGAATGCAGAAAAAGTCTGGAGTTAAAATATGTTAAAAAAATGAAATCCCTTATGTAATAGATGAGTTTTCGTCCGAAACCCTGTTACTTCGAAAGAGATTGTCCAGTTTGTACACGAAGTGCATCCAGTTTTTCCCGTAACCCTCTCAACTTTTTAACACATGGTATGTGGGTGAAATTATGAAACCATGCCAAGTTTCAACCTTTTCAGATTTCATTTGCAGTGCTTGTCAAATTCAGGGTCATTTAGCTCAAAATAAATCATGAAATGCTTGAAAAATAGCAAATGAAGTCAGAAAAGGGTTGAAAATTGATGATGTGTCTTTGAATGTTGCATATTGAATACAGAAAAAGTCTGGAGTTAAAATATGTTAAAAAAAATGAAATCCCTTATGTAATAGATGAGTTTTCGTCCGACACCATGTTACATCGAAAGAGATTGTCCAGTTTGTACACGAAGTGCATCCAGTTTTTCCCGTAACCCTCTCAACTTTTTAGCACAGGGTATGTGGGTGAAATTATGAAACCATGGCAAGTTTCAACCTTTTCAGAGTTCATTTGTAGTGCTTGTCAAATTCAGTGCCATTTAGCTCAAAATAAATCATGAAATGCATGAAAAATAGCAAATGAAGCCAGAAAAGGGTTGAAAATTGATGATGTGGCTTGGCGTGGTGCATATTGTACGCAGAAAAAGTCCGGAGTTAAAATATGTAAAAAAAATGAAATCCCTTTTGTAATAGATGAGTTTTCGTCCGAAACCCTGTTACTTCGAAATAGATTGTCCAGTTTGTACACGAAGTGCATCCTGTTTTTCCAGTAACGCTCTCTACTTTTTAGCACATGGTATGTGGTTGAAATTATGAAACCATGCCAAGTTTCAACCTTTTCCGAGTTCATTTGCAGTGCTTGTCAAATTCAGGGTCATTTAGCTCAAAATAAATCATGAAATGCATGAAAAATAGCAAATGAAGTCAGAAAAGGGTTGAAAACTAATGATGTGGCTTGGCGTGGTGCATATTGAATGCAGAAAAAGTTTGGAGTTAAAATATGTTAAAAAATTGAAATCCCTTATGTAATAGATGAGTTTTCGTCTGAAACCCTGTTACTTCGAAAGAGATTGTCCAGTTTGTACACGAAGTGCATCCAGTTTTTCCCGTAACCCTCTCAACTTTTTAACACATGGTATGTGGGTGAAATTATGAAACCATGCCAAGTCTCAACCTTTTCAGAGTTCATTTGCAGTGCTTGTCAAATTCAGGGTCTTTTAGCTCAAAATAAATCATGAAATGCTTGAAAAATAGCAAATGAAGTCAGAAAAGGGTTGAAAATTGATGATGTGGCTTTGAATGGTGCATATTGAATTCATAAAAAGTATGGAGTTAAAATATGTTAAAAATAATGAAATCCCTTTTGTAATAGATGAGTTTTCGTCCGAAACCCTGTTACTTCGAAAGAGATTGTCCAGTTTGTACACGAAGTGCATCCAGTTTTTCCCGTAAACATCTCAACTTTTTAGCACATGGTATGTGGGTGAAATTATGAAACCATGCCAAGTTTCAACCTTTTCAGAGTTCATTTGCAGTGCTTGTCAAATTCAGGGTCATTTAGTTCAAAATAAATCATGAAATGCATGAACAATAGCAAATGAAGTCAGAAAAGGGTTGAAAATTGATGATGTGGCTTTGAATGGTGCATATTGAATGCAGAAAAAGTCTGGAGTTAAAATATTTAAAAAAATGAAATGCCTTTTGTAATAGACGAGTTTTCGTCCGAAACCCTGTTACTTCGAAAGAGATTGTCCAGTTTGTACACGAAGTACATCCAGTTTTTCCCGTAACCATCTCAACTTTTTAGCACATGGTATGTGGGTGAAATTATGAAACCATGCCAAGATTCAACCTTTTCAGAGTTCATTTGTAGTGCTTGTCAAATTCAGGGTCATTTAGCTCAAAATAAATCATGAAATGCATGAAAAATAGCAAATGAAGTCAGAAAAGGGTTGAAAACTGATGATGTGGCTTGGCGTGGTGCATATTGAATGCAGAAAAAGTCTGGAGTTAAAATATGTTAAAAAAATGAAATCCCTTATGTAATAGACTAGTTTTCGTCTGAAACCCTGTTACCTAGAAAGAGATTGTCCAGTTTGTACACGAAGTGCATCCAGTTTTTCCCGTAACAATCTCAACTTTTTAGCACATGGTATGTGGGTGAAATTATGAAACCATGCCAAGTTTCAACCTTTTCAGAGTTCATTTGCAGTGCTTGTCAAATTCAAGGTCATTTAGCTCAAAATAAATCATGAAATGCATGAAAAATAGCAAATGAAGTCAGAAAAGGGTTGAAAACTAATGATGTGGCTTGGCGTGGTGCATATTGAATGCAGAAAAAGTCTGGAGTTAAAATATGTTAAAAAAATGAAATCCCTTATGTAATAGATGAGTTTTCGTCCGAAACCCTGTTACTTCGAAAGAGATTGTCCAGTTTGTACACGATGTGGATCCAGTTTTTCCCGTAACCCTCTTAACTGTTTAACACATGGTATGTGGGTGAAATTATGAAACCATGCCAAATTTCAACCTTTTCAGATTTCATTTGCAGTGCTTGTCAAATTCAGGGTCATTTAGCACAAAATAAATCATGAAATGCTTGAAAAATAGCAAATGAAGTCAGAAAAGGGTTGAAAATTGATGATGTGTCTTTGAATGGTGCATATTGAATACAGAAAAAGTCTGGAGTTAAAATATGTTAAAAAAAATGAAATCCCTTATGTAATAGATGAGTTTTCGTCCGAAACCATGTTACATCGAAAGAGATTGTCCAGTTTGTACACGAAGTGCATCCAGTTTTTCCCGTAACCCTCTCAACTTTTTAGCACAGGGTATGTGGGTGAAATTATGAAACCATGCCAAGTTTCAACCTTTTCAGAGTTCATTTGTAGTGCTTGTCAAATTCAGTGCCATTTAGCTCAAAATAAATCATGAAATGAATGAAAAATAGCAAATGAAGTCAGAAAAGGGTTGAAAATTGATGATGTGGCTTTGAATGGTGCATATTGAATGCAGAAAAAGTCTGGAGTTAAAATATGTAAAAAAAATGAAATCCCTTTTGTAATAGATGAGTTTTCGTCCGAAACCCTGTTACTTCGAAAGAGATTGTCCAGTTTGTACACGAAGTGCATCCAGTTTTTCCCGTAACCCTCTCAACTTTTTAGCACATGGTATGTGGGTGAAATTATGAAACCATGCCAAGTTTAAACCTTTTCAGAGTTCATTTGCAGTGCTTGTCAAATTCAGGGTCATTTAGCTCAAAATAAATCATAAAATGCATGAAAAATAGCAAATGAAGTCAGAAAAGGGTTGAAAGATAATGATGTGGCTTGGCGTGGTGCATATTGAATGCAGAAAAAGTCTGGAGTTAAAATATGTTAAAAAAATGAAACCCTTATGTAATAGATGAGTTTTCGTCCGAAACCCTGTTACTTCGAAAGAGATTGTCCAGTTTGTACACGAAGTGCATCCAGTTTTTCCCGTAACCCTCTCAACTTTTTAACACATGGTATGTGGGTGAAATTATGAAACCATGCCAAGTTTCAACCTTTTCAGATTTCATTTGCAGTGCTTGTCAAATTCAGGGTCATTTAGCTCAAAATAAATCATGAAATGCTTGAAAAATAGCAAATGAAGTCAGAAAAGGTTTGAAAATTGATGATGTGTCTTTGAATGTTGCATATTGAATACAGAAAAAGTTTGGAGTTAAAATATGTTAAAAAAATGAAATCCCTTATGTAATAGATGAGTTTTCGTCTGAAACCCTGTTACTTCGAAAGAGATTGTCCAGTTTGTACACGAAGTGCATCCAGTTTTTCCCGTAACCCTCTCAACTTTTTAACACATGTTATGTGGGTGAAATTATGAAACCATGCCAAGTTTCAACCTTTTCAGAGTTAATTTGCAGTGCTTGTCAAATTCAGGGTCTTTTAGCTCAAAATAAATCATGAAATGCTTGAAAAATAGCAAATGAAGTCAGAAAAGGGTTGAAAATTGATGATGTGGATTTGAATGGTGCATATTGAATTCAGAAAAAGTATGGAGTTAAAATATGTTAAAAATAATGAAATCCCTTTTGTAATAGATGAGTTTTCGTCCGAAACCCTGTTATTTCGAAAGAGATTGTCCAGTTTGTACACGAAGTGCATCCAGTTTTTCCCGTAAACATCTCAACTTTTTAGCACATGGTATGTGGGTGAAATTATGAAACCATGCCAAGTTTCAACCTTTTCAGAGTTCATTTGCAGTGCTTGTCAAATTCAGGGTCATTTAGTTCAAAATAAATCATGAAATGCATGAACAATAGCAAATGAAGTCAGAAAAGGGTTGAAAATTGATGATGTGGCTTTGAATGGTGCATATTGAATGCAGAAAAAGTCTGGAGTTAAAATATTTAAAAAAATGAAATGCCTTTTGTAATAGACGAGTTTTCGTCCGAAACCCTGTTACTTCGAAAGAGATTGTCCAGTTTGTACACGAAGTACATCCAGTTTTTCCCGTAACCATCTCAACTTTTTAGCACATGGTATGTGGGTGAAATTATGAAACCATGCCAAGTTTCAACCTTTTCAGAGTTCATTTGCAGTGCTTGTCAAATTCAGGGTCATTTAGCTCAAAATAAATCATGAAATGCATGAAAAATAGCAAATGAAATCAGAAAAGGGTTGAAAACTGATGATGTGGCTTGGCGTGGTGCATATTGAATGCAGAAAAAGTCTGGAGTTAAAATATGTTAAAAAAATGAAATCCCTTATGTAATAGACTAGTTTTCGTCTGAAACCCTGTTACTTCGAAAGAGATTGTCCAGTTTGTACACGAAGTGCATCCAGTTTTTCCCGTAACAATCTCAACTTTTTAGCACATGGTATGTGGGTGAAATTATGAAACCATGCCAAGTTTCAACCTTTTCAGAGTTCATTTGCAGTGCTTGTCAAATTCAGGGTCATTTTGCTCAAAATAAATCATGAAATGCATGAAAAATAGCAAATGAAGTCAGAAAAGGGTTGAAAACTAATGATGTGGCTTGGCGTGGTGCATATTGAATGCAGAAAAAGTCTGGAGTTAAAATATGTTAAAAAAATGAAATCCCTTATGTAATAGATGAGTTTTCGTCCGAAACCCTGTTACTTCGAAAGAGATTGTCCAGTTTGTACACGAAGTGCATCCAGTTTTTCCCGTAACCCTCTCAACTTTTTAACACATGGTATGTGGGTGAAATTATGAAACCATGCCAAGTTTCAACCTTTTCAGATTTCATTTGCAGTGCTTGTCAAATTCAGGGTCATTTAGCTCAAAATAAATCATGAAATGCTTGAAAAATAGCAAATGAAGTCAGAAAAGGTTTGAAAATTGATGATGTGTCTTTGAATGTTGCATATTGAATACAGAAAAAGTTTGGAGTTAAAATATGTTAAAAAAATGAAATCCCTTATGTAATAGATGAGTTTTCGTCTGAAACTCTGTTACTTCGAAAGAGATTGTCCAGTTTGTACACGAAGTGCATCCAGTTTTTCCCGTAACCCTCTCAACTTTTTAACACATGGTATGTGGGTGAAATTATGAAACCATGCCAAGTTTCAACCTTTTCAGAGTTAATTTGCAGTGCTTGTCAAATTCAGGGTCTTTTAGCTCAAAATAAATCATGAAATGCTTGAAAAATAGCAAATGAAGTCAGAAAAGGGTTGAAAATTGATGATGTGGATTTGAATGGTGCATATTGAATTCAGAAAAAGTATGGAGTTAAAATATGTTAAAAATAATGAAATCCCTTTTGTAATAGATGAGTTTTCGTCCGAAACCCTGTTATTTCGAAAGAGATTGTCCAGTTTGTACACGAAGTGCATCCAGTTTTTCCCGTAAACATCTCAACTTTTTAGCACATGGTATGTGGGTGAAATTATGAAACCATGCCAAGTTTCAACCTTTTCAGAGTTCATTTGCAGTGCTTGTCAAATTCAGGGTCATTTAGTTCAAAATAAATCATGAAATGCATGAACAATAGCAAATGAAGTCAGAAAAGGGTTGAAAATTGATGATGTGGCTTTGAATGGTGCATATTGAATGCAGAAAAAGTCTGGAGTTAAAATATTTAAAAAAATGAAATGCCTTTTGTAATAGACGAGTTTTCGTCCGAAACCCTGTTACTTCGAAAGAGATTGTCCAGTTTGTACACGAAGTACATCCAGTTTTTCCCGTAACCATCTCAACTTTTTAGCACATGGTATGTGGGTGAAATTATGAAACCATGCCAAGTTTCAACCTTTTCAGAGTTCATTTGCAGTGCTTGTCAAATTCAGGGTCATTTAGCTCAAAATAAATCATGAAATGCATGAAAAATAGCAAATGAAATCAGAAAAGGGTTGAAAACTGATGATGTGGCTTGGCGTGGTGCATATTGAATGCAGAAAAAGTCTGGAGTTAAAATATGTTAAAAAAATGAAATCCCTTATGTAATAGACTAGTTTTCGTCTGAAACCCTGTTACTTCGAAAGAGATTGTCCAGTTTGTACACGAAGTGCATCCAGTTTTTCCCGTAACAATCTCAACTTTTTAGCACATGGTATGTGGGTGAAATTATGAAACCATGCCAAGTTTCAACCTTTTCAGAGTTCATTTGCAGTGCTTGTCAAATTCAGGGTCATTTTGCTCAAAATAAATCATGAAATGCATGAAAAATAGCAAATGAAGTCAGAAAAGGGTTGAAAACTAATGATGTGGCTTGGCGTGGTGCATATTGAATGCAGAAAAAGTCTGGAGTTAAAATATGTTAAAAAAAATGAAATCCCTTATGTAATAGATGAGTTTTCGTCTGAAACCCTGTTACTTCGAAAGAGATTGTCCAGTTTGTACACGAAGTGCATCCAGTTTTTCCCGTAACCCTCTCAACTTTTTAACACATGGTATGTGGGTGAAATTATGAAACCATGCCAAGTTTCAACCTTTTCAGATTTCATTTGCAGTGCTAGTCAAATTAAGGGTCATTTAGCTCAAAATAAATCATGAAATGCTTGAAAAATAGCTAATGAAGTCAGAAAAGGGTTGAAAATTGATGATGTGTCTTTGAATGTTGCATATTGAATACAGAAAAAGTCTGGAGTTAAAATATGTTAAAAAAAATGAAATCCCTTATGTAATAGATGAGTTTTCGTCCGACACCATGTTACATCGAAAGAGATTGTCCAGTTTGTACACGAAGTGCATCCAGTTTTTCCCGTAACCCTCTCAACTTTTTAGCACATGGTATGTGGGTGAAATTATGAAACCATGCCAAGTTTCAACCTTTTCAGAGTTCATTTGCAGTGCTTGTCATATTCAGGGTCATTTAGCTCAAAATAAATCATGAAATGCATGAAAAATAGCAAATGAAGTCAGAAAAGGGTTGAAAACTAATGATGTGGCTTGGCGTGGTGCATATTGAATGCAGAAAAAGTCTGGAGTTAAAATATGTTAAAAAAATGAAATCCCTTATGTAATAGATGAGTTTTCGTCTGAAACCCTGTTACTTCGAAAGAGATTGTCCAGTTTGTACACGAAGTGCATCCAGTTTTTCCCATAACCCTCTCAACTTTTTAACACATGGTATGTGGGTGAAATTATGAAACCATGCCAAGTTTCAACCTTTTCAGAGTTCATTTGCAGTGCTTGTCAAATTCAGGGTCTTTTAGCTCAAAATAAATCATGAAATGCTTGAAAAATAGCAAATGAAGTCAGAAAAGGGTTGAAAATTGATGATGTGGCTTTGAATGGTGCATATTGAATTCAAAAAAAGTATGGTGTTAAAATATGTTAAAAATAATGAAATCCCTTTTGTAATAGATTAGTTTTCGTCCGAAACCCTGTTACTTCGAAAGAGATTGTCCAGTTTGTACAAGAAGTGTATCCAGTTTTTCCCGTAAACATCTCAACTTTTTAACACATGGTATGTGGGTGAAATTATGAAACCATGCCAGGTTTCAACCTTTTCAGAGTTCAATAGCAGTGCTTGTCAAATTCAGGGTCATTTAGTTCAAAATAAATCATGAAATGCATGAAAAATAGCAAATGAAGTCAGAAAAGGGTTGAAAATTGATGATGTGGCTTTGAATGGTGCATATTGAATGCAGAAAAAGTCTGGAGTTAAAATATTTAAAAAAATGAAATGCCTTTTGTAATAGACGAGTTTTCTTCCGAAACCCTCTTACTTCGAAAGAGATTGTCCAGTTTGTACATGAAGTACATCCAGTTTTTCCCGTAACCATCTCAACTTTTTAGCACATGGTATGTGGGTGAAATTATGAAACCATGCCAAGTTTCAACCTTTTTAGAGTTCATTTGCAGTGCTTGTCAAATTCAGGGTCATTTAGCTCAAAATAAATCATGAAATGCATGAAAAATAGCAAATGAAGTCAGAAAAGGGTTGAAAACTGATGATGTGGCTTGGCGTGGTGCATATTGAATGCAGAAAAAGTCTGGAGTTAAAATATATTAAAAAATGAAATCCCTTATGTAATAGACTAGCTTTCGTCTGAAACCCTGTTACTTCGAAAGAGATTGTCTAGTTTGTACACGAAGTGCATCCAGTTTTTCCCGTAACAATCTCAACTTTTTAGCACATGGTATGTGGGTGAAATTATGAAACCATGCCAAGTTTCAACCTTTTCAGAGTTCATTTGCAGTGCTTGTCAAATTCAGGGTCATTTAGCTCAAAATAAATCATGAAATGCATGAAAAATAGCAAATGAAGTCAGAAAAGGGTTGAAAGATAATGATGTGGCTTGGCGTGGTGCATATTGAATGCAGAAAAAGTCTGGAGTTAAAATATGTTAAAAAAATGAAACCCTTATGTAATAGATGAGTTTTCGTCCGAAACCCTGTTACTTCGAAAGAGATTGTCCAGTTTGTACACGAAGTGCATCCAGTTTTTCCCGTAACAATCTCAACTTTTTAGCACATGGTATGTGGGTGAAATTATGAAACCATGCCAAGTTTCAACCTTTTCAGAGTTCATTTGCAGTGCTTGTCAAATTCAGGGTCATTTAGCTCAAAATAAATCATAAAATGCATGAAAAATAGCAAATGAAGTCAGAAAAGGGTTGAAAGATAATGATGTGGCTTGGCGTGGTGCATATTGAATGCAGAAAAAGTCTGGAGTTAAAATATGTTAAAAAAATGAAACCCTTATGTAATAGATGAGTTTTCGTCCGAAACCCTGTTACTTCGAAAGAGATTGTCCAGTTTGTACACGAAGTGCATCCAGTTTTTCCCGTAACCCTCTCAACTTTTTAACACATGGTATGTGGGTGAAATTATGAAACCATGCCAAGTTTCAACCTTTTCAGATTTCATTTGCAGTGCTTGTCAAATTCAGGGTCATTTAGCTCAAAATAAATCATGAAATGCTTGAAAAATAGCAAATGAAGTCAGAAAAGGTTTGAAAATTGATGATGTGTCTTTGAATGTTGCATATTGAATACAGAAAAAGTTTGGAGTTAAAATATGTTAAAAAAATGAAATCCCTTATGTAATAGATGAGTTTTCGTCTGAAACCCTGTTACTTCGAAAGAGATTGTCCAGTTTGTACACGAAGTGCATCCAGTTTTTCCCGTAACCCTCTCAACTTTTTAACACATGTTATGTGGGTGAAATTATGAAACCATGCCAAGTTTCAACCTTTTCAGAGTTAATTTGCAGTGCTTGTCAAATTCAGGGTCTTTTAGCTCAAAATAAATCATGAAATGCTTGAAAAATAGCAAATGAAGTCAGAAAAGGGTTGAAAATTGATGATGTGGATTTGAATGGTGCATATTGAATTCAGAAAAAGTATGGAGTTAAAATATGTTAAAAATAATGAAATCCCTTTTGTAATAGATGAGTTTTCGTCCGAAACCCTGTTATTTCGAAAGAGATTGTCCAGTTTGTACACGAAGTGCATCCAGTTTTTCCCGTAAACATCTCAACTTTTTAGCACATGGTATGTGGGTGAAATTATGAAACCATGCCAAGTTTCAACCTTTTCAGAGTTCATTTGCAGTGCTTGTCAAATTCAGGGTCATTTAGTTCAAAATAAATCATGAAATGCATGAACAATAGCAAATGAAGTCAGAAAAGGGTTGAAAATTGATGATGTGGCTTTGAATGGTGCATATTGAATGCAGAAAAAGTCTGGAGTTAAAATATTTAAAAAAATGAAATGCCTTTTGTAATAGACGAGTTTTCGTCCGAAACCCTGTTACTTCGAAAGAGATTGTCCAGTTTGTACACGAAGTACATCCAGTTTTTCCCGTAACCATCTCAACTTTTTAGCACATGGTATGTGGGTGAAATTATGAAACCATGCCAAGTTTCAACCTTTTCAGAGTTCATTTGCAGTGCTTGTCAAATTCAGGGTCATTTAGCTCAAAATAAATCATGAAATGCATGAAAAATAGCAAATGAAATCAGAAAAGGGTTGAAAACTGATGATGTGGCTTGGCGTGGTGCATATTGAATGCAGAAAAAGTCTGGAGTTAAAATATGTTAAAAAAATGAAATCCCTTATGTAATAGACTAGTTTTCGTCTGAAACCCTGTTACTTCGAAAGAGATTGTCCAGTTTGTACACGAAGTGCATCCAGTTTTTCCCGTAACAATCTCAACTTTTTAGCACATGGTATGTGGGTGAAATTATGAAACCATGCCAAGTTTCAACCTTTTCAGAGTTCATTTGCAGTGCTTGTCAAATTCAGGGTCATTTTGCTCAAAATAAATCATGAAATGCATGAAAAATAGCAAATGAAGTCAGAAAAGGGTTGAAAACTAATGATGTGGCTTGGCGTGGTGCATATTGAATGCAGAAAAAGTCTGGAGTTAAAATATGTTAAAAAAATGAAATCCCTTATGTAATAGATGAGTTTTCGTCCGAAACCCTGTTACTTCGAAAGAGATTGTCCAGTTTGTACACGAAGTGCATCCAGTTTTTCCCGTAACCCTCTCAACTTTTTAACACATGGTATGTGGGTGAAATTATGAAACCATGCCAAGTTTCAACCTTTTCAGATTTCATTTGCAGTGCTTGTCAAATTCAGGGTCATTTAGCTCAAAATAAATCATGAAATGCTTGAAAAATAGCAAATGAAGTCAGAAAAGGTTTGAAAATTGATGATGTGTCTTTGAATGTTGCATATTGAATACAGAAAAAGTTTGGAGTTAAAATATGTTAAAAAAATGAAATCCCTTATGTAATAGATGAGTTTTCGTCTGAAACTCTGTTACTTCGAAAGAGATTGTCCAGTTTGTACACGAAGTGCATCCAGTTTTTCCCGTAACCCTCTCAACTTTTTAACACATGGTATGTGGGTGAAATTACGAAACCATGCCAAGTTTCAACCTTTTCAGAGTTAATTTGCAGTGCTTGTCAAATTCAGGGTCTTTTAGCTCAAAATAAATCATGAAATGCTTGAAAAATAGCAAATGAAGTCAGAAAAGGGTTGAAAATTGATGATGTGGATTTGAATGGTGCATATTGAATTCAGAAAAAGTATGGAGTTAAAATATGTTAAAAATAATGAAATCCCTTTTGTAATAGATGAGTTTTCGTCCGAAACCCTGTTATTTCGAAAGAGATTGTCCAGTTTGTACACGAAGTGCATCCAGTTTTTCCCGTAAACATCTCAACTTTTTAGCACATGGTATGTGGGTGAAATTATGAAACCATGCCAAGTTTCAACCTTTTCAGAGTTCATTTGCAGTGCTTGTCAAATTCAGGGTCATTTAGTTCAAAATAAATCATGAAATGCATGAACAATAGCAAATGAAGTCAGAAAAGGGTTGAAAATTGATGATGTGGCTTTGAATGGTGCATATTGAATGCAGAAAAAGTCTGGAGTTAAAATATTTAAAAAAATGAAATGCCTTTTGTAATAGACGAGTTTTCGTCCGAAACCCTGTTACTTCGAAAGAGATTGTCCAGTTTGTACACGAAGTACATCCAGTTTTTCCCGTAACCATCTCAACTTTTTAGCACATGGTATGTGGGTGAAATTATGAAACCATGCCAAGTTTCAACCTTTTCAGAGTTCATTTGCAGTGCTTGTCAAATTCAGGGTCATTTAGCTCAAAATAAATCATGAAATGCATGAAAAATAGCAAATGAAATCAGAAAAGGGTTGAAAACTGATGATGTGGCTTGGCGTGGTGCATATTGAATGCAGAAAAAGTCTGGAGTTAAAATATGTTAAAAAAAATGAAATCCCTTATGTAATAGACTAGTTTTCGTCTGAAACCCTGTTACTTCGAAAGAGATTGTCCAGTTTGTACACGAAGTGCATCCAGTTTTTCCCGTAACAATCTCAACTTTTTAACACATGGTATGTGGGTGAAATTATGAAACCATGCCAAGTTTCAACCTTTTCAGATTTCATTTGCAGTGCTAGTCAAATTAAGGGTCATTTAGCTCAAAATAAATCATGAAATGCTTGAAAAATAGCTAATGAAGTCAGAAAAGGGTTGAAAATTGATGATGTGGATTTGAATGGTGCATATTGAATTCAGAAAAAGTATGGAGTTAAAATATGTTAAAAATAATGAAATCCCTTTTGTAATAGATGAGTTTTCGTCCGAAACCCTGTTATTTCGAAAGAGATTGTCCAGTTTGTACACGAAGTGCATCCAGTTTTTCCCGTAAACATCTCAACTTTTTAGCACATGGTATGTGGGTGAAATTATGAAACCATGCCAAGTTTCAACCTTTTCAGAGTTCATTTGCAGTGCTTGTCAAATTCAGGGTCATTTTGCTCAAAATAAATCATGAAATGCATGAAAAATAGCAAATGAAGTCAGAAAAGGGTTGAAAACTAATGATGTGGCTTGGCGTGGTGCATATTGAATGCAGAAAAAGTCTGGAGTTAAAATATGTTAAAAAAAATGAAATCCCTTATGTAATAGATGAGTTTTCGTCTGAAACCCTGTTACTTCGAAAGAGATTGTCCAGTTTGTACACGAAGTGCATCCAGTTTTTCCCGTAACCCTCTCAACTTTTTAACACATGGTATGTGGGTGAAATTATGAAACCATGCCAAGTTTCAACCTTTTCAGATTTCATTTGCAGTGCTAGTCAAATTAAGGGTCATTTAGCTCAAAATAAATCATGAAATGCTTGAAAAATAGCTAATGAAGTCAGAAAAGGGTTGAAAATTGATGATGTGTCTTTGAATGTTGCATATTGAATACAGAAAAAGTCTGGAGTTAAAATATGTTAAAAAAAATGAAATCCCTTATGTAATAGATGAGTTTTCGTCCGACACCATGTTACATCGAAAGAGATTGTCCAGTTTGTACACGAAGTGCATCCAGTTTTTCCCGTAACCCTCTCAACTTTTTAGCACATGGTATGTGGGTGAAATTATGAAACCATGCCAAGTTTCAACCTTTTCAGAGTTCATTTGCAGTGCTTGTCATATTCAGGGTCATTTAGCTCAAAATAAATCATGAAATGCATGAAAAATAGCAAATGAAGTCAGAAAAGGGTTGAAAACTAATGATGTGGCTTGGCGTGGTGCATATTGAATGCAGAAAAAGTCTGGAGTTAAAATATGTTAAAAAAATGAAATCCCTTATGTAATAGATGAGTTTTCGTCTGAAACCCTGTTACTTCGAAAGAGATTGTCCAGTTTGTACACGAAGTGCATCCAGTTTTTCCCATAACCCTCTCAACTTTTTAACACATGGTATGTGGGTGAAATTATGAAACCATGCCAAGTTTCAACCTTTTCAGAGTTCATTTGCAGTGCTTGTCAAATTCAGGGTCTTTTAGCTCAAAATAAATCATGAAATGCTTGAAAAATAGCAAATGAAGTCAGAAAAGGGTTGAAAATTGATGATGTGGCTTTGAATGGTGCATATTGAATTCAAAAAAAGTATGGTGTTAAAATATGTTAAAAATAATGAAATCCCTTTTGTAATAGATTAGTTTTCGTCCGAAACCCTGTTACTTCGAAAGAGATTGTCCAGTTTGTACAAGAAGTGTATCCAGTTTTTCCCGTAAACATCTCAACTTTTTAACACATGGTATGTGGGTGAAATTATGAAACCATGCCAGGTTTCAACCTTTTCAGAGTTCAATAGCAGTGCTTGTCAAATTCAGGGTCATTTAGTTCAAAATAAATCATGAAATGCATGAAAAATAGCAAATGAAGTCAGAAAAGGGTTGAAAATTGATGATGTGGCTTTGAATGGTGCATATTGAATGCAGAAAAAGTCTGGAGTTAAAATATTTAAAAAAATGAAATGCCTTTTGTAATAGACGAGTTTTCTTCCGAAACCCTCTTACTTCGAAAGAGATTGTCCAGTTTGTACATGAAGTACATCCAGTTTTTCCCGTAACCATCTCAACTTTTTAGCACATGGTATGTGGGTGAAATTATGAAACCATGCCAAGTTTCAACCTTTTTAGAGTTCATTTGCAGTGCTTGTCAAATTCAGGGTCATTTAGCTCAAAATAAATCATGAAATGCATGAAAAATAGCAAATGAAGTCAGAAAAGGGTTGAAAACTGATGATGTGGCTTGGCGTGGTGCATATTGAATGCAGAAAAAGTCTGGAGTTAAAATATATTAAAAAATGAAATCCCTTATGTAATAGACTAGCTTTCGTCTGAAACCCTGTTACTTCGAAAGAGATTGTCTAGTTTGTACACGAAGTGCATCCAGTTTTTCCCGTAACAATCTCAACTTTTTAGCACATGGTATGTGGGTGAAATTATGAAACCATGCCAAGTTTCAACCTTTTCAGAGTTCATTTGCAGTGCTTGTCAAATTCAGGGTCATTTAGCTCAAAATAAATCATGAAATGCTTGAAAAATAGCAAATGAAGTCAGAAAAGGGTTGAAAATTGATGATGTGTCTTTGAATGTTGCATATTGAATACAGAAAAAGTCTGGAGTTAAAATATGTTAAAAAAAATGAAATCCCTTATGTAATAGATGAGTTTTCGTCCGAAACCATGTTACATCGAAAGAGATTGTCCAGTTTGTACACGAAGTGCATCCAGTTTTTCCCGTAACCCTCTCAACTTTTTAGCACATGGTATGTGGGTGAAATTATGAAACCATGCCAAGTTTGAACCTTTTCAGAGTTCATTTGTAGTGCTTGTCAAATTCAGTGCCATTTAGCTCAAAATAAATCATGAAATGAATGAAAAATAGCAAATGAAGTCAGAAAAGGGTTGAAAATTGATGATGTGGCTTCGAACGGTGCATATTGAATGCAGAAAAAGTCTGGAGTTAAAATATGTAAAAAAAATGAAATCCCTTTTGTAATAGATGAGTTTTCGTCCGAAACCCTGTTACTTCGAAAGAGATTGTCCAGTTTGTACACGAAGTGCATCCAGTTTTTCCCGTAACCCTCTCAACTTTTTAGCACATGGTATGTGGGTGAAATTATGAAACCATGCCAAGTTTCAACCTTTTCAGAGTTCATTTGCAGTGCTTGTCAAATTCAGGGTCATTTAGCTCAAAATAAATCATGAAATGCATGAAAAATAGCAAATGAAGTCAGAAAAGGGTTGAAAGATAATGATGTGGCTTGGCGTGGTGCATATTGAATGCAGAAAAAGTCTGGAGTTAAAATATGTTAAAAAAATGAAACCCTTATGTAATAGATGAGTTTTCGTCCGAAACCCTGTTACTTCGAAAGAGATTGTCCAGTTTGTACACGAAGTGCATCCAGTTTTTCCCGTAACCCTCTCAACTTTTTAACACATGGTATGTGGGTGAAATTATGAAACCATGCCAAGTTTCAACCTTTTCAGATTTCATTTGCAGTGCTTGTCAAATTCAGGGTCATTTAGCTCAAAATAAATCATGAAATGCTTGAAAAATAGCAAATGAAGTCAGAAAAGGTTTGAAAATTGATGATGTGTCTTTGAATGTTGCATATTGAATACAGAAAAAGTCTGGAGTTAAAATATGTTAAAAAAATGAAATCCCTTATGTAATAGATGAGTTTTCGTCCGAAACCCTGTTACATCGAAAGAGATTGTCCAGTTTGTACACGAAGTGCATCCAGTTTTTCCCGTAACCCTCTCAACTTTTTAACACATGGTATGTGGGTGAAATTATGAAACCATGCCAAGTTTCAACCTTTTCAGATTTCATTTGCAGTGCTTGTCAAATTCAGGGTCATTTAGCTCAAAATAAATCATGAAATGCTTGAAAAATAGCAAATGAAGTCAGAAAAGGTTTGAAAATTGATGATGTGTCTTTGAATGTTGCATATTGAATACAGAAAAAGTCTGGAGTTAAAATATGTTAAAAAAATGAAATCCCTTATGTAATAGATGAGTTTTCGTCCGAAACCCTGTTACATCGAAAGAGATTGTCCAGTTTGTACACGAAGTGCATCCAGTTTTTCCCGTAACCCTCTCAACTTTTTAGCACAGGGTATGTGGGTGAAATTATGAAACCATGCCAAGTTTCAAACTTTTCAGAGTTCATTTGTAGTGCTTGTCAAATTCAGTGCCATTTAGCTCAAAATAAATCATGAAATGAATGAAAAATAGCAAATGAAGTCAGAAAAGTGTTGAAAATTGATGATGTGGCTTTGAATGGTGCATATTGAATGCAGAAAAAGTCTGGAGTTAAAATATTTAAAAAAATGAAATGCCTTTTGTAATAGACGAGTTTTCGTCCGAAACCCTCTTACTTCGAAAGAGATTGTCCAGTTTGTACATGAAGTACATCCAGTTTTTCCCGTAACCATCTCAACTTTTTAGCACATGGTATGTCGTGAAATTATGAAACCATGCCAAGTTTCAACCTTTTCAGAGTTCATTTGCAGTGCTTGTCAAATTCAGGGTCATTTAGCTCAAAATAAATCATGAAATGCATGAAAAATAGCAAATGAAGTCAGAAAAGGGTTGAAAACTGATGATGTGGCTTGGCGTGGTGCATATTGAATGCAGAAAAAGTCTGGAGTTAAAATATATTAAAAAATTGAAATCCCTTATGTAATAGACTAGTTTCGTCTGAAACCCTGTTACTTCGAAAGAGATTGTCTAGTTTGTACACGAAGTGCATCCAGTTTTTCCCGTAACAATCTCAACTTTTTAGCACATGGTATGTGGGTGAAATTATGAAACCATGCCAAGTTTCAACCTTTTTAGAGTTCATTTGCAGTGCTTGTCAAATTCAGGGTCATTTAGCTCAAAATAAATCATGAAATGCATGAAAAATAGCAAATGAAGTCAGAAAAGGGTTGAAAACTAATGATGTGGCTTGGCGTGGTGCATATTGAATGCAGAAAAAGACTGGAGTTAAAATATGTTAAAAAAATGAAATCCCTTATGTAATAGATGAGTTTTCGTCCGAAACCCTGTTACTTCGAAAGAGATTGTCCAGTTTGTACACGAAGTGCATCCAGTTTTTCCCGTAACCCTCTCAACTTTTTAACACATGGTATGTGGGTGAAATTATGAAACCATGCCAAGTTTCAACCTTTTCAGATTTCATTTGCAGTGCTTGTCAAATTCAGGGTCATTTAGCTCAAAATAAATCATGAAATGCTTGAAAAATAGCAAATGAAGTCAGAAAAGGGTTGAAAATTGATGATGTGTCTTTGAATGTTGCATATTGAATACAGAAAAAGTCTGGAGTTAAAATATGTTAAAAAAAATGAAATCCCTTATGTAATAGATGAGTTTTCGTCCGAAACCATGTTACATCGAAAGAGATTGTCCAGTTTGTACACGAAGTGCATCCAGTTTTTCCCGTAACCCTCTCAACTTTTTAGCACAGGGTATGTGGGTGAAATTATGAAACCATGCCAAGTTTGAACCTTTTCAGAGTTCATTTGTAGTGCTTGTCAAATTCAGTGCCATTTAGCTCAAAATAAATCATGAAATGAATGAAAAATAGCAAATGAAGTCAGAAAAGGGTTGAAAATTGATGATGTGGCTTCGAACGGTGCATATTGAATGCAGAAAAAGTCTGGAGTTAAAATATGTAAAAAAAATGAAATCCCTTTTGTAATAGATGAGTTTTCGTCCGAAACCCTGTTACTTCGAAAGAGATTGTCCAGTTTGTACACGAAGTGCATCCAGTTTTTCCCGTAACCCTCTCAACTTTTTAGCACATGGTATGTGCGTGAAATTATGAAACCATGCCAAGTTTCAACCTTTTCAGAGTTCATTTGCAGTGCTTGTCAAATTCAGGGTTATTTAGCTCAAAATAAATCATGAAATGCATGAAAAATAGCAAATGAAGTCAGAAAAGGGTTGAAAACTAATGATGTGGCTTGGCGTGGTGCATATTGAATGCAGAAAAAGTCTGGAGTTAAAATATGTTAAAAAAATGAAATCCCTTATGTAATAGATGAGTTTTCGTCCGAAACCCTGTTACTTCGAAAGAGATTGTCCAGTTTGTACACGAAGTGCATCCAGTTTTTCCCGTAACCCTCTCAACTTTTTAACACATGGTATGTGGGTGAAATTATGAAACCATGCCAAGTTTCAACCTTTTCAGATTTCATTTGCAGTGCTTGTCAAATTCAAGGTCATTTAGCTCAAAATAAATCATGAAATGCTTGAAAAATAGCAAATGAAGTCAGAAAAGGGTTGAAAATTGATGATGTGTCTTTGAATGTTGCATATTGAATACAGAAAAAGTCTGGAGTTAAAATATGTTAAAAAAAATGAAATCCCTTATGTAATAGATGAGTTTTCGTCCGAAACCCTGTTACATCGAAAGAGATTGTCCAGTTTGTACACGAAGTGCATCCAGTTTTTCCCGTAACCCTCTCAACTTTTTAGCACAGGGTATGTGGGTGAAATTATGAAACCATGCCAAGTTTCAAACTTTTCAGAGTTCATTTGTAGTGCTTGTCAAATTCAGTGCCATTTAGCTCAAAATAAATCATGAAATGAATGAAAAATAGCAAATGAAGTCAGAAAAGGGTTGAAAATTGATGATGTGGCTTTGAATGGTGCATATTGAATGCAGAAAAAGTCTGGAGTTAAAATATGTAAAAAAAATGAAATCCCTTTTGTAATAGATGAGTTTTCGTCCGAAACCCTGTTACTTCGAAAGAGATTGTCCAGTTTGTACACGAAGTGCATCCAGTTTTTCCCGTAACCCGCTCAACTTTTTAGCACATGGTATGTGGGTGAAATTATGAAACCATGCCAAGTTTCAACCTTTTCAGAGTTCATTTGCAGTGCTTGTCAAATTCAGGGTCATTTAGCTCAAAATAAATCATGAAATGCATGAAAAATAGCAAATTAAGTCAGAAATGGGTTGAAAATTGATGGTGTGGCTTTGAATGGTGTATATTGAATGCAAAAAAAGTCTGTAGTTAAAATATGTAAAAAAAATGAAATCCCTTTGGTAATAGATGAGTTTTCGTCCGAAACCCTGTTAATTCGAAAGAGATTGTCCAGTTTGTACACGAATTGCCTCCAGTTTTTCCCGTAACCCTCTCAACTTTTTAACACATGGTATGTGGGTGAAATTATGAAACCATGCCAAGTTTCAACCTTTTCAGAGTTCATTTGTAGTGCTTGTCAAATTCAGGGCCATTTAGCTCAAAATAAATCATGAAATGCATGAAAAATAGCAAATGAAGCCAGAAAAGGGTTGAAAATTGATGATGTGGCTTGGCGTGGTGCATATTGTACGCAGAAAAAGTCTGGAGTTAAAATATGTAAAAAAAATGAAATCCCTTTTGTAATAGATGAGTTTTCGTCCGAAACCCTGTTACTTCGAAAGAGATTGTCCAGTTTGTACACGAAGTGCATCCAGTTTTTCCAGTAACGCTCTCAACTTTTTAGCACATGGTATGTGGTTGAAATTATGAAACCATGCCAAGTTTCAACCTTTTCCGAGTTCATTTGCAGTGCTTGTCAAATTCAGGGTCATTTAGCTCAAAATAAATCATGAAATGCATGAAAAATAGCACATGAAGTCAGAAAAGGGTTGAAAACTTATGATGTGGCTTGGCGTGGTGCATATTGAGTGCAGAAAAAGTCTGGAGTTAAAATATGTTTAAAAAATGAAATCCCTTATGTAATAGATGAGTTTTCGTCCGAAACCCTGTTTCTTCGAAAGAGATTGTTCAGTTTGTACACGAAGTGCATCCAGTTTTTCCCGTAAACCTCTCAACTTTTTAGCACATGGTATGTATGTGAAATTATGAAACCATGCCAAGTTTCAACCTTTTCAGAGTTCATTTGCAGTGCTTGTCAAATTCAGGGTCATTTAGCTCAAAATAAATCATGAAATTCATGAAAAATAGCAAATGAAGTCAAAAAAGGGTTGAAAACTAATGATGTGGCTTGGCGTGGTGCATATTGAATGCAGAAAAAGTTTGGAGTTAAAATATGTTAAAAAAATGAAATCCCTTATGTAATAGATGAGTTTTCGTCTGAAACCCTGTTACTTCGAAAGAGATTGTCCAGTTTGTACACGAAGTGCATCCAGTTTTTCCCGTAACCCTCTCAACTTTTTAGCACATGGTATGTGGGTGAAATTATGAAACCATGCCAAGTTTCAACCTTTTCAGAGTTCATTTGCAGTGCTTGTCAAATTCAGGGTCATTTAGCTCAAAATAAATCATGAAATGCATGAAAAATAGCAAATTAAGTCAGAAATGGGTTGAAAATTGATGGTGTGGCTTTGAATGGTGTATATTGAATGCAGAAAAAGTCTGTAGTTAAAATATGTAAAAAAAAATGAAATCCCTTTGGTAATAGATGAGTTTTCGTCCGAAACCCTGTTACTTCGAAAGAGATTGTCCAGTTTGTACACAAATTGCCTCCAGTTTTTCCCGTAACCCTCTCAACTTTTTAACACATGGTATGTGGGTGAAATTATGAAACCATGCCAAGTTTCAACATTTTCAGAGTTCATTTGTAGTGCTTGTCAAATTCAGGGCCATTTAGCTCAAAATAAATCATGAAATGCATGAAAAATAGCAAATGAAGCCAGAAAAGGGTTGAAAATTGATGATGTGGCTTGGCGTGGTGCATATTGTACGCAGAAAAAGTCCGGAGTTAAAATATGTAAAAAAAATGAAATCCCTTTTGTAATAGATGAGTTTTCGTCCGAAACCCTGTTACTTCGAAATAGATTGTCCAGTTTGTACACGAAGTGCATCCAGTTTTTCCAGTAACGCTCTCAACTTTTTAGCACATGGTATGTGGTTGAAATTATGAAACCATGCCAAGTTTCAACCTTTTCCGAGTTCATTTGCAGTGCTTGTCAAATTCAGGGTCATTTAGCTCAAAATAAATCATGAAATGCATGAAAAATAGCACATGAAGTCAGAAAAAGGTTGAAAACTGATGATGTGGCTTGGCGTGGTGCATATTGAGTGCAGAAAAAGTCTGGAGTTAAAATATGTTAAAAAAATGAAATCCCTTATGTAATAGATGAGTTTTCGTCCGAAACCCTGTTTCTTCGAAAGAGATTGTTCAGTTTGTACACGAAGTGCATCCAGTTTTTCCCGTAAACCTCTCAACTTTTTAGCACATGGTATGTATGTGAAATTATGAAACCATGCCAAGTTTCAACCTTTTCAGAGTTCATTTGCAGTGCTTGTCAAATTCAGGGTCATTTAGCTCAAAATAAATCATGAAATTCATGAAAAATAGCAAATGAAGTCAAAAAAGGGTTGAAAACTAATGATGTGGCTTGGCGTGGTGCATATTGAATGCAGAAAAAGTTTGGAGTTAAAATATGTTAAAAAAATGAAATCCCTTATGTAATAGATGAGTTTTCGTCTGAAACCCTGTTACTTCGAAAGAGATTGTCCAGTTTGTACACGAAGTGCATCCAGTTTTTCCCGTAACCCTCTCAACTTTTTAGCACATGGTATGTGGGTGAAATTATGAAACCATGCCAAGTTTCAACCTTTTCAGAGTTCATTTGCAGTGCTTGTCAAATTCAGGGTCATTTAGCTCAAAATAAATCATGAAATGCATGAAAAATAGCAAATTAAGTCAGAAATGGGTTGAAAATTGATGGTGTGGCTTTGAATGGTGTATATTGAATGCAGAAAAAGTCTGTAGTTAAAATATGTAAAAAAAAATGAAATCCCTTTGGTAATAGATGAGTTTTCGTCCGAAACCCTGTTACTTCGAAAGAGATTGTCCAGTTTGTACACGAATTGCCTCCAGTTTTTCCCGTAACCCTCTCAACTTTTTAACACATGGTATGTGGGTGAAATTATGAAACCATGCCAAGTTTCAACATTTTCAGAGTTCATTTGTAGTGCTTGTCAAATTCAGGGCCATTTAGCTCAAAATAAATCATGAAATGCATGAAAAATAGCAAATGAAGCCAGAAAAGGGTTGAAAATTGATGATGTGGCTTGGCGTGGTGCATATTGTACGCAGAAAAAGTCCGGAGTTAAAATATGTAAAAAAAATGAAATCCCTTTTGTAATAGATGAGTTTTCGTCCGAAACCCTGTTACTTCGAAATAGATTGTCCAGTTTGTACACGAAGTGCATCCAGTTTTTCCAGTAACGCTCTCAACTTTTTAGCACATGGTATGTGGTTGAAATTATGAAACCATGCCAAGTTTCAACCTTTTCCGAGTTCATTTGCAGTGCTTGTCAAATTCAGGGTCATTTAGCTCAAAATAAATCATGAAATGCATGAAAAATAGCACAGGAAGTCAGAAAAGGGTTGAAAACTGATGATGTGGCTTGGCGTGGTGCATATTGAGTGCAGAAAAAGTCTGGAGTTAAAATATGTTAAAAAAATGAAATCCCTTATGTAATAGATGAGTTTTCGTCCGAAACCCTGTTTCTTCGAAAGAGATTGTTCAGTTTGTACACGAAGTGCATCCAGTTTTTCCCATAAACCTCTCAACTTTTTAGCACATGGTATGTATGTGAAATTATGAAACCATGCCAAGTTTCAACCTTTTCAGAGTTCATTTGCAGTGCTTGTCAAATTCAGGGTCATTTAGCTCAAAATAAATCATGAAATTCATGAAAAATAGCAAATGAAGTCAAAAAAGGGTTGAAAACTAATGATGTGGCTTGGCGTGGTGCATATTGAATGCAGAAAAAGTTTGGAGTTAAAATATGTTAAAAAAATGAAATCCCTTATGTAATAGATGAGTTTTCGTCTGAAACCCTGTTACTTCGAAAGAGATTGTCCAGTTTGTACACGAAGTGCATCCAGTTTTTCCCGTAACCCTCTCAACTTTTTAGCACATGGTATGTGGGTGAAATTATGAAACCATGCCAAGTTTCAACCTTTTCAGAGTTCATTTGCAGTGCTTGTCAAATTCAGGGTCTTTTAGCTCAAAATAAATCATGAAATGCATGAAAAATAGCAAATTAAGTCAGAAATGGGTTGAAAATTGATGGTGTGGCTTTGAATGGTGTATATTGAATGCAGAAAAAGTCTGTAGTTAAAATATGTAAAAAAAAATGAAATCCCTTTGGTAATAGATGAGTTTTCGTCCGAAACCCTGTTACTTCAAAAGAGATTGTCCAGTTTGTACACGAATTGCCTCCAGTTTTTCCCGTAACCCTCTCAACTTTTTAACACATGGTATGTGGGTGAAATTATGAAACCATGCCAAGTTTCAACATTTTCAGAGTTCATTTGTAGTGCTTGTCAAATTCAGGGCCATTTAGCTCAAAATAAATCATGAAATGCATGAAAAATAGCAAATGAAGCCAGAAAAGGGTTGAAAATTGATGATGTGGCTTGGCGTGGTGCATATTGTACGCAGAAAAAGTCCGGAGTTAAAATATGTAAAAAAAATGAAATCCCTTTTGTAATAGATGAGTTTTCGTCCGAAACCCTGTTACTTCGAAATAGATTGTCCAGTTTGTACACGAAGTGCATCCAGTTTTTCCAGTAACGCTCTCAACTTTTTAGCACATGGTATGTGGTTGAAATTATGAAACCATGCCAAGTTTCAACCTTTTCCGAGTTCATTTGCAGTGCTTGTCAAATTCAGGGTCATTTAGCTCAAAATAAATCATGAAATGCATGAAAAATAGCAAATGAAGTCAGAAAAGGGTTGAAAACTAATGATGTGGCTTGGCGTGGTGCATATTGAATGCAGAAAAAGTTTGGAGTTAAAATATGTTAAAAAAATGAAATCCCTTATGTAATAGATGAGTTTTCGTCTGAAACCCTGTTACTTCGAAAGAGATTGTCCAGTTTGTACACGAAGTGCATCCAGTTTTTCCCGTAACCCTCTCAACTTTTTAACACATGGTATGTGGGTGAAATTATGAAACCATGCCAAGTTTCAACCTTTTCAGAGTTAATTTGCAGTGCTTGTCAAATTCAGGGTCTTTTAGCTCAAAATAAATCATGAAATGCTTGAAAAATAGCAAATGAAGTCAGAAAAGGGTTGAAAATTGATGATGTGGATTTGAATGGTGCATATTGAATTCAGAAAAAGTATGGAGTTAAAATATGTTAAAAATAATGAAATCCCTTTTGTAATAGATGAGTTTTCGTCCGAAACCCTGTTATTTCGAAAGAGATTGTCCAGTTTGTACACGAAGTGCATCCAGTTTTTCCCGTAAACATCTCAACTTTTTAGCACATGGTATGTGGGTGAAATTATGAAACCATGCCAAGTTTCAACCTTTTCAGAGTTCATTTGCAGTGCTTGTCAAATTCAGGGTCATTTAGTTCAAAATAAATCATGAAATGCATGAACAATAGCAAATGAAGTCAGAAAAGGGTTGAAAATTGATGATGTGGCTTTGAATGGTGCATATTGAATGCAGAAAAAGTCTGGAGTTAAAATATTTAAAAAAATGAAATGCCTTTTGTAATAGACGAGTTTTCGTCCGAAACCCTGTTACTTCGAAAGAGATTGTCCAGTTTGTACACGAAGTACATCCAGTTTTTCCCGTAACCATCTCAACTTTTTAGCACATGGTATGTGGGTGAAATTATGAAACCATGCCAAGTTTCAACCTTTTCAGAGTTCATTTGCAGTGCTTGTCAAATTCAGGGTCATTTAGCTCAAAATAAATCATGAAATGCATGAAAAATAGCAAATGAAATCAGAAAAGGGTTGAAAACTGATGATGTGGCTTGGCGTGGTGCATATTGAATGCAGAAAAAGTCTGGAGTTAAAATATGTTAAAAAAATGAAATCCCTTATGTAATAGACTAGTTTTCGTCTGAAACCCTGTTACTTCGAAAGAGATTGTCCAGTTTGTACACGAAGTGCATCCAGTTTTTCCCGTAACAATCTCAACTTTTTAGCACATGGTATGTGGGTGAAATTATGAAACCATGCCAAGTTTCAACCTTTTTAGAGTTCATTTGCAGTGCTTGTCAAATTCAGGGTCATTTAGCTCAAAATAAATCATGAAATGCATGAAAAATAGCAAATGAAGTCAGAAAAGGGTTGAAAACTAATGATGTGGCTTGGCGTGGTGCATATTGAATGCAGAAAAAGTCTGGAGTTAAAATATGTTAAAAAAATGAAATCCCTTATGTAATAGATGAGTTTTCGTCCGAAACCCTGTTACTTCGAAAGAGATTGTCCAGTTTGTACACGAAGTGCATCCAGTTTTTCCCGTAACCCTCTCAACTTTTTAACACATGGTATGTGGGTGAAATTATGAAACCATGCCAAGTTTCAACCTTTTCAGATTTCATTTGCAGTGCTTGTCAAATTCAGGGTCATTTAGCTCAAAATAAATCATGAAATGCTTGAAAAATAGCAAATGAAGTCAGAAAAGGGTTGAAAATTGATGATGTGTCTTTGAATGTTGCATATTGAATACAGAAAAAGTCTGGAGTTAAAATATGTTAAAAAAAATGAAATCCCTTATGTAATAGATGAGTTTTCGTCCGACACCATGTTACATCGAAAGAGATTGTCCAGTTTGTACACGAAGTGCATCCAGTTTTTCCCGTAACCCTCTCAACTTTTTAGCACAGGGTATGTGGGTGAAATTATGAAACCATGGCAAGTTTCAACCTTTTCAGAGTTCATTTGTAGTGCTTGTCAAATTCAGTGCCATTTAGCTCAAAATAAATCATGAAATGCATGAAAAATAGCAAATGAAGCCAGAAAAGGGTTGAAAATTGATGATGTGGCTTGGCGTGGTGCATATTGAATGCAGAAAAAGTCTGGAGTTAAAATATGTAAAAAAAATGAAATCCCTTTTGTAATAGATGAGTTTTCGTCCGAAACCCTGTTACTTCGAAAGAGATTGTCCAGTTTGTACACGAAGTGCATCCAGTTTTTCCCGTAACCCTCTCAACTTTTTAGCACATAGTATGTGGGTGAAATTATGAAACCATGCCAAGTTTAAACCTTTTCAGAGTTCAATTGCAGTGCTTGTCAAATTCAGGGTCATTTAGCTCAAAATAAATCATAGAATGCATGAAAAATAGCAAATGAAGTCAGAAATGGGTTGAAAATTGATGGTGTGGCTTTGAATGGTGTATATTGAATGTAGAAAAGTCTTTAGTTAAAATATGTAAAAAAAATGAAATCCCTTTGGTAATAGATGAGTTTTCGTCCGAAACCCTGTTACTTCGAAAGAGATTGTCCAGTTTGTACACGAATTGCCTCCAGTTTTTCCCGTAACCCTCTCAACTTTTTAACACATGGTATGTGGGTGAAATTATGAAACCATGCCAAGTTTCAACCTTTTCAGAGTTCATTTGTAGTGCTTGTCAAATTCAGGGCCATTTAGCTCAAAATAAATCATGAAATGCATGAAAAATAGCAAATGAAGCCAGAAAAGGGTTGAAAATTGATGATGTGGCTTTGAATGGTGCATATTGTATGCAGAAAAAGTCTGGAGTTAAAATATGTAAAAAAAATGAAATCCCTTTTGTAATAGATGAGTTTTCGTCCGAAACCCTGTTACTTCGAAAGAGATTGTCCAGTTTGTACACGAAGTGCATCCAGTTTTTCCCGTAACCCTCTCAACTTTTTAGCACAGGGTATGTGGGTGAAATTATGAAACCATGCCAAGTTTCAACCTTTTCAGAGTTCATTTGTAGTGCTTGTCAAATTCAGTGCCATTTAGCTCAAAATAAATCATGAAATGAATGAAAAATAGCAAATGAAGTCAGAAAAGGGTTGAAAATTGATGATGTGGCTTTGAGTGGTGCATATTGAATGCAGAAAAAGTCTGGAGTTAAAATATGTAAAAATAATGAAATCCCTTTTGTAATAGATGAGTTTTCGTCCGAAACCCTGTTACTTCGAAAGAGATTGTCCAGTTTGTACACGAAGTGCATCCAGTTTTTCCCGTAACCCTCTCAACTTTTTAACACATGGTATGTGGGTGAAATTATGAAACCATGCCAGGTTTCAACCTTTTCAGATTTCATTTGCAGTGCTTGTCAAATTCAGGGTCATTTAGCTCAAAATAAATCATGAAATGCTTGAAAAATAGCAAATGAAGTCAGAAAAGGGTTGAAAATTGATGATGTGTCTTTGAATGTTGCATATTGAATACAGAAAAAGTCTGGAGTTAAAATATGTTAAAAAAATGAAATCCCTTATGTAATAGATGAGTTTTCGTCCGAAACCATGTTACATCGAAAGAGATTGTCCAGTTTGTACACGAAGTGCATCCAGTTTTTCCCGTAACCCTCTCAACTTTTTAGCATAGGGTATGTGGGTGAAATTATGAAACCATGCCAAGTTTCAACCTTTTCAGAGTTCATTTGTAGTGCTTGTCAAATTCAGTGCCATTTAGCTCAAAATAAATCATGAAATGCATGAAAAATAGCAAATGAAGCCAGAAAAGGGTTGAAAATTGATGATGTGGCTTGGCGTGGTGCATATTGTACGCAGAAAAAGTCCGGAGTTAAAATATGTAAAAAAAATGAAATCCCTTTTGTAATAGATGAGTTTTCGTCCGAAACCCTGTTACTTCGAAATAGATTGTCCAGTTTGTACACGAAGTGCATCCTGTTTTTCCAGTAACGCTCTCTACTTTTTAGCACATGGTATGTGGTTGAAATTATGAAACCATGCCAAGTTTCAACCTTTTCCGAGTTCATTTGCAGTGCTTGTCAAATTCAGGGTCATTTAGCTCAAAATAAATCATGAAATGCATGAAAAATAGCAAATGAAGTCAGAAAAGGGTTGAAAACTAATGATGTGGCTTGGCGTGGTGCATATTGAATGCAGAAAAAGTTTGGAGTTAAAATATGTTAAAAAATTGAAATCCCTTATGTAATAGATGAGTTTTCGTCTGAAACCCTGTTACTTCGAAAGAGATTGTCCAGTTTGTACACGAAGTGCATCCAGTTTTTCCCGTAACCCTCTCAACTTTTTAACACATGGTATGTGGGTGAAATTATGAAACCATGCCAAGTCTCAACCTTTTCAGAGTTCATTTGCAGTGCTTGTCAAATTCAGGGTCTTTTAGCTCAAAATAAATCATGAAATGCTTGAAAAATAGCAAATGAAGTCAGAAAAGGGTTGAAAATTGATGATGTGGCTTTGAATGGTGCATATTGAATTCAGAAAAAGTATGGAGTTAAAATATGTTAAAAATAATGAAATCCCTTTTGTAATAGATGAGTTTTCGTCCGAAACCCTGTTACTTCGAAAGAGATTGTCCAGTTTGTACACGAAGTGCATCCAGTTTTTCCCGTAAACATCTCAACTTTTTAGCACATGGTATGTGGGTGAAATTATGAAACCATGCCAAGTTTCAACCTTTTCAGAGTTCATTTGCAGTGCTTGTCAAATTCAGGGTCATTTAGTTCAAAATAAATCATGAAATGCATGAACAATAGCAAATGAAGTCAGAAAAGGGTTGAAAATTGATGATGTGGCTTTGAATGGTGCATATTGAATGCAGAAAAAGTCTGGAGTTAAAATATTTAAAAAAATGAAATGCCTTTTGTAATAGACGAGTTTTCGTCCGAAACCCTGTTACTTCGAAAGAGATTGTCCAGTTTGTACACGAAGTACATCCAGTTTTTCCTGTAACCATCTCAACTTTTTAGCACATGGTATGTGGGTGAAATTATGAAACCATGCCAAGTTTCAACCTTTTCAGAGTTCATTTGTAGTGCTTGTCAAATTCAGGGTCATTTAGCTCAAAATAAATCATGAAATGCATGAAAAATAGCAAATGAAGTCAGAAAAGGGTTGAAAACTGATGATGTGGCTTGGCGTGGTGCATATTGAATGCAGAAAAAGTCTGGAGTTAAAATATGTTAAAAAAATGAAATCCCTTATGTAATAGACTAGTTTTCGTCTGAAACCCTGTTACCTAGAAAGAGATTGTCCAGTTTGTACACGAAGTGCATCCCGTTTTTCCCGTAACAATCTCAACTTTTTAGCACATGGTATGTGGGTGAAATTATGAAACCATGCCAAGTTTCAACCTTTTCAGAGTTCATTTGCAGTGCTTGTCAAATTCAAGGTCATTTAGCTCAAAATAAATCATGAAATGCATGAAAAATAGCAAATGAAGTCAGAAAAGGGTTGAAAACTAATGATGTGGCTTGGCGTG
This sequence comes from Elymus sibiricus, assembly GCA_039707655.1. Classification (NCBI taxonomy): domain Eukaryota; kingdom Viridiplantae; phylum Streptophyta; class Magnoliopsida; order Poales; family Poaceae; genus Elymus; species Elymus sibiricus. Next base: position 54,628,072 of record CM077667.1, read on the forward strand.
GTGCATATTGAATGCAGAAAAAGTCTGGAGTTAAAATATGTTAAAAAAATGAAATCCCTTATGTAATAGATGAGTTTTCGTCCGAAACCCTGTTACTTCGAAAGAGATTGTCCAGTTTGTACACGATGTGGATCCAGTTTTTCCCGTAACCCTCTTAACTGTTTAACACATGGTATGTGGGTGAAATTATGAAACCATGCCAAATTTCAACCTTTTCAGATTTCATTTGCAGTGCTTGTCAAATTCAGGGTCATTTAGCACAAAATAAATCATGAAATGCTTGAAAAATAGCAAATGAAGTCAGAAAAGGGTTGAAAATTGATGATGTGTCTTTGAATGGTGCATATTGAATACAGAAAAAGTCTGGAGTTAAAATATGTTAAAAAAAATGAAATCCCTTATGTAATAGATGAGTTTTCGTCCGAAACCATGTTACATCGAAAGAGATTGTCCAGTTTGTACACGAAGTGCATCCAGTTTTTCCCGTAACCCTCTCAACTTTTTAGCACAGGGTATGTGGGTGAAATTATGAAACCATGCCAAGTTTCAACCTTTTCAGAGTTCATTTGTAGTGCTTGTCAAATTCAGTGCCATTTAGCTCAAAATAAATCATGAAATGAATGAAAAATAGCAAATGAAGTCAGAAAAGGGTTGAAAATTGATGATGTGGCTTTGAATGGTGCATATTGAATGCAGAAAAAGTCTGGAGTTAAAATATGTAAAAAAAATGAAATCCCTTTTGTAATAGATGAGTTTTCGTCCGAAACCCTGTTACTTCGAAAGAGATTGTCCAGTTTGTACACGAAGTGCATCCAGTTTTTCCCGTAACCCTCTCAACTTTTTAGCACATGGTATGTGGGTGAAATTATGAAACCATGCCAAGTTTAAACCTTTTCAGAGTTCAATTGCAGTGCTTGTCAAATTCAGGGTCATTTAGCTCAAAATAAATCATAGAATGCATGAAAAATAGCAAATGAAGTCAGAAATGGGTTGAAAATTGATGGTGTGGCTTTGAATGGTGTATATTGAATGTAGAAAAAGTCTTTAGTTAAAATATGTAAAAAAAAATGAAATCCCTTTGGTAATAGATGAGTTTTCGTCCGAAACCCTGTTACTTCGAAAGAGATTGTCCAGTTTGTACACGAATTGCCTCCAGTTTTTCCCGTAACCCTCTCAACTTTTTAACACATGGTATGTGGGTGAAATTATGAAACCATGCCAAGTTTCAACCTTTTCAGAGTTCATTTGTAGTGCTTGTCAAATTCAGGGCCATTTAGCTCAAAATAAATCATGAAATGCATGAAAAATAGCAAATGAAGCCAGAAAAGGGTTGAAAATTGATGATGTGGCTTTGAATGGTGCATATTGTATGCAGAAAAAGTCTGGAGTTAAAATATGTAAAAAAAATGAAATCCCTTTTGTAATAGATGAGTTTTCGTCCGAAACCCTGTTACTTCGAAAGAGATTGTCCAGTTTGTACACGAAGTGCATCCAGTTTTTCCCGTAACCCTCTCAACTTTTTAGCACAGGGTATGTGGGTGAAATTATGAAACCATGCCAAGTTTCAACCTTTTCAGAGTTCATTTGTAGTGCTTGTCAAATTCAGTGCCATTTAGCTCAAAATAAATCATGAAATGAATGAAAAATAGCAAATGAAGTCAGAAAAGGGTTGAAAATTGATGATGTGGCTTTGAGTGGTGCATATTGAATGCAGAAAAAGTCTGGAGTTAAAATATGTAAAAAAAATGAAATCCCTTTTGTAATAGATGAGTTTTCGTCCGAAACCCTGTTACTTCGAAAGAGATTGTCCAGTTTGTACACGAAGTGCATCCAGTTTTTCCCGTAACCCTCTCAACTTTTTAACACATGGTATGTGGGTGAAATTATGAAACCATGCCAAGTTTCAACCTTTTCAGATTTCATTTGCAGTGCTTGTCAAATTCAGGGTCATTTAGCTCAAAATAAATCATGAAATGCTTGAAAAATAGCAAATGAAGTCAGAAAAGGGTTGAAAATTGATGATGTGTCTTTGAATGTTGCATATTGAATACAGAAAAAGTCTGGAGTTAAAATATGTTAAAAAAAATGAAATCCCTTATGTAATAGATGAGTTTTCGTCCGACACCATGTTACATCGAAAGAGATTGTCCAGTTTGTACACGAAGTGCATCCAGTTTTTCCCGTAACCCTCTCAACTTTTTAGCACATGGTATGTGGGTGAAATTATGAAACCATGCCAAGTTTCAACCTTTTCCGAGTTCATTTGCAGTGCTTGTCAAATTCAGGGTCATTTAGCTCAAAATAAATCATGAAATGCATGAAAAATAGCAAATGAAGTCAGAAAAGGGTTGAAAACTAATGATGTGGCTTGGCGTGGTGCATATTGAATGCAGAAAAAGTTTGGAGTTAAAATATGTTAAAAAATTGAAATCCCTTATGTAATAGATGAGTTTTCGTCTGAAAGCCTGTTACTTCGAAAGAGATTGTCCAGTTTGTACACGAAGTGCATCCAGTTTTTCCCGTAACCCTCTCAACTTTTTAACACATGGTATGTGGGTGAAATTATGAAACCATGCCAAGTCTCAACCTTTTCAGAGTTCATTTGCAGTGCTTGTCAAATTCAGGGTCTTTTAGCTCAAAATAAATCATGAAATGCTTGAAAAATAGCAAATGAAGTCAGAAAAGGGTTGAAAATTGATGATGTGGCTTTGAATGGTGCATATTGAATTCAGAAAAAGTATGGAGTTAAAATATGTTAAAAATAATGAAATCCCTTTTGTAATAGATGAGTTTTTGTCCGAAACCCTGTTACTTCGAAAGAGATTGTCCAGTTTGTACACGAAGTGCATCCAGTTTTTCCCGTAAACATCTCAACTTTTTAGCACATGGTATGTGGGTGAAATTATGAAACCATGCCAGGTTTCAACCTTTTCAGAGTTCATTTGCAGTGCTTGTCAAATTCAGGGTCATTTAGTTCAAAATAAATCATGAAATGCATGAACAATAGCAAATGAAGTCAGAAAAGGGTTGAAAATTGATGATGTGGCTTTGAATGGTGCATATTGAATGCAGAAAAAGTCTGGAGTTAAAATATTTAAAAAAATGAAATGCCTTTTGTAATAGACGAGTTTTCGTCCGAAACCCTGTTACTTCGAAAGAGATTGTCCAGTTTGTACACGAAGTACATCCAGTTTTTCCCGTAACCATCTCAACTTTTTAGCACATGGTATGTGGGTGAAATTATGAAACCATGCCAAGTTTCAACCTTTTCAGAGTTCATTTGCAGTGCTTGTCAAATTCAGGGTCATTTAGCTCAAAATAAATCATGAAATGCATGAAAAATAGCAAATGAAGTCAGAAAAGGGTTGAAAACTGATGATGTGGCTTGGCGTGGTGCATATTGAATGCAGAAAAAGTCTGGAGTTAAAATATGTTAAAAAAATGAAATCCCTTATGTAATAGACTAGTTTTCGTCTGAAACCCTGTTACCTAGAAAGAGATTGTCCAGTTTGTACACGAAGTGCATCCAGTTTTTCCCGTAACAATCTCAACTTTTTAGCACATGGTATGTGGGTGAAATTATGAAACCATGCCAAGTTTCAACCTTTTCAGAGTTCATTTGCAGTGCTTGTCAAATTCAAGGTCATTTAGCTCAAAATAAATCATGAAATGCATGAAAAATAGCAAATGAAGTCAGAAAAGGGTTGAAAACTAATGATGTGGCTTGGCGTGGTGCATATTGAATGCAGAAAAAGTCTGGAGTTAAAATATGTTAAAAAAATGAAATCCCTTATGTAATAGATGAGTTTTCGTCCGAAACCCTGTTACTTCGAAAGAGATTGTCCAGTTTGTACACGATGTGGATCCAGTTTTTCCCGTAACCCTCTTAACTGTTTAACACATGGTATGTGGGTGAAATTATGAAACCATGCCAAATTTCAACCTTTTCAGATTTCATTTGCAGTGCTTGTCAAATTCAGGGTCATTTAGCACAAAATAAATCATGAAATGCTTGAAAAATAGCAAATGAAGTCAGAAAAGGGTTGAAAATTGATGATGTGTCTTTGAATGGTGCATATTGAATACAGAAAAAGTCTGGAGTTAAAATATGTTAAAAAAAATGAAATCCCTTATGTAATAGATGAGTTTTCGTCCGAAACCATGTTACATCGAAAGAGATTGTCCAGTTTGTACACGAAGTGCATCCAGTTTTTCCCGTAACCCTCTCAACTTTTTAGCACAGGGTATGTGGGTGAAATTATGAAACCATGCCAAGTTTCAACCTTTTCAGAGTTCATTTGTAGTGCTTGTCAAATTCAGTGCCATTTAGCTCAAAATAAATCATGAAATGAATGAAAAATAGCAAATGAAGTCAGAAAAGGGTTGAAAATTGATGATGTGGCTTTGAATGGTGCATATTGAATGCAGAAAAAGTCTGGAGTTAAAATATGTAAAAAAAATGAAATCCCTTTTGTAATAGATGAGTTTTCGTCCGAAACCCTGTTACTTCGAAAGAGATTGTCCAGTTTGTACACGAAGTGCATCCAGTTTTTCCCGTAACCCTCTCAACTTTTTAGCACATGGTATGTGGGTGAAATTATGAAACCATGCCAAGTTTAAACCTTTTCAGAGTTCAATTGCAGTGCTTGTCAAATTCAGGGTCATTTAGCTCAAAATAAATCATAGAATGCATGAAAAATAGCAAATGAAGTCAGAAATGGGTTGAAAATTGATGGTGTGGCTTTGAATGGTGTATATTGAATGTAGAAAAAGTCTTTAGTTAAAATATGTAAAAAAAAATGAAATCCCTTTGGTAATAGATGAGTTTTCGTCCGAAACCCTGTTACTTCGAAAGAGATTGTCCAGTTTGTACACGAATTGCCTCCAGTTTTTCCCGTAACCCTCTCAACTTTTTAACACATGGTATGTGGGTGAAATTATGAAACCATGCCAAGTTTCAACCTTTTCAGAGTTCATTTGTAGTGCTTGTCAAATTCAGGGCCATTTAGCTCAAAATAAATCATGAAATGCATGAAAAATAGCAAATGAAGCCAGAAAAGGGTTGAAAATTGATGATGTGGCTTTGAATGGTGCATATTGTATGCAGAAAAAGTCTGGAGTTAAAATATGTAAAAAAAATGAAATCCCTTTTGTAATAGATGAGTTTTCGTCCGAAACCCTGTTACTTCGAAAGAGATTGTCCAGTTTGTACACGAAGTGCATCCAGTTTTTCCCGTAACCCTCTCAACTTTTTAGCACAGGGTATGTGGGTGAAATTATGAAACCATGCCAAGTTTCAACCTTTTCAGAGTTCATTTGTAGTGCTTGTCAAATTCAGTGCCATTTAGCTCAAAATAAATCATGAAATGAATGAAAAATAGCAAATGAAGTCAGAAAAGGGTTGAAAATTGATGATGTGGCTTTGAATGGTGCATATTGAATGCAGAAAAAGTCTGGAGTTAAAATATGTAAAAAAAATGAAATCAATTTTGTAATAGATGAGTTTTCGTCCGAAACCCTGTTACTTCGAAAGAGATTGTCCAGTTTGTACACGAAGTGCATCCAGTTTTTCCCGTAAACCTCTCAACTTTTTAGCACATGGTATGTATGTGAAATTATGAAATCATGCCAAGTTTAAACCTTTTCAGAGTTCATTTGCAGTGCTTGTCAAATTCAGGGTCATTTAGCTCAAAATAAATCATGAAATGCATGAAAAATAGCAAATGAAGTCAGAAAAGGGTTGAAAACTAATGATGTGGCTTGGCGTGGTGCATATTGAATGCAGAAAAAGTTTGGAGTTAAAATATGTTAAAAAAATGAAATCCCTTATGTAGTAGATGAGTTTTCGTCTGAAACCCTGTTACTTCGAAAGAGATTGTCCAGTTTGTACACGAAGTGCATCCAGTTTTTCCCGTAACCCTCTCAACTTTTTAACACATGGTATGTGGGTGAAATTATGAAACCATGCCAAGTTTCAACCTTTTCAGAGTTCATTTGCAGTGCTTGTCATATTCAGGGTCTTTTAGCTCAAAATAAATCATGAAATGCTTGAAAATTAGCAAATGAAGTCAGAAAAGGGTTGAAAATTGATGATGTGGCTTTGAATGGTGCATATTGAATTCAGAAAAAGTATGGAGTTAAAATATGTTAAAAATAATGAAATCCCTTTTGTAATAGATGAGTTTTCGTCCGAAACCCTGTTACTTCGAAAGAGATTGTCCAGTTTGTACACGAAGTGCATCCAGTTTTTCCCGTAAACATCTCAACTTTTTAGCACAAGGTATGTGGGTGAAATTATGAAACCATGCCAAGTTTCAACCTTTTCAGAGTTCATTTGCAGTGCTTGTCAAATTCAGGGTCATTTAGTTCAAAATAAATCATGAAATGCATGAAAAATAGCAAATGAAGTCAGAAAAGGGTTGAAAATTGATGATGTGGCTTTGAATGGTGCATATTGAATGCAGAAAAAGTCTGGAGTTAAAATATTTAAAAAAATGAAATGCCTTTTGTAATAGACGAGTTTTCGTCCGAAACCCTGTTACTTCGAAAGAGATTGTCCAGTTTGTACACGAAGTACATCCAGTTTTTCCCGTAACCATCTCAACTTTTTAGCACATGGTATGTGGGTGAAATTATGAAACCATGCCAAGTTTCAACCTTTTCAGAGTTCATTTGCAGTGCTTGTCAAATTCAGGGTCATTTAGCTCAAAATAAATCATGAAATGCATGAAAAATAGCAAATGAAGTCAGAAAAGGGTTGAAAACTGATGATGTGGCTTGGCGCGGTGCATATTGAATGCAGAAAAAGTCTGGAGTTAAAATATGTTAAAAAAATGAAATCCCTTATGTAATAGACTAGTTTTCGTCTGAAACCCTGTTACTTCGAAAGAGATTGTCCAGTTTGTACACGAAGTGCATCCAGTTTTTCCCGTAACAATCTCAACTTTTTAGCACATGGTATGTGGGTGAAATTATGAAACCATGCCAAGTTTCAACCTTTTCAGAGTTCATTTGCAGTGCTTGTCAAATTCAGGGTCATTTAGCTCAAAATAAATCATAAAATGCATGAAAAATAGCAAATGAAGTCAGAAAAGGGTTGAAAACTAATGATGTGGCTTGGCGTGGTGCATATTGAATGCACAAAAAGTCTGGAGTTAAAATATGTTAAAAAAATGAAATCCCTTATGTAATAGATGAGTTTTCGTCCGAAACCCTGTTACTTCGAAAGAGATTGTCCAGTTTGTACACGAAGTGCATCCAGTTTTTCCCGTAACCCTCTCAACTTTTTAACACATGGTATGTGGGTGAAATTATGAAACCATGCCAAGTTTCAACCTTTTCAGATTTCATTTGCAGTGCTTGTCAAATTCAGGGTCATTTAGCGCAAAATAAATCATGAAATGTTTGAAAAATAGCAAATGAAGTCAGAAAAGGGTTGAAAATTGATGATGTGTCTTTGAATGGTGCATATTGAATACAGAAAAAGTCTGGAGTTAAAATATGTTAAAAAAATGAAATCCCTTATGTAATAGATGAGTTTTCGTCCGAAACCCTGTTACATCGAAAGAGATTGTCCAGTTTGTACACGAAGTGCATCCAGTTTTTCCCGTAACCCTCTCAACTTTTTAGCACAGGGTATGTGGGTGAAATTATGAAACCATGCCAAGTTTCAACCTTTTTAGAGTTCATTTGTAGTGCTTGTCAAATTCAGTGCCATTTAGCTCAAAATAAATCATGAAATGAATGAAAAATAGCAAATGAAGTCAGAAAAGGGTTGAAAATTGATGATGTGGCTTTGAATGGTGCATATTGAATGCAGAAAAAGTCTGGAGTTAAAATATGTAAAAAAAATGAAATCCCTTTTGTAATAGATGAGTTTTCGTCCGAAACCCTGTTACTTCGAAAGAGATTGTCCAGTTTGTACACGAAGTGCATCCAGTTTTTCCCGTAAACATCTCAACTTTTTAGCACAAGGTATGTGGGTGAAATTATGAAACCATGCCAAGTTTCAACCTTTTCAGAGTTCATTTGCAGTGCTTGTCAAATTCAGGGTCATTTAGTTCAAAATAAATCATGAAATGCATGAAAAATAGCAAATGAAGTCAGAAAAGGGTTGAAAATTGATGATGTGGCTTTGAATGGTGCATATTGAATGCAGAAAAAGTCTGGAGTTAAAATATTTAAAAAAATGAAATGCCTTTTGTAATAGACGAGTTTTCGTCCGAAACCCTGTTACTTCGAAAGAGATTGTCCAGTTTGTACACGAAGTACATCCAGTTTTTCCCGTAACCATCTCAACTTTTTAGCACATGGTATGTGGGTGAAATTATGAAACCATGCCAAGTTTCAACCTTTTCAGAGTTCATTTGCAGTGCTTGTCAAATTCAGGGTCATTTAGCTCAAAATAAATCATGAAATGCATGAAAAATAGCAAATGAAGTCAGAAAAGGGTTGAAAACTGATGATGTGGCTTGGCGCGGTGCATATTGAATGCAGAAAAAGTCTGGAGTTAAAATATGTTAAAAAAATGAAATCCCTTATGTAATAGACTAGTTTTCGTCTGAAACCCTGTTACTTCGAAAGAGATTGTCCAGTTTGTACACGAAGTGCATCCAGTTTTTCCCGTAACAATCTCAACTTTTTAGCACATGGTATGTGGGTGAAATTATGAAACCATGCCAAGTTTCAACCTTTTCAGAGTTCATTTGCAGTGCTTGTCAAATTCAGGGTCATTTAGCTCAAAATAAATCATAAAATGCATGAAAAATAGCAAATGAAGTCAGAAAAGGGTTGAAAACTAATGATGTGGCTTGGCGTGGTGCATATTGAATGCACAAAAAGTCTGGAGTTAAAATATGTTAAAAAAATGAAATCCCTTATGTAATAGATGAGTTTTCGTCCGAAACCCTGTTACTTCGAAAGAGATTGTCCAGTTTGTACACGAAGTGCATCCAGTTTTTCCCGTAACCCTCTCAACTTTTTAACACATGGTATGTGGGTGAAATTATGAAACCATGCCAAGTTTCAACCTTTTCAGATTTCATTTGCAGTGCTTGTCAAATTCAGGGTCATTTAGCGCAAAATAAATCATGAAATGTTTGAAAAATAGCAAATGAAGTCAGAAAAGGGTTGAAAATTGATGATGTGTCTTTGAATGGTGCATATTGAATACAGAAAAAGTCTGGAGTTAAAATATGTTAAAAAAATGAAATCCCTTATGTAATAGATGAGTTTTCGTCCGAAACCCTGTTACATCGAAAGAGATTGTCCAGTTTGTACACGAAGTGCATCCAGTTTTTCCCGTAACCCTCTCAACTTTTTAGCACAGGGTATGTGGGTGAAATTATGAAACCATGCCAAGTTTCAACCTTTTTAGAGTTCATTTGTAGTGCTTGTCAAATTCAGTGCCATTTAGCTCAAAATAAATCATGAAATGAATGAAAAATAGCAAATGAAGTCAGAAAAGGGTTGAAAATTGATGATGTGGCTTTGAATGGTGCATATTGAATGCAGAAAAAGTCTGGAGTTAAAATATGTAAAAAAAATGAAATCCCTTTTGTAATAGATGAGTTTTCGTCCGAAACCCTGTTACTTCGAAAGAGATTGTCCAGTTTGTACACGAAGTGCATCCAGTTTTTCCCGTAACACTCTCAACTTTTTAGCACATGGTATGTGGGTGAAATTATGAAACCATGCCAAGTTTCCACCTTTTCAGAGTTCATTTGCAGTGCTTGTCAAATTCAGGGTCATTTAGCTCAAAATAAATCATAAAATGAATGAAAAATAGCAAATGAAGTCAGAAATGGGTTGAAAATTGATGGTGTGGCTTTGAATGGTGTATATTGAATGCAGAAAAAGTCTGTAGTTAAAATATGTAAAAAAATGAAATCCCTTTGGTAATAGATGAGTTTTCGTCCGAAACCCTGTTACTTCGAAAGAGATTGTCCAGTTTGTACACGAATTGCCTCCAGTTTTTCCCGTAACCCTCTCAACTTTTTAACACATGGTATGTGGGTGAAATTATGAAACCATGCCAAGTTTCAACCTTTTCAGAGTTCATTTGTAGTGCTTGTCAAATTCAGGGCCATTTAGCTCAAAATAAATCATGAAATGCATGAAAAATAGCAAATGAAGTCAGAAAAGGGTTGAAAATTGATGTTGTGGCTTTGAATTGTGCATATTGTATGCAGAAAAAGTCTGGAGTTAAAATATGTAAAAAAAATGAAATCCCTTTTGTAATAGATGAGTTTTCGTCTGAAACTCTGTTACTTCGAAAGAGATTGTCCAGTTTGTACACGAAGTGCATCCAGTTTTTCCAGTAACCCTCTCAACTTTTTAGCACGTGGTATGTGGGTGAAATTATGAAACCATGCCAAGTTTCAACCTTTTCCGAGTTCATTTGCAGTGCTTGTCAAATTCAGGGTCATTTAGCTCAAAATAAATCATGAAATGCATGAAAAATAGCACATGAAGTCAGAAAAGGGTTGAAAATTGATGATGTGGCTTTGAATGGTGCATATAGAATGCAGAAAAAGTCTGGAGTTAAAATATGTTAAAAATAATGAAATCCCTTTGGTAATAGATGAGTTTTCGTCTGAAACCCTGTTACTTCGAAAGAGATTGTCCAGTTTGTACACGAAGTGCATCCAGTTTTTCCCGTAAACCTCTCAACTTTTTAGCACATGGTATGTATGTGAAATTATGAAATCATGCCAAGTTTCAACCTTTTCAGAGTTCATTTGCAGTGCTTGTCAAATTCAGGGTCATTTAGCTCAAAATAAATCATGAAATGCATGAAAAATAGCAAATGAAGTCAGAAAAGGGTTGAAAACTAATGATGTGGCTTGGCGTGGTGCATATTGAATGCAGAAAAAGTTTGGAGTTAAAATATGTTAAAAAAATGAAATCCCTTATGTAATAGATGAGTTTTTGTCTGAAACCCTATTACTTCGAAAGAGATTGTCCAGTTTGTACACGAAGTGCATCCAGTTTTTCCCGTAACCCTCTCAACTTTTTAACACATGGTATGTGGGTGAAATTATGAAACCATGCCAAGTTTCAACCTTTTCAGATTTCATTTGCAGTGCTTGTCAAATTCAGGGTCATTTAGTTCAAAATAAATCATGAAATGCATGAAAAATAGCAAATGAAGTCAGAAAAGGGTTGAAAATTGATGATGTGGCTTTGAATGGTGCATATTGAATGCAGAAAAAGTCTGGAGTTAAAATATTTAAAAAAAATGAAATGCCTTTTGTAATAGACGAGTTTTCGTCCGAAACCCTGTTACTTCGAAAGAGATTGTCCAGTTTGTACACGAAGTACATCCAGTTTTTCCCGTAACCATCTCAACTTTTTAGCACATGGTATGTGGGTGAAATTATGAAACCATGCCAAGTTTCAACCTTTTCAGAGTTCATTTGCAGTGCTTGTCAAATTCAGGGTCATTTAGTTCAAAATAAATCATGAAATGCATGAAAAATAGCAAATGAAGTCAGAAAAGGGTTGAAAATTGATGATGTGGCTTTGAATGGTGCATATTGAATGCAGAAAAAGTCTGGAGTTAAAATATTTAAAAAAAATGAAATGCCTTTTGTAATAGACGAGTTTTCGTCCGAAACCCTGTTACTTCGAAAGAGATTGTCCAGTTTGTACACGAAGTACATCCAGTTTTTCCCGTAACCATCTCAACTTTTTAGCACATGGTATGTGGGTGAAATTATGAAACCATGCCAAGTTTCAACCTTTTCAGAGTTCATTTGCAGTGCTTGTCAAATTCAGGGTCATTTAGCTCAAAATAAATCATGAAATGCATGAAAAATAGCAAATGAAGTCAGAAAAGGGTTGAAAACTGATGATGTGGCTTGGCGCGGTGCATATTGAATGCAGAAAAAGTCTGGAGTTAAAATATGTTAAAAAAATGAAATCCCTTATGTAATAGACTAGTTTTCGTCTGAAACCCTGTTACTTCGAAAGAGATTGTCCAGTTTGTACACGAAGTGCATCCAGTTTTTCCCGTAACAATCTCAACTTTTTAGCACATGGTTTGTGGGTGAAATTATGAAACCATGCCAAGTTTCAACCTTTTCAGAGTTCATTTGCAGTGCTTGTCAAATTCAGGGTCATTTAGCTCAAAATAAATCATGAAATGCATGAAAAATAGCAAATGAAGTCAGAAAAGGGTTGAAAACTAATGATGTGGCTTGGCGTGGTGCATATTGAATGCACAAAAAGTCTGGAGTTAAAATATGTTAAAAAAATGAAATCCCTTATGTAATAGATGAGTTTTCGTCCGAAACCCTGTTACTTCGAAAGAGATTGTCCAGTTTGTACACGAAGTGCATCCAGTTTTTCCCGTAATCCTCTCAACTTTTTAACACATGGTATGTGGGTGAAATTATGAAACCATGCCAAGTTTCAACCTTTTCAGAGTTCATGTGCAGTGCTTGTCAAATTCAGGGTCTTTTAGCTCAAAATAAATCATGAAATGCTTGAAAATTAGCAAATGAAGTCAGAAAAGGGTTGAAAATTGATGATGTGGCTTTGAATGGTGCATATTGAATGCAGAAAAAGTCTGGAGTTAAAATATGTAAAAAAAATGAAATCCCTTTTGTAATAGATGAGTTTTCGTCCGAAACCCTGTTACTTCGAAAGAGATTGTCCAGTTTGTACACGAAGTGCATCCAGTTTTTCCCGTAAACATCTCAACTTTTTAGCACAAGGTATGTGGGTGAAATTATGAAACCATGCCAAGTTTCAACCTTTTCAGAGTTCATTTGCAGTGCTTGTCAAATTCAGGGTCATTTAGTTCAAAATAAATCATGAAATGCATGAAAAATAGCAAATGAAGTCAGAAAAGGGTTGAAAATTGATGATGTGGCTTTGAATGGTGCATATTGAATGCAGAAAAAGTCTGGAGTTAAAATATTTAAAAAAATGAAATGCCTTTTGTAATAGACGAGTTTTCGTCCGAAACCCTGTTACTTCGAAAGAGATTGTCCAGTTTGTACACGAAGTACATCCAGTTTTTCCCGTAACCATCTCAACTTTTTAGCACATGGTATGTGGGTGAAATTATGAAACCATGCCAAGTTTCAACCTTTTCAGAGTTCATTTGCAGTGCTTGTCAAATTCAGGGTCATTTAGCTCAAAATAAATCATGAAATGCATGAAAAATAGCAAATGAAGTCAGAAAAGGGTTGAAAACTGATGATGTGGCTTGGCGCGGTGCATATTGAATGCAGAAAAAGTCTGGAGTTAAAATATGTTAAAAAAATGAAATCCCTTATGTAATAGACTAGTTTTCGTCTGAAACCCTGTTACTTCGAAAGAGATTGTCCAGTTTGTACACGAAGTGCATCCAGTTTTTCCCGTAACAATCTCAACTTTTTAGCACATGGTATGTGGGTGAAATTATGAAACCATGCCAAGTTTCAACCTTTTCAGAGTTCATTTGCAGTGCTTGTCAAATTCAGGGTCATTTAGCTCAAAATAAATCATAAAATGCATGAAAAATAGCAAATGAAGTCAGAAAAGGGTTGAAAACTAATGATGTGGCTTGGCGTGGTGCATATTGAATGCACAAAAAGTCTGGAGTTAAAATATGTTAAAAAAATGAAATCCCTTATGTAATAGATGAGTTTTCGTCCGAAACCCTGTTACTTCGAAAGAGATTGTCCAGTTTGTACACGAAGTGCATCCAGTTTTTCCCGTAACCCTCTCAACTTTTTAACACATGGTATGTGGGTGAAATTATGAAACCATGCCAAGTTTCAACCTTTTCAGATTTCATTTGCAGTGCTTGTCAAATTCAGGGTCATTTAGCGCAAAATAAATCATGAAATGTTTGAAAAATAGCAAATGAAGTCAGAAAAGGGTTGAAAATTGATGATGTGTCTTTGAATGGTGCATATTGAATACAGAAAAAGTCTGGAGTTAAAATATGTTAAAAAAATGAAATCCCTTATGTAATAGATGAGTTTTCGTCCGAAACCCTGTTACATCGAAAGAGATTGTCCAGTTTGTACACGAAGTGCATCCAGTTTTTCCCGTAACCCTCTCAACTTTTTAGCACAGGGTATGTGGGTGAAATTATGAAACCATGCCAAGTTTCAACCTTTTTAGAGTTCATTTGTAGTGCTTGTCAAATTCAGTGCCATTTAGCTCAAAATAAATCATGAAATGAATGAAAAATAGCAAATGAAGTCAGAAAAGGGTTGAAAATTGATGATGTGGCTTTGAATGGTGCATATTGAATGCAGAAAAAGTCTGGAGTTAAAATATGTAAAAAAAATGAAATCCCTTTTGTAATAGATGAGTTTTCGTCCGAAACCCTGTTACTTCGAAAGAGATTGTCCAGTTTGTACACGAAGTGCATCCAGTTTTTCCCGTAACACTCTCAACTTTTTAGCACATGGTATGTGGGTGAAATTATGAAACCATGCCAAGTTTCCACCTTTTCAGAGTTCATTTGCAGTGCTTGTCAAATTCAGGGTCATTTAGCTCAAAATAAATCATAAAATGAATGAAAAATAGCAAATGAAGTCAGAAATGGGTTGAAAATTGATGGTGTGGCTTTGAATGGTGTATATTGAATGCAGAAAAAGTCTGTAGTTAAAATATGTAAAAAAATGAAATCCCTTTGGTAATAGATGAGTTTTCGTCCGAAACCCTGTTACTTCGAAAGAGATTGTCCAGTTTGTACACGAATTGCCTCCAGTTTTTCCCGTAACCCTCTCAACTTTTTAACACATGGTATGTGGGTGAAATTATGAAACCATGCCAAGTTTCAACCTTTTCAGAGTTCATTTGTAGTGCTTGTCAAATTCAGGGCCATTTAGCTCAAAATAAATCATGAAATGCATGAAAAATAGCAAATGAAGTCAGAAAAGGGTTGAAAATTGATGTTGTGGCTTTGAATTGTGCATATTGTATGCAGAAAAAGTCTGGAGTTAAAATATGTAAAAAAAATGAAATCCCTTTTGTAATAGATGAGTTTTCGTCTGAAACTCTGTTACTTCGAAAGAGATTGTCCAGTTTGTACACGAAGTGCATCCAGTTTTTCCAGTAACCCTCTCAACTTTTTAGCACGTGGTATGTGGGTGAAATTATGAAACCATGCCAAGTTTCAACCTTTTCCGAGTTCATTTGCAGTGCTTGTCAAATTCAGGGTCATTTAGCTCAAAATAAATCATGAAATGCATGAAAAATAGCACATGAAGTCAGAAAAGGGTTGAAAATTGATGATGTGGCTTTGAATGGTGCATATAGAATGCAGAAAAAGTCTGGAGTTAAAATATGTTAAAAATAATGAAATCCCTTTGGTAATAGATGAGTTTTCGTCTGAAACCCTGTTACTTCGAAAGAGATTGTCCAGTTTGTACACGAAGTGCATCCAGTTTTTCCCGTAAACCTCTCAACTTTTTAGCACATGGTATGTATGTGAAATTATGAAATCATGCCAAGTTTCAACCTTTTCAGAGTTCATTTGCAGTGCTTGTCAAATTCAGGGTCATTTAGCTCAAAATAAATCATGAAATGCATGAAAAATAGCAAATGAAGTCAGAAAAGGGTTGAAAACTAATGATGTGGCTTGGCGTGGTGCATATTGAATGCAGAAAAAGTTTGGAGTTAAAATATGTTAAAAAAATGAAATCCCTTATGTAATAGATGAGTTTTTGTCTGAAACCCTATTACTTCGAAAGAGATTGTCCAGTTTGTACACGAAGTGCATCCAGTTTTTCCCGTAACCCTCTCAACTTTTTAACACATGGTATGTGGGTGAAATTATGAAACCATGCCAAGTTTCAACCTTTTCAGATTTCATTTGCAGTGCTTGTCAAATTCAGGGTCATTTAGTTCAAAATAAATCATGAAATGCATGAAAAATAGCAAATGAAGTCAGAAAAGGGTTGAAAATTGATGATGTGGCTTTGAATGGTGCATATTGAATGCAGAAAAAGTCTGGAGTTAAAATATTTAAAAAAAATGAAATGCCTTTTGTAATAGACGAGTTTTCGTCCGAAACCCTGTTACTTCGAAAGAGATTGTCCAGTTTGTACACGAAGTACATCCAGTTTTTCCCGTAACCATCTCAACTTTTTAGCACATGGTATGTGGGTGAAATTATGAAACCATGCCAAGTTTCAACCTTTTCAGAGTTCATTTGCAGTGCTTGTCAAATTCAGGGTCATTTAGTTCAAAATAAATCATGAAATGCATGAAAAATAGCAAATGAAGTCAGAAAAGGGTTGAAAATTGATGATGTGGCTTTGAATGGTGCATATTGAATGCAGAAAAAGTCTGGAGTTAAAATATTTAAAAAAAATGAAATGCCTTTTGTAATAGACGAGTTTTCGTCCGAAACCCTGTTACTTCGAAAGAGATTGTCCAGTTTGTACACGAAGTACATCCAGTTTTTCCCGTAACCATCTCAACTTTTTAGCACATGGTATGTGGGTGAAATTATGAAACCATGCCAAGTTTCAACCTTTTCAGAGTTCATTTGCAGTGCTTGTCAAATTCAGGGTCATTTAGCTCAAAATAAATCATGAAATGCATGAAAAATAGCAAATGAAGTCAGAAAAGGGTTGAAAACTGATGATGTGGCTTGGCGCGGTGCATATTGAATGCAGAAAAAGTCTGGAGTTAAAATATGTTAAAAAAATGAAATCCCTTATGTAATAGACTAGTTTTCGTCTGAAACCCTGTTACTTCGAAAGAGATTGTCCAGTTTGTACACGAAGTGCATCCAGTTTTTCCCGTAACAATCTCAACTTTTTAGCACATGGTTTGTGGGTGAAATTATGAAACCATGCCAAGTTTCAACCTTTTCAGAGTTCATTTGCAGTGCTTGTCAAATTCAGGGTCATTTAGCTCAAAATAAATCATGAAATGCATGAAAAATAGCAAATGAAGTCAGAAAAGGGTTGAAAACTAATGATGTGGCTTGGCGTGGTGCATATTGAATGCACAAAAAGTCTGGAGTTAAAATATGTTAAAAAAATGAAATCCCTTATGTAATAGATGAGTTTTCGTCCGAAACCCTGTTACTTCGAAAGAGATTGTCCAGTTTGTACACGAAGTGCATCCAGTTTTTCCCGTAATCCTCTCAACTTTTTAACACATGGTATGTGGGTGAAATTATGAAACCATGCCAAGTTTCAACCTTTTCAGAGTTCATTTGCAGTGCTTGTCAAATTCAGGGTCTTTTAGCTCAAAATAAATCATGAAATGCTTGAAAATTAGCAAATGAAGTCAGAAAAGGGTTGAAAATTGATGATGTGGCTTTGAATGGTGCATATTGAATTCAGAAAAAGTATGGAGTTAAAATATGTTAAAAATAATGAAATCCCTTATGTAATAGATGAGTTTTCGTCCGAAACCCTGTTACTTCGAAAGAGATTGTCCAGTTTGTACACGAAGTGCATCCAGTTTTTCCCGTAACCCTCTCAACTTTTTAGCACAAGGTATGTGGGTGAAATTATGAAACCATACCAAGTTTCAACCTTTTCAGAGTTCATTTGCAGTGCTTGTCAAATTCAGGGTCATTTAGTTCAAAATAAATCATGAAATGCATGAAAAATAGCAAATGAAGTCAGAAAAGGGTTGAAAATTGATGATGTGGCTTTGAATGGTGCATATTGAATGCAGAAAAACTCTGGAGTTAAAATATTTAAAAAAATGAAATGCCTTTTGTAATAGACGAGTTTTCGTCCGAAACCCTGTTACTTCGAAAGAGATTGTTCAGTTTGTACACGAAGTGCATCCTGTTATTCCCGTAACAATCTCAACTTTTTAGCACATGGTATGTGGGTGAAATTATGAAACCATGCCAAGTTTCAACCTTTTCAGAGTTCATTTGCAGTGCTTGTCAAATTCAGGGTCATTTAGTTCAAAATAAATCATGAAATGCATGAAAAATAGCAAATGAAGTCAGAAAAGGGTTGAAAACTAATGATGTGGCTTGGCGTGGTGCATATTGAATGCAGAAAAAGTCTGGAGTTAAAATATGTTAAAAAAATGAAATCCCTTATGTAATAGACGAGTTTTCGTCCGAAACCCTGTTACTTCGAAAGAGATTGTCCAGTTTGTACACGAAGTGCATCCAGTTTTTCCCGTAACCCTCTCAACTTTTTAACACATGGTATGTGGGTGAAATTATGAAACCATGCCAAGTTTCAACCTTTTCAGAGTTCATTTGCAGTGCTTGTCATATTCAGGGTCATTTAGCTCAAAATAAATCATGAAATGCATGAAAAATAGCAAATGAAGTCAGAAAAGGGTTGAAAACTAATGTTGTGGCTTGGCGTGGTGCATATTGAATGCAGAAAAACTCTGGAGTTAAAATATTTTAAAAAATGAAATCCCTTATGTAATAGATGAGTTTTCGTCCGAAACCCTGTTACTTCGAAAGAGATTGTCCAGTTTGTACACGAAGTGCATCCAGTTTTTCCCGTAACCCTCTCAACTTTTTAACACATGGTATGTGGGTGAAATTATGAAACCATGCCAAGTTTCAACCTTTTCAGATTTCATTTGCAGTGCTTGTCAAATTCAGGGTCATTTAGCTCAAAATAAATCATGAAATGCATGAAAAATAGCAAATGAAGTCAGAAAAGGGTTGAAAACTAATGATGTGGCTTGGCGTGGTGCATATTGAATGCACAAAAAGTCTGGAGTTAAAATATGTTAAAAAAATGAAATCCCTTATGTAATAGATGAGTTTTCGTCCGAAACCCTGTTACTTCGAAAGAGATTGTCCAGTTTGTACACGAAGTGCATCCAGTTTTTCCCGTAACCCTCTCAACTTTTTAACACATGGTATGTGGGTGAAATTATGAAACCATGCCAAGTTTCAACCTTTTCAGAGTTCATTTGCAGTGCTTGTCAAATTCAGGGTCTTTTAGCTCAAAATAAATCATGAAATGCTTGAAAATTAGCAAATGAAGTCAGAAAAGGGTTGAAAATTGATGATGTGGCTTTGAATGGTGCATATTGAATTCAGAAAAAGTATGGAGTTAAAATATGTTAAAAATAATGAAATCCCTTATGTAATAGATGAGTTTTCGTCCGAAACCCTGTTACTTCGAAAGAGATTGTCCAGTTTGTACACGAAGTGCATCCAGTTTTTCCCGTAACCCTCTCAACTTTTTAGCACAAGGTATGTGGGTGAAATTATGAAACCATACCAAGTTTCAACCTTTTCAGAGTTCATTTGCAGTGCTTGTCAAATTCAGGGTCATTTAGTTCAAAATAAATCATGAAATGCATGAAAAATAGCAAATGAAGTCAGAAAAGGGTTGAAAATTGATGATGTGGCTTTGAATGGTGCATATTGAATGCAGAAAAACTCTGGAGTTAAAATATTTAAAAAAATGAAATGCCTTTTGTAATAGACGAGTTTTCGTCCGAAACCCTGTTACTTCGAAAGAGATTGTTCAGTTTGTACACGAAGTGCATCCTGTTATTCCCGTAACAATCTCAACTTTTTAGCACATGGTATGTGGGTGAAATTATGAAACCATGCCAAGTTTCAACCTTTTCAGAGTTCATTTGCAGTGCTTGTCAAATTCAGGGTCATTTAGTTCAAAATAAATCATGAAATGCATGAAAAATAGCAAATGAAGTCAGAAAAGGGTTGAAAACTAATGATGTGGCTTGGCGTGGTGCATATTGAATGCAGAAAAAGTCTGGAGTTAAAATATGTTAAAAAAATGAAATCCCTTATGTAATAGACGAGTTTTCGTCCGAAACCCTGTTACTTCGAAAGAGATTGTCCAGTTTGTACACGAAGTGCATCCAGTTTTTCCCGTAACCCTCTCAACTTTTTAACACATGGTATGTGGGTGAAATTATGAAACCATGCCAAGTTTCAACCTTTTCAGAGTTCATTTGCAGTGCTTGTCATATTCAGGGTCATTTAGCTCAAAATAAATCATGAAATGCATGAAAAATAGCAAATGAAGTCAGAAAAGGGTTGAAAACTAATGTTGTGGCTTGGCGTGGTGCATATTGAATGCAGAAAAACTCTGGAGTTAAAATATTTTAAAAAATGAAATCCCTTATGTAATAGATGAGTTTTCGTCCGAAACCCTGTTACTTCGAAAGAGATTGTCCAGTTTGTACACGAAGTGCATCCAGTTTTTCCCGTAACCCTCTCAACTTTTTAACACATGGTATGTGGGTGAAATTATGAAACCATGCCAAGTTTCAACCTTTTCAGATTTCATTTGCAGTGCTTGTCAAATTCAGGGTCATTTAGCTCAAAATAAATCATGAAATGCTTGAAAAATAGCAAATGAAGTCAGAAAAGGGTTGAAAATTGATGATGTGTCTTTGAATGGTGCATATTGAATACAGAAAAAGTCTGGAGTAAAAATATGTTAAAAAATGAATTCCCTTATGTAATAGATGAGTTTTCGTCCGAAACCCTGTTACTTCGAAAGAGATTGTCCAGTTTGTACACGAAGTGCATCCAGTTTTTCCCGTAACCCTCTCAACTTTTTAGCACATGGTATGTGGGTGAAATTATGAAACCATGCCAAGTTTCAACCTTTTCCGAGTTCATTTGCAGTGCTTGTCAAATTCAGGGTCATTTAGCTCAAAATAAATCATGAAATGCATGAAAAATAGCACATGAAGTCAGAAAAGGGTTGAAAATTGATGATGTGGCTTTGAATGGTGCATATAGAATGCAGAAAAAGTCTGGAGTTAAAATATGTTAAAAATAATGAAATCCCTTTGGTAATAGATGAGTGTTCGTCCGAAACCCTGTTACTTCGAAAGAGATTGTCCAGTTTGTACACGAAGTGAATCCAGTTTTTCTCGTAAACCTCTCAACTTTTTAGCACATGGTATGTATGTGAAATTATGAAACCATGCCAAGTTTCAACCTTTTCAGAGTTCATTTGCAGTGCTTGTCAAATTCAGGGTTATTTAGCTCAAAATAAATCATGAAATGCATGAAGAATAGCAAATGAAGTCAAAAAAGGGTTGAAAATTGATGATGTGGCTTTGAATGGTGCATATTGAATGCAGAAAAAGTCTGGAGTTAAAATATGTAAAAAAAATGAAATCCCTTTTGTAATAGATGAGTTTTCGTCCGAAACCCTGTTACTTCGAAAGAGATTGTCCAGTTTGTACACGAAGTGCATCCAGTTTTTCCCGTAACCCTCTCAACTTTTTAGCACTTGGTATGTGGGTGAAATTATGAAACCATGCCAAGTTTCAACCTTTTCCGAGTTCATTTGCAGTGCTTGTCAAATTCAGGGTCATTTAGCTCAAAATAAATCATGAAATGCATGAAAAATAGCAAATGAAGTCAGAAAAGGGTTGAAAATTGATGATGTGGCTTTGAATGGTGCATATAGAATGCAGAAAAAGTCTGGAGTTAAAATATGTTAAAAATAATGAAATCCCTTTGGTAATAGATGAGTTTTCGTCCGAAACCCTGTTACTTCGAAAGAGATTGTCCAGTTTGTACACGAAGTGAATCCAGTTTTTCTCGTAAACCTCTCAACTTTTTAGCACATGGTATGTATGTGAAATTATGAAACCATGCCAAGTTTCAACCTTTTCAGAGTTCATTTGCAGTGCTTGTCAAATTCAGGGTTATTTAGCTCAAAATAAATCATGAAATGCATGAAGAATAGCAAATGAAGTCAAAAAAGGGTTGAAAATTGATGATGTGGCTTTGAATGGTGCATATTGAATGCAGAAAAAGTCTGGAGTTAAAATATGTAAAAAAAATGAAATCCCTTTTGTAATAGATGAGTTTTCGTCCGAAACCCTGTTACTTCGAAAGAGATTGTCCAGTTTGTACACGAAGTGCATCCAGTTTTTCCCGTAACCCTCTCAACTTTTTAGCACTTGGTATGTGGGTGAAATTATGAAACCATGCCAAGTTTCAACCTTTTCCGAGTTCATTTGCAGTGCTTGTCAAATTCAGGGTCATTTAGCTCAAAATAAATCATGAAACGCATTAAAAATAGCAAATGAAGTCAGAAAAGGGTTGAAAATTGATGATGTGGCTTTGAATGGTGCATATTGAATGCAGAAAAAGTCTGGAGTTAAAATATGTAAAAAAAATGAAATCCCTTTTGTAATAGATGAGTTTTCGTCCAAAACCCTGTTACTTCGAAAGAGATTGTCCAGTTTGTACACGAAGTGCATCCAGTTTTTCCCGTAACCCTCTCAACTTTTTAGCACATGGTATGTGGGTGAAATTATGAAACCATGCCAAGTTTCAACCTTTTCCGAGTTCATTTGCAGTGCTTGTCAAATTCAGGGTCATTTAGCTCAAAATAAATCATGAAATGCATGAAAAATAGCACATGAAGTCAGAAAAGGGTTGAAAATTGATGATGTGGCTTTGAATGGTGCATATAGAATGCAGAAAAAGTCTGGAGTTAAAATATGTTAAAAATAATGAAATCCCTTTGGTAATAGATGAGTTTTCGTCCGAAACCCTGTTACTTCGAAAGAGATTGTCCAGTTTGTACACGAAGTGAATCCAGTTTTTCCCGTAAACCTCTCAACTTTTTAGCACATGGTATGTATGTGAAATTATGAAACCATGCCAAGTTTCAACCTTTTCCGAGTTCATTTGCAGTGCTTGTCAAATTCAGGGTTATTTAGCCCAAAATAAATCATGAAATGCATGAAGAATAGCAAATGAAGTCAAAAAAGGGTTGAAAATTGATGATGTGGCTTTGAATGGTGCATATTGAATGCAGAAAAAGTCTGGAGTTAAAATATGTAAAAAAAATGAAATCCCTTTTGTAATAGATGAGTTTTCGTCCGAAACCCTGTTACTTCGAAAGAGATTCTCCAGTTTGTACATGAAGTGCATCCAGTTTTTCCCGTAACCCTCTCAACTTTTTAGCACATGGTATGTGGGTGAAATTATGAAACCATGCCAAGTTTCAACCTTTTCCGAGTTCATTTGCAGTGCTTGTCAAATTCAGGGTCATTTAGCTCAAAATAAATCATGAAATGCATTAAAAATAGCACATGAAGTCAGAAAAGGGTTGAAAATTGATGATGTGGCTTTGAATGGTGCATATAGAATGCAGAAAAAGTCTGGAGTTAAAATATGTTAAAAATAATGAAATCCCTTTGGTAATAGATGAGTTTTCGTCCGAAACCCTGTTACTTCGAAAGAGACTGTCCAGTTTGTACACGAAGTGAATCCAGTTTTTCTCGTAAACCTCTCAACTTTTTAGCACATGGTATGTATGTGAAATTATGAAACCATGCCAAGTTTCAACCTTTTCAGAGTTCATTTGCAGTGCTTGTCAAATTCAGGGTCATTTAGCTCAAAATAAATCATGAAATGCATGAAAAATAGCACATGAAGTCAGAAAAGGGTTGAAAATTGATGATGTGGCTTTGAATGGTGCATATAGAATGCAGAAAAAGTCTGGAGTTAAAATATGTTAAAAATAATGAAATCCCTTTGGTAATAGATGAGTTTTCGTCCGAAACCCTGTTACTTCGAAAGAGATTGTCCAGTTTGTACACGAAGTGAATCCAGTTTTTCTCGTAAACCTCTCAACTTTTTAGCACATGGTATGTATGTGAAATTATGAAACCATGCCAAGTTTCAACCTTTTCAGAGTTCATTTGCAGTGCTTGTCAAATTCAGGGTTATTTAGCTCAAAATAAATCATGAAATGCATGAAGAATAGCAAATGAAGTCAAAAAAGGGTTGAAAATTGATGATGTGGCTTTGAATGGTGCATATAGAATGCAGAAAAAGTCTGGAGTTAAAATATGTAAAAAAAATGAAATTCCTTTTGTAATAGATGAGTTTTCGTCCGAAACCCTGTTACTTCGAAAGAGATTGTCCAGTTTGTACACGAAGTGCATCCAGTTTTTCCCGTAACCCTCTCAACTTTTTAGCACTTGGTATGTGGGTGAAATTATGAAACCATGCCAAGTTTCAACCTTTTCCGAGTTCATTTGCAGTGCTTGTCAAATTCAGGGTCATTTAGCTCAAAATAAATCATGAAATGCATGAAAAATAGCACATGAAGTCAGAAAAGGGTTGAAAATTGATGATGTGGCTTTGAATGGTGCATATAGAATGCAGAAAAAGTCTGGAGTTAAAATATGTTAAAAATAATGAAATCCCTTTGGTAATAGATGAGTTTTCGTCCGAAACCCTGTTACTTCGAAAGAGATTGTCCAGTTTGTACACGAAGTGAATCCAGTTTTTCTCGTAAACCTCTCAACTTTTTAGCACATGGTATGTATGTGAAATTATGAAACCATGCCAAGTTTCAACCTTTTCAGAGTTCATTTGCAGTGCTTGTCAAATTCAGGGTTATTTAGCTCAAAATAAATCATGAAATGCATGAAGAATAGCAAATGAAGTCAAAAAAGGGTTGAAAATTGATGATGTGGCTTTGAATGGTGCATATTGAATGCAGAAAAAGTCTGGAGTTAAAATATGTAAAAAAAATGAAATCCCTTTTGTAATAGATGAGTTTTCGTCCGAAACCCTGTTACTTCGAAAGAGATTGTCCAGTTTGTACACGAAGTGCATCCAGTTTTTCCCGTAACCCTCTCAACTTTTTAGCACTTGGTATGTGGGTGAAATTATGAAACCATGCCAAGTTTCAACCTTTTCCGAGTTCATTTGCAGTGCTTGTCAAATTCAGGGTCATTTAGCTCAAAATAAATCATGAAATGCATGAAAAATAGCACATGAAGTCAGAAAAGGGTTGAAAATTGATGATGTGGCTTTGAATGGTGCATATAGAATGCAGAAAAAGTCTGGAGTTAAAATATGTTAAAAATAATGAAATCCCTTTGGTAATAGATGAGTTTTCGTCCGAAACCCTGTTACTTCGAAAGAGATTGTCCAGTTTGTACACGAAGTGAATCCAGTTTTTCTCGTAAACCTCTCAACTTTTTAGCACATGGTATGTATGTGAAATTATGAAACCATGCCAAGTTTCAACCTTTTCAGAGTTCATTTGCAGTGCTTGTCAAATTCAGGGTTATTTAGCTCAAAATAAATCATGAAATGCATGAAGAATAGCAAATGAAGTCAAAAAAGGGTTGAAAATTGATGATGTGGCTTTGAATGGTGCATATTGAATGCAGAAAAAGTCTGGAGTTAAAATATGTAAAAAAAATGAAATCCCTTTTGTAATAGATGAGTTTTCGTCCGAAACCCTGTTACTTCGAAAGAGATTGTCCAGTTTGTACACGAAGTGCATCCAGTTTTTCCCGTAACCCTCTCAACTTTTTAGCACTTGGTATGTGGGTGAAATTATGAAACCATGCCAAGTTTCAACCTTTTCCGAGTTCATTTGCAGTGCTTGTCAAATTCAGGGTCATTTAGCTCAAAATAAATCATGAAATGCATGAAAAATAGCACATGAAGTCAGAAAAGGGTTGAAAATTGATGATGTGGCTTTGAATGGTGCATATAGAATGCAGAAAAAGTCTGGAGTTAAAATATGTTAAAAATAATGAAATCCCTTTGGTAATAGATGAGTTTTCGTCCGAAACCCTGTTACTTCGAAAGAGATTGTCCAGTTTGTACACGAAGTGAATCCAGTTTTTCTCGTAAACCTCTCAACTTTTTAGCACATGGTATGTATGTGAAATTATGAAACCATGCCAAGTTTCAACCTTTTCAGAGTTCATTTGCAGTGCTTGTCAAATTCAGGGTTATTTAGCTCAAAATAAATCATGAAATGCATGAAGAATAGCAAATGAAGTCAAAAAAGGGTTGAAAATTGATGATGTGGCTTTGAATGGTGCATATTGAATGCAGAAAAAGTCTGGAGTTAAAATATGTAAAAAAAATGAAATCCCTTTTGTAATAGATGAGTTTTCGTCCGAAACCCTGTTACTTCGAAAGAGATTGTCCAGTTTGTACACGAAGTGCATCCAGTTTTTCCCGTAACCCTCTCAACTTTTTAGCACTTGGTATGTGGGTGAAATTATGAAACCATGCCAAGTTTCAACCTTTTCCGAGTTCATTTGCAGTGCTTGTCAAATTCAGGGTCATTTAGCTCAAAATAAATCATGAAATGCATGAAAAATAGCACATGAAGTCAGAAAAGGGTTGAAAATTGATGATGTGGCTTTGAATGGTGCATATAGAATGCAGAAAAAGTCTGGAGTTAAAATATGTTAAAAATAATGAAATCCCTTTGGTAATAGATGAGTTTTCGTCCGAAACCCTGTTACTTCGAAAGAGATTGTCCAGTTTGTACACGAAGTGAATCCAGTTTTTCTCGTAAACCTCTCAACTTTTTAGCACATGGTATGTATGTGAAATTATGAAACCATGCCAAGTTTCAACCTTTTCAGAGTTCATTTGCAGTGCTTGTCAAATTCAGGGTTATTTAGCTCAAAATAAATCATGAAATGCATGAAGAATAGCAAATGAAGTCAAAAAAGGGTTGAAAATTGATGATGTGGCTTTGAATGGTGCATATTGAATGCAGAAAAAGTCTGGAGTTAAAATATGTAAAAAAAATGAAATCCCTTTTGTAATAGATGAGTTTTCGTCCGAAACCCTGTTACTTCGAAAGAGATTGTCCAGTTTGTACACGAAGTGCATCCAGTTTTTCCCGTAACCCTCTCAACTTTTTAGCACCTGGTATGTGGGTGAAATTATGTAACCATGCCAAGTTTCAACCTTTTCCGAGTTCATTTGCAGTGCTTGTCAAATTCAGGGTCATTTAGCTCAAAATAAATCATGAAATGCATGAAAAATAGCACATGAAGTCAGAAAAGGGTTGAAAATTGATGATGTGGCTTTGAATGGTGCATATAGAATGCAGAAAAAGTCTGGAGTTAAAATATGTTAAAAATAATGAAATCCCTTTGGTAATAGATGAGTTTTCGTCCGAAACCCTGTTACTTCGAAAGAGATTGTCCAGTTTGTACACGAAGTGAATCCAGTTTTTCTCGTAAACCTCTCAACTTTTTAGCACATGGTATGTATGTGAAATTATGAAACCATGCCAAGTTTCAACCTTTTCAGAGTTCATTTGCAGTGCTTGTCAAATTCAGGGTTATTTAGCTCAAAATAAATCATGAAATGCATGAAGAATAGCAAATGAAGTCAAAAAAGGGTTGAAAATTGATGATGTTGCTTTGAATGGTGCATATTGAATGCAGAAAAAGTCTGGAGTTAAAATATGTAAAAAAAATGAAATCCCTTTTGTAATAGATGAGTTTTCGTCCGAAACCCTGTTACTTCGAAAGAGATTGTCCAGTTTGTACACGAAGTGCATCCAGTTTTTCCCGTAACCCTCTCAACTTTTTAGCACTTGGTATGTGGGTGAAATTATGAAACCATGCCAAGTTTCAACCTTTTCCGAGTTCATTTGCAGTGCTTGTCAAATTCAGGGTCATTTAGCTCAAAATAAATCATGAAATGCATGAAAAATAGCACAAGAAGTCAGAAAAGGGTTGAAAATTGATGATGTGGCTTTGAATGGTGCATATAGAATGCAGAAAAAGTCTGGAGCTAAAATATGTTAAAAATAATGAAATCCCTTTGGTAATAGATGAGTTTTCGTCCGAAACCCTGTTACTTCGAAAGAGACTGTCCAGTTTGTACACGAAGTGAATCCAGTTTTTCTCGTAAACCTCTCAACTTTTTAGCACATGGTATGTATGTGAAATTATGAAACCATGCCAAGTTTCAACCTTTTCAGAGTTCATTTATAGTGCTTGTCAAATTCAGGGTCATTTAGCTCAAAATAAATCATGAAATGCATGAAGAATAGCAAATGAAGTCAAAAAAGGGTTGAAAATTGATGATGTGGCTTTGAATGATGCATATTGAATGCAGAAAAAGTCTGGAGTTAAAATATGTAAACAAAAATGAAATCCCTTTTGTAATAGATGAGTTTTCGTCCGAAACCCTGTTACTTCGAAAGAGATTGTCCAGTTTGTACACGAAGTCCATCTAGTTTTTCCCGTGACCCTCTCAACTTTTTAGCACATGGTATGTGGGTGAAATTATGAAACCATGCCAAGTTTCAACCTTTTCAGAGTTCATTTGCAGTGCTTGTCAAATTCAGGTTCCTTTTGCTCAAAATAAATCATGAAATGCATGAAAAATAGCAAATGAAGTCAGAAAAGGGTTGAAAATTGATGATGTGGCTTTGAATGGTGTATATTGAAAGCAGAAAAAGTCTGTAGTTAAAATATGTAAAAAAAATGAAATCCCTCTGGTAATAGATGAGTTTTCTTCCGAAACCCTGTTACTTCGAAAGAGATTGTCCAGTTTGTACACGCAGTGCATCCAGTTTTTCCCGTAAACCTCTCAACTTTTTAGCACATGGTCTGTATGTGAAATTATGAAACCATGCCAAGTTTCAACCTTTTCAGAGTTCATTTGCAGTGCTTGTCAAATTCAGGGTCATTTAGCTCAAAATAAATCATGAAATGCATGAAAAATAGCACATGAAGTCAGAAAAGGGTTGAAAATTGATGATGTGGCTTTGAATGGTGCATATGGAATGCAGAAAAAGTCTGGAGTTAAAATATGTTAAAAATAATGAAATCCCTTTGGTAATAGATGAGTTTTCGTCCGAAACCCTGTTATTTCGAAAGAGATTGTCCAGTTTGTACACGAAGTGCATCCAGTTTTTCCCGTAACCCTCTCAACTTTTTAGCACATGGTATGTGGGTGAAATTATGAAACCATGCCAAGTTTAAACCTTTTCAGAGTTCATTTGCAGTGCTTGTCAAATTCAGGGTCATTTATCTCAAAATAAATCATAAAAAGCATGAAAAATAGCAAATGAAGTCAGAAATGGGTTGAAAATTGATGGTGTGGCTTTGAATGGTGTATATTGAATGCAGAAAAAGTCTTTAGTTAAAATATGTAAAAAAAAATGAAATCCCTTTGGTAATAGATGAGTTTTCGTCCGAAACCCTGTTACTTCGAAAGAGATTGTCCAGTTTGTACACGAATTGCCTCTAGTTTTTCCCGTAACCCTCTCAACTTTTTAACACATGGTATGTGGGTGAAATTATGAAACCATGCCAAGTTTCAACCTTTTCAGAGTTCATTTGTAGTGCTTGTCAAATTCAGGGCCATTTAGCTCAAAATAAATCATGAAATGCATGAAAAATAGCAAATGAAGCCAGAAAAGGCTTTGAATGGTGCATATTGTATGCAGAAATAGTCTGGAGTTAAAATATGTAAAAAAAATGAAATCCCTTTTGTAATAGATGAGTTTTCGTCCGAAACCCTGTTACTTCGAAAGAGATTGTCCAGTTTGTACACGAAGTGCATCCAGTTTTTCCAGTAACCCTCTCAACTTTTTAGCACATGGTATGTGGGTGAAATTATGAAACCATGCCAAGTTTCAACCTTTTCCGAGTTCATTTGCAGTGCTTGTCAAATTCAGGGTCATTTTGCTCAAAATAAATCATGAAATGCATGAAAAATAGCACATGAAGTCAGAAAAGGGTTGAAAATTGATGATGTGGCTTTGAATGGTGCATATAGAATGCAGAAAAAGTCTGAGTTAAAATATGTTAAAAATAATGAAATCCCTTTGGTAATAGATGAGTTTTCGTCCGAAACCCTATTACTTCGAAAGAGAGTGTCCAGTTTGTACACGAAGTGCATCCAGTTTTTCCCGTAAACCTCTCAACTTTTTAGCACATGGTATGTATGTGAAATTATGAAATCATGCCAAGTTTCAACCTTTTCAGAGTTCATTTGCAGTGCTTGTACAATTCAGGGTCATTTAGCTCAAAATAAATCATGAAATGCATGAAAAATAGCAAATGAAGTCAGAAAAGGGTTGAAAACTAATGATGTGGCTTGGCGTGGTGCATATTGAATGCAGAAAAAGTATGGAGTTAAAATATGTTAAAAAAATGAAATCCCTTATGTAATAGATGAGTTTTCGTCTGAAACCCTGTTACTTCGAAAGAGATTGTCCAGTTTGTACACGAAGTGCATCCAGTTTTTCCCGTAACCCTCTCAACTTTTTAACACATGGTATGTGGGTGAAATTATGAAACCATGCCAAGTTTCAACCTTTTCAGAGTTCATTTGCAGTGCTTGTCAAATTCAGGGTCTTTTAGCTCAAAATAAATCATGAAATGCTTGAAAATTAGCAAATGAAGTCAGAAAAGGGTTGAAAATTGATGATGTGGCTTTGAATGGTGCATATTGAATTCAGAAAAAGTATGGAGTTAAAATATGTTAAAAATAATGAAATCCCTTTTGTAATAGATGAGTTTTCGTCCGAAACCCTGTTACTTCGAAAGAGATTGTCCAGTTTGTACACGAAGTGCATCCAGTTTTTCCCGTAACCCTCTCAACTTTTTAGCACATGGTATGTGGGTGAAATTATGAAACCATGCCAAGTTTCAACCTTTTCAGAGTTCATTTGCAGTGCTTGTCAAATTCAGGGTCATTTAGTTCAATATAAATCATGAAATGCATGAAAAATATCAAATGAAGTCAGAAAAGGGTTGAAAATTGATGATGTGGCTTTGAATGGTGCATATTGAATGCAGAAAAAGTCTGGAGTTAAAATATTTAAAAAAATGAAATGCCTTTTGTAATAGACGAGTTTTCGTCCGAAACCCTGTTACTTCGAAAGAGATTGTCCAGTTTGTACACGAAGTACATCCAGTTTTTCCCATAACCATCTCAACTTTTTAGCACATGGTATGTGGGTGAAATTACGAAACCATGCCAAGTTTCAACCTTTTCAGAGTTCATTTGCAGTGCTTGTCAAATTCAGGGTCATTTAGCTCAAAATAAATCATGAAATGCATGAAAAATAGCAAATGAAGTCAGAAAAGGGTTGAAAACTGATGATGTGGCTTGGCGCGGTGCATATTGAATGCAGAAAAAGTCTGGAGTTAAAATATGTTAAAAAAATGAAATCCCTTATGTAATAGACTAGTTTTCGTCTGAAACCCTGTTACTTCGAAAGAGATTGTCCAGTTTGTACACGAAGTGCATCCAGTTTTTCCCGTAACAATCTCAACTTTTTAGCACATGGTATGTGGGTGAAATTATGAAACCATGCCAAGTGTCAACCTTTTCAGAGTTCATTTGCAGTGCTTGTCAAATTCAGGGTCATTTAGCTCAAAATAAATCATGAAATGCTTGAAAAATAGCAAATGAAATCAGAAAAGGGTTGAAAACTAATGATGTGGCTTGGTGTGGTGCATATTGAATGCACAAAAAGTCTGGAGTTAAAATATGTTAAAAAAATGAAATCCCTTATGTAATAGATGAGTTTTCGTCTGAAACCCTGTTACTTCGAAAGAGATTGTCCAGTTTGTACACGAAGTGCATCCAGTTTTTCCCGTAACCCTCTCAACTTTTTAACACATGGTATGTGGGTGAAATTATGAAACCATGCCAAGTTTCAACCTTTTCAGATTTCATTTGCAGTGCTTGTCAAATTCAGGGTCATTTAGCTCAAAATAAATCATGAAATGTTTGAAAAATAGCAAATGAAGTCAGAAAAGGGTTGAAAATTGATGATGTGTCTTTGAATGGTGCATATTGAATACAGAAAAAGTCTGGAGTTAAAATATGTTAAAAAAACGGAATCCCTTATGTAATAGATGAGTTTTCGTCCGAAACCCTGTTACATCGAAAGAGATTGTCCAGTTTGTACACGAAGTGCATCCAGTTTTTCCCGTAACCCTCTCAACTTTTTAGCACAGGGTATGTGGGTGAAATTATGAAACCATGCCAAGTTTCAACCTTTTTAGAGTTCATTTGTAGTGCTTGTCAAATTCAGTGCCATTTAGCTCAAAATAAATCATGAAATGAATGAAAAATAGCAAATGAAGTCAGAAAAGGGTTGAAAATTGATGATGTGGCTTTGAATGGTGCATATTGAATGCAGAAAAAGTCTGGAGTTAAAATATGTAAAAAAAATGAAATCCCTTTTGTAATAGATGAGTTTTCGTCCGAAACCCTGTTACTTCGAAAGAGATTGTCCAGTTTGTACACGAAGTGCATCCAGTTTTTCCAGTAACCCTCTCAACTTTTTAGCACATGGTATGTGGGTGAAATTATGAAACCATGCCAAGTTTCAACCTTTTCCGAGTTCATTTGCAGTGCTTGTCAAATTCAGGGTCATTTAGCTCAAAATAAATCATGAAATGCATGAAAAATAGCACATGAAGTCAGAAAAGGGTTGAAAATTGATGATGTGGCTTTGAATGGTGCATATAGAATGCAGAAAAAGTCTGGAGTTAAAATATGTTAAAAATAATGAAATCCCTTTGGTAATAGATGAGTTTTCGTCCGAAACCCTATTACTTCGAAAGAGAGTGTCCAGTTTGTACACGAAGTGCATCCAGTTTTTCCCGTAAACCTCTCAACTTTTTAGCACATGGTATGTATGTGAAATTATGAAATCATGCCAAGTTTCAACCTTTTCAGAGTTCATTTGCAGTGCTTGTCAAATTCAGGGTCATTTAGCTCAAAATAAATCATGAAATGCATGAAAAATAACAAATGAAGTCAGAAAAGGGTTGAAAACTAATGATGTGGCTTGGCGTGGTGCATATTGAATGCAGAAAAAGTTTGGAGTTAAAATATGTTCAAAAAATGATATCCCTTATGTAATAGATGAGTTTTCGTCTGAAACCCTGTTACTTCGAAAGAGATTGTCCAGTTTGTACACGAAGTGCATCCAGTTTTTCCCGTAACCCTCTCAACTTTTTAACACATGGTATGTGGGTGAAATTATGAAACCATGCCAAGTTTCAACCTTTTCAGAGTTCATTTGCAGTGCTTGTCAAATTCAGGGTCTCTTAGCTCAAAATAAATCATGAAATGCTTGAAAATTAGCAAATGAAGTCAGAAAAGTGTTGAAAATTGATGATGTGGCTTTGAATGGTGCATATTGAATTCAGAAAAAGTATGGAGTTAAAATATGTTAAAAATAATGAAATCCCTTTTGTAATAGATGAGTTTTCGTCCGAAACACTGTTACTTCGAAAGAGATTGTCCAGTTTGTACACGAAGTGCATCCAGTTTTTCCCGTAACCCTCTCAACTTTTTAGCACATGGTATGTGGGTGAAATTATGAAACCATGCCAAGTTTCAACCTTTTCAGAGTTCATTTGCAGTGCTTGTCAAATTCAGGGTCATTTAGTTCAAAATAAATCATGAAATGCATGAAAAATAGCAAATGAAGTCAGAAAAGGGTTGAAAATTGATGATGTGGCTTTGAATGGTGCATATTGAATGCAGAAAAAGTCTGGAGTTAAAATATTTAAAAAAATGAAATGCCTTTTGTAATAGACGAGTTTTCGTCCGAAACCCTGTTACTTCGAAAGAGATTGTCCAGTTTGTACACGAAGTACATCCAGTTTTTCCCGTAACCATCTCAACTTTTTAGCACATGGTATGTGGGTGAAATTACGAAACCATGCCAAGTTTCAACCTTTTCAGAGTTCATTTGCAGTGCTTGTCAAATTCAGGGTCATTTAGCTCAAAATAAATCATGAAATGCATGAAAAATAGCAAATGAAGTCAGAAAAGGGTTGAAAACTGATGATGTGGCTTGGCGCGGTGCATATTGAATGCAGAAAAAGTCTGGAGTTAAAATATGTTAAAAAAATGAAATCCCTTATGTAATAGACTAGTTTTCGTCTGAAACCCTGTTACTTCGAAAGAGATTGTCCAGTTTGTACACGAAGTGCATCCAGTTTTTCCGTAACAATCTCAACTTTTTAGCACATGGTATGTGGGTGAAATTATGAAACCATGCCAAGTGTCAACCTTTTCAGAGTTCATTTGCAGTGCTTGTCAAATTCAGGGTCATTTAGCTCAAAATAAATCATGAAATGCTTGAAAAATAGCAAATGAAATCAGAAAAGGGTTGAAAACTAATGATGTGGCTTGGCGTGGTGCATATTGAATGCACAAAAAGTCTGGAGTTAAAATATGTTAAAAAAATGAAATCCCTTATGTAATAGATGAGTTTTCGTCCGAAACCCTGTTACTTCGAAAGAGATTGTCCAGTTTGTACACGAAGTGCATCCAGTTTTTCCCGTAACCCTCTCAACTTTTTAACACATGGTATGTGGGTGAAATTATGAAACCATGCCAAGTTTCAACCTTTTCAGATTTCATTGGCAGTGCTTGTCAAATTCAGGGTCATTTAGCTCAAAATAAATCATGAAATGTTTGAAAAATAGCAAATGAAGTCAGAAAAGGGTTGAAAATTGATGATGTGTCTTTGAATGGTGCATATTGAATACAGAAAAAGTCTGGAGTTAAAATATGTTAAAAAAACGAAATCCCTTATGTAATAGATGAGTTTTCGTCCGAAATCCTGTTACATCGAAAGAGATTGTCCAGTTTGTACACGAAGTGCATCCAGTTTTTCCCGTAACCCTCTCAACTTTTTAGCACAGGGTATGTGGGTGAAATTATGAAACCATGCCAAGTTTCAACCTTTTTAGAGTTCATTTGTAGTGCTTGTCAAATTCAGTGCCATTTAGCTCAAAATAAATCATGAAATGAATGAAAAATAGCAAATGAAGTCAGAAAAGGGTTGAAAATTGATGATGTGGCTTTGAATGGTGCATATTGAATGCAGAAAAAGTCTGGAGTTAAAATATGTAAAAAAAAATGAAATCCCTTTTGTAATAGATGAGTTTTCGTCCGAAACCCTGTTACTTCGAAAGAGATTGTCCAGTTTGTACACGAAGTGCATCCAGTTTTTCCCGTAACCCTCTCAACTTTTTAGCACATGGTATGTGGGTGAAATTATGAAACCATGCCAAGTTTCAACCTTTTCAGAGTTCATTTGCAGTGCTTGTCAAATTCAGGGTCATTTAGCTCAAAATAAATCATAAAATGCATGAAAAATAGCAAATGAAGTCAGAAATGGGTTGAAAATTGATGGTGTGGCTTTGAATGGTGTATATTGAATGCAGAAAAAGTCTGTAGTTAAAATATGTAAAAAAAATGAAATCCCTTTGGTAATAGATGAGTTTTCGTCCGAAACCCTGTTACTTCGAAAGAGATTGTCCAGTTTGTACACGAATTGCCTCCAGTTTTTCCCGTAACCCTCTCAACTTTTTAACACATGGTATGTGGGTGAAATTATGAAACCATGCCAAGTTTCAACCTTTTCAGAGTTCATTTGTAGTGCTTGTCAAATTCAGGGCCATTTAGCTCAAAATAAATCATGAAATGCATGAAAAATAGCAAATGAAGTCAGAAAAGGGTTGAAAAATGATGTTGTGGCTTTGAATTGTGCATATTGTATGCAGAAAAAGTCTGGAGTTAAAATATGTAAAAAAAATGAAATCCCTTTTGTAATAGATGAGTTTTCGTCCGAAACACTGTTACTTCGAAAGAGATTGTCCAGTTTGTACACGAAGTGCATCTAGTTTTTCCAGTAACCCTCTCAACTTTTTAGCACATGGTATGTGGGTGAAATTATGAAACCATGCCAAGTTTCAACCTTTTCCGAGTTCATTTGCAGTGCTTGTCAAATTCAGGGTCATTTAGCTCAAAATAAATCATGAAATGCATGAAAAATAGCACATGAAGTCAGAAAAGGGTTGAAAATTGATGATGTGGCTTTGAATGGTGCATATAGAATGCAGAAAAAGTCTGGAGTTAAAATATGTTAAAAATAATGAAATCCCTTTGGTAATAGATGAGTTTTCGTCCGTAACCCTTGTTACTTCGAAAGAGATTGTCCAGTTTGTACACGAAGTGCATCAAGTTTTTCCCGTAACCCTCTCAACTTTTTAGCACATGGTATCTGGGTGAAATTATGAAACCATGCCAAGTTTCAACATTTTCACAGTTCATTTGCAGTGCTTGTCAAATTCAGGGTCATTTAGCTCAAAATAAATCATGAAATGCATGAAAAATAGCAAATGAAGTCAGAAATGGGTTGAAAATTGATGGTGTGGCTTTGAATGGTGTATATTGAATGCAGAAAAAGTCTGTAGTTAAAATATGTAAAAAAAATGAAATCCCTTTGTTAATAGATGAGTTTTCGTCCGAAACCCTGTTACTTCGAAAGAGATTGTCCAGTTTGTACACGAATTGCATCCAGTTTTTCCCGTAACCCTCTCATCTTTTTAACACATGGTATGTGGGTGAAATTATGAAACCATGCCAAGTTTCAACCTTTTCAGAGTTCATTTGCAGTGCTTGTCAAATTCAGGGTCATTTAGCTCAAAATAAATCATGAAATACATGAAAAATAGCAAATGAAGTCAGAAAAGGGTTGAAAATTGATGATGTGGCTTTGAATGGTGCATATTGAATGCAGAAAAACTCTGGAGTTAAAATATTTAAAAAAATGAAATGCCTTTTGTAATAGACGAGTTTTCGTCCGAAACCCTGTTACTTCAAAAGAGATTGTTCAGTTTGTACACGAAGTGCATCCAGTTATTCCCGTAACAATCTCAACTTTTTAGCACATGGTATGTGGGTGAAATTATGAAACCATGCCAAGTTTCAACCTTTTCAGAGTTCATTTGCAGTGCTTGTGATATTCAGGGTCATTTTGTTCAAAATAAATCATGAAATGAATGAAAAATAGCAAATGAAGTCAGAAAAGGGTTGAAAACTAATGATGTGGCTTGGCGTGGTGCATATTGAATGCAGAAAAAGTCTGGAGTTAAAATATGTTAAAAAATGAAATCCCTTATGTAATAGACGAGGTTTCGTCCGAAACCCTGTTACTTCGAAAGAGATTGTCCAGTTTGTACATGAAGTGCATCCAGTTTTTCCCGTAACCCTCTCAACTTTTTAACACATGGTATGTGGGTGAAATTATGAAACCATGCCAAGTTTCAACCTTTTCAGAGTTCATTTGCAGTGCTTGTCAAATTCAGGGTCTTTTAGCTCAAAATAAATCATGAAATGCTTGAAAAATAGCAAATGAAGTCAGAAAAGGGTTGAAAACTAATGATGTGGCTTGGCGTGGTGCATATTGAATGCAGAAAAAGTCTGGAGCTAAAATATGTAAAAATAATGAAATCCCTTATGTAATAGATGAGTTTTCGTCCGAAACCCTGTTACTTCGAAAGTGATTGTCCAGTTTGTACACGAAGTGCATCCAGTTTTTCCCGTAACTCTCTCAACTTTTTAACACATGGTATGTGGGTGAAATTATGAAACCATACCAAGTTTCAACCTTTTCAGAGTTCATTTGCAGTGCTTGTCAAATTCAGGGTCATTTAGTTCAAAATATATCATGAAATGCATGAAAAATAGCAAATGAAGTCAGAAAAGGGTTGAAAATTGATGATGTGGCTTTGAATGGTGCATATTGAATGCAGAAAAACTCTGGAGTTAAAATATTTAAAAAAATGAAATGCCTTTTGTAATAGACGAGTTTTCGTCCGAAACACTGTTACTTCGAAAGAGATTGTTCAGTTTGTACACGAAGTGCATCCAGTTATTCCCGTAACAATCTCAACTTTTTAGCACATGGTATGTGGGTGAAATTATGAAACCATGCCAAGTTTCAACCTTTTCAGAGTTCATTTGCAGTGCTTGTGATATTCAGGGTCATTTAGTTCAAAATAAATCATGAAATGCATGAAAAATAGCAAATGAAGTCAGAAAAGGGTTGAAAACTAATGATGTGGCTTGGCGTGGTGCATATTGAATGCAGAAAAAGTCTGGAGTTAAAATATGTTAAAAAAATGAAATCCCTTATGTAATAGACGAGTTTTCGTCCGAAACCCTGTTACTTCGAAAGAGATTGTCCAGTTTGTACACGAAGTGCATCCAGTTTTTCCCGTAACCCTCTCAACTTTTTAACACATGGTATGTGGGTGAAATTATGAAACCATGCCAAGTTTCAACCTTTTCAGAGTTCATTTGCAGTGCTTGTCAAATTCAGGGTCTTTTAGCTCAAAATAAATCATGAAATGCTTGAAAAATAGCAAATGAAGTCAGAAAAGGGTTGAAAACTAATGATGTGGCTTGGCGTGGTGCATATTGAATGCAGAAAAAGTCTGGAGCTAAAATATGTAAAAATAATGAAATCCCTTATGTAATAGATGAGTTTTCGTCCGAAACCCTGTTACTTCGAAAGAGATTGTCCAGTTTGTACACGAAGTGCATCCAGTTTTTCCTGTAACCCTCTCAACTTTTTAACACATGGTATGTGGGTGAAATTATGAAACCATACCAAGTTTCAACCTTTTCAGAGTTCATTTGCAGTGCTTGTCAAATTCAAGGTCATTTAGTTCAAAATATATCATGAAATGCATGAAAAATAGCAAATGAAGTCAGAAAAGGGTTGAAAATTGATGATGTGGCTTTGAATGGTGCATATTGAATGCAGAAAAACTCTGGAGTTAAAATATTTAAAAAAATGAAATGCCTTTTGTAATAGACGAGTTTTCGTCCGAAACCCTGTTACTTCGAAAGAGATTGTTCAGTTTGTACACGAAGTGCATCCAGTTATTCCCGTAACAATCTCAACTTTTTAGCACATGGTATGTGGGTGAAATTATGAAACCATGCCAAGTTTCAACCTTTTCAGAGTTCATTTGCAGTGCTTGTCAAATTCAGGGTCATTTAGTTCAAAATAAATCATGAAATGCATGAAAAATAGCAAATGAAGTCAGAAAAGGGTCGAAAACTAATGATGTGGCTTGGCGTGGTGCATATTGAATGCAGAAAAAGTCTGGAGTTAAAATATGTTAAAAAAATGAAATCCCTTATGTAATAGACGAGTTTTCGTCCGAAACCCTGTTACTTCGAAAGAGATTGTCCAGTTTGTACACGAAGTGCATCCAGTTTTTTCCGTAACCCTCTCAACTTTTTAACACATGGTATGTGGGTGAAATTATGAAACCATGCCAAGTTTCAACCTTTTCAGAGTTCATTTGCAGTGCTTGTCAAATTCAGGGTCATTTAGCTCAAAATAAATCATGAAATGCATGAAAAATAGCAAATGAAGTCAGAAAAGGGTTGAAAATTAATGTTGTGGCTTGGCATGGTGCATATTGAATGCAGAAAAACTCTGGAGTTAAAATATTTTAAAAAATGAAATCCCTTATGTAATAGATGAGTTTTCGTCCGAAACCCTGTTACTTCGAAAGAGATTGTCCAGTTTGTACACGAAGTGCATCCAGTTTTTCCCGTAACCCTCTCAACTTTTTAACACATGGTATGTGGGTGAAATTATGAAACCATGCCAAGTTTCAACCTTTTCAGATTTCATTTGCAGTGCTTGTCAAATTCAGGGTCATTTAGCTCAAAATAAATCATGAAATGCTTGAAAAATAGCAAATGAAGTCAGAAAAGGGTTGAAAATTGATGATGTGTCTTTGAATGGTGCATATTGAATACAGAAAAAGTCTGGAGTTAAAATATGTTAAAAAAATGAATTCCCATATGTAATAGATGAGTTTTCGTCCGAAACCCTGTTACTTCGAAAGAGATTGTCCAGTTTGTACACGAAGTGCATCCAGTTTTTCCCGTAACCCTCTCAACTTTTTAGCACAGGGTATGTGGGTGAAATTATGAAACCATGCCAAGTTTCAACCTTTTCAGAGTTCATTTGTAGTGCTTGTCAAATTCAGTGCCATTTAGCTCAAAATAAATCATGAAATGAATGAAAAATAGCAAATGAAGTCAGAAAAGGGTTGAAAATTGATGATGTGGCTTTGAATGGTGCATATTGATTCCAGAAAAAGTCTGGAGCTCAAATATGTAAACAAAATGAAATCCCTTTTGTAATAGATGAGTTTTCGTCCGAAACCCTTGTTACTTCGAAAGAGATTGTCCAGTTTGTACACGAAGTGCATCAAGTTTTTCCCGTAACCCTCTCAACTTTTTAGCACATGGTATGTGGGTGAAATTATGAAACCATGCCAAGTTTCAACATTTTCAGAGTTCATTTGCAGTGCTTGTCAAATTCAGGGTCATTTAGCTCAAAATAAATCATGAAATGC
Source organism: Elymus sibiricus (assembly GCA_039707655.1). NCBI lineage: Eukaryota > Viridiplantae > Streptophyta > Magnoliopsida > Poales > Poaceae > Elymus > Elymus sibiricus. The sequence goes on from CM077667.1 coordinate 54,668,008, forward strand.
ATGAAAAATAGCAAATGAAGTCAGAAATGGGTTGAAAATTGATGGTCTGGCTTTGAATGGTGTATATTGAATGCAGAAAAAGTCTGTAGTTAAAATATGTAAAAAAAATGAAATCCCTTTGGTAATAGATGAGTTTTCGTCCGAAACCCTGTTACTTCGAAAGAGATTGTCCAGTTTGTACACGAATTGCATCCAGTTTTTCCCGTAACCGTCTCATCTTTTTAACACATGGTATGTGGGTGAAATTATGAAACCATGCCAAGTTTCAACCTTTTCAGAGTTCATTTGCAGTGCTTGTCAAATTCAGGGTCATTTAGCTCAAAATAAATCATGAAATACATGAAAAATAGCAAATGAAGTCAAAAAAGGGTTGAAAATTGATGATGTGGCTTTGAATGGTGCATATTGAATGCAGAAAAAGTCTGGAGTTAAAATATGTAAAAAAAATGAAATCCCTTTTGTAATAGATGAGTTTTCATCCAAAACCCTGTTACTTCGAAAGAGATTGTCCAGTTTGTACACGAAGTGCATCCAGTTTTTCCCGTAACCCTCTCAACTTTTTAGCACATGGTATGTGGGTGAAATTATGAAACCATGCCAAGTTTCAACCTTTTCCGAGTTCATTTGCAGTGCTTGTCAAATTCAGGGTCATTTAGCTCAAAATAAATCATGAAATGCATGAAAAATAGCACATGAAGTCAGAAAAGGGTTGAAAATTGATGATGTGGCTTTGAATGGTGCATATAGAATGCAGAAAAAGTCTGGAGTTAAAATATGTTAAAAATAATGAAATCCCTTTGGTAATAGATGAGTTTTCGTCCGAAACCCTGTTACTTCGAAAGAGATTGTCCAGTTTGTACACGAAGTGAATCCAGTTTTTCTCGTAAACCTCTCAACTTTTTAGCACATGGTATGTATGTGAAATTATGAAACCATGCCAAGTTTCAACCTTTTCAGAGTTCATTTGCAGTGCTTGTCAAATTCAGGGTCATTTAGCTCAAAATAAATCATGAAATGCATGAAGAATAGCAAATGAAGTCAAAAAAGGGTTGAAAATTGATGATGTGGCTTTGAATGGTGCATATTGAATGCAGAAAAAGTCTGGAGTTAAAATATGTAAAAAAAATGAAATCCCTTTTGTAATAGATGAGTTTTCGTCCGAAACCCTGTTACTTCGAAAGAGATTGTCCAGTTTGTACACGAAGTGCATCCAGTTTTTCCCGTAACCCTCTCAACTTTTTAGCACATGGTATGTGGGTGAAATTATGAAACCATGCCAAGTTTCAACCTTTTCCGAGTTCATTTGCAGTGCTTGTCAAATTCAGGGTCATTTAGCTCAAAATAAATCATGAAATGCATGAAAAATAGCACATGAAGTCAGAAAAGGGTTGAAAATTGATGATGTGGCTTTGAATGGTGCATATAGAATGCAGAAAAAGTCTGGAGTTAAAATATGTTAAAAATAATGAAATCCCTTTGGTAATAGATGAGTTTTCGTCCGAAACCCTGTTACTTCGAAAGAGATTGTCCAGTTTGTACACGAAGTGAATCCAGTTTTTCTCGTAAACCTCTCAACTTTTTAGCACATGGTATGTATGTGAAATTATGAAACCATGCCAAGTTTCAACCTTTTCAGAGTTCATTTGCAGTGCTTGTCAAATTCAGGGTCATTTAGCTCAAAATAAATCATGAAATGCATGAAGAATAGCAAATGAAGTCAAAAAAGGGTTGAAAATTGATGATGTGGCTTTGAATGGTGCATATTGAATGCAGAAAAAGTCTGGAGTTAAAATATGTAAACAAAAATGAAATCCCTTTTGTAATAGATGAGTTTTCGTCCGAAACCTTGTTACTTCGAAAGAGATTGTCCAGTTTGTACACGAAGTCCATCTAGTTTTTCCCGTGACCCTCTCAACATTTTAGCACATGGTATGTGGGTGAAATTATGAAACCATGCCAAGTTTCAACCTTTTCAGAGTTCATTTGCAGTGCTTGTCAAATTCAGGTTCCTTTTGCTCAAAATAAATCATGAAATGCATGAAAAATAGCAAATGAAGTCAGAAAAGGGTTGAAAATTGATGATGTGGCTTTGAATGGTGTATATTGAATGCAGAAAAAGTCTGTAGTTAAAATATGTAAAAAAATGAAATCCCTTTGGTAATAGATGAGTTTTCTTCCGAAACCCTGTTACTTCGAAAGAGATTGTCCAGTTTGTACACGCAGTGCATCCTGTTTTTCCCGTAAACCTCTCAACTTTTTAGCACATGGTATGTATGTGAAATTATGAAACCATGCCAAGTTTCAACCTTTTCAGAGTTCATTTGCAGTGCTTGTCAAATTCAGGGTCATTTAGCTCAAAATAAATCATGAAATGCATGAAAAATAGCACATGAAGTCAGAAAAGGGTTGAAAATTGATGATGTGGCTTTGAATGGTGCATATAGAATGCAGAAAAAGTCTGGAGTTAAAATATGTTAAAAATAATGAAATCCCTTTGGTAATAGATGAGTTTTCGTCCGGAACCCTGTTACTTCGAATGAGATTGTCCAGTTTGTACACGAAGTGCATCCAGTTTTCCCCGTAAACCTCTCAACTTTTTACCACATGGTATGTGGGTGAAATTATGAAACCATGCCAAGTTTCAACCTTTTCAGAGTTCATTTGCAGTGCTTGTCAAATTCACGGTCATTTAATTCAAAACAAATCATGAAATGCATGAAAAATAGCAAATGAAGTCAGAAAAGGGTTGAAAATTGATGATGTGGCTTTGAATGGTGTATATTGAATGCAGAAAAAGTCTGTAGTTAAAATATGTGAAAAAAATGAAATCCCTTTGGTAATAGATGAGTTTTCTTCCGAAACCCTGTTACTTCGAAAGAGATTGTCCAGTTTGTACACGCAGTGCATCCAGTTTTTCCCGTAAACCTCTCAACTTTTTAGCACATGGTATGTATGTGAAATTATGAAACCATGCCAAGTTTCAACCTTTTCAGAGTTCATTTGCAGTGCTTGTCAAATTCAGGGTCATTTAGCTCAAAATAAATCATGAAATGCATGAAAAATAGCACATGAAGTCAGAAAAGGGTTGAAAATTGATGATGTGGCTTTGAATGGTGCATATGGAATGCAGAAAAAGTCTGGAGTTAAAATATGTTAAAAATAATGAAATCCCTTTGGTAATAGATGAGTTTTCGTCCGAAACCCTGTTACTTCGAAAGAGATTGTCCAGTTTGTACACGAAGTGCATCCAGTTTTTCCCGTAAACCTCTCAACTTTTTACCACATGGTATGTGGGTGAAATTATGAAACCATGCCAAGTTTCAACCTTTTCAGAGTTCATTTGCAGTGCTTGTCAAATTCAGGGTCATTTAGTTCAAAACAAATCATGAAATGCATGAAAAATAGCAAATGAAGTCAAAAAAGGGTTGAAAATTGATGATGTGGCTTTGAATGGTGAAAATTGAATGCGGAAAAAGTCTGGAGTTAAAATATGTAAAAAAAATTAAATCCCTTTTGTAATAGATGAGTTTTCGTCCGAAACCCTGTTACTTCGAAAGAGATTGTCCAGTTTGTACACGAAGTCCATCCAGTTTTTCCCGTGACCCTCTCAACTTTTTAGCACATGGTATGTGGGTGAAATTATGAAACCATGCCAAGTTTCAACCTTTTCAGAGTTCATTTGCAGTGCTTGTCAAATTCAGGGTCATTTAGCTCAAAATAAATCATGAAATGCATGAAAAATAGCAAATGAAGTCAGAAAAGGGTTGAAAATTGATGGTGTGGCATTGAATGGTGTATATTGAATGCAGAAAAAGTCTGTAGTTAAAATATGTAAAAAAAATGAAATCATTTTGGTAATAGATGAGTTTTCGTCCGAAACCCTGTTACTTCGAAAGAGATTGTCCAGTTGGTACACGAAGTGCATCCAGTTTTTCCCGTAACCCTCTCAACTTTTTAGCACGTGGTATGTGGGTGAAATTATGAAACCATGCCAAGTTTCAACCTTTTCAGAGTTCATTTGTAGTGCTTGTCAAATTCAGGGTCATTTAGCTCAAAATAAATCATGAAATGCATGAAAATAGCAAATGAAGTCAGAAAAGGGTTGAAAATTGATGATGTGGCTTTGAATAGTGCATATGGAATGCAGAAAAAGTCTGGAGATAAAATATGTTAAAAATAATGAAATCCCTTTGGTAATAGATGAGTTTTCGTCCGAAACCCTGTTACTTCGAATGAGATTGTCCAGTTTGTACACGAAGTGCATCCAGTTTTTCCCGTAACCCTCTCAACTTTTTAGCACATGGTATGTGGGTGAAATTATGAAACCATGCGAAGTTTCATCCTTTTCAGAGTTCATTTGCAGTGCTTGTCAAATTCAGGGTCATTTAGCTCGAAATAAATCATGAAATGCTTGAAAAATAGCACATGAAGTCAGAAAAGGGTTGAAAATTGATGATGTGGCTTTGAATGGTGCATATTGAATGCAGAAAAAGTCTGGAGTTAAATAATGTAAAAAAAATGAAATCCCTTTTGTAATAGATGAGTTTTCGTCCGAAACCCTGTTACTTCGAAAGAGATTGTCTAGTTTGTACACGAAGTGCATCCAATTTTCCCGTAACCCTCTCAACTTTTTAACACATGGAATGTGGATGAAATTATGAAACCATGCCAAGTTTCAACCTTTTCAGAGTTCATTTGCAGTGCTTGTCAAATTCAGGGTCATTTAGCTCAAAATAAATCATGAAATGCATGAAAATAGCAAATGAAGTCAGAAAAGGGTTGAAAATTGATGATGTGGCTTTGAATAGTGCATATGGAATGCAGAAAAAGTCTGGAGTTAAAATATGTTAAAAATAATGAAATCCCTTTGGTAATAGATGAGTTTTCGTCCGAAACCCAGTTACTTCGAATGAGATTGTCCAGTTTGTACACCAAGTGCATCCAGTTTTTCCCGTAACCCTCTCAACTTTTTAGCACATGGTATGTGGGTGAAATTATGAAACCATGCGAAGTTTCATCCTTTTCAGAGTTCATTTGCAGTGCTTGTCAAATTCAGGGTCACTTAGCTCGAAATAAATCATGAAATGCTTGAAAAATAGCACATGAAGTCAGAAAAGGGTTGAAAATTGATGATGTGGCTTTGAATGGTGCATATTGAATGCAGAAAAAGTCTGGAGTTAAATAATGTAAAAAAATGAAATCCCTTTTGTAATAGATGAGTTTTCGTCCGAAACCCTGTTACTTCGAAAGAGATTGTCTAGTTTGTACACGAAGTGCATCCAATTTTCCGGTAACCCTCTCAACTTTTTAACACATGGAATGTGGATGAAATTATGAAACCATGCCAAGTTTCAACCTTTTCAGAGTTCATTTGCAGTGCTTGTCAAAGTCAGGGTCATTTAGCTCAAAATAAATCATGAAATGCTTGAAAAATAGCAAATGTAGTCAGAAAAGGGTTGAAAATTGATGATGTGGCTTTGAATGGTGCATATTGAATGCAGAAAATGTCTGGAGTTAAAATATGTAAAAAAAAATTAAATCCCTTTTGTAATAGATGAGTTTTCGTCCGAAACCCTGTTACTTCGAAAGAGATTGTCCAGTTTGTACACGAAGTCCATCTAGTTTTTCCCGTGACCCTCTCAACTTTTTAGCACATGGTATGTGGGTGAAATTATGAAACCATGCCAAGTTTCAACCTTTTCAGAGTTCATTTGCAGTGCTTGTCAAATTCAGGGTCATTTTGCTCAAAATAAATCATGAAATGCATGAAAAATAGCAAATGAAGTCAGAAAAGGGTTGAAAATTGATGATGTGGCTTTCAATGGTGTATATTGAATGCAGAAAAAGTCTGTAGTTAAAATATGTAAAAAAAATGAAATCCCTTTGGTAATAGATGAGTTTTCTTCCGAAACCCTGTTACTTCGAAAGAGATTGTCCAGTTTGTACACGCAGTGCATCCAGTTTTTCCCGTAAACCTCTCAACTTTTTAGCACATGGTATGTATGTGAAATTATGAAACCATGCCAAGTATCAACCTTTTCAGAGTTCATTTGCAGTGCTTGTCAAATTCAGGGTCATTTAGCTCAAAATAAATCATGAAATGCATGAAAAATAGCAAATGAAGTCAGAAAAGGGTTGAAAATTGATGATGTGGCTTTGAATGGTGCATATTGAATGCGGAAAAAGTCTGGAGTTAAAATATGTAAAAAAAATGAAATCCCTTTTGTAATAGATGAGTTTTCGTCCGAAACCCTGTTACTTCGAAAGAGATTGTCCAGTTTGTACACGAAGTCCATCCAGTTTTTCCCGTGACCCTCTCAACTTTTTAGCACATTGTATGTGGGTGAAATTATGAAACCATGCCAAGTTTCAACCTTTTCAGAGTTCATTTGCAGTGCTTGTCAAATTCAGGGTCATTTAGCTCAAAATAAATCATGAAATGCATGAAAAATAGCAAATGAAGTCAGAAAAGGGTTGAAAATTGATGGTGTGGCTTTGAATGGTGTATATTCAATGCAGAAAAAGTCTGTAGTTAAAATATGTAAAAAAAATGAAATCCCTTTGGTAATAGATGAGTTTTCGTCCGAAACCCTGTTACTTCGAAAGAGATTGTCCAGTTTGTACACGAAGTGCATCCTGTTTTTCCCGTAACAATCTCAACTTTTTAGCACATGGTATGTGGGTGAAATTATGAAACCATGCCAAGTTTCAACCTTTTCAGAGTTCATTTGCAGTGCTTGTCAAATTCAGGGTCATTTAGCTCAAAATAAATCATGAAATGCATGAAAAATAGCAAATGAAGTCAGAAAAGGGTAGAAAATTGATGGTGTGGCTTTGAATGGTGTATATTGAATGCAGAAAAAGTCTGTAATTAAAATATGTAAAAAAAATGAAATCCCTTTGGTAATAGATGAGTTTTCGTCCGAAACCCTGTTACTTCGAAAGAGATTGTCCTGTTTGTACACGAAGTGCATCCAGTTTTTCCCGTAACCCTCTCAACCTTTTCGCACATGGTATGTGGGTGAAATTATGAAACCATGCCAAGTTTCAACCTTTTCAGAGTTCATTTGCAGTGCTTGTCAAATTCAGGGTCATTTAGCTCAAAATAAATCATGAAATGCATGAAAGTAGCAAATGAAGTCAGAAAAGGGTTGAAAATTGATGATGTGGCTTTGAATAGTGCATATGGAATGCAGAAAAAGTCTGGAGTTAAAATATGTTAAAAATAATGAAATCCCTTTGGTAATAGATGAGTTTTCGTCCGAAACCCTGTTACTTCGAACGAGATTGTCCAGTTTGTACACGAAGTGCATCCAGTTTTTCCCGTAACCCTCTCAACTTTTTAGCACATGGTATGTGGGTGAAATTATGAAACCATGCCAAGTTTCATCCTTTTCAGAGTTCATTTGCAGTGCTTGTCAAATTCAGGGTCATTTAGCTCGAAATAAATCATGAAATGGTTGAAAAATAGCACATGAAGTCAGAAAAGGGTTGAAAATTGATGATGTGGCTTTGAATGGTGCATATTGAATGCAGAAAAAGTCTGGAGTTAAAATATGTAAAAAAAATGAAATCCCTTTTGTAATAGATGAGTTTTCGTCCGAACCCTGTTACTTCGAAAGAGATTGTCCAGTTTGTACACGAAGTGCATCCAGTTTTTCCCGTAACCCTCTCAACTTTTTAGCACATTGTATGTATGTGAAATTACGAACCCATGCCAAGTTTCAACCTTTTCAGAGTTCATTTGCAGTGCTTGTCAAATTCAGGGTCATTTAGTTCAAAATAAATCATGAAATGCATGAAAAATAGCAAATGAAGTCAGAAAAGGGTCGAAAACTAATGATGTGGCTTGGCGTGGTGCATATTGAATGCAGAAAAAGTCTGGAGTTAAAATATGTTAAAAAAATGAAATCGCTTATGTAATAGACGAGTTTTCGTCCGAAACCCTGTTACTTCGAAAGAGATTGTCCAGTTTGTACACGAAGTGCATCCAGTTTTTCCCGTAACCCTCTCAACTTTTTAACACATGGTATGTGGGTGAAATTATGAAACCATGCCAAGTTTCAACCTTTTCAGAGTTCATTTGCAGTGCTTGTCAAATTCAGGGTCATTTAGCTCAAAATAAATCATGAAATGCATGAAAAATAGCAAATGAAGTCAGAAAAGGGTTGAAAACTAATGTTGTGGATTGGCGTGGTGCATATTGAATGCAGAAAAACTCTGGAGTTAAAATATTTTAAAAAATGAAATCCCTTATGTAATAGATGAGTTTTTGTCCGAAACCCTGTTACTTCGAAAGAGATTGTCCAGTTTGTATACGAAGTGCATCCAGTTTTTCCCGTAACCCTCTCAACTTTTTAACACATGGTATGTGGGTGAAATTATGAAACCATGCCAAGTTTCAACCTTTTCAGATTTCATTTGCAGTGCTTGTCAAATTCAGGGTCATTTAGCTCAAAATAAATCATGAAATGCTTGAAAAATAGCAAATGAAGTCAGAAAAGGGTTGAAAATTGATGATGTGTCTTTGAATGGTGCATATTGAATACAGAAAAAGTCTGGAGTTAAAATATGTTAAAAAAATGAATTCCCATATGTAATAGATGAGTTTTCGTCCGAAACCCTGTTACTTCGAAAGAGATTGTCCAGTTTGTACACGAAGTGCATCCAGTTTTTCCCGTAACCCTCTCAACTTTTTAGCACAGGGTATGTGGGTGAAATTATGAAACCATGCCAAGTTTCAACCTTTTCAGAGTTCATTTGTAGTGCTTGTCAAATTCAGTGCCATTTAGCTCAAAATAAATCATGAAATGAATGAAAAATAGCAAATGAAGTCAGAAAAGGGTTGAAAATTGATGATGTGGCTTTGAATGGTGCATATTGATTCCAGAAAAAGTCTGGAGCTCAAATATGTAAACAAAATGAAATCCCTTTTGTAATAGATGAGTTTTCGTCCGAAACCCTTGTTACTTCGAAAGAGACTGTCCAGTTTGTACACGAAGTGCATCAAGTTTTTCCCGTAACCCTCTCAACTTTTTAGCACATGGTATGTTGGTGAAATTATGAAACCATGCCAAGTTTCAACATTTTCAGAGTTCATTTGCAGTGCTTGTCAAATTCAGGGTCATTTAGCTCAAAATAAATCATGAAATGCATGAAAAATAGCAAATGAAGTCAGAAATGGGTTGAAAATTGATGGTGTGGCTTTGAATGGTGTATATTGAATGCAGAAAAAGTCTGTAGTTAAAATATGTAAAAAAAAATGAAATCCCTTTGGTAATAGATGAGTTTTCGTCCGAAACCCTGTTACTTCGAAAGAGATTGTCCAGTTTGTACACGAATTGCATCCAGTTTTTCCCGTAACCCTCTCATCTTTTTAACACATGGTATGTGGGTGAAATTATGAAACCATGCCAAGTTTCAACCTTTTCAGAGTTCATTTGCAGTGCTTGTCAAATTCAGGGTCATTTAGCTCAAAATAAATCATGAAATACATGAAAAATAGCAAATGAAGTCAGAAAAGGGTTGAAAATTGATGATGTGGCTTTGAATGGTGCATATTGAATGCAGAAAAAGTCTGGAGTTAAAATATGTAAAAAAAATGAAATCCCTTTTGTAATAGATGAGTTTTTGTCCAAAACCCTGTTACTTCGAAATAGATGGTCCAGTTTGTACACGAAGTGCATCCAGTTTTTCCCGTAACCCTCTCAACTTTTTAGCACATGGTATGTGGGTGAAATTATGAAACCATGCCAAGTTTCAACCTTTTCCGAGTTCATTTGCAGTGCTTGTCAAATTCAGGGTCATTTAGCTCAAAATAAATCATGAAATGCATGAAAAATAGCACATGAAGTCAGAAAAGGGTTGAAAATTGATGATGTGGCTTTGAATGGTGCATATAGAATGCAGAAAAAGTCTGGAGTTAAAATATGTTAAAAATAATGAAATCCCTTTGGTAATAGATGAGTTTTCGTCCGAAACCCTGTTACTTCGAAAGAGATTGTCCAGTTTGTACACGAAGTGAATCCAGTTTTTCTCGTAAACCTCTCAACTTTTTAGCACATGGTATGTATGTGAAATTATGAAACCATGCCAAGTTTCAACCTTTTCAGAGTTCATTTGCAGTGCTTGTCAAATTCAGGGTCATTTAGCTCAAAATAAATCATGAAATGCATGAAGAATAGCAAATGAAGTCAAAAAAGGGTTGAAAATTGATGATGTGGCTTTGAATGGTGCATATTGAATGCAGAAAAAGTCTGGAGTTAAAATATGTAAAAAAAATGAAATCCCTTTTGTAATAGATGAGTTTTCGTCCGAAACCCTGTTACTTCGAAAGAGATTGTCCAGTTTGTACACGAAGTGCATCCAGTTTTTCCCGTAACCCTCTCAACTTTTTAGCACATGGTATGTGGGTGAAATTATGAAACCATGCCAAGTTTCAACCTTTTCCGAGTTCATTTGCAGTGCTTGTCAAATTCAGGGTCATTTAGCTCAAAATAAATCATGAAATGCATGAAAAATAGCACATGAAGTCAGAAAAGCGTTGAAAATTGATGATGTGGCTTTGAATGGTGCATATAGAATGCAGAAAAAGTCTGGAGTTAAAATATGTTAAAAATAATGAAATCCCTTTGGTAATAGATGAGTTTTCGTCCGAAACCCTGTTACTTCGAAAGAGATTGTCTAGTTTGTACACGAAGTGAATCCAGTTTTTCTCGTAAACCTCTCAACTTTTTAGCACATGGTATGTATGTGAAATTATGAAACCATGCCAAGTTTCAACCTTTTCAGAGTTCATTTGCAGTGCTTGTCAAATTCAGGGTCATTTAGCTCAAAATAAATCATGAAATGCATGAAGAATAGCAAATGAAGTCAAAAAACGGTTGAAAATTGATGATGTGGCTTTGAATGGTGCATATTGAATGCAGAAAAAGTCTGGAGTTAAAATATGTAAACAAAAATGAAATCCCTTTTGTAATAGATGAGTTTTCGTCCGAAACCCTGTTACTTCGAAAGAGATTGTCCAGTTTGTACACGAAGTCCATCTAGTTTTTCCCGTGACCCTCTCAACTTTTTAGCACATGGTATGTGGGTGAAATTATGAAACCATGCCAAGTTTCAACCTTTTCAGAGTTCATTTGCAGTGCTTGTCAAATTCAGGTTCCTTTTGCTCAAAATAAATCATGAAATGCATGAAAAATAGCAAATGAAGTCAGAAAAGGGTTGAAAATTGATGATGTGGCTTTGAATGGTGTATATTGAATGCAGAAAAAGTCTGTAGTTAAAATATGTAAAAAAATGAAATCCCTTTGGTAATAGATGAGTTTTCTTCCGAAACCCTGTTACTTCGAAAGAGATTGTCCAGTTTGTACACGCAGTGCATCCTGTTTTTCCCGTAAACCTCTCAACTTTTTAGCACATGGTATGTATGTGAAATTATGAAACCATGCCAAGTTTCAACCTTTTCAGAGTTCATTTGCAGTGCTTGTCAAATTCAGGGTCATTTAGCTCAAAATAAATCATGAAATACATGAAAAATAGCAAATGAAGTCAGAAAAGGGTTGAAAATTGATGATGTGGCTTTGAATGGTGCATATTGAATGCAGAAAAAGTCTGGAGTTAAAATATGTAAAAATAATGAAATCCCTTTTGTAATAGATGAGTTTTTGTCCAAAACCCTGTTACTTCGAAATAGATGGTCTAGTTTGTACACGAAGTGCATCCAGTTTTTCCCGTAACCCTCTCAACTTTTTAGCACATGGTATGTGGGTGAAATTATGAAACCATGCCAAGTTTCAACCTTTTCCGAGTTCATTTGCAGTGCTTGTCAAATTCAGGGTCATTTAGCTCAAAATAAATCATGAAATGCATGAAAAATAGCACATGAAGTCAGAAAAGGGTTGAAAATTGATGATGTGGCTTTGAATGGTGCATATAGAATGCAGAAAAAGTCTGGAGTTAAAATATGTTAAAAATAATGAAATCCCTTTGGTAATAGATGAGTTTTCGTCCGAAACCCTGTTACTTCGAAAGAGATTGTCCAGTTTGTACACGAAGTGAATCCAGTTTTTCTCGTAAACCTCTCAACTTTTTAGCACATGGTATGTATGTGAAATTATGAAACCATGCCAAGTTTCAACCTTTTCAGAGTTCATTTGCAGTGCTTGTCAAATTCAGGGTCATTTAGCTCAAAATAAATCATGAAATGCATGAAGAATAGCAAATGAAGTCAAAAAAGGGTTGAAAATTGATGATGTGGCTTTGAATGGTGCATATTGAATGCAGAAAAAGTCTGGAGTTAAAATATGTAAAAAAAATGAAATCCCTTTTGTAATAGATGAGTTTTCGTCCGAAACCCTGTTACTTCGAAAGAGATTGTCCAGTTTGTACACGAAGTGCATCCAGTTTTTCCCGTAACCCTCTCAACTTTTTAGCACATGGTATGTGGGTGAAATTATGAAACCATGCCAAGTTTCAACCTTTTCCGAGTTCATTTGCAGTGCTTGTCAAATTCAGGGTCATTTAGCTCAAAATAAATCATGAAATGCATGAAAAATAGCACATGAAGTCAGAAAAGCGTTGAAAATTGATGATGTGGCTTTGAATGGTGCATATAGAATGCAGAAAAAGTCTGGAGTTAAAATATGTTAAAAATAATGAAATCCCTTTTGTAATAGATGAGTTTTCGTCCGAACCCTGTTACTTCGAAAGAGATTGTCCAGTTTGTACACGAAGTGCATCCAGTTTTTCCCGTAACCCTCTCAACTTTTTAGCACATGGTATGTATGTGAAATTACGAACCCATGCCAAGTTTCAACCTTTTCAGAGTTCATTTGCAGTGCTTGTCAAATTCAGGGTCATTTAGTTCAAAATAAATCATGAAATGCATGAAAAATAGCAAATGAAGTCAGAAAAGGGTCGAAAACTAATGATGTGGCTTGGCGTGGTGCATATTGAATGCAGAAAAAGTCTGGAGTTAAAATATGTTAAAAAAATGAAATCCCTTATGTAATAGACGAGTTTTCGTCCGAAACCCTGTTACTTCGAAAGAGATTGTCCAGTTTGTACACGAAGTGCATCCAGTTTTTCCCGTAACCTTCTCAACTTTTTAACACATGGTATGTGGGTGAAATTATGAAACCATGCCAAGTTTCAACCTTTTCAGAGTTCATTTGCAGTGCTTGTCAAATTCAGGGTCATTTAGCTCAAATTAAATCATGAAATGCATGAAAAATAGCAAATGAAGTCAGAAAAGGGTTGAAAACTAATGTTGTGGATTGGCGTGGTGCATATTGAATGCAGAAAAACTCTGGAGTTAAAATATTTTAAAAAATGAAATCCCTTATGTAATAGATGAGTTTTTGTCCGAAACCCTGTTACTTCGAAAGAGATTGTCCAGTTTGTACACGAAGTGCATCCAGTTTTTCCCGTAACCCTCTCAACTTTTTAACACATGGTATGTGGGTGAAATTATGAAACCATGCCAAGTTTCAACCTTTTCAGATTTCATTTGCAGTGCTTGTCAAATTCAGGGTCATTTAGCTCAAAATAAATCATGAAATGCTTGAAAAATAGCAAATGAAGTCAGAAAAGGGTTGAAAATTGATGATGTGTCTTTGAATGGTGCATATTGAATACAGAAAAAATCTGGAGTTAAAATATGTTAAAAAAATGAATTCCCATATGTAATAGATGAGTTTTCGTCCGAAACCCTGTTACTTCGAAAGAGATTGTCCAGTTTGTACACGAAGTGCATCCAGTTTTTCCCGTAACCCTCTCAACTTTTTAGCACAGGGTATGTGGGTGAAATTATGAAACCATGCCAAGTTTCAACCTTTTCAGAGTTCATTTGTAGTGCTTGTCAAATTCAGTGCCATTTAGCTCAAAATAAATCATGAAATGAATGAAAAATAGCAAATGAAGTCAGAAAAGGGTTGAAAATTGATGATGTGGCTTTGAATGGTGCATATTGATTCCAGAAAAAGTCTGGAGCTCAAATATGTAAACAAAATGAAATCCCTTTTGTAATAGATGAGTTTTCGTCCGAAACCCTTGTTACTTCGAAAGAGACTGTCCAGTTTGTACACGAAGTGCATCAAGTTTTTCCCGTAACCCTCTCAACTTTTTAGCACATGGTATGTTGGTGAAATTATGAAACCATGCCAAGTTTCAACATTTTCAGAGTTCATTTGCAGTGCTTGTCAAATTCAGGGTCATTTAGCTCAAAATAAATCATGAAATGCATGAAAAATAGCAAATGAAGTCAGAAATGGGTTGAAAATTGATGGTGTGGCTTTGAATGGTGTATATTGAATGCAGAAAAAGTCTGTAGTTAAAATATGTAAAAAAAAATGAAATCCCTTTGGTAATAGATGAGTTTTCGTCCGAAACCCTGTTACTTCGAAAGAGATTGTCCAGTTTGTACACGAATTGCATCCAGTTTTTCCCGTAACCCTCTCATCTTTTTAACACATGGTATGTGGGTGAAATTATGAAACCATGCCAAGTTTCAACCTTTTCAGAGTTCATTTGCAGTGCTTGTCAAATTCAGGGTCATTTAGCTCAAAATAAATCATGAAATACATGAAAAATAGCAAATGAAGTCAGAAAAGGGTTGAAAATTGATGATGTGGCTTTGAATGGTGCATATTGAATGCAGAAAAAGTCTGGAGTTAAAATATGTAAAAAAAATGAAATCCCTTTTGTAATAGATGAGTTTTTGTCCAAAACCCTGTTACTTCGAAATAGATGGTCCAGTTTGTACACGAAGTGCATCCAGTTTTTCCCGTAACCCTCTCAACTTTTTAGCACATGGTATGTGGGTGAAATTATGAAACCATGCCAAGTTTCAACCTTTTCCGAGTTCATTTGCAGTGCTTGTCAAATTCAGGGTCATTTAGCTCAAAATAAATCATGAAATGCATGAAAAATAGCACATGAAGTCAGAAAAGGGTTGAAAATTGATGATGTGGCTTTGAATGGTGCATATAGAATGCAGAAAAAGTCTGGAGTTAAAATATGTTAAAAATAATGAAATCCCTTTGGTAATAGATGAGTTTTCGTCCGAAACCCTGTTACTTCGAAAGAGATTGTCCAGTTTGTACACGAAGTGAATCCAGTTTTTCTCGTAAACCTCTCAACTTTTTAGCACATGGTATGTATGTGAAATTATGAAACCATGCCAAGTTTCAACCTTTTCAGAGTTCATTTGCAGTGCTTGTCAAATTCAGGGTCATTTAGCTCAAAATAAATCATGAAATGCATGAAGAATAGCAAATGAAGTCAAAAAAGGGTTTAAAATTGATGATGTGGCTTTGAATGGTGCATATTGAATGCAGAAAAAGTCTGGAGTTAAAATATGTAAAAAAAATGAAATCCCTTTTGTAATAGATGAGTTTTCGTCCGAAACCCTGTTACTTCGAAAGAGATTGTCCAGTTTGTACACGAAGTGCATCCAGTTTTTCCCGTAACCCTCTCAACTTTTTAGCACATGGTATGTGGGTGAAATTATGAAACCATGCCAAGTTTCAACCTTTTCCGAGTTCATTTGCAGTGCTTGTCAAATTCAGGGTCATTTAGCTCAAAATAAATCATGAAATGCATGAAAAATAGCACATGAAGTCAGAAAAGCGTTGAAAATTGATGATGTGGCTTTGAATGGTGCATATAGAATGCAGAAAAAGTCTGGAGTTAAAATATGTTAAAAATAATGAAATCCCTTTGGTAATAGATGAGTTTTCGTCCGAAACCCTGTTACTTCGAAAGAGATTGTCCAGTTTGTACACGAAGTGAATCCAGTTTTTCTCGTAAACCTCTCAACTTTTTAGCACATGGTATGTATGTGAAATTATGAAACCATGCCAAGTTTCAACCTTTTCAGAGTTCATTTGCAGTGCTTGTCAAATTCAGGGTCATTTAGCTCAAAATAAATCATGAAATGCATGAAGAATAGCAAATGAAGTCAAAAAAGGGTTGAAAATTGATGATGTGGCTTTGAATGGTGCATATTGAATGCAGAAAAAGTCTGGAGTTAAAATATGTAAACAAAAATGAAATCCCTTTTGTAATAGATGAGTTTTCGTCCGAAACCCTGTTACTTCGAAAGAGATTGTCCAGTTTGTACACGAAGTCCATCTAGTTTTTCCCGTGACCCTCTCAACTTTTTAGCACATGGTATGTGGGTGAAATTATGAAACCATGCCAAGTTTCAACCTTTTCAGAGTTCATTTGCAGTGCTTGTCAAATTCAGGTTCCTTTTGCTCAAAATAAATCATGAAATGCATGAAAAATAGCAAATGAAGTCAGAAAAGGGTTGAAAATTGATGATGTGGCTTTGAATGGTGTATATTGAATGCAGAAAAAGTCTGTAGTTAAAATATGTAAAAAAATGAAATCCCTTTGGTAATAGATGAGTTTTCTTCCGAAACCCTGTTACTTCGAAAGAGATTGTCCAGTTTGTACACGCAGTGCATCCTGTTTTTCCCGTAAACCTCTCAACTTTTTAGCACATGGTATGTATGTGAAATTATGAAACCATGCCAAGTTTCAACCTTTTCAGAGTTCATTTGCAGTGCTTGTCAAATTCAGGGTCATTTAGCTCAAAATAAATCATGAAATACATGAAAAATAGCAAATGAAGTCAGAAAAGGGTTGAAAATTGATGATGTGGCTTTGAATGGTGCATATTGAATGCAGAAAAAGTCTGGAGTTAAAATATGTAAAAATAATGAAATCCCTTTTGTAATAGATGAGTTTTTGTCCAAAACCCTGTTACTTCGAAATAGATGGTCCAGTTTGTACACGAAGTGCATCCAGTTTTTCCCGTAACCCTCTCAACTTTTTAGCACATGGTATGTGGGTGAAATTATGAAACCATGCCAAGTTTGAACCTTTTCCGAGTTCATTTGCAGTGCTTGTCAAATTCAGGGTCATTTAGCTCAAAATAAATCATGAAATGCATGAAAAATAGCACATGAAGTCAGAAAAGGGTTGAAAATTGATGATGTGGCTTTGAATGGTGCATATAGAATGCAGAAAAAGTCTGGAGTTAAAATATGTTAAAAATAATGAAATCCCTTTGGTAATAGATGAGTTTTCGTCCGAAACCCTGTTACTTCGAAAGAGATTGTCCAGTTTGTACACGAAGTGAATCCAGTTTTTCTCGTAAACCTCTCAACTTTTTAGCACATGGTATGTATGTGAAATTATGAAACCATGCCAAGTTTCAACCTTTTCAGAGTTCATTTGCAGTGCTTGTCAAATTCAGGGTCATTTAGCTCAAAATAAATCATGAAATGCATGAAGAATAGCAAATGAAGTCAAAAAAGGGTTGAAAATTGATGATGTGGCTTTGAATGGTGCATATTGAATGCAGAAAAAGTCTGGAGTTAAAATATGTTAAAAAAATGAAATCCCTTTTGTAATAGATGAGTTTTCGTCCGAAACCCTGTTACTTCGAAAGAGATTGTCCAGTTTGTACACGAAGTGCATCCAGTTTTTCCCGTAACCCTCTCAACTTTTTAGCACATGGTATGTGGGTGAAATTATGAAACCATGCCAAGTTTCAACCTTTTCCGAGTTCATTTGCAGTGCTTGTCAAATTCAGGGTCATTTAGCTCAAAATAAATCATGAAATGCATGAAAAATAGCACATGAAGTCAGAAAAGCGTTGAAAATTGATGATGTGGCTTTGAATGGTGCATATAGAATGCAGAAAAAGTCTGGAGTTAAAATATGTTAAAAATAATGAAATCCCTTTGGTAATAGATGAGTTTTCGTCCGAAACCCTGTTACTTCGAAAGAGATTGTCCAGTTTGTACACGAAGTGAATCCAGTTTTTCTCGTAAACCTCTCAACTTTTTAGCACATGGTATGTATGTGAAATTATGAAACCATGCCAAGTTTCAACCTTTTCAGAGTTCATTTGCAGTGCTTGTCAAATTCAGGGTCATTTAGCTCAAAATAAATCATGAAATGCATGAAGAATAGCAAATGAAGTCAAAAAAGGGTTGAAAATTGATGATGTGGCTTTGAATGGTGCATATTGAATGCAGAAAAAGTCTGGAGTTAAAATATGTAAACAAAAATGAAATCCCTTTTGTAATAGATGAGTTTTCGTCCGAAACCCTGTTACTTCGAAAGAGATTGTCCAGTTTGTACACGAAGTCCATCTAGTTTTTCCCGTGACCCTCTCAACTTTTTAGCACATGGTATGTGGGTGAAATTATGAAACCATGCCAAGTTTCAACCTTTTCAGAGTTCATTTGCAGTGCTTGTCAAATTCAGGTTCCTTTTGCTCAAAATAAATCATGAAATGCATGAAAAATAGCAAATGAAGTCAGAAAAGGGTTGAAAATTGATGATGTGGCTTTGAATGGTGTATATTGAATGCAGAAAAAGTCTGTAGTTAAAATATGTAAAAAAATGAAATCCCTTTGGTAATAGATGAGTTTTCTTCCGAAACCCTGTTACTTCGAAAGAGATTGTCCAGTTTGTACACGCAGTGCATCCTGTTTTTCCCGTAAACCTCTCAACTTTTTAGCACATGGTATGTATGTGAAATTATGAAACCATGCCAAGTTTCAACCTTTTCAGAGTTCATTTGCAGTGCTTGTCAAATTCAGGGTCATTTAGCTCAAAATAAATCATGAAATGCATGAAAAATAGCACATGAAGTCAGAAAAGGGTTGAAAATTGATGATGTGGCTTTGAATGGTGCATATAGAATGCAGAAAAAGTCTGGAGTTAAAATATGTTAAAAATAATGAAATCCCTTTGGTAATAGATGAGTTTTCGTCCGAAACCCTGTTACTTCGAAAGAGATTGTCCAGTTTGTACACGAAGTGCATCCAGTTTTTCCCGTAAACCTCTCAACTTTTTACCACATGGTATGTGGGTGAAATGACGAAACCATGCCAAGTTTCAACCTTTTCAGAGTTCATTTGCAGTGCTTGTCAAATTCAGGGTCATTTAATTCAAAACAAATCATGAAATGCATGAAAAATAGCAAATGAAGTCAGAAAAGGGTTGAAAATTGATGATGTGGCTTTGAATGGTGTATATTGAATGCAGAAAAAGTCTGTAGTTAAAATATGTGAAAAAAATGAAATCCCTTTGGTAATAGATGAGTTTTCGTCCGAAACCCTGTTACTTCGAAAGAGATTGTCCAGTTTGTACACGAAGTGCATCCAGTTTTTCCCGTAAACCTCTCAACTTTTTACCACATGGTATGTGGGTGAAATTATGAAACCATGCCAAGTTTCAACCTTTTCAGAGTTCATTTGCAGTGCTTGTCAAATTCAGGGTCATTTAGTTCAAAACAAATCATGAAATGCATGAAAAATAGCAAATGAAGTCAAAAAAGGGTTGAAAATTGATGATGTGGCTTTGAATGGTGAAAATTGAATGCGGAAAAAGTCTGGAGTTAAAATATGTAAAAAAAATTAAATCCCTTTTGTAATAGATGAGTTTTCGTCCGAAACCCTGTTACTTCGAAATAGATTGTCCAGTTTGTACACGAAGTCCATCCAGTTTTTCCCGTGACCCTCTCAACTTTTTAGCACATGGTATGTGGGTGAAATTATGAAACCATGCCAAGTTTCAACCTTTTCAGAGTTCATTTGCAGTGCTTGTCAAATTCAGGGTCATTTAGCTCAAAATAAATCATGAAATGCATGAAAAATAGCAAATGAAGTCAGAAAAGGGTTGAAAATTGATGGTGTGGCTTTGAATGGTGTATATTGAATGCAGAAAAAGTCTGTAGTTAAAATATGTAAAAAAATGAAATCCCTTTGGTAATAGATGAGTTTTCGTCCGAAACCCTGTTACTTCGAAAGAGATTGTCCAGTTGGTACACGAAGTGCATCCAGTTTTTCCCGTAACCCTCTCAACTTTTTAGCACATGGTATGTGGGTGAAATTATGAAACCATGCCAAGTTTCAACCTTTTCAGAGTTCATTTGCAGTGCTTGTCAAATTCAGGGTCATTTAGCTCAAAATAAATCATGAAATGCATGAAAATAGCAAATGAAGTCAGAAAAGGGTTGAAAATTGATGATGTGGCTTTGAATAGTGCATATGGAATGCAGAAAAAGTCTGGAGTTAAAATATGTTAAAAATAATGAAATCCCTTTGGTAATAGATGAGTTTTCGTCCGAAACCCTGTTACTTCGAATGAGATTGTCCAGTTTGTACACGAATTGCATCCAGTTTTTCTCGTAACCGTCTCATCTTTTTAACACATGGTATGTGGATGAAATTATGAAACCATGCCAAGTTTCAACCTTTTCAGAGTTCATTTGCAGTGCTTGTCAAATTCAGGGTCATTTAGCTCAAAATAAATCATGAAATGCATGAAAATAGCAAATGAAGTCAGAAAAGGGTTGAAAATTGATGATGTGGCTTTGAATAGTGCATATGGAATGCAGAAAAAGTCTGGAGTTAAAATATGTTAAAAATAAAGAAATCCCTTTGGTAATAGATGAGTTTTCGTCCGAAACCCTGTTACTTCGAATGAGATTGTCCAGTTTGTACACCAAGTGCATCCAGTTTTTCCCGTAACCCTCTCAACTTTTTAGCACATGGTATGTGGGTGAAATTATGAAACCATGCGAAGTTTCATCCTTTTCAGAGTTCATTTGCAGTGCTTGTCAAATTCAGGGTCATTTAGCTCGAAATAAATCATGAAATGCTTGAAAAATAGCACATGAAGTCAGAAAAGGGTTGAAAATTGATGATGTGGCTTTGAATGGTGCATATTGAATGCAGAAAAAGTCTGGAGTTAAAATATGTTAAAAAAATGAAATCCCTTATGTAATAGACGAGTTTTCGTCCGAAACCCTGTTACTTCAAAAGAGATTGTCTAGTTTGTACACGAAGTGCATCCAATTTTCCCGTAACCCTCTCAACTTTTTAACACATGGAATGTGGATGAAATTATGAAACCATGCGAAGTTTCAACCTTTTCAGAGTTCATTTGCAGTGCTTGTCAAAGTCAAGGTCATTTAGCTCAAAATAAATCATGAAATGCTTGAAAAATAGCAAATGTAGTCAGAAAAGGGTTGAAAATTGATGATGTGGCTTTGAATGGTGCATATTGAATGCAGAAAATGTCTGGAGTTAAAATATGTAAAAAAAAATTAAATCCCTTTTGTAATAGATGAGTTTTCGTCCGAAACCCTGTTACTTCGAAAGAGATTGTCCAGTTTGTACACGAAGTCCATCTAGTTTTTCCCGTGACCCTCTCAACTTTTTAGCACATGGTATGTGGGTGAAATTATGAAACCATGCCAAGTTTCAACCTTTTCAGTGTTCATTTGCAGTGCTTGTCAAATTCAGGGTCATTTTGCTCAAAATAAATCATGAAATGCATGAAAAATAGCAAATGAAGTCAGAAAAGGGTTGAAAATTGATGATGTGGCTTTCAATGGTGTATATTGAATGCAGAAAAAGTCTGTAGTTAAAATATGTAAAAAAAATGAAATCCCTTTGGTAATAGATGAGTTTTCTTCCGAAACCCTGTTACTTCGAAAGAGATTGTCCAGTTTGTACACGCAGTGCATCCAGTTTTTCCCGTAAACCTCTCAACTTTTTAGCACATTGTATGTATGTGAAATTATGAAACCATGCCAAGTATCAACCTTTTCAGAGTTCATTTGCAGTGCTTGTCAAATTCAGGGTCATTTAGCTCAAAATAAATCATGAAATGCATGAAAAATAGCAAATAAAGTCAGAAAAGGGTTGAAAATTGATGATGTGGCTTTGAATGGTGCATATTGAATGCGGAAAAAGTCTGGAGTTAAAATATGTAAAAAAAATGAAATCCCTTTTGTAATAGATGAATTTCGTCCGAAACCCTGTTACTTCGAAAGAGATTGTCCAGTTTGTACACGAAGTCCATCCAGTTTTTCCCGTGACCCTCTCAACTTTTTAGCACATGGTATGTGGGTGAAATTATGAAACCATGCCAAGTTTCAACCTTTTCAGAGTTCATTTGCAGTGCTTGTCAAATTCAGGGTCATTTAGCTCAAAATAAATCATGAAATGCATGAAAAATAGCAAATGAAGTCAGAAAAGGGTTGAAAATTGATGGTGTGGCTTTGAATGGTGTATATTCAATGCAGAAAAAGTCTGTAGTTAAAATATGTAAAAAAAATGAAATCCCTTTGGTAATAGATGAGTTTTCGTCCGAAACCATGTTACTTCGAAAGAGATTGTCCAGTTTGTACACGAAGTGCATCCTGTTTTTCCCGTAACAATATCAACTTTTTAGCACATGGTATGTGGGTGAAATTATGAAACCATGCCAAGTTTCAACCTTTTCAGAGTTCATTTGCAGTGCTTGTCAAATTCAGGGTCATTTAGCTCAAAATAAATCATGAAATGCATGAAAAATAGCAAATGAAGTCAGAAAAGGGTAGAAAATTGATGGTGTGGCATTGAATGGTGTATATTGAATGCAGAAAAAGTCTGTAATTAAAATATGTAAAAAAAATGAAATCCCTTTGGTAATAGATGAGTTTTCGTCCGAAACCCTGTTACTTCGAAAGAGATTGTCCTGTTTGTACACGAAGTGCATCCAGTTTTTCCCGTAACCCTCTCAACTTTTTCGCACATGGTATGTGGGTGAAATTATGAAACCATGCCAAGTTTCAACCTTTTCAGAGTTCATTTGCAGTGCTTGTCAAATTCAGGGTCATTTAGCTCAAAATAAATCATGAAATGCATGAAAATAGCAAATGAAGTCAGAAAAGGGTTGAAAATTGATGATGTGGCTTTGAATAGTGCATATGGAATGCAGAAAAAGTCTGGAGTTAAAATATGTTAAAAATAATGAAATCCCTTTTGTAATAGATGAGTTTTCGTAAGAAACCCTGTACTTCGAAAGAGATTGTCCAGTTTGTACACGAAGTGCATCCAGTTTTTCCCGTAACCCTCTCAACTTTTTAGCACATGGTATGTGGGTGAAATTATGAAACCATGCCAAGTTTCATCCTTTTCAGAGTTCATTTGCAGTGCTTGTCAAATTCAGGGTCATTTAGCTCGAAATAAATCATGAAATGTTTGAAAAATAGCACATGAAGTCAGAAAAGGGTTGAAAATTGATGATGTGGCTTTGAATGGTGCATATTGAATGCAGAAAAAGTCTGGAGTTAAAATATGTAAAAAAAATGAAATCCCTTTTGTAATAGATGAGTTTTCGTCCGAAACCCTGTTACTTCGAAAGAGATTGTCCAGTTTGTACACGAAGTGCATCCAGTTTTTCCCGTAACCCTCTCAACTTTTTAGCACATGGTGTGTGGTTGAAATTATGAAACCATGCCAAGTTTCAACCTTTTCCGAGTTCATTTGCAGTGCTTGTCAAATTCAGGGTCATTTAGCTTAAAATAAATCATGAAATGCATGAAAAATGGCACATGAAGTCAGAAAAGGGTTGAAAATTGATGATGTGCCTTTGAATGGTGCATATAGAATGCAGAAAAAGTCTGGAGTTAAAATATGTTAAAAATAATGAAATCCCTTTGGTAATAGATGAGTTTTCGTCCGAAACCCTGTTACTTCGAAAGAGATTGTCCAGTTTGTACACGAAGTGAATCCAGTTTTTCTCGTAAACCTCTCAACTTTTTAGCACATGGTATGTATGTGAAATTATGAAACCATGCCAAGTTTCAACCTTTTCAGAGTTCATTTGCAGTGCTTGTCAAATTCAGGGTCATTTAGCTCAAAATAAATCATGAAATGCATGAAGAATAGCAAATGAAGTCAAAAAAGGGTTGAAAATTGATGATGTGGCTTTGAATGGTGCATATTGAATGCAGAAAAAGTCTGGAGTTAAAATATGTTAAAAAAATGAAATCCCTTTTGTAATAGATGAGTTTTCGTCCGAAACCCTGTTACTTCGAAAGAGATTGTCCAGTTTGTACACGAAGTGCATCCAGTTTTTCCCGTAACCCTCTCAACTTTTTAGCACATGGTATGTGGGTGAAATTATGAAACCATGCCAAGTTTCAACCTTTTCCGAGTTCATTTGCAGTGCTTGTCAAATTCAGGGTCATTTAGCTCAAAATAAATCATGAAATGCATGAAAAATAGCACATGAAGTCAGAAAAGCGTTGAAAATTGATGATGTGGCTTTGAATGGTGCATATAGAATGCAGAAAAAGTCTGGAGTTAAAATATGTTAAAAATAATGAAATCCCTTTGGTAATAGATGAGTTTTCGTCCGAAACCCTGTTACTTCGAAAGAGATTGTCCAGTTTGTACACGAAGTGAATCCAGTTTTTCTCGTAAACCTCTCAACTTTTTAGCACATGGTATGTATGTGAAATTATGAAACCATGCCAAGTTTCAACCTTTTCAGAGTTCATTTGCAGTGCTTGTCAAATTCAGGGTCATTTAGCTCAAAATAAATCATGAAATGCATGAAGAATAGCAAATGAAGTCAAAAAAGGGTTGAAAATTGATGATGTGGCTTTGAATGGTGCATATTGAATGCAGAAAAAGTCTGGAGTTAAAATATGTAAACAAAAATGAAATCCCTTTTGTAATAGATGAGTTTTCGTCCGAAACCCTGTTACTTCGAAAGAGATTGTCCAGTTTGTACACGAAGTCCATCTAGTTTTTCCCGTGACCCTCTCAACTTTTTAGCACATGGTATGTGGGTGAAATTATGAAACCATGCCAAGTTTCAACCTTTTCAGAGTTCATTTGCAGTGCTTGTCAAATTCAGGTTCCTTTTGCTCAAAATAAATCATGAAATGCATGAAAAATAGCAAATGAAGTCAGAAAAGGGTTGAAAATTGATGATGTGGCTTTGAATGGTGTATATTGAATGCAGAAAAAGTCTGTAGTTAAAATATGTAAAAAAATGAAATCCCTTTGGTAATAGATGAGTTTTCTTCCGAAACCCTGTTACTTCGAAAGAGATTGTCCAGTTTGTACACGCAGTGCATCCTGTTTTTCCCGTAAACCTCTCAACTTTTTAGCACATGGTATGTATGTGAAATTATGAAACCATGCCAAGTTTCAACCTTTTCAGAGTTCATTTGCAGTGCTTGTCAAATTCAGGGTCATTTAGCTCAAAATAAATCATGAAATGCATGAAAAATAGCACATGAAGTCAGAAAAGGGTTGAAAATTGATGATGTGGCTTTGAATGGTGCATATAGAATGCAGAAAAAGTCTGGAGTTAAAATATGTTAAAAATAATGAAATCCCTTTGGTAATAGATGAGTTTTCGTCCGAAACCCTGTTACTTCGAAAGAGATTGTCCAGTTTGTACACGAAGTGCATCCAGTTTTTCCCGTAAACCTCTCAACTTTTTACCACATGGTATGTGGGTGAAATGACGAAACCATGCCAAGTTTCAACCTTTTCAGAGTTCATTTGCAGTGCTTGTCAAATTCAGGGTCATTTAATTCAAAACAAATCATGAAATGCATGAAAAATAGCAAATGAAGTCAGAAAAGGGTTGAAAATTGATGATGTGGCTTTGAATGGTGTATATTGAATGCAGAAAAAGTCTGTAGTTAAAATATGTGAAAAAAATGAAATCCCTTTGGTAATAGATGAGTTTTCGTCCGAAACCCTGTTACTTCGAAAGAGATTGTCCAGTTTGTACACGAAGTGCATCCAGTTTTTCCCGTAAACCTCTCAACTTTTTACCACATGGTATGTGGGTGAAATTATGAAACCATGCCAAGTTTCAACCTTTTCAGAGTTCATTTGCAGTGCTTGTCAAATTCAGGGTCATTTAGTTCAAAACAAATCATGAAATGCATGAAAAATAGCAAATGAAGTCAAAAAAGGGTTGAAAATTGATGATGTGGCTTTGAATGGTGAAAATTGAATGCGGAAAAAGTCTGGAGTTAAAATATGTAAAAAAAATTAAATCCCTTTTGTAATAGATGAGTTTTCGTCCGAAACCCTGTTACTTCGAAATAGATTGTCCAGTTTGTACACGAAGTCCATCCAGTTTTTCCCGTGACCCTCTCAACTTTTTAGCACATGGTATGTGGGTGAAATTATGAAACCATGCCAAGTTTCAACCTTTTCAGAGTTCATTTGCAGTGCTTGTCAAATTCAGGGTCATTTAGCTCAAAATAAATCATGAAATGCATGAAAAATAGCAAATGAAGTCAGAAAAGGGTTGAAAATTGATGGTGTGGCTTTGAATGGTGTATATTGAATGCAGAAAAAGTCTGTAGTTAAAATATGTAAAAAAATGAAATCCCTTTGGTAATAGATGAGTTTTCGTCCGAAACCCTGTTACTTCGAAAGAGATTGTCCAGTTGGTACACGAAGTGCATCCAGTTTTTCCCGTAACCCTCTCAACTTTTTAGCACATGGTATGTGGGTGAAATTATGAAACCATGCCAAGTTTCAACCTTTTCAGAGTTCATTTGCAGTGCTTGTCAAATTCAGGGTCATTTAGCTCAAAATAAATCATGAAATGCATGAAAATAGCAAATGAAGTCAGAAAAGGGTTGAAAATTGATGATGTGGCTTTGAATAGTGCATATGGAATGCAGAAAAAGTCTGGAGTTAAAATATGTTAAAAATAATGAAATCCCTTTGGTAATAGATGAGTTTTCGTCCGAAACCCTGTTACTTCGAATGAGATTGTCCAGTTTGTACACGAATTGCATCCAGTTTTTCTCGTAACCGTCTCATCTTTTTAACACATGGTATGTGGATGAAATTATGAAACCATGCCAAGTTTCAACCTTTTCAGAGTTCATTTGCAGTGCTTGTCAAATTCAGGGTCATTTAGCTCAAAATAAATCATGAAATGCATGAAAATAGCAAATGAAGTCAGAAAAGGGTTGAAAATTGATGATGTGGCTTTGAATAGTGCATATGGAATGCAGAAAAAGTCTGGAGTTAAAATATGTTAAAAATAAAGAAATCCCTTTGGTAATAGATGAGTTTTCGTCCGAAACCCTGTTACTTCGAATGAGATTGTCCAGTTTGTACACCAAGTGCATCCAGTTTTTCCCGTAACCCTCTCAACTTTTTAGCACATGGTATGTGGGTGAAATTATGAAACCATGCGAAGTTTCATCCTTTTCAGAGTTCATTTGCAGTGCTTGTCAAATTCAGGGTCATTTAGCTCGAAATAAATCATGAAATGCTTGAAAAATAGCACATGAAGTCAGAAAAGGGTTGAAAATTGATGATGTGGCTTTGAATGGTGCATATTGAATGCAGAAAAAGTCTGGAGTTAAAATATGTTAAAAAAATGAAATCCCTTATGTAATAGACGAGTTTTCGTCCGAAACCCTGTTACTTCAAAAGAGATTGTCTAGTTTGTACACGAAGTGCATCCAATTTTCCCGTAACCCTCTCAACTTTTTAACACATGGAATGTGGATGAAATTATGAAACCATGCGAAGTTTCAACCTTTTCAGAGTTCATTTGCAGTGCTTGTCAAAGTCAAGGTCATTTAGCTCAAAATAAATCATGAAATGCTTGAAAAATAGCAAATGTAGTCAGAAAAGGGTTGAAAATTGATGATGTGGCTTTGAATGGTGCATATTGAATGCAGAAAATGTCTGGAGTTAAAATATGTAAAAAAAAATTAAATCCCTTTTGTAATAGATGAGTTTTCGTCCGAAACCCTGTTACTTCGAAAGAGATTGTCCAGTTTGTACACGAAGTCCATCTAGTTTTTCCCGTGACCCTCTCAACTTTTTAGCACATGGTATGTGGGTGAAATTATGAAACCATGCCAAGTTTCAACCTTTTCAGTGTTCATTTGCAGTGCTTGTCAAATTCAGGGTCATTTTGCTCAAAATAAATCATGAAATGCATGAAAAATAGCAAATGAAGTCAGAAAAGGGTTGAAAATTGATGATGTGGCTTTCAATGGTGTATATTGAATGCAGAAAAAGTCTGTAGTTAAAATATGTAAAAAAAATGAAATCCCTTTGGTAATAGATGAGTTTTCTTCCGAAACCCTGTTACTTCGAAAGAGATTGTCCAGTTTGTACACGCAGTGCATCCAGTTTTTCCCGTAAACCTCTCAACTTTTTAGCACATTGTATGTATGTGAAATTATGAAACCATGCCAAGTATCAACCTTTTCAGAGTTCATTTGCAGTGCTTGTCAAATTCAGGGTCATTTAGCTCAAAATAAATCATGAAATGCATGAAAAATAGCAAATAAAGTCAGAAAAGGGTTGAAAATTGATGATGTGGCTTTGAATGGTGCATATTGAATGCGGAAAAAGTCTGGAGTTAAAATATGTAAAAAAAATGAAATCCCTTTTGTAATAGATGAATTTCGTCCGAAACCCTGTTACTTCGAAAGAGATTGTCCAGTTTGTACACGAAGTCCATCCAGTTTTTCCCGTGACCCTCTCAACTTTTTAGCACATGGTATGTGGGTGAAATTATGAAACCATGCCAAGTTTCAACCTTTTCAGAGTTCATTTGCAGTGCTTGTCAAATTCAGGGTCATTTAGCTCAAAATAAATCATGAAATGCATGAAAAATAGCAAATGAAGTCAGAAAAGGGTTGAAAATTGATGGTGTGGCTTTGAATGGTGTATATTCAATGCAGAAAAAGTCTGTAGTTAAAATATGTAAAAAAAATGAAATCCCTTTGGTAATAGATGAGTTTTCGTCCGAAACCATGTTACTTCGAAAGAGATTGTCCAGTTTGTACACGAAGTGCATCCTGTTTTTCCCGTAACAATATCAACTTTTTAGCACATGGTATGTGGGTGAAATTATGAAACCATGCCAAGTTTCAACCTTTTCAGAGTTCATTTGCAGTGCTTGTCAAATTCAGGGTCATTTAGCTCAAAATAAATCATGAAATGCATGAAAAATAGCAAATGAAGTCAGAAAAGGGTAGAAAATTGATGGTGTGGCATTGAATGGTGTATATTGAATGCAGAAAAAGTCTGTAATTAAAATATGTAAAAAAAATGAAATCCCTTTGGTAATAGATGAGTTTTCGTCCGAAACCCTGTTACTTCGAAAGAGATTGTCCTGTTTGTACACGAAGTGCATCCAGTTTTTCCCGTAACCCTCTCAACTTTTTCGCACATGGTATGTGGGTGAAATTATGAAACCATGCCAAGTTTCAACCTTTTCAGAGTTCATTTGCAGTGCTTGTCAAATTCAGGGTCATTTAGCTCAAAATAAATCATGAAATGCATGAAAATAGCAAATGAAGTCAGAAAAGGGTTGAAAATTGATGATGTGGCTTTGAATAGTGCATATGGAATGCAGAAAAAGTCTGGAGTTAAAATATGTTAAAAATAATGAAATCCCTTTTGTAATAGATGAGTTTTCGTAAGAAACCCTGTACTTCGAAAGAGATTGTCCAGTTTGTACACGAAGTGCATCCAGTTTTTCCCGTAACCCTCTCAACTTTTTAGCACATGGTATGTGGGTGAAATTATGAAACCATGCCAAGTTTCATCCTTTTCAGAGTTCATTTGCAGTGCTTGTCAAATTCAGGGTCATTTAGCTCGAAATAAATCATGAAATGTTTGAAAAATAGCACATGAAGTCAGAAAAGGGTTGAAAATTGATGATGTGGCTTTGAATGGTGCATATTGAATGCAGAAAAAGTCTGGAGTTAAAATATGTAAAAAAAATGAAATCCCTTTTGTAATCGATGAGTTTTCGTCCGAAACCCTGTTACTTCGAAAGAGATTGTCCAGTTTGTACACGAAGTGCATCCAGTTTTTCCCGTAACCCTCTCAACTTTTTAGCACATGGTGTGTGGTTGAAATTATGAAACCATGCCAAGTTTCAACCTTTTCCGAGTTCATTTGCAGTGCTTGTCAAATTCAGGGTCATTTAGCTTAAAATAAATCATGAAATGCATGAAAAATGGCACATGAAGTCAGAAAAGGGTTGAAAATTGATGATGTGCCTTTGAATGGTGCATATAGAATGCAGAAAAAGTCTGGAGTTAAAATATGTTAAAAATAATGAAATCCCTTTGGTAATAGATGAGTTTTCGTCCGAAACCCTGTTACTTCGAAAGAGATTGTCCAGTTTGTACACGAAGTGAATCCAGTTTTTCCCGTAAACCTCTCAACTTTTTAGCACATGGTATGTATGTGAAATTATGAAACCATGCCAAGTTTCAACCTTTTCAGAGTTCATTTGCAGTGCTTGTCAAATTCAGTGTCATTTAGCTCAAAATTAATCATGAAATGCATGAAAAATAGCAAATGAAGTCAGAAAAGGGTTGAAAATTGATGATGTGGCTTTGAATGGTGCATATTGAATGCAGAAAAAGTCTGGAGTTAAAATATGTAAAAAAATGAAATCCCTTTTGTAATAGATGAGTTTTCGTCCGAAACCCTGTTACTTCGAAAGAGATTGTCCAGTTTGTACACGAAGTCCATCTAGTTTTTCCCGTGACCCTCTCAACTTTTTAGCACATGGTATGTGGGTGAAATTATGAAACCATGCCAAGTTTCAACCTTTTCAGAGTTCATTTGCAGTGCTTGTCAAATTCAGGGTCATTTTGCTCAAAATAAATCATGAAATGCATGAAAAATAGCAAATGAAGTCAGAAAAGGGTTGAAAATTGATGATGTGGCTTTGAATGGTGTATATTGAATGCAGAAAAAGTCTGTAGCTAAAATTTGTAAAAAAAAGAAATCCCTTTGGTAATAGATGAGTTTTCGTCCGAAACCCTGTTACTTCGAAAGAGATTGTCCAGTTTGTACACGAAGTGCATCCAGTTTTTCCCGTAAACCTCTCAACTTTTTAGCACATGGTATGTATGTGAAATTATGAAACCATGCCAAGTTTCAACCTTTTCAGAGTTCATTTGCAGTGCTTGTCAAATTCAGGGTCATTTAGCTCAAAATTAATCATGAAATGCATGAAAAATAGCAAATGAAGTCCGAAAAGGGTTGAAAATTGATGATGTGGCTTTGAATGGTGCATATTGAATGCAGAAAAAGTCTGGAGTTAAAATATGTTAAAAATAATGAAATCCCTTTGGTAATAGATGAGTTTTCGTCCGAAACCCTGTTACTTCGAAAGAGATTGTCCAGTTTGTACACGAAGTCCATCTAGTTTTTCCCGTGACCCTCTCAACTTTTTAGCACATGGTATGTGGGTGAAATTATGAAACCATGCCAAGTTTCAACCTTTTCAGAGTTCATTTGCAGTGCTTGTCAAATTCAGGGTCATTTAGCTCGAAATAAATCATGAAATGCTTGAAAAATAGCACATGAAGTCAGAAAAGGGTTGAAAATTGATAATGTGGCTTTGAATGGTGCATATAGAATGCAGAAAAAGTCTGGAGTTAAAATATGTTAAAAATAATGAAATCCCTTTGGTAATAGATGAGTTTTCGTTCGAAACCCTGTTACTTCGAAAGAGATTGTCCAGTTTGTACACGAAGTGAATCCAGTTTTTCCCGTAAACCTCTCAACTTTTTAGCACACGGTATGTATGTGAAATTATGAAACCATGCCAAGTTTCAACCTTTTCAGAGTTCATTTGCAGTGCTTGTCAAATTCAGTGTCATTTAGCTCAAAATAAATTATGAAATGCATGAAAAATAGCAAATGTAGTCCAAAAAGGGTTGAAAATTGATGATGTGGCTTTGAATGGTGCATATTGAATGCAGAAAAAGTCTGGAGTTAAAATATGTAAAAAAAAATGAAATCCCTTTTGTAATAGATGAGTTTTCGTCCGAAACCCTGTTACTTCGAAAGAGATTGTCCAGTTTGTACACGAAGTCCATCTAGTTTTTCCCGTGACCCTCTCAACTTTTTAGCACATGGTATGTGGGTGAAATTATGAAACCATGCCAAGTTTCAACCTTTTCAGAGTTCATTTGCCGTGCTTGTCAAATTCAGGGTCATTTTGCTCAAAATAAATCATGAAATGCATGAAAAATAGCAAATGAAGTCAGAAAAGGGTTGAAAATTGATGATGTGGCTTTGAATGGTGTATATTGAATGCAGAAAAAGTCTGTAGCTAAAATTTGTCAAAAAAAGAAATCCCTTTGGTAATAGATGAGTTTTCGTCCGAAACCCTGTTACTTCGAAAGAGATTGTCCAGTTTGTACACGAAGTGCATCCAGTTTTTCCCGTAAACCTCTCAACTTTTTAGCACATGGTATGTATGTGAAATTATGAAACCATGCCAAGTTTCAACCTTTTCAGAGTTCATTTGCAGTGCTTGTCAAATTCAGGGTCATTTAGCTCAAAATTAATCATGAAATGCATGAAAAATAGCAAATGAAGTCAGAAAAGGGTTGAAAATTGATGATGTGGCTTTGAATGGTGCATATTGAATGCAGAAAAAGTCTGGAGTTAAAATATGTTAAAAATAATGAAATCCCTTTGGTAATAGATGAGTTTTCGTCCGAAACCCTGTTACTTCGAAAGAGATTGTCCAGTTTGTACACGAAGTCCATCTAGTTTTTCCCGTGACCCTCTCAACTTTTTAGCACATGGTATGTGGGTGAAATTATGAAACCATGCCAAGTTTCAACCTTTTCAGAGTTCATTTGCAGTGCTTGTCAAATTCAGGGTCATTTAGCTCGAAATAAATCATGAAATGCTTGAAAAATAGCACATGAAGTCAGAAAAGGGTTGAAAATTGATATTGTGGCTTTGAATGGTGCATATAGAATGCAGAAAAAGTCTGGAGTTAAAATATGTTAAAAATAATGAAATCCCTTTGGTAATAGATGAGTTTTCGTTCGAAACCCTGTTACTTCGAAGGAGATTGTCCAGTTTGTACACGAAGTGAATCCAGTTTTTCCCGTAAACCTCTCAACTTTTTAGCACATGGTATGTATGTGAAATTATGAAACCATGCCAAGTTTCAACCTTTTCAGAGTTCATTTGCAGTGCTTGTCAAATTCAGGGTCATTTAGCTCAAAATAAATCATGAAATGCATGAAAAATAGCAAATGAAGTCAAAAAAGGGTTGAGAATTGATGATGTGGCTTTGAATGGTGCATATTGAACGCAGAAAAAGTCTGGAGTTAAAATATGTAAAAAAAATGAAATCCCTTTTGTAATAGATGAGTTTTCGTCCGAAACCCTGTTACTTCGAAAGAGATTGTCCAGTTTGTACACGAAGTCCATCTAGTTTTTCCCGTGACCCTCTCAACTTCTTAGCACATGGTATGTGGGTGAAATTATGAAACCATGCCAAGTTTCAACCTTTTCAGAGTTCATTTGCAGTGCTTGTCAAATTCAGGGTCATTTTGCTCAAAATAAATCATGAAATGCATGAAAAATAGCAAATGAAGTCAGAAAAGGGTTGAAAATTGATGATGTGGCTTTGAATGGTGTATATTGAATGCAGAAAAAGTCTGTAGCTAAAATTTGTAAAAAAAAGAAATCCCTTTGGTAATAGATGAGTTTTCGTCCGAAACCCTGTTACTTCGAAAGAGATTGTCCAGTTTGTACACGAAGTGCATCCAGTTTTTCCCGTAAACCTCTCAACTTTTTAGCACATGGTATGTATGTGAAATTATGAAACCATGCCAAGTTTCAACCTTTTCAGAGTTCATTTGCAGTGCTTGTCAAATTCAGGGTCATTTAGCTCAAAATTAATCATGAAATGCATGAAAAATAGCAAATGAAGTCAGAAAAGGGTTGAAAATTGATGATGTGGCTTTGAATGGTGCATATTGAATGCAGAAAAAGTCTGGAGTTAAAATATGTTAAAAATAATGAAATCCCTTTGGTAATAGATGAGTTTTCGTCCGAAACCCTGTTACTTCGAAAGAGATTGTCCAGTTTGTACACGAAGTCCATCTAGTTTTTCCCGTGACCCTCTCAACTTTTTAGCACATGGTATGTGGGTGAAATTATGAAACCATGCCAAGTTTCAACCTTTTCAGAGTTCATTTGCAGTGCTTGTCAAATTCAGGGTCATTTAGCTCGAAATAAATCATGAAATGCTTGAAAAATAGCACATGAAGTCAGAAAAGGGTTGAAAATTGATATTGTGGCTTTGAATGGTGCATATAGAATGCAGAAAAAGTCTGGAGTTAAAATATGTTAAAAATAATGAAATCCCTTTGGTAATAGATGAGTTTTCGTTCGAAACCCTGTTACTTCGAAGGAGATTGTCCAGTTTGTACACGAAGTGAATCCAGTTTTTCCCGTAAACCTCTCAACTTTTTAGCACATGGTATGTATGTGAAATTATGAAACCATGCCAAGTTTCAACCTTTTCAGAGTTCATTTGCAGTGCTTGTCAAATTCAGGGTCATTTAGCTCAAAATAAATCATGAAATGCATGAAAAATAGCAAATGAAGTCAAAAAAGGGTTGAGAATTGATGATGTGGCTTTGAATGGTGCATATTGAACGCAGAAAAAGTCTGGAGTTAAAATATGTAAAAAAAATGAAATCCCTTTTGTAATAGATGAGTTTTCGTCCGAAACCCTGTTACTTCGAAAGAGATTGTCCAGTTTGTACACGAAGTCCATCTAGTTTTTCCCGTGACCCTCTCAACTTCTTAGCACATGGTATGTGGGTGAAATTATGAAACCATGCCAAGTTTCAACCTTTTCAGAGTTCATTTGCAGTGCTTGTCAAATTCAGGGTCATTTTGCTCAAAATAA
This sequence comes from Elymus sibiricus, assembly GCA_039707655.1. NCBI lineage: Eukaryota > Viridiplantae > Streptophyta > Magnoliopsida > Poales > Poaceae > Elymus > Elymus sibiricus. The sequence goes on from CM077667.1 coordinate 54,702,586, forward strand.
ATCATGAAATGCATGAAAAATAGCAAATGAAGTCAGAAAAGGGTTGAAAATTGATGATGTGGCTTTGAATGGTGTATATTGAATGCAGAAAAAGTCTGTAGCTAAAATTTGTAAAAAAAAGAAATCCCTTTGGTAATAGATGAGTTTTCGTCCGAAACCCTGTTACTTCGAAAGAGATTGTCCAGTTTGTACACGAAGTGCATCCAGTTTTTCCCGTAAACCTCTCAACTTTTTAGCACATGGTATGTATGTGAAATTATGAAACCATGCCAAGTTTCAACCTTTTCAGAGTTCATTTGCAGTGCTTGTCAAATTCAGGGTCATTTAGCTCAAAATTAATCATGAAATGCATGAAAAATAGCAAATGAAGTCAGAAAAGGGTTGAAAATTGATGATGTGGCTTTGAATGGTGCATATTGAATGCAGAAAAAGTCTGGAGTTAAAATATGTTAAAAATAATGAAATCCCTTTGGTAATAGATGAGTTTTCGTCCGAAACCCTGTTAGTTCGAACGAGATTGTCCAGTTTGTACACGAAGTGCATCCAGTTTTTCTCGTAACCCTCTCAACTTTTTAGCACATGGTATGTGGGTGAAATTATGAAACCATGCCAAATTTCAACCTTTTCAGAGTTCATTTGCAGTGCTTGTCAAATTCAGGGTCATTTAGCTCGAAATAAATCATGAAATACTTGAAAAATAGCACATGAAGTCAGAAAAGGGTTGAAAATTGATAATGTGGCTTTGAATGGTGCATATAGAATGCAGAAAAAGTCTGGAGTTAAAATATGTTAAAAATAATGAAATCCCTTTGGTAATAGATGAGTTTTCGTTCGAAACCCTGTTACTTCGAAAGAGATTGTCCAGTTTGTACACGAAGTGAATCCAGTTTTTCCCGTAAACCTCTCAACTTTTTAGCACATGGTATGTATGTGAAATTATGAAACCATGCTAAGTTTCAACCTTTTCAGAGTTCATTTGCAGTGCTTGTCAAATTCAGGGTCATTTAGCTCAAAATAAATCATGAAATGCATGAAAAATAGCAAATGAAGTCAAAAAAGTGTTGAAAATTGATGATGTGGCTTTGAATGGTGCATATTGAATGCAGAAAAAGTCTGGAGGTAAAATATGTAAAAAAAATGAAATCCCTTTTGTAATAGATGAGTTTTCGTCCGAAACCCTGTTACTTCGAAAGAGATTGTCCAGTTTGTACACGAAGTCCATCTAGTTTTTCCCGTGACCCTCTCAACTTTTTAGCACATGGTATGTGGGTGAAATTATGAAACCATGCCAAGTTTCAACCTTTTCAGAGTTCATTTGCAGTGCTTGTCAAATTCAGGGTCATTTTTCTCAAAATAAATCATGAAATGCATGAAAAATAGCAAATGAAGTCAGAAAAGGGTTGAAAATTGATGATGTGGCTTTGAATGGTGTATATTGAATGCAGAAAAAGTCTGTAGCTAAAATTTGTAAAAAAAGAAATCCCTTTGGTAATAGATGAGTTTTCGTCCGAAACCCTGTTACTTCGAAAGAGATTGTCCAGTTTGTACACGAAGTGCATCCAGTTTTTCCCGTAAACCTCTCAACTTTTTAGCACATGGTATGTATGTGAAATTATGAAACCATGCCAAGTTTCAACCTTTTCAGAGTTCATTTGCAGTGCTTGTCAAATTCAGGGTCATTTAGCTCAAAATTAATCATGAAATGCATGAAAAATAGCAAATGAAGTCAGAAAAGGGTTGAAAATTGATGATGTGGCTTTGAATGGTGCATATTGAATGCAGAAAAAGTCTGGAGTTAAAATATGTTAAAAATAATGAAATCCCTTTGGTAATAGATGAGTTTTCGTCCGAAACCCTGTTAGTTCGAATGAGATTGTCCAGTTTGTACACGAAGTGCATCCAGTTTTTCCCGTAATCCTCTCAACTTTTTAGCACATGGTATGTGGGTGAAATTATGAAACCATGCCAAGTTTCAACCTTTTCAGAGTTCATTTGCAGTGCTTGTCAAATTCAGGGTCATTTAGCTCGAAATAAATCATGAAATGCTTGAAAAATAGCACATGAAGTCAGAAAAGGGTTGAAAATTGATAATGTGGCTTTGAATGGTGCATATAGAATGCAGAAAAAGTCTGGAGTTAGAATATGTTAAAAATAATGAAATCCCTTTGGTAATAGATGAGTTTTCGTTCGAAACCCTGTTACTTCGAAAGAGATTGTCCAGTTTGTACACGAAGTGAATCCAGTTTTTCCCTTAAACCTCTCAACTTTTTAGCACATGGTATGTATGTGAAATTATGAAACCATGCCAAGTTTCAACCTTTTCAGAGTTCATTTGCAGTGCTTGTCAAATTCAGGGTCATTTAGCTCAAAATAAATCATGAAATGCATGAAAAATAGCAAATGAAGTCAAAAAAGGGTTGAAAATTGATGATGTGGCTTTGAATGGTGCATATTGAATGCAGAAAAAGTCTGGAGGTAAAATATGTAAAAACAAATGAAATCCCTTTTGTAATAGATGAGTTTTCGTCCGAAACCCTGTTACTACGAAAGAGATTGTCCAGTTTGTACACGAAGTCCATCTAGTTTTTCCCGTGACCCTCTCAACTTTTTAGCACATGGTATGTGGGTGAAATTATGAAACCATGCCAAGTTTCATCCTTTTCAGAGTTCATTAGCAGTGCTTGTCAAATTCAGGGTCATTTTGCTCAAAATAAATCATGAAATGCATGAAAAATAGCAAATGAAGTCAGAAAAGGGTTGAAAATTGATGATGTGGCTTTGAATGGTGTATATTGAATGCAGAAAAAGTCTGTAGTTAAAATATGTGAAAAAAATGAAATCCCTTTGGTAATAGATGAGTTTTCTTCCGAAACCCTGTTACTTCGAAAGAGATTGTCCAGTTTGTACACGCAGTGCATCCAGTTTTTCCCGTAAACCTCTCAACTTTTTAGCACATGGTATGTATGTGAAATTATGAAACCATGCCAAGTTTCAACCTTTTCAGAGTTCATTTGCAGTGCTTGTCAAATTCAGGGTCATTTAGCTCGAAATAAATCATGAAATGCATGAAAATAGCAAATGAAGTCAGAAAAGGGTTGAAAATTGATGATGTGGCTTTGAATAGTGCATATGGAATGCAGAAAAAGTCTGGAGTTAAAATATGTTAAAAATAATGAAATCCCTTTGGTAATAGATGAGTTTTCGTCCGAAACCCTGTTACTTCGAACGAGATTGTCCAGTTTGTACACGAAGTGCATCCAGTTTTTCCCGTAACCCTCTCAACTTTTTAGCACATGGTATGTGGGTGAAATTATGAAACCATGCCAAGTTTCATCCTTTTCAGAGTTCATTTGCAGTGCTTGTCAAATTCAGGGTCATTTAGCTCGAAATAAATCATGAAATGCTTGAAAAATAGCACATGAAGTCAGAAAAGGGTTGAAAATTGATGATGTGGCTTTGAATGGTGCATATTGAATGCAGAAAAAGTCTGGAGTTAAAATATGTAAAAAAAATGAAATCCCTTTTGTAATAGATGAGTTTTCGTCCGAAACCCTGTTACTTCGAAAGAGATTGTCCAGTTTGTACACGAGGTGCATCCAGTTTTTCCCGTAACCCTCTCAACTTTTTAGCACATGGTATGTGGTTGAAATTATGAAACCATGCCAAATTTCAACCTTTTCCGAGTTCATTTGCAGTGCTTGTCAAATTCAGGGTCATTTAGCTTAAAATAAATCATGAAATGCATGAAAAATGGCACATGAAGTCAGAAAAGGGTTGAAAATTGATGATGTGCCTTTGAATGGTGCATATAGAATGCAGAAAAAGTCTGGAGTTAAAATATGTTAAAAATAATGAAATCCCTTTGGTAATAGATGAGTTTTCGTCCGAAACCCTGTTACTTCGAAAGAGATTGTCCAGTTTGTACACGAAGTGAATCCAGTTTTTCCCGTAAACCTCTCAACTTTTTAGCACATGGTATGTATGTGAAATTATGAAACCGTGCCAAGTTTCAACCTTTTCATAGTTCATTTGCAGTGCTTGTCAAATTCAGGGTCATTTAGCTCAAAATAAATCATGAAATGCATGAAAAATAGCAAATGTAGTCAAAAAAGGGTTGAAAATTGAATATGTGGCTTTGAATGGTGCATATTGAATGCAGAAAAAGTCTGGAGTTAAAATATGTAAACAAAAATGAAATCCCTTTTGTAATAGATGAGTTTTCGTCCGAAACCCTGTTACTTCGAAAGAGATTGTCCAGTTTGTACACGAAGTCCATCTAGTTTTTCCCGTGACCCTCTCAACTTTTTAGCACATGGTATGTGGGTGAAATTATGAAACCATGCCAAGTATCAACCTTTTCCGAGTTCATTTGCAGTGCTTGTCAAATTCAGGGTCATTTAGCTCAAAATAAATCATGAAATGCATGAAAAATAGCAAATGAAGTCGGAAAAGGGTTGAAAATTGATGATGTGGCTTTGAATGGTGTATATTGAATGCAGAAAAAGTCTGTAGTTAAAATATGTAAAAAAAAGAAATCCCTTTGGTAATAGATGAGTTTTCGTCCGAATCCCTGTTACTTCGAAAGAGATTGTACAGTTTGTACACGAAGTGCATCCAGTTTTTCCCGTAAACCTCTCAACTTTTTAGCACATGGTATGTATGTGAAATTATGAAACCATGCCCAGTTTCAACCTTTTCAGAGTTCATTTGCAGTGCTTGTCAAATTCAGGGTCATTTAGCTCAAAATAAATCATGAAATGCATGAAAAATAGCAAATGAAATCAGAAAAGGGTTGAAAATTGATGATGTGGCTTTGAATGGTGCATATTGAATGCAGAAAAAGTCTGGAGTTAAAATATGTAAAAAAAATGAAATCCCTTTTGTAATAGATGAGTTTTCGTCCGAAACCCTGTTACTTCGAAAGAGATTGTCCAGTTTGTACACGAAGTGCATCCAGTTTTTCCCGTAAACCTCTCAACTTTTTAGCACATGGTATGTATGTGAAATTATGAAACCATGCCAAGTTTCAACCTTTTCAGAGTTCATTTGCAGTGCTTGTCAAATTCAGGGTCATTTTGCTCAAAATAAATCATGAAATGCATGAAAAATAGCAAATGAAGTCAGAAAAGGGTTGAAAATTGATGATGTGGCTTTGAATGGTGTATATTGAATGCAGAAAAAGTCTGTAGTTAAAATTTGTAAAAAAAAGAAATCCCTTTGGTAATAGATGAGTTTTCGTCCGAAACCCTGTTACTTCGAAAGAGATTGTCCAGTTTGTACACGAAGTGCATCCAGTTTTTCCCGTAAACCTCTCAACTTTTTAGCACATGGTATGTATGTGAAATTATGAAACCATGCCAAGTTTCAACCTTTTCAGAGTTCATTTGCAGTGCTTGTCAAATTCAGGGTCATTTAGCTCAAAATAAATCATGAAATGCATGAAAAATAGCAAATGAAGTCAGAAAAGGGTTGAAAATTGATGATGTGGCTTTGAATGGTGCATATTGAATGCAGAAAAAGTCTGGAGTTAAAATATGTTAAAAATAATGAAATCCCTTTGGTAATAGATGAGTTTTCGTCCGAAACCCTGTTAGTTCGAACGAGATTGTCCAGTTTGTACACGAAGTGTATCCAGTTTTTCCCGTAACCCTCTCATCTTTTTAGCACATGGTATGTGGGTGAAATTATGAAACCATGCCAAGTTTCAACCCTTTCAGAGTTCATTTGCAGTGCTTGTCAAATTCAGGGTCATTTAGCTCGAAATAAATCATGAAATGCTTGAAAAATAGCACATGAAGTCAGAAAAGGGTTGAAAATTGATAATGTGGCTTTGAATGGTGCATATAGAATGCAGAAAAAGTCTGGAGTTAAAATATGTTAAAAATAATGAAATCCCTTTTGTAATAGATGAGTTTTCGTCCGAAACCCTGTTACTTCGAAAGAGATTGTCCAGTTTGTACACGAAGTCCATCCAGTTTTTCCCGTGACCCTCTCAACTTTTTAGCACATGGTATGTGGGTGAAATTATGAAACCATGCCAAGTTTCAACCTTTTCAGAGTTCATTTGCAGTGCTTGTCAAATTCAGGGTCATTTAGCTCAAAATAAATCATGAAATGCATGAAAAATAGCAAATGAAGTCAAAAAAGGGTTGAAAATTGATGATGTGGCTTCGAATGGTGCATATTGAATGCAGAAAAAGTCTGGAGTTAAAATATGTAAAAAAAATGAAATCCCTTTTGTAATAGATGAGTTTTCGTCCGAAACCCTGTTACTTCGAAAGAGATTGTCCAGTTTGTACACGAAGTCCATCTAGTTTTTCCCGTGACCCTCTCAACTTTTTAGCACATGGTATGTGGGTGAAATTATGAAACCATGCCAAGTTTCAACCTTTTCAGAGTTCATTTGCAGTGCTTGTCAAATTCAGGGTCATTTTGCTCAAAATAAATCATGAAATGCATGAAAAATAGCAAATGAAGTCAGAAAAGGGTTGAAAATTGATGATGTGGCTTTGAATGGTGTATATTGAATGCAGAAAAAGTCTGTAGTTAAAATATGTAAAAAAAAGAAATCCCTTTGGTAATAGATGAGTTTTCGTCCGAAACCCTGTTACTTCGAAAGAGATTGTCCAGTTTGTACACGAAGTGCATCCAGTTTTTCCCGTAAACCTCTCAACTTTTTAGCACATGGTATGTATGTGAAATTATGAAACCATGCCAAGTTTCAACCTTTTCAGAGTTCATTTGCAGTTCTTGTCAAATTCAGGGTCATTTAGCTCAAAATAAATCATGAAATGCATGAAAAATAGCAAATGAAGTCAGAAAAGGGTTGAAAATTGATGATGTGGCTTTGAATGGTGCATATTGAATGCAGAAAAAGTCTGGAGTTAAAATATGTAAAAAAAATGAAATCCCTTTCGTAATAGATGAGTTTTCGTCCGAAACCCTGTTACTTCGAAAGAGATTGTCCAGTTTGTACACGAAGTCCATCCAGTTTTTCCCGTGACCCTCTCAACTTTTTAGCACATGGTATGTGGGTGAAATTATGAAACCATGCCAAGTTTCAACCTTTTCAGAGTTCATTTGCAGTGCTTGTCAAATTCAGGGTCATTTAGCTCAAAATAAATCATGAAATGCATGAAAAATAGCAAATGAAGTCAAAAAAGGGTTGAAAATTGATGATGTGGCTTCGAATGGTGCATATTGAATGCAGAAAAAGTCTGGAGTTAAAATATGTAAAAAAAATGAAATCCCTTTTGTAATAGATGAGTTTTCGTCCGAAACCCTGTTACTTCGAAAGAGATTGTCCAGTTTGTACACGAAGTCCATCTAGTTTTTCCCGTGACCCTCTCAACTTTTTAGCACATGGTATGTGGGTGAAATTATGAAACCATGCCAAGTTTCAACCTTTTCAGAGTTCATTTGCAGTGCTTGTCAAATTCAGGGTCATTTTGCTCAAAATAAATCATGAAATGCATGAAAAATAGCAAATGAAGTCAGAAAAGGGTTGAAAATTGATGATGTGGCTTTGAATGGTGTATATTGAATGCAGAAAAAGTCTGTAGTTAAAATATGTAAAAAAAAAAGAAATCCCTTTGGTAATAGATGAGTTTTCGTCCGAAACCCTGTTACTTCGAAAGAGATTGTCCAGTTTGTACACGAAGTGCATCCAGTTTTTCCCGTAAACCTCTCAACTTTTTAGCACATGGTATGTATGTGAAATTATGAAACCATGCCAAGTTTCAACCTTTTCAGAGTTCATTTGCAGTTCTTGTCAAATTCAGCGTCATTTAGCTCAAAATAAATCATGAAATGCATGAAAAATAGCAAATGAAGTCAGAAATGGGTTGAAAATTGATGATGTGGCTTTGAATGGTGCATATTGAATGCAGAAAAAGTCTGGAGTTAAAATATGTAAAAAAAATGAAATCCCTTTCGTAATAGATGAGTTTTCGTCCGAAACCCTGTTACTTCGAAAGAGATTGTCCAGTTTGTACACGAAGTCCATCCAGTTTTTCCCGTGACCCTCTCAACTTTTTAGCACATGGTATGTGGGTGAAATTATGAAACCATGCCAAGTTTCAACCTTTTCAGAGTTCATTTGCAGTGCTTATCAAATTCAGGGTCATTTAGCTCAAAATAAATCATGAAATGCATGAAAAATAGCAAATGAAGTCAGAAAAGGGTTGAAAATTGATGGTGTGGCTTTGAATGGTGTATATTGAATGCAGAAAAAGTCTGTAGTTAAAATATGTAAAAAAAATGAAATCCCTTTGGTAATAGATGAGTTTTCGTCCGAAACCCTGTTACTTCGAAAGAGATTGTCCAGTTTGTACACGAAGTGCATCCAGTTTTTCCCGTAACCCTCTCAACTTTTTAGCACATGGTATGTGGGTGAAATTATGAAACCATGCCAAGTTTCAACCTTTTCAGAGTTCATTTGCAGTGCTTGTCAAATTCAGGGTCATTTAGCTCAAAATAAATCATGAAATGCATGAAAATAGCAAATGAAGTCAGAAAAGGGTTGAAAATTGATGATGTGGCTTTGAATAGTGCATATGGAATGCAGAAATACTCTGGAGTTAAAATATGTTAAAAAAAATGAAATCCCTTTTGTAATAGACGAGTTTTCGTCCGAAACCCTGTTACTTCGAAAGAGATTGTCCAGTTTGTACACGAAGTCCATCCAGTTTTTCCCGTGACCCTCTCAACTTTTTAGCACATGGTATGTGGGTGAAATTATGAAACCATGCCAAGTTTCAACCTTTTCAGAGTTCATTTGCAGTGCTTATCAAATTCAGGGTCATTTAGCTCAAAATAAATCATGAAATGCATGAAAAATAGCAAATGAAGTCAGAAAAGGGTTGAAAATTGATGGTGTGGCTTTGAATGGTGTATATTGAATGCAGAAAAAGTCTGTAGTTAAAATATGTAAAAAAAATGAAATCCCTTTGGTAATAGATGAGTTTTCGTCCGAAACCCTGTTACTTCGAAAGAGATTGTCCAGTTTGTACACGAAGTCCATCTAGTTTTTCCCGTGACCCTCTCAACTTTTTAGCACATGGTATGTGGGTGAAATTATGAAACCATGCCAAGTTTCAACCTTTTCAGAGTTCATTTGCAGTGCTTGTCAAATTCAGGGTCATTTTGCTCAAAATAAATCATGAAATGCATGAAAAATAGCAAATGAAGTCAGAAAAGGGTTGAAAATTGATGATGTGGCTTTGAATGGTGTATATTGAATGCAGAAAAAGTCTGTAGTTAAAATATGTAAAAAAAAAAGAAATCCCTTTGGTAATAGATGAGTTTTCGTCCGAAACCCTGTTACTTCGAAAGAGATTGTCCAGTTTGTACACGAAGTGCATCCAGTTTTTCCCGTAAACCTCTCAACTTTTTAGCACATGGTATGTATGTGAAATTATGAAACCATGCCAAGTTTCAACCTTTTCAGAGTTCATTTGCAGTTCTTGTCAAATTCAGGGTCATTTAGCTCAAAATAAATCAAGAAATGCATGAAAAATAGCAAATGAAGTCAGAAAAGGGTTGAAAATTGATGATGTGGCTTTGAATGGTGCATATTGAATGCAGAAAAAGTCTGGAGTTAAAATATGTAAAAAAAATGAAATCCCTTTCGTAATAGATGAGTTTTCGTCCGAAACCCTGTTACTTCGAAAGAGATTGTCCAGTTTGTACACGAAGTCCATCCAGTTTTTCCCGTGACCCTCTCAACTTTTTAGCACATGGTATGTGGGTGAAATTATGAAACCATGCCAAGTTTCAACCTTTTCAGAGTTCATTTGCAGTGCTTGTCAAATTCAGGGTCATTTAGCTCAAAATAAATCATGAAATGCATGAAAAATAGCAAATGAAGTCAAAAAAGGGTTGAAAATTGATGATGTGGCTTCGAATGGTGCATATTGAATGCAGAAAAAGTCTGGAGTTAAAATATGTAAAAAAAATGAAATCCCTTTTGTAATAGATGAGTTTTCGTCCGAAACCCTGTTACTTCGAAAGAGATTGTCCAGTTTGTACACGAAGTCCATCTAGTTTTTCCCGTGACCCTCTCAACTTTTTAGCACATGGTATGTGGGTGAAATTATGAAACCATGCCAAGTTTCAACCTTTTCAGAGTTCATTTGCAGTGCTTGTCAAATTCAGGGTCATTTTGCTCAAAATAAATCATGAAATGCATGAAAAATAGCAAATGAAGTCAGAAAAGGGTTGAAAATTGATGATGTGGCTTTGAATGGTGTATATTGAATGCAGAAAAAGTCTGTAGTTAAAATATGTAAAAAAAAAAAGAAATCCCTTTGGTAATAGATGAGTTTTCGTCCGAAACCCTGTTACTTCGAAAGAGATTGTCCAGTTTGTACACGAAGTGCATCCAGTTTTTCCCGTAAACCTCTCAACTTTTTAGCACATGGTATGTATGTGAAATTATGAAACCATGCCAAGTTTCAACCTTTTCAGAGTTCATTTGCAGTTCTTGTCAAATTCAGCGTCATTTAGCTCAAAATAAATCATGAAATGCATGAAAAATAGCAAATGAAGTCAGAAAAGGGTTGAAAATTGATGATGTGGCTTTGAATGGTGCATATTGAATGCAGAAAAAGTCTGGAGTTAAAATATGTAAAAAAAATGAAATCCCTTTCGTAATAGATGAGTTTTCGTCCGAAACCCTGTTACTTCGAAAGAGATTGTCCAGTTTGTACACGAAGTCCATCCAGTTTTTCCCGTGACCCTCTCAACTTTTTAGCACATGGTATGTGGGTGAAATTATGAAACCATGCCAAGTTTCAACCTTTTCAGAGTTCATTTGCAGTGCTTATCAAATTCAGGGTCATTTAGCTCAAAATAAATCATGAAATGCATGAAAAATAGCAAATGAAGTCAGAAAAGGGTTGAAAATTGATGGTGTGGCTTTGAATGGTGTATATTGAATGCAGAAAAAGTCTGTAGTTAAAATATGTAAAAAAAATGAAATCCCTTTGGTAATAGATGAGTTTTCGTCCGAAACCCTGTTACTTCGAAAGAGATTGTCCAGTTTGTACACGAAGTGCATCCAGTTTTTCCCGTAACCCTCTCAACTTTTTAGCACATGGTATGTGGGTGAAATTATGAAACCATGCCAAGTTTCAACCTTTTCAGAGTTCATTTGCAGTGCTTGTCAAATTCAGGGTCATTTAGCTCAAAATAAATCATGAAATGCATGAAAATAGCAAATGAAGTCAGAAAAGGGTTGAAAATTGATGATGTGGCTTTGAATAGTGCATATGGAATGCAGAAATACTCTGGAGTTAAAATATGTTAAAAAAAATGAAATCCCTTTTGTAATAGACGAGTTTTCGTCCGAAACCCTGTTACTTCGAAAGAGATTGTCCAGTTTGTACACGAAGTCCATCCAGTTTTTCCCGTGACCCTCTCAACTTTTTAGCACATGGTATGTGGGTGAAATTATGAAACCATGCCAAGTTTCAACCTTTTCAGAGTTCATTTGCAGTGCTTATCAAATTCAGGGTCATTTAGCTCAAAATAAATCATGAAATGCATGAAAAATAGCAAATGAAGTCAGAAAAGGGTTGAAAATTGATGGTGTGGCTTTGAATGGTGTATATTGAATGCAGAAAAAGTCTGTAGTTAAAATATGTAAAAAAAATGAAATCCCTTTGGTAATAGATGAGTTTTCGTCCGAAACCCTGTTACTTCGAAAGAGATTGTCCAGTTTGTACACGAAGTGCATCCAGTTTTTCCCGTAAACCTCTCAACTTTTTAGCACATGGTATGTATGTGAAATTATGAAACCATGCCAAGTTTCAACCTTTTCAGAGTTCATTTGCAGTGCTTGTCAAATTCAGGGTCATTTAGCTCAAAATAAATCATGAAATGCATGAAAAATAGCAAATGAAGTCAGAAAAGGGTTGAAAATTGATGATGTGGCTTTGAATGGTGCATATTGAATGCAGAAAAAGTCTGGGGTTAAAATATGTAAAAAAAATGAAATCCCTTTTGTAATAGATGAGTTTTCGTCCGAAACCCTGTTACTTCGAAAGAGATTGTCCAGTTTGTACACGAAGTCCATCCAGTTTTTCCCGTGACCCTCTCAACTTTTTAGCACATGGTATGTGGGTGAAATTATGAAACCATGCCAAGTTTCAACCTTTTCAGAGTTCATTTGCAGTGCTTGTCAAATTCAGGGTCATTTAGCACAAAATAAATCATGAAATGCATGAAAAATAGCAAATGAAGTCAAAAAAGGGTTGAAAATTGATGATGTGGCTTTGAATGGTGCATATTGAATGCAAAAAAAGTCTGGAGTTAAAATATGTAAAAAAAATGAAGTCCCTTTTGTAATAGATGAGTTTTCGTCCGAAACCCTGTTACTTCGAAAGAGATTGTCCAGTTTGTACACGAAGTCCATCTAGTTTTTCCCGTGACCCTCTCAACTTTTTAGCACATGGTATGTGGGTGAAATTATGAAACCATGCCAAGTTTCAACCTTTTCAGAGTTCATTTGCAGTGCTTGTCAAATTCAGGGTCATTTAGCTCAAAATAAATCATGAAATGCATGAAAAATAGCAAATGAAGTCAAAAAAGGGTTGAAAATTGATGATGTGGCTTCGAATGGTGCATATTGAATGCAGAAAAAGTCTGGAGTTAAAATATGTAAAAAAAATGAAATCCCTTTTGTAATAGATGAGTTTTCGTCCGAAACCCTGTTACTTCGAAAGAGATTGTCCAGTTTGTACACGAAGTCCATCTAGTTTTTCCCGTGACCCTCTCAACTTTTTAGCACATGGTATGTGGGTGAAATTATGAAACCATGCCAAGTTTCAACCTTTTCAGAGTTCATTTGCAGTGCTTGTCAAATTCAGGGTCATTTTGCTCAAAATAAATCATGAAATGCATGAAAAATAGCAAATGAAGTCAGAAAAGGGTTGAAAATTGATGATGTGGCTTTGAATGGTGTATATTGAATGCAGAAAAAGTCTGTAGTTAAAATATGTAAAAAAAAAAAGAAATCCCTTTGGTAATAGATGAGTTTTCGTCCGAAACCCTGTTACTTCGAAAGAGATTGTCCAGTTTGTACACGAAGTGCATCCAGTTTTTCCCGTAAACCTCTCAACTTTTTAGCACATGGTATGTATGTGAAATTATGAAACCATGCCAAGTTTCAACCTTTTCAGAGTTCATTTGCAGTTCTTGTCAAATTCAGCGTCATTTAGCTCAAAATAAATCATGAAATGCATGAAAAATAGCAAATGAAGTCAGAAAAGGGTTGAAAATTGATGATGTGGCTTTGAATGGTGCATATTGAATGCAGAAAAAGTCTGGAGTTAAAATATGTAAAAAAAATGAAATCCCTTTCGTAATAGATGAGTTTTCGTCCGAAACCCTGTTACTTCGAAAGAGATTGTCCAGTTTGTACACGAAGTCCATCCAGTTTTTCCCGTGACCCTCTCAACTTTTTAGCACATGGTATGTGGGTGAAATTATGAAACCATGCCAAGTTTCAACCTTTTCAGAGTTCATTTGCAGTGCTTATCAAATTCAGGGTCATTTAGCTCAAAATAAATCATGAAATGCATGAAAAATAGCAAATGAAGTCAGAAAAGGGTTGAAAATTGATGGTGTGGCTTTGAATGGTGTATATTGAATGCAGAAAAAGTCTGTAGTTAAAATATGTAAAAAAAATGAAATCCCTTTGGTAATAGATGAGTTTTCGTCCGAAACCCTGTTACTTCGAAAGAGATTGTCCAGTTTGTACACGAAGTGCATCCAGTTTTTCCCGTAACCCTCTCAACTTTTTAGCACATGGTATGTGGGTGAAATTATGAAACCATGCCAAGTTTCAACCTTTTCAGAGTTCATTTGCAGTGCTTGTCAAATTCAGGGTCATTTAGCTCAAAATAAATCATGAAATGCATGAAAATAGCAAATGAAGTCAGAAAAGGGTTGAAAATTGATGATGTGGCTTTGAATAGTGCATATGGAATGCAGAAATACTCTGGAGTTAAAATATGTTAAAAAAAATGAAATCCCTTTTGTAATAGACGAGTTTTCGTCCGAAACCCTGTTACTTCGAAAGAGATTGTCCAGTTTGTACACGAAGTCCATCCAGTTTTTCCCGTGACCCTCTCAACTTTTTAGCACATGGTATGTGGGTGAAATTATGAAACCATGCCAAGTTTCAACCTTTTCAGAGTTCATTTGCAGTGCTTATCAAATTCAGGGTCATTTAGCTCAAAATAAATCATGAAATGCATGAAAAATAGCAAATGAAGTCAGAAAAGGGTTGAAAATTGATGGTGTGGCTTTGAATGGTGTATATTGAATGCAGAAAAAGTCTGTAGTTAAAATATGTAAAAAAAATGAAATCCCTTTGGTAATAGATGAGTTTTCGTCCGAAACCCTGTTACTTCGAAAGAGATTGTCCAGTTTGTACACGAAGTGCATCCAGTTTTTCCCGTAAACCTCTCAACTTTTTAGCACATGGTATGTATGTGAAATTATGAAACCATGCCAAGTTTCAACCTTTTCAGAGTTCATTTGCAGTGCTTGTCAAATTCAGGGTCATTTAGCTCAAAATAAATCATGAAATGCATGAAAAATAGCAAATGAAGTCAGAAAAGGGTTGAAAATTGATGATGTGGCTTTGAATGGTGCATATTGAATGCAGAAAAAGTCTGGGGTTAAAATATGTAAAAAAAATGAAATCCCTTTTGTAATAGATGAGTTTTCGTCCGAAACCCTGTTACTTCGAAAGAGATTGTCCAGTTTGTACACGAAGTCCATCCAGTTTTTCCCGTGACCCTCTCAACTTTTTAGCACATGGTATGTGGGTGAAATTATGAAACCATGCCAAGTTTCAACCTTTTCAGAGTTCATTTGCAGTGCTTGTCAAATTCAGGGTCATTTAGCACAAAATAAATCATGAAATGCATGAAAAATAGCAAATGAAGTCAAAAAAGGGTTGAAAATTGATGATGTGGCTTTGAATGGTGCATATTGAATGCAAAAAAAGTCTGGAGTTAAAATATGTAAAAAAAATGAAGTCCCTTTTGTAATAGATGAGTTTTCGTCCGAAACCCTGTTACTTCGAAAGAGATTGTCCAGTTTGTACACGAAGTCCATCTAGTTTTTCCCGTGACCCTCTCAACTTTTTAGCACATGGTATGTGGGTGAAATTATGAAACCATGCCAAGTTTCAACCTTTTCAGAGTTCATTTGCAGTGCTTGTCAAATTCAGGGTCATTTTGCTCAAAATAAATCATGAAATGCATGAAAAATAGCAAATGAAGTCAGAAAAGGGTTGAAAATTTATGATGTGGCTTTGAATGGTGTATATTGAATGCAGAAAAAGTCTGTAGTTAAAATATGTAAAAAAAAGAAATCTCTTTGGTAATAGATGAGTTTTCGTCCGAATCCTTGTTACTTCGAAAGAGATTGTCCAGTTTGTACACGAAGTGCATCCAGTTTTTCCCGTAAACCTCTCAACTTTTTAGCACATGGTATGTATGTGAAATTATGAAACCATGCCAAGTTTCAACCTTTTCAGAGTTCATTTGCAGTGCTTGTCAAATTCAGGGTCATTTAGCTCAAAATAAATCATGAAATGCATGAAAAATAGCAAATGAAGTCAGAAAAGGGTTGAAAATTGATGATGTGGCTTTGAATGGTGCATATTGAATGCAGAAAAAGTCTGGGGTTAAAATATGTAAAAAAAATGAAATCCCTTTTGTAATAGATGAGTTTTCGTCCGAAACCCTGTTACTTCGAAAGAGATTGTCCAGTTTGTACACGAAGTCCATCCAGTTTTTCCCGTGACCCTCTCAACTTTTTAGCACATGGTATGTGGGTGAAATTATGAAACAATGCCAAGTTTCAACCTTTTCAGAGTTCATTTGCAGTGCTTGTCAAATTCAGGGTCATTTAGCTCAAAATAAATCATGAAATGCATGAAAAATAGCAAATGAAGTCAAAAAAGGGTTGAAAATTGATGATGTGGCTTTGAATGGTGCATGTTGAATGCAGAAAAAGTCTGGAGTTAAAATATGTAAAAAAAATGAAATCCCTTTTGTAATAGATGAGTTTTCGTCCGAAACCCTGTTACTTCGAAAGAGATTGTCCAGTTTGTACACGAAGTCCATCTAGTTTTTCCCGTGACCCTCTCAACTTTTTAGCACATGGTATGTGGGTGAAATTATGAAACCATGCCAAGTTTCAACCTTTTCAGAGTTCATTTGCAGTGCTTGTCAAATTCAGGGTCATTTTGCTCAAAATAAATCATGAAATGCATGAAAAATAGCAAATGAAGTCAGAAAAGGGTTGAAAATTGATGATGTGGCTTTGAATGGTGTATATTGAATGCAGAAAAAGTCTGTAGTTAAAATATGTAAAAAAAAAGAAATCCCTTTGGTAATAGATGAGTTTTCGTCCGAAACCCTGTTACTTCGAAAGAGATTGTCCAGTTTGTACACGAAGTGCATCCAGTTTTTCCCGTAAACCTCTCAACTTTTTAGCACATGGTATGTATGTGAAATTATGAAACCATGCCAAGTTTCAACCTTTTCAGAGTTCATTTGCAGTTCTTGTCAAATTCAGGGTCATTTAGCTCAAAATAAATCATGAAATGCATGAAAAATAGCAAATGAAGTCAGAAAAGGGTTGAAAATTGATGATGTGGCTTTGAATGGTGCATATTGAATGCAGAAAAAGTCTGGAGTTAAAATATGTAAAAAAAATGAAATCCCTTTCGTAATAGATGAGTTTTCGTCCGAAACCCTGTTACTTCGAAAGAGATTGTCCAGTTTGTACACGAAGTCCATCCAGTTTTTCCCGTGACCCTCTCAACTTTTTAGCACATGGTATGTGGGTGAAATTATGAAACCATGCCAAGTTTCAACCTTTTCAGAGTTCATTTGCAGTGCTTGTCAAATTCAGGGTCATTTAGCTCAAAATAAATCATGAAATGCATGAAAAATAGCAAATGAAGTCAAAAAAGGGTTGAAAATTGATGATGTGGCTTCGAATGGTGCATATTGAATGCAGAAAAAGTCTGGAGTTAAAATATGTAAAAAAAATGAAATCCCTTTTGTAATAGATGAGTTTTCGTCCGAAACCCTGTTACTTCGAAAGAGATTGTCCAGTTTGTACACGAAGTCCATCTAGTTTTTCCCGTGACCCTCTCAACTTTTTAGCACATGGTATGTGGGTGAAATTATGAAACCATGCCAAGTTTCAACCTTTTCAGAGTTCATTTGCAGTGCTTGTCAAATTCAGGGTCATTTTGCTCAAAATAAATCATGAAATGCATGAAAAATAGCAAATGAAGTCAGAAAAGGGTTGAAAATTGATGATGTGGCTTTGAATGGTGTATATTGAATGCAGAAAAAGTCTGTAGTTAAAATATGTAAAAAAAAAGAAATCCCTTTGGTAATAGATGAGTTTTCGTCCGAAACCCTGTTACTTCGAAAGAGATTGTCCAGTTTGTACACGAAGTGCATCCAGTTTTTCCCGTAACCCTCTCAACTTTTTAGCACATGGTATGTATGTGAAATTATGAAACCATGCCAAGTTTCAACCTTTTCAGAGTTCATTTGCAGTTCTTGTCAAATTCAGCGTCATTTAGCTCAAAATAAATCATGAAATGCATGAAAAATAGCAAATGAAGTCAGAAAAGGGTTGGAAATTGATGATGTGGCTTTTAATGGTGCATATTGAATGCAGAAAAAGTCTGGAGTTAAAATATGTAAAAAAAATGAAATCCCTTTCGTAATAGATGAGTTTTCGTCCGAAACCCTGTTACTTCGGAAGAGATTGTCCAGTTTGTACACGAAGTGCATCCAGTTTTTCCCGTAAACCTCTCAAATTTTAGCACATGGTATGTATGTGAAATTATGAAACCATGCCAAGTTTCAACCTTTTCAGAGTTCATTTGCAGTGCTTGTCAAATTCAGGGTCATTTAGCTCAAAATAAATCATGAAATGCATGAAAAATAGCAAATGAAGTCAGAAAAGGGTTGAAAATTGATGATGTGGCTTTGAATGGTGCATATTGAATGCAGAAAAAGTCTGGGGTTAAAATATGTAAAAAAAATGAAATCCCTTTTGTAATAGATGAGTTTTCGTCCGAAACCCTGTTACTTCGAAAGAGATTGTCCAGTTTGTACACGAAGTCCATCCAGTTTTTCCCGTGACCCTGTCAACTTTTTAGCACATGGTATGTGGGTGAAATTATGAAACCATGCCAAGTTTCAACCTTTTCAGAGTTCATTTGCAGTGCTTGTCAAATTCAGGGTCATTTAGCTCAAAATAAATCATGAAATGCATGAAAAATAGCAAATGAAGTCAAAAAAGGGTTGAAAATTGATGATGTGGCTTTGAATGGTGCATATTGAATGCAGAAAAAGTCTGGAGTTAAAATATGTAAAAAAAAATGAAATCCCTTTTGTAATAGATGAGTTTTCGTCCGAAACCCTGTTATTTCGAAAGAGATTGTCTAGTTTGTACACGAAGTCCATCTAGTTTTTCCCGTGACCCTCTCAACTTTTTAGCACATGGTATGTGGGTGAAATTATGAAACCATGCCAAGTTTCAACCTTTTCAGAGTTCATTTGCAGTGCTTGTCAAATTCAGGGTCATTTTGCTCAAAATAAATCATGAAATGCATGAAAAATAGCAAATGAAGTCTGAAAAGGGTTGAAAATTGATGATGTGGCTTTGAATGGTGTATATTGAATGCAGAAAAAGTCTGTAGTTAAAATATGTAAAAAAAAAGAAATCCCTTTGGTAATAGATGAGTTTTCGTCCGAAACCCTGTTACTTCGAAAGAGATTGTCCAGTTTGTACACGAAGTGCATCCAGTTTTTCCCGTAAACCTCTCAACTTTTTAGCACATGGTATGTATGTGAAATTATGAAACCATGCCAAGTTTCAACCTTTTCAGAGTTCATTTGCAGTGCTTGTCAAATTCAGGGTCATTTAGCTCAAAATTAATCATGAAATGCATGAAAAATAGCAAATGAAGATAGAAAAGGGTTGAAAATTGATGATGTGGCTTTGAATGGTGCATATTGAATGCAGAAAAAGTCTGGAGTTAAAATATGTTAAAAATAATGAAATCCCTTTGGTAATAGATGAGTTTTCGTCCGAAACCCTGTTACTTCGAAAGAGATTGTCCAATTTGTACACGAAGTCCATCTAGTTTTTCCCGTGACCCTCTCAACTTTTTAGCACATGGAATGTGGGTGAAATTATGAAACCATGCCAAGTTTCAACCTTTTCAGAGTTCATTTGCAGTGCTTGTCAAATTCAGGGTCATTTAGCTCAAAATAAATCATGAAATGCATGAAAAATAGCAAATGAAGTCAGAAAAGGGTTGAAAATTGATGATGTGGCTTTGAATGGTGCATATTGAATGCAGAAAAAGTCTGGAGTTAAAATATGTAAAAAAAATGAAATCCCTTTTGTAATAGATGAGTTTTCGTCCGAAACCCTGTTACTTCGAAAGAGATTGTCCAGTTTGTACACGAAGTCCATCCAGTTTTTCCCGTGACCCTCTCAACTTTTTAGCACATGGTATGTGGGTGAAATTATGAAACCATGCCAAGTTTCAACCTTTTCAGAGTTCATTTGCAGTGCTTGTCAAATTCAGGGTCATTTAGCTCAAAATAAATCATGAAATGCATGAAAAATAGCAAATGAAGTCAGAAAAGGGTTGAAAATTGATGATGTGGCTTTGAATGGTGCATATTGAATGCAGAAAAAGTCTGGAGTTAAAATATGTAAAAAAAATGAAATCCCTTTCGTAATAGATGAGTTTTCGTCCGAAACCCTGTTACTTCGAAAGAGATTGTCCAGTTTGTACACGAAGTCCATCCAGTTTTTCCCGTGACCCTCTCAACTTTTTAGCACATGGTATGTGGGTGAAATTATGAAACCATGCCAAGTTTCAACCTTTTCAGAGTTCATTTGCAGTGCTTGTCAAATTCAGGGTCATTTAGCTCAAAATAAATCATGAAATGCATGAAAAATAGCAAATGAAGTCAGAAAAGGGTTGAAAATTGATGATGTGGCTTTGAATGGTGTATATTGAATGCAGAAAAAGTCTGTAGTTAAAATATGTAAAAAAAAGAAATCCCTTTGGTAATAGATGAGTTTTCGTCCGAATCCCTGTTACTTCGAAAGAGATTGTACAGTTTGTACACGAAGTGCATCCAGTTTTTCCCGTAAACCTCTCAACTTTTTAGCACATGGTATGTATGTGAAATTATGAAACCATGCCCAGTTTCAACCTTTTCAGAGTTCATTTGCAGTGCTTGTCAAATTCAGGGTCATTTAGCTCAAAATAAATCATGAAATGCATGAAAAATAGCAAATGAAATCAGAAAAGGGTTGAAAATTGATGATGTGGCTTTGAATGGTGCATATTGAATGCAGAAAAAGTCTGGAGTTAAAATATGTAAAAAAAATGAAATCCCTTTTGTAATAGATGAGTTTTCGTCCGAAACCCTGTTACTTCGAAAGAGATTGTCCAGTTTGTACACGAAGTGCATCCAGTTTTTCCCGTAAACCTCTCAACTTTTTAGCACATGGTATGTATGTGAAATTATGAAACCATGCCAAGTTTCAACCTTTTCAGAGTTCATTTGCAGTGCTTGTCAAATTCAGGGTCATTTTGCTCAAAATAAATCATGAAATGCATGAAAAATAGCAAATGAAGTCAGAAAAGGGTTGAAAATTGATGATGTGGCTTTGAATGGTGTATATTGAATGCAGAAAAAGTCTGTAGTTAAAATTTGTAAAAAAAAGAAATCCCTTTGGTAATAGATGAGTTTTCGTCCGAAACCCTGTTACTTCGAAAGAGATTGTCCAGTTTGTACACGAAGTGCATCCAGTTTTTCCCGTAAACCTCTCAACTTTTTAGCACATGGTATGTATGTGAAATTATGAAACCATGCCAAGTTTCAACCTTTTCAGAGTTCATTTGCAGTGCTTGTCAAATTCAGGGTCATTTAGCTCAAAATAAATCATGAAATGCATGAAAAATAGCAAATGAAGTCAGAAAAGGGTTGAAAATTGATGATGTGGCTTTGAATGGTGCATATTGAATGCAGAAAAAGTCTGGAGTTAAAATATGTTAAAAATAATGAAATCCCTTTGGTAATAGATGAGTTTTCGTCCGAAACCCTGTTAGTTCGAACGAGATTGTCCAGTTTGTACACGAAGTGTATCCAGTTTTTCCCGTAACCCTCTCATCTTTTTAGCACATGGTATGTGGGTGAAATTATGAAACCATGCCAAGTTTCAACCCTTTCAGAGTTCATTTGCAGTGCTTGTCAAATTCAGGGTCATTTAGCTCGAAATAAATCATGAAATGCTTGAAAAATAGCACATGAAGTCAGAAAAGGGTTGAAAATTGATAATGTGGCTTTGAATGGTGCATATAGAATGCAGAAAAAGTCTGGAGTTAAAATATGTTAAAAATAATGAAATCCCTTTTGTAATAGATGAGTTTTCGTCCGAAACCCTGTTACTTCGAAAGAGATTGTCCAGTTTGTACACGAAGTCCATCCAGTTTTTCCCGTGACCCTCTCAACTTTTTAGCACATGGTATGTGGGTGAAATTATGAAACCATGCCAAGTTTCAACCTTTTCAGAGTTCATTTGCAGTGCTTGTCAAATTCAGGGTCATTTAGCTCAAAATAAATCATGAAATGCATGAAAAATAGCAAATGAAGTCAAAAAAGGGTTGAAAATTGATGATGTGGCTTCGAATGGTGCATATTGAATGCAGAAAAAGTCTGGAGTTAAAATATGTAAAAAAAATGAAATCCCTTTTGTAATAGATGAGTTTTCGTCCGAAACCCTGTTACTTCGAAAGAGATTGTCCAGTTTGTACACGAAGTCCATCTAGTTTTTCCCGTGACCCTCTCAACTTTTTAGCACATGGTATGTGGGTGAAATTATGAAACCATGCCAAGTTTCAACCTTTTCAGAGTTCATTTGCAGTGCTTGTCAAATTCAGGGTCATTTTGCTCAAAATAAATCATGAAATGCATGAAAAATAGCAAATGAAGTCAGAAAAGGGTTGAAAATTGATGATGTGGCTTTGAATGGTGTAT
Organism: Elymus sibiricus; assembly: GCA_039707655.1. NCBI lineage: Eukaryota > Viridiplantae > Streptophyta > Magnoliopsida > Poales > Poaceae > Elymus > Elymus sibiricus. The sequence continues at coordinate 54,724,707 of CM077667.1, forward strand.
ATTGAATGCAGAAAAAGTCTGTAGTTAAAATATGTAAAAAAAAAGAAATCCCTTTGGTAATAGATGAGTTTTCGTCCGAAACCCTGTTACTTCGAAAGAGATTGTCCAGTTTGTACACGAAGTGCATCCAGTTTTTCCCGTAAACCTCTCAACTTTTTAGCACATGGTATGTATGTGAAATTATGAAACCATGCCAAGTTTCAACCTTTTCAGAGTTCATTTGCAGTTCTTGTCAAATTCAGGGTCATTTAGCTCAAAATAAATCATGAAATGCATGAAAAATAGCAAATGAAGTCAGAAAAGGGTTGAAAATTGATGATGTGGCTTTGAATGGTGCATATTGAATGCAGAAAAAGTCTGGAGTTAAAATATGTAAAAAAAATGAAATCCCTTTCGTAATAGATGAGTTTTCGTCCGAAACCCTGTTACTTCGAAAGAGATTGTCCAGTTTGTACACGAAGTCCATCCAGTTTTTCCCGTGACCCTCTCAACTTTTTAGCACATGGTATGTGGGTGAAATTATGAAACCATGCCAAGTTTCAACCTTTTCAGAGTTCATTTGCAGTGCTTGTCAAATTCAGGGTCATTTAGCTCAAAATAAATCATGAAATGCATGAAAAATAGCAAATGAAGTCAAAAAAGGGTTGAAAATTGATGATGTGGCTTCGAATGGTGCATATTGAATGCAGAAAAAGTCTGGAGTTAAAATATGTAAAAAAAATGAAATCCCTTTTGTAATAGATGAGTTTTCGTCCGAAACCCTGTTACTTCGAAAGAGATTGTCCAGTTTGTACACGAAGTCCATCTAGTTTTTCCCGTGACCCTCTCAACTTTTTAGCACATGGTATGTGGGTGAAATTATGAAACCATGCCAAGTTTCAACCTTTTCAGAGTTCATTTGCAGTGCTTGTCAAATTCAGGGTCATTTTGCTCAAAATAAATCATGAAATGCATGAAAAATAGCAAATGAAGTCAGAAAAGGGTTGAAAATTGATGATGTGGCTTTGAATGGTGTATATTGAATGCAGAAAAAGTCTGTAGTTAAAATATGTAAAAAAAAAGAAATCCCTTTGGTAATAGATGAGTTTTCGTCCGAAACCCTGTTACTTCGAAAGAGATTGTCCAGTTTGTACACGAAGTGCATCCAGTTTTTCCCGTAAACCTCTCAACTTTTTAGCACATGGTATGTATGTGAAATTATGAAACCATGCCAAGTTTCAACCTTTTCAGAGTTCATTTGCAGTTCTTGTCAAATTCAGCGTCATTTAGCTCAAAATAAATCATGAAATGCATGAAAAATAGCAAATGAAGTCAGAAAAGGGTTGAAAATTGATGATGTGGCTTTGAATGGTGCATATTGAATGCAGAAAAAGTCTGGAGTTAAAATATGTAAAAAAAATGAAATCCCTTTCGTAATAGATGAGTTTTCGTCCGAAACCCTGTTACTTCGAAAGAGATTGTCCAGTTTGTACACGAAGTCCATCCAGTTTTTCCCGTGACCCTCTCAACTTTTTAGCACATGGTATGTGGGTGAAATTATGAAACCATGCCAAGTTTCAACCTTTTCAGAGTTCATTTGCAGTGCTTATCAAATTCAGGGTCATTTAGCTCAAAATAAATCATGAAATGCATGAAAAATAGCAAATGAAGTCAGAAAAGGGTTGAAAATTGATGGTGTGGCTTTGAATGGTGTATATTGAATGCAGAAAAAGTCTGTAGTTAAAATATGTAAAAAAAATGAAATCCCTTTGGTAATAGATGAGTTTTCGTCCGAAACCCTGTTACTTCGAAAGAGATTGTCCAGTTTGTACACGAAGTGCATCCAGTTTTTCCCGTAACCCTCTCAACTTTTTAGCACATGGTATGTGGGTGAAATTATGAAACCATGCCAAGTTTCAACCTTTTCAGAGTTCATTTGCAGTGCTTGTCAAATTCAGGGTCATTTAGCTCAAAATAAATCATGAAATGCATGAAAATAGCAAATGAAGTCAGAAAAGGGTTGAAAATTGATGATGTGGCTTTGAATAGTGCATATGGAATGCAGAAATACTCTGGAGTTAAAATATGTTAAAAAAAATGAAATCCCTTTTGTAATAGACGAGTTTTCGTCCGAAACCCTGTTACTTCGAAAGAGATTGTCCAGTTTGTACACGAAGTCCATCCAGTTTTTCCCGTGACCCTCTCAACTTTTTAGCACATGGTATGTGGGTGAAATTATGAAACCATGCCAAGTTTCAACCTTTTCAGAGTTCATTTGCAGTGCTTATCAAATTCAGGGTCATTTAGCTCAAAATAAATCATGAAATGCATGAAAAATAGCAAATGAAGTCAGAAAAGGGTTGAAAATTGATGGTGTGGCTTTGAATGGTGTATATTGAATGCAGAAAAAGTCTGTAGTTAAAATATGTAAAAAAAATGAAATCCCTTTGGTAATAGATGAGTTTTCGTCCGAAACCCTGTTACTTCGAAAGAGATTGTCCAGTTTGTACACGAAGTGCATCCAGTTTTTCCCGTAAACCTCTCAACTTTTTAGCACATGGTATGTATGTGAAATTATGAAACCATGCCAAGTTTCAACCTTTTCAGAGTTCATTTGCAGTGCTTGTCAAATTCAGGGTCATTTAGCTCAAAATAAATCATGAAATGCATGAAAAATAGCAAATGAAGTCAGAAAAGGGTTGAAAATTGATGATGTGGCTTTGAATGGTGCATATTGAATGCAGAAAAAGTCTGGGGTTAAAATATGTAAAAAAAATGAAATCCCTTTTGTAATAGATGAGTTTTCGTCCGAAACCCTGTTACTTCGAAAGAGATTGTCCAGTTTGTACACGAAGTCCATCCAGTTTTTCCCGTGACCCTCTCAACTTTTTAGCACATGGTATGTGGGTGAAATTATGAAACCATGCCAAGTTTCAACCTTTTCAGAGTTCATTTGCAGTGCTTGTCAAATTCAGGGTCATTTAGCACAAAATAAATCATGAAATGCATGAAAAATAGCAAATGAAGTCAAAAAAGGGTTGAAAATTGATGATGTGGCTTTGAATGGTGCATATTGAATGCAAAAAAAGTCTGGAGTTAAAATATGTAAAAAAAATGAAGTCCCTTTTGTAATAGATGAGTTTTCGTCCGAAACCCTGTTACTTCGAAAGAGATTGTCCAGTTTGTACACGAAGTCCATCTAGTTTTTCCCGTGACCCTCTCAACTTTTTAGCACATGGTATGTGGGTGAAATTATGAAACCATGCCAAGTTTCAACCTTTTCAGAGTTCATTTGCAGTGCTTGTCAAATTCAGGGTCATTTTGCTCAAAATAAATCATGAAATGCATGAAAAATAGCAAATGAAGTCAGAAAAGGGTTGAAAATTTATGATGTGGCTTTGAATGGTGTATATTGAATGCAGAAAAAGTCTGTAGTTAAAATATGTAAAAAAAAGAAATCTCTTTGGTAATAGATGAGTTTTCGTCCGAATCCTTGTTACTTCGAAAGAGATTGTCCAGTTTGTACACGAAGTGCATCCAGTTTTTCCCGTAAACCTCTCAACTTTTTAGCACATGGTATGTATGTGAAATTATGAAACCATGCCAAGTTTCAACCTTTTCAGAGTTCATTTGCAGTGCTTGTCAAATTCAGGGTCATTTAGCTCAAAATAAATCATGAAATGCATGAAAAATAGCAAATGAAGTCAGAAAAGGGTTGAAAATTGATGATGTGGCTTTGAATGGTGCATATTGAATGCAGAAAAAGTCTGGGGTTAAAATATGTAAAAAAAATGAAATCCCTTTTGTAATAGATGAGTTTTCGTCCGAAACCCTGTTACTTCGAAAGAGATTGTCCAGTTTGTACACGAAGTCCATCCAGTTTTTCCCGTGACCCTCTCAACTTTTTAGCACATGGTATGTGGGTGAAATTATGAAACAATGCCAAGTTTCAACCTTTTCAGAGTTCATTTGCAGTGCTTGTCAAATTCAGGGTCATTTAGCTCAAAATAAATCATGAAATGCATGAAAAATAGCAAATGAAGTCAAAAAAGGGTTGAAAATTGATGATGTGGCTTTGAATGGTGCATGTTGAATGCAGAAAAAGTCTGGAGTTAAAATATGTAAAAAAAATGAAATCCCTTTTGTAATAGATGAGTTTTCGTCCGAAACCCTGTTACTTCGAAAGAGATTGTCCAGTTTGTACACGAAGTCCATCTAGTTTTTCCCGTGACCCTCTCAACTTTTTAGCACATGGTATGTGGGTGAAATTATGAAACCATGCCAAGTTTCAACCTTTTCAGAGTTCATTTGCAGTGCTTGTCAAATTCAGGGTCATTTTGCTCAAAATAAATCATGAAATGCATGAAAAATAGCAAATGAAGTCAGAAAAGGGTTGAAAATTGATGATGTGGCTTTGAATGGTGTATATTGAATGCAGAAAAAGTCTGTAGTTAAAATATGTAAAAAAAAAGAAATCCCTTTGGTAATAGATGAGTTTTCGTCCGAAACCCTGTTACTTCGAAAGAGATTGTCCAGTTTGTACACGAAGTGCATCCAGTTTTTCCCGTAAACCTCTCAACTTTTTAGCACATGGTATGTATGTGAAATTATGAAACCATGCCAAGTTTCAACCTTTTCAGAGTTCATTTGCAGTTCTTGTCAAATTCAGGGTCATTTAGCTCAAAATAAATCATGAAATGCATGAAAAATAGCAAATGAAGTCAGAAAAGGGTTGAAAATTGATGATGTGGCTTTGAATGGTGCATATTGAATGCAGAAAAAGTCTGGAGTTAAAATATGTAAAAAAAATGAAATCCCTTTCGTAATAGATGAGTTTTCGTCCGAAACCCTGTTACTTCGAAAGAGATTGTCCAGTTTGTACACGAAGTCCATCCAGTTTTTCCCGTGACCCTCTCAACTTTTTAGCACATGGTATGTGGGTGAAATTATGAAACCATGCCAAGTTTCAACCTTTTCAGAGTTCATTTGCAGTGCTTGTCAAATTCAGGGTCATTTAGCTCAAAATAAATCATGAAATGCATGAAAAATAGCAAATGAAGTCAAAAAAGGGTTGAAAATTGATGATGTGGCTTCGAATGGTGCATATTGAATGCAGAAAAAGTCTGGAGTTAAAATATGTAAAAAAAATGAAATCCCTTTTGTAATAGATGAGTTTTCGTCCGAAACCCTGTTACTTCGAAAGAGATTGTCCAGTTTGTACACGAAGTCCATCTAGTTTTTCCCGTGACCCTCTCAACTTTTTAGCACATGGTATGTGGGTGAAATTATGAAACCATGCCAAGTTTCAACCTTTTCAGAGTTCATTTGCAGTGCTTGTCAAATTCAGGGTCATTTTGCTCAAAATAAATCATGAAATGCATGAAAAATAGCAAATGAAGTCAGAAAAGGGTTGAAAATTGATGATGTGGCTTTGAATGGTGTATATTGAATGCAGAAAAAGTCTGTAGTTAAAATATGTAAAAAAAAAGAAATCCCTTTGGTAATAGATGAGTTTTCGTCCGAAACCCTGTTACTTCGAAAGAGATTGTCCAGTTTGTACACGAAGTGCATCCAGTTTTTCCCGTAACCCTCTCAACTTTTTAGCACATGGTATGTATGTGAAATTATGAAACCATGCCAAGTTTCAACCTTTTCAGAGTTCATTTGCAGTTCTTGTCAAATTCAGCGTCATTTAGCTCAAAATAAATCATGAAATGCATGAAAAATAGCAAATGAAGTCAGAAAAGGGTTGAAAAATGATGATGTGGCTTTGAATGGTGCATATTGAATGCAGAAAAAGTCTGGAGTTAAAATATGTAAAAAAAATGAAATCCCTTTCGTAATAGATGAGTTTTCGTCCGAAACCCTGTTACTTCGGAAGAGATTGTCCAGTTTGTACACGAAGTGCATCCAGTTTTTCCCGTAAACCTCTCAACTTTTTAGCACATGGTATGTATGTGAAATTATGAAACCATGCCAAGTTTCAACCTTTTCAGAGTTCATTTGCAGTGCTTGTCAAATTCAGGGTCATTTAGCTCAAAATAAATCATGAAATGCATGAAAAATAGCAAATGAAGTCAGAAAAGGGTTGAAAATTGATGATGTGGCTTTGAATGGTGCATATTGAATGCAGAAAAAGTCTGGGGTTAAAATATGTAAAAAAAATGAAATCCCTTTTGTAATAGATGAGTTTTCGTCCGAAACCCTGTTACTTCGAAAGAGATTGTCCAGTTTGTACACGAAGTCCATCCAGTTTTTCCCGTGACCCTCTCAACTTTTTAGCACATGGTATGTGGGTGAAATTATGAAACCATGCCAAGTTTCAACCTTTTCAGAGTTCATTTGCAGTGCTTGTCAAATTCAGGGTCATTTAGCACAAAATAAATCATGAAATGCATGAAAAAAAGCAAATGAAGTCAAAAAAGGGTTGAAAATTGATGATGTGGCTTTGAATGGTGCATATTGAATGCAAAAAAAGTCTGGAGTTAAAATATGTAAAAAAAATGAAGTCCCTTTTGTAATAGATGAGTTTTCGTCCGAAACCCTGTTACTTCGAAAGAGATTGTCCAGTTTGTACACGAAGTCCATCTAGTTTTTCCCGTGACCCTCTCAACTTTTTAGCACATAGTATGTGGGTGAAATTATGAAACCATGCCAAGTTTCAACCTTTTCAGAGTTCATTTGCAGTGCTTGTCAAATTCAGGGTCATTTTGCTCAAAATAAATCATGAAATGCATGAAAAATAGCAAATGAAGTCAGAAAAGGGTTGAAAATTTATGATGTGGCTTTGAATGGTGTATATTGAATGCAGAAAAAGTCTGTAGTTAAAATATGTAAAAAAAAGAAATCTCTTTGGTAATAGATGAGTTTTCGTCCGAATCCTTGTTACTTCGAAAGAGATTGTCCAGTTTGTACACGAAGTGCATCCAGTTTTTCCCGTAAACCTCTCAACTTTTTAGCACATGGTATGTATGTGAAATTATGAAACCATGCCAAGTTTCAACCTTTTCAGAGTTCATTTGCAGTGCTTGTCAAATTCAGGGTCATTTAGCTCAAAATAAATCATGAAATGCATGAAAAATAGCAAATGAAGTCAGAAAAGGGTTGAAAATTGATGATGTGGCTTTGAATGGTGCATATTGAATGCAGAAAAAGTCTGGGGTTAAAATATGTAAAAAAAATGAAATCCCTTTTGTAATAGATGAGTTTTCGTCCGAAACCCTGTTACTTCGAAAGAGATTGTCCAGTTTGTACACGAAGTCCATCCAGTTTTTCCCGTGACCCTCTCAACTTTTTAGCACATGGTATGTGGGTGAAATTATGAAACAATGCCAAGTTTCAACCTTTTCAGAGTTCATTTGCAGTGCTTGTCAAATTCAGGGTCATTTAGCTCAAAATAAATCATGAAATGCATGAAAAATAGCAAATGAAGTCAAAAAAGGGTTGAAAATTGATGATGTGGCTTTGAATGGTGCATGTTGAATGCAGAAAAAGTCTGGAGTTAAAATATGTAAAAAAAATGAAATCCCTTTTGTAATAGATGAGTTTTCGTCCGAAACCCTGTTACTTCGAAAGAGATTGTCCAGTTTGTACACGAAGTCCATCTAGTTTTTCCCGTGACCCTCTCAACTTTTTAGCACATGGTATGTGGGTGAAATTATGAAACCATGCCAAGTTTCAACCTTTTCAGAGTTCATTTGCAGTGCTTGTCAAATTCAGGGTCATTTTGCTCAAAATAAATCATGAAATGCATGAAAAATAGCAAATGAAGTCAGAAAAGGGTTGAAAATTGATGATGTGGCTTTGAATGGTGTATATTGAATGCAGAAAAAGTCTGTAGTTAAAATATGTAAAAAAAAAGAAATCCCTTTGGTAATAGATGAGTTTTCGTCCGAAACCCTGTTACTTCGAAAGAGATTGTCCAGTTTGTACATGAAGTGCATCCAGTTTTTCCCGTAAACCTCTCAACTTTTTAGCACATGGTATGTATGTGAAATTATGAAACCATGCCAAGTTTCAACCTTTTCAGAGTTCATTTGCAGTTCTTGTCAAATTCAGGGTCATTTAGCTCAAAATAAATCATGAAATGCATGAAAAATAGCAAATGAAGTCAGAAAAGGGTTGAAAATTGATGATGTGGCTTTGAATGGTGCATATTGAATGCAGAAAAAGTCTGGAGTTAAAATATGTAAAAAAAATGAAATCCCTTTCGTAATAGATGAGTTTTCGTCCGAAACCCTGTTACTTCGAAAGAGATTGTCCAGTTTGTACACGAAGTCCATCCAGTTTTTCCCGTGACCCTCTCAACTTTTTAGCACATGGTATGTGGGTGAAATTATGAAACCATGCCAAGTTTCAACCTTTTCAGAGTTCATTTGCAGTGCTTGTCAAATTCAGGGTCATTTAGCTCAAAATAAATCATGAAATGCATGAAAAATAGCAAATGAAGTCAAAAAAGGGTTGAAAATTGATGATGTGGCTTCGAATGGTGCATATTGAATGCAGAAAAAGTCTGGAGTTAAAATATGTAAAAAAAATGAAATCCCTTTTGTAATAGATGAGTTTTCGTCCGAAACCCTGTTACTTCGAAAGAGATTGTCCAGTTTGTACACGAAGTCCATCTAGTTTTTCCCGTGACCCTCTCAACTTTTTAGCACATGGTATGTGGGTGAAATTATGAAACCATGCCAAGTTTCAACCTTTTCAGAGTTCATTTGCAGTGCTTGTCAAATTCAGGGTCATTTTGCTCAAAATAAATCATGAAATGCATGAAAAATAGCAAATGAAGTCAGAAAAGGGTTGAAAATTGATGATGTGGCTTTGAATGGTGTATATTGAATGCAGAAAAAGTCTGTAGTTAAAATATGTAAAAAAAAAGAAATCCCTTTGGTAATAGATGAGTTTTCGTCCGAAACCCTGTTACTTCGAAAGAGATTGTCCAGTTTGTACACGAAGTGCATCCAGTTTTTCCCGTAACCCTCTCAACTTTTTAGCACATGGTATGTATGTGAAATTATGAAACCATGCCAAGTTTCAACCTTTTTAGAGTTCATTTGCAGTTCTTGTCAAATTCAGCGTCATTTAGCTCAAAATAAATCATGAAATGCATGAAAAATAGCAAATGAAGTCAGAAAAGGGTTGAAAATTGATGATGTGGCTTTGAATGGTGCATATTGAATGCAGAAAAAGTCTGGAGTTAAAATATGTAAAAAAAATGAAATCCCTTTCGTAATAGATGAGTTTTCGTCCGAAACCCTGTTACTTCGGAAGAGATTGTCCAGTTTGTACACGAAGTGCATCCAGTTTTTCCCGTAAACCTCTCAACTTTTTAGCACATGGTATGTATGTGAAATTATGAAACCATGCCAAGTTTCAACCTTTTCAGAGTTCATTTGCAGTGCTTGTCAAATTCAGGGTCATTTAGCTCAAAATAAATCATGAAATGCATGAAAAATAGCAAATGAAGTCAGAAAAGGGTTGAAAATTGATGATGTGGCTTTGAATGGTGCATATTGAATGCAGAAAAAGTCTGGGGTTAAAATATGTAAAAAAAATGAAATCCCTTTTGTAATAGATGAGTTTTCGTCCGAAACCCTGTTACTTCGAAAGAGATTGTCCAGTTTGTACACGAAGTCCATCCAGTTTTTCCCGTGACCCTGTCAACTTTTTAGCACATGGTATGTGGGTGAAATTATGAAACCATGCCAAGTTTCAACCTTTTCAGAGTTCATTTGCAGTGCTTGTCAAATTCAGGGTCATTTAGCTCAAAATAAATCATGAAATGCATGAAAAATAGCAAATGAAGTCAGAAAAGGGTTGAAAATTTATGATGTGGCTTTGAATGGTGTATATTGAATGCAGAAAAAGTCTGTAGTTAAAATATGTAAAAAAAAGAAATCTCTTTGGTAATAGATGAGTTTTCGTCCGAATCCTTGTTACTTCGAAAGAGATTGTCCAGTTTGTACACGAAGTGCATCCAGTTTTTCCCGTAAACCTCTCAACTTTTTAGCACATGGTATGTATGTGAAATTATGAAACCATGCCAAGTTTCAACCTTTTCAGAGTTCATTTGCAGTTCTTGTCAAATTCAGCGTCATTTAGCTCAAAATAAATCATGAAATGCATGAAAAATAGCAAATGAAGTCAGAAAAGGGTTGAAAATTGATGATGTGGCTTTGAATGGTGCATATTGAATGCAGAAAAAGTCTGGAGTTAAAATATGTAAAAAAAATGAAATCCCTTTCGTAATAGATGAGTTTTCGTCCGAAACCCTGTTACTTCGGAAGAGATTGTCCAGTTTGTACACGAAGTGCATCCAGTTTTTCCCGTAAACCTCTCAACTTTTTAGCACATGGTATGTATGTGAAATTATGAAACCATGCCAAGTTTCAACCTTTTCAGAGTTCATTTGCAGTGCTTGTCAAATTCAGGGTCATTTAGCTCAAAATAAATCATGAAATGCATGAAAAATAGCAAATGAAGTCAGAAAAGGGTTGAAAATTGATGATGTGGCTTTGAATGGTGCATATTGAATGCAGAAAAAGTCTGGGGTTAAAATATGTAAAAAAAATGAAATCCCTTTTGTAATAGATGAGTTTTCGTCCGAAACCCTGTTACTTCGAAAGAGATTGTCCAGTTTGTACACGAAGTCCATCCAGTTTTTCCCGTGACCCTCTCAACTTTTTAGCACATGGTATGTGGGTGAAATTATGAAACCATGCCAAGTTTCAACCTTTTCAGAGTTCATTTGCAGTGCTTGTCAAATTCAGGGTCATTTTGCTCAAAATAAATCATGAAATGCATGAAAAATAGCAAATGAAGTCAGAAAAGGGTTGAAAATTTATGATGTGGCTTTGAATGGTGTATATTGAATGCAGAAAAAGTCTGTAGTTAAAATATGTAAAAAAAAGAAATCTCTTTGGTAATAGATGAGTTTTCGTCCGAATCCTTGTTACTTCGAAAGAGATTGTCCAGTTTGTACACGAAGTGCATCCTGTTTTTCCCGTAAACCTCTCAACTTTTTAGCACATGGTATGTATGTGAAATTATGAAACCATGCCAAGTTTCAACCTTTTCAGAGTTCATTTGCAGTTCTTGTCAAATTCAGCGTCATTTAGCTCAAAATAAATCATGAAATGCATGAAAAATAGCAAATGAAGTCAGAAAAGGGTTGAAAATTGATGATGTGGCTTTGAATGGTGCATATTGAATGCAGAAAAAGTCTGGAGTTAAAATATGTAAAAAAAATGAAATCCCTTTCGTAATAGATGAGTTTTCGTCCGAAACCCTGTTACTTCGGAAGAGATTGTCCAGTTTGTACACGAAGTGCATCCAGTTTTTCCCGTAAACCTCTCAACTTTTTAGCACATGGTATGTATGGGAAATTATGAAACCATGCCAAGTTTCAACCTTTTCAGAGTTCATTTGCAGTGCTTGTCAAATTCAGGGTCATTTAGCTCAAAATTAATCATGAAATGCATGAAAAATAGCAAATGAAGATAGAAAAGGGTTGAAAATTGATGATGTGGCTTTGAATGGTGCATATTGAATGCAGAAAAAGTCTGGAGTTAAAATATGTTAAAAATAATGAAATCCCTTTGGTAATAGATGAGTTTTCGTCCGAAACCCTGTTACTTCGAAAGAGATTGTCCAGTTTGTACACGAAGTCCATCTAGTTTTTCCCGTGACCCTCTCAACTTTTTAGCACATGGAATGTGGGTGAAATTATGAAACCATGCCAAGTTTCAACCTTTTCAGAGTTCATTTGCAGTGCTTGTCAAATTCAGGGTCATTTAGCTCAAAATAAATCATGAAATGCATGAAAAATAGCAAATGAAGTCAGAAAAGGGTTGAAAATTGATGATGTGGCTTTGAATGGTGCATATTGAATGCAGAAAAAGTCTGGAGTTAAAATATGTAAAAAAAATGAAATCCCTTTTGTAATAGATGAGTTTTCGTCCGAAACCCTGTTACTTCGAAAGAGATTGTCCAGTTTGTACACGAAGTCCATCCAGTTTTTCCCGTGACCCTCTCAACTTTTTAGCACATGGTATGTGGGTGAAATTATGAAACCATGCCAAGTTTCAACCTTTTCAGAGTTCATTTGCAGTGCTTATCAAATTCAGGGTCATTTAGCTCAAAATAAATCATGAAATGCATGAAAAATAGCAAATGAAGTCAGAAAAGGGTTGAAAATTGATGGTGTGGCTTTGAATGGTGTATATTGAATGCAGAAAAAGTCTGTAGTTAAAATATGTAAAAAAAATGAAATCCCTTTGGTAATAGATGAGTTTTCGTCCGAAACCCTGTTACTTCGAAAGAGATTGTCCAGTTTGTACACGAAGTGCATCCAGTTTTTCCCGTAACCCTCTCAACTTTTTAGCACATGGTATGTGGGTGAAATTATGAAACCATGCCAAGTTTCAACCTTTTCAGAGTTCATTTGCAGTGCTTGTCAAATTCAGGGTCATTTAGCTCAAAATAAATCATGAAATGCATGAAAATAGCAAATGAAGTCAGAAAAGGGTTGAAAATTGATGATGTGGTTTTGAATGGTGCATATGGAATGCAGAAATACTCTGGGGTTAAAATATGTTAAAAAAAATGAAATCCCTTTTGTAATAGACGAGTTTTCGTCCGAAACCCTGTTACTTCGAAAGAGATTGTCCAGTTTGTACACGAAGTCCATCCAGTTTTTCCCGTGACCCTCTCAACTTTTTAGCACATGGAATGTGGGTGAAATTATGAAACCATGCCAAGTTTCAACCTTTTCAGAGTTCATTTGCAGTGCTTGTCAAATTCAGGGTCATTTAGCTCAAAATAAATCATGAAATGCTTGAAAAATAACAAATGAAGTCAGAAAAGGGTTGAAAATTGATGATGTGGCTTTGAATGGTGCATATTGAAAACAGAAAAAGTCTGGAGTTAAAATATGTAAAAAAAATGAAATCCCTTTTGTAATAGATGAGTTTTCGTCCGAAACCCTGTTACTTCGAAAGAGATTGTCCAGTTTGTACACGAAGTGAATCCAGTTTTTCCCATGACCCTGTCAACTTTTTAGCACATGGTATGTATTTGAAATTATGAAACCATGCCAAGTTTCAACCTTTTCAGAGTTCATTTGCAGTGCTTGTCAAATTCAGGGTCATTTAGCTCAAAATAAATCATGAAATGCATGAAAAATAGCAAATGAAGTCAAAAAAGGGTTGAAAATTGATGATGTGGCTTTGAATGGTGCATATTGAATGCAGAAAAAGTCTAGAGTTAAAATATGTAAAAAAAAATGAAATCCCTTTTGTAATAGATGAGTTTTCGTCCGAAACCCTGTTACTTCGAAAGAGATTGTCCATTTTGTACACGAAGTCCATCTAGTTTTTCCCGTGACCCTCTCAACTTTTTAGCACATGGTATGTGGGTGAAATTATGAAACCATGCCAAGTTTCAACCTTTTCAGAGTTCATTTGCAGTGCTTGTCAAATTCAGGGTCATTTTGCTCAAAATAAATCATGAATTGCATGAAAAATAGCAAATGAAGTCAGAAAAGGGTTGAAAATTAATGATGTGGCTTTGAATGGTGTATATTGAATGCAGAAAAAGTCTGTAGTTAAAATATGTAAAAAAAAGAAATCTCTTTGGTAATAGATGAGTTTTCGTCCGAATCCTTGTTACTTCGAAAGAGATTGTCCAGTTTGTACACGAAGTGCATCCAGTTTTTCCCGTAAACCTCTCAACTTTTTAGCACATGGTATGTATGTGAAATTATGAAACCATGCCAAGTTTCAACCTTTTCAGAGTTCATTTGCAGTTCTTGTCAAATTCAGCGTCATTTAGCTCAAAATAAATCATGAAATGCATGAAAAATAGCAAATGAAGTCAGAAAAGGGTTGAAAATTGATGATGTGGCTTTGAATGGTGCATATTGAATGCAGAAAAAGTCTGGAGTTAAAATATGTAAAAAAAATGAAATCCCTTTCGTAATAGATGAGTTTTCGTCCGAAACCCTGTTACTTCGGAAGAGATTGTCCAGTTTGTACACGAAGTGCATCCAGTTTTTCCCGTAAACCTCTCAACTTTTTAGCACATGGTATGTATGTGAAATTATGAAACCATGCCAAGTTTCAACCTTTTCAGAGTTCATTTGCAGTGCTTGTCAAATTCAGGGTCATTTAGCTCAAAATAAATCATGAAATGCATGAAAAATAGCAAATGAAGTCAGAAAAGGGTTGAAAATTGATGATGTGGCTTTGAATGGTGCATATTGAATGCAGAAAAAGTCTGGGGTTAAAATATGTAAAAAAAATGAAATCCCTTTTGTAATAGATGAGTTTTCGTCCGAAACCCTGTTACTTCGAAAGAGATTGTCCAGTTTGTACACGAAGTCCATCCAGTTTTTCCCGTGACCCTCTCAACTTTTTAGCACATGGTATGTGGGTGAAATTATGAAACCATGCCAAGTTTCAACCTTTTCAGAGTTCATTTGCAGTGCTTGTCAAATTCAGGGTCATTTTGCTCAAAATAAATCATGAAATGCATGAAAAATAGCAAATGAAGTCAGAAAAGGGTTGAAAATTTATGATGTGGCTTTGAATGGTGTATATTGAATGCAGAAAAAGTCTGTAGTTAAAATATGTAAAAAAAAGAAATCTCTTTGGTAATAGATGAGTTTTCGTCCGAATCCTTGTTACTTCGAAAGAGATTGTCCAGTTTGTACACGAAGTGCATCCTGTTTTTCCCGTAAACCTCTCAACTTTTTAGCACATGGTATGTATGTGAAATTATGAAACCATGCCAAGTTTCAACCTTTTCAGAGTTCATTTGCAGTTCTTGTCAAATTCAGCGTCATTTAGCTCAAAATAAATCATGAAATGCATGAAAAATAGCAAATGAAGTCAGAAAAGGGTTGAAAATTGATGATGTGGCTTTGAATGGTGCATATTGAATGCAGAAAAAGTCTGGAGTTAAAATATGTAAAAAAAATGAAATCCCTTTCGTAATAGATGAGTTTTCGTCCGAAACCCTGTTACTTCGGAAGAGATTGTCCAGTTTGTACACGAAGTGCATCCAGTTTTTCCCGTAAACCTCTCAACTTTTTAGCACATGGTATGTATGGGAAATTATGAAACCATGCCAAGTTTCAACCTTTTCAGAGTTCATTTGCAGTGCTTGTCAAATTCAGGGTCATTTAGCTCAAAATTAATCATGAAATGCATGAAAAATAGCAAATGAAGATAGAAAAGGGTTGAAAATTGATGATGTGGCTTTGAATGGTGCATATTGAATGCAGAAAAAGTCTGGAGTTAAAATATGTTAAAAATAATGAAATCCCTTTGGTAATAGATGAGTTTTCGTCCGAAACCCTGTTACTTCGAAAGAGATTGTCCAGTTTGTACACGAAGTCCATCTAGTTTTTCCCGTGACCCTCTCAACTTTTTAGCACATGGAATGTGGGTGAAATTATGAAACCATGCCAAGTTTCAACCTTTTCAGAGTTCATTTGCAGTGCTTGTCAAATTCAGGGTCATTTAGCTCAAAATAAATCATGAAATGCATGAAAAATAGCAAATGAAGTCAGAAAAGGGTTGAAAATTGATGATGTGGCTTTGAATGGTGCATATTGAATGCAGAAAAAGTCTGGAGTTAAAATATGTAAAAAAAATGAAATCCCTTTTGTAATAGATGAGTTTTCGTCCGAAACCCTGTTACTTCGAAAGAGATTGTCCAGTTTGTACACGAAGTCCATCCAGTTTTTCCCGTGACCCTCTCAACTTTTTAGCACATGGTATGTGGGTGAAATTATGAAACCATGCCAAGTTTCAACCTTTTCAGAGTTCATTTGCAGTGCTTATCAAATTCAGGGTCATTTAGCTCAAAATAAATCATGAAATGCATGAAAAATAGCAAATGAAGTCAGAAAAGGGTTGAAAATTGATGGTGTGGCTTTGAATGGTGTATATTGAATGCAGAAAAAGTCTGTAGTTAAAATATGTAAAAAAAATGAAATCCCTTTGGTAATAGATGAGTTTTCGTCCGAAACCCTGTTACTTCGAAAGAGATTGTCCAGTTTGTACACGAAGTGCATCCAGTTTTTCCCGTAACCCTCTCAACTTTTTAGCACATGGTATGTGGGTGAAATTATGAAACCATGCCAAGTTTCAACCTTTTCAGAGTTCATTTGCAGTGCTTGTCAAATTCAGGGTCATTTAGCTCAAAATAAATCATGAAATGCATGAAAATAGCAAATGAAGTCAGAAAAGGGTTGAAAATTGATGATGTGGTTTTGAATGGTGCATATGGAATGCAGAAATACTCTGGGGTTAAAATATGTTAAAAAAATGAAATCCCTTTTGTAATAGACGAGTTTTCGTCCGAAACCCTGTTACTTCGAAAGAGATTGTCCAGTTTGTACACGAAGTCCATCCAGTTTTTCCCGTGACCCTCTCAACTTTTTAGCACATGGAATGTGGGTGAAATTATGAAACCATGCCAAGTTTCAACCTTTTCAGAGTTCATTTGCAGTGCTTGTCAAATTCAGGGTCATTTAGCTCAAAATAAATCATGAAATGCTTGAAAAATAACAAATGAAGTCAGAAAAGGGTTGAAAATTGATGATGTGGCTTTGAATGGTGCATATTGAAAACAGAAAAAGTCTGGAGTTAAAATATGTAAAAAAAATGAAATCCCTTTTGTAATAGATGAGTTTTCGTCCGAAACCCTGTTACTTCGAAAGAGATTGTCCAGTTTGTACACGAAGTGAATCCAGTTTTTCCCATGACCCTGTCAACTTTTTAGCACATGGTATGTATTTGAAATTATGAAACCATGCCAAGTTTCAACCTTTTCAGAGTTCATTTGCAGTGCTTGTCAAATTCAGGGTCATTTAGCTCAAAATAAATCATGAAATGCATGAAAAATAGCAAATGAAGTCAAAAAAGGGTTGAAAATTGATGATGTGGCTTTGAATGGTGCATATTGAATGCAGAAAAAGTCTAGAGTTAAAATATGTAAAAAAAAATGAAATCCCTTTTGTAATAGATGAGTTTTCGTCCGAAACCCTGTTACTTCGAAAGAGATTGTCCATTTTGTACACGAAGTCCATCTAGTTTTTCCCGTGACCCTCTCAACTTTTTAGCACATGGTATGTGGGTGAAATTATGAAACCATGCCAAGTTTCAACCTTTTCAGAGTTCATTTGCAGTGCTTGTCAAATTCAGGGTCATTTTGCTCAAAATAAATCATGAATTGCATGAAAAATAGCAAATGAAGTCAGAAAAGGGTTGAAAATTAATGATGTGGCTTTGAATGGTGTATATTGAATGCAGAAAAAGTCTGTAGTTAAAATATGTAAAAAAAAGAAATCCCTTTGGTAATAGGTGAGTTTTCGTCCGAATCACTGTTACTTCGAAAGAGATTGTCCAGTTTGTACACGAAGTGCATCCAGTTTTTCCCGTAAACCTCTCAACTTTTTAGCACATGGTATGTATGTGAAATTATGAAACCATGCCAAGTTTCAACCTTTTCAGAGTTCATTTGCAGTGCTTGTCAAATTCAGGGTCATTTAGCTCAAAATAAATCATGAAATGCATGAAAAATAGCAAATGAAGTCAGAAAAGGGTTGAAAATTGACGATGTGGCTTTGAATGGTGCATATTGAATGCAGAAAAAGTCTGGAGTTAAAATATGTAAAAAAAATGAAATCCCTTTTGTAATAGATGAGTTTTCGTCCGAAACCCTGTTACTTCGAAAGAGATTGTCCAGTTTGTACACAAAGTCCATCTAGTTTTTCCCGTGACCCTCTCAACTTTTTAGCACATGGTATGTGGGTGAAATTATGAAACCATGCCAAGTTTCAACCTTTTCAGAGTTCATTTGCAGTGCTTGTCAAATTCAGGGTCATTTTGCTCAAAATAAATCATGAAATGCATGAAAAATAGCAAATGAAGTCAGAAAAGGGTTGAAAATTGATGATGTGGCTTTGAATGGTGTATATTGAATGCAGAAAAAGTCTGTAGTTAAAATATGTAAAAAAAATGAAATCCCTTTTGTAATAGATGAGTTTTCGTCCGAAACCCTATTACTTCGAAAGAGATTGTCCAGTTTGTACACGAAGTCCATCTAGTTTTTCCCGTGACCCTCTCAACTTTTTAGCACATGGTATGTGGGTGAAATTATGAAACCATGCCAAGTTTCAACCTTTTCAGAGTTCATTTGCAGTGCTTGTCAAATTCAGGGTCATTTTGCTCAAAATAAATCATGAATTGCATGAAAAATAGCAAATGAAGTCAGAAAAGGGTTGAAAATTGATGATGTGGCTTTGAATGGTGTATATTGAATGCAGAAAAAGTCTGTAGTTAAAATATGTAAAAAAAAGAAATCCCTTTGGTAATAGGTGAGTTTTCGTCCGAATCACTGTTACTTCGAAAGAGATTGTCCAGTTTGTACACGAAGTGCATCCAGTTTTTCCCGTAAACCTCTCAACTTTTTAGCACATGGTATGTATGTGAAATTATGAAACCATGCCAAGTTTCAACCTTTTCAGAGTTCATTTGCAGTGCTTGTCAAATACAGGGTCATTTAGCTCAAAATAAATCATGAAATGCATGAAAAATAGCAAATGAAGTCAGAAAAGGGTTGAAAATTGATGATGTGGCTTTGAATGGTGCATATTGAATGCAGAAAAAGTCTGGAGTTAAAATATGTAAAAAAAATGAAATCCCTTTTGTAATAGATGAGTTTTCGTCCGAAACCCTGTTACTTCGAAAGAGATTGTCCAGTTTGTACACGAAGTGAATCCAGTTTTTCCCGTAAACCTCTCAACTTTTTAGCACATGGTATGTATTTGAAATTATGAAACCATGCCAAGTTTCAACCTTTTCAGAGTTCATTTGCAGTGCTTGTCAAATTCAGGGTCATTTAGCTCAAAATAAATCATGAAATGCATGAAAAATAGCAAATGAAGTCAAAAAAGGGTTGAAAATTGATGATGTGGCTTTGAATGGTGCATATTGAATGCAGAAAAAGTCTGGAGTTAAAATATGTAAAAAAACTGAATTCCCTTTTGTAATAGATGAGTTTTAGTCCGAAACCCTGTTACTTCGAAGGAGATCGTCCAGTTTGTACACGAAGTCGATCCATTTTTTCCCGTAACCCTCTCAACTTTTTAGCACATGGTATGTGGGTGAAATTTTGAAACCATGCCAAGTTTCAACCTTTTCAGAGTTCATTTGCAGTGCTTGTCAAATTCAGGGTCATTTAGCTCAAAATAAATCATGAAATGCATGAAAAATAGCAAATGAAGTCAGAAAAGGGTTGAAAATTGATGATGTGGCTTTGAATGGTGCATATTGAATGCAGAAAAAGTCTGGAGTTAAAATATGTAAAAAAAATGAAATCCCTTTTGTAATAGATGAGTTTTCGTCCGAAACCCTGTTACTTCGAAAGAGATTGTCCAGTTTGTACACAAAGTCCATCTAGTTTTTCCCGTGACCCTCTCAACTTTTTAGCACATGGTATGTGGGTGAAATTATGAAACCATGCCAAGTTTCAACCTTTTCAGAGTTCATTTGCAGTGCTTGTCAAATTCAGGGTCATTTTGCTCAAAATAAATCATGAAATGCATGAAAAATAGCAAATGAAGTCAGAAAAGGGTTGAAAATTGATGATGTGGCTTTGAATGGTGTATATTGAATGCAGAAAAAGTCTGTAGTTAAAATATGTAAAAAAAAATGAAATCCCTTTTGTAATAGATGAGTTTTCGTCCGAAACCCTATTACTTCGAAAGAGATTGTCCAGTTTGTACACGAAGTCCATCTAGTTTTTCCCGTGACCCTCTCAACTTTTTAGCACATGGTATGTGGGTGAAATTATGAAACCATGCCAAGTTTCAACCTTTTCAGAGTTCATTTGCAGTGCTTGTCAAATTCAGGGTCATTTTGCTCAAAATAAATCATGAATTGCATGAAAAATAGCAAATGAAGTCAGAAAAGGGTTGAAAATTGATGATGTGGCTTTGAATGGTGTATATTGAATGCAGAAAAAGTCTGTAGTTAAAATATGTAAAAAAAAGAAATCCCTTTGGTAATAGGTGAGTTTTCGTCCGAATCACTGTTACTTCGAAAGAGATTGTCCAATTTGTACACGAAGTGCATCCAGTTTTTCCCGTAAACCTCTCAACTTTTTAGCACATGGTATGTATGTGAAATTATGAAACCATGCCAAGTTTCAACCTTTTCAGAGTTCATTTGCAGTGCTTGTCAAATTCAGGGTCATTTAGCTCAAACTAAATCATGAAATGCATGAAAAATAGCAAATGAAGTCAGAAAAGGGTTGAAAATTGATGATGTGGCTTTGAATGGTGCATATTGAATGCAGAAAAAGTCTGGAGTTAAAATATGTAAAAAAAATGAAATCCCTTTTGTAATAGATGAGTTTTCGTCCGAAACCCTGTTACTTCGAAAGAGATTGTCCAGTTTGTACACAAAGTCCATCTAGTTTTTCCCGTGACCCTCTCAACTTTTTAGCACATGGTATGTGGGTGAAATTATGAAACCATGCCAAGTTTCAACCTTTTCAGAGTTCATTTGCAGTGCTTGTCAAATTCAGGGTCATTTTGCTCAAAATAAATCATGAAATGCATGAAAAATAGCAAATGAAGTCAGAAAAGGGTTGAAAATTGATGATGTGGCTTTGAATGGTGTATATTGAATGCAGAAAAAGTCTGTAGTTAAAATATGTAAAAAAAAAGAAATCCCTTTGGTAATAGATGAGTTTTCGTCCGAAACCCTGTTACTTCGAAAGAGATTGTCCAGTTTGTACACGAAGTGCATCCAGTTTTTCCCGTAAACCTCTCAACTTTTTAGCACATGGTATGTATGTGAAATTATGAAACCATGCCAAGTTTCAACCTTTTCAGAGTTCATTTGCAGTGCTTGTCAAATTCAGGGTCATTTAGCTCAAAATTAATCATGAAATGCATGAAAAATAGCAAATGAAGACAGAAAAGGGTTGAAAATTGATGATGTGGCTTTGAATGGTGCATATTGAATGCAGAAAAAGTCTGGAGTTAAAATATGTTAAAAATAATGAAATCCCTTTGGTAATAGATGAGTTTTCGTCCGAAACCCTGTTACTTCGAAAGAGATTGTCCAGTTTGTACACGAAGTCCATCTAGTTTTTCCCGTGACCCTCTCAACTTTTTAGCACATGGAATGTGGGTGAAATTATGAAACCATGCCAAGTTTCAACCTTTTCAGAGTTCATTTGCAGTGCTTGTCAAATTCAGGGTCATTTAGCTCAAAATAAATCATGAAATGCATGAAAAATAGCAAATGAAGTCAGAAAAGGGTTGAAAATTGATGATGTGGCTTTGAATGGTGCATATTGAATGCAGAAAAAGTCTGGAGTTAAAATATGTAAAAAAAAATGAAATCCCTTTTGTAATAGATGAGTTTTCGTCCGAAACCCTGTTACTTCGAAAGAGATTGTCCAGTTTGTACACGAAGTCCATCTAGTTTTTCCCGTGACCCTCTCAACTTTTTAGCACATGGTATGTGGGTGAAATTATGAAACCATGCCAAGTTTCAACCTTTTCAGAGTTCATTTGCAGTGCTTGTCAAATTCAGGGTCATTTTGCTCAAAATAAATCATGAAATGCATGAAAAATAGCAAATGAAGTCAGAAAAGGGTTGAAAATTGATGATGTGGCTTTGAATGGTGTATATTGAATGCAGAAAAAGTCTGTAGTTAAAATATGTAAAAAAAAAGAAATCCCTTTGGTAATAGATGAGTTTTCGTCCGAAACCCTGTTACTTCGAAAGAGATTGTCCAGTTTGTACACGAAGTGCATCCAGTTTTTCCCGTAAACCTCTCAACTTTTTAGCACATGGTATGTATGTGAAATTATGAAACCATGCCAAGTTTCAACCTTTTCAGAGTTCATTTGCAGTGCTTGTCAAATTCAGGGTCATTTAGCTCAAAATTAATCATGAAATGCATGAAAAATAGCAAATGAAGACAGAAAAGGGTTGAAAATTGATGATGTGGCTTTGAATGGTGCATATTGAATGCAGAAAAAGTCTGGAGTTAAAATATGTTAAAAATAATGAAATCCCTTTGGTAATAGATGAGTTTTCGTCCGAAACCCTGTTACTTCGAAAGAGATTGTCCAGTTTGTACACGAAGTCCATCTAGTTTTTCCCGTGACCCTCTCAACTTTTTAGCACATGGAATGTGGGTGAAATTATGAAACCATGCCAAGTTTCAACCTTTTCAGAGTTCATTTGCAGTGCTTGTCAAATTCAGGGTCATTTAGCTCAAAATAAATCATGAAATGCATGAAAAATAGCAAATGAAGACAGAAAAGGGTTGAAAATTGATGATGTGGCTTTGAATGGTGCATATTGAATGCAGAAAAAGTCTGGAGTTAAAATATGTAAAAAAAATGAAATCCCTTTTGTAATAGATGAGTTTTCGTCCGAAACCCTGTTACTTCGAAAGAGATTGTCCAGTTTGTACACAAAGTCCATCTAGTTTTTCCCGTGACCCTCTCAACTTTTTAGCACATGGTATGTGGGTGAAATTATGAAACCATGCCAAGTTTCAACCTTTTCAGAGTTCATTTGCAGTGCTTGTCAAATTCAGGGTCATTTTGCTCAAAATAAATCATGAAATGCATGAAAAATAGCAAATGAAGTCAGAAAAGGGTTGAAAATTGATGATGTGGCTTTGAATGGTGTATATTGAATGCAGAAAAAGTCTGTAGTTAAAATATGTAAAAAAAAAGAAATCCCTTTGGTAATAGATGAGTTTTCGTCCGAAACCCTGTTACTTCGAAAGAGATTGTCCAGTTTGTACACGAAGTGCATCCAGTTTTTCCCGTAAACCTCTCAACTTTTTAGCACATGGTATGTATGTGAAATTATGAAACCATGCCAAGTTTCAACCTTTTCAGAGTTCATTTGCAGTGCTTGTCAAATTCAGGGTCATTTAGCTCAAAATTAATCATGAAATGCATGAAAAATAGCAAATGAAGACAGAAAAGGGTTGAAAATTGATGATGTGGCTTTGAATGGTGCATATTGAATGCAGAAAAAGTCTGGAGTTAAAATATGTTAAAAATAATGAAATCCCTTTGGTAATAGATGAGTTTTCGTCCGAAACCCTGTTACTTCGAAAGAGATTGTCCAGTTTGTACACGAAGTCCATCTAGTTTTTCCCGTGACCCTCTCAACTTTTTAGCACATGGAATGTGGGTGAAATTATGAAACCATGCCAAGTTTCAACCTTTTCAGAGTTCATTTGCAGTGCTTGTCAAATTCAGGGTCATTTAGCTCAAAATAAATCATGAAATGCATGAAAAATAGCAAATGAAGTCAGAAAAGGGTTGAAAATTGATGATGTGGCTTTGAATGGTGCATATTGAATGCAGAAAAAGTCTGGAGTTAAAATATGTAAAAAAAATGAAATCCCTTTTGTAATAGATGAGTTTTCGTCCGAAACCCTGTTACTTCGAAAGAGATTGTCCAGTTTGTACACGAAGTCCATCTAGTTTTTCCCGTGACCCTCTCAACTTTTTAGCACATGGTATGTGGGTGAAATTATGAAACCATGCCAAGTTTCAACCTTTTCAGAGTTCATTTGCAGTGCTTGTCAAATTCAGGGTCATTTTGCTCAAAATAAATCATGAAATGCATGAAAAATAGCAAATGAAGTCAGAAAAGGGTTGAAAATTGATGATGTGGCTTTGAATGGTGTATATTGAATGCAGAAAAAGTCTGTAGTTAAAATATGTAAAAAAAAAGAAATCCCTTTGGTAATAGATGAGTTTTCGTCCGAAACCCTGTTACTTCGAAAGAGATTGTCCAGTTTGTACACGAAGTGCATCCAGTTTTTCCCGTAAACCTCTCAACTTTTTAGCACATGGTATGTATGTGAAATTATGAAACCATGCCAAGTTTCAACCTTTTCAGAGTTCATTTGCAGTGCTTGTCAAATTCAGGGTCATTTAGCTCAAAATTAATCATGAAATGCATGAAAAATAGCAAATGAAGACAGAAAAGGGTTGAAAATTGATGATGTGGCTTTGAATGGTGCATATTGAATGCAGAAAAAGTCTGGAGTTAAAATATGTTAAAAATAATGAAATCCCTTTGGTAATAGATGAGTTTTCGTCCGAAACCCTGTTACTTCGAAAGAGATTGTCCAGTTTGTACACGAAGTCCATCTAGTTTTTCCCGTGACCCTCTCAACTTTTTAGCACATGGAATGTGGGTGAAATTATGAAACCATGCCAAGTTTCAACCTTTTCAGAGTTCATTTGCAGTGCTTGTCAAATTCAGGGTCATTTAGCTCAAAATAAATCATGAAATGCATGAAAAATAGCAAATGAAGTCAGAAAAGGGTTGAAAATTGATGATGTGGCTTTGAATGGTGCATATTGAATGCAGAAAAAGTCTGGAGTTAAAATATGTAAAAAAAATGAAATCCCTTTTGTAATAGATGAGTTTTCGTCCGAAACCCTGTTACTTCGAAAGAGATTGTCCAGTTTGTACACGAAGTCCATCCAGTTTTTCCCGTGACCCTCTCAACTTTTTAGCACATGGTATGTGGGTGAAATTATGAAACCATGCCAAGTTTCAACCTTTTCAGAGTTCATTTGCAGTGCTTATCAAATTCAGGGTCATTTAGCTCAAAATAAATCATGAAATGCATGAAAAATAGCAAATGAAGTCAGAAAAGGGTTGAAAATTGATGGTGTGGCTTTGAATGGTGTATATTGAATGCAGAAAAAGTCTGTAGTTAAAATATGTAAAAAAAATGAAATCCCTTTGGTAATAGATGAGTTTTCGTCCGAAACCCTGTTACTTCGAAAGAGATTGTCCAGTTTGTACACGAAGTGCATCCAGTTTTTCCCGTAACCCTCTCAATTTTTAGCACATGGTATGTGGGTGAAATTATGAAACCATGCCAAGTTTCAACCTTTTCAGAGTTCATTTGCAGTGCTTATCAAATTCAGGGTCATTTAGCTCAAAATAAATCATGAAATGCATGAAAATAGCAAATGAAGTCAGAAAAGGGTTGAAAATTGATGATGTGGTTTTGAATAGTGCATATGGAATGCAGAAATACTCTGGAGTTAAAATATGTTAAAAAAAATGAAATCCCTTTTGTAATAGACGAGTTTTCGTCCGAAACCCTGTTACTTCGAAAGAGATTGTCCAGTTTGTACACGAAGTCCATCCAGTTTTTCCCGTGACCCTCTCAACTTTTTAGCACATGGAATGTGGGTGAAATTATGAAACCATGCCAAGTTTCAACCTTTTCAGAGTTCATTTGCAGTGCTTGTCAAATTCAGGGTCATTTAGCTCAAAATAAATCATGAAATGCTTGAAAAATAACAAATGAAGTCAGAAAAGGGTTGAAAATTGATGATGTGGCTTTGAATGGTGCATATTGAAAACAGAAAAAGTCTGGAGTTAAAATATGTAAAAAAAATGAAATCCCTTTTGTAATAGATGAGTTTTCGTCCGAAACCCTGTTACTTCGAAAGAGATTGTCCAGTTTGTACACGAAGTGAATCCAGTTTTTCCCGTAAACCTCTCAACTTTTTAGCACATGGTATGTATTTGAAATTTTGAAACCATGCCAAGTTTCAACCTTTTCAGAGTTCATTTGCAGTGCTTGTCAAATTCAGGGTCATTTAGCTCAAAATAAATCATGAAATGCATGAAAAATAGCAAATGAAGTCTGAAAAGGGTTGAAAATTGATGATGTGGCTTTGAATGGTGCATATTGAATGCAGAAAAAGTCTGGAGTTAAAATATGTAAAAAAAATGAAATCCCTTTTGTAATAGATGAGTTTTCGTCCGAAACCCTGTTACTTCGAAAGAGATTGTCCAGTTTGTACACAAAGTCCATCTAGTTTTTCCCGTGACCCTCTCAACTTTTTAGCACATGGTATGTGGGTGAAATTATGAAACCATGCCAAGTTTCAACCTTTTCAGAGTTCATTTGCAGTGCTTGTCAAATTCAGGGTCATTTTGCTCAAAATAAATCATGAAATGCATGAAAAATAGCAAATGAAGTCAGAAAAGGGTTGAAAATTGATGATGTGGCTTTGAATGGTGTATATTGAATGCAGAAAAAGTCTGTAGTTAAAATATGTAAAAAAAAATGAAATCCCTTTTGTAATAGATGAGTTTTCGTCCGAAACCCTATTACTTCGAAAGAGATTGTCCAGTTTGTACACGAAGTCCATCTAGTTTTTCCCGTGACCCTCTCAACTTTTTAGCACATGGTATGTGGGTGAAATTATGAAACCATGCCAAGTTTCAACCTTTTCAGAGTTCATTTGCAGTGCTTGTCAAATTCAGGGTCATTTTGCTCAAAATAAATCATGAATTGCATGAAAAATAGCAAATGAAGTCAGAAAAGGGTTGAAAATTGATGATGTGGCTTTGAATGGTGTATATTGAATGCAGAAAAAGTCTGTAGTTAAAATATGTAAAAAAAAGAAATCCCTTTGGTAATAGGTGAGTTTTCGTCCGAATCACTGTTACTTCGAAAGAGATTGTCCAATTTGTACACGAAGTGCATCCAGTTTTTCCCGTAAACCTCTCAACTTTTTAGCACATGGTATGTATGTGAAATTATGAAACCATGCCAAGTTTCAACCTTTTCAGAGTTCATTTGCAGTGCTTGTCAAATTCAGGGTCATTTAGCTCAAAATAAATCATGAAATGCATGAAAAATAGCAAATGAAGTCAGAAAAGGGTTGAAAATTGATGATGTGGCTTTGAATGGTGCATATTGAATGCAGAAAAAGTCTGGAGTTAAAATATGTAAAAAAAATGAAATCCCTTTTGTAATAGATGAGTTTTCGTCCGAAACCCTGTTACTTCGAAAGAGATTGTCCAGTTTTACACAAAGTCCATCTAGTTTTTCCCGTGACCCTCTCAACTTTTTAGCACATGGTATGTGGGTGAAATTATGAAACCATGCCAAGTTTCAACCTTTTCAGAGTTCATTTGCAGTGCTTGTCAAATTCAGGGTCATTTTGCTCAAAATAAATCATGAAATGCATGAAAAATAGCAAATGAAGTCAGAAAAGGGTTGAAAATTGATGATGTGGCTTTGAAGGGTGTATATTGAATGCAGAAAAAGTCTGTAGTTAAAATATGTAAAAAAAAAGAAATCCCTTTGGTAATAGATGAGTTTTCGTCCGAAACCCTGTTACTTCGAAAGAGATTGTCCAGTTTGTACACGAAGTGCATCCAGTTTTTCCCGTAAACCTCTCAACTTTTTAGCACATGGTATGTATGTGAAATTATGAAACCATGCCAAGTTTCAACCTTTTCAGAGTTCATTTGCAGTGCTTGTCAAATTCAGGGTCATTTAGCTCAAAATTAATCATGAAATGCATGAAAAATAGCAAATGAAGACAGAAAAGGGTTGAAAATTGATGATGTGGCTTTGAATGGTGCATATTGAATGCAGAAAAAGTCTGGAGTTAAAATATGTTAAAAATAATGAAATCCCTTTGGTAATAGATGAGTTTTCGTCCGAAACCCTGTTACTTCGAAAGAGATTGTCCAGTTTGTACACGAAGTCCATCTAGTTTTTCCCGTGACCCTCTCAACTTTTTAGCACATGGAATGTGGGTGAAATTATGAAACCATGC
This sequence comes from Elymus sibiricus, assembly GCA_039707655.1. Taxonomy (NCBI): domain Eukaryota; kingdom Viridiplantae; phylum Streptophyta; class Magnoliopsida; order Poales; family Poaceae; genus Elymus; species Elymus sibiricus. Next base: position 54,752,359 of record CM077667.1, read on the forward strand.
CAAGTTTCAACCTTTTCAGAGTTCATTTGCAGTGCTTGTCAAATTCAGGGTCATTTAGCTCAAAATAAATCATGAAATGCATGAAAAATAGCAAATGAAGTCAGAAAAGGGTTGAAAATTGATGATGTGGCTTTGAATGGTGCATATTGAATGCAGAAAAAGTCTGGAGTTAAAATATGTAAAAAAAATGAAATCCCTTTTGTAATAGATGAGTTTTCGTCCGAAACCCTGTTACTTCGAAAGAGATTGTCCAGTTTGTACACGAAGTCCATCCAGTTTTTCCCGTGACCCTCTCAACTTTTTAGCACATGGTATGTGGGTGAAATTATGAAACCATGCCAAGTTTCAACCTTTTCAGAGTTCATTTGCAGTGCTTATCAAATTCAGGGTCATTTAGCTCAAAATAAATCATGAAATGCATGAAAAATAGCAAATGAAGTCAGAAAAGGGTTGAAAATTGATGGTGTGGCTTTGAATGGTGTATATTGAATGCAGAAAAAGTCTGTAGTTAAAATATGTAAAAAAAATGAAATCCCTTTGGTAATAGATGAGTTTTCGTCCGAAACCCTGTTACTTCGAAAGAGATTGTCCAGTTTGTACACGAAGTGCATCCAGTTTTTCCCGTAACCCTCTCAACTTTTTAGCACATGGTATGTGGGTGAAATTATGAAACCATGCCAAGTTTCAACCTTTTCAGAGTTCATTTGCAGTGCTTGTCAAATTCAGGGTCATTTAGCTCAAAATAAATCATGAAATGCATGAAAATAGCAAATGAAGTCAGAAAAGGGTTGAAAATTGATGATGTGGTTTTGAATAGTGCATATGGAATGCAGAAATACTCTGGAGTTAAAATATGTTAAAAAAAATGAAATCCCTTTTGTAATAGACGAGTTTTCGTCCGAAACCCTGTTACTTCGAAAGAGATTGTCCAGTTTGTACACGAAGTCCATCCAGTTTTTCCCGTGACCCTCTCAACTTTTTAGCACATGGAATGTGGGTGAAATTATGAAACCATGCCAAGTTTCAACCTTTTCAGAGTTCATTTGCAGTGCTTGTCAAATTCAGGGTCATTTAGCTCAAAATAAATCATGAAATGCTTGAAAAATAACAAATGAAGTCAGAAAAGGGTTGAAAATTGATGATGTGGCTTTGAATGGTGCATATTGAAAACAGAAAAAGTCTGGAGTTAAAATATGTAAAAAAAATGAAATCCCTTTTGTAATAGATGAGTTTTCGTCCGAAACCCTGTTACTTCGAAAGAGATTGTCCAGTTTGTACACGAAGTGAATCCAGTTTTTCCCGTAAACCTCTCATCTTTTTAGCACATGGTATGTATTTGAAATTATGAAACCATGCCAAGTTTCAACCTTTTCAGAGTTCATTTGCAGTGCTTGTCAAATTCAGGGTCATTTAGCTCAAAATAAATCATGAAATGCATGAAAAATAGCAAATGAAGTCAAAAAAGGGTTGAAAATTGATGATGTGGCTTTGAATGGTGCATATTGAATGCAGAAAAAGTCTAGAGTTAAAATATGTAAAAAAAAATGAAATCCCTTTTGTAATAGATGAGTTTTCGTCCGAAACCCTATTACTTCGAAAGAGATTGTCCAGTTTGTACACGAAGTCCATCTAGTTTTTCCCGTGACCCTCTCAACTTTTTAGCACATGGTATGTGGGTGAAATTATGAAACCATGCCAAGTTTCAACCTTTTCAGAGTTCATTTGCAGTGCTTGTCAAATTCAGGGTCATTTTGCTCAAAATAAATCATGAATTGTATGAAAAATAGCAAATGAAGTCAGAAAAGGGTTGAAAATTGATGATGTGGCTTTGAATGGTGTATATTGAATGCAGAAAAAGTCTGTAGTTAAAATATGTAAAAAAAAGAAATCCCTTTGGTAATAGGTGAGTTTTCGTCCGAATCACTGTTACTTCGAAAGAGATTGTCCAATTTGTACACGAAGTGCATCCAGTTTTTCCCGTAAACCTCTCAACTTTTTAGCACATGGTATGTATGTGAAATTATGAAACCATGCCAAGTTTCAACCTTTTCAGAGTTCATTTGCAGTGCTTGTCAAATTCAGGGTCATTTAGCTCAAAATAAATCATGAAATGCATGAAAAATAGCAAATGAAGTCAGAAAAGGGTTGAAAATTGATGATGTGGCTTTGAATGGTGCATATTGAATGCAGAAAAAGTCTGGAGTTAAAATATGTAAAAAAAATGAAATCCCTTTTGTAATAGATGAGTTTTCGTCCGAAACCCTGTTACTTCGAAAGAGATTGTCCAGTTTGTACACAAAGTCCATCTAGTTTTTCCCGTGACCCTCTCAACTTTTTAGCACATGGTATGTGGGTGAAATTATGAAACCATGCCAAGTTTCAACCTTTTCAGAGTTCATTTGCAGTGCTTGTCAAATTCAGGGTCATTTTGCTCAAAATAAATCATGAAATGCATGAAAAATAGCAAATGAAGTCAGAAAAGGGTTGAAAATTGATGATGTGGCTTTGAATGGTGTATATTGAATGCAGAAAAAGTCTGTAGTTAAAATTTGTAAAAAAAAGAAATCCCTTTGGTAATAGATGAGTTTTCGTCCGAAACCCTGTTACTTCGAAAGAGATTGTCCAGTTTGTACACGAAGTGCATCCAGTTTTTCCCGTAAACCTCTCAACTTTTTAGCACATGGTATGTATGTGAAATTATGAAACCATGCCAAGTTTCAACCTTTTCAGAGTTCATTTGCAGTGCTTGTCAAATTCAGGGTCATTTAGCTCAAAATAAATCATGAAATGCATGAAAAATAGCAAATGAAGTCAGAAAAGGGTTGAAAATTGATGATGTGGCTTTGAATGGTGCATATTGAATGCAGAAAAAGTCTGGAGTTAAAATATGTTAAAAATAATGAAATCCCTTTGGTAATAGATGAGTTTTCGTCCGAAACCCTGTTAGTTCAAACGAGATTGTCCAGTTTGTACACGAAGTGCATCCAGTTTTTCCCGTAACCCTTTCAACTTTTTAGCACATGGTATGTGGGTGAAATTATGAAACCATGCCAAGTTTCAACCCTTTCAGAGTTCATTTGTAGTGCTTGTCAAATTCAGGGTCATTTAGCTCGAAATAAATCATGAAATGCTTGAAAAATAGCACATGAAGTCAGAAAAGGGTTGAAAATTGATAATGTGGCTTTGAATGGTGCATATAGAATGCAGAAAAAGTCTGGAGTTAAAATATGTTAAAAATAATGAAATCCCTTTGGTAATAGATGAGTTTTCGTTCGAAACCCTGTTACTTCGAAAGAGATTGTCCAGTTTGTACACGAAGTGAATCCAGTTTTTCCCGTAAACCTCTCAACTTTTTAGCACATGGTATGTATGTGAAATTATGAAACCATGCCAAGTTTCAACCTTTTCAGAGTTCATTTGCAGTGCTTGTCAAATTCAGGGCCATTTAGCTCAAAATAAATCATGAAATGCATGAAAAATAGCAAATGAAGTCAAAAAAGGGTTGAAAATTGATGATGTGGCTTTGAATGGTGCATATTGAATGCAGAAAAAGTCTGGAGTTAAAATATGTAAAAAAAAATGAAGTCCCTTTTGTAATAGATGAGTTTTCGTCCGAAACCCTGTTACTTCGAAAGAGATTGTCCAGTTTGTACACGAAGTCCATCTAGTTTTTCCCGTGACCCTCTCAACTTTTTAGCACATGGTATGTGGGTGAAATTATGAAACCATGCCAAGTTTCAACCTTTTCAGAGTTCATTTGCAGTGCTTGTCAAATTCAGGGTCATTTTGCTCAAAATAAATCATGAAATGCATGAAAAATAGCAAATGAAGTCAGAAAAGGGTTGAAAATTGATGATGTGGCTTTGAATGGTGTATATTGAATGCAGAAAAAGTCTGTAGTTAAAATATGTAAAAAAAAGAAATCCCTTTGGTAATAGATGAGTTTTCGTCCGAATCCGTGTTACTTCGAAAGAGATTGTCCAGTTTGTACACGAAGTGCATCCAGTTTTTCCCGTAAACCTCTCAACTTTTTAGCACATGGTATGTATGTGAAATTATGAAACCATGCCAAGTTTCAACCTTTTCAGAGTTCATTTGGAGTGCTTGTCAAATTCAGGGTCATTTAGCTCAAAATAAATCATGAAATGCATGAAAAATAGCAAATGAAGACAGAAAAGGGTTGAAAATTGATGATGTGGCTTTGAATGGTGCATATTGAAAACAGAAAAAGTCTGGAGTTAAAATATGTTAAAAAAAATGAAATCCCTTATGTAATAGATGAGTTTTCGTCCGAAACCCTGTTACTTCGAAAGAGATTGTCCAGTTTGTACATGAAGTCCATCCAGTTTTTCCCGTGACCCTCTCAACTTTTTAGCACATGGTATGTGGGTGAAATTATGAAACCATGCCAAGTTTCAACCTTTTCAGAGTTCATTTGCAGTGCTTATCAAATTCAGGGTCATTTAGCTCAAAATAAATCATGAAATGCATGAAAAATAGCAAATGAAGTCAGAAAAGGGTTGAAAATTGATGGTGTGGCTTTGAATGGTGTATATTGAATGCAGAAAAAGTCTGTAGTTAAAATATGTAAAAAAAATGAAATCCCTTTGGTAATGGATGAGTTTTCGTCCGAAACCCTGTTACCTCGAAAGAGATTGTCCAGTTTGTACATGAAGTGCATCCAGTTTTTCCCGTAACCCTCTCAAATTTTTAGCACATGGTATGTGGGTGAAATTATGAAACCATGCCAAGTTTCAACCTTTTCAGAGTTCATTTGCAGTGCTTGTCAAATTCAGGGTCATTTTGCTCAAAATAAATCATGAAATGCATGAAAAATAGCAAATGAAGTCAGAAAAGGGTTGAAAATTTATGATGTGGCTTTGAATGGTGTATATTGAATGCAGAAAAAGTCTGTAGTTAAAATATGTAAAAAAAAGAAATCCCTTTGGTAATAGATGAGTTTTCGTCCGAATCCCTGTTACTTCGAAAGAGATTGTCCAGTTTGTACACGAAGTGCATCCAGTTTTTCCCGTAAACCTCTCAACTTTTTAGCACATGGTATGTATGTGAAATTATGAAACCATGCCAAGTTTCAACCTTTTCAGAGTTCATTTGCAGTGCTTGTCAAATTCAGGGTCATTTAGCTCAAAATAAATCATGAAATGCATGAAAAATAGCAAATGAAGTCAGAAAAGGGTTGAAAATTGATGATGTGGCTTTGAATGGTGCATATTGAATGCAGAAAAAGTCTGGAGTTAAAATATGTAAAAAAAATGAAATCCCTTTTGTAATAGATGAGTTTTCGTCCGAAACCCTGTTACTTCGAAAGAGATTGTCCAGTTTGTACACGAAGTCCATCCAGTTTTTCCCGTGACCCTCTCAACTTTTTAGCACATGGTATGTGGGTGAAATTATGAAACCATGCCAAGTTTCAACCTTTTCAGAGTTCATTTGCAGTGCTTATCAAATTCAGGGTCATTTAGCTCAAAATAAATCATGAAATGCATGAAAAATAGCAAATGAAGTCAGAAAAGTGTTGAAAATTGATGGTGTGGCTTTGAATGGTGTATATTGAATGCAGAAAAAGTCTGTAGTTAAAATATGTAAAAAAAATGAAATCCCTTTGGTAATAGATGAGTTTTCGTCCGAAACCCTGTTACTTCGAAAGAGATTGTCCAGTTTGTACACGAAGTGCATCCAGTTTTTCCCGTAACACTCTCAACTTTTTAGCACATGGTATGTGGGTGAAATTATGAAACCATGCCAAGTTTCAACCTTTTCAGAGTTCATTTGCAGTGCTTGTCAAATTCAGGGTCATTTAGATCAAAATAAATCATGAAATGCATGAAAATACCAAATGAAGTCAGAAAAGGGTTGAAAATTGATGATGTGGCTTTGAATAGTGCATATGGAATGCAGAAATACTCTGGAGTTAAAATATGTTAAAAAAAATGAAATCCCTTTTGTAATAGACGAGTTTTCGTCCGAAACCCTGTTACTTCGAAAGAGATTGTCCAGTTTGTACACGAAGTCCATCCAGTTTTTCCCGTGACCCTCTCAACTTTTTAGCACATGGAATGTGGGTGAAATTATGAAACCATGCCAAGTTTCAACCTTTTCAGAGTTCATTTGCAGTGCTTGTCAAATTCAGGGTCATTTAGCTCAAAATAAATCATGAAATGCTTGAAAAATAGCAAATGAAGTCAGAAAAGGGTTGAAAATTGATGATGTGGCTTTGAATGGTGCATATTGAAAACAGAAAAAGTCTGGAGTTAAAATATGTAAAAAAAAATGAAATCCCTTTTGTAATAGATGAGTTTTCGTCCGAAACCCTGTTACTTCGAAAGAGATTGTCCAGTTTGTACACGAAGTGAATCCAGTTTTTCCCGTAAACCTCTCAACTTTTTAGCACATGGTATGTATTTGAAATTATGAAACCATGCCAAGTTTCAACCTTTTCAGAGTTCATTTGCAGTGCTTGTCAAATTCAGGGTCATTTAGCTCAAAATAAATCATGAAATGCATGAAAAATAGCAAATGAAGTCAAAAAAGGGTTGAAAATTGATGATGTGGCTTTGAATGGTGGATATTGAATGCAGAAAAAGTCTGGAGTTAAAATATGTAAAAAAAAATGAAATCCCTTTTGTAATAGATGAGTTTTCGTCCGAAACCCTGTTACTTCGAAAGAGATTGTCCAGTTTGTACACGAAGTCCATCTAGTTTTTCCCGTGACCCTCTCAACTTTTTAGCACATGGTATGTGGGTGAAATTATGAAACCATGCCAAGTTTCAACCTTTTCAGAGTTCATTTGCAGTGCTTGTCAAATTCAGGGTCATTTTGCTCAAAATAAATCATGAATTGCATGAAAAATAGCAAATGAAGTCAGAAAAGGGTTGAAAATTGATGATGTGGCTTTGAATGGTGTATATTGAATGCAGAAAAAGTCTGTAGTTAAAATATGTAAAAAAAAGAAATCCCTTTGGTAATAGGTGAGTTTTCGTCCGAATCACTGTTACTTCGAAAGAGATTGTCCAGTTTGTACACGAAGTGCATCCAGTTTTTCCCGTAAACCTCTCAACTTTTTAGCACATGGTATGTATGTGAAATTATGAAACCATGCCAAGTTTCAACCTTTTCAGAGTTCATTTGCAGTGCTTGTCAAATTCAGGGTCATTTAGCTCAAAATAAATCATGAAATGCAAGAAAAATAACAAATGAAGTCAGAAAAGGGTTGAAAATTGATGATGTGGCTTTGAATGGTGCATATTGAATGCAGAAAAAGTCTGGAGTTAAAATATGTAAAAAAAATGAAATCCCTTTTGTAATAGATGAGTTTTCGTCCGAAACCCTGTTACTTCGAAAGAGATTGTCCAGTTTGTACACGAAGTCCATCTAGTTTTTCCCGTGACCCTCTCAACTTTTTAGCACATGGTATGTGGGTGAAATTATGAAACCATGCCAAGTTTCAACCTTTTCAGAGTTCATTTGCAGTGCTTGTCAAATTCAGGGTCATTTTGCTCAAAATAAATCATGAAATGCATGAAAAATAGCAAATGAAGTCAGAAAAGGGTTGACAATTGATGATGTGGCTTTGAATGGTGTATATTGAATGCAGAAAAAGTCTGTAGTTAAAATTTGTAAAAAAAAGAAATCCCTTTGGTAATAGATGAGTTTTCGTCCGAAACCCTGTTACTTCGAAAGAGATTGTCCAGTTTGTACACGAAGTGCATCCAGTTTTTCCCGTAAACCTCTCAACTTTTTAGCACATGGTATGTATGTGAAATTATGAAACCATGCCAAGTTTCAACCTTTTTAGAGTTCATTTGCAGTGCTTGTCAAATTCAGGGTCATTTAGCTCAAGATAAATCATGAAATGCATGAAAAATAGCAAATGAAGTCAGAAAAGGGTTGAAAATTGATGATGTGGCTTTGAATGGTGCATATTGAATGCAGAAAAAGTCTGGAGTTAAAATATGTTAAAAATAATGAAATCCCTTTGGTAATAGATGAGTTTTCGTCCGAAACCCTGTTAGTTCGAACGAGATTGTCCAGTTTGTACACGAAGTGCATCCAGTTTTTCCCGTAACCCTCTCAACTTTTTAGCACATGGTATGTGGGTGAAATTATGAAACCATGCCAAGTTTCAACCCTTTCAGAGTTCATTTGCAGTGCTTGTCAAATTCAGGGTCATTTAGCTCGAAATAAATCATGAAATGCTTGAAAAATAGCACATGAAGTCAGAAAAGGGTTGAAAATTGATAATGTGGCTTTGAATGGTGCATATAGAATGCAGAAAAAGTCTGGAGTTAAAATATGTTAAAAATAATGAAATCCCTTTGGTAATAGATGAGTTTTCGTTCGAAACCCTGTTACTTCGAAAGAGATTGTCCAGTTTGTACACGAAGTGAATCCAGTTTTTCCCGTAAACCTCTCAACTTTTTAGCACATGGTATGTATGTGAAATTATGAAACCATGCCAAGTTTCAACCTTTTCAGAGTTCATTTGCAGTGCTTGTCAAATTCAGGGCCATTTAGCTCAACATAAATCATGAAATGCATGAAAAATAGCAAATGAAGTCAAAAAAGGGTTGAAAATTGATGATGTGGCTTTGAATGGTGCATATTGAATGCAGAAAAAGTCTGGAGTTAAAATATGTAAAAAAAAATGAAGTCCCTTTTGTAATAGATGAGTTTTCGTCCGAAACCCTGTTACTTCGAAAGAGATTGTCCAATTTGTACACGAAGTCCATCTAGTTTTTCCCGTGACCCTCTCAACTTTTTAGCACATGGTATGTGGGTGAAATTATGAAACCATGCCAAGTTTCAACCTTTTCAGAGTTCATTTGCAGTGCTTGTCAAATTCAGGGTCATTTTGCTCAAAATAAATCATGAATTGCATGAAAAATAGCAAATGAAGTCAGAAAAGGGTTGAAAATTGATGATGTGGCTTTGAATGGTGTATATTGAATGCAGAAAAAGTCTGTAGTTAAAATATGTAAAAAAAAGAAATCCCTTTGGTAATAGGTGAGTTTTCGTCCGAATCACTGTTACTTCGAAAGAGATTGTCCAGTTTGTACACGAAGTGCATCCAGTTTTTCCCGTAAACCTCTCAACTTTTTAGCACATGGTATGTATGTGAAATTATGAAACCATGCCAAGTTTCAACCTTTTCAGAGTTCATTTGCAGTGCTTGTCAAATTCAGGGTCATTTAGCTCAAAATAAATCATGAAATGCAAGAAAAATAACAAATGAAGTCAGAAAAGGGTTGAAATTTGATGATGTGGCTTTGAATGGTGCATATTGAATGCAGAAAAAGTCTGGAGTTAAAATATGTAAAAAAAATGAAATCCCTTTTGTAATAGATGAGTTTTCGTCCGAAACCCTGTTACTTCGAAAGAGGTTGTCCAGTTTGTACACGAAGTCCATCTAGTTTTTCCCGTGACCCTCTCAACTTTTTAGCACATGGTATGTGGGTGAAATTATGAAACCATGCCAAGTTTCAACCTTTTCAGAGTTCATTTGCAGTGCTTGTCAAATTCAGGGTCATTTTGCTCAAAATAAATCATGAAATGCATGAAAAATAGCAAATGAAGTCAGAAAAGGGTTGAAAATTGATGATGTGGCTTTGAATGGTGTATATTGAATGCAGAAAAAGTCTGTAGTTAAAATTTGTAAAAAAAAGAAATCCCTTTGGTAATAGATGAGTTTTCGTCCGAAACCCTGTTACTTCGAAAGAGATTGTCCAGTTTGTACACGAAGTGCATCCAGTTTTTCCCGTAAACCTCTCAACTTTTTAGCACATGGTATGTATGTGAAATTATAAAACCATGCCAAGTTTCAACCTTTTTAGAGTTCATTTGCAGTGCTTGTCAAATTCAGGGTCATTTAGCTCAAAATAAATCATGAAATGCATGAAAAATAGCAAATGAAGTCAGAAAAGGGTTGAAAATTGATGATGTGGCTTTGAATGGTGCATATTGAATGCAGAAAAAGTCTGGAGTTAAAATATGTTAAAAATAATGAAATCCCTTTGGTAATAGATGAGTTTTCGTCCGAAACCCTGTTAGTTCGAACGAGATTGTCCAGTTTGTACACGAAGTGCATCCAGTTTTTCCCGTAACCCTCTCAACTTTTTAGCACATGGTATGTGGGTGAAATTATGAAACCATGCCAAGTTTCAACCCTTTCAGAGTTCATTTGCAGTGCTTGTCAAATTCAGGGTCATTTAGCTCGAAATAAATCATGAAATGCTTGAAAAATAGCACATGAAGTCAGAAAAGGGTTGAAAATTGATAATGTGGCTTTGAATGGTGCATATAGAATGCAGAAAAAGTCTGGAGTTAAAATATGTTAAAAATAATGAAATCCCTTTGGTAATAGATGAGTTTTCGTTCGAAACCCTGTTACTTCGAAAGAGATTGTCCAGTTTGTACACGAAGTGAATCCAGTTTTTCCCGTAAACCTCTCAACTTTTTAGCACATGGTATGTATGTGAAATTATGAAACCATGCCAAGTTTCAACCTTTTCAGAGTTCATTTGCAGTGCTTGTCAAATTCAGGGCCATTTAGCTCAACATAAATCATGAAATGCATGAAAAATAGCAAATGAAGTCAAAAAAGGGTTGAAAATTGATGATGTGGCTTTGAATGGTGCATATTGAATGCAGAAAAAGTCTGGAGTTAAAATATGTAAAAAAAAATGAAGTCCCTTTTGTAATAGATGAGTTTTCGTCCGAAACCCTGTTACTTCGAAAGAGATTGTCCAGTTTGTACACGAAGTCCATCTAGTTTTTCCCGTGACCCTCTCAACTTTTTAGCACATGGTATGTGGGTGAAATTATGAAACCATGCCAAGTTTCAACCTTTTCAGAGTTCATTTGCAGTGCTTGTCAAATTCAGGGTCATTTTGCTCAAAATAAATCATGAAATGCATGAAAAATAGCAAATGAAGTCAGAAAAGGGTTGAAAATTGATGATGTGGCTTTGAATGGTGTATATTGAATGCAGAAAAAGTCTGTAGTTAAAATATGTAAAAAAAAGAAATCCCTTTGGTAATAGATGAGTTTTCGTCCGAATCCCTGTTACTTCGAAAGAGATTGTCCAGTTTGTACACGAAGTGCATCCAGTTTTTCCCGTAAACCTCTCAACTTTTTAGCACATGGTATGTATGTGAAATTATGAAACCATGCCAAGTTTCAACCTTTTCAGAGTTCATTTGTAGTGCTTGTCAAATTCAGGGTCATTTAGCTCAAAATAAATCATGAAATGCATGAAAAATAGCAAATGAAGTCAGAAAAGGGTTGAAAATTGATGATGTGGCTTTGAATGGTGCATATTGAAAACAGAAAAAGTCTGGAGTTAAAATATGTTAAAAAAAATGAAATCCCTTATGTAATAGATGAGTTTTCGTCCGAAACCCTGTTACCTCGAAAGAGATTGTCCAGTTTGTACACGAAGTCCATCCAGTTTTTCCCGTGACCCTCTCAACTTTTTAGCACATGGTATGTGGGTGAAATTATGAAACCATGCCAAGTTTCAACCTTTTCAGAGTTCATTTGCAGTGCTTATAAAATTCAGGGTCATTTAGCTCAAAATAAATCATGAAATGCATGAAAAATAGCAAATGAAGTCAGAAAAGGGTTGAAAATTGATGGTTTGGCTTTGAATGGTGTATATTGAATGCAGAAAAAGTCTGTAGTTAAAATATGTAAAAAAAATGAAATCCCTTTGGTAATGGATGAGTTTTCGTCCGAAACCCTGTTACTTCGAAATAGATTGTCCAGTTTGTACACGAAGTGCATCCAGTTTTTCCCGTAACCCTCTCAACTTTTTAGCACATGGTATGTGGGTGAAATTATGAAACCATGCCAAGTTTCAACCTTTTCAGAGTTCATTTGCAGTGCTTGTCAAATTCAGGGTCATTTAGCTCAAAATAAATCATGAAATGCATGAAAATAGCAAATGAAGTCAGAAAAGGGTTGAAAATTGATGATGTGGCTTTGAATAGTGCATATGGAATGCAGAAATACTCTGGAGTTAAAATATGTTTAAAAAAATGAAATCCCTTTTGTAATAGATGAGTTTTCCTCCGAACCCCTATTACTACGAAAGAGATTGTCCAGTTTGTACACGAAGTCCATCTAGTTTTTCCCGTGACCCTCTCAACTTTTTAGCACATGGTATGTGGGTGAAATTATGAAACCATGCCAAGTTTCAACCTTTTCAGAGTTCATTTGCAGTGCTTGTCAAATTCAGGGTCAGTTTGCTCAAAATAAATCATGAAATGCATGAAAAATAGCAAATGAAGTCAGAAAAGGGTTGAAAATTGATGATGTGGCTTTGAATGGTGTATATTGAATGCAGAAAAAGTCTGTAGTTAAAATATGTAAAAAAATGAAATCCCTTTAGTAATAGATGAGTTTTTGTCCGAAACCCTGTTACTTCGAAAGAGATTGTCCAGTTTGTACACGAAGTGCATCCAGTTTTTCCCGTAAACCTCTCAACTTTTGAGCACATGGTATGTATGTGAAATTATGAAACCATGCCAAGTTTCAACCTTTTCAGAGTTCATTTGCAGTGCTTGTCAAATTCAGGGTCATTTAGCTCAAAATAAATCATGAAATGCATGAAAAATAGCAAATGAAGTCAGAAAAGGGTTGAAAATTGATGATGTGGCTTTGAATGGTGCATATTGAATGCAGAAAAAGTCTGGAGTTAAAATATGTAAAAAAATGAAATCCCTTTTGTAATAGATGAGTTTTCGTCCGAAACCCTGTTACTTCGAAAGAGATTGTCCAGTTTGTACACGAAGTCCATCCAGTTTTTCCCGTGACCCTCTCAACTTTTTAGCACATGGTATGTGGGTGAAATTATGAAACCATGCCAAGTTTCAACCTTTTCAGAGTTCATTTGCAGTGCTTATCAAATTCAGGGTCATTTAGCTCAAAATAAATCATGAAATGCATGAAAAATAGCAAATGAAGTCAGAAAAGGGTTGAAAATTGATGGTGTGGCTTTGAATGGTGTATATTGAATGCAGAAAAAGTCTGTAGTTAAAATATGTAAACAAATGAAATCCCTTCGGTAATAGATGAGTTTTCGTCCGAAACCCTCTTACTTCGAAAGAGATTGTCCAGTTTGTACACGAAGTGCATCCAGTTTTTCCCGTAACCCTCTCAACTTTTTAGCACATGGTATGTGGGTGAAATTATGAAACCATGCCAAGTTTCAACCTTTTCAGAGTTCATTTGCAGTGCTTGTCAAATTCAGGGTCATTTAGCTCAAAATAAATCATGAAATGCATGAAAATAGCAAATGAAGTCAGAAAAGGGTTGAAAATTGATGATGTGGCTATGAATAGTGCATATGGAATGCAGAAATACTCTGGAGTTAAAATATGTTAAAAAAAATGAAATCCCTTTTGTAATAGACGAGTTTTCGTCCGAAACCCTGTTACTTCGAAAGAGATTGTCCAGTTTGTACACGAAGTCCATCCAGTTTTTCCCGTGACCCTCTCAACTTTTTAGCACATGGTATGTGGGTGAAATTATGAAACCATGCCAAGTTTCAACCTTTTCAGAGTTCATTTGCAGTGCTTGTCAAATTCAGGGTCATTTAGCTCAAAATAAATCATGAAATGCTTGAAAAATAGCAAATGAAGTCAGAAAAGGGTTGAAAATTGATGATGTGGCTTTGAATGGTGCATATTGAAAACAGAAAAAGTCTGGAGTTAAAATATGTTAAAAAAAATGAAATCCCTTATGTAATAGATGAGTTTTCGTCCGAAACCCTGTTACTTCGAAAGAGATTGTCCAGTTTGTACACGAAGTGCATCCAGTTTGTCCCGTAACGCTCTCAACATTTTAGCACATGGTATGTGGGTGAAATTATGAAACCATCCCAAGTTTCAACCTTTTCAGAGTTGATTTGTAGTGCTTGTTAAATTCAGTGCCATTTAGCTCAAAATAAATCATGAAATGCATGAAAAATAGCAAATGAAGTCAGAAAAGGGTTGAAAACTAATGATGTGGCTTTGAATGGTGCATATTGAATGCAGAAAAAGTCTGGAGTTAAAATATGTAAAAAAAATGAAATCCCTTTTGTAATAGATGAGTTTTCGTCCGAAACCCTGTTACTTCGAAAGAGATTGTCCAGTTTGTACACGAAGTGCATCCAGTTTTTCCCGTAACCCTCTCAACTTGTTAGCACATGGTATGTGGGTGAAATTATGAAACCATGCCAAGGTTCAACCTTTTCAGAGTTCATTTGCAGTGCTTGTCAAATTCACGGTCATTTATCTCAAAATAAATCATGAAATGCATGAAAAATAGCAAATGAAGTCAGAAAAGGGTTGAAAACTAATGATGTGGCTTGGCGTGGTGCATATTGAATGCAGAAAAAGTCTGGAGTTAAAATATGTTAAAAAAATGAAATCCCCTATGTAATAGATGAGTTTTCGTCCAAAACCCTGTTACTTCGAAAAAGATTATCCAGTTTGTACACGAAGTGCATCCAGTTTTTCCCGTAACCCTCTCAACTTTTTAACACATGGTATGTGGGTGAAATTATGAATCCATGCCAAGTTTCAACCTTTTCAGAGTTCATTTGCAGTGCTTGTCAAATTCAGGGTCATTTAGCTCAAAATAAATCATGAAATGCATGAAAAATAGCAAATGAAGTCAGAAAAGGGTTGAAAATTGATGATGTGGATTTGAATGGTGCATATAGAATGCAGAAAATGTCTGGAGTTAAAATATGTTAAAAATAATGAAATCCCTTTGGTAATAGATGAGTTTTCGGCCGAAACCCTGTTACTTCGAAAGAGATTGTCCAGTTTGTACACGAAGTGCATCCAGTTTTTCCCGTAAACCTCACAACCTTTTAGCACATGGTATGTATGTGAAATTATGAAACCATGCCAAGTTTCAACCTTTTCAGAGTTCATTTGCAGTGCTTGTCAAATTCAGGGTCATTTAGCTCAAAATAAATCATGAAATGCTCGAAAAATAGCAAATGTAGTCAGAAAAGGGTTGAAAATTGATGCTGTGGCTTTGAATGGTGCATATTGAATGCAGAAATTGTCTGGAGTTAAAATATGTTAAAAAAAATGAAATCCCTTTTGTAATAGACGAGTTTTCGTCCGAAACCCTGTTACTTCGAAAGAGATTGTCCAGTTTGTACACGAAGTCCATCCAGTTTTTCCCGTGACCCTCTCAACTTTTTAGCACATGGTATGTGGGTGAAATTATGAAACCATGCCAAGTTTCAACCTTTTCAGAGTTCATTTGCAGTGCTTGTCAAATTCAGGGTCATTTAGCTCAAAATAAATCATGAAATGCATGAAAAATAGCAAATGAAGTCAGAAAAGGGTTGAAAATTGATGATGTGGCTTTGATTGGTGCATATTGAATGCAGAAAAAGTCTGGAGTTAAAATATGTAAAAAAAATGAAATCCCTTTTGTAATAGATGAGTTTTCGTCCGAAACCCTGTTACTTCGAAAGAGATTGTCCAGTTTGTACACGAAGTGCATCCAGTTTTTCCCGTAACCCTCTCAACTTTTTAGCACATGGTATGTGGGTGACATTATGAAACCATGCCAAGGTTCAACCTTTTCAGAGTTCATTTGCAGTGCTTGTCAAATTCAGGGTCATTTAGCTCAAAATAAATCTTGAAATGCATGAAAAATAGCAAATGAAGTCAGAAAAGGGTTGAAAACTAATGATGTGGCTTGGCGTGGTGCATATTGAATGCAGAAAAAGTCTGGAGTTAAAATATGTTAAAAAAATGAAATCCCCTATGTAATAGATGAGTTTTCGTCCGAAACCCTGTTACTTCGAAAGAGATTGTCCAGTTTGTACACGAAGTGCATCCAATTTATCCCGTAACCCTCTTAAATTTTTAACACATGGTATGTGGGTGAAATTTTGAAACCATGCCAAGTTTCAACCTTTTCAGAGTTCATTTGCAGTGCTTGTCAAATTCAGGGTCATTTAGCTCAAAATAAATCATGAAATGCATGAAAAATAGCAAATGAAGTCAGAAAAGGGTTGAAAATTGATGATGTGGCTTTGAATGGTGCATATAGAATGCACAAAATGTCTGGAGTTAAAATATGTTAAAAATAATGAAATCCCTTTGGTAATAGATGAGTTTTCGGCCGAAACCCTGTTACTTCGAAAGAGATTGTCCAGTTTGTACACAAAGTGCATCCAGTTTGTCCCGTAACCCTCTCAACTTTTTAGCACAGGGTATGTGGGTGAAATTATGAAACCATCCCAAGTTTCAACCTTTTCAGAGTTCATTTGTAGTGCTTGTCAAATTCAGTGCCATTTAGCTCAAAATAAATCATGAAATGCATGAAAAATAGCTAATGAAGTCAGAAAAGGATTGAAAATTGATGATGTGGCTTTGAATGGTGCATATTGAATGCAGAAAAAGTCTGGAGTTAAAATATGTAAAAAAAAATGATATCCCTTTTGTAATAGATGAGTTTTCGTCCGAAACCCTGTTACTTCGAAAGAGATTGTCCAGTTTGTACACGAAGTGCATCCAGTTTTTCCCGTAACCTTCTCAACTTTTTAGCACATGGTATGTGGGTGAAATTATGAAACCATCCCAAGTTTCAACCTTTTCAGAGTTCATTTGCAGTGCTTGTCAAATTCAGGGCCATTTAGCTCAAAATAAATCATGAAATGCATGAAAAATAGCAAATGAAGTCAGAAAATGGTTGAAAACTAATGATGTGGCTTTGAATGGAGCATATTGAATGCAGAAAAAGTCTGGAGTTAAAATATGTAAAAAAAATGAAATCCCTTTTGTAATAGATGAGTTTTCGTCCAAAACCCTGTTACTTTGAAAGAGATTGTCCAGTTTGTACACGAAGTGCATCCAGTTTTTCCCGTAACCCTCTCAACTTTTTAGCACATGGTATGTGGGTGAAATTATGAAACCATGCCAAGGATCAACCTTTTCAGAGTTCATTTGCAGTGCTTGCCAAATTCAGGGTCATTTAGCTCAAAATAAATCATGAAATGCATGAAAAATAGCAAATGAAGTCAGAAAAGGGTTGAAAACTAATGATGTGGCTTGGCGTGGTGCATATTGAATGCAGAAAAAGTCTGGAGTTAAAATATGTTAAAAAAATGAAATCCCCTATGTAATAGATGAGTTTTCGTCCGAAACCCTGTTACTTCGAAAGAGCTTATCCAGTTTGTACACGAAGTGCATCCAGTTTTTCCCGTAACCCTCTCAAGTTTTTAACACATGGTATGTGGGTGAAATTATGAATCCATGCCAAGTTTCAACCTTTTCAGAGTTCATTTGCAGTGCTTGTCAAATTCAGGGTCATTTAGCTCAAAATAAATCATGAAATGCTTGAAAAATTGCAAATGAAGTCAGAAAAGGGTTGAAAATTGATGATGTGGCTTTGAATGGTGCATATTGAATGCAGAAAAAGTCTGGAGTTAAAATATGTAAAAAAAATGAAATCCCTTATGTAATAGATGAGTTTTCGTCCGAAACCTTGTTACTTTGAAAGAGATTGTCCAGTTTGTACACGAAGTGCATCCAGTTTTTCCCGTAATCCTCTCAACTTTTTAGCACATGGTATGTGGGTGAAATTATGAAACCATGCCAAGTTTCAACCTTTTTAGAGTTCATTTGTAGTGCTTGTCAAATTCAGGGCCATTTAGCTCAAAATAAATCATGAAACGCATGAAAAATAGCAAATGAACTCAGAAAAAGGTTGAAAATTGATGATGTGGCTTTGAATGGTGCATATTGAATGCAGAAAAAGTCTGGTGTTAAAATATATAAAAAAAATGAAATCCCTTTTGTAATAGATGAGTTTTCGTCCGAAACCCTGTTACTTCGAAAGAGATTGTCCAGTTTGTACACGAAGTGCATCCAGTTTTTCCCGTAACCCTCTCAACTTTTTAGCACATGTTATGTGGGTGAAATTATGAAACCATGCCAAGTTTCAACCTTTTCTGAGTTCATTTGCAGTGCTTGTCAAATTCAGGGTCATTTAGCTCAAAATAAATCATGAAATGCATGAAAAATAGCAAATGAAGTCAGAAAAGGGTTGAAAATTGATGATGTGGCTTTGAATGGTGCATATAGAATGCAGAAAATGTCTGGAGTTAAAATATGTTAAAAATAATGAAATCCCTTTGGTAATAGATGAGTTTTCGTCCGAAACCCTGTTACTTCGAAAGAGATTGTCCAGTTTGTACACGAAGTGCATCCAGTTTTTCCCGTAAACCTCTCAACTTTTTAGCACATGGTATGTATGTGAAATTATAAAACCATGCCAAGTTTCAACCTTTTCAGAGTTCATTTGCAGTGCTTGTCAAATTCAGGGTCACTTATCTCAAAATAAATCATGAAATGCTTGAAAAATAGCAAATGAAGTCAGAAAAGGGTTGAAAATTGATGATGTGGCTTTGAATGGTGCATATTGAATGCAGACAAAGTCTGGAGTTAAAATATGTTAAAAAAATGAAATCCCTTATGTAATAGATGAGTTTTCGTCCGAAACCCTGTTACTTCGAAAGAGATTGTCCAGTTTGTACACGAAGTGCATCCAGTTTTTTCCGTAATCCTCTCAACTTTTTAGCACAGCGTATGTGGGTGAAATTATGAAACCATGACAAGTTTCAACCTTTTCAGAGTTCATTTGTAGTGCTTGTCAAATTCAGGGCCATTTAGCTCAAAATAAATCATGAAACGCATGAAAAATAGCAAATGAAGTCAGAAAAGGGTTGAAAATTGATGATGTGGCTTTGAATGGTGCATATTGAATGCAGAAAAAGTCTGGTGTTAAAATATATAAAAAAAATGAAATCCCTTTTGTAATAGATGAGTTTTCGTCCGAAACCCTGTTACTTCGAAAGAGATTGTCCAGTTTGTACACGAAGTGCATCCAGTTTTTCCCGTAACCCTCTCAACTTTTTAGCACATGTTATGTGGGTGAAATTATGAAACCATGCCAAGTTTCAACCTTTTCCGAGTTCATTTGCAGTGCTTGTCAAATTCAGGGTCATTTAGCTCAAAATAAATCATGAAATGCTCGAAAAATAGCAAATGAAGTCAGAAAAGTGTTGAAAATTGATGATGTGGCTTTGATTGGTGCATATTGAATGCAGAAAAAGTCTGGAGTTAAAATATGTTAAAAAAATGAAATCCCTTTTGTAATAGATGAGTTTTCGTCCAAAACCCTGTTACTTCGAAAGAGATTGTCCAGTTTGTACACGAAGTGCATCCAGTTTTTCCCGTAACCCTCTCAACTTTTTAGCACATGGTATGTGGGTGAAATTATGAAACCATGCCAAGGTTCAACCTTTTCAGAGTTCATTTGCAGTGCTTGTCAAATTCAGGGTCATTTAGCTCAAAATAAATCATGAAATGCATGAAAAATAGCAAATGAAGTCAGAAAAGGGTTGAAAACTAATGATGTGGCTTGGCGTGGTGCATATTGAATGCACAAAAAGTCTGGAGTTAAAATATGTTAAAAAAATGAAATCCCCTATGTAATAGATGAGTTTTCGTCCGAAACCCTGTTACTTCGAAAGAGATTGTCCAGTTTGTACACGAAGGGCATCCAGTTTTTCCCGTAACCCTCTTAAATTTTTAACACATGGTATGTGGGTGAAATTATGAAACCATGCCAAGTTTCAACCTTTTCAGAGTTCATTTGCAGTGCTTGTCAAATTCAGGGTCATTTATCTCAAAATAAATCATGAAATGCTTGAAAAATAGCAAATGAAGTCAGAAAAGGGTTGAAAATTGATGATGTGGCTTTGAATGGTGCATATTGAATGCAGACAAAGTCTGGAGTTAAAATATGTTAAAAAAATGAAATCCCTTATGTAATAGATGAGTTTTCGTCCGAAACCCTGTTACTTCGAAAGAGATTGTCCAGTTTGTACACGAAGTGCATCCAGTTTTTCCCGTAATCCTCTCAACTTTTTAGCACAGCGTATGTGGGTGAAATTATGAAACCATGCCAAGTTTCAACCTTTTCAGAGTTCATTTGCAGTGCTTGTCAAATTCAGGGTCATTTTGCTCAAAATAAATCATGAAATGCATGAAAAATAGCAAATGAAGTCAGAAAAGGGTTGAAAATTGATGATGTGGCTTTGAATGGTGTATATTGAATGCAGAAAAAGTCTGTAGTTAAAATTTGTAAAAAAAAGAAATCCCTTTGGTAATAGATGAGTTTTCGTCCGAAACCCTGTTACTTCGAAAGAGATTGTCCAGTTTGTACACGAAGTGCATCCAGTTTTTCCCATAAACCTCTCAACTTTTTAGCACATGGTATGTATGTGAAATTATGAAACCATGCCAAGTTTCAACCTTTTCAGAGTTCATTTGCAGTGCTTGTCAAATTCAGGGTCATTTAGCTCAAAATA
This sequence comes from Elymus sibiricus, assembly GCA_039707655.1. NCBI lineage: Eukaryota > Viridiplantae > Streptophyta > Magnoliopsida > Poales > Poaceae > Elymus > Elymus sibiricus. The sequence continues at coordinate 54,772,773 of CM077667.1, forward strand.
AATCATGAAATGCATGAAAAATAGCAAATGAAGTCAGAAAAGGGTTGAAAATTGATGATGTGGCTTTGAATGGTGCATATTGAATGCAGAAAAAGTCTGGAGTTAAAATATGTTAAAAATAATGAAATCCCTTTGGTAATAGATGAGTTTTCGTCCGAAACCCTGTTAGTTCAAACGAGATTGTCCAGTTTGTACACGAAGTGCATCCAGTTTTTCCCGTAACCCTTTCAACTTTTTAGCACATGGTATGTGGGTGAAATTATGAAACCATGCCAAGTTTCAACCCTTTCAGAGTTCATTTGTAGTGCTTGTCAAATTCAGGGTCATTTAGCTCGAAATAAATAATGAAATGCTTGAAAAATAGCACATGAAGTCAGAAAAGGGTTGAAAATTGATAATGTGGCTTTGAATGGTGCATATAGAATGCAGAAAAAGTCTGGAGTTAAAATATGTTAAAAATAATGAAATCCCTTTGGTAATAGATGAGTTTTCGTTCGAAACCCTGTTACTTCGAAAGAGATTGTCCAGTTTGTACACGAAGTGAATCCAGTTTTTCCCGTAAACCTCTCAACTTTTTAGCACATGGTATGTATGTGAAATTATGAAACCATGCCAAGTTTCAACCTTTTCAGAGTTCATTTGCAGTGCTTGTCAAATTCAGGGCCATTTAGCTCAAAATAAATCATGAAATGCATGAAAAATAGCAAATGAAGTCAAAAAAGGGTTGAAAATTGATGATGTGGCTTTGAATGGTGCATATTGAATGCAGAAAAAGTCTGGAGTTAAAATATGTAAAAAAAAATGAAGTCCCTTTTGTAATAGATGAGTTTTCGTCCGAAACCCTGTTACTTCGAAAGAGATTGTCCAGTTTGTACACGAAGTCCATCTAGTTTTTCCCGTGACCCTCTCAACTTTTTAGCACATGGTATGTGGGTGAAATTATGAAACCATGCCAAGTTTCAACCTTTTCAGAGTTCATTTGCAGTGCTTGTCAAATTCAGGGTCATTTTGCTCAAAATAAATCATGAAATGCATGAAAAATAGCAAATGAAGTCAGAAAAGGGTTGAAAATTGATGATGTGGCTTTGAATGGTGTATATTGAATGCAGAAAAAGTCTGTAGTTAAAATATGTAAAAAAAAGAAATCCCTTTGGTAATAGATGAGTTTTCGTCCGAATCCCTGTTACTTCGAAAGAGATTGTCCAGTTTGTACACGAAGTGCATCCAGTTTTTCCCGTAAACCTCTCAACTTTTTACATGATATGTATGTGAAATTATGAAACCATGCCAAGTTTCAACCTTTTCAGAGTTCATTTGGAGTGCTTGTCAAATTCAGGGTCATTTAGCTCAAAATAAATCATGAAATGCATGAAAAATAGCAAATGAAGACAGAAAAGGGTTGAAAATTGATGATGTGGCTTTGAATGGTGCATATTGAAAACAGAAAAAGTCTGGAGTTAAAATATGTTAAAAAAAATGAAATCCCTTATGTAATAGATGAGTTTTCGTCCGAAACCCTGTTACTTCGAAAGAGATTGTCCAGTTTGTACAAGAAGTCCATCCAGTTTTTCCCGTGACCCTCTCAACTTTTTAGCACATGGTATGTGGGTGAAATTATGAAACCATGCCAAGTTTCAACCTTTTCAGAGTTCATTTGCAGTGCTTATCAAATTCAGGGTCATTTAGCTCAAAATAAATCATGAAATGCATGAAAAATAGCAAATGAAGTCAGAAAAGGGTTGAAAATTGATGGTGTGGCTTTGAATGGTGTATATTGAATGCAGAAAAAGTCTGTAGTTAAAATATGTAAAAAAAATGAAATCCCTTTGGTAATGGATGAGTTTTCGTCCGAAACCCTGTTACTTCGAAAGAGATTGTCCAGTTTGTACACGAAGTGCATCCAGTTTTTCCCGTAACCCTCTCAAATTTTTAGCACATGGTATGTGGGTGAAATTATGAAACCATGCCAAGTTTCAACCTTTTCAGAGTTCATTTGGAGTGCTTGTCAAATTCAGGGTCATTTTGCTCAAAATAAATCATGAAATGCATGAAAAATAGCAAATGAAGTCAGAAAAGGGTTGAAAATTTATGATGTGGCTTTGAATGGTGTATATTGAATGCAGAAAAAGTCTGTAGTTAAAATATGTAAAAAAAAGAAATCCCTTTGGTAATAGATGAGTTTTCGTCCGAATCCCTGTTACTTCGAAAGAGATTGTCCAGTTTGTACACGAAGTGCATCCAGTTTTTCCCGTAAACCTCTCAACTTTTTAGCACATGGTATGTATGTGAAATTATGAAACCATGCCAAGTTTCAACCTTTTCAGAGTTCATTTGCAGTGCTTGTCAAATTCAGGGTCATTTAGCTCAAAATAAATCATGAAATGCATGAAAAATAGCAAATGAAGTCAGAAAAGGGTTGAAAATTGATGATGTGGCTTTGAATGGTGCATATTGAATGCAGAAAAAGTCTGGAGTTAAAATATGTAAAAAAAATGAAATCCCTTTTGTAATAGATGAGTTTTCGTCCGAAACCCTGTTACTTCGAAAGAGATTGTCCAGTTTGTACACGAAGTCCATCCAGTTTTTCCCGTGACCCTCTCAACTTTTTAGCACATGGTATGTGGGTGAAATTATGAAACCATGCCAAGTTTCAACCTTTTCAGAGTTCATTTGCAGTGCTTATCAAATTCAGGGTCATTTAGCTCAAAATAAATCATGAAATGCATGAAAAATAGCAAATGAAGTCAGAAAAGTGTTGAAAATTGATGGTGTGGCTTTGAATGGTGTATATTGAATGCAGAAAAAGTCTGTAGTTAAAATATGTAAAAAAATGAAATCCCTTTGGTAATAGATGAGTTTTCGTCCGGAACCCTGTTACTTCGAAAGAGATTGTCCAGTTTGTACACGAAGTGCATCCAGTTTTTCCCGTAACCCTCTCAACTTTTTAGCACATGGTATGTGGGTGAAATTATGAAACCATGCCAAGTTTCAACCTTTTCAGAGTTCATTTGCAGTGCTTGTCAAATTCAGGGTCATTTAGATCAAAATAAATCATGAAATGCATGAAAATAGCAAATGAAGTCAGAAAAGGGTTGAAAATTGATGATGTGGCTTTGAATAGTGCATATGGAATGCAGAAATACTCTGGAGTTAAAATATGTTAAAAAAAATGAAATCCCTTTTGTAATAGACGAGTTTTCGTCCGAAACCCTGTTACTTCGAAAGAGATTGTCCAGTTTGTACACGAAGTCCATCCAGTTTTTCCCGTGACCCTCTCAACTTTTTAGCACGTGGAATGTGGGTGAAATTATGAAACCATGCCAAGTTTCAACCTTTTCAGAGTTCATTTGCAGTGCTTGTCAAATTCAGGGTCATTTAGCTCAAAATAAATCATGAAATGCTTGAAAAATAGCAAATGAAGTCAGAAAAGGGTTGAAAATTGATGATGTGGCTTTGAATGGTGCATATTGAAAACAGAAAAAGTCTGGAGTTAAAATATGTAAAAAAAATGAAATCCCTTTTGTAATAGATGAGTTTTCGTCCGAATCCCTGTTACTTCGAAAGAGATTGTCCAGTTTGTACACGAAGTGCATCCAGTTTTTCCCGTAAACCTCTCAACTTTTTAGCACATGGTATGTATGTGAAATTATGAAACCATGCCAAGTTTCAACCTTTTCAGAGTTCATTTGGAGTGCTTGTCAAATTCAGGGTCATTTAGCTCAAAATAAATCATGAAATGCATGAAAAATAGCAAATGAAGACAGAAAAGGGTTGAAAATTGATGATGTGGCTTTGAATGGTGCATATTGAAAACAGAAAAAGTCTGGAGTTAAAATATGTTAAAAAAAATGAAATCCCTTATGTAATAGATGAGTTTTCGTCCGAAACCCTGTTACTTCGAAAGAGATTGTCCAGTTTGTACATGAAGTCCATCCAGTTTTTCCCGTGACCCTCTCAACTTTTTAGCACATGGTATGTGGGTGAAATTATGAAACCATGCCAAGTTTCAACCTTTTCAGAGTTCATTTGCAGTGCTTATCAAATTCAGGGTCATTTAGCTCAAAATAAATCATGAAATGCATGAAAAATAGCAAATGAAGTCAGAAAAGGGTTGAAAATTGATGGTGTGGCTTTGAATGGTGTATATTGAATGCAGAAAAAGTCTGTAGTTAAAATATGTAAAAAAAATGAAATCCCTTTGGTAATGGATGAGTTTTCGTCCGAAACCCTGTTACTTCGAAAGAGATTGTCCAGTTTGTACACGAAGTGCATCCAGTTTTTCCCGTAACCCTCTCAAATTTTTAGCACATGGTATGTGGGTGAAATTATGAAACCATGCCAAGTTTCAACCTTTTCAGAGTTCATTTGGAGTGCTTGTCAAATTCAGGGTCATTTTGCTCAAAATAAATCATGAAATGCATGAAAAATAGCAAATGAAGTCAGAAAAGGGTTGAAAATTTATGATGTGGCTTTGAATGGTGTATATTGAATGCAGAAAAAGTCTGTAGTTAAAATATGTAAAAAAAAGAAATCCCTTTGGTAATAGATGAGTTTTCGTCCGAATCCCTGTTACTTCGAAAGAGATTGTCCAGTTTGTACACGAAGTGCATCCAGTTTTTCCCGTAAACCTCTCAACTTTTTAGCACATGGTATGTATGTGAAATTATGAAACCATGCCAAGTTTCAACCTTTTCAGAGTTCATTTGCAGTGCTTGTCAAATTCAGGGTCATTTAGCTCAAAATAAATCATGAAATGCATGAAAAATAGCAAATGAAGTCAGAAAAGGGTTGAAAATTGATGATGTGGCTTTGAATGGTGCATATTGAATGCAGAAAAAGTCTGGAGTTAAAATATGTAAAAAAAATGAAATCCCTTTTGTAATAGATGAGTTTTCGTCCGAAACCCTGTTACTTCGAAAGAGATTGTCCAGTTTGTACACGAAGTCCATCCAGTTTTTCCCGTGACCCTCTCAACTTTTTAGCACATGGTATGTGGGTCAAATTATGAAACCATGCCAAGTTTCAACCTTTTCAGAGTTCATTTGCAGTGCTTATCAAATTCAGGGTCATTTAGCTCAAAATAAATCATGAAATGCATGAAAAATAGCAAATGAAGTCAGAAAAGTGTTGAAAATTGATGGTGTGGCTTTGAATGGTGTATATTGAATGCAGAAAAAGTCTGTAGTTAAAATATGTAAAAAAAATGAAATCCCTTTGGTAATAGATGAGTTTTCGTCCGAAACCCTGTTACTTCGAAAGAGATTGTCCAGTTTGTACACGAAGTGCATCCAGTTTTTCCCGTAACCCTCTCAACTTTTTAGCACATGGTATGTGGGTGAAATTATGAAACCATGCCAAGTTTCAACCTTTTCAGAGTTCATTTGCAGTGCTTGTCAAATTCAGGGTCATTTAGATCAAAATAAATCATGAAATGCATGAAAATAGCAAATGAAGTCAGAAAAGGGTTGAAAATTGATGATGTGGCTTTGAATAGTGCATATGGAATGCAGAAATACTCTGGAGTTAAAATATGTTAAAAAAAATGAAATCCCTTTTGTAATAGACGAGTTTTCGTCCGAAACCCTGTTACTTCGAAAGAGATTGTCCAGTTTGTACACGAAGTCCATCCAGTTTTTCCCGTGACCCTCTCAACTTTTTAGCATGTGGAATGTGGGTGAAATTATGAAACCATGCCAAGTTTCAACCTTTTCAGAGTTCATTTGCAGTGCTTGTCAAATTCAGGGTCATTTAGCTCAAAATAAATCATGAAATGCTTGAAAAATAGCAAATGAAGTCAGAAAAGGGTTGAAAATTGATGATGTGTCTTTGAATGGTGCATATTGAAAACAGAAAAAGTCTGGAGTTAAAATATGTAAAAAAAAATGAAATCCCTTTTGTAATAGATGAGTTTTCGTCCGAAACCCTGTTACTTCGAAAGAGATTGTCCAGTTTGTACACGAAGTGAATCCAGTTTTTCCCGTAAACCTCTCAACTTTTTAGCACATGGTATGTATTTGAAATTATGAAACCATGCCAAGTTTCAACCTTTTCAGAGTTCATTTGCAGTGCTTGTCAAATTCAGGGTCATTTAGCTCAAAATAAATCATGAAATGCATGAAAAATAGCAAATGAAGTCAAAAAAGGGTTGAAAATTGATGATGTGGCTTTGAATGGTGGATATTGAATGCAGAAAAAGTCTGGAGTTAAAATATGTAAAAAAAAATGAAATCCCTTTTGTAATAGATGAGTTTTCGTCCGAAACCCTGTTACTTCGAAAGAGATTGTCCAGTTTGTACACGAAGTCCATCTAGTTTTTCCCGTGACCCTCTCAACTTTTTAGCACATGGTATGTGGGTGAAATTATGAAACCATGCCAAGTTTCAACCTTTTCAGAGTTCATTTGCAGTGCTTGTCAAATTCAGGGTCATTTTGCTCAAAATAAATCATGAATTGCATGAAAAATAGCAAATGAAGTCAGAAAAGGGTTGAAAATTGATGATGTGGCTTTGAATGGTGTATATTGAATGCAGAAAAAGTCTGTAGTTAAAATATGTAAAAAAAAGAAATCCCTTTGGTAATAGGTGAGTTTTCGTCCGAATCACTGTTACTTCGAAAGAGATTGTCCAGTTTGTACACGAAGTGCATCCAGTTTTTCCCGTAAACCTCTCAACTTTTTAGCACATGGTATGTATGTGAAATTATGAAACCATGCCAAGTTTCAACCTTTTCAGAGTTCATTTGCAGTGCTTGTCAAATTCAGGGTCATTTAGCTCAAAATAAATCATGAAATGCAAGAAAAATAGCAAATGAAGTCAGAAAAGGGTTGAAAATTGATGATGTGGCTTTGAATGGTGCATATTGAATGCAGAAAAAGTCTGGAGTTAAAATATGTAAAAAAAATGAAATCCCTTTTGTAATAGATGAGTTTTCGTTCGAAACCCTGTTACTTCGAAAGAGATTGTCCAGTTTGTACACGAAGTCCATCTAGTTTTTCCCGTGACCCTCTCAACTTTTTAGCACATGGTATGTGGGTGAAATTATGAAACCATGCCAAGTTTCAACCTTTTCAGAGTTCATTTGCAGTGCTTGTCAAATTCAGGGTCATTTTGCTCAAAATAAATCATGAAATGCATGAAAAATAGCAAATGAAGTCAGAAAAGGGTTGAAAATTGATGATGTGGCTTTGAATGGTGTATATTGAATGCAGAAAAAGTCTGTAGTTAAAATTTGTAAAAAAAAGAAATCCCTTTGGTAATAGATGAGTTTTCGTCCGAAACCCTGTTACTTCGAAAGAGATTGTCCAGTTTGTACACGAAGTGCATCCAGTTTTTCCCGTAAACCTCTCAACTTTTTAGCACATGGTATGTATGTGAAATTATGAAACCATGCCAAGTTTCAACCTTTTTAGAGTTCATTTGCAGTTCTTGTCAAATTCAGGGTCATTTAGCTCAAAATAAATCATGAAATGCATGAAAAATAGCAAATGAAGTCAGAAAAGGGTTGAAAATTGATGATGTGGCTTTGAATGGTGCATATTGAATGCAGAAAAAGTCTGGAGTTAAAATATGTTAAAAATAATGAAATCCCTTTGGTAATAGATGAGTTTTCGTCCGAAACCCTGTTAGTTCGAACGAGATTGTCCAGTTTGTACACGAAGTGCATCCAGTTTTTCCCGTAACCCTCTCAACTTTTTAGCACATGGTATGTGGGTGAAATTATGAAACCATGCCAAGTTTCAACCCTTTCAGAGTTCATTTGCAGTGCTTGTCAAATTCAGGGTCATTTAGCTCGAAATAAATCATGAAATGTTTGAAAAATAGCACATGAAGTCAGAAAAGGGTTGAAAATTGATAATGTGGCTTTGAATGGTGCATATAGAATGCAGAAAAAGTCTGGAGTTAAAATATGTTAAAAATAATGAAATCCCTTTGGTAATAGATGAGTTTTCGTTCGAAACCCTGTTACTTCGAAAGAGATTGTCCAGTTTGTACACGAAGTGAATCCAGTTTTTCCCGTAAACCTCTCAACTTTTTAGCACATGGTATGTATGTGAAATTATGAAACCATGCCAAGTTTCAACCTTTTCAGAGTTCATTTGCAGTGCTTGTCAAATTCAGGGCCATTTAGCTCAACATAAATCATGAAATGCATGAAAAATAGCAAATGAAGTCAAAAAAGGGTTGAAAATTGATGATGTGGCTTTGAATGGTGCATATTGAATGCAGAAAAAGTCTGGAGTTAAAATATGTAAAAAAAAATGAAGTCCCTTTTGTAATAGATGAGTTTTCGTCCGAAACCCTGTTACTTCGAAAGAGATTGTCCAGTTTGTACACGAAGTCCATCTAGTTTTTCCCGTGACCCTCTCAACTTTTTAGCACATGGTATGTGGGTGAAATTATGAAACCATGCCAAGTTTCAACCTTTTCAGAGTTCATTTGCAGTGCTTGTCAAATTCAGGGTCATTTTGCTCAAAATAAATCATGAAATGCATGAAAAATAGCAAATGAAGTCAGAAAAGGGTTGAAAATTGATGATGTGGCTTTGAATGGTGTATATTGAATGCAGAAAAAGTCTGTAGTTAAAATATGTAAAAAAAAGAAATCCCTTTGGTAATAGATGAGTTTTCGTCCGAATCCCTGTTACTTCGAAAGAGATTGTCCAGTTTGTACAAGAAGTGCATCCAGTTTTTCCCGTAAACCTCTCAACTTTTTAGCACATGGTATGTATGTGAAATTATGAAACCATGCCAAGTTTCAACCTTTTCAGAGTTCATTTGTAGTGCTTGTCAAATTCAGGGTCATTTAGCTCAAAATAAATCATGAAATGCATGAAAAATAGCAAATGAAGTCAGAAAAGGGTTGAAAATTGATGATGTGGCTTTGAATGGTGCATATTGAAAACAGAAAAAGTCTGGAGTTAAAATATGTTAAAAAAAATGAAATCCCTTATGTAATAGATGAGTTTTCGTCCGAAACCCTGTTACTTCGAAAGAGATTGTCCAGTTTGTACACGAAGTCCATCCAGTTTTTCCCGTGACCCTCTCAACTTTTTAGCACATGGTATGTGGGTGAAATTATGAAACCATGCCAAGTTTCAACCTTTTCAGAGTTCATTTGCAGTGCTTATAAAATTCAGGGTCATTTAGCTCAAAATAAATCATGAAATGCATGAAAAATAGCAAATGAAGTCAGAAAAGGGTTGAAAATTGATGGTTTGGCTTTGAATGGTGTATATTGAATGCAGAAAAAGTCTGTAGTTAAAATATGTAAAAAAAATGAAATCCCTTTGGTAATGGATGAGTTTTCGTCCGAAACCCTGTTACTTCGAAATAGATTGTCCAGTTTGTACACGAAGTGCATCCAGTTTTTCCCGTAACCCTCTCAACTTTTTAGCACATGGTATGTGGGTGAAATTATGAAACCATGCCAAGTTTCAGCCTTTTCAGAGTTCATTTGCAGTGCTTGTCAAATTCAGGGTCATTTAGCTCAAAATAAATCATGAAATGCATGAAAATAGCAAATGAAGTCAGAAAAGGGTTGAAAATTGATGATGTGGCTTTGAATAGTGCATATGGAATGCAGAAATACTCTGGAGTTAAAATATGTTTAAAAAAATGAAATCCCTTTTGTAATAGATGAGTTTTCCTCCGAACCCCTATTACTACGAAAGAGATTGTCCAGTTTGTACACGAAGTCCATCTAGTTTTTCCCGTGACCCTCTCAACTTTTTAGCACATGGTATGTGGGTGAAATTATGAAACCATGCCAAGTTTCAACCTTTTCAGAGTTCATTTGCAGTGCTTGTCAAATTCAGGGTCAGTTTGCTCAAAATAAATCATGAAATGCATGAAAAATAGCAAATGAAGTCAGAAAAGGGTTGAAAATTGATGATGTGGCTTTGAATGGTGTATATTGAATGCAGAAAAAGTCTGTAGTTAAAATATGTAAAAAAATGAAATCCCTTTAGTAATAGATGAGTTTTTGTCCGAAACCCTGTTACTTCGAAAGAGATTGTCCAGTTTGTACACGAAGTGCATCCAGTTTTTCCCGTAAACCTCTCAACTTTTTAGCACATGGTATGTATGTGAAATTATGAAACCATGCCAAGTTTCAACCTTTTCAGAGTTCATTTGCAGTGCTTGTCAAATTCAGGGTCATTTAGCTCAAAATAAATCATGAAATGCATGAAAAATAGCAAATGAAGTCAGAAAAGGGTTGAAAATTGATGATGTGGCTTTGAATGGTGCATATTGAATGCAGAAAAAGTCTGGAGTTAAAATATGTAAAAAAATGAAATCCCTTTTGTAATAGATGAGTTTTCGTCCGAAACCCTGTTACTTCGAAAGAGATTGTCCAGTTTGTACACGAAGTGCATCCAGTTTTTGCCGTAACCCTCTCAACTTTTTAGCACATGGTATGTGGGTGAAATTATGAAACCATGCCAAGTTTCAACCTTTTCAGAGTTCATTTGCAGTGCTTGTCAAATTCAGGGTCATTTAGCTCAAAATAAATCATGAAATGCATGAAAATAGCAAATGAAGTCAGAAAAGGGTTGAAAATTGATGATGTGGCTATGAATAGTGCATATGGAATGCAGAAATACTCTGGAGTTAAAATATGTTAAAAAAAATGAAATCCCTTTTGTAATAGACGAGTTTTCGTCCGAAACCCTCTTACTTCGAAAGAGATTGTCCAGTTTGTACACGAAGTCCATCCAGTTTTTCCCGTGACCCTCTCAACTTTTTAGCACATGGTATGTGGGTGAAATTATGAAACCATGCCAAGTTTCAACCTTTTCAGAGTTCATTTGCAGTGCTTGTCAAATTCAGGGTCATTTAGCTCAAAATAAATCAAGAAATGCTTGAAAAATAGCAAATGAAGTCAGAAAAGGGTTGAAAATTGATGATGTGGCTTTGAATGGTGCATATTGAAAACAGAAAAAGTCTGGAGTTAAAATATGTTAAAAAAAATGAAATCCCTTATGTAATAGATGAGTTTTCGTCCGAAACCCTGTTACTTCGAAAGAGATTGTCCAGTTTGTACACGAAGTGCATCCAGTTTGTCCCGTAACGCTCTCAACATTTTAGCACATGGTATGTGGGTGAAATTATGAAACCATCCCAAGTTTCAACCTTTTCAGAGTTGATTTGTAGTGCTTGTTAAATTCAGTGCCATTTAGCTCAAAATAAATCATGAAATGCATGAAAAATAGCAAATGAAGTCAGAAAAGGGTTGAAAACTAATGATGTGGCTTTGAATGGTGCATATTGAATGCAGAAAAAGTCTGGAGTTAAAATATGTAAAAAAAAATGAAATCCCTTTTGTAATAGATGAGTTTTCGTCCGAAACCCTGTTACTTCGAAAGAGATTGTCCAGTTTGTACACGAAGTGCATCCAGTTTTTCCCGTAACCCTCTCAACTTTTTAGCACATGGTATGTGGGTGAAATTATGAAACCATGCCAAGGTTCAACCTTTTCAGAGTTCATTTGCAGTGCTTGTCAAATTCACGGTCATTTATCTCAAAATAAATCATGAAATGCATGAAAAATAGCAAATGAAGTCAGAAAAGGGTTGAAAACTAATGATGTGGCTTGGCGTGGTGCATATTGAATGCAGAAAAAGTCTGGAGTTAAAATATGTTAAAAAAATGAAATCCCCTATGTAATAGATGAGTTTTCGTCCGAAACCCTGTTACTTCGAAAGAGATTATCCAGTTTGTACACGAAGTGCATCCAGTTTTTCCCGTAACCCTCTCAACTTTTTAACACATGGTATGTGGGTGAAATTATGAATCCATGCCAAGTTTCAACCTTTTCAGAGTTCATTTGCAGTGCTTGTCAAATTCAGGGTCATTTAGCTCAAAATAAATCATGAAATGCATGAAAAATAGCAAATGAAGTCAGAAAAGGGTTGAAAATTGATGATGTGGATTTGAATGGTGCATATAGAATGCAGAAAATGTCTGGAGTTAAAATATGTTAAAAATAATGAAATCCCTTTGGTAATAGATGAGTTTTCGGCCGAAACCCTGTTACTTCGAAAGAGATTGTCCAGTTTGTACACGAAGTGCATCCAGTTTTTCCCGTAAACCTCACAACCTTTTAGCACATGGTATGTATGTGAAATTATGAAACCATGCCAAGTTTCAACCTTTTCAGAGTTCATTTGCAGTGCTTGTCAAATTCAGGGTCATTTAGCTCAAAATAAATCATGAAATGCTCGAAAAATAGCAAATGTAGTCAGAAAAGGGTTGAAAATTGATGCTGTGGCTTTGAATGGTGCATATTGAATGCAGAAATTGTCTGGAGTTAAAATATGTTAAAAAAAATGAAATCCCTTTTGTAATAGACGAGTTTTCGTCCGAAACCCTGTTACTTCGAAAGAGATTGTCCAGTTTGTACACGAAGTCCATCCAGTTTTTCCCGTGACCCTCTCAACTTTTTAGCACATGGTATGTGGGTGAAATTATGAAACCATGCCAAGTTTCAACCTTTTCAGAGTTCATTTGCAGTGCTTGTCAAATTCAGGGTCATTTAGCTCAAAATAAATCATGAAATGCATGAAAAATAGCAAATGAAGTCAGAAAAGGGTTGAAAATTGATGATGTGGCTTTGATTGGTGCATATTGAATGCAGAAAAAGTCTGGAGTTAAAATATGTAAAAAAAATGAAATCCCTTTTGTAATAGATGAGTTTTCGTCCGAAACCCTGTTACTTCGAAAGAGATTGTCCAGTTTGTACACGAAGTGCATCCAGTTTTTCCCGTAACCCTCTCAACTTTTTAGCACATGGTATGTGGGTGAAATTATGAAACCATGCCAAGGTTCAACCTTTTCAAAGTTCATTTGCAGTGCTTGTCAAATTCAGGGTCATTTAGCTCAAAATAAATCTTGAAATGCATGAAAAATAGCAAATGAAGTCAGAAAAGGGTTGAAAACTAATGATGTGGCTTGGCGTGGTGCATATCGAATGCAGAAAAAGTCTGGAGTTAAAATATGTTAAAAAAATGAAATCCCCTATGTAATAGATGAGTTTTCGTCCGAAACCCTGTTACTTCGAAAGAGATTGTCCAGTTTGTACACGAAGTGCATCCAGTTTTTCCCGTAACCCTCTTAAATTTTTAACACATGGTATGTGGGTGAAATTTTGAAACCATGCCAAGTTTCAACCTTTTCAGAGTTCATTTGCAGTGCTTGTCAAATTCAGGGTCATTTAGCTCAAAATAAATCATGAAATGCTTGAAAAATTGCAAATGAAGTCAGAAAAGGGTTGAAAATTGATGATGTGGCTTTGAATGGTGCATATTGAATGCAGAAAAAGTCTGGATTTAAAATATGTAAAAAAAATGAAATCCCTTATGTAATAGATGAGTTTTCGTCCGAAACCTTGTTACTTCGAAAGAGATTGTCCAGTTTGTACACGAAGTGCATCCAGTTTTTCCCGTAATCCTCTCAACTTTTTAGCACATGGTATGTGGGTGAAATTATGAAACCATGCCAAGTTTCAACCTTTTTAGAGTTCATTTGTAGTGCTTGTCAAATTCAGGGCCATTTAGCTCAAAATAAATCACGAAACGCATGAAAAATAGCAAATGAAGTCAGAAAAAGGTTGAAAATTGATGATGTGGCTTTGAATGGTGCATATTGAATGCAGAAAAAGTCTGGTGTTAAAATATATAAAAAAAATGAAATCCCTTTTGTAATAGATGAGTTTTCGTCCGAAACCCTGTTACTTCGAAAGAGATTGTCCAGTTTGTACACGAAGTGCATCCAGTTTTTCCCGTAACCCTCTCAACTTTTTAGCACATGTTATGTGGGTGAAATTATGAAACCATGCCAAGTTTCAACCTTTTCCGAGTTCATTTGCAGTGCTTGTCAAATTCAGGGTCATTTAGCTCAAAATAAATCATGAAATGCATGAAAAATAGCAAATGAAGTCAGAAAAGGGTTGAAAATTGATGATGTGGCTTTGAATGGTGCATATAGAATGCAGAAAATGTCTGGAGTTAAAATATGTTAAAAATAATGAAATCCCTTTTGTAATAGATGAGTTTTCGTCCGAAACCCTGTTACTTCGAAAGAGATTGTCCAGTTTGTACACGAAGTGCATCCAGTTTTTCCCGTAAACCTCTAAACTTTTTAGCACATGGTATGTGGGTCAAATTATGAAACCATGCCAAGGTTCAACCTTTTCAGAGTTCATTTGCAGTGCTTGTCAAATTCAGGGTCATTTAGCTCAAAATAAATCATGAAATGCATGAAAAATAGCAAATGAAGTCAGAAAAGGGTTGAAAACTAATGATGTGGCTTGGCGTGGTGCATATTGAATGCAGAAAAAGTCTGGAGTTAAAATATGTTAAAAAAATGAAATCCCCTATGTAATAGATGAGTTTTCGTCCGAAACCCTGTTACTTCGAAAGAGATTGTCCAGTTTGTACACGAAGGGCATCCAGTTTTTCCCGTAACCCTCTTAAATTTTTAACACATGGTATGTGGGTGAAATTATGAAACCATGCCAAGTTTCAACCTTTTCAGAGTTCATTTGCAGTGCTTGTCAAATTCAGGGTCATTTATCTCAAAATAAATCATGAAATGCTTGAAAAATAGCAAATGAAGTCAGAAAAGGGTTGAAAATTGATGATGTGGCTTTGAATGGTGCATATTGAATGCAGACAAAGTCTGGAGTTAAAATATGTTAAAAAAATGAAATCCCTTATGTAATAGATGAGTTTTCGTCCGAAACCCTGTTACTTCGAAAGAGATTGTCCAGTTTGTACACGAAGTGCATCCAGTTTTTCCCGTAATCCTCTCAACTTTTTAGCACAGCGTATGTGGGTGAAATTATGAAACCATGACAAGTTTCAACCTTTTCAGAGTTCATTTGTAGTGCTTGTCAAATTCAGGGCCATTTAGCTCAAAATAATTCAGGAAATGCATGAAAAATAGCAAATGAAGTCAGAAAAGGGTTGAAAATTGATGATGTGGCTTTGAATGGTGCATATTGAATGCAGAAAAAGTCTGGTGTTAAAATATATAAAAAAAATGAAATCCCTTTTGTAATAGATGAGTTTTCGTCCGAAACCCTGTTACTTCGAAAGAGATTGTCCAGTTTGTACACGAAGTGCATCCAGTTTTTCCCGTAACCCTCTCAACTTTTTAGCACATGGTATGTGGGTGAAATTATGAAACCATGCCAAGTTTCAACCTTTTCCGAGTTCATTTGCAGTGCTTGTCAAATTCAGTGCCATTTAGCTCAAAATATATCATGAAATGCATGAAAAATAGCAAATGAAGTCAGAAAAGGGTTGAAAACTAATGATGTGGCTTTGAATGGTGCATATTGAATGCAGAAAAAGTCTGGAGTAAAAATATGTAAAAAAAATGAAATCCCTTTTGTAATAGATGAGTTTTCGTTCGAAACCCTGTTACTTCGAAAGAGATTTTCCAGTTTGTACACGAAGTGCATCCAGTTTTTCCCGTAAACCTCTCAACTCTTTAGCACATGGTATGTATGTGAAATTATGAAACCATGCCAAGTTTCAACCTTTTCAGAGTTCATTTGCAGTGCTTGTCAAATTCAAGGTCATTTAGCTCAAAATAAATCATGAAATGCATGAAAAATAGCAAATGAAGTCAGAAAAGGGTTGAAAATTGATAATTTGGCTTTGAATGGTGCATATTGAATGCAGAAAAAGTCTGGAGTTAAAATATGTAAAAAAAATGAAATCCCTTCTGTAATCGATGAGTTTTCGTCCGAAACCCTGTTACTTCGAAAGAGATCGTCCAGTTTGTACACGAAGTCCATCCAGTTTTTCCCGTAACCCTCTCAACTTTTTAGCACATGGTATGTGGGTGAAATTATGAAACCATGCCAAGTTTCAACCTTTTCAGAGTTGATTTGAAGTGCTTGTCAAATTCAGGGTCATTTAGCTCAAAATAAATCATGAAATGCATGAAAAATAGCAAAGAAGTCAGAAAAGGGTTGAAAATTGATGATGTGGCTTTGAATGGTGTATATTGAATGCAGAAAAAGTCTGGAGTTAAAATATGAAAAAAAATGAAATCCCTTTGGTAATAGATTAGTTTTTGTCCGAAACCCTGTTACTTCGAAAGAGATTGTCCAGTTTGTACACGAAGTGCATCCATTTTTTCCCGTAACCCTCTCAACTTTTTAGCACATGGTATGTGGTTGAAATTATGAAACCATGCTAGTTTCAACCTTTTCACAGTTCATTTGCAGTGCTTGTCAAATTCAGGGTCATTTAGCTCAAAATAAATCATGAAATGGATGAAAATAGCAAATGAAGTCAGAAAAGGGTTGAAAATTGATGATGTGGCTTTGAATGGTGCATATTGAATGCAGAAAAAGTCTGGAGTTAAAATATGTTAAAAATAACGAAATCCCTTTGGTAATAAATGAGTTTTCGTCCGAAAACCTGTTACTTCGAACGAGATTGTCTAGTTTGTACACGAAGTGTATCCAGTTTTTCCCGTAACCCTCTCAACTTTTTAGCACATGGTATGTGGGTGAAATTATGAAACCATGCCAAGTTTCAACCTTTTCAGAGTTCATTTGCAGCGCTTGTCAAATTTAGGGTCATTTAGCTCAAAATAAATCTTGAAATGCATGAAAAATAGCAAATGAAGTCAGAAACGGGTTGAAAACTGATGATGTGGCTTTGCGTGGTGCATATTGAATGCAAAAAAAGTCTGGAGTTAAAATATGTTAAAAAAATGAAATCCCTTATGTAATAGATGAGTTTTCGTGCGAAACCCTCTTACTTCGAAAGAGATTGTCCAGTTTGTACACGAAGTCCATCCAGTTTTACCCGTAACCCTCTCAACTTTTTAGCACAGGGTATGTGGGTGAAATTATGAAACCATGCCTAGTTTCAACCTTTTCAGAGTTCATTTGCAGTGCTTGTGAATTTCAGGGTCATTTAGCTCAAAATAAATCATGAAATGCATGAAAAATAGCAAATGAAGTCAGAAAAGGGTTGAAAACTGATGATGTGGCTTTGCGTGCTGCATATTGAATGCAGAAAAAGTCTGGAGTTAAAATATGTTAAAAAAATGAAATCCCTTATGTAATAGATGAGTTTTCGTGTGAAACCCTGTTACTTCGAAAGAGATTGTCCAGTTTGTACACGAAGTGCATCCAGTTTTTCCCGTAACCCTCTCAACTTTTTAGCACGTGTTATGTGGGTGAAATTATGAAACCATGCCAAGTTTCAACCTTTTCCGAGTTCATTAGCAGTGCTTGTCAAATTCAGGGTCATTTAGCTCAAAATAAATCATGAAATGCATGAAAAATAGCAAATGAAGTCAGAAAAGGGTTGAAAATTGATGATGTGGCTTTGAATGGTGCATATAGAATGCAGAAAATGTCTGGAGTTAAAATTTGTTAAAAATAATGAAATCCCTTTGGTAATAGATGAGTTTTCGTCCGAAACTCTGTTACTTCGAAAGAGATTGTCCAGTTTGTACACGAAGTGCATCCAGTTTTTCCCGTAAACCTCTCAACTTTTTAGCACATGGTATGTATGTGAAATTATGAAACCATGCCAAGTTTCAACCTTTTCAGAGTTCATTTGCAGTGCTTGTCAAATTCAGGGTCATTTAGCTCAAAATAAATCATGAAATGCATGAAAAATAGCAAATGAAGTCAGAAAAGGGTTGAAAATTGATGATGTGGCTTTGAATGGTGCATATTGAATGCAGAAATAGTCTGGAGTTAAAATATGTTAAAAAAATGAAATCCCTTTTGTAATAGACGAGTTTTCGTCCGAAACCCTGTTACTTCGAAAGAGATTGTCCAGTTTGTACACGAAGTCCATCCAGTTTTTCCCATGACCCTCTCAACTTTTTAGCACATGGTATGTGGGTGAAATTATGAAACCATGCCAAGTTTCAACCTTTTCAGAGTTCATTTGCAGTGCTTGTCAAATTCAGGGTCATTTAGCTCAAAATAAATCATGAAATGCATGAAAAATAGCAAATGAAGTCAGAAAAGGGTTGAAAATTGATGATGTGGCTTTGAATGGTGCATATTGAATGCAGAAAAAGTCTGGAGTTAAAATATGTAAAAAAAATGAAATCCCTTTTCTAATAGATGAGTTTTCGTCCGAAACCCTGTTACTTCGAAAGAGATTGTCCAGTTTGTACACGAAGTGCATCCTGTTTTTCCCGTAACCCTCTCAACTTTTTAGCACATGGTATGTGGGTGAAATTATGAAACCATGCCAAGGTTCAACCTTTTCAGAGTTCATTTGCAGTGCTTGTCAAATTCAGGGTCATTTAGCTCAAAATAAATCATGAAATGCATGAAAAATAGCAAATGAAGTCAGAAAAGGGTTGAAAACTAATGATGTGGCTTGGCGTGGTGCATATTGAATGCAGAAAAAGTCTGGAGTTAAAATATGTTAAAAAAATGAAATCCCCTATGTAATAGATGAGTTTTCGTCCGAAACACTGTTACTTCGAAAGAGATTGTCCAGTTTGTACACGAAGTGCATCCAGTTTTTCCCGTAACCCTCTTAAATTTTTAACACATGGTATGTGGGTGAAATTATGAAACCATGCCAAGTTTCAACCTTTTCAGAGTTCATTTGCAGTGCTTGTCAAATTCAGGGTCATTTAGCTCAAAATAGATCATGAAATGCTTGAAAAATAGCAAATGAAGTCAGAAAAGGGTTAAAAATTGATGATGTGGCTTTGAATGGTGCATATTGAATGCAGACAAAGTCTGGAGTTAAAATATGTTAAAAAAATGAAATCCCTTATGTAATAGATGAGTTTTCGTCCGAAACCCTGTCACTTCGAAAGAGATTGTCCAGTTTGTACACGAAGTGCATCCAGTTTTTCCCGTAATCCTCTCAACTTTTTAGCACAGCGTATGTGGGTGAAATTATGAAACCATGACAAGTTTCAACCTTTTCAGAGTTCATTTGTAGTGCTTGTCAAATTCAGGGCCATTTAGCTCCAAATAAATCATGAAATGCATGAAAAATAGCAAATGAAGTCAGAAAAGGGTTGAAAATTGATGATGTGGCTTTGAATGGTGCATATTGAATGCAGAAAAAGTCTGGTGTTAAAATATATAAAAAAAATGAAATCCCTTTTGTAATAGATGAGTTTTCGTCCGAAACCCTGTTACTTCGAAAGAGATTGTCCAGTTTGTACACGAAGTGCATCCAGTTTTTCCCGTAACCCTCTCAACTTTTTAGCACATGGTATGTGGGTGAAATTATGAAACCATGCCAAGTTTCAACCTTTTCCGAGTTCATTTGCAGTGCTTGTCAAATTCAGTGCCATTTAGCTCAAAATAAATCATGAAATGCATGAAAAATAGCAAATGAAGTCAGAAAAGGGTTGAAAACTAATGATGTGGCTTTGAATGGTGCATATTGAATGCAGAAAAAGTCTGGAGTAAAAATATGTAAAAAAAATGAAATCCCTTTTGTAATAGATGAGTTTTCGTTCGAAACCCTGTTACTTCGAAAGATATTGTCAAGTTTGTACACGAAGTGCATCCAGTTTTTCCCTTAACCCTCTCAACTTTTTAGCACATGGTATGTGGGTGAAATTATGAAACCATGCAAGTTTCAACCTTTTCAGAGTTCATTTGCAGTGCTTGTCAAATTCAGGGTCATTTAGCACAAAATAAATCATGAAATGCATGAAAATAGCAAATGAAGTCAAAAAAGGGTTGAAAATTGATGATGTGGCTTTGAATAGTGCATATGGAATGCAGAAAAAGTCTGGAGTTAAAATATGTTAAAAATAATGAAATCCCTTTGGTAATAGATGAGTTTTCGTCCGAAAACCTCTTACTTCGAAAGAGATTGTCCAGTTTGTACACAAAGTGCATCCAGTTTTTCCCGTAAACCTCTCAACTTTTTAGCACATGGTATGTATGTGAAATTATGAAACCATGACAAGTTTCAACCTTTTCAGAGTTCATTTGCAGTGCTTGTCAAATTCAGGGTCATTTAGCTCAAAATAAATCATGAAATGCATGAAAAATAGCAAATGAAGTCAGAAAAGGGTTGAAAATTGATGATGTGGCTTTGAATGGTGCATATTGAATGCAGAAAAAGTCTGGAGTTAAAATATATAAAAAAAATGAAATCCCTTTTGTAATAGATGAGTTTTCGTACGAAACCCTGTACTTCGAAAGAGATTGTCCAGTTTGTACACGAAGTGCATCCAGTTTTCCCGTAACCCTCTCAACTTTTTAGCACATGGTATGTGGGTGAAATTATGAAACCATGCCAAGTTTCAACCTTTTCAGAGTTCATTTGCAGTGCTTGTCAAATGCAGGGTCATTTAGCTCAAAATAAATCATGAAATGCATGAAAAATAGCAAATGAAGTCAGAAAAGGGTTGAAAATTGATGATGTGGCTTTGTATGGTGTATATTGAATGCAGAAAAAGTCTGGAGTTAAAATATGAAAAAAAAATGAAATCCCTTTGGTAATAGATTAGTTTTTGTCCGAAACCCTGTTACTTCGAAAGAGATTGTCCAGTTTGTACACGAAGTGCATCCAGTTTTTCCCGTAACCCTCTCAACTTTTTAGCACATGGTATGTGGTTGAAATTATGAAACCATGCTAGTTTCAACCTTTTCACAGTTCATTTGCAGTGCTTGTCAAATTCAGGGTCATTTAGCTCAAAATAAATCATGAAATGGATGAAAATAGCAAATCAAGTCAGAAAAGGGTTGAAAATTGATGATGTGGCTTTGAATGCTGCATATTGAATGCAGAAAAAGTCTGGAGTTAAAATATGTTAAAAATAATGAAATCCCTTTGGTAGTAAATGAGTTTTCGTCCGAAACCCTGTTACTTAGAACGAGATTGTCTAGTTTGTACACGAAGTGTATCCAGTTTTTCCCGTGACCCTCTCAACTTTTTAGCACATGGTATGTGGGTGAAATTATGAAAGCATGCCAAGTTTCAACCTTTTCAGAGTTCATTTGCAGCGCTTGTCAAATTCAGGGTCATTTAGCTCAAAATAAATCTTGAAATGCATGAAAAATAGCAAATGAAGTCAGAAACGGGTTGAAAACTGATGATGTGGCTTTGCGTGGTGCATATGGAATGCAAAAAAAGTCTGGAGTTAAAATATGTTAAAAAAATGAAATCCCTTATGTAATAGATGAGTTTTCGTGCGAAACCCTGTTACTTCGAAAGAGATTGTCCAGTTTGTACACGAAGTCCATCCAGTTTTACCCGTAACCCTCTCAACTTTTTAGCACAGGGTATGTGGGTGAAATTATGAAACCATGCCAAGTTTCAACCTTTTCAGAGTTCATTTGCAGTGCTTGTGAAATTCAGCGTCATTTAGCTCAAAATAAATCATGAAATGCATGAAAAATAGCAAATGAAGTCAGAAAAGGGTTGAAAACTGATGATGTGGCTTTGCGTGGTGCATATTGAATGCAGAAAAAGTCTGGAGTTAAAATATGTTAAAAAAATGAAATCCCTTATGTAATAGATGAGTTTTCGTGTGAAATCTTGTTACTTCGAAAGAGATTGTCCAGTTTGTACACGAAGTGCATCCAGTTTTTCCCGTAACCCTCTCAACTTTTTAGCACATGTTATGTGGGTGAAATTATGAAACCATGCCAAGTTTCAACCTTTTCCGAGTTCATTTGCAGTGCTTGTCAAATTCAGAGTCATTTAGCTCAAAATAAATCATGAAATGCATGAAAAATAGCAAATGAAGTCAGAAAAGGGTTGAAAATTGATGATGTGGCTTTGAATGGTGCATATAGAATGCAGAAGATGTCTGGAGTTAAAATATGTTAAAAATAATGAAATCCCTTTGGTAATAGATGAGTTTTCGTCCGAAACCCTGTTACTTCGAAAGAGATTGTCCAGTTTGTACACGAAGTGCCTCCAGTTTTTCCCGTAAACCTCTCAACTTTTTAGCACATGGTATGTATGTGAAATTATGAAACCATGCCAAGTTTCAACCTTTGCAGAGTTCATTTGCAGTGCTTGTCAAATTCAGGGTCATTTAGCTCAAAATAAATCATGAAATGCATGAAAAATAGCAAATGAAGTCAGAAAAGGGTTGAAAATTGATGATGTGGCATTGAATGGTGCATATTGAATGCAGAAATAGTCTGGAGTTAAAATATGTTAAAAAAAATGAAATCCCATTTGTAATAGACGAGTTTTCGTCCGAAACCCTGTTACTTCGAAAGAGATTGTCCAGTTTGTACACGAAGTCCATCCAGTTTTTCCCGTGACCCTCTCAACTTTTTAGCACATGGTATGTGGGTGAAATTATGAATACATGCCAAGTTTCAACCTTTTCAGAGTTCATTTGCAGTGCTTGTCAAATTCAGGGTCATTTAGCTTAAAATAAATCATGAAATGCATGAAAAATAGCAAATGAAGTCAGAAAAGGGTTGAAAATTGATGATGTGGCTTTGAATGGTGCATATTGAATGCAGAAAAAGTCTGGAGTTAAAATATGTAAAAAAATGAAATCCCTTTTGTAATAGATGAGTTTTCGTCCGAAACCCTGTTACTTCGAAAGAGATTGTCCAGTTTGTACACGAAGTGCATCCAGTTTTTCCCGTAACCCTCTCAACTTTTTAGCACATGGTATGTGGGTGAAATTATGAAACCATGCCAAGGTTCAACCTTTTCAGAGTTCATTTGCAGTGCTTGTCAAATTCAGGGTCATTTAGCTCAAAATAAATCATGAAATGCATGAAAAATAGCAAATGAAGTCAGAAAAGGGTTGAAAACTAATGATGTGGCTTGGCGTGGTGCATATTGAATGTAGAAAAAGTCTGGAGTTAAAATATGTTAAAAAAATGAAATCCCCTATGTAATAGATGAGTTTTCGTCCGAAACCCTGTTACTTCGAAAGAGATTGTCCAGTTTGTACACGAAGTGCATCCAGTTTTTCCCGTAACCCTCTTAAATTTTTAACACATGGTATGTGGGTGAAATTATGAAACCATGCCAAGTTTCAACCTTTTCAGAGTTCATTTGCAGTGCTTGTCAAATTCAGGGTCATTTAGCTCAAAATAAATCATGAAATGCTTGAAAAATAGCAAATGAAGTCAGAAAAGGGTTAAAAATTGATGATGTGGCTTTGAATGGTGCATATTGAATGCAGACAAAGTCTGGAGTTAAAATATGTTAAAAAAATGAAATCCCTTATGTAATAGATGAGTTTTCGTCCGAAACCCTGTCACTTCGAAAGAGATTGTCCAGTTTGTACACGAAGTGCATCCAGTTTTTCCCGTAATCCTCTCAACTTTTTAGCACAGCGTATGTGGGTGAAATTATGAAACCATGACAAGTTTCAACCTTTTCAGAGTTCATTTGTAGTGCTTGTCAAATTCAGGGCCATTTAGCTCAAAATAAATCATGAAATGCATGAAAAATAGCAAATGAAGTCAGAAAAGGGTTGAAAATTGATGATGTGGCTTTGAATGGTGCATATTGAATGCAGAAAAAGTCTGGTGTTAAAATATATTAAAAAAATGAAATCCCTTTTGTAATAGATGAGTTTTCGTCCGAAACCCTGTTACTTCGAAAGAGATTGTCCAGTTTGTACACGAAGTGCATCCAGTTTTTCCCGTAACCCTCTCAACTTTTTAGCACATGGTATGTGGGTGAAATTATGAAACCATGCCAAGTTTCAACCTTTTCCGAGTTCATTTGCAGTGCTTGTCAAATTCAGTGCCATTTAGCTCAAAATAAATCATGAAATGCATGAAAAATAGCAAATGAAGTCAGAAAAGGGTTGAAAACTAATGATGTGGCTTTGAATGGTGCATATTGAATGCAGAAAAAGTCTGGAGTAAAAATATGTAAAAAAAATGAAATCCCTTTTGTAATAGATGAGTTTTCGTTCGAAACCCTGTTACTTCGAAAGATATTGTCAAGTTTGTACACGAAGTGCATCCAGTTTTTCCCTTAACCCTCTCAACTTTTTAGCACATGGTATGTTGGTGAAATTATGAAACCATGCAAGTTTCAACCTTTTCAGAGTTCATTTGCAGTGCTTGTCAAATTCAGGGTCATTTAGCTCAAAATAAATCATGAAATGCATGAAAATAGCAAATGAAGTCAAAAAAGGGTTGAAAATTGATGATGTGGCTTTGAATAGTGCATATGGAATGCAGAAAAAGTCTGAAGTTAAAATATGTTAAAAATAATGAAATCCTTTTGGTAATAGATGAGTTTTCGTCC
This sequence comes from Elymus sibiricus, assembly GCA_039707655.1. Lineage (NCBI taxonomy): Eukaryota > Viridiplantae > Streptophyta > Magnoliopsida > Poales > Poaceae > Elymus > Elymus sibiricus. Next base: position 54,796,995 of record CM077667.1, read on the forward strand.
GAAACCCTGTTACTTCGAACGAGATTGTCCAGTTTGTACACGAAGTGCATCCAGTTTTTCCCGTAACCCTCTCAACTTTTTAGCACATGGTATGTGGGTGAAATTATGAAACCATGCCAAGTTTCAACCTTTTCAGAGTTCATTTGCAGTGCTTGTCAAATTCAGGGTCATTTAGCTCAAAATAAATCATGAAATGCATGAAAAATAGGAAATGAAGTCAGAAAAGGGTTGAAAACTGATGATGTGGCTTTGCGTGGTGCATATTGAATGCAGAAAAAGTCTGGAGTTAAAATATGTTAAAAATAATGAAATCCCTTTGGTAATAGATGAGTTTTCGTCCGAAACCCTCTTACTTCGAAAGAGATTGTCCAGTTTGTACACAAAGTGCATCCAGTTTTTCCCGTAAACCTCTCAACTTTTTAGCACATGGTATGTATGTGAAATTATGAAACCATGACAAGTTTCAACCTTTTCAGAGTTCATTTGCAGTGCTTGTCAAATTCTGGGTTATTTAGCTCAAAATAAATCATGAAATGCATGAAAAATAGCAAATGAAGTCAGAAAAGGGTTGAAAATTGATGATGTGGCTTTGAATGGTGCATATTGAATGCAGAAAAAGTCTGGAGTTAAAATATATAAAAAAAATGAAATCCCTTTTGTAATAGATGAGTTTTCGTACGAAACCCTGTACTTCGAAAGAGATTGTCCAGTTTGTACACGAAGTGCATCCAGTTTTCCCGTAACCCTCTCAACTTTTTAGCACATGGTATGTGGGTGAAATTATGAAACCATGCCAAGTTTCAACCTTTTCAGAGTTCATTTGCAGTGCTTGTCAAATTCAGGGTCATTTAGCTCAAAATAAATCATGAAATGCATGAAAAATAGCAAATGAAGTCAGAAAAGGGTTGAAAATTGATGATGTGGCTTTGTATGGTGTATATTGAATGCAGAAAAAGTCTGGAGTTAAAATATGAAAAAAAAATGAAATCGCTTTGGTAATAGATTAGTTTTTGTCCGAAACCCTGTTACTTCGAAAGAGATTGTCCAGTTTGTACACGAAGTGCATCCAGTTTTTCCCGTAACCCTCTCAACTTTTTAGCACATGGTATGTGGTTGAAATTATGAAACCATGCTAGTTTCAACCTTTTCACAGTTCATTTGCAGTGCTTGTCAAATTCAGGGTCATTTAGCTCAAAATAAATCATGAAATGGATGAAAATAGCAAATCAAGTCAGAAAAGGGTTGAAAATTGATGATGTGGCTTTGAATGCTGCATATTGAATGCAGAAAAAGTCTGGAGTTAAAATATGTTAAAAATAATGAAATCCCTTTGGTAGTAAATGAGTTTTCGTCCGAAACCCTGTTACTTAGAACGAGATTGTCTAGTTTGTACACGAAGTGTATCCAGTTTTTCCCGTGACCCTCTCAACTTTTTAGCACATGGTATGTGGGTGAAATTATGAAAGCATGCCAAGTTTCAACCTTTTCAGAGTTCATTTGCAGCGCTTGTCAAATTCAGGGTCATTTAGCTCAAAATAAATCTTGAAATGCATGAAAAATAGCAAATGAAGTCAGAAACGGGTTGAAAACTGATGATGTGGCTTTGCGTGGTGCATATTGAATGCAAAAAAAGTCTGGAGTTAAAATATGTTAAAAAAATGAAATCCCTTATGTAATAGATGAGTTTTCGTGCGAAACCCTGTTACTTCGAAAGAGATTGTCCAGTTTGTACACGAAGTCCATCCAGTTTTACCCGTAACCCTCTCAACTTTTTAGCACAGGGTATGTGGGTGAAATTATGAAACCATGCCAAGTTTCAACCTTTTCAGAGTTCATTTGCAGTGCTTGTGAAATTCAGCGTCATTTAGCTCAAAATAAATCATGAAATGCATGAAAAATAGCAAATGAAGTCAGAAAAGGGTTGAAAACTGATGATGTGGCTTTGCGTGGTGCATATTGAATGCAGAAAAAGTCTGGAGTTAAAATATGTTAAAAAAATGAAATCCCTTATGTAATAGATGAGTTTTCGTGTGAAATCCTGTTACTTCGAAAGAGATTGTCCAGTTTGTACACGAAGTGCATCCAGTTTTTCCCGTAACCCTCTCAACTTTTTAGCACATGTTATGTGGGTGAAATTATGAAACCATGCCAAGTTTCAACCTTTTCCGAGTTCATTTGCAGTGCTTGTCAAATTCAGAGTCATTTAGCTCAAAATAAATCATGAAATGCATGAAAAATAGCAAATGAAGTCAGAAAAGGGTTGAAAATTGATGATGTGGCTTTGAATGGTGCATATAGAATGCAGAAGATGTCTGGAGTTAAAATATGTTAAAAATAATGAAATCCCTTTGGTAATAGATGAGTTTTCGTCCGAAACCCTGTTACTTCGAAAGAGATTGTCCAGTTTGTACACGAAGTGCCTCCAGTTTTTCCCGTAAACCTCTCAACTTTTTAGCACATGGTATGTATGTGAAATTATGAAACCATGCCAAGTTTCAACCTTTTCAGAGTTCATTTGCAGTGCTTGTCAAATTCAGGGTCATTTAGCTCAAAATAAATCATGAAATGCATGAAAAATAGCAAATGAAGTCAGAAAAGGGTTGAAAATTGATGATGTGGCATTGAATGGTGCATATTGAATGCAGAAATAGTCTGGAGTTAAAATATGTTAAAAAAAATGAAATCCCATTTGTAATAGACGAGTTTTCGTCCGAAACCCTGTTACTTCGAAAGAGATTGTCCAGTTTGTACACGAAGTCCATCCAGTTTTTCCCGTGACCCTCTCAACTTTTTAGCACATGGTATGTGGGTGAAATTATGAATACATGCCAAGTTTCAACCTTTTCAGAGTTCATTTGCAGTGCTTGTCAAATTCAGGGTCATTTAGCTTAAAATAAATCATGAAATGCATGAAAAATAGCAAATGAAGTCAGAAAAGGGTTGAAAATTGATGATGTGGCTTTGAATGGTGCATATTGAATGCAGAAAAAGTCTGGAGTTAAAATATGTAAAAAAATGAAATCCCTTTTGTAATAGATGAGTTTTCGTCCGAAACCCTGTTACTTCGAAAGAGATTGTCCAGTTTGTACACGAAGTGCATCCAGTTTTTCCCGTAACCCTCTCAACTTTTTAGCACATGGTATGTGGGTGAAATTATGAAACCATGCCAAGGTTCAACCTTTTCAGAGTTCATTTGCAGTGCTTGTCAAATTCAGGGTCATTTAGCTCAAAATAAATCATGAAATGCATGAAAAATAGCAAATGAAGTCAGAAAAGGGTTGAAAACTAATGATGTGGCTTGGCGTGGTGCATATTGAATGTAGAAAAAGTCTGGAGTTAAAATATGTTAAAAAAATGAAATCCCCTATGTAATAGATGAGTTTTCGTCCGAAACCCTGTTACTTCGAAAGAGATTGTCCAGTTTGTACACGAAGTGCATCCAGTTTTTCCCGTAACCCTCTTAAATTTTTAACACATGGTATGTGGGTGACATTATGAAACCATGCCAAGTTTCAACCTTTTCAGAGTTCATTTGCAGTGCTTGTCAAATTCAGGGTCATTTAGCTCAAAATAAATCATGAAATGCTTGAAAAATAGCAAATGAAGTCAGAAAAGGGTTAAAAATTGATGATGTGGCTTTGAATGGTGCATATTGAATGCAGACAAAGTCTGGAGTTAAAATATGTTAAAAAAATGAAATCCCTTTTGTAATAGATGAGTTTTCGTCCGAAACCCTGTTACTTCGAAAGAGATTGTCCAGTTTGTACACGAAGTGCATCCAGTTTTTCCCGTAATCCTCTCAACTTTTTAGCACATGGTATGTGGGTGAAATTATGAAACCATGCCAAGTTTCAACCTTTTCCGAGTTCATTTGCAGTGCTTGTCAAATTCAGTGCCATTTAGCTCAAAATAAATCATGAAATGCATGAAAAATAGCAAATCAAGTCAGAAAAGGGTTGAAAACTAATGATGTGGCTTTGAATGGTGCATATTGAATGCAGAAAAAGTCTGGAGTAAAAATATGTAAAAAAAATGAAATCCCTTTTCTAATAGATGAGTTTTCGTTCGAAACCCTGTTACTTCGAAAGATATTGTCAAGTTTGTACACGAAGTGCATCCAGTTTTTCCCTTAACCCTCTCAACTTTTTAGCACATGGTATGTGGGTGAAATTATGAAACCATGCAAGTTTCAACCTTTTCAGAGTTCATTTGCAGTGCTTGTCAAATTCAGGGTCATTTAGCTCAAAATAAATCATGAAATGCATGAAAATAGCAAATGAAGTCAGAAAAGGGTTGAAAATTGATGATGTGGCTTTGAATAGTGCATATGGAATGCAGAAAAAGTCTGGAGTTAAAATATGTTAAAAATAATGAAATCCTTTTGGTAATAGATGAGTTTTCGTCCGAAACCCTGTTACTTCGAACGAGATTGTCCAGTTTGTACACGAAGTGCATCCAGTTTTCCCGTAACCCTCTTAAATTTTTAACACATGGTATGTGGGTGACTTTATGAAACCATGCCAAGTTTCAACCATTTCAGAGTTCATTTGCAGTGCTTTTCAAATTCAGGGTCATTTAGCTCAAAATAAATCATGAAATGCTTGAAAAATAGCAAATGAAGTCAGAAAAGAGTTAAAAATTGATGATGTGGCTTTGAATGGTGCATATTGATTGCAGACAAAGTCTGGAGTTAAAATATGTTAAAAAAATGAAATCGCTTATGTAATAGATGAGTTTTCGTCCGAAACCCTGTTACTTCGAAAGAGATTGTCCAGTTTGTACACGAAGTGCATCCAGTTTTTCCCGTAACCCTCTCAACTTTTTAGCACATGGTATGTGGGTGAAATTACGAAACCATGCAAAGTTTCAACCTTTTCAGAGTTCATTTGCAGTGCTTGTCAAATTCAGGGTCATTTAGCTCAAAATAAATCATGAAATGCGTGAAAAATAGCAAATGAAGTCAGAAAAGGGTTGAAAACTGATGATGTGGCTTTGCGTGGTGCATATTGAATGCAGAAAAAGTCTGGAGTTAAAATATGTTAAAAATAATGAAATCCCTTTGGTAATAGATGAGTTTTCGTCCGAAACCCTCTTACTTCGAAAGAGATTGTCCAGTTTGTACACGAAGTGCATCCAGTTTTTCCCGTAAACCTCTCAACTTTTTAGCACATGGTATGTATGTGAAATTATGAAACCATGCCAAGTTTCAACCTTTTCAGAGTTCATTTGCAGCGCTTGTCAAATTCAAGGTCATTTAGCTCAAAATAAATCATGAAATGCATGAAAAATAGCAAATGAAGTCAGAAAAGGGTTGAAAATTGATGATGTGGCTTTGAATGGTGCATATTGAATGCAGAAAAAGTCTGGAGTTAAAATATGTAAAAAAAATGAAATCCCTTTTGTAATAGATGAGTTTTCGTACGAAACCCTGTACTTCGAAATAGATTGTCCAGTTTGTACACGAAGTGCATCCAGTTTTCCCGTAACCCTCTCAACTTTTTAGCACATGGTATGTGTGTGAAATTATGAAACCATGCCAAGTTTCAACCTTTTCAGAGTTCATTTGCAGTGCTTGTCAAATTCAGGGTCATTTAGCTCAAAATAAATCATGAAATGCATGAAAAATAGCAAATGAAGTCAGAAAAGGGTTGAAAATTGATGATGTGGCTTTGAATGGTGTATATTGAATGCAGAAAAAGTCTGGAGTTAAAATATGAAAAAAAAATGAAATCCCTTTGGTAATAGATTAGTTTTTGTCCGAAACCCTGTTACTTCGAAAGAGATTGTCCAGTTTGTACACGAAGTGCATCCAGTTTTTCCCGTAACCCTCTCAACTTTTTAGCACATGGTATGTGGTTGAAATTATGAAACCATGCTAGTTTCAACCTTTTCAGAGTTCATTTGCAGTGCTTGTCAAATTCAGGGTCATTTAGCTCAAAATAAATCATGAAATGGATGAAAATAGCAAATGAAGTCAGAAAAGGGTTGAAAATTGATGATGTGGCTTTGAATGGTCCATATTGAATGCAGAAAAAGTCTGGAGTTAAAATACGATAAAAATAATGAAATCCCTTTGGTAATAAATGAGTTTTCGTCCGAAACCCTGTTACTTCGAACGAGATTGTCTAGTTTGTACACGAAGTGTATCCAGTTTTTCCCGTAACCCTCTCAACTTTTTAGCACATGGTATGTGGGTGAAATTATGAAACCATGCCAAGTTTCAACCTTTTCAGAGTTCATTTGCAGCGCTTGTCAAATTCAGGGTCATTTAGCTCAAAATAAATCTTGAAATGCATGAAAAATAGCAAATGAAGTTAGAAACGGGTTGAAAACTGATGATGTGGCTTTGCGTGGTGCATATTGAATGCAAAAAAAGTCTGGAGTTAAAATATGTTAAAAAAATGAAATCCCTTATGTAATAGATGAGTTTTCGTGCGAAACCCTGTTACTTTGAAAGAGATTGTCCAGTTTGTACACGAAGTCCATCCAGTTTTACCCGTAACCCTCTAAACTTTTTAGCACAGGGTATGTGGGTGAAATTATGAAACCATGCCAAGTTTCAACCTTTTCAGAGTTCATTTGCAGTGCTTGTGAAATTCAGGATCATTTAGCTCAAAATAAATCATGAAATGCATGAAAAATAGCAAATGAAGTCAGAAAAGGGTTGAAAACTGATGATGTGGCTTTGCGTGGAGCATATTGAATGCAGAACAAGTCTGGAGTTAAAATATGTTAAAAAAATGAAATCCCTTATGTAATAGATGAGTTTTCGTGTGAAACCCTGTTACTTCGAAAGAGATTGTCCAGTTTGTACACGAAGTCCATCCAGTTTTACCCGTAACCCTCTCAACTTTTTAGCACAGGGTATGTGGGTGAAATTATGAAACCATGCCAAGTTTCAACCTTTTCAGAGTTCATTTGGAGTGCTTGTCAAATTCAGGGTCATTTAGCTCAAAATAAATCATGAAATGCATGAAAAATAGCAAATGAAGTCAGAAAAGGGTTGAAAACTGATGATGTGGCTTTGCGTGGAGCATATTGAATGCAGAAAAAGTCTGGAGTTAAAATATGTTAAAAAAATGAAATCCCTTTGGTAATAGATTAGTTTTTGTCCGAAACCCTGTTACTTCGAAAGAGATTGTCCAGTTTGTACACGAAGTGCATCCAGTTTTTCCCGTAACCCTCTCAACTTTTTAGCACATGGTATGTGGTTGAAATTATGAAACCATGCTAGTTTCAACCTTTTCAGAGTTCATTTGCAGTGCTTGTCAAATTCAGGGTCATTTAGCTCAAAATAAATCATGAAATGGATGAAAATAGCAAATGAAGTCAGAAAAGGGTTGAAAATTGATGATGTGGCTTTGAATGGTCCATATTGAATGCAGAAAAAGTCTGGAGTTAAAATACGATAAAAATAATGAAATCCCTTTGGTAATAAATGAGTTTTCGTCCGAAACCCTGTTACTTCGAACGAGATTGTCTAGTTTGTACACGAAGTGTATCCAGTTTTTCCCGTAACCCTCTCAACTTTTTAGCACATGGTATGTGGGTGAAATTATGAAACCATGCCAAGTTTCAACCTTTTCAGAGTTCATTTGCAGCGCTTGTCAAATTCAGGGTCATTTAGCTCAAAATAAATCTTGAAATGCATGAAAAATAGCAAATGAAGTTAGAAACGGGTTGAAAACTGATGATGTGGCTTTGCGTGGTGCATATTGAATGCAAAAAAAGTCTGGAGTTAAAATATGTTAAAAAAATGAAATCCCTTATGTAATAGATGAGTTTTCGTGCGAAACCCTGTTACTTCGAAAGAGATTGTCCAGTTTGTACACGAAGTCCATCCAGTTTTACCCGTAACCCTCTAAACTTTTTAGCACAGGGTATGTGGGTGAAATTATGAAACCATGCCAAGTTTCAACCTTTTCAGAGTTCATTTGCAGTGCTTGTGAAATTCAGGATCATTTAGCTCAAAATAAATCATGAAATGCATGAAAAATAGCAAATGAAGTCAGAAAAGGGTTGAAAACTGATGATGTGGCTTTGCGTGGAGCATATTGAATGCAGAACAAGTCTGGAGTTAAAATATGTTAAAAAAATGAAATCCCTTATGTAATAGATGAGTTTTCGTGTGAAACCCTGTTACTTCGAAAGAGATTGTCCAGTTTGTACACGAAGTCCATCCAGTTTTACCCGTAACCCTCTCAACTTTTTAGCACAGGGTATGTGGGTGAAATTATGAAACCATGCCAAGTTTCAACCTTTTCAGAGTTCATTTGGAGTGCTTGTCAAATTCAGGGTCATTTAGCTCAAAATAAATCATGAAATGCATGAAAAATAGCAAATGAAGTCAGAAAAGGGTTGAAAACTGATGATGTGGCTTTGCGTGGAGCATATTGAATGCAGAAAAAGTCTGGAGTTAAAATATGTTAAAAAAATGAAATCCCTTTGGTAATAGATTAGTTTTTGTCCGAAACCCTGTTACTTCGAAAGAGATTGTCCAGTTTGTACACGAAGTGCATCCAGTTTTTCCCGTAACCCTCTCAACTTTTTAGCACATGGTATGTGGTTGAAATTATGAAACCATGCTAGTTTCAACCTTTTCAGAGTTCATTTGCAGTGCTTGTCAAATTCAGGGTCATTTAGCTCAAAATAAATCATGAAATGGATGAAAATAGCAAATGAAGTCAGAAAAGGGTTGAAAATTGATGATGTGGCTTTGAATGGTCCATATTGAATGCAGAAAAAGTCTGGAGTTAAAATACGATAAAAATAATGAAATCCCTTTGGTAATAAATGAGTTTTCGTCCGAAACCCTGTTACTTCGAACGAGATTGTCTAGTTTGTACACGAAGTGTATCCAGTTTTTCCCGTAACCCTCTCAACTTTTTAGCACATGGTATGTGGGTGAAATTATGAAACCATGCCAAGTTTCAACCTTTTCAGAGTTCATTTGCAGCGCTTGTCAAATTCTGGGTCATTTAGCTCAAAATAAATCTTGAAATGCATGAAAAATAGCAAATGAAGTCAGAAACGGGTTGAAAACTGATGATGTGGCTTTGCGTGGTGCATATTGAATGCAAAAAAAGTCTGGAGTTAAAATATGTTAAAAAAATGAAATCCCTTATGTAATAGATGAGTTTTCGTGCGAAACCCTGTTACTTCGAAAGAGATTGTCCAGTTTGTACACGAAGTCCATCCAGTTTTACCCGTAACCCTCTAAACTTTTTAGCACAGGGTATGTGGGTGAAATTATGAAACCATGCCAAGTTTCAACCTTTTCAGAGTTCATTTGCAGTGCTTGTGAAATTCAGGATCATTTAGCTCAAAATAAATCATGAAATGCATGAAAAATAGCAAATGAAGTCAGAAAAGGGTTGAAAACTGATGATGTGGCTTTGCGTGGAGCATATTGAATGCAGAACATGTCTGGAGTTAAAATATGTTAAAAAAATGAAATCCCTTATGTAATAGATGAGTTTTCGTGTGAAACCCTGTTACTTCGAAAGAGATTGTCCAGTTTGTACACGAAGTCCATCCAGTTTTACCCGTAACCCTCTCAACTTTTTAGCACAGGGTATGTGGGTGAAATTATGAAACCATGCCAAGTTTCAACCTTTTCAGAGTTCATTTGGAGTGCTTGTCAAATTCAGGGTCATTTAGCTCAAAATAAATCATGAAATGCATGAAAAATAGCAAATGAAGTCAGAAAAGGGTTGAAAACTGATGATGTGGCTTTGCGTGGAGCATATTGAATGCAGAAAAAGTCTGGAGTTAAAATATGTTAAAAAAATGAAATCCCTTATGTAATAGATGAGTTTTCGTGTGAAACCCTGTTACTTCGAAAGAGATTGTCCAGTTTGTACACGAAGTGCACCCAGTTTTACCCGTAACCCTCTCAACTTTTTAGCACAGGGTATGTGGGTGAAATTATGAAACCATGCCAAGTTTCAACCTTTTCAAAGTTCATTTGCAGTGCTTGTCAAATTCAGGGTCATTTAGCTCAAAATAAATCATGAAATGCATGAAAAATAGCAAATGAAGTCAGAAAAGGGTTGAAAATTGATGATGTGGCTTTGAATGGTGCATATTGAATGCAGAAAAAGGCTGGTGTTAAAATATATAAAAAAAATGAAATCCCTTTTGTAATAGATGAGTTTTCGTCCGAAACCCTGTTACTTCAAAAGAGATTGTCCAGTTTGTACACGAAGTGCATCCAGTTTTTCCCGTAACCCTCTCAACTTTTTAGCACATGGTATGTGGGTGAAATTATGAAACCATGCCAAGTTTCAACCTTTTCCGAGTTCATTTGCAGTGCTTGTCAAATTCAGTGCCATTTAGCTGAAAATAAATCATGAAATGCATGAAAAATAGCAAGTGAAGTCAGAAAAGGGTTGAAAACTAATGATGTGGCTTTGAATGGTGCATATTGAATGCAGAAAAAGTCTAGAGTTAAAATATGTAAAAAAATGAAACCCCTTTTGTAATAGATGAGTTTTCGTCCGAAACCCTGTTACTTCGAAAGAGATTGTCAAGTTTGTACATGAAGTGCATCCAGTTTTTCCCGTACACCTCTCAACTTTTTAGCACATGGTATGTATGTGAAATTATGAAACCATGCCAAGTTTCAACTTTTTCAGAGTTCATTTGCAGTGCTTGTCAAATTCAGGGTCATTTAGCTCAAAATAAATCATGAAATGCATGAAAAATAGCAAATGAAGTCAGAAAAGTGTTGAAAATTGATGATGTGGCTTTGAATGGTGCATATTGAATGCAGAAAAAGTCTGGAGTTAAAATATGTAAAAAAAATGAAATCCCTTTTGTAATAGATGAGTTTTCGTACGAAACCCTGTACTTCGAAAGAGATTGTCCAGTTTGTACACGAAGTGCATCCAGTTTTCCCGTAACCCTCTCAACTTTTTAGCACATGGTATGTGGGTGAAATTATGAAACCATGCCAAGTTTCAACCTTTTCAGAGTTCATTTGCAGTGCTTGTCAAATTCAGGGTCATTTAGCTCAAAATAAATCATGAAATGCATGAAAAATAGCAAATGAAGTCAGAAAAGGGTTGAAAATTGATGATGTGGCTTTGAATGGTGCATATTGAATGCAGAAAAAGTCTGGTGTTAAAATATATAAAAAAAAATGAAATCCCTTTTGTAATAGATGAGTTTTCGTCTGAAACCCTGTTACTTCGAAAGAGATTGTCCAGTTTGTACACGAAGTGCATCCAGTTTTACCCGTAACCCTCTCAACTTTTTAGCACAGGGTATGTGGGTGAAATTATGAAACCATGCCAAGTTTCAACCTTTTCAAAGTTCATTTGCAGTGCTTGTCAAATTCAGGGTCATTTAGCTCAAAATAAATCATGAAATGCATGAAAAATAGCAAATGAAGTCAGAAAAGGGTTGAAAATTGATGATGTGGCTTTGAATGGTGCATATTGAATGCAGAAAAAGTCTGGTGTTAAAATATATAAAAAAATGAAATCCCTTTTGTAATAGATGAGTTTTCGTCCGAAACCCTATTACTTCGAAAGAGATTGTCCAGTTTGTACACGAAGTGCATCCAGTTTTTCCCGTAACCCTCTCAACTTTTTAGCACATGGTATGTGGGTGAAATTTTGAAACCATGCCAAGTTTCAACCTTTTCCGAGTTCATTTGCAGTGCTTGTCAAATTCAGTGCCATTTAGCTCAAAATAAATCATGAAATGCATGAAAAATAGCAAATGAAGTCAGAAAAGGGTTGAAAACTAATGATGTGGCTTTGAATGGTGCATATTGGATGCAGAAAAAGTCTGGAGTTGAAATATGTAAAAAAAATGAAATCCCTTTTGTAATAGATGAGTTTTCGTCCGAAACCCTATTACTTCGAAAGAGATTGTCAAGTTTGTACACGAAGTGCATCCAGTTTTTCCCTTAACCCTCTCAACTTTTTAGCACATGGTATGTGGGTGAAATTATGAAACCATGCCAAGTTTCAACCTTTTCAGAGTTCATTTGCAGTGCTTGTCAAATTCAGGGTCATTTAGCTCAAAATAAATCATGAAATGCATGAAAAATAGCAAATGAAGTCAGAAAAGGGTTGAAAACTGATGATGTGGCTTTGCGTGGTGCATATTGAATGCAGAAAAAGTCTGGAGTTAAAATATGGTAAAAATAATGAAATCCCTTTGGTAATAGATGAGTTTTCGTCCGAAACCCTGTTACTTCGAAAGAGATTGTCCAGTTTGTACACGAAGTGCATCCAGTTTATCCCGTACACCTCTCAACTTTTTAGCACATGGTATGTATGTGAAATTATGAAACCATGCCAAGTTTCAACCTTTTCAGAGTTCATTTGAAGTGCTTGTCAAATTCAGGGTCATTTAGCTCAAAATAAATCATGAAATGCATGAAAAATAGCAAATGAAGTCAGAAAAGGGTTGAAAATTGATGATGTGGCTTTGAATGGTGCATATTGAATGCAGAAAAAGTCTGGAGTTAAAATATGTAAAAAAAATGAAATCCCTTTTATAATAGATGAGTTTTCGTACGAAACCATGTATTTCGAAAGAGATTGTCCAGTTTGTACACGAAGTGCATCCAGTTTTCCCGTAACCCTCTCAACTTTTTAGCACATGGTATGTGGGTGAAATTATGAAACCATGCCAAGTTTCAACCTTTTCAGAGTTCATTTGTAGTGCTTGTCAAATTCAGGGTCATTTAGCTCAAAATAAATCATGAAATGCATGAAAAATAGCAAATGAAGTCAGAAAAGGGTTGAAAATTGATGATGTGGCTTTGAATGGTGCATATTGAATGCAGAAAAAGTCTGGTGTTAAAATATATAAAAAAAATGAAATCCCTTTTGTAATAGATGAGTTTTCGTCTGAAACCCTGTTACTTCGAAAGAGATTGTCCAGTTTGTACACGAAGTGCATCCAGTTTTACCCGTAACCCTCTCAACTTTTTAGCACAGGGTATGTGGGTGAAATTATGAAACCATGCCAAGTTTCAACCTTTTCAAAGTTCATTTGCAGTGCTTGTCAAATTCAGGGTCATTTAGCTCAAAATAAATCATGAAATGCATGAAAAATAGCAAATAAAGTTAGAAAAGGGTTGAAAATTGATGATGTGGCTTTGAATGGTGCATATTGAATGCAAAAAAAGTCTGGTGTTAAAATATATAAAAAAATGAAATCCCTTTTGTAATAGATGAGTGTTCGTCCGAAACCCTATTACTTCGAAAGAGATTGTCCAGTTTGTACACGAAGTGCATCCAGTTTTTCCCGTAACCCTCTCAACTTTTTAGCACATGGTATGTGGGTGAAATTATGAAACCATGCCAAGTTTCAACCTTTTCTGAGTTCATTTGCAGTGCTTGTCAAATTCAGTGCCATTTAGCTCAAAATAAATCATGAAATGCATGAAAAATAGCAAATGAAGTCAGAAAAGGGTTGAAAATTGATGATGTGGCTTTGAATGGTGCATATTGAATGCAGAAAAAGTCTGGTGTTAAAATATATAAAAAAAATGAAATCCCTTTTGTAATAGATGAGTTTTCGTCCGAAACCCTGTTACTTCGAAAGAGATTGTCCAGTTTCTACACGAAGTGCATCCAGTTTTACCCGTAACCCTCTCAACTTTTTAGCACAGGGTATGTGGATGAAATTATGAAACCATGCCAAGTTTCAACCTATTCAAAGTTCATTTGCAGTGCTTGTCAAATTCAGGGTCATTTAGCTCAAAATAAATCATGAAATGCATGAAAAATAGCAAATAAAGTCAGAAAAGGGTTGAAAATTGATGATGTGGCTTTGAATGGTGCATATTGAATGCAAAAAAAGTCTATTGTTAAAATATATAAAAAAATGAAATCCCTTTTGTAATAGATGAGTGTTCGTCCGAAACCCTATTACTTCGAAAGAGATTGTCCAGTTTGTACACGAAATGCATCCAGTTTTTCCCGTAACCCTCTCAACTTTTTAGCACATGGTATGTGGGTGAAATTATGAAACCATGCCAAGTTTCAACCTTTTCCGAGTTCATTTGCAGTGCTTGTCAAATTCAGTGCCATTTAGCTCAAAATAAATCATGAAATGCATGAAAAATAGCAAATGAAGTCAGAAAAGGGTTGAAAACTAATGATGTGGCTTTGAATGGTGCATATTGAATGCCGAAAAAGTCTGGAGTTCAAATATGTAAAAAAAATGAAATCCCTTTTGTAATAGATGAGTTTTCGTCCGAAACCCTGTTACTTCGAAAGAGATTGTCAAGTTTGTACACGAAGTGCATCCAGTTTTTCCCTTAATCCTCTCAACCCTTTAGCACATGGTATGTGGGTGAAATTATGAAACCATGCCAAGTTTCAACCTTTTCAGAGTTCATTTGCAGTGCTTGTCAAATTCAGGGTAATTTAGCTCAAAATAAATCATGAAATGCATGAAAAATAGCAAATGAAGTCAGAAAAGGGTTGAAAACTGATGATGTGGCTTTGCGTGGTGCATACTGAATGCAGAAAAAGTCTGGAGTTAAAATATGTTAAAAATAATGAAATCCCTTTGGTAATAGATGAGTTTTCGTCCGAAACCCTGTTACTTCGAAACAGACTGTCCAGTTTGTACACGAAGTGCATCCAGTTTTTCCCGTACACCTCTCAACTTTTTAGCACCTGGTATGTATGTGAAATTATCAAACCATGCCTAGTTTCAACCTTTTCAGAGTTCATTTGCAGTGCTTGTCAAATTCAGGGTCATTTAGCTCAAAATAAATCATGAAATGCATGAAAAATAGCAAATGAAGTCAGAAAAGGGTTGAAAATTGATGATGTGGCTTTGAATGGTGCATATTGAATGCAGAAAAAGACTTGAGTTAAAATATGTAAAAAAAATGAAATCCCTTTTGTAATAGATGAGTTTTCGTACGAAACCCTGTACTTCGAAAGAGATTGTCCAGTTTGTAGACGAAGTGCATCCAGTTTTCCCGTAACCCTCTCAACTTTTTAGCACATGGTATGTGGGTGAAATTATGAAACCATGCCAAGTTTCAACCTTTTCAGAGTTCATTTGCAGTGCTTGTCAAATTCAGGGTCATTTAGCTCAAAATAAATCATGAAATGCATGAAAAATAGCAAATGAAGTCAGAAAATGGTTGAAAATTGATGATGTGGCTTTGAATGGTGCATATTGAATGCAGAAAAAGTCTGGAGTTAAAATATGTAAAAAAAATGAAATCCCTTTTGTAATAGATGAGTTTTCGTACGAAACCCTGTACTTCGAAAGAGATTGTCCAGTTTGTAGACGAAGTGCATCCAGTTTTCCCGTAACCCTCTCAACTTTTTAGCACATGGTAGGTGGGTGAAATTATGAAACCATGCCAAGTTTCAACCTTTTCAGAGTTCATTTGCAGTGCTTGTCAAATTCAGGGTCATTTAGCTCAAAATAAATCATGAAATGCATGAAAAATAGCAAATGAAGTCAGAAAAGGGTTGAAAATTGATGATGTGGCTTTGAATGGTGTATATTGAATGCAGAAAAAGTCTGGAGTTAAAATATGAAAAAAATGAAATGCCTTTGGTAATAGATTAGTTTTTGTCCGAAATCCTGTTACTTCGAAAGAGATTGTCCAGTTTGTACACGAAGTGCATCCAGTTTTTCCCGTAACCCTCTCAACTTTTTAGCACATGGTATGTGGTTGAAATTATGAAACCATGCTAGTTTCAACCTTTTCAGAGTTCATTTGCAGTGCTTGTCAAATTCGGGGTCATTTAGCTCAAAATAAATCATGAAATGCATGAAAAATAGCAAATGAAGTCAGAAAAGGGTTGAAAATTGATGATGTGGCTTTGAATGGTGCATATTGAATGCAGAAAAAGTCTGGTGTTAAAATATGTAAAAAAATGAAATCCCTTTTGTAATAGATGAGTTTTCGTAAGAAACCCTGTACATCGAAAGAGATTGTCCAGTTTGTAGACGAAGTGCATCCAGTTTTCCCGTAACCCTCTCAACTTTTTAGCACATGGTATGTGGGTGAAATTATGAAACCATGCCAAGTTTCAACCTTTTCAGAGTTCATTTGCTGTGCTTGTCAAATTCAGGGTCATTTAGCTCAAAATAAATCATGAAATGCATGAAAAATAGCAAATGAAGTCAGAAAAGGGTTGAAAATTGATGATGTGGCTTTGAATGGTGTATATTGAATGCAGAAAAAGTCTGGAGTTAAAATATGAAAAAAATGAAATGCCTTTGGTAATAGATTAGTTTTTGTCCGAAACCCTGTTACTTCGAAAGAGATTGTCCAGTTTGTACACGAAGTGCATCCAGTTTTTCCCGTAACCCTCTCAACTTTTTAGCACATGGTATGTGGTTGAAATTCTGAAACCATGCTAGTTTCAACCTTTTCAGAGTTCATTTGCAGTGCTTGTCAAAGTCAGGGTCATTTAGCTCAAAATAAATCATGAAATGGATGAAAATAGCAAATGAAGTCAGAAAAGGGTTGAAAATTGATGATGTGGCTTTGAATGGTGCATATTGAATGCAGAAAAAGTCTGGAGTTAAAATATGTTAAAAATAATGAAATCCCTTTGGTAATAAATGAGTTTTCGTCCGAAACCCTGTTACTTCGAACGAGATTGTCTAGTTTGTACACGAAGTGTATCCAGTTTTTCCCGTAACCCTCTCAACTTTTTAGCACATGGTATGTGGGTGAAATTATGAAACCATGCCAAGTTTCAACCTTTTCAGAGTTCATTTGCAGTGCTTGTCAAATTCAGGGTCATTTAGCTCAAAATAAATCATGAAATGCATGAAAAATAGCAAATGAAGTCAGAAAATGGTTGAAAATTGATGATGTGGCTTTGAATGGTGCATATTGAATGCAGAAAAAGTCTGGAGTTAAAATATGTAAAAAAAATGAAATCCCTTTTGTAATAGATGAGTTTTCGTACGAAACCCTGTACTTCGAAAGAGATTGTCCAGTTTGTAGATGAAGTGCATCCAGTTTTCCCGTAACCCTCTCAACTTTTTAGCACATGGTAGGTGGGTGAAATTATGAAACCATGCCAAGTTTCAACCTTTTCAGAGTTCATTTGCAGTGCTTGTCAAATTCAGGGTCATTTAGCTCAAAATAAATCATGAAATGCATGAAAAATAGCAAATGAAGTCAGAAAAGGGTTGAAAATTGATGATGTGGCTTTGAATGGTGTATATTGAATGCAGAAAAAGTCTGGAGTTAAAATATGAAAAAAATGAAATGCCTTTGGTAATAGATTAGTTTTTGTCCGAAACCCTGTTACTTCGAAAGAGATTGTCCAGTTTGTACACGAAGTGCATCCAGTTTTTCCCGTAACCCTCTCAACTTTTTAGCACATGGTATGTGGTTGAAATTATGAAACCATGCTAGTTTCAACCTTTTCAGAGTTCATTTGCAGTGCTTGTCAAATTCAGGGTCATTTAGCTCAAAATAAATCATGAAATGGATGAAAATAGCAAATGAAGTCAGAAAAGGGTTGAAAATTGATGATGTGGCTTTGAATGGTGCATATTGAATGCAGAAAAAGTCTGGAGTTAAAATATGTTAAAAATAATGAAATCCCTTTGGTAATAAATGAGTTTTCGTCCGAAACCCTGTTACTTCGCACGAGATTGTCTAGTTTGTACACGAAGTGTATGCAGTTTTTCCCGTAACCCTCTCAACTTTTTAGCACATGGTATGTGGGTGAAATTATGAAACCATGCCAAGTTTCAACCTTTTCAGAGTTCATTTGCAGTGCTTCTCAAATTCAGGGTCATTTAGCTCAAAATAAATCATGAAATGCATGAAAAATAGCAAATGAAGTCAGAAAAGGGTTGAAAATTGATGATGTGGCTTTGAATGGTGCATATTGAATGCAGAAAAAGTCTGGAGTTAAAATATGTAAAAAAAATGAAATCCCTTTTGTAATAGATGAGTTTTCGTACGAAACCATGTACTTCGAAAGAGATTGTCCAGTTTGTAGACGAAGTCCATCCAGTTTTCCCGTAACCCTCTCAACTTTTTAGCACATGGTATGTGGGTGAAATTATGAAACCATGCCAAGTTTCAACCTTTTCAGAGTTCATTTGCAGTGCTTGTCAAATTCAGGGTCATTTAGCTCAAAATAAATCATGAAATGCATGAAAAATAGCAAATGAAGTCAGAAAAGGGTTGAAAATTGATGATGTGGCTTTGAATGGTGTATATTGAATGCAGAAAAAGTCTGGAGTTAAAATATGAAAAAAAATGAAATGCCTTTGGTAATAGATTAGTTTTTGTCCGAAACCCTGTTACTTCGAAAGAGATTGTCCAGTTTGTACACGAAGTGCATCCAGTTTTTCCCGTAACCCTCTCAACTTTTTAGCACATGGTATGTGGTTGAAATTATGAAACCATGCTAGTTTCAACCTTTTCAGAGTTCATTTGCAGTGCTTGTCAAATTCAGGGTCATTTAGCTCAAAATAAATCATGAAATGGATGAAAATAGCAAATGAAGTCAGAAAAGGGTTGAAAATTGATGATGTGGCTTTGAATGGTGCATATTGAATGCAGAAAAAGTCTGGAGTTAAAATATGTTAAAAATAATGAAATCCCTTTGGTAATAAATGAGTTTTCGTCCGAAACCCTGTTACTTCGAACGAGATTGTCTAGTTTGTACACGAAGTGTATGCAGTTTTTCCCGTAACCCTCTCAACTTTTTAGCACATGGTATGTGGGTGAAATTATGAAACCATGCCAAGTTTCAACCTTTTCAGAGTTCATTTGCAGTGCTTGTCAAATTCAGGGTCATTTAGCTCAAAATAAATCATGAAATGCATGAAAAATAGCAAATGAAGTCAGAAAAGGGTTGAAAATTGATGATGTGGCTTTGAATGGTGCATATTGAATGCAGAAAAAGTCTGGAGTTAAACTATGTAAAACAAATGAAATCCCTTTTGTAATAGATGAGTTTTCGTATGAAACCCTGTACTTCGAAAGAGATTGTCCAGTTTGTACACGAAGTGCATACAGTTTTCCCGTAACCCTCTCAACTTTCTAGCACATGGTATGTGGGTGAAATTATGAAACCATGCCAAGTTTCAACCTTTTCAGAGTTCATTTGCAGTGCTTGTCAAATTCAGGGTCATTTAGCTCAAAATAAATCACGAAATGCATGAAAAATAGCAAATGAAGTCAGAAAAGGGTTGAAAATTGATGATGTGGCTTTGAATGGTGCATATTGAATGCAGAAAAAGTCTGGTGTTAAAATATATAAAAAAAATGAAATCCCTTTTGTAATAAATGAGTTTTCGTCCGAAACCCTGTTACTTCGAAAGAGATTGTCCAGTTTGTACACGAAATGCATCCAGTTTTACCCGTAACCCTCTCAACTTTTTAGCACAGGGTATGTGGGTGAAATTATGAAACCATGCCAAGTTTCAACCTTTTCAAAGTTCATTTGCAGTGCTTGTCAAATTCAGGGTCATTTAGCTCAAAATAAATCATGAAATGCATGAAAAATAGCAAATGAAGTCAGAAAAGGGTTGAAAATTGATGATGTGGCTTTGAATGGTGCATATTGAATGCAGAAAAAGTCTGGAGTTAAAATATGTTAAAAATAATGAAATCCCTTTGGTAATAGATGAGTTTTCGTCCGAAACCCTGTTACTTCGAAAGAGATTGTCCAGCTTGTACACAAAGTCCATCTAGTTTTTCCCGTGACCCTCTCAACTTTTTAGCACATGGTATGTGGTTGAAATTATGAAACCATGCTAGTTTCAACCTTTTCAGAGTTCATTTGCAGTGCTTGTCAAATTCAGGGTCATTTAGCTCAAAATAAATCATGAAATGGATGAAAATAGCAAATGAAGTCAGAAAAGGGTTGAAAATTGATGATGTGGCTTTGAATGGTGCATATTGAATGCAGAAAAAGTCTGGAGTTAAAATATGTTAAAAATAATGAAATCCCTTTGGTAATAAATGAGTTTTCGTCCGAAACCCTGTTACTTCGAACGAGATTGTCTAGTTTGTACACGAAGTGTATGCAGTTTTTCCCGTAACCCTCTCAACTTTTTAGCACATGGTATGTGGGTGAAATTATGAAACCATGCCAAGTTTCAACCTTTTCAGAGTTCATTTGCAGTGCTTGTCAAATTCAGGGTCATTTAGCTCAAAATAAATCATGAAATGCATGAAAAATAGCAAATGAAGTCAGAAAAGGGTTGAAAATTGATGATGTGGCTTTGAATGGTGCATATTGAATGCAGAAAAAGTCTGGAGTTAAACTATGTAAAACAAATGAAATCCCTTTTGTAATAGATGAGTTTTCGTCCGAAACCCTTTTACTTCGAAAGAGATTGTCAAGTTTGTACACGAAGTGCATCCAGTTTTTCCCTTAATCCTCTCAACTTTTTAGCACATGGTATGTGGGTGAAATTATGAAACCATGCCAAGTTTCAACCTTTTCAGAGTTCATTTGCAGTGCTTGTCAAATTCAGGGTCATTTAGCTCAAAATAAATCATGAAATGCATGAAAAATAGCAAATGAAGTCAGAAAAGGGTTGAAAATTGATGATGTGGCTTTGAATGGTGCATATTGAATGCAGAAAAAGTCTGGTGTTAAAATATATAAAAAAAATGAAATCCCTTTTGTAATAAATGAGTTTTCGTCCGAAACCCTGTTACTTCGAAAGAGATTGTCCAGTTTGTACACGAAATGCATCCAGTTTTACCCGTAACCCTCTCAACATTTTAGCACAGGGTATGTGGGTGAAATTATGAAACCATGCCAAGTTTCAACCTTTTCAGAGTTCATTTGCAGTGCTTGTCAAATTCAGGGTCATTTAGCTCAAAATAAATCATGAAATGGATGAAAATAGCAAATGAAGTCAGAAAAGGGTTGAAAATTGATGATGTGGCTTTGAATGGTGCATATTGAATGCAGAAAAAGTCTGGAGTTAAAATATGTTAAAAATAATGAAATCCCTTTGGTAATAAATGAGTTTTCGTCCGAAACCCTGTTACTTCGAACGAGATTGTCTAGTTTGTACACGAAGTGTATCCAGTTTTTCCCGTAACCCTCTCAACTTTTTAGCACATGGTATGTGGGTGAAATTATGAAACCATGCCAAGTTTCAACCTTTTCAGAGTTCATTTGCAGTGCTTGTCAAATTCAGGGTCATTTAACTCAAAATAAATCATGAAATGCATGAAAAATAGCAAATGAAGTCAGAAAAGGGTTGAAAATTGATGATGTGGCTTTGAATGGTGCATATTGAATGCAGAAAAAGTCTGGTGTTAAAATATATAAAAAAAATGAAATCCCTTTTGTAATAAATGAGTTTTCGTCCGAAACCCTGTTACTTCGAAAGAGATTGTCCAGTTTGTACACGAAATGCATCCAGTTTTACACGTAACCCTCTCAACTTTTTAGCACAGGGTATGTGGGTGAAATTATGAAACCATGCCAAGTTTCAACCTTTTCAAAGTTCATTTGCAGTGCTTGTCAAATTCAGGGTCATTTAGCTCAAAATAAATCATGAAATGCATGAAAAATAGCAAATGAAGTCAGAAAAGGGTTGAAAATTGATGATGTGGCTTTGAATGGTGCATATTGAATGCAAAAAAAGTCTGGTGTTAAAATATATAAAAAAATGAAATCCCTTTTGTAATAGATGAGTTTTCGTCCGAAACCCTGTTACTTCGAACGAGATTGTCTAGTTTGTACACGAAGTGCATCCAGTTTTTCCCGTTACCCTCTCAACTTTTTAGCACATGGTATGTGGGTGAAATTATGAAACCATGCCAAGTTTCAACCTTTTCCGAGTTCATTTGCAGTGCTTGTCAAATTCAGTGCCATTTAGCTCAAAATAAATCATGAAATGCATGAAATATAGCAAATGAAGTCAGAAAAGGGTTGAAAACTAATGATGTGGCTTTGAATGGTGCATATTGAATGCAGAAAAAGTCTGGAGTTAAAATATGTAAAAAAAATGTAATCCCTTTTGTAATAGATGAGTTTTCGTCCGAAACCCTGTTACTTCGAAAGAGATTGTCAAGTTTGTACACGAAGTGCATCCAGTTTTTCCCTTAATCCTCTCAACTTTTTAGCACATGGTATGTGGGTGAAATTATGAAACCATGCCAAGTTTCAACCTTTTCAGAGTTCATTTGCAGTGCTTGTCAAATTCAGGGTCATTTAGCTCAAAATAAATCATGAAATGCATGAAAAATAGCAAATGAAGTCAGAAAAGGGTTGAAAACTGATGATGTGGCTTTGCGTGGTGCATATTGAATGCAGAAAAAGTCTGGAGTTAAAATATGTTAAAAATAATGAAATCCCTTTGGTAATAGATGAGTTTTTCGTCCGAAACCCTGTTACTTCGAAAGAGATTGTCCAGTTTGTACACGAAGTGCATCCAGTTTTTCCCGTACACCTCTCAACTTTTTAGCACATGGTATGTATGTGAAATTATGAAACCATGCCAAGTTTCAACCTTTTCAGAGTTCATTTGCAGTGCTTGTCAAATTCGGGGTCATTTAGCTCAAAATAAATCATGAAATGCATGAAAAATAGCAAATGAAGTCAGAAAAGGGTTGAAAATTGATGATGTGGCTTTGAATGGTGCATATTGAATGCAGAAAAAGTCTGGTGTTAAAATATGTAAAAAAATGAAATCCCTTTTGTAATAGATGAGTTTTCGTAAGAAACCCTGTACTTCGAAAGAGATTGTCCAGTTTGTACACGAAGTGCATCCAGTTTTCCCGTAACCCTCTCAACTTTTTAGCACATGGTATGTGGGTGAAATTATGAAACCATGCCAAGTTTCAACCTTTTCAGAGTTCATTTGCAGTGCTTGTAAAATTCAGGGTCATTTAGCTCAAAATAAATCATGAAATGCATGAAAAATAGCAAATGAAGTCAGAAAAGGGTTGAAAATTGATGATGTTGCTTTGAATGGTGTATATTGAATGCAGAAAAAGTCTGGAGTTAAAATATGAAAAAAAAATGAAATCCCTTTGGTAATAGATTAGTTTTTGTCCGAAACCCTGTTACTTCGAAAGAGATTGTCCAGTTTGTACACGAAGTGCATCCTGTTTTTCCCGTAACCCTCTCAACTTTTTAGCACATGGTATGTGGTTGCAATTATGAAACCATGCTAGTTTCAACATTTTCAGAGTTCATTTGCAGTGCTTGTCAAATTCAGGGTCATTTAGCTCAAAATAAATCATGAAATGGATGAAAATAGCAAATGAAGTCAGAAAAGGGTTGAAAATTGATGATGTGGCTTTGAATGGTGCATATTGAATGCAGAAAAAGTCTGGAGTTAAAATATGTTAAAAATAATGAAATCCCTTTGGTAATAAATGAGTTTTCGTCCGAAACCCTGTTACTTCCAACGAGATTGTCGAGTTTGTACACGAAGTGTATCCAGTTTTTCCCGTAACCCTCTCAACTTTTTAGCACATGGTATGTGGGTGAAATTATGAAACCATGCCAAGTTTCAACCTTTTCAGAGTTCATTTGCAGTGCTTGTCAAATTCAGGGTCATTTAGCTCAATATAAATCTTGAAATGCATGAAAAAAAGCAAATGAAGTCAGAAACGGGTTGAAAACTGATGATGTGGCTTTGCGTGGTGCATATTGAATGCAAAAAAAGTCTGGAGTTAAAATATGTTAAAAAAAGGAAATCCCTTATGTAATAGATGTGTTTTTGAGCGAAACCCTGTTACTTCGAAAGAGATTGTCCAGTTTGTACACGAAGTCCATCCAGTTTTACCCGTAACCCTCTCAACTTTTTAGCACAGGCTATGTGGGTGAAATTATGAAACCATGCCAAGTTTCAACCTTTTCAGAGTTCATTTGCAGTGCTTGTGAAATTCAGGGTCATTTAGCTCAAAATAAATCATGAAATGCATGAAAAATAGCAAATAAAGTCAGAAAAGGGTTGAAAACTGATGATGTGGCTTTGCGTGGTGCATATTGAATGCAGAAAAAGTCTGGAGTTAAAATATGTTAAAAAAATGAAATCCCTTATGTAATAGATGAGTTTTCGTGTGAAACCCTGTTACTTCGAAAGAGATTGTCCAGTTTGTACACGAAGTGCATCCAGTTTTACCCGTAACCCTCTCAACTTTTTAGCATAGGGTATGTGGGTGAAATTATGAAACCATGCCAAGTTTCAACCTTTTCAAAGTTCATTTGCAGTGCTTGTCAAATTCAGGGTCATTTAGCTCAAAATAAATCATGAAATGCATGAAAAATAGCAAATGAAGTCAGAAAAGGGTTGAAAATTGATGATGTGGCTTTGAATGGTGCATATTGAATGCAGAAAAAGTCTGGAGTTAAAATATGTAAAAAAACTGAATTCCCTTTTGTAATAGATGAGTTTTAGTCCGAAACCCTGTTACTTCGAAGGAGATCGTCCAGTTTGTACACGAAGTCGATCCATTTTTTCCCGTAACCCTCTCAACTTTTTAGCACATGGTATGTGGGTGAAATTATGAAACCATGCCAAGTTTCAACCTTTTCACAGTTCATTTGCAGTGCTTGTCAAATTCAGGGTCATTTAGCTCAAAATAAATCATGAAATGCATGAAAAATAGCAAATGAAGTCAGAAAAGGATTGAAAATTGATGATGTGGCTTTGAATCGTGTATATTGAATGTAAAAAAAGTCTGGAGTTAAAATATGTTAAAAATAATGAAATCCCATTGGTAATAGATGAGTTTTCGTCCGAAACCCTTTTACTTCGAAAGGGATTGTCCAGTTTGTACACGAAGTGCATCCAGTTTTTCCCGTAACCCTCTCAACTTTTTAGCACAGGGTATGTGGGTGAAATTATGAAACCATGCCAAGTCTCAACCTTTTCAAAGTTCATTTGCAGTGCTTGTCAAATTCAGGGTCATTTAGCTCAAAATAAATCATGAAATGCATGAAAAATAGCAAATGAAGTCAGAAAAGGGTTGAAAATTGATGATGTGGCTTTGAATGGTGCATATTGAATGCAAAAAAAGTCTGGTGTTAAAATATATAAAAAAATGAAATCCCTTTTGTAATAGATGAGTTTTCGTCCGAAACCCTGTTACTTCGAAAGAGATTGTCAAGTTTGTACACGAAGTGTATCCAGTTTTTCCCGTAACCCTCTCAACTTTTTAGCACATGGTATGTGGGTGAAATTATGAAACCATGCCAAGTTTCAACCTTTTCAGAGTTCATTTGCAGTGCTTGTCAAATTCAGGGTCATTTAGCTCAAAATAAATCATGAAATGCATGAAAAGTAGCAAATGAAGTCAGAAAAGGGTTGAAAATTGATGATGTGGCTTTGAATGGTGAATACTGAATGCAGAAAAAGTCTGGAGTTAATATATGTAAAAAAAATGAAATCCCTTTTGTAATAGATGAGTTTTCGTACGAAACCCTGTACTTCGAAAGAGATTGTCCAGTTTGTAGACGAAGTGCATCCAGTTTTCCCGTAACCCTCTCAACTTTTTAGCACACGGTATGTGGGTGAAATTATGAAACCATGCCAAGTTTCAACCTTTTCAGAGTTCATTTGCAGTGCTTGTCAAATTCAGGGTCATTTAGCTCAAAATAAATCATGAAATGCATGAAAAATAGCAAATGAAGTCAGAAAAGGGTTGAAAATTGATGATGTGGCTTTGAATGGTGCATATTGAATGCAGAAAAAGTCTGGTGTTAAAATATGTAAAAAAAATGAAATCCCTTTTGTAATAGATGAGTTTTCGTACGAAACCCTGTACTTCGAAAGAGATTGTCCAGTTTGTACACGAAGTGCATCCAGTTTTCCCGTAACCCTCTCAACTTTTTAGCACATGGTATGTGGGTGAAATTATGAAACCATGCCAAGTTTCAACCTTTTCAGAGTTCATTTGCAGTGCTTGTCAAATTCAGGGTCATTTAGCTCAAAATAAATCATGAAATGCATGAAAAATAGCAAATGAAGTCAGAAAAGGGTTGAAAATTGATGATGTGGCTTTGAATGGTGCATATTGAATGCAGAAAAAGTCTGGTGTTAAAATATATAAAAAAAATTAAATCCCTTTTGTAATAAATGAGTTTTCGTCCGAAACCCTGTTACTTCGAAAGAGATTGTCCAGTTTGTACACGAAGTGCATCCAGTTTTACCTGTAACCCTCCCAACTTTTTAGCACAGGGTATGTGGGTGAAATTATGAAACCATGCCAAGTTTCAACCTTTTCAAAGTTCATTTGCAGTGCTTGTCAAATTCAGGGTCATTTAGCTCAAAATAAATCATGAAATGCATGAAAAATAGCAAATGAAGTCAGAAAAGGGTTGAAAATTGATGATGTGGCTTTGAATGGTGCATATGGAATGCAAAAAAAGTCTGGTGTTAAAATATATAAAAAAATGAAATCCCTTTTGTAATAGATGAGTTTTCGTCCGAAACCCTGTTACTTCGAACGAGATTGTCTAGTTTGTACACGAAGTGCATCCAGTTTTTCCCGTAACCCTCGCAACTTTTTAGCACATGGTATGTGGGTGAAATTATGAAACCATGCCAAGTTTCAACCTTTTCCGAGTTCATTTGCAGTGCTTGTCAAATTCAGTGCCATTTAGCTCAAAATAAATCATGAAATACATGAAAAATAGCAAATGAAGTCAGAAAAGGGTTGAAAACTAATGATGTGGCTTTGAATGGTGCATATTGAATGCAGAAAAAGTCTGGAGTTAAAATATGTAAAAAAAATGTAATCCCTTTTGTAATAGATGAGTTTTCGTACGAAACCCTGTACTTTGAAAGAGATTGTCCAGTTTGTACACGAAGTGCATCCAGTTTTCCCGTAACCCTCTCAACTTTTTAGCACATGGTATGTGGGTGAAATTATGAAACCATGCCAAGTTTCAACCTTTTCATTGTTCATTTGCAGTGCTTGTCAAATTCAGGGTCATTTAGCTCAAAATAAATCATGAAATGCATGAAAAATAGCAAATGAAGTCAGAAAAGGGTTGAAAATTGATGATGTGGCTTTGAATGGTGCATATTGAATGCAGAAAAAGTCTGGTGTTAAAATATATAAAAAAAATGAAATCCCTTTTGTAATAAATGAGTTTTCGTCCGAAACCCTGTTACTTCGAAAGAGATTGTCCAGTTTGTACACGAAGTGCATCCAGTTTTACCCGTAACCCTCTCAACTTTTTAGCACAGGGTATGTGGGTGAAATTATGAAACCATGCCAAGTTTCAACCTTTTCAAAGTTCATTTGCAGTGCTTGTCAAATTCAGGGTCATTTAGCTCAAAATAAATCATGAAATGCATGAAAAATAGCAAATGAAGTCAGAAAAGGGTTGAAAATTGATGATGTGGCTTTGAATGGTGCATATGGAATGCAAAAAAAGTCTGGTGTTAAAATATATAAAAAAATGAAATCCCTTTTGTAATAGATGAGTTTTCGTCCGAAACCCTGTTACTTCGAACGAGATTGTCTAGTTTGTACACGAAGTGCATCCAGTTTTTCCCGTAACCCTCTCAACTTTTTAGCACATGGTATGTGGGTGAAATTATGAAACCAGGCCAAGTTTCAACCTTTTCCGAGTTCATTTGCAGTGCTTGTCAAATTCAGTGCCATTTAGCTCAAAATAAATCATGAAATGCATGAAAAATAGCAAATGAAGTCAGAAAAGGGTTGAAAACTAATGATGTGGCTTTGAATGGTGCATATTGAATGCAGAAAAAGTCTGGAGTTAAAATATGTAAAAAAAAATGTAATCCCTTTTGTAATAGATGAGTTTTCGTCCGAAACCCTGTTACTTCGAAAGAGATTGTCAAGTTTGTACACGAAGTGCATCCAGTTTTTCCCTTAATCCTCTCAACTTTTTAGCACATGGTATGTGGGTGAAATTATGAAACCATGCCAAGTTTCAACCTTTTCAGAGTTCATTTGCAGTGCTTGTCAAATTCAGGGTCATTTAGCTCAAAATAAATCATGAAATGCATGAAAAATAGCAAATGAAGTCAGAAAAGGGTTGAAAACTGATGATGTGGCTTTGCGTGGTGCATATTGAATGCAGAAAAAGTCTGGAGTTAAAATAGGTTAAAAATAATGAAATCCCTTTGGTAATAGATGAGTTTTTCGTCCGAAACCCTGTTACTTCGAAAGAGATTGTCCAGTTTGTACACGAAGTGCATCCAGTTTTTCCCGTACACCTCTCAACTTTTTAGCACATGGTATGTATGTGAAATTATGAAACCATGCCAAGTTTCAACCTTTTCAGAGTTCATTTGCAGTGCTTGTCAAATTCGGGGTCATTTAGCTCAAAATAAATCATGAAATGCATGAAAAATAGCAAATGAAGTCAGAAAAGGGTTGAAAATTGATGATGTGGCTTTGAATGGTGCATATTGAATGCAGAAAAAGTCTGGAGTTAAAATATGTTAAAATAATGAAATCCCTTTGGTAATAAATGAGTTTTCGTCCGAAACCCTGTTACTTCGAACGAGATTGTCGAGTTTGTACACGAAGTGTATCCAGTTTTTCCGTAACCCTCTCAACTTTTTAGCACATGGTATGTGGGTGAAATTATGAAACCATGCCAAGTTTCAACCTTTTCAGAGTTCATTTGCAGTGCTTGTCAAATTCAGGGTCATTTAGCTCAAAATAAATCTTGAAATGCATGAAAAATAGCAAATGAAGTCAGAAACGGGTTGAAAACTGATGATGTGGCTTTGCGTGGTGCATATTGAATGCAAAAAAAGTCTGGAGTTAAAATATGTTAAAAAAAGGAAATCCCTTATGTAATAGATGTGTTTTTGAGCGAAACCCTGTTACTTCGAAAGAGATTGTCCAGTTTGTACACGAAGTCCATCCAGTTTTACCCGTAACGCTCTCAACTTTTTAGCACAGGCTATGTGGGTGAAATTATGAAACCATGCCAAGTTTCAACCTTTTCAGAGTTCATTTGCAGTGCTTGTGAAATTCAGGGTCATTTAGCTCAAAATAAATCATGAAATGCATGAAAAATAGCAAATAAAGTCAGAAAAGGGTTGAAAACTGATGATGTGGCTTTGCGTGGTGCATATTGAATGCAGAAAAAGTCTGGAATTAAAATATGTTAAAAAAATGAAATCCCTTATGTAATAGATGAGTTTTCGTGTGAAACCCTGTTACTTCGAAAGAGATTGTCCAGTTTGTACACGAAGTGCATCCAGTTTTACCCGTAACCCTCTCAACTTTTTAGCACAGGGTATGTGGGTGAAATTATGAAACCATGCCAAGTTTCAACCTTTTCAAAGTTCATTTGCAGTGCTTGTCAAATTCAGGGTCATTTAGCTCAAAATAAATCATGAAATGCATGAAAAATAGCAAATGAAGTCAGAAAAGGGTTGAAAATTGATGATGTGGCTTTGAATGGTGCATATTGAATGCAGAAAAAGTCTGGAGTTAAAATATGTAAAAAAACTGAATTCCCTTTTGTAATAGATGAGTTTTAGTCCGAAACCCTGTTACTTCGAAGGAGATCGTCCAGTTTGTACACGAAGTCGATCCATTTTTTCCCGTAACCCTCTCAACTTTTTAGCACAGGGTATGTGGGTGAAATTATGAAACCATGCCAAGTTTCAACCTTTTCAAAGTTCATTTGCAGTGCTTGTCAAATTCAGGGTCATTTAGCTCAAAATAAATCATGAAATGCATGAAAAATCGCAAATGAAGTCAGAAAAGGGTTGAAAATTGATGATGTGGCTTTGAATGGTGCATATTGAATGCAAAAAAAGTCTGGTGTTAAAATATATAAAAAAATGAAATCCCTTTTGTAATAGATGAGTTTTCATCCGAAACCCTGTTACTTCGAAAGAGATTGTCAAGTTTGTACACGAAGTGCATCCAGTTTTTCCCGTAACCCTCTCAAGTTTTTAGCACATGGTATGTGGTTGAAATTATGAAACCATGCTAGTTGCAACCTTTTCAGAGTTCATTTGCAGTGCTTGTCAAATTCAGGGTCATTTAGCTCAAAATAAATCATGAAATGGATGAAAATAGCAAATGAAGTCAGAAAAGGGTTGAAAATTGATGATGTGGCTTTGAATGGTGCATATTGAATGCAGAAAAAGTCTGGAGTTAAAATATGTTAAAAATAATGAAATCCCTTTGGTAATAAATGGGTTTTCGTCCGAAACCCTATTACTTCGAACGAGATTGTCTAGTTTGTACACGAAGTGTATCCAGTTTTTCCCGTAACCCTCTCAACTTTTTAGCACATGGTATGTGGGTGAAATTATGAAACCATGCCAAGTTTCAACCTTTTCAGAGTTCATTTGCAGTGCTTGTCAAATTCAGGGTCATTTAGCTCAAAATAAATCATGAAATGCATGAAAAATAGCAAATGAAGTCAGAAAAGGGTTGAAAATTGATGATGTGGCTTTGAATGGTGCATACTGAATGCAGAAAAAGTCTGGAGTTAAAATATGTAAAAAAAATGAAATCCCTTTTGTAATAGATGAGTTTTCGTACGAAACCCTGTACTTCGAAAGAGATTGTCCAGTTTGTAGACGAAATGCATCCAGTTTTCCCGTAACCCTCTCAACTTTTTACCACATGGTATGTGGGTGAAATTATGAAACCATGCCAAGTTTCAACCTTTTCAGAGTTCATTTGCAGTGCTTGTCAAATTCAGGGTCATTTAGCTCGAAATAAATCATGAAATGCATGAAAAATAGCAAATGAAGTCAGAAAAGGGTTGAAAATTGATGATGTGGCTTTGAATGGTGCATATTGAATGCAGAAAAAGTCTGGAGTTAAAATATGTAAAAAAAATGAAATCCCTTTTGTAATAGATGAGTTTTCGTACGAAACCCTGTACTTCGAAAGAGATTGTCCAGTTTGTACACGAAGTGCATCCAGTTTTCCCGTAACCCTCTCAACTTTTTAGCACATGGTATGTGGGTGAAATTATGAAACCATGCCAAGTTTCAACCTTTTGAGAGTTCATTTGCAGTGCTTGTCAAATTCAGGGTCATTTAGCTCAAAATAAATCATGAAATGCATGAAAAATATTAAATGAAGTCAGAAAAGGGTTGAAAATTGATGATGTGGCTTTGAATGGTGCATATTGAATGCAGAAAAAGTCTGGTGTTAAAATATATAAAAAAAATGAAATCCCTTTTGTAATAAATGAGTTTTCGTCCGAAACCCTGTTACTTCGAAAGAGATTGTCCAGTTTGTACACGAAGTGCATCCAGTTTTACCCGTAACCCTCTCAACTTTTTAGCACAGGGTATGTGGGTGAAATTATGAAACCATGCCAAGTTTCAACCTTTTCAAAGTTCATTTGCAGTGCTTGTCAAATTCAGGGTCATTTAGCTCAAAATAAATCATGAAATGCATGAAAAATAGCAAATGAAGTCAGAAAAGGGTTGAAAATTGATGATGTGGCTTTGAATGGTGCATATGGAATGCAAAAAAAGTCTGGTGTTAAAATATATAAAAAAATGAAATCCCTTTTGTAATAGATGAGTTTTCGTCCGAAACCCTGTTACTTCGAACGAGATTGTCTAGTTTGTACACGAAGTGCATCCAGTTTTTCCCGTAACCCTCTCAACTTTTTAGCACATGGTATGTGGGTGAAATTATGAAACCAGGCCAAGTTTCAACCTTTTCCGAGTTCATTTGCAGTGCTTGTCAAATTCAGTGCCATTTAGATCAAAATAAATCATGAAATGCATGAAAAATAGCAAATGAAGTCAGAAAAGGGTTGAAAACTAATGATGTGGCTTTGAATGGTGCATATTGAATGCAGAAAAAGTCTGGAGTTAAAATATGTAAAAAAAAATGTAATCCCTTTTGTAATAGATGAGTTTTCGTCCGAAACCCTGTTACTTCGAAAGAGATTGTCAAGTTTGTACACGAAGTGCATCCAGTTTTTCCCTTAATCCTCTCAACTTTTTAGCACATGGTATGTGGGTGAAATTATGAAACCATGCCAAGTTTCAACCTTTTCAGAGTTCATTTGCAGTGCTTGTCAAATTCAGGGTCATTTAGCTCAAAATAAATCATGAAATGCATGAAAAATAGCAAATGAAGTCAGAAAAGGGTTGAAAACTGATGATGTGGCTTTGCGTGGTGCATATTGAATGCAGAAAAAGTCTGGAGTTAAAATAGGTTAAAAATAATGAAATCCCTTTGGTAATAGATGAGTTTTTCGTCCGAAACCCTGTTACTTCGAAAGAGATTGTCCAGTTTGTACACGAAGTGCATCCAGTTTTTCCCGTACACCTCTCAACTTTTTAGCACATGGTATGTATGTGAAATTATGAAACCATGCCAAGTTTCAACCTTTTCAGAGTTCATTTGCAGTGCTTGTCAAATTCGGGGTCATTTAGCTCAAAATAAATCATGAAATGCATGAAAAATAGCAAATGAAGTCAGAAAAGGGTTGAAAATTGATGATGTGGCTTTGAATGGTGCATATTGAATGCAGAAAAAGTCTGGAGTTAAAATATGTTAAAAATAATGAAATCCCTTTGGTAATAAATGAGTTTTCGTCCGAAACCCTGTTACTTCGAACGAGATTGTCGAGTTTGTACACGAAGTGTATCCAGTTTTTCCGTAACCCTCTCAACTTTTTAGCACATGGTATGTGGGTGAAATTATGAAACCATGCCAAGTTTCAACCTTTTCAGAGTTCATTTGCAGTGCTTGTCAAATTCAGGGTCATTTAGCTCAAAATAAATCTTGAAATGCATGAAAAATAGCAAATGAAGTCAGAAACGGGTTGAAAACTGATGATGTGGCTTTGCGTGGTGCATATTGAATGCAAAAAAAGTCTGGAGTTAAAATATGTTAAAAAAAGGAAATCCCTTATGTAATAGATGTGTTTTTGAGCGAAACCCTGTTACTTCGAAAGAGATTGTCCAGTTTGTACACGAAGTCCATCCAGTTTTACCCGTAACGCTCTCAACTTTTTAGCACAGGCTATGTGGGTGAAATTATGAAACCATGCCAAGTTTCAACCTTTTCAGAGTTCATTTGCAGTGCTTGTGAAATTCAGGGTCATTTAGCTCAAAATAAATCATGAAATGCATGAAAAATAGCAAATAAAGTCAGAAAAGGGTTGAAAACTGATGATGTGGCTTTGCGTGGTGCATATTGAATGCAGAAAAAGTCTGGAATTAAAATATGTTAAAAAAATGAAATCCCTTATGTAATAGATGAGTTTTCGTGTGAAACCCTGTTACTTCGAAAGAGATTGTCCAGTTTGTACACGAAGTGCATCCAGTTTTACCCGTAACCCTCTCAACTTTTTAGCACAGGGTATGTGGGTGAAATTATGAAACCATGCCAAGTTTCAACCTTTTCAGAGTTCATTTGCAGTGCTTGTCAAATTCAGGGTCATTTAGCTCAAAATAAATCATGAAATGCATGAAAAATAGCAAATGAAGTCAGAAAAGGGTTGAAAATTGATGATGTGGCTTTGAATGGTGCATATTGAATGCAGAAAAAGTCTGGAGTTAAAATATGTAAAAAAATGAAATCCCTTTTGTAATAGATGAGTTTTCGTACGAAACCCTGTACTTCGAAAGAGATTGTCCAGTTTGTACACGAAGTGCATCCAGTTTTCCCGTAACCCTCTCAACTTTTTAGCACATGGTATGTGGGTGAAATTATGAAACCATGCCAAGTTTCAACCTTTTCAGAGTTCATTTGCAGTGCTTGTCAAATTCAGGGTCATTTAGCTCAAAATAAATCATGAAATGCATGAAAAATAGCAAATGAAGTCAGAAAAGGGTTGAAAATTGATGATGTGGCTTTGAATGGTGCATATTGAATGCAGAAAAAGTCTGGTGTTAAAATATATTAAAAAAATGAAATCCCTTTTGTAATAAATGAGTTTTCGTCCGAAACCCTGTTACATCGAAAGAGATTGTCCAGTTTGTACACGAAGTGCATCCAGTTTTACCCGTAACCCTCTCAACTTTTTAGCACAGGGTATGTGGGTGAAATAATGAAACCATGCCAAGTTTCAACCTTTTCAAAGTTCATTTGCAGTGCTTGTCAAATTCAGGGTCATTTAGCTCAAAATAAATCATGAAATGCATGAAAAATAGCAAATGAAGTCAGAAAAGGGTTGAAAATTGATGATGTGGCTTTGAATGGTGCATATTGAATGCAAAAAAAGTCTGGTGTTAAAATATATAAAAAAATGAAATCCCTTTTGTAATAGATGAGTTTTCGTCCGAAACCCTGTTACTTCGAACGAGATTGTCTAGTTTGTACACGAAGTGCATCCAGTTTTTCCCGTAACCCTCTCAACTTTTTAGCACATGGTATGTGGGTGAAATTATGAAACCATGCCAAGTTTCAACCTTTTCCGAGTTCATTTGCAGTGCTTGTCAAATTCAGTGCCATTTAGCTCAAAATAAATCATGAAATGCATGAAAAATAGCAAATGAAGTCAGAAAAGGGTTGAAAACTAATGATGTGGCTTTGAATGGTGCATATTGAATGCAGAAAAAGTCTGGAGTTAAAATATGTAAAAAAAATGTAATCCCTTTTGTAATAGATGAGTTTTCGTCCGAAACCCTGTTACTTCGAAAGAGATTGTCAAGTTTGTACACGAAGTGCATCCAGTTTTTCCCTTAATCCTCTCAACTTTTTAGCACATGGTATGTGGGTGAAATTATGAAACCATGCCAAGTTTCAACCTTTTCAGAGTTCATTTGCAGTGCTTGTCAAATTCAGGGTCATTTAGCTCAAAATAAATCATGAAATGCATGAAAAATAGCAAATGAAGTCAGAAAAGGGTTGAAAACTGATGATGTGGCTTTGCGTGGTGCATATTGAATGCAGAAAAAGTCTGGAGTTAAAATATGTTAAAAATAATGAAATCCCTTTGGTAATAGATGAGTTTTTCGTCCGAAACCCTGTTACTTCGAAAGAGATTGTCCAGTTTGTACACGAAGTGCATCCAGTTTTTCCCGTACACCTCTCAACTTTTTAGCACATGGTATGTATGTGAAATTATGAAACCATGCCAAGTTTCAACCTTTTCAGAGTTCATTTGCGGTGCTTGTCAAATTCGGGGTCATTTAGCTCAAAATAAATCATGAAATGCATGAAAAATAGCAAATGAAGTCAGAAAAGGGTTGAAAATTGATGATGTGGCTTTGAATGGTGCATATTGAATGCAGAAAAAGTCTGGAGTTAAAATATGTTAAAAATAATGAAATCCCTTTGGTAATAAATGAGTTTTCGTCCGAAACCCTATTACTTCGAACGAGATTGTCTAGTTTGTACACGAAGTGTATCCAGTTTTTCCCGTAACCCTCTCAACTTTTTAGCACATGGTATGTGGGTGAAATTATGAAACCATGCCAAGTTTCAACCTTTTCAGAGTTCATTTGCAGTGCTTGTCAAATTCGGGGTCATTTAGCTCAAAATAAATCATGAAATGCATGAAAAATAGCAAATGAAGTCAGAAAAGGGTTGAAAATTGATGATGTGGCTTTGAATGGTGCATATTGAATGCAGAAAAAGTGTGGAGTTAAAATATGTTAAAAATAATGAAATCCCTTTGGTAATAAATGAGTTTTCGTCCGAAACCCTGTTACTTCGAAAGAGATTGTCCAGTTTGTACACGAAGTGCATCTAGTTTTTCCCGTACACCTCTCAACTTTTTAGCACATGGTATGTATGTGAAATTATGAATCCATGCCATGTTTCAACCTTTTCAGAGTTCATTTGCAGTGCTTGTCAAATTCGGGGTCATTTAGCTCAAAATAAATCATGAAATGCATGAAAAATAGCAAATGAAGTCAGAAAAGGGTTGAAAATTGATGATGTGGCTTTGAATGGTGCATATTGAATGCAGAAAAAGTCTGGAGTTAAAATATGTAAAAAATGAAATCCCTTTGGTAATAGATGAGTTTTTCGTCCGAAACCCTGTTACTTCGAAAGAGATTGTCCAGTTTGTACACGAAGTGCATCCAGTTTTTCCCTTAATCCTCTCAACTTTTTAGCACATGGTATGTGGGTGAAATTATGAAACCATGCCAAGTTTCAACCTTTTCAGAGTTCATTTGCAGTGCTTGTCAAATTCAGGGTCATTTAGCTCAAAATAAATCATGAAATGCATGAAAAATAGCAAATGAAGTCAGAAAAGGGTTGAAAATTGATGATGTGGCTTTGAATGGTGCATATTGAATGCAGAAAAAGTCTGGTGTTAAAATATATAAAAAAAATGAAATCCCTTTTGTAATAAATGAGTTTTCGTCCGAAACCCTGTTACTTCGAAAGAGATTGTCCAGTTTGTACACGAAGTGCATCCAGTTTTACCCGTAACCCTCTCAACTTTTTAGCACAGGGTATGTGGGTGAAATTATGAAACCATGCCAAGTTTCAACCTTTTCAAAGTTCATTTGCAGTGCTTGTCAAATTCAGGGTCATTTAGCTCAAAATAAATCATGAAATGCATGAAAAATAGCAAATGAAGTCAGAAAAGGGTTGAAAATTGATGATGTGGCTTTGAATGGTGCATATTGAATGCAAAAAAAGTCTGGTGTTAAAATATATAAAAAAATGAAATCCCTTTTGTAATAGATGAGTTTTCGTCCGAAACCCTGTTACTTCGAACGAGATTGTCTAGTTAGTACACGAAGTGCATCCAGTTTTTCCCGTAACCCTCTCAACTTTTTAGCACATGGTATGTGGGTGAAATTATGAAACCATGCCAAGTTTCATCCTTTTCCGAGTTCATTTGCAGTGCTTGTCAAATTCAGTGCCATTTAGCTCAAAATAAATCATGAAATGCATGAAAAATAGCAAATGAAGTCAGAAAAGGGTTGAAAACTAATGATGTGGCTTTGAATGGTGCATATTGAATGCAGAAAAAGTCTGGAGTTAAAATATGTAAAAAAAATGTAATCCCTTTTGTAATAGATGAGTTTTCGTCCGAAACCCTGTTACTTCGAAAGAGATTGTCAAGTTTGTACACGAAGTGCATCCAGTTTTTCCCTTAATCCTCTCAACTTTTTAGCACATGGTATGTGGGTGAAATTATGAAACCATGCCAAGTTTCAACCTTTTCAGAGTTCATTTGCAGTGCTTGTCAAATTCAGGGTCATTTAGCTCAAAATAAATCATGAAATGCATGAAAAATAGCAAATGAAGTCAGAAAAGGGTTGAAAACTGATGATGTGGCTTTGCGTGGTGCATATTGAATGCAGAAAAAGTCTGGAGTTAAAATATGTTAAAAATAATGAAATCCCTTTGGTAATAGATGAGTTTTTCATCCGAAACCCTGTTACTTCGAAAGAGATTGTCCAGTTTGTACACGAAGTGCATCCAGTTTTTCCCGTACACCTCTCAACTTTTTAGCACATGGTATGTATGTGAAATTATGAAACCATGCCAAGTTTCAACCTTTTCAGAGTTCATTTGCAGTGCTTGTCAAATTCGGGGTCATTTCGCTCAAAATAAATCATGAAATGCATGAAAAATAGCAAATGAAGTCAGAAAAGGGTTGAAAATTGATGATGTGGCTTTGAATGGTGCATATTGAATGTAGAAAAAGTCTGGAGTTAAAATATGTTAAAAATAATGAAATCCCTTTGGTAATAAATGAGTTTTCGTCCGAAACCCTGTTACTTCGAACGAGATTGTCTAGTTTGTACACGAAGTGTATCCAGTTTTTCCCGTAACCCTCTCAACTTTTTAGCACATGGTATGTGGGTGAAATTATGAAACCATGCCTAGTTTCAACCTTTTCAGAGTTCATTTGCAGTGCTTGTCAAATTCAGGGTCATTTAGCTCAAAATAAATCATGAAATGCATGAAAAATAGCAAATGAAGTCAGAAAAGGGTTGAAAATTGATGATGTGGCTTTGAATGGTGCATATTGAATGCAAAAAAAGTCTGGTGTTAAAATATATAAAAAAATGAAATCCCTTTTGTAATAGATGAGTTTTCGTCCGAAACCCTGTTACTTCGAACGAGATTGTCTAGTTTGTACACGAAGTGCATCCATTTTTTCCCGTAACCCTCTCAACTTTTTAGCACATGGTATGTGGGTGAAATTATGAAACCATGCCAAGTTTCAACCTTTTCCGAGTTCATTTGCAGTGCTTGTCAAATTCAGTGCCATTTAGCTCAAAATAAATCATGAAATGCATGAAAAATAGCAAATGAAGTCAGAAAAGGGTTGAAAACTAATGATGTGGCTTTGAATGGTGCATATTGAATGCAGAAAAAGTCTGGAGTTAAAATATGTAAAAAAAATGTAATCCCTTTTGTAATAGATGAGTTTTCGTCCGAAACCCTGTTACTTCGAAAGAGATTGTCAAGTTTGTACACGAAGTGCATCCAGTTTTTCCCTTAATCGTCTCAACTTTTTAGCACATGGTATGTGGGTGAAATTATGAAACCATGCCAAGTTTCAACCTTTTCAGAGTTCATTTGCAGTGCTTGTCAAATTCAGGGTCATTTAGCTCAAAATAAATCATGAAATGCATGAAAAATAGCAAATGAAGTCAGAAAAGGGTTGAAAACTGATGATGTGGCTTTGCGTGGTGCATATTGAATGCAGAAAAAGTCTGGAGTTAAAATATGTTAAAAATAATGAAATCCCTTTGGTAATAGATGAATTTTTCGTCCGAAACCCTGTTACTTCGAAAGAGATTGTCCAGTTTGTACACGAAGTGCATCCAGTTTTTCCCGTACACCTCTCAACTTTTTAGCACATGGTATGTATGTGAAATTATGAAACCATGCCAAGTTTCAACCTTTTCAGAGTTCATTTGCGGTGCTTGTCAAATTCGGGGTCATTTAGCTCAAAATAAATCATGAAATGCATGAAAAATAGCAAATGAAGTCAGAAAAGGGTTGAAAATTGATGATGTGGCTTTGAATGGTGCATATTGAATGCAGAAAAAGTCTGGAGTTAAAATATGTTAAAAATAATGAAATCCCTTTGGTAATAAATGAGTTTTCGTCCGAAACCCTATTACTTCGAACGAGATTGTCTAGTTTGTACACGAAGGGTATCCAGTTTTTCCCGTAACCCTCTCAACTTTTTAGCACATGGTATGTGGGTGAAATTATGAAACCATGCCAAGTTTCAACCTTTTCAGAGTTCATTTGCAGTGCTTGTCAAATTCGGGGTCATTTAGCTCAAAATAAATCATGAAATGCATGAAAAATAGCAAATGAAGTCAGAAAAGGGTTGAAAATTGATGATGTGGCTTTGAATGGTGCATATTGAATGCAGAAAAAGTCTGGAGTTAAAATATGTTAAAAATAATGAAATCCCTTTCTTAATAAATGAGTTTTCGTCCGAAACCCTGTTACTTCGAACGAGATTGTCTAGTTTGTACACGAAGTGTATCCAGTTTTTCCCGTAACCCTCTCAACTTTTTAGCACATGGTATGTGGGTGAAATTATGAAACCATGCCAAGTTTCAACCTTTTCAGAGTTCATTTGCAGTGCTTGTCAAATTCAGGGTCATTTAGCTCAAAATAAATCATGAAATGCATGAAAAATAGCAAATGAAGTCAGAAAAGGGTTGAAAATTGATGATGTGGCTTTGAATGGTGCATATTGAATGCAGAAAAAGTCTGGAGTTAAAATATGTAAAAAAATGAAATCTCTTTTGTAATAGATGAGTTTTCGTACGAAACCCTGTACTTCGAAAGAGATTGTCCAGTTTGTAGATGAAGTGCATCCAGTTTTCCCGTAACCCTCTCAACTTTTTAGCACATGGTATGTGGGTGAAATTATGAAACCATGCCAAGTTTCAACCTTTTCAGAGTTCATTTGCAGTGCTTGTCAAATTCAGGGTCATTTAGCTCAAAATAAATCATGAAATGCATGAAAAATAGCAAATGAAGTCAGAAAAGGGTTGAAAATTGATGATGTGGCTTTGAATGGTGCATATTGAATGCAGAAAAAGTCTGGTGTTAAAATATATTAAAAAAATGAAATCCCTTTTGTAATAAATGAGTTTTCGTCCGAAACCCTGTTACTTCGAAAGAGATTGTCCAGTTTGTACACGAAGTGCATCCAGTTTTACCCGTAACCCTCTCAACTTTTTAGCACAGGGTATGTGGGTGAAATTATGAAACCATGCCAAGTTTCAACCTTTTCAAAGTTCATTTGCAGTGCTTGTCAAATTCAGGGTCATTTAGCTCAAAATAAATCATGAAATGCATGAAAAATAGCAAATGAAGTCAGAAAAGGGTTGAAAATTGATGATGTGGCTTTGAATGGTGCATATTGAATGCAAAAAAAGTCTGGTGTTAAAATATATAAAAAAATGAAATCCCTTTTGTAATAGATGAGTTTTCGTCCGAAACCCTGTTACTTCGAACGAGATTGTCTAGTTAGTACACGAAGTGCATCCAGTTTTTCCCGTAACCCTCTCAACTTTTTAGCACATGGTATGTGGGTGAAATTATGAAACCATGCCAAGTTTCATCCTTTTCCGAGTTCATTTGCAGTGCTTGTCAAATTCAGTGCCATTTAGCTCAAAATAAATCATGAAATGCATGAAAAATAGCAAATGAAGTCAGAAAAGGGTTGAAAACTAATGATGTGGCTTTGAATGGTGCATATTGAATGCAGAAAAAGTCTGGAGTTAAAATATGTAAAAAAAATGTAATCCCTTTTGTAATAGATGAGTTTTCGTCCGAAACCCTGTTACTTCGAAAGAGATTGTCAAGTTTGTACATGAAGTGCATCCAGTTTTTCCCTTAATCCTCTCAACTTTTTAGCACATGGTATGTGGGTGAAATTATGAAACCATGCCAAGTTTCAACCTTTTCAGAGTTCATTTGCAGTGCTTGTCAAATTCAGGGTCATTTAGCTCAAAATAAATCATGAAATGCATGAAAAATAGCAAATGAAGTCAGAAAAGGGTTGAAAACTGATGATGTGGCTTTGCGTGGTGCATATTGAATGCAGAAAAAGTCTGGAGTTAAAATATGTTAAAAATAATGAAATCCCTTTGGTAATAGATGAGTTTTTCATCCGAAACCCTGTTACTTCGAAAGAGATTGTCCAGTTTGTACACGAAGTGCATCCAGTTTTTCCCGTACACCTCTCAACTTTTTAGCACATGGTATGTATGTGAAATTATGAAACCATGCCAAGTTTCAACCTTTTCAGAGTTCATTTGCAGTGCTTGTCAAATTCGGGGTCATTTAGCTCAAAATAAATCATGAAATGCATGAAAAATAGCAAATGAAGTCAGAAAAGGGTTGAAAATTGATGATGTGGCTTTGAATGGTGCATATTGAATGTAGAAAAAGTCTGGAGTTAAAATATGTTAAAAATAATGAAATCCCTTTGGTAATAAATGAGTTTTCGTCCGAAACCCTGTTACTTCGAACGAGATTGTCTAGTTTGTACACGAAGTGTATCCAGTTTTTCCCGTAACCCTCTCAACTTTTTAGCACATGGTATGTGGGTGAAATTATGAAACCATGCATAGTTTCAACCTTTTCAGAGTTCATTTGCAGTGCTTGTCAAATTCAGGGTCATTTAGCTCAAAATAAATCATGAAATGCATGAAAAATAGCAAATGAAGTCAGAAAAGGGTTGAAAATTGATGATGTGGCTTTGAATGGTGCATATTGAATGCAGAAAAAGTCTGGAGTTAAAATATGTAAAAAAATGAAATCCCTTTTGTAATAGATCAGTTTTCGTACGAAACCCTGTACTTCGAAAGAGATTGTCCAGTTTGTAGACGAAGTGCATCCAGTTTTCCCGTAACCCTCTCAACTTTTTAGCACATGGTATGTGGGTGAAATTATGAAACCATGCCAAGTTTCAACCTTTTCAGAGTTCATTTGCAGTGCTTGTCAAATTCAGGGTCATTTAGCTCAAAATAAATCATGAAATGCATGAAAAATAGCAAATGAAGTCAGAAAAGGGTTGAAAATTGATGATGTGGCTTTGAATGGTGCATATTGAATGCAGAAAAAGTCTGGTGTTAAAATATATAAAAAAAATGAAATCCCTTTTGTAATAAATGAGTTTTCGTCCGAAACCCTGTTACTTCGAAAGAGATTGTCCAGTTTGTACATGAAGTGCATCCAGTTTTACCCGTAACCCTCTCAACTTTTTAGCACAGGGTATGTGGGTGAAATTATGAAACCATGCCAAGTTTCAACCTTTTCAAAGTTCATTTGCAGTGCTTGTCAAATTCAGGGTCATTTAGCTCAAAATAAATCATGAAATGCATGAAAAATAGCAAATGAAGTCAGAAAAGGGTTGAAAATTGATGATGTGGCTTTGAATGGTGCATATTGAATGCAAAAAAAGTCTGGTGTTAAAATATATAAAAAAATGAAATCCCTTTTGTAATAGATGAGTTTTCGTCCGAAACCCTGTTACTTCGAACGAGATTGTCTAGTTAGTACACGAAGTGCATCCAGTTTTTCCCGTAACCCTCTCAACTTTTTAGCACATGGTATGAGGGTGAAATTATGAAACCATGCCAAGTTTCAACCTTTTCCGAGTTCATTTGCAGTGCTTGTCAAATTCAGTGCCATTTAGCTCAAAATAAATCATGAAATGCATGAAAAATAGCAAATGAAGTCAGAAAAGGGTTGAAAACTAATGATGTGGCTTTGAATGGTGCATATTGAATGCAGAAAAAGTCTGGAGTTAAAATATGTAAAAAAAATGTAATCCCTTTTGTAATAGATGAGTTTTCGTCCGAAACCCTGTTACTTCGAAAGAGATTGTCAAGTTTGTACACGAAGTGCATCCAGTTTTTCCCTTAATCCTCTCAACTTTTTAGCACATGGTATGTGGGTGAAATTATGAAACCATGCCAAGTTTCAACCTTTTCAGAGTTCATTTGCAGTGCTTGTCAAATTCAGGGTCATTTAGCTCAAAATAAATCATGAAATGCATGAAAAATAGCAAATGA
The DNA here is from genome assembly GCA_039707655.1 of Elymus sibiricus. Taxonomy (NCBI): domain Eukaryota; kingdom Viridiplantae; phylum Streptophyta; class Magnoliopsida; order Poales; family Poaceae; genus Elymus; species Elymus sibiricus. The sequence continues at coordinate 54,839,874 of CM077667.1, forward strand.
AGTCAGAAAAGGGTTGAAAACTGATGATGTGGCTTTGCGTGGTGCATATTGAATGCAGAAAAAGTCTGGAGTTAAAATATGTTAAAAATAATGAAATCCCTTTGGTAATAGATGAGTTTTTCGTCCGAAACCCTGTTACTTCGAAAGAGATTGTCCAGTTTGTACACGAAGTGCATCCAGTTTTTCCCGTACACCTCTCAACTTTTTAGCACATGGTATGTATGTGAAATTATGAAACCATGCCAAGTTTCAACCTTTTCAGAGTTCATTTGCAGTGCTTGTCAAATTCGGGGTCATTTAGCTCAAAATAAATCATGAAATGCATGAAAAATAGCAAATGAAGTCAGAAAAGGGTTGAAAATTGATGATGTGGCTTTGAATGGTGCATATTGAATGCAGAAAAAGTCTGGAGTTAAAATATGTTAAAAATAATGAAATCCCTTTGGGAATAAATGAGTTTTCGTCCGAAACCCTGTTACTTCGAACGAGATTGTCTAGTTTGTACACGAAGTGTATCCAGTTTTTCCCGTAACCCTCTCAACTTTTTAGCACATGGTATGTGGGTGAAATTATGAAACCATGCCAAGTTTCAACCTTTTCAGAGTTCATTTGCAGTGCTTGTCAAATTCAGGGTCATTTAGCTCAAAATAAATCATGAAATGCATGAAAAATAGCAAATGAAGTCAGAAAAGGGTTGAAAATTGATGATGTGGCTTTGAATGGTGCATATTGAAAACAGAAAAAGTCTGGAGTTAAAATATGTTAAAAAAAATGAAATCCCTTATGTAATAGATGAGTTTTCGTCCGAAACCCTGTTACTTCGAAAGAGATTGTCCAGTTTGTACACGAAGTCCATCCAGTTTTTCCCGTGACCCTCTCAACTTTTTAGCACATGGTATGTGGGTGAAATTATGAAACCATGCCAAGTTTCAACCTTTTCAGAGTTCATTTGCAGTGCTTGTCAAATTCAGGGTCATTTAGCTCAAAATAAATCATGAAATGCATGAAAAATAGCAAATGAAGTCAGAAAAGGGTTGAAAATTGATGATGTGGCTTTGAATGGTGCATATTGAATGCAGAAAAAGTCTGGTGTTAAAATATATTAAAAAAATTAAATCCCTTTTGTAATAAATGAGTTTTCGTCCGAAACCCTGTTACTTCGAAAGAGATTGTCCAGTTTGTACACGAAGTGCATCCAGTTTTACCCGTAACCCTCTCAACTTTTTAGCACAGGGTATGTGGGTGAAATTATGAAACCATGCCAAGTTTCAACCTTTTCAAAGTTCATTTGCAGTGCTTGTCAAATTCAGGGTCATTTAGCTCAAAATAAATCATGAAATGCATGAAAAATAGCAAATGAAGTCAGAAAAGGGTTGAAAATTGATGATGTGGCTTTGAATGGTGCATATTGAATGCAAAAAAAGTCTGGTGTTAAAATATATAAAAAAATGAAATCCCTTTTGTAATAGATGAGTTTTCGTCCGAAACCCTGTTACTTCTAACGAGATTGTCTAGTTTGTACACGAAGTGCATCCAGTTTTTCCCGTAACCCTCTCAACTTTTTAGCACATGGTATGTGGGTGAAATTATGAAACCATGCCAAGTTTCAACCTTTTCCGAGTTCATTTGCAGTGCTTGTCAAATTCAGTGCCATTTAGCTCAAAATAAATCATGAAATGCATGAAAAATAGCAAATGAAGTCAGAAAAGGGTTGAAAACTAATGATGTGGCTTTGAATGGTGCATATCGAATGCAGAAAAAGTCTGGAGTTAAAATATGTAAAAAAAATGTAATCCCTTTTGTAATAGATGAGTTTTCGTCCGAAACCCTGTTAATTCGAAAGAGATTGTCAAGTTTGTACACGAAGTGCATCCAGTTTTTCCCTTAATCTTCTCAACTTTTTAGCACATGGTATGTGGGTGAAATTATGAAACCATGCCAAGTTTCAACCTTTTCAGAGTTCATTTGCAGTGCTTGTCAAATTCAGGGTCATTTAGCTCAAAATAAATCATGAAATGCATGAAAAATAGCAAATGAAGTCAGAAAAGGGTTGAAAACTGATGATGTGGCTTTGCGTGGTGCATATTGAATGCAGAAAAAGTCTGGAGTTAAAATATGTTAAAAATAATGAAATCCCTTTGGTAATAGATGAGTTTTTCGTCCGAAACCCTGTTACTTCGAAAGAGATTGTCCAGTTTGTACACGAAGTGCATCTAGTTTTTCCCGTACACCTCTCAACTTTTTAGCACATGGTATGTATGTGAAATTATGAATCCATGCCATGTTTCAACCTTTTCAGAGTTCATTTGCAGTGCTTGTCAAATTCGGGGTCATTTAGCTCAAAATAAATCATGAAATGCATGAAAAATAGCAAATGAAGTCAGAAAAGGGTTGAAAATTGATGATGTGGCTTTGAATGGTGCATATTGAATGCAGAAAAAGTCTGGAGTTAAAATATGTAAAAAATGAAATCCCTTTGGTAATAGATGAGTTTTTCGTCCGAAACCCTGTTACTTCGAAAGAGATTGTCCAGTTTGTACACGAAGTGCATCCAGTTTTTCCCGTACACCTCTCAACTTTTTAGCACATGGTATGTATGTGAAATTATGAAACCATGCCAAGTTTCAACCTTTTCAGAGTTCATTTGCAGTGCTTGTCAAATTCGGGGTCATTTAGCTCAAAATAAATCATGAAATGCATGAAAAATAGCAAATGAAGTCAGAAAAGGGTTGAAAATTGATGATGTGGCTTTGAATGGTGCATATTGAATGCAGAAAAAGTCTGGAGTTAAAATATGTAAAAAAAATGAAATCCCTTTTGTAATAGATGAGTTTTCGTACGAAACCCTGTACTTCGAAAGAGATTGTCCAGTTTGTACACGAAGTGCATCCAGTTTTCCCGTAACCCTCTCAACTTTTTAGCACATGGTATGTGGGTGAAATTATGAAACCATGCCAAGTTTCAACCTTTTCAGAGTTCATTTGCAGTGCTTGTCAAATTCAGGGTCATTTAGCTCAAAATAAATCATGAAATGCATGAAAAATAGCAAATGAAGTCAGAAAAGGGTTGAAAATTGATGATGTGGCTTTGAATGGTGCATATTGAATGCAGAAAAAGTCTGGTGTTAAAATATATAAAAAAAATGAAATCCCTTTTGTAATAAATGAGTTTTCGTCCGAAACCCTGTTACTTCGAAAGAGATTGTCAAGTTTGTACACGAAGTGCATCCAGTTTTACCCGTAACCCTCTCAACTTTTTAGCACAGGGTATGTGGGTGAAATTATGAAACCATGCCAAGTTTCAACCTTTTCAAAGTTCATTTGCAGTGCTTGTCAAATTCAGGGTCATTTAGCTCAAAATAAATCATGAAATGCATGAAAAATAGCAAATGAAGTCAGAAAAGGGTTGAAAATTGATGATGTGGCTTTGAATGGTGCATATTGAATGCAAAAAAAGTCTGGTGTTAAAATATATAAAAAAATGAAATCCCTTTTGTAATAGATGAGTTTTCGTCCGAAACCCTGTTACTTCGAACGAGATTGTCTAGTTTGTACACGAAGTGCATCCAGTTTTTCCCGTAACCCTCTCAACTTTTTAGCACATGGTATGTGGGTGAAATTATGAAACCATGCCAAGTTTCAACCTTTTCCGAGTTCATTTGCAGTGCTTGTCAAATTCAGTGCCATTTAGCTCAAAATAAATCATGAAATGCATGAAAAATAGCAAATGAAGTCAGAAAAGGGTTGAAAACTAATGATGTGGCTTTGAATGGTGCATATTGAATGCAGAAAAAGTCTGGAGTTAAAATATGTAAAAAAAATGTAATCCCTTTTGTAATAGATGACTTTTCGTCCGAAACCCTGTTACATCGAAAGAGATTGTCAAGTTTGTACACGAAGTGCATCCAGTTTTTCCCTTAATCCTCTCAACTTTTTAGCACATGGTATGTGGGTGAAATTATGAAACCATGCCAAGTTTCAACCTTTTCAGAGTTCATTTGCAGTGCTTGTCAAATTCAGGGTCATTTAGCTCAAAATAAATCATGAAATGCATGAAAAATAGCAAATGAAGTCAGAAAAGGGTTGAAAATTGATGATGTGGCTTTGAATGGTGCATATTGAATGCAGAAAAAGTCTGGAGTTAAAATATGTAAAAAAAATGAAATCCCTTTTGTAATAGATGAGTTTTCGTACGAAACCCTGTACTTCGAAAGAGATTGTCCAGTTTGTACACGAAGTGCATCCAGTTTTCCCGTAACCCTCTCAACTTTTTAGCACATGGTATGTATGTGAAATTATGAAACCATGCCATGTTTCAACCTTTTCAGAGTTCATTTGCAGTGCTTGTCAAATTCGGGGTCATTTAGCTCAAAATAAATCATGAAATGCATGAAAAATAGCAAATGAAGTCAGAAAAGGGTTGAAAATTGATGATGTGGCTTTGAATGGTGCATATTGAATGCAGAAAAAGTCTGGTGTTAAAATATATAAAAAAATGAAATCCCTTTTGTAATAAATGAGTTTTCGTCCGAAACCCTGTTACTTCGAAAGAGATTGTCCAGTTTGTACACGAAGTGCATCCAGTTTTACCCGTAACCCTCTCAACATTTTAGCACAGGGTATGTGGGTGAAATTATGAAACCATGCCAAGTTTCAACCTTTTCAAAGTTCATTTGCAGTGCTTGTCAAATTCAGGGTCATTTAGCTCAAAATAAATCATGAAATGCATGAAAAATAGCAAATGAAGTCAGAAAAGGGTTGAAAATTGATGATGTGGCTTTGAATGGTGCATATTGAATGCAAAAAAAGTCTGGTGTTAAAATATATAAAAAAATGAAATCCCTTTTGTAATAGATGAGTTTTCGTCCGAAACCCTGTTACTTCGAACGAGATTGTCTAGTTTGTACACGAAGTGCATCCAGTTTTTCCCGTAACCCTCTCAACTTTTTAGCACATGGTATGTGGGTGAAATTATGAAACCATGCCAAGTTTCAACCTTTTCCGAGTTCATTTGCAGTGCTTGTCAAATTCAGTGCCATTTAGCTCAAAATAAATCATGAAATGCATGAAAAATAGCAAATGAAGTCAGAAAAGGGTTGAAAACTAATGATGTGGCTTTGAATGGTGCATATTGAATGCAGAAAAAGTCTGGAGTTAAAATATGTAAAAAAAATGTAATCCCTTTTGTAATAGATGAGTTTTCGTCCGAAACCCTGTTACATCGAAAGAGATTGTCAAGTTTGTACACGAAGTGCATCCAGTTTTTCCCTTAATCCTCTCAACTTTTTAGCACATGGTATGTGGGTGAAATTATGAAACCATGCCAAGTTTCAACCTTTTCAGAGTTCATTTGCAGTGCTTGTCAAATTCAGGGTCATTTAGCTCAAAATAAATCATGAAATGCATGAAAAATAGCAAATGAAGTCAGAAAAGGGTTGAAAACTGATGATGTGGCTTTGCGTGGTGCATATTGAATGCAGAAAAAGTCTGGAGTTAAAATATGTTAAAAATAATGAAATCCCTTTGGTAATAGATGAGTTTTTCGTCCGAAACCCTGTTACTTCGAAAGAGATTGTCCAGTTTGTACACGAAGTGCATCCAGTTTTTCCCGTACACCTCTCAACTTTTTAGCACATGGTATGTATGTGAAATTATGAAACCATGCCATGTTTCAACCTTTTCAGAGTTCATTTGCAGTGCTTGTCAAATTCGGGGTCATTTAGCTCAAAATAAATCATGAAATGCATGAAAAATAGCAAATGAAGTCAGAAAAGGGTTGAAAATTGATGATGTGGCTTTGAATGGTGCATATTGAATGCAGAAAAAGTCTGGAGTTAAAATATGTTAAAAATAATGAAATCCCTTTGGTAATAAATGAGTTTTCGTCCGAAACCCTGTTACTTCGAACGAGATTGTCTAGTTTCTACACGAAGTGTATCCAGTTTTTCCCGTAACCCTCTCAACTTTTTAGCACATGGTATGTGGGTGAAATTATGAAACCATGCCAAGTTTCAACCTTTTCAGAGTTCATTTGCAGTGCTTGTCAAATTCAGGGTCATTTAGCTCAAAATAAATCATGAAATGCATGAAAAATAGCAAATGAAGTCAGAAAAGGGTTGAAAATTGATGATGTGGCTTTGAATGGTGCATATTGAATGCAGAAAAAGTCTGGAGTTAAAATATGTAAAAAAAATGAAATCCCTTTTGTAATAGATGAGTTTTCGTACGAAACCCTGTACTTCGAAAGAGATTGTCCAGTTTGTACACGAAGTGCATCCAGTTTTCCCGTAACCCTCTCAACTTTTTAGCACATGGTATGTGGGTGAAATTATGAAACCATGCCAAGTTTCAACCTTTTCAGAGTTCATTTGCAGTGCTTGTCAAATTCAGGGTCATTTAGCTCAAAATAAATCATGAAATGCATGAAAAATAGCAAATGAAGTCAGAAAAGGGTTGAAAATTGATGATGTGGCTTTGAATGGTGCATATTGAATGCAGAAAAAGTCTGGTGTTAAAATATATAAAAAAAATGAAATCCCTTTTGTAATAAATGAGTTTTCGTCCGAAACCCTGTTACTTCGAAAGAGATTGTCCAGTTTGTACACGAAGTGCATCCAGTTTTACCCGTAACCCTCTCAACTTTTTAGCACAGGGTATGTGGGTGAAATTATGAAACCATGCCAAGTTTCAACCTTTTCAAAGTTCATTTGCAGTGCTTGTCAAATTCAGGGTCATTTAGCTCAAAATAAATCATGAAATGCATGAAAAATAGCAAATGAAGTCAGAAAAGGGTTGAAAATTGATGATGTGGCTTTGAATGGTGCATATTGAATGCAAAAAAAGTCTGGTGTTAAAATATATAAAAAAATGAAATCCCTTTTGTAATAGATGAGTTTTCGTCCGAAACCCTGTTACTTCGAACGAGATTGTCTAGTTTGTACACGAAGTGCATCCAGTTTTTCCCGTAACCCTCTCAACTTTTTAGCACATGGTATGTGGGTGAAATTATGAAACCATGCCAAGTTTCAACCTTTTCCGAGTTCATTTGCAGTGCTTGTCAAATTCAGTGCCATTTAGCTCAAAATAAATCATGAAATGCATGAAAAATAGCAAATGAAGTCAGAAAAGGGTTGAAAACTAATGATGTGGCTTTGAATGGTGCATATTGAATGCAGAAAAAGTCTGGAGTTAAAATATGTAAAAAAAATGTAATCCCTTTTGTAATAGATGAGTTTTCGTCCGAAACCCTGTTACATCGAAAGAGATTGTCAAGTTTGTACACGAAGTGCATCCAGTTTTTCCCTTAATCCTCTCAACTTTTTAGCACATGGTATGTGGGTGAAATTATGAAACCATGCCAAGTTTCAACCTTTTCAGAGTTCATTTGCAGTACTTGTCAAATTCAGGGTCATTTAGCTCAAAATAAATCATGAAATGCATGAAAAATAGCAAATGAAGTCAGAAAAGGGTTGAAAACTGATGATGTGGCTTTGCGTGGTGCATATTGAATGCAGAAAAAGTCTGGAGTTAAAATATGTTAAAAATAATGAAATCCCTTTGGTAATAGATGAGTTTTTCGTCCGAAACCCTGTTACTTCGAAAGAGATTGTCCAGTTTGTACACGAAGTGCATCCAGTTTTTCCCGTACACCTCTCAACTTTTTAGCACATGGTATGTATGTGAAATTATGAAACCATGCCATGTTTCAACCTTTTCAGAGTTCATTTGCAGTGCTTGTCAAATTCGGGGTCATTTAGCTCAAAATAAATCATGAAATGCATGAAAAATAGCAAATGAAGTCAGAAAAGGGTTGAAAATTGATGATGTGGCTTTGAATGGTGCATATTGAATGCAGAAAAAGTCTGGAGTTAAAATATGTTAAAAATAATGAAATCCCTTTGGTAATAAATGAGTTTTCGTCCGAAACCCTGTTACTTCGAACGAGATTGTCTAGTTTCTACACGAAGTGTATCCAGTTTTTCCCGTAACCCTCTCAACTTTTTAGCACATGGTATGTGGGTGAAATTATGAAACCATGCCAAGTTTCAACCTTTTCAGAGTTCATTTGCAGTGCTTGTCAAATTCAGGGTCATTTAGCTCAAAATAAATCATGAAATGCATGAAAAATAGCAAATGAAGTCAGAAAAGGGTTGAAAATTGATGATGTGGCTTTGAATGGTGCATATTGAATGCAGAAAAAGTCTGGAGTTAAAATATGTAAAAAAAATGAAATCCCTTTTGTAATAGATGAGTTTTCGTACGAAACCCTGTACTTCGAAAGAGATTGTCCAGTTTGTACACGAAGTGCATCCAGTTTTCCCGTAACCCTCTCAACTTTTTAGCACATGGTATGTGGGTGAAATTATGAAACCATGCCAAGTTTCAACCTTTTCAGAGTTCATTTGCAGTGCTTGTCAAATTCAGGGTCATTTAGCTCAAAATAAATCATGAAATGCATGAAAAATAGCAAATGAAGTCAGAAAAGGGTTGAAAATTGATGATGTGGCTTTGAATGGTGCATATTGAATGCAGAAAAAGTCTGGTGTTAAAATATATTAAAAAAATGAAATCCCTTTTGTAATAAATGAGTTTTCGTCCGAAACCCTGTTACTTCGAAAGAGATTGTCCAGTTTGTACACGAAGTGCATCCAGTTTTACCCGTAACCCTCTCAACTTTTTAGCACAGGGTATGTGGGTGAAATTATGAAACCATGCCAAGTTTCAACCTTTTCAAAGTTCATTTGCAGTGCTTGTCAAATTCAGGGTCATTTAGCTCAAAATAAATCATGAAATGCATGAAAAATAGCAAATGAAGTCAGAAAAGGGTTGAAAATTGATGATGTGGCTTTGAATGGTGCATATTGAATGCAAAAAAAGTCTGGTGTTAAAATATATAAAAAAATGAAATCCCTTTTGTAATAGATGAGTTTTCGTCCGAAACCCTGTTACTTCGAACGAGATTGTCTAGTTTGTACACGAAGTGCATCCAGTTTTTCCCGTAACCCTCTCAACTTTTTAGCACGTGGTATGTGGGTGAAATTATGAAACCATGCCAAGTTTCAACCTTTTCCGAGTTCATTTGCAGTGCTTGTCAAATTCAGTGCCATTTAGCTCAAAATAAATCATGAAATGCATGAAAAATAGCAAATGAAGTCAGAAAAGGGTTGAAAACTAATGATGTGGCTTTGAATGGTGCATATTGAATGCAGAAAAAGTCTGGAGTTAAAATATGTAAAAAAAATGTAATCCCTTTTGTAATAGATGAGTTTTCGTCCGAAACCCTGTTACTTCGAAAGAGATTGTCAAGTTTGTACACGAAGTGCATCCAGTTTTTCCCTTAATCTTCTCAACTTTTTAGCACATGGTATGTGGGTGAAATTATGAAACCATGCCAAGTTTCAACCTTTTCAGAGTTCATTTGCAGTGCTTGTCAAATTCAGGGTCATTTAGCTCAAAATAAATCATGAAATGCATGAAAAATAGCAAATGAAGTCAGAAAAGGGTTGAAAACTGATGATGTGGCTTTGCGTGGTGCATATTGAATGCAGAAAAAGTCTGGAGTTAAAATATGTTAAAAATAATGAAATCCCTTTGGTAATAGATGAGTTTTTCGTCCGAAATCCTGTTACTTCGAAAGAGATTGTCCAGTTTGTACACGAAGTGCATCCAGTTTTTCCCGTACACCTCTCAACTTTTTAGCACATGGTATGTATGTGAAATTATGAAACCATGCCATGTTTCAACCTTTTCAGAGTTCATTTGCAGTGCTTGTCAAATTCGGGGTCATTTAGCTCAAAATAAATCATGAAATGCATGAAAAATAGCAAATGAAGTCAGAAAAGGGTTGAAAATTGATGATGTGGCTTTGAATGGTGCATATTGAATGCAGAAAAAGTCTGGAGTTAAAATATGTAAAAAATGAAATCCCTTTGGTAATAGATGAGTTTTTCGTCCGAAACCCTGTTACTTCGAAAGAGATTGTCCAGTTTGTACACGAAGTGCATCCAGTTTTTCCCGTACACCTCTCAACTTTTTAGCACATGGTATGTATGTGAAATTATGAAACCATGCCAAGTTTCAACCTTTTCAGAGTTCATTTGCAGTGCTTGTCAAATTGGGTGCCATTTAGCTCAAAATAAATCATGAAATGCATGAAAAATAGCAAATGAAGTCAGAAAAGGGTTGAAAATTGATGATGTGGCTTTGAATGGTGCATATTGAATGCAGAAAAAGTCTGGAGTTAAAATATGTAAAAAAAATGAAATACCTTTTGTAATAGATGACTTTTCGTACGAAACCCTGTACTTCGAAAGAGATTGTCCAGTTTGTACACGAAGTGCATCCAGTTTTCCCGTAACCCTCTCAACTTTTTAGCACATGGTATGTGGGTGAAATTATGAAACCATGCCAAGTTTCAACCTTTTCAGAGTTCATTTGCAGTGCTTGTCAAATTCAGGGTCATTTAGCTCAAAATAAATCATGAAATGCATGAAAAATAGCAAATGAAGTCAGAAAAGGGTTGAAAATTGATGATGTGGCTTTGAATGGTGCATATTGAATGCAGAAAAAGTCTGGTGTTAAAATATATAAAAAAATGAAATCCCTTTTGTAATAAATGAGTTTTCGTCCGAAACCCTGTTACTTCGAAAGAGATTGTCAAGTTTGTACACGAAGTGCATCCAGTTTTTCCCTTAATCTTCTCAACTTTTTAGCACATGGTATGTGGGTGAAATTATGAAACCATGCCAAGTTTCAACCTTTTCAGAGTTCATTTGCAGTGCTTGTCAAATTCAGGGTCATTTAGCTCAAAATAAATCATGAAATGCATGAAAAATAGCAAATGAAGTCAGAAAAGGGTTGAAAACTGATGATGTGGCTTTGCGTGGTGCATATTGAATGCAGAAAAAGTCTGGAGTTAAAATATGTTAAAAATAATGAAATCCCTTTGGTAATAGATGAGTTTTTCGTCCGAAATCCTGTTACTTCGAAAGAGATTGTCCAGTTTGTACACGAAGTGCATCCAGTTTTTCCCGTACACCTCTCAACTTTTTGGCACATGGTATGTATGTGAAATTATGAAACCATGCCATGTTTCAACCTTTTCAGAGTTCATTTGCAGTGCTTGTCAAATTCGGGGTCATTTAGCTCAAAATAAATCATGAAATGCATGAAAAATAGCAAATGAAGTCAGAAAAGGGTTGAAAATTGATGATGTGGCTTTGAATGGTGCATATTGAATGCAGAAAAAGTCTGGAGTTAAAATATGTAAAAAATGAAATCCCTTTGGTAATAGATGAGTTTTTCGTCCGAAACCCTGTTACTTCGAAAGAGATTGTCCAGTTTGTACACGAAGTGCATCCAGTTTTTCCCGTACACCTCTCAACTTTTTAGCACATGGTATGTATGTGAAATTATGAAACCATGCCAAGTTTCAACCTTTTCAGAGTTCATTTGCAGTGCTTGTCAAATTGGGTGCCATTTAGCTCAAAATAAATCATGAAATGCATGAAAAATAGCAAATGAAGTCAGAAAAGGGTTGAAAATTGATGATGTGGCTTTGAATGGTGCATATTGAATGCAGAAAAAGTCTGGAGTTAAAATATGTAAAAAAAATGAAATCCCTTTTGTAATAGATGAGTTTTCGTACGAAACCCTGTACTTCGAAAGAGATTGTCCAGTTTGTACACGAAGTGCATCCAGTTTTCCCGTAACCCTCTCAACTTTTTAGCACATGGTATGTGGGTGAAATTATGAAACCATGCCAAGTTTCAACCTTTTCAGAGTTCATTTGCAGTGCTTGTCAAATTCAGGGTCATTTAGCTCAAAATAAATCATGAAATGCATGAAAAATAGCAAATGAAGTCAGAAAAGGGTTGAAAATTGATGATGTGGCTTTGAATGGTGCATATTGAATGCAGAAAAAGTCTGGTGTTAAAATATATAAAAAAAATGAAATCCCTTTTGTAATAAATGAGTTTTCGTCCGAAACCCTGTTACTACGAAAGAGATTGTCCAGTTTGTACACGAAGTGCATCCAGTTTTACCCGTAACCCTCTCAACTTTTTAGCACAGGGTATGTGGGTGAAATTATGAAACCATGCCAAGTTTCAACCTTTTCAAAGTTCATTTGCAGTGCTTGTCAAATTCAGGGTCATTTAGCTCAAAATAAATCATGAAATGCATGAAAAATAGCAAATGAAGTCAGAAAAGGGTTGAAAATTGATGATGTGGCTTTGAATGGTGCATATTGAATGCAAAAAAAGTCTGGTGTTAAAATATATAAAAAATGAAATCCCTTTTGTAATAGATGAGTTTTCGTCCGAAACCCTGTTACTTCGAACGAGATTGTCTAGTTTGTACACGAAGTGCATCCAGTTTTTCCCGTAACCCTCTCAACTTTTTAGCACATGGTATGTGGGTGAAATTATGAAACCATGCCAAGTGTCAACCTTTTCCGAGTTCATTTGCAGTGCTTGTCAAATTCAGTGCCATTTAGCTCAAAATAAATCATGAAATGCATGAAAAATAGCATATGAAGTCAGAAAAGGGTTGAAAACTAATGATGTGGCTTTGAATGGTGCATATTGAATGCAGAAAAAGTCTGGAGTTAAAATATGTAAAAAAAATGTAATCCCTTTTGTAATAGATGAGTTTTCGTCCGAAACCCTTTTACTTCGAAAGAGATTGTCAAGTTTGTACACGAAGTGCATCCAGTTTTTCCCTTAATCCTCTCAACTTTTTAGCACATGGTATGTGGGTGAAATTATGAAACCATGCCAAGTTTCAACCTTTTCAGAGTTCATTTGCAGTGCTTGTCAAATTCAGGGTCATTTAGCTCAAAATAAATCATGAAATGCATGAAAAATAGCAAATGAAGTCAGAAAAGGGTTGAAAACTGATGATGTGGCTTTGCGTGGTGCATATTGAATGCAGAAAAAGTCTGGAGTTAAAATATGTTAAAAATAATGAAATCCCTTTGGTAATAGATGAGTTTTTCATCCGAAACCCTGTTACTTCGAAAGAGATTGTCCAGTTTGTACACGAAGTGCATCCAGTTTTTCCCGTACACCTCTCAACTTTTTAGCACATGGTATGTATGTGAAATTATGAAACCATGCCATGTTTCAACCTTTTCAGAGTTCATTTGCAGTGCTTGTCAAATTCAGGGTCATTTAGCTCAAAATAAATCATGAAATGCATGAAAAATAGCAAATGAAGTCAGAAAAGGGTTGAAAACTGATGATGTGGCTTTGCGTGGTGCATATTGAATGCAGAAAAAGTCTGGAGTTAAAATATGTTAAAAATAATGAAATCCCTTTGGTAATAGATGAGTTTTTCGTCCGAAACCCTGTTACTTCGAAAGAGATTGTCCAGTTTGTACACGAAGTGCATCCAGTTTTTCCCGTAACCCTCTCAACTTTTTAGCACATGGTATGTATGTGAAATTATGAAACCATGCCATGTTTCAACCTTTTCCGAGTTCATTTGCAGTGCTTGTCAAATTCAGTGCCATTTAGCTCAAAATAAATCATGAAATGCATGAAAAATAGCAAATGAAGTCAGAAAAGGGTTGAAAACTAATGATGTGGCTTTGAATGGTGCATATTGAATGCAGAAAAAGTCTGGAGTTAAAATATGTAAAAAAAATGTAATCCCTTTTGTAATAGATGAGTTTTCGTCCGAAACCCTGTTACTTCGAAAGAGATTGTCAAGTTTGTGCACGAAGTGCATCCAGTTTTTCCCTTAATCTTCTCAACTTTTTAGCACATGGTATGTGGGTGAAATTATGAAACCATGCCAAGTTTCAACCTTTTCAGAGTTCATTTGCAGTGCTTGTCAAATTCAGGGTCATTTAGCTCAAAATAAATCATGAAATGCATGAAAAATAGCAAATGAAGTCAGAAAAGGGTTGAAAACTGATGATGTGGCTTTGCGTGGTGCATATTGAATGCAGAAAAAGTCTGGAGTTAAAATATGTTAAAAATAATGAAATCCCTTTGGTAATAGATGAGTTTTTCGTCCGAAACCCTGTTACTTCGAAAGAGATTGTCCAGTTTGTACACGAAGTGCATCCAGTTTTTCCCGTACACCTCTCAACTTTTTAGCACATGGTATGTATGTGAAATTATGAAACCATGCCATGTTTCAACCTTTTCAGAGTTCATTTGCAGTGCTTGTCAAATTCGGGGTCATTTAGCTCAAAATAAATCATGAAATGCATGAAAAATAGCAAATGAAGTCAGAAAAGGGTTCAAAATTGATGATGTGGCTTTGAATGGTGCATATTGAATGCAGAAAAAGTCTGGAGTTAAAATATGTAAAAAATGAAATCCCTTTGGTAATAGATGAGTTTTTCGTCCGAAACCCTGTTACTTCGAAAGAGATTGTCCAGTTTGTACACGAAGTGCATCCAGTTTTTCCCGTACACCTCTCAACTTTTTAGCACATGGTATGTATGTGAAATTATGAAACCATGCCAAGTTTCAACCTTTTCAGAGTTCATTTGCAGTGCTTGTCAAATTCGGGGTCATTTAGCTCAAAATAAATCATGAAATGCATGAAAAATAGCAAATGAAGTCAGAAAAGGGTTGAAAATTGATGATGTGGCTTTGAATGGTGCATATTGAATGCAGAAAAAGTCTGGAGTTAAAATATGTAAAAAAAATGAAATCCCTTTTGTAATAGATGAGTTTTCGTACGAAACCCTGTACTTCGAAAGAGATTGTCCAGTTTGTACACGAAGTGCATCCAGTTTTCCCGTAACCCTCTCAACTTTTTAGCACATGGTATGTGGGTGAAATTATGAAACCATGCCAAGTTTCAACCTTTTCAGAGTTCATTTGCAGTGCTTGTCAAATTCAGGGTCATTTAGCTCAAAATAAATCATGAAATGCATGAAAAATAGCAAATGAAGTCAGAAAAGGGTTGAAAATTGATGATGTGGCTTTGAATGGTGCATATTGAATGCAGAAAAAGTCTGGTGTTAAAATATATAAAAAAAATGAAATCCCTTTTGTAATAAATGAGTTTTCGTCCGAAACCCTGTTACTTCGAAAGAGATTGTCCAGTTTGTACACGAAGTGCATCCAGTTTTACCCGTAACCCTCTCAACTTTTTAGCACAGGGTATGTGGGTGAAATTATGAAACCATGCCAAGTTTCAACCTTTTCAAAGTTCATTTGCAGTGCTTGTCAAATTCAGGGTCATTTAGCTCAAAATAAATCATGAAATGCATGAAAAATAGCAAATGAAGTCAGAAAAGGGTTGAAAATTGATGATGTGGCTTTGAATGGTGCATATTGAATGCAAAAAAAGTCTGGTGTTAAAATATATAAAAAATGAAATCCCTTTTGTAATAGATGAGTTTTCGTCCGAAACCCTGTTACTTCGAACGAGATTGTCTAGTTTGTACACGAAGTGCATCCAGTTTTTCCCGTAACCCTCTCAACTTTTTAGCACATGGTATGTGGGTGAAATTATGAAACCATGCCAAGTGTCAACCTTTTCCGAGTTCATTTGCAGTGCTTGTCAAATTCAGTGCCATTTAGCTCAAAATAAATCATGAAATGCATGAAAAATAGCAAATGAAGTCAGAAAAGGGTTGAAAACTAATGATGTGGCTTTGAATGGTGCATATTGAATGCAGAAAAAGTCTGGAGTTAAAATATGTAAAAAAAATGTAATCCCTTTTGTAATAGATGAGTTTTCGTCCGAAACCCTGTTACTTCGAAAGAGATTGTCAAGTTTGTACACGAAGTGCATCCAGTTTTTCCCTTAATCCTCTCAACTTTTTAGCACATGGTATGTGGGTGAAATTATGAAACCATGCCAAGTTTCAACCTTTTCAGAGTTCATTTGCAGTGCTTGTCAAATTCAGGGTCATTTAGCTCAAAATAAATCATGAAATGCATGAAAAATAGCAAATGAAGTCAGAAAAGGGTTGAAAACTGATGATGTGGCTTTGCGTGGTGCATATTGAATGCAGAAAAAGTCTGGAGTTAAAATATGTTAAAAATAATGAAATCCCTTTGGTAATAGATGAGTTTTTCGTCCGAAACCCTGTTACTTCGAAAGAGATTGTCCAGTTTGTACACGAAGTGCATCCAGTTTTTCCCGTACACCTCTCAACTTTTTAGCACATGGTATGTATGTGAAATTATGAAACCATGCCATGTTTCAACCTTTTCAGAGTTCATTTGCAGTGCTTGTCAAATTCAGGGTCATTTAGCTCAAAATAAATCATGAAATGCATGAAAAATAGCAAATGAAGTCAGAAAAGGGTTGAAAACTGATGATGTGGCTTTGCGTGGTGCATATTGAATGCAGAAAAAGTCTGGAGTTAAAATATGTTAAAAATAATGAAATCCCTTTGGTAATAGATGAGTTTTTCGTCCGAAACCCTGTTACTTCGAAAGAGATTGTCCAGTTTGTACACGAAGTGCATCCAGTTTTTCCCGTACACCTCTCAACTTTTTAGCACATGGTATGTATGTGAAATTATGAAACCATGCCATGTTTCAACCTTTTCAGAGTTCATTTGCAGTGCTTGTCAAATTCGGGGTCATTTAGCTCAAAATAAATCATGAAATGCATGAAAAATAGCAAATGAAGTCAGAAAAGGGTTGAAAATTGATGATGTGGCTTTGAATGGTGCATATTGAATGCAGAAAAAGTCTGGAGTTAAAATATGTAAAAAAAATGAAATCCCTTTTGTAATAGATGAGTTTTCGTACGAAACCCTGTACTTCGAAAGAGATTGTCCAGTTTGTACACGAAGTGCATCCAGTTTTCCCGTAACCCTCTCAACTTTTTAGCACATGGTATGTGGGTGAAATTATGAAACCATGCCAAGTTTCAACCTTTTCAGAGTTCATTTGCAGTGCTTGTCAAATTCAGGGTCATTTAGCTCAAAATAAATCATGAAATGCATGAAAAATAGCAAATGAAGTCAGAAAAGGGTTGAAAATTGATGATGTGGCTTTGAATGGTGCATATTGAATGCAGAAAAAGTCTGGTGTTAAAATATATAAAAAAAATGAAATCCCTTTTGTAATAAATGAGTTTTCGTCCGAAACCCTGTTACTTCGAAAGAGATTGTCCAGTTTGTACACGAAGTGCATCCAGTTTTACCCGTAACCCTCTCAACTTTTTAGCACAGGGTATGTGGGTGAAATTATGAAACCATGCCAAGTTTCAACCTTTTCAAAGTTCATTTGCAGTGCTTGTCAAATTCAGGGTCATTTAGCTCAAAATAAATCATGAAATGCATGAAAAATAGCAAATGATGTCAGAAAAGGGTTGAAAATTGATGATGTGGCTTTGAATGGTGCATATTGAATGCAAAAAAAGTCTGGTGTTAAAATATATAAAAAAATGAAATCCCTTTTGTAATAGATGAGTTTTCGTCCGAAACCCTGTTACTTCGAACGAGATTGTCTAGTTTGTACACGAAGTGCATCCAGTTTTTCCCGTAACCCTCTCAACTTTTTAGCACATGGTATGTGGGTGAAATTATGAAACCATGCCAAGTTTCAACCTTTTCCGAGTTCATTTGCAGTGCTTGTCAAATTCAGTGCCATTTAGCTCAAAATAAATCATGAAATGCATGAAAAATATCAAATGAAGTCAGAAAAGGGTTGAAAACTAATGATGTGGCTTTGAATGGTGCATATTGAATGCAGAAAAAGTCTGGAGTTAAAATATGTAAAAAAATGTAATCCCTTTTGTAATAGATGAGTTTTCGTCCGAAACCCTGTTACTTCGAAAGAGATTGTCAAGTTTGTACACGAAGTGCATCCAGTTTTTCCCTTAATCCTCTCAACTTTTTAGCACATGGTATGTGGGTGAAATTATGAAACCATGCCAAGTTTCAACCTTTTCAAAGTTCATTTGCAGTGCTTGTCAAATTCAGGGTCATTTAGCTCAAAATAAATCATGAAATGCATGAAAAATAGCAAATGAAGTCAGAAAAGGGTTGAAAACTGATGATGCGGCTTTGCGTGGTGCATATTGAATGCAGAAAAAGTCTGGAGTTAAAATATGTTAAAAATAATGAAATCCCTTTGGTAATAGATGAGTTTTTCGTCCGAAACCCTGTTACTTCGAAAGAGATTGTCCAGTTTGTACACGAAGTGCATCCAGTTTTTCCCGTACACCTCTCAACTTTTTAGCACATGGTATGTATGTGAAATTATGAAACCATGCCAAGTTTCAACCTTTTCAGAGTTCATTTGCAGTGCTTGTCCAATTCAGGGTCATTTAGCTCAAAATAAATCATGAAATGCATGAAAAATAGCAAATGAAGTCAGAAAAGGGTTGAAAATTGATGATGTGGCTTTGAATGGTGCATATTGAATGCAAAAAAAGTCTGGTGTTAAAATATATAAAAAAATGAAATCCCTTTTGTAATAGATGAGTTTTCGTCCGAAACCCTGTTACTTCGAAAGAGATTGTCAAGTTTGTACACGAAGTGCATCCAGTTTTTCCCTTAATCCTCTCAACTTTTTAGCACATGGTATGTGGGTGAAATTATGAAACCATGCCAAGTTTCAACCTTTTCAGAGTTCATTTGCAGTGCTTGTCAAATTCAGGGTCATTTAGCTCAAAATAAATCATGAAATGCATGAAAAATAGCAAATGAAGTCAGAAAAGGGTTGAAAACTGATGATGTGGCTTTGCGTGGTGCATATTGAATGCAGAAAAAGTCTGGAGTTAAAATATGTTAAAAATAATGAAATCCCTTTGGTAATAGATGAGTTTTTCGTCCGAAACCCTGTTACTTCGAAAGAGATTGTCCAGTTTGTACACGAAGTGCATCCAGTTTTTCCCGTACACCTCTCAACTTTTTAGCACATGGTATGTATGTGAAATTATGAAACCATGCCATGTTTCAACCTTTTCAGAGTTCATTTGCAGTGCTTGTCAAATTCAGGGTCATTTAGCTCAAAATAAATCATGAAATGCATGAAAAATAGCAAATGAAGTCAGAAAAGGGTTGAAAACTGATGATGTGGCTTTGCGTGGTGCATATTGAATGCAGAAAAAGTCTGGAGTTAAAATATGTTAAAAATAATGAAATCCCTTTGGTAATAGATGAGTTTTTCGTCCGAAACCCTGTTACTTCGAAAGAGATTGTCCAGTTTGTACACGAAGTGCATCCAGTTTTTCCCGTACACCTCTCAACTTTTTAGCACATGGTATGTATGTGAAATTATGAAACCATGCCATGTTTCAACCTTTTCAGAGTTCATTTGCAGTGCTTGTCAAATTCGGGGTCATTTAGCTCAAAATAAATCATGAAATGCATGAAAAATAGCAAATGAAGTCAGAAAAGGGTTGAAAATTGATGATGTGGCTTTGAATGGTGCATATTGAATGCAGAAAAAGTCTGGAGTTAAAATATGTAAAAAAAATGAAATCCCTTTTGTAATAGATGAGTTTTCGTACGAAACCCTGTACTTCGAAAGAGATTGTCCAGTTTGTACACGAAGTGCATCCAGTTTTCCAGTAACCCTCTCAACTTTTTAGCACATGGTATGTGGGTGAAATTATGAAACCATGCCAAGTTTCAACCTTTTCAGAGTTCATTTGCAGTGCTTGTCAAATTCAGGGTCATTTAGCTCAAAATAAATCATGAAATGCATGAAAAATAGCAAATGAAGTCAGAAAAGGGTTGAAAATTGATGATGTGGCTTTGAATGGTGCATATTGAATGCAGAAAAAGTCTGGTGTTAAAATATATAAAAAAAATGAAATCCCTTTTGTAATAAATGAGTTTTCGTCCGAAACCCTGTTACTTCGAAAGAGATTGTCCAGTTTGTACACGAAGTGCATCCAGTTTTACCCGTAACCCTCTCAACTTTTTAGCACAGGGTATGTGGGTGAAATTATGAAACCATGCCAAGTTTCAACCTTTTCAAAGTTCATTTGCAGTGCTTGTCAAATTCAGGGTCATTTAGCTCAAAATAAATCATGAAATGCATGAAAAATAGCAAATGATGTCAGAAAAGGGTTGAAAATTGATGATGTGGCTTTGAATGGTGCATATTGAATGCAAAAAAAGTCTGGTGTTAAAATATATAAAAAAATGAAATCCCTTTTGTAATAGATGAGTTTTCGTCCGAAACCCTGTTACTTCGAACGAGATTGTCTAGTTTGTACACGAAGTGCATCCAGTTTTTCCCGTAACCCTCTCAACTTTTTAGCACATGGTATGTGGGTGAAATTATGAAACCATGCCAAGTTTCAACCTTTTCCGAGTTCATTTGCAGTGCTTGTCAAATTCAGTGCCATTTAGCTCAAAATAAATCATGAAATGCATGAAAAATATCAAATGAAGTCAGAAAAGGGTTGAAAACTAATGATGTGGCTTTGAATGGTGCATATTGAATGCAGAAAAAGTCTGGAGTTAAAATATGTAAAAAAATGTAATCCCTTTTGTAATAGATGAGTTTTCGTCCGAAACCCTGTTACTTCGAAAGAGATTGTCAAGTTTGTACACGAAGTGCATCCAGTTTTTCCCTTAATCCTCTCAACTTTTTAGCACATGGTATGTGGGTGAAATTATGAAACCATGCCAAGTTTCAACCTTTTCAAAGTTCATTTGCAGTGCTTGTCAAATTCAGGGTCATTTAGCTCAAAATAAATCATGAAATGCATGAAAAATAGCAAATGAAGTCAGAAAAGGGTTGAAAACTGATGATGCGGCTTTGCGTGGTGCATATTGAATGCAGAAAAAGTCTGGAGTTAAAATATGTTAAAAATAATGAAATCCCTTTGGTAATAGATGAGTTTTTCGTCCGAAACCCTGTTACTTCGAAAGAGATTGTCCAGTTTGTACACGAAGTGCATCCAGTTTTTCCCGTACACCTCTCAACTTTTTAGCACATGGTATGTATGTGAAATTATGAAACCATGCCAAGTTTCAACCTTTTCAGAGTTCATTTGCAGTGCTTGTCCAATTCAGGGTCATTTAGCTCAAAATAAATCATGAAATGCATGAAAAATAGCAAATGAAGTCAGAAAAGGGTTGAAAATTGATGATGTGGCTTTGAATGGTGCATATTGAATGCAAAAAAAGTCTGGTGTTAAAATATATAAAAAAATGAAATCCCTTTTGTAATAGATGAGTTTTCGTCCGAAACCCTGTTACTTCGAAAGAGATTCTCAAGTTTGTACACGAAGTGCATCCAGTTTT
Organism: Elymus sibiricus; assembly: GCA_039707655.1. NCBI lineage: Eukaryota > Viridiplantae > Streptophyta > Magnoliopsida > Poales > Poaceae > Elymus > Elymus sibiricus. The sequence goes on from CM077667.1 coordinate 54,861,069, forward strand.
TCCCTTAATCCTCTCAACTTTTTAGCACATGGTATGTGGGTGAAATTATGAAACCATGCCAAGTTTCAACCTTTTCAGAGTTCATTTGCAGTGCTTGTCAAATTCAGGGTAATTTAGCTCAAAATAAATCATGAAATGCATGAAAAATAGCAAATGAAGTCAGAAAAGGGTTGAAAACTGATGATGTGGCTTTGCGTGGTGCATATTGAATGCAGAAAAAGTCTGGAGTTAAAATATGTTAAAAATAATGAAATCCCTTTGGTAATAGATGAGTTTTCGTCCGAAACCCTGTTACTTCGAAAGAGATTGTCCAGTTTGTACACGAAGTGCATCCAGTTTTTCCCGTACACCTCTCAACTTTGTAGCACATGGTATGTATGTGAAATTATGAAACCATGCCTAGTTTCAACCTTTTCAGAGTTCATTTGCAGTGCTTGTCAAATTCAGGATCATTTAGCTCAAACTAAATCATGAAATGCATGAAAAATAGCAAATGAAGTCAGAAAAGGGTTGAAAATTGATGATGTGGCTTTGAATGGTGCATATTGAATGCACAAAAAGTCTGGAGTTAAAATATGTAAAAAAAATGAAATCCCTTTTGTAATAGATGAGTTTTCGTACGAAACCCTGTACTTCGAAAGAGATTGTCCAGTTTGTAGACGAAGTGCATCCAGTTTTTCCCATAACCCTCTCAACTTTTTAGCACATGGTATGTGGTTGAAATTATGAAACCATGCTAGTTTCAACCTTTTCAGAGTTCATTTGCAGTGCTTGTAAAATTCAGGGTCATTTAGCTCAAAACAAATCATGAAATGCATGAAAAATAGCAAGTGAAGTCAGAAAAGGGTTGAAAATTGATGATGTTGCTTTGAATGGTGTATATTGAATACAGAAAAAGTCTGGAGTTAAAATATGAAAAAAAAATGAAATCCCTTTGGTAATAGATTAGTTTTTGTCCGAAACCCTGTTACTTCGAAAGAGATTGTCCAGTTTGTACACGAAGTGCATCCTGTTTTTCCCGTAACCCTCTCAACTTTTTAGCACATGGTATGTGGTTGAAATTATGAAACCATGCTAGTTTCAACATTTTCAGAGTTCATTTGCAGTGCTTGTCAAATTCAGGGTCATTTAGCTCAAAATAAATCATGAAATGGATGAAAATAGCAAATGAAGTCAGAAAAGGGTTGAAAATTGATGATGTGGCTTTGAATGGTGCATATTGAATGCAGAAAAAGTCTGGAGTTAAAATATGTTAAAAATAATGAAATCCCTTTGGTAATAAATGAGTTTTCGTCCGAAACCCTGTTACTTCGAACGAGATTGTCTAGTTTGTACACGAAGTGTATCCAGTTTTTCCCGTAACCCTCTCAACATTTTAGCACATGGTATGTGGGTGAAATTATGAAACCATGCCAAGTTTCAACCTTTTCAGAGTTCATTTGCAGTGCTTGTCAAATTCAGGGTCATTTAGCTCAAAATAAATCATGAAATGCATGAAAAATAGCAAATGAAGTCAGAAAAGGGTTGAAAATTGATGATGTGGCTTTGAATGGTGCATATTGAATGCAGAAAAAGTCTGGAGTTAAAATATGTAAAAAAAATGAAATCCCTTTTGTAATAGATGAGTTTTCGTACGAAACCCTGTACTTCGAAAGAGATTGTCCAGTTTGTACACGAAGTGCATCCAGTTTTCCCGTAACCCTCTCAACTTTTTAGCACATGGTATGTGGGTGAAATTATGTAACCATGCCAAGTTTCAACCTTTTCAGAGTTCATTTGCAGTGCTTGTCAAATTCAGGGTCATTTAGCTCAAAATAAATCATGAAATGCATGAAAAATAGCAAATGAAGTCAGAAAAGGGTTGAAAATTGATGATGTGGCTTTGAATGGTGCATATTGAATGCAGAAAAAGTCTGGTGTTAAAATATATTAAAAAAATGAAATCCCTTTTCTAATAAATGAGTTTTCGTCCGAAACCCTGTTACTTCGAAAGAGATTGTCCAGTTTGTACACGAAGTGCATCCAGTTTTACCCGTAACCCTCTCAACATTTTAGCACATGGTATGTGGGTGAAATTATGAAACCATGCCAAGTTTCAACCTTTTCAGAGTTCATTTGCAGTGCTTGTCAAATTCAGGGTCATTTAGCTCAAAATAAATCATGAAATGCATGAAAAATAGCAAATGAAGTCAGAAAAGGGTTGAAAATTGATGATGTGGCTTTGAATGGTGCATATTGAATGCAAAAAAAGTCTGGTGTTAAAATATATAAAAAAATGAAATCCCTTTTGTAATAGATGAGTTTTCGTCCGAAACCCTGTTACTTCGAACGAGATTGTCTAGTTTGTACAAGAAGTGCATCCAGTTTTTCCCGTAACCCTCTCAACTTTTTAGCACATGGTATGTGGGTGAAATTATGAAACCATGCCAAGTTTCAACCTTTTCCGAGTACATTTGCAGTGCTTGTCAAATTCAGTGCCATTTAGCTCAAAATAAATCATGAAATGCATGAAAAATAGCAAATGAAGTCAGAAAAGGGTTGAAAACTAATGATGTGGCTTTGAATGGTGCATATTGAATGCAGAAAAAGTCTGGAGTTAAAATATGTAAAAAAAATGTAATCCCTTTTGTAATAGATGAGTTTTCGTCCGAAACCCTGTTACTTCGAAAGAGATTGTCAAGTTTGTACACGAAGTGCATCCAGTTTTTCCCTTAATCCTCTCAACTTTTTAGCACATGGTATGTGGGTGAAATTATGAAACCATGCCAAGTTTCAACCTTTTCAGAGTTCATTTGCAGTGCTTGTCAAATTCAGGGTCATTTAGCTCAAAATAAATCATGAAATGCATGAAAAATAGCAAATGAAGTCAGAAAAGGGTTGAAAACTGATGATGTGGCTTTGCGTGGTGCATATTGAATGCAGAAAAAGTCTGGAGTTAAAATATGTTAAAAATAATGAAATCCCTTTGGTAATAGATGAGTTTTTCGTCCGAAACCCTGTTACTTCGAAAGAGATTGTCCAGTTTGTACACGAAGTGCATCCAGTTTTTCCCGTACACCTCTCACCTTTTTAGCACATGGTATGGATGTGAAATTATGAAACCATGCCAAGTTTCAACCTTTTCAGAGTTCATTTGCAGTGCTTGTCAAATTCGGGGTCATTTAGCTCAAAATAAATCATGAAATGCATGAAAAATAGCAAATGAAGTCAGAAAAGGGTTGAAAATTGATGATGTGGCTTTGAATGGTGCATATTGAATGCAGAAAAAGTCTGGAGTTAAAATATGTAAAAAAAATGAAATCCCTTTTGTAATAGATGAGTTTTCGTAAGAAACCCTGTACTTCGAAAGAGATTGTCCAGTTTGTACACGAAGTGCATCCAGTTTTCCCGTAACCCTCTCAACTTTTGAGCACATGGTATGTGGGTGAAATTATGAAACCATGCCAAGTTTCAACCTTTTCAGAGTTCATTTGCAGTGCTTGTAAAATTCAGGGTCATTTAGCTCAAAATAAATCATGAAATGCATGAAAAATAGCAAATGAAGTCAGAAAAGGGTTGAAAATTGATGATGTTGCTTTGAATGGTGTATATTGAATGCAGAAAAAGTCTGGAGTTAAAATATGAAAAAAAAATGAAATCCCTTTGGTAATAGATTAGTTTTTGTCCGAAACCCTGTTACTTGGAAAGAGATTGTCCAGTTTGTACATGAAGTGCATCCTGTTTTTCCCATAACCCTCTCAACTTTTTAGAACATGGTATGTGGTTGAAATTATATAACCATGCTAGTTTCAACATTTTCAGAGTTCATTTGCAGTGCTTTTCAAATTCAGGGTCATTTAGCACAAAATAAATCATGAAATGCATGAAAAATAGCAAATGAAGTCAGAAAAGGGTTGAAAATTGATGATGTGGCTTTGAATGGTGCATATTGAATGCAGAAAAAGTCTGGAGTTAAAATATGTAAAAAAACTGAATTCCCTTTTGTAATAGATGAGTTTTAGTCCGAAACCCTGTTACTTCGAAGGAGATCGTCCAGTTTGTACACGAAGTCGATCCATTTTTTCCCGTAACCCTCTCAACTTTTTAGCACATGGTATGTGGGTGAAATTATGAAACCATGCCAAGTTTCAACCTTTTCACAGTTCATTTGCAGTGCTTGTCAAATTCAGGGTCATTTAGCTCAAAATAAATCATGAAATGCATGAAAAATAGCAAATGAAGTCAGAAAAGGGTTGAAAATTGATGATGTGGCTTTGAATGGTGTATATTGAATGTAGAAAAAGTCTGGAGTTAAAATATGTTAAAAATAATGAAATCCCATTGGTAATAGATGAGTTTTCGTCCGAAACCCTTTTACTTCGAAAGAGATTGTCCAGTTTGTACACGAAGTGCATCCAGTTTTTCCCGTAAACCTCTCAACTTTTTAGCACATGGTATGTATGTGAAATTATGAAACCATGCCAAGTTTCAACCTTTTTAGAGGTCATTTGCAGTGCTTGTCAAATTCAGGGTCATTTAGCTCAAAATAAATCATGAAATGCATGAAAAATAGCAAATGAAGTCAGAAAAGGGTTGAAAATTGATGATTTGGCTTTGAATGGTGCATATTGAATGCAGAAAAAGTCTGGAGTTAAAATAGGTAAAAAAAATGAAATCCCTTTTGTAATCGATGAGTTTTCGTCCGAAACCCTGTTACTTCGAAAGAGATCGTCCAGTTTGTACACGAAGTCCATCCAGTTTTTCCCGTAACCCTCTCAACTTTTTAGCACATGGTATGTGGGTGAAATTATGAAACCATGCCAAGTTTCAACCTTTTCAGAGTTCATTTGCAGTGCTTGTCAAATTCAGGGTCATTTAGCTCAAAATAAATCATGAAATGCATGAAAAATAGCAAATGAAGTCAGAAAAGGGTTGAAAATTGATGATGTGGCTTTGAATGGTGTATATTGAATGCAGAAAAAGTCTGGAGTTAAAATATGAAAAAAAAATGAAATCCCTTTGGTAATAGATTAGTTTTTGTCCGAAACCCTGTTACTTCGAAAGAGATTGTCCAGTTTGTACACGAAATGCATCCAGTTTTTCCCGTAACCCTCTCAACTTTTTAGCACATGGTATGTGGTTGAAATTATGAAACCATGCTAGTTTCAACCTTTTCAGAGTTCATTTGCAGTGCTTGTCAAATTCAGGGTCATTTAGCTCAAAATAAATCATGAAATGGATGAAAATAGCAAATGAAGTCAGAAAAGGGTTGAAAATTGATGATGTGGCTTTGAATGGTGCATATTGAATGCAGAAAAAGTCTGGAGTTAAAATATGTTAAAAATAATGAAATCCCTTTGGTAATAAATGAGTTTTCGTCCGAAACCCTGTTACTTCGAACGAGATTGTCTAGTTTGTACACGAAGTTTATCCAGTTTTTCCCGTAACCCTCTCAACTTTTTAGCACATGGTATGTGGGTGAAATTATGAAACCATGGCAAGTTTCAACCTTTTCAGAGTTCATTTGCAGTGCTTGTCAAATTCAGGGTCATTTAGCTCAAAATAAATCTTGAAATGCATATAAAATAGCAAATGAAGTCAGAAACGGGTTGAAAACTGATGATGTGGCTTTGCGTGGTGCATATTGAATGCAAAAAAAGTCTGGAGTTAAAATATGTTCAAAAAATGAAATCCCTTATGTAATAGATGAGTTTTCGTGCGAAACCCTGTTACTTCGAAAGAGATTGTCCAGTTTGTACACGAAGTCCGTCCAGTTTTACCCGTAACCTTCTCAACTTTTTAGCACAGGGTATGTGGGTGAAATTATGAAACCATGCCAAGTTTCAACCTTTTCAGAGTTCATTTGCAGTGCTTGTGAAATTCAGGGTCATTTAGCTCAAAATAAATCATGAAATGCATGAAAAATAGCAAATGAAGTCAGAAAAAGGTTGAAAACTGATGATGTGGCTTTGCGTGGTGCATATTGATTGCAGAAAAAGTCTGGAGTTAAAATATGTTAAAAAAATGAAATCCCTTATGTAATAGATGAGTTTTCGTGTGAAACCCTGTTACTTCGAAAGAGATTGTGCAGTTTGTACACGAAGTGCATCCAGTTTTACCCGTAACCCTCTCAACTTTTTAGCACATGGTATGTGGGTGAAATTATGAAACCATGCCAAGTTTCAACCTTTTCACAGTTCATTTGCAGTGCTTGTCAAATTCAGGGTCATTTAGCTCAAAATAAATCATGAAATGCATGAAAAATAGCAGATGAAGTCAGAAAAGGGTTGAAAATTGATGATGTGGCTTTGAATGGTGTATATTGAAAGCAGAAAAAGTCTGGAGTTAAAATATGTTAAAAATAATGAAATCCCATTGGTAATAGATGAGTTTTCGTCCGAAACCCTGTTACTTCGAAAGAGATCGTCCAGTTTGTACACGAAGTGCATCCAGTTTTTCCCGTAAACCTCTCAACTTTTTAGCACATGGTATGTTTGTGAAATTATGAAACCATGCCAAGTTCAACCTTTTCAGAGTTCATTTGCAGTGCTTGTCAAATTCAGGGTCATTTAGCTCAAAATAAATCTTGTAATGCATGAAAAATAGCAAATGAAGTCAGAAACGGGTTGAAAACTGATGATGTGGCTTTGCGTGGTGCATATTGAATGCAGAAAAAGTCTGGAGTTAAAATATGTTAAAAAAATGAAATCCCTTATGTAATAGATGAGTTTTCGTGTGAAACCCTGTTACTTCGAAAGAGATTGTCCAGTTTGTACACGAAGTGCATCCAGTTTTTCCCGTACACCTCTCAACTTTTTAGCACATGGTATGTATGTGAAATTATGAAACCATGCCAAGTTTCAACCTTTTCAGAGTTCATTTGCAGTGCTTGTCAAATTCGGGGTCATGTAGCTCAAAATAAATCATGAAATGCATGAAAAATAGCAAATGAAGTCAGAAATGGGTTGAAAATTGATGATGTGGCTTTGAATGGTGCATATTGAATGCAGAAAAAGTCTGGAGTTAAAATATGTAAAAAAAATGAAATCCCTTTTGTAATAGATGAGTTTTCGTAAGAAACCCTGTACTTCGAAAGAGATTGTCCAGTTTGTACACGAAGTGCATCCAGTTTTCCCGTAACCCTCTCAACTTTTTAGCACATGGTATGTGGGTGAAATTATGAAACCATGCCAAGTTTCAACCTTTTCAGAGTTCATTTGCAGTGCTTGTAAAATTCAGGGTCATTTAGCTCAAAATAAATCATGAAATGCATGAAAAATAGCAAATGAAGTCAGAAAAGGGTTGAAAATTGATGATGTTGCTTTGAATGGTGTATATTGAAGGCAGAAAAAGTCTGGAGTTAAAATATGAAAAAAAAATGAAATCCCTTTGGTAATAGATTAGTTTTTGTCCGAAACCCTGTTACTTCGAAAGAGATTGTCCAGTTTGTACATGAAGTGCATCCTGTTTTTCCCAGAACCCTCTCAACTTTTTAGAACATGGTATGTGGTTGAAATTATATAACCATGCTAGTTTCAACATTTTCAGAGTTCATTTGCAGTGCTTTTCAAATTCAGGGTCATTTAGCACAAAATAAATCATGAAATGCATGAAAAATAGCAAATGAAGTCAGAAAAGGGTTGAAAATTGATGATGTGGCTTTGAATGGTGCATATTGAATGCAGAAAAAGTCTGGAGTTAAAATATGTAAAAAAACTGAATTCCCTTTTGTAATAGATGAGTTTTAGTCCGAAACCCTGTTACTTCGAAGGAGATCATCCAGTTTGTACACGAAGTCGATCCATTTTTTCCCGTAACCCTCTCAACTTTTTAGCACATGGTATGTGGGTGAAATTATGAAACCATGCCAAGTTTCAACCTTTTCACAGTTCATTTGCAGTGCTTGTCAAATTCAGGGTCATTTAGCTCAAAATAAATCATGAAATGCATGAAAAATAGCAAATGAAGTCAGAAAAGGGTTGAAAATTGATGATGTGGCTTTGAATGGTGTATATTGAATGTAGAAAAAGTCTGGAGTTAAAATATGTTAAAAATAATGAAATCCCATTGGTAATAGATGAGTTTTCGTCCGAAACCCTTTTACTTCGAAAGAGATTGTCCAGTTTGTACACGAAGTGCATCCAGTTTTTCCCGTAAACCTCTGAACTTTTTAGCACCTGGTATGTATGTGAAATTATGAAACCATGCCAAGTTTCAACCTTTTCAGAGGTCATTTGCAGTGCTTGTCAAATTCAGGGTCATTTAGCTCAAAATAAATCATGAAATGCATGAAAAATAGCAAATGAAGTCAGAAAAGGGTTGAAAATTGATGATTTGGCTTTGAATGGTGCATATTGAATGCAGAAAAAGTCTGGAGTTAAAATATGTAAAAAAAATGAAATCCCTTTTGTAATCGATGAGTTTTCGTCCGAAACCCTGTTACTTCGAAAGAGATCGTCCAGTTTGTACACGAAGTCCATCCAGTTTTTCCCGTAACCCTCTCAACTTTTTAGCACATGGTATGTGGGTGAAATTATGAAACCATGCCAAGTTTCAACCTTTTCAGAGTTCATTTGCAGTGCTTGTCAAATTCAGGGTCATTTAGCTCAAAATAAATCATGAAATGCATGAAAAATAGCAAATGAAGTCAGAAAAGGGTTGAAAATTGATGATGTGGCTTTGAATGGTGTATATTGAATGCAGAAAAAGTCTGGAGTTAAAATATGAAAAAAAAATGAAATCCCTTTGGTAATAGATTAGTTTTTGTCCGAAACCCTGTTACTTCGAAAGAGATTGTCCAGTTTGTACACGAAATGCATCCAGTTTTTCCCGTAACCCTCTCAACTTTTTAGCACATGGTATGTGGTTGAAATTATGAAACCATGCTAGTTTCAACCTTTTCAGAGTTCATTTGCAGTGCTTGTCAAATTCAGGGTCATTTAGCTCAAAATAAATCATGAAATGGATGAAAATAGCAAATGAAGTCAGAAAAGGGTTGAAAATTGATGATGTGGCTTTGAATGGTGCATATTGAATGCAGAAAAAGTCTGGAGTTAAAATATGTTAAAAATAATGAAATCCCTTTGGTAATAAATGAGTTTTCGTCCGAAACCCTGTTACTTCGAACGAGATTGTCTAGTTTGTACACGAAGTTTATCCAGTTTTTCCCGTAACCCTCTCAACTTTTTAGCACATGGTATGTGGGTGAAATTATGAAACCATGGCAAGTTTCAACCTTTTCAGAGTTCATTTGCAGTGCTTGTCAAATTCAGGGTCATTTAGCTCAAAATAAATCTTGAAATGCATATAAAATAGCAAATGAAGTCAGAAACGGGTTGAAAACTGATGACGTGGCTTTGCGTGGTGCATATTGAATGCAAAAAAAGTCTGGAGTTAAAATATGTTCAAAAAATGAAATCCCTTATGTAATAGATGAGTTTTCGTGCGAAACCCTGTTACTTCGAAAGAGATTGTCCAGTTTGTACACGAAGTCCGTCCAGTTTTACCCGTAACCTTCTCAACTTTTTAGCACAGGGTATGTGGGTGAAATTATGAAACCATGCCAAGTTTCAACCTTTTCAGAGTTCATTTGCAGTGCTTGTGAAATTCAGGGTCATTTAGCTCAAAATAAATCATGAAATGCATGAAAAATAGCAAATGAAGTCAGAAAAGGGTTGAAAACTGATGATGTGGCTTTGCGTGGTGCATATTGATTGCAGAAAAAGTCTGGAGTTAAAATATGTTAAAAAAATGGAATCCCTTATGTAATAGATGAGTTTTCGTGTGAAACCCTGTTACTTCGAAAGAGATTGTGCAGTTTGTACACGAAGTGCATCCAGTTTTACCCGTAACCCTCTCAACTTTTTAGCACATGGTATGTGGGTGAAATTATGAAACCATGCCAAGTTTCAACCTTTTCACAGTTCATTTGCAGTGCTTGTCAAATTCAGGGTCATTTAGCTCAAAATAAATCATGAAATGCATGAAAAATAGCAGATGAAGTCAGAAAAGGGTTGAAAATTGATGATGTGGCTTTGAATGGTGTATATTGAATGCAGAAAAAGTCTGGAGTTAAAATATGTTAAAAATAATGAAATCCCATTGGTAATAGATGAGTTTTCGTCCGAAACCCTGTTACTTCGAAAGAGATCGTCCAGTTTGTACACGAAGTGCATCCAGTTTTTCCCGTAAACCTCTCAACTTTTTAGCACATGGTATGTTTGTGAAATTATGAAACCATGCCAAGTTCAACCTTTTCAGAGTTCATTTGCAGTGCTTGTCAAATTCAGGGTCATTTAGCTCAAAATAAATCTTGTAATGCATGAAAAATAGCAAATGAAGTCAGAAACGGGTTGAAAACTGATGATGTGGCTTTGCGTGGTGCATATTGAATGCAGAAAAAGTCTGGAGTTAAAATATGTTAAAAAAATGAAATCCCTTATGTAATAGATGAGTTTTCGTGTGAAACCCTGTTACTTCGAAAGAGATTGTCCAGTTTGTACACGAAGTGCATCCAGTTTTACCCGTAACCCTCTCAACTTTTTGGCACAGGGTATGTGGGTGAAATTATGAAACCATGCCAAGTTTCAACCTTTTCAAAGTTCATTTGCAGTGCTTGTCAAATTCAGGGTCATTTAGCTCAAAATAAATCATTAAATGCATGAAAAATAGCAAATGAAGTCAGAAAAGGGTTGAAAATTGATGATGTGGCTTTGAATGGTGCATATTGAATGCAGAAAAAGTCTGGAGTTAAAATTTGTAAAAAAAATGAATTCCCTTTTGTAATAGATGAGTTTTCGTCCGAAACCCTGTTACTTCGAAAGAGATCGTCCGGTTTGTACACGAAGTCCATCCAGTTTTTCCCGTAACCCTCTCAACTTTTTAGCACATGGTATGTGGGTGAAATTATGAAACCCTGCCAAGTTTCAACCTTTTCACAGTTCATTTGCAGTGCTTGTCAAATTCAGGGTCATTTAGCTCAAAATAAATCATGAAATGCATGAAAAATAGCAAATGAAGTCAGAAAAGGGTTGAAAATTGATGATGTGGCTTTGAATGGTGTATATTGAATGTAGAAAAAGTCTGGAGTTAAAATATGTTAAAAATAATGAAATCCCATTGGTAATAGATGAGTTTTCGTCCGAAACCCTTTTACTTCGAAAGAGATTGTCCAGTTTGTACACGAAGTGCATCCAGTTTTTCCCGTAAACCTCTGAACTTTTTAGCACCTGGTATGTATGTGAAATTATGAAACCATGCCAAGTTTCAACCTTTTCAGAGGTCATTTGCAGTGCTTGTCAAATTCAGGGTCATTTAGCTCAAAATAAATCATTAAATGCATGAAAAATAGCAAATGAAGTCAGAAAAGGGTTGAAAATTGATGATTTGGCTTTGAATGGTGCATATTGAATGCAGAAAAAGTCTGGAGTTAAAATATGTAAAAAAAATGAAATCCCTTTTGTAATCGATGAGTTTTCGTCCGAAACCCTGTTACTTCGAAAGAGATCGTCCGGTTTGTACACGAAGTCCATCCAGTTTTTCCCGTAACCCTCTCAACTTTTTAGCACATGGTATGTGGGTGAAATTATGAAACCATGCCAAGTTTCAACCTTTTCAGAGTTCATTTGCAGTGCTTGTCAAATTCAGGGTCATTTAGCTCAAAATAAATCATGAAATGCATGAAAAATAGCAAATGAAGTCAGAAAAGGGTTGAAAATTGATGATGTGGCTTTGAATGGTGTATATTGAATGCAGAAAAAGTCTGGAGTTAAAATATGAAAAAAAAATGAAATCCCTTTGGTAATAGATTAGTTTTTGTCCGAAACCCTGTTACTTCGAAAGAGATTGTCCAGTTTGTACACGAAATGCATCCAGTTTTTCCCGTAACCCTCTCAACTTTTTAGCACATGGTATGTGGTTGAAATTATGAAACCATGCTAGTTTCAACCTTTTCAGAGTTCATTTGCAGTGCTTGTCAAATTCAGGGTCATTTAGCTCAAAATAAATCATGAAATGGATGAAAATAGCAAATGAAGTCAGAAAAGGGTTGAAAATTGATGATGTGGCTTTGAATGGTGCATATTGAATGCAGAAAAAGTCTGGAGTTAAAATATGTTAAAAATAATGAAATCCCTTTGGTAATAAATGAGTTTTCGTCCGAAACCCTGTTACTTCGAACGAGATTGTCTAGTTTGTACACGAAGTTTATCCAGTTTTTCCCGTAACCCTCTCAACTTTTTAGCACATGGTATGTGGGTGAAATTATGAAACCATGGCAAGTTTCAACCTTTTCAGAGTTCATTTGCAGTGCTTGTCAAATTCAGGGTCATTTAGCTCAAAATAAATCTTGAAATGCATATAAAATAGCAAATGAAGTCAGAAACGGGTTGAAAACTGATGACGTGGCTTTGCGTGGTGCATATTGAATGCAAAAAAAGTCTGGAGTTAAAATATGTTCAAAAAATGAAATCCCTTATGTAATAGATGAGTTTTCGTGCGAAACCCTGTTACTTCGAAAGAGATTGTCCAGTTTGTACACGAAGTCCGTCCAGTTTTACCCGTAACCTTCTCAACTTTTTAGCACAGGGTATGTGGGTGAAATTATGAAACCATGCCAAGTTTCAACCTTTTCAGAGTTCATTTGCAGTGCTTGTGAAATTCAGGGTCATTTAGCTCAAAATAAATCATGAAATGCATGAAAAATAGCAAATGAAGTCAGAAAAGGGTTGAAAACTGATGATGTGGCTTTGCGTGGTGCATATTGATTGCAGAAAAAGTCTGGAGTTAAAATATGTTAAAAAAATGGAATCCCTTATGTAATAGATGAGTTTTCGTGTGAAACCCTGTTACTTCGAAAGAGATTGTGCAGTTTGTACACGAAGTGCATCCAGTTTTACCCGTAACCCTCTCAACTTTTTAGCACATGGTATGTGGGTGAAATTATGAAACCATGCCAAGTTTCAACCTTTTCACAGTTCATTTGCAGTGCTTGTCAAATTCAGGGTCATTTAGCTCAAAATAAATCATGAAATGCATGAAAAATAGCAGATGAAGTCAGAAAAGGGTTGAAAATTGATGATGTGGCTTTGAATGGTGTATATTGAATGCAGAAAAAGTCTGGAGTTAAAATATGTTAAAAATAATGAAATCCCATTGGTAATAGATGAGTTTTCGTCCGAAACCCTGTTACTTCGAAAGAGATCGTCCAGTTTGTACACGAAGTGCATCCAGTTTTTCCCGTAAACCTCTCAACTTTTTAGCACATGGTATGTTTGTGAAATTATGAAACCATGCCAAGTTCAACCTTTTCAGAGTTCATTTGCAGTGCTTGTCAAATTCAGGGTCATTTAGCTCAAAATAAATCTTGTAATGCATGAAAAATAGCAAATGAAGTCAGAAACGGGTTGAAAACTGATGATGTGGCTTTGCGTGGTGCATATTGAATGCAGAAAAAGTCTGGAGTTAAAATATGTTAAAAAAATGAAATCCCTTATGTAATAGATGAGTTTTCGTGTGAAACCCTGTTACTTCGAAAGAGATTGTCCAGTTTGTACACGAAGTGCATCCAGTTTTACCCGTAACCCTCTCAACTTTTTGGCACAGGGTATGTGGGTGAAATTATGAAACCATGCCAAGTTTCAACCTTTTCAAAGTTCATTTGCAGTGCTTGTCAAATTCAGGGTCATTTAGCTCAAAATAAATCATTAAATGCATGAAAAATAGCAAATGAAGTCAGAAAAGGGTTGAAAATTGATGATGTGGCTTTGAATGGTGCATATTGAATGCAGAAAAAGTCTGGAGTTAAAATTTGTAAAAAAAATGAATTCCCTTTTGTAATAGATGAGTTTTCGTCCGAAACCCTGTTACTTCGAAAGAGATCGTCCGGTTTGTACACGAAGTCCATCCAGTTTTTCCCGTAACCCTCTCAACTTTTTAGCACATGGTATGTGGGTGAAATTATGAAACCATGCCAAGTTTCAACCTTTTCAGAGTTCATTTGCAGTGCTTGTCAAATTCAGGGTCATTTAGCTCAAAATAAATCATGAAATGCATGAAAAATAGCAAATGAAGTCAGAAAAGGGTTGAAAATTGATGATGTGGCTTTGAATGGTGTATATTGAATGCAGAAAAAGTCTGGAGTTAAAATATGTTAAAAATAATGAAATCCCATTGGTAATAGATGAGTTTTCGTCCGAAACCCTGTTACTTCGAAAGAGATTGTCCAGTTTGTACACGAAGTGCATCCAGTTTTTCCCGTAAACCTCTCAACTTTTTAGCACATGGTATGTTTGTGAAATTATGAAACCATGCCAAGTTTCAACCTTTTCAGAGTTCATTTGCAGTGCTTGTCAAATTCAGGGTCATTTAGCTCAAAATAAATCATGAAATGCATGAAACATAGCAAATGAAGTCAGAAAAGGGTTGAAAATTGATGATGTGGCTTTGAATGGTGCATATTGAATGCAGAAAAAGTCTGGAGTTAAAATATGTAAAAAAAATGAAATCCCTTTTGTAATAGATGAGTTTTCATCCGAAACCCTGTTACTTCGAAAGAGATCGTCCAGTTTGTACACGAAGTCCATCCAGTTTTTCCCGTAACCCTCTCAACTTTTTAGCACATAGTATGTGGGTGAAATTATGAAACCATGCCAAGTTTCAACCTTTTCAGAGTTCATTTGCAGTGCTTGTAAAATTCAGGGTCATTTAGCCCAAAATAAATCATGAAATGCATGAAAAATAGCAAATGAAGTCAGAAAAGGGTTGAAAATTGATGATGTGGCTTTGAATGGTGTATATTGCATGCAGAAAAAGTCTGTAGTTCAAATATGTAAAAAAAATGAAATCTCTTTGGTAATAGATGAGTTTTCATCCGAAACCCTGTTACTTCGAAAGAGATTGTCCAGTTTGTACACGAAGTGCATCCAGTTTTTCCCGTAACCCTCTCAACTTTTTAGCACATGGTATGTGGGTGAAATTATGAAACCATGCAAGTTTCAACCTTTTCAGAGTTCATTTGCAGTGCTTGTCAAATTCAGGGTCATTTAGCTCAAAATAAATCATGAAATGCATGAAAATAGCAAATGAAGTCAGAAAAGGGTTGAAAATTGATGATGTGGCTTTGAATAGTGCATATTGAATGCAGAAAAAGTCTGGAGTTAAAATATGTTAAAAATAATGAAATCCCTTTGGTAATAGATGAGTTTTCGTCTGAAACCCTGTTACTTCGAACGAGATTGTCCAGTTTGTACACGAAGTGTATCCAGTTTTTCCCGTAACCCTCTCAACTTTTTAGCACATGGTATGTGGGTCAAATTATGAAACCAAGCCAAGTTTCAATCTTTTCAGAGTTCATTTGCAGTGCTTGTCAAATTCAGGGTCATTTAAATCAAAATAAATCATGAAATGCATGAAAAATAGCAAATGAAGTCAGAAAAGGGTTGAAAACTGATGACGTGGCTTTGCGTGGTGCATATTGAATGCAGAAAAAGTCTGGAGTTAAAATATGTTAAAAAATGAAATCCCTTATGTAATAGATGAGTTTTCGTGCGAAACCCTGTTACTTCGAAAGAGATCGTCCAGTTTATACACGAAGTCCATCCAGTTTTTCCCTTAACCCTCTCAACTTTTTAGCACATGGTATGTGGGTGAAATTATGAAACCATGCCAAGTTTCAACCTTTTCAGAGTTCATTTGCAGTGCTTGTCAAATTCAGGGTCATTTAGCAAAAAATAAATCTTGAAATGCATGAAAAATAGCAAATGAAGTCAGAAAAGTGTTGAAAACTGATGATGTGGCTTTGCGTGGTGCATATTGAATGCAGAAGAAGTCTGGAGTTAAAATATGTTAAAAAAATGAAATCCCTTATGTAATAGATGAGTTTTCGTGCGAAACCCTGTTACTTCGAAAGAGATTGTCCAGTTTCTACACGAAGTCCATCCAGTTTTACCCGTAACCCTCTCAACTTTTTAGCATAGGGTATGTGGGTGAAATTATGAAAGCATGCCAAGTTTCAACCTTTTCAGAGTTCATTTGCAGTGCTTGTCAAATTCAGGGTCATTTAGCTCAAAATAAATCATGAAATGCATGAAAAATAGCAAATGAAGTCAGAAAAGGGTTGAAAACTGATGATGTGGCTTTGCGTGGTGCATATTGAATGCAGAAAAAGTCTGGAGTTAAAATATGTTAAAAAAATGAAATCCCTTATGTAATAGATGAGTTTTCGTGTGAAACCCTGTTACTTCGAAAGAGATTGTCCAGTTTGTACACGAAGTGCATCCAGTTTTACCGGTAACCCTCTCAACTTTTTAGCACAGGGTATGTGGGTGAAATTATGAAACCATGCCAAGTTTCAACCTTTTCAAAGTTCATTTGTAGTGCTTGTCAAATTCAGGGTCATTTAGCTCAAAATAAATCATGAAATGCATGAAAAATAGCAAATGAAGTCAGAAAAGGGTTGAAAACTGATGATGTGGCTTTGAATGGTGCATATTGAATGCAGAAAAAGTCTGGAGTTAAAATATGTAAAAAAAAATGAAATCCCTTTTGTAATAGATGAGTTTTCGTCCGAAACCCTGTTACTTCGAAAGAGATCGTCCAGTTTGTACACGAAGTGCATCCAGTTTTACCCATAACCCTCTCAACTTTTTAGCACATGGTATGTGGGTGAAATTATGAAACCATGCCAAGTTTCAACCTTTTCAGAGTTCATTTGCAGTGCTTGTCAAATTCAGGGTCATTTAGCTCAAAATAAATCATGAAATGCATGAAAAATAGCAAATGAAGTCAGAAAAGCGTTGAAAATTGATGATGTGGCTTTGAATGGTGTATATTGAATGCAGAAAAAGTCTGGAGTTAAAATATGTAAAAAAAATGAAATCCCTTTGGTAATAGTTGAGTTTTTGTCCGAAACCCTGTTACTTCGAAAGAGATTGTCCAGTTTGTACACGAAGTGCATCCAGTTTTTCCCGTAACCCTCTCAACTTTTTAGCACATGGTATTTGGGTGAAATTATGAAACCATGCAAGTTTCAACCTTTTCAGAGTTCATTTGCAGTGCTTGTCAAATTCAGGGTCATTTAGCTCAAAATAAATCATGAAATGGATGAAAATAGCAAATGAAGTCAGAAAAGGGTTGAAAATTGATGATGTGGCTTTGAATGGTGCATATTGAATGCAGAAAAAGTCTGGAGTTAAAATATGTTAAAAATAATGAAATCCCTTTGGTAATAAATGAGTTTTCGTCCGAAACCCTGTTACTTCGAACGAGATTGTCTAGTTTGTACACGAAGTGTATCCAGTTTTTCCCGTAACCCTATCAACTTTTTAGCACATGGTATGTGGGTGAAATTATGAAACCATGCCAAGTTTCAACCTTTTCAGAGTTCATTTGCAGTGCTTGTCAACTTCAGGGTCATTTAGCTCAAAATAAATCTTGAAATGCATGAAAAATAGCAAATGAAGTCAGAAAAGGGTTGAAAACTGATGATGTGGCTTTGCGTGGTGCATATTGAATGCAGAAGAAGTCTGGAGTTAAAATATGTTAAAAAAATGAAATCCCTTATGTAATAGATGAGTTTTCGTGCGAAACCCTGTTACTTCGAAAGAGATTGTCCAGTTTCTACACGAAGTCCATCCAGTTTTACCCGTAACCCTCTCAACTTTTTAGCATAGGGTATGTGGGTGAAATTATGAAAGCATGCCAAGTTTCAACCTTTTCAGAGTTCATTTGCAGTGCTTGTCAAATTCAGGGTCATTTAGCTCAAAATAAATCATGAAATGCATGAAAAATAGCAAATGAAGTCAGAAAAGGGTTGAACACTGATGATGTGGCTTTGCGTGGTGCATATTGAATGCAGAAAAAGTCTGGAGTTAAAATATGTTAAAAAAATGAAATCCCTTATGTAATAGATGAGTTTTCGTGTGAAACCCTGTTACTTCGAAAGAGATTGTCCAGTTTGTACACGAAGTGCATCCAGTTTTACCGGTAACCCTCTCAACTTTTTAGCACAGGGTATGTGGGTGAAATTATGAAACCATGCCAAGTTTCAACCTTTTCAAAGTTCATTTGTAGTGCTTGTCAAATTCAGGGTCATTTAGCTCAAAATAAATCATGAAATGCATGAAAAATAGCAAATGAAGTCAGAAAAGGGTTGAAAACTGATGATGTGGCTTTGAATGGTGCATATTGAATGCAGAAAAAGTCTGGAGTTAAAATATGTAAAAAAAATGAAATCCCTTTTGTAATAGATGAGTTTTCGTCCGAAACACTGTTACTTCGAAAGAGATCGCCCAGTTTGTACCCGAAGTCCATCCAGTTTTTCCCGTAACCCTCTCAACTTTTTAGCACATGGTATGTGGGTGAAATTATGAAACCATGACAAGTTTCAACCTTTTAAGATTTCATTTGCAGTGCTTGTCAAATTCAGGGTCATTTAGCTCAAAATAAATCATGAAATGCATGAAAAATAGCAAATGAATTCAGAAAAGGGTTGAAAATTGATGATGTGGCTTTGAATGGTGTATATTGAATGCAGAAAAAGTCTGGAGTTAAAATATGTTAAAAATAATGAAATCCCATTGGTAATAGATGAGTTTTCGTCCGAAACCCTGTTACTTCGAAAGAGATTGTCCAGTTTGTACACGAAGTGCATCCAGTTTTTCCCGTAAACCTCTCAACTTTTTAGCACATGGTATGTTTGTGAAATTATGAAACCATGCCAAGTTTCAACCTTTTCAGAGTTCATTTGCAGTGCTTGTCAAATTCAGGGTCATTTAGCTCAAAATAAATCATGAAATGCATGAAAAATAGCAAATGAAGTCAGAAAAGGGTTGAAAATTGATGATGTGGCTTTGAATGGTGCATATTGAATGCAGAAAAAGTCTGGAGTTAAAATATGTAAAAAAAATGAAATCCCTTTTGTAATAGATGAGTTTTCATCCGAAACCCTGTTACTTCGAACGAGATTGTCCAGTTTTTACACGAAGTGTATCTAGTTTTTCCCGTAACCCTCTCAACTTTTTAGCACATGGTATGTGGGTGAAGTTATGAAACCATGCAAGTTTCAACCTTTTCAGAGTTCATTTGCAGTGCTTGTCAAATTCAGGGTCATTTAGCTCAAAATAAATCATGAAATACATGAAAATAGCAAATGAAGTCAGAAAAGGGTTGAAAATTTATGATGTGGCTTTGAATAGAGCATATTGAATGTAGAAAAAGTCTGGAGTTAAAATATGTTAAAAATAATGAAATCCCTTTGGTAATAGATGAGTTTTCGTCCGAAACCCTGTTACTTCGAACGAGATTGTCCAGTTTTTACACGAAGTGTATCTAGTTTTTCCCGTAACCCTCTCAACTTTTTAGCACATGGTATGTGGGTGAAATTATGAAACCAAGCCAAGTTTCAATCTTTTCAGAGTTCATTTGCAGTGCTTGTCAAATTCAGGGTCATTTAGCTCAAAATAAATCATGAAATGCATGAAAAATAGCAAATGAAGTCAGAAAAGGGTTGAAAACTGATGACGTGGCTTTGCGTGGTGCATATTGAATGTAGAAAAAGTCTGGAGTTAAAATATGTTAAAAAATGAAATTCCTTATGTAATAGATGAGTTTTCGTGCGAAACCCTGTTACTTCGAAAGAGATTGTCCAGTTTGTACACGAAGTGCATCCAGTTTTTCCCGTAAACCTCTCAACTTTTTAGCACATGGTATGTATGTGAAATTATGAAACCATGCCAAGTTTCAACCTTTTCAGAGTTCATTTGCAGTGCTTGTCAAATTCAGGGTCATTTAGCTCAAAATAAATCATGAAATGCATGAAAAATAGCAAATGAAGTCAGAAAAGGGTTGAAAATTGATGATTTGGCTTTGAATGGTGCATATTGAATGCAGAAAAAGTCAGGAGTTAAAATATGTAAAAAAATGAAATCCCTTTTGTAATAGATGAGTTTTCGTCCGAAACCCTGTTACTTCGAAAGAGATCGTCCAGTTTGTACACGAAGTCCATCCAATTTTTCCCGTAACCCTCTCAACTTTTTAGCACATGGTATGTGGGTGAAATTATGAAACCATGCCAAGTTTCAACCTTTTCAGAGTTCATTTCCAGTGCTTGTCAAATTCAGGGTCATTTAGCTCAAAATAAATCATGAAATGCATGAAAAATAGCAAATGAAGTCAGAAAAGGGTTGAAAACTGATGATGTGGCTTTGCGTGGTGCATATTGAATGCAGAAAAAGTCTGGAGTTAAAATATGTTAAAAAAATGAAATCCCTTATGTAATAGATGAGTTTTCGTGCGAAACCCTGTTACTTCGAAAGAGATTGTTCAGTTTGTACACGAAGTGCATCCAGTTTTTCCCGTAACCCTCTCAACTTTTTAGCACATGGTATGTGGGTGAAATTATGAAACCAGGCTAGTTTCAACCTTTTCAGAGTTCATTTGCAGTGCTTGTCAAATTCAGGGTCATTTAGCTCAAAATAAATCATGAAATGCATGAAAAATAGCAAATGAAGTGAGAAAAGGGTTGAAAATTGATGATGTGGCTTTGAATGGTGCATATTGAATGCAGAAAAAGTCTGGAGTTAAAATATGTAAAAAAAAGAAATCCCTTTTGTAATAGATGAGTTTTCGTCCGAAACCATGTTACTTCGAAAGAGATTGTCCAGTTTGTACACGAAGTGCATCCAGTTTTTCCCGCAACCCTCTCAACTTTTTAGCACATGGTATGTGGGTGAAATTATGAATCATGCCAACTTTCAACCTTTTCAGAGTTCATTTGCAGTGCTTGTCAAATTCAGGGTCATTTAGCTCAAAATAAATAATGAAATGCATGAAAAATAGCAAATGAAGTCAGAAAAAGGTTGAAAACAGATGATGTGGCTTTGCGTGGTGCGTATTGACTGCAGAAAAAGTCTGGAGTTAAAATATGTTAAAAAAATGAAATCCCTTATGTAATAGATGAGTTTTCGTGCGAAACCCTCTTACTTCGAAAGAGATTGTCCAGTTTGTACACGAAGTGCATCCAGTTTTACCCACAACCCTCTCAACTTTTTAGCACATGGTATGTGGGTGAAATTATGAAACCATGCCAAGTTACAACCTTTTCAGAGTTCATTTGCAGTGCTTGTCAAATTCAGGGTCATTTAGCTCAAAATAAATCATGAAATGCATGAAAAATAGCAAATGAAGTCAGAAAAGGGTTGAAAATTGATGATTTGGCTTTGAATGGTGCATATTGAATGCAGAAAAAGTCAGGAGTTAAAATATGTAAAAAAAATGAAATCCCTTTTGTAATAGATGAGTTTTCGTCCGAAACCCTGTTACTTCGAAAGAGATCGTCCAGTTTGTACACGAAGTCCACCCAATTTTTCCCGTAACCCTCTCAACTTTTTAGCACATGGTATGTGGGTGAAATTATGAAACCATGCCAAGTTTCAACCTTTTCAGAGTTCATTTGCAGTGCTTGTCAAATTCAGGGTCATTTAGCTCAAAATAAATCATGAAATGCTTGAAAAATAGCAAATGAAGTCAGAAAAGGGTTGAAAACTGATGATGTGGCTTTGCGTGGTGCATATTGAATGCAGAAAAAGTCTGGAGTTAAAATATGTTAAAAAAAATGAAATCCCTTATGTAATAGATGAGTTTTCGTACGAAACCCTGTTACTTCGAAAGAGATTGTTCAGTTTGTACACGAAGTGCATCCAGTTTTTCCCGTAACCCTCTCAACTTTTTAGCACATGGTATGTGGGTGAAATTATGAAACCAGGCAAGTTTCAACCTTTTCAGAGTTCATTTGAAGTGCTTGTCAAATTCAGGGTCATTTAGCTCAAAATAAATCATGAAATGCGTGAAAAATAGCAAATGAAGTGAGAAAAGGGTTGAAAATTGATGATGTGGCTTTGAATGGTGCATATTGAATGCAGAAAAAGTCTGGAGTTAAAATATGTAAAAAAAAGAAATCCATTTTGTAATAGATGAGTTTTCGTCCGAAACCATGTTACTTCGAAAGAGATTGTCCAGTTTGTACACGAAGTGCATCCAGTTTTTCCCGTAACCCTCTCAACTTTTTAGCACATGGTATGTGGCTGAAATTATGAAACCATGCCAAGTTTCAACCTTTTCAGAGTTCATTTGCAGTGCTTGTCAAATTCAGGGTCATTTAGCTCAAAATAAATCATGAAATGCATGAAAATAGCAAATGAAGTCAGAAAAGGGTTGAAAATTGATGATGTGGCTTTGAATAGTGCATATTGAATGCAGAAAAAGTCTGGAGTTAAAATATGTTAAAAATAATGAAATCCCTTTGGTAATAGATGAGTTTTCGTCCGAAACCCTGTTACTTCGAAAGAGATTGTCCAGTTTGTACACGAAGTGCGTCCAGTTTTTCCCGTAACCCTCTCAACTTTTTAGCACATGGTATGTGGGTGAAATTATGAAACCATGCCAAGTTTCAACCTTTTCAGAGTTCATTTGCGGTGCTTGTCAAATTCAGGGTCATTTAGCTCAAAATAAATCATGAAATGCATGAAAAATAGCAAATGAAGTCAGAAATGGGTTGAAAATTGATGATGTGGCTTTGAATGGTGCATATTGAATGCAGAAAAAGTCTGGAGTTAAAATATGTAAAAAAAATGAAATCCCTTTTGTAATAGATGAGTTTTCGTCCGAAACCCTGTTACTTCGAAAGAGATCGTCCAGTTTGTACATGAAGTCCATCCAGTTTTCCCCGTAACCCTCTCAACTTTTTAGCACATGGTATGAGGGTGAAATTATGAAACCATGCCAAGTTTTAACCTTTTCAGAGTTCATTTGCAGTGCTTGTCAAATTCAGGGACATTTAGCTCAAAATAAATCATGAAATTTATGAAAAATAGCAAATGAAGTGAGAAAAGGGTTGAAAATTGATGATGTGGCTTTGAATGGTGCATATTGAATGCAGAAAAAGTCTGGAGTTAAAATATGTAAAAAAAAGAAATCCCTTTTGTAATAGATGAGTTTTCGTCCGAAACCATGTTACTTCGAAAGAGATTGTCCAGTTTGTACACGAAGTGCATCCAGTTTTTCCCGCAACCCTCTCAACTTTTTAGCACATGGTATGTGGGTGAAATTATGAATCATGCCAACTTTCAACCTTTTCAGAGTTCATTTGCAGTGCTTGTCAAATTCAGGGTCATTTAGCTCAAAATAAATAATGAAATGGATGAAAAATAGCAAATGAAGTCAGAAAAAGGTTGAAAACAGATGATGTGGCTTTGCGTGGTGCGTATTGAATGCAGAAAAAGTCTGGAGTTAAAATATGTTAAAAAAATGAAATCCCTTATGTAATAGATGAGTTTTCGTGCGAAACCCTGTTACTTCGAAAGAGATTGTCCAGTTTGTACACGAAGTGCATCCAGTTTTACCCATAACCCTCTCAACTTTTTAGCACAGGGTATGTGGGTGAAATTATGAAACCATGCCAAGTTTCAACCTTTTCAGAGTTCATTTGCAGTGCTTGTCAAATTCAGGGTCATTTAGCTCAAAATAAATCATGAAATGCATGAAAAATAGCAAATGAAGTCAGAAAAGGGTTGAAAATTGATGATTTGGTTTTGAATGGTGCATATTGAATGCAGAAAAAGTCAGGAGTTAAAATATGTAAAAAAAAATGAAATCCCTTTTGTAATAGATGAGTTTTCGTCCGAAACCCTGTTACTTCGAAAGAGATCGTCCAGTTTGTACACGAAGTCCACCCAATTTTTCCCGTAACCCTCTCAACTTTTTAGCACATGGTATGTGGGTGAAATTATGAAACCATGCCAAGTTTCAACCTTTTCAGAGTTCATTTGCAGTGCTTGTCAAATTCAGGGTCATTTAGCTCAAAATAAATCATGAAATGCATGAAAAATAGCAAATGAAGTCAGAAAAGGGTTGAAAACTGATGATGTGGCTTTGCGTGGTGCATATTGAATGCAGAAAAAGTCTGGAGTTAAAATATGTTAAAAAAAATGAAATCCCTTATGTAATAGATGAGTTTTCGTGCGAAACCCTGTTACTTCGAAAGAGATTGTTCAGTTTGTACACGAAGTGCATCCAGTTTTTCCCGTAACCCTCTCAACTTTTTAGCACATGGTATGTGGGTGAAATTATGAAACCAGGCAAGTTTCAACCTTTCAGAGTTCATTTGAAGTGCTTGTCAAATTCAGGGTCATTTAGCTCAAAATAAATCATGAAATGCATGAAAAATAGCAAATGAAGTGAGAAAAGGGTTGAAAATTGATGATGTGGCTTTGAATGGTGCATATTGAATGCAGAAAAAGTCTGGAGTTAAAATATGTAAAAAAAAGAAATCCCTTTTGTAATAGATGAGTTTTCGTCCGAAACCATGTTACTTTGAAAGAGATTGTCCAGTTTTTACTCGAAGTGCATCCAGTTTTTCCCATAACCCTCTTAACTTTTTAGCACATGGTATGTGGGTGAAATTATGAATCATGCCAACTTTCAACCTTTTCAGAGTTCATTTGCAGTGCTTGTCAAATTCAGGGTCATTTAGCTCAAAATAAATCATGAAATGCATGAAAAATAGCAAATGAAGTCAGAAAAAGGTTGAAAACAGATGATGTGGCTTTGCGTGGTGCGTATTGAATGCAGAAAAAGTCTGGAGTTAAAATATGTTAAAAAAATGAAATCCCTTATGTAATAGATGAGTTTTCGTGCGAAACCCTGTTACTTCGAAAGAGATTGTCCAGTTTGTACACGAAGTGCATCCAGTTTTACCCATAACCCTCTCAACTTTTTAGCACAGGGTATGTGGGTGAAATTATGAAACCATGCCAAGTTTCAACCTTTTCAGAGTTCATTTGCAGTGCTTGTCAAATTCAGGGTCATTTAGCTCAAAATAAATCATGAAATGCATGAAAAATAGCAAATGAAGTCAGAAATGGGTTGAAAATTGATGATGTGGCTTTGAATGGTGCATATTGAATGCAGAAAAAGTCTGGAGTTAAAATATGTAAAAAAAATGAAATCCCTTTTGTAATAGATGAGTTTTCGTCCGAAACCCTGTTACTTCGAAAGAGATCGTCCAGTTTGTACATGAAGTCCATCCAGTTTTCCCCGTAACCCTCTCAACTTTTTAGCACATGGTATGAGGGTGAAATTATGAAACCATGCCAAGTTTCAACCTTTTCAGAGTTCATTTGCAGTGCTTGTCAAATTCAGGGTCATTTAGCTCAAAATAAATCATGAAATGCATGAAAAATAGCAAATGAAGTCAGAAAAGGGTTGAAAATTGATGATGTGGCTTTGAATGGTGCATATTGAATGCAGAAAAAGTCTGGAGTTAAAATATGTAAAAAAAAGAAATCCCTTTTGTAATAGATGAGTTTTCGTCCGAAACCATGTTACTTCGAAAGAGATTGTCCAGTTTGTACACGAAGTGCATCCAGTTTTTCCCGCAACCCTCTCAACTTTTTAGCACATGGTATGTGGGTGAAATTATGAATCATGCCAACTTTCAACCTTTTCAGAGTTCATTTGCAGTGCTTGTCAAATTCAGGGTCATTTAGCTCAAAATAAATCATGAAATGCATGAAAAATAGCAAATGAAGTCAGAAAAAGGTTGAAAACAGATGATGTGGCTTTGCGTGGTGCGTATTGAATGCAGAAAAAGTCTGGAGTTAAAATATGTTAAAAAAATGAAATCCCTTATGTAATAGATGAGTTTTCGTGCGAAACCCTGTTACTTCGAAAGAGATTGTCCAGTTTGTACACGAAGTGCATCCAGTTTTACCCATAACCCTCTCAACTTTTTAGCACAGGGTATGTGGGTGAAATTATGAAACCATGCCAAGTTTCAACCTTTTCAGAGTTCATTTGCAGTGCTTGTCAAATTCAGGGTCATTTAGCTCAAAATAAATCATGAAATGCATGAAAAATAGCAAATGAAGTCAGAAATGGGTTGAAAATTGATGATGTGGCTTTGAATGGTGCATATTGAATGCAGAAAAAGTCTGGAGTTAAAATATGTAAAAAAAATGAAATCCCTTTTGTAATAGATGAGTTTTCGTCCGAAACCCTGTTACTTCGAAAGAGATCGTCCAGTTTGTACATGAAGTCCATCCAGTTTTCCCCGTAACCCTCTCAACTTTTTAGCACATGGTATGAGGGTGAAATTATGAAACCATGCCAAGTTTCAACCTTTTCAGAGTTCATTTGCAGTGCTTGTCAAATTCAGGGTCATTTAGCTCAAAATAAATCATGAAATGCATGAAAAATAGCAAATGAAGTCAGAAAAGGGTTGAAAATTGATGATGTGGCTTTGAATGGTGCATATTGAATGCAGAAAAAGTCTGGAGTTAAAATATGTAAAAAAAAGAAATCCCTTTTGTAATAGATGAGTTTTCGTCCGAAACCCTGTTACTTCGAAAGAGATTGTCCAGTTTGTACACGAAGTGCATCCAGTTTTTCCCGCAACCCTCTCAACTTTTTAGCACATGGTATGTGGGTGAAATTATGAATCATGCCAACTTTCAACCTTTTCAGAGTTCATTTGCAGTGCTTGTCAAATTCAGGGTCATTTAGCTCAAAATAAATAATGAAATGGATGAAAAATAGCAAATGAAGTCAGAAAAAGGTTGAAAACAGATGATGTGGCTTTGCGTGGTGCGTATTGAATGCAGAAAAAGTCTGGAGTTAAAATATGTTAAAAAAATGAAATCCCTTATGTAATAGATGAGTTTTCGTGCGAAACCCTGTTACTTCGAAAGAGATTGTCCAGTTTGTACACGAAGTGCATCCAGTTTTACCCATAACCCTCTCAACTTTTTAGCACAGGGTATGTGGGTGAAATTATGAAACCATGCCAAGTTTCAACCTTTTCAGAGTTCATTTGCAGTGCTTGTCAAATTCAGGTTCATTTAGCTCAAAATAAATCATGAAATGCATGAAAAATAGCAAATGAAGTCAGAAAAGGGTTGAAAATTGATGATTTGGCTTTGAATGGTGCATATTGAATGCAGAAAAAGTCAGGAGTTAAAATATGTAAAAAAAATGAAATCCCTTTTGTAATAGATGAGTTTTCGTCCGAAACCCTGTTACTTCGGAAGAGATCGTCCAGTTTGTACACGAAGTCCACCCAATTTTTCCCGTAACCCTCTCAACTTTTTAGCACATGGTATGTGGGTGAAATTATGAAACCATGCCAAGTTTCAACCTTTTCAGAGTTCATTTGCAGTGCTTGTCAAATTCAGGGTCATTTAGCTCAAAATAAATCATGAAATGCATGAAAAATAGCAAATGAAGTCAGAAAAGGGTTGAAAACTGATGATGTGGCTTTGCGTGGTGCATATTGAATGCAGAAAAAGTCTGGAGTTAAAATATGTTAAAAAAAATGAAATCCCTTATGTAATAGATGAGTTTTCATGCGAAACCCTGTTACTTCGAAAGAGATTGTTCAGTTTGTACACGAAGTGCATCCAGTTTTTCCCGTAACCCTCTCAACTTTTTAGCACATGGTATGTGGGTGAAATTATGAAACCAGGCAAGTTTCAACCTTTCAGAGTTCATTTGAAGTGCTTGTCAAATTCAGGGTCATTTAGCTCAAAATAAATCATGAAATGCATGAAAAATAGCAAATGAAGTGAGAAAAGGGTTGAAAATTGATGATGTGGCTTTGAATGGTGCATATTGAATGCAGAAAAAGTCTGGAGTTAAAATATGTAAAAAAAAGAAATCCCTTTTGTAATAGATGAGTTTTCGTCCGAAACCATGTTACTTCGAAAGAGATTGTCCAGTTTTTACTCGAAGTGCATCCAGTTTTTCCCATAACCCTCTTAACTTTTTAGCACATGGTATGTGGGTGAAATTATGAATCATGCCAACTTTCAACCTTTTCAGAGTTCATTTGCAGTGCTTGTCAAATTCAGGGTCATTTAGCTCAAAATAAATCATGAAATGCATGAAAAATAGCAAATGAAGTCAGAAAAAGGTTGAAAACAGATGATGTGGCTTTGCGTGGTGCGTATTGAATGCAGAAAAAGTCTGGAGTTAAAATATGTTAAAAAAAGGAAATCCCTTATGTAATAGATGAGTTTTCGTGCGAAACCCTGTTACTTCGAAAGAGATTGTCCAGTTTGTACACGAAGTGCATCCAGTTTTACCCATAACCCTCTCAACTTTTTAGCACAGGGTATGTGGGTGAAATTATGAAACCATGCCAAGTTTCAACCTTTTCAGAGTTCATTTGCAGTGCTTGTCAAATTCAGGGTCATTTAGCTCAAAATAAATCATGAAATGCATGAAAAATAGCAAATGAAGTCAGAAATGGGTTGAAAATTGATGATGTGGCTTTGAATGGTGCATATTGAATGCAGAAAAAGTCTGGAGTTAAAATATGTAAAAAAAATGAAATCCCTTTTGTAATAGATGAGTTTTCGTCCGAAACCCTGTTACTTCGAAAGAGATCGTCCAGTTTGTACATGAAGTCCATCCAGTTTTCCCCGTAACCCTCTCAACTTTTTAGCACATGGTATGAGGGTGAAATTATGAAACCATGCCAAGTTTCAACCTTTTCAGAGTTCATTTGCAGTGCTTGTCAAATTCAGGGTCATTTAGCTCAAAATAAATCATGAAATGCATGAAAAATAGCAAATGAAGTGAGAAAAGGGTTGAAAATTGATGATGTGGCTTTGAATGGTGCATATTGAATGCAGAAAAAGTCTGGAGTTAAAATATGTAAAAAAAAGAAATCCCTTTTGTAATAGATGAGTTTTCGTCCGAAACCATGTTACTTCGAAAGAGATTGTCCAGTTTGTACACGAAGTGCATCCAGTTTTTCCCGCAACCCTCTCATCTTTTTAGCACATGGTATGTGGGTGAAATTATGAATCATGCCAACTTTCAACCTTTTCAGAGTTCATTTGCAGTGCTTGTCAAATTCAGGGTCATTTAGCTCAAAATAAATAATGAAATGCATGAAAAATAGCAAATGAAGTCAGAAAAAGGTTGAAAACAGATGATGTGGCTTTGCGTGGTGCGTATTGAATGCAGAAAAAGTCTGGAGTTAAAATATGTTAAAAAATGAAATCCCTTATGTAATAGATGAGTTTTCGTGCGAAACCCTGTTACTTCGAAAGAGATTGTCCAGTTTGTACACGAAGTGCATCCAGTTTTACCCATAACCCTCTCAACTTTTTAGCACAGGGTATGTGGGTGAAATTATGAAACCATGCCAAGTTTCAACCTTTTCAGAGTTCATTTGCAGTGCTTGTCAAATTCAGGGTCATTTAGCTCAAAATAAATCATGAAATGCATGAAAAATAGCAAATGAAGTCAGAAAAGGGTTGAAAACTGATGATGTGGCTTTGCGTGGTGCATACTGAATGCAGAAAAAGTCTGGAGTTAAAATATGTTAAAAAAAATGAAATCCCTTATGTAATAGATGAGTTTTCATGCGAAACCCTGTTACTTCGAAAGAGATTGTTCAGTTTGTACACGAAGTGCATCCAGTTTTTCCCGTAACCCTCTCAACTTTTTAGCACATGGTATGTGGGTGAAATTATGAAACCAGGCAAGTTTCAACCTTTCAGAGTTCATTTGAAGTGCTTGTCAAATTCAGGGTCATTTAGCTCAAAATAAATCATGAAATGCATGAAAAATAGCAAATGAAGTGAGAAAAGGGTTGAAAATTGATGATGTGGCTTTGAATGGTGCATATTGAATGCAGAAAAAGTCTGGAGTTAAAATATGTAAAAAAAAGAAATCCCTTTTGTAATAGATGAGTTTTCGTCCGAAACCATGTTACTTCGAAAGAGATTGTCCAGTTTTTACTCGAAGTGCATCCAGTTTTTCCCATAACCCTCTTAACTTTTTAGCACATGGTATGTGGGTGAAATTATGAATCATGCCAACTTTCAACCTTTTCAGAGTTCATTTGCAGTGCTTGTCAAATTCAGGGTCATTTAGCTCAAAATAAATCATGAAATGCATGAAAAATAGCAAATGAAGTCAGAAAAAGGTTGAAAACAGATGATGTGGCTTTGCGTGGTGCGTATTGAATGCAGAAAAAGTCTGGAGTTAAAATATGTTAAAAAAAGGAAATCCCTTATGTAATAGATGAGTTTTCGTGCGAAACCCTGTTACTTCGAAAGAGATTGTCCAGTTTGTACACGAAGTGCATCCAGTTTTACCCATAACCCTCTCAACTTTTTAGCACAGGGTATGTGGGTGAAATTATGAAACCATGCCAAGTTTCAACCTTTTCAGAGTTCATTTGCAGTGCTTGTCAAATTCAGGGTCATTTAGCTCAAAATAAATCATGAAATGCATGAAAAATAGCAAATGAAGTCAGAAATGGGTTGAAAATTGATGATGTGGCTTTGAATGGTGCATATTGAATGCAGAAAAAGTCTGGAGTTAAAATATGTAAAAAAAATGAAATCCCTTTTGTAATAGATGAGTTTTCGTCCGAAACCCTGTTACTTCGAAAGAGATCGTCCAGTTTGTACATGAAGTCCATCCAGTTTTCCCCGTAACCCTCTCAACTTTTTAGCACATGGTATGAGGGTGAAATTATGAAACCATGCCAAGTTTCAACCTTTTCAGAGTTCATTTGCAGTGCTTGTCAAATTCAGGGTCATTTAGCTCAAAATAAATCATGAAATGCATGAAAAATAGCAAATGAAGTGAGAAAAGGGTTGAAAATTGATGATGTGGCTTTGAATGGTGCATATTGAATGCAGAAAAAGTCTGGAGTTAAAATATGTAAAAAAAAGAAATCCCTTTTGTAATAGATGAGTTTTCGTCCGAAACCATGTTACTTCGAAAGAGATTGTCCAGTTTGTACACGAAGTGCATCCAGTTTTTCCCGCAACCCTCTCATCTTTTTAGCACATGGTATGTGGGTGAAATTATGAATCATGCCAACTTTCAACCTTTTCAGAGTTCATTTGCAGTGCTTGTCAAATTCAGGGTCATTTAGCTCAAAATAAATAATGAAATGCATGAAAAATAGCAAATGAAGTCAGAAAAAGGTTGAAAACAGATGATGTGGCTTTGCGTGGTGCGTATTGAATGCAGAAAAAGTCTGGAGTTAAAATATGTTAAAAAATGAAATCCCTTATGTAATAGATGAGTTTTCGTGCGAAACCCTGTTACTTCGAAAGAGATTGTCCAGTTTGTACACGAAGTGCATCCAGTTTTACCCATAACCCTCTCAACTTTTTAGCACAGGGTATGTGGGTGAAATTATGAAACCATGCCAAGTTTCAACCTTTTCAGAGTTCATTTGCAGTGCTTGTCAAATTCAGGGTCATTTAGCTCAAAATAAATCATGAAATGCATGAAAAATAGCAAATGAAGTCAGAAAAGGGTTGAAAACTGATGATGTGGCTTTGCGTGGTGCATACTGAATGCAGAAAAAGTCTGGAGTTAAAATATGTTAAAAAAAATGAAATCCCTTATGTAATAGATGAGTTTTCATGCGAAACCCTGTTACTTCGAAAGAGATTGTTCAGTTTGTACACGAAGTGCATCCAGTTTTTCCCGTAACCCTCTCAACTTTTTAGCACATGGTATGTGGGTGAAATTATGAAACCAGGCAAGTTTCAACCTTTCAGAGTTCATTTGAAGTGCTTGTCAAATTCAGGGTCATTTAGCTCAAAATAAATCATGAAATGCATGAAAAATAGCAAATGAAGTGAGAAAAGGGTTGAAAATTGATGATGTGGCTTTGAATGGTGCATATTGAATGCAGAAAAAGTCTGGAGTTAAAATATGTAAAAAAAAGAAATCCCTTTTGTAATAGATGAGTTTTCGTCCGAAACCATGTTACTTCGAAAGAGATTGTCCAGTTTTTACTCGAAGTGCATCCAGTTTTTCCCATAACCCTCTTAACTTTTTAGCACATGGTATGTGGGTGAAATTATGAATCATGCCAACTTTCAACCTTTTCAGAGTTCATTTGCAGTGCTTGTCAAATTCAGGGTCATTTAGCTCAAAATAAATCATGAAATGCATGAAAAATAGCAAATGAAGTCAGAAAAAGGTTGAAAACAGATGATGTGGCTTTGCGTGGTGCGTATTGAATGCAGAAAAAGTCTGGAGTTAAAATATGTTAAAAAAATGAAATCCCTTATGTAATAGATGAGTTTTCGTGCGAAACCCTGTTACTTCGAAAGAGATTGTCCAGTTTGTACACGAAGTGCATCCAGTTTTACCCATAACCCTCTCAACTTTTTAGCACAGGGTATGTGGGTGAAATTATGAAACCATGCCAAGTTTCAACCTTTTCAGAGTTCATTTGCAGTGCTTGTCAAATTCAGGGTCATTTAGCTCAAAATAAATCATGAAATGCATGAAAAATAGCAAATGAAGTCAGAAATGGGTTGAAAATTGATGATGTGGCTTTGAATGGTGCATATTGAATGCAGAAAAAGTCTGGAGTTAAAATATGTAAAAAAAATGAAATCCCTTTTGTAATAGATGAGTTTTCGTCCGAAACCCTGTTACTTCGAAAGAGATCGTCCAGTTTGTACATGAAGTCCATCCAGTTTTCCCCGTAACCCTCTCAACTTTTTAGCACATGGTATGAGGGTGAAATTATGAAACCATGCCAAGTTTCAACCTTTTCAGAGTTCATTTGCAGTGCTTGTCAAATTCAGGGTCATTTAGCTCAAAATAAATCATGAAATGCATGAAAAATAGCAAATGAAGTGAGAAAAGGGTTGAAAATTGATGATGTGGCTTTGAATGGTGCATATTGAATGCAGAAAAATTCTGGAGTTAAAATATGTAAAAAAAAGAAATCCCTTTTGTAATAGATGAGTTTTCGTCCGAAACCATGTTACTTCGAAAGAGATTGTCCAGTTTGTACACGAAGTGCATCCAGTTTTTCCCGCAACCCTCTCATCTTTTTAGCACATGGTATGTGGGTGAAATTATGAATCATGCCAATTTTCAACCTTTTCAGAGTTCATTTGCAGTGCTTGTCAAATTCAGGGTCATTTAGCTCAAAATAAATAATGAAATGCATGAAAAATAGCAAATGAAGTCAGAAAAAGGTTGAAAACAGATGATGTGGCTTTGCGTGGTGCGTATTGAATGCAGAAAAAGTCTGGAGTTAAAATATGTTAAAAAATGAAATCCCTTATGTAATAGATGAGTTTTCGTGCGAAACCCTGTTACTTCGAAAGAGATTGTCCAGTTTGTACACGAAGTGCATCCAGTTTTACCCATAACCCTCTCAACTTTTTAGCACAGGGTATGTGGGTGAAATTATGAAACCATGCCAAGTGTCAACCTTTTTCAGAGTTCATTTGCAGTGCTTGTCAAATTCAGGGTCATTTAGCTCAAAATAAATCATGAAATGCATGAAAAATAGCAAATGAAGTCAGAAAAGGGTTGAAAATTGATGATTTGGCTTTGAATGGTGCATATTGAATGCAGAAAAAGTCTGGAGTTAAAATATGTTAAAAAAATGAAATCCCTTATGTAATAGATGAGTTTTCGTGCGAAACCCTGTTACTTCGAAAGAGATTGTTCAGTTTGTACACGAAGTGCATCCAGTTTTTCCCGTAACCCTCTCAACTTTTTAGCACATGGTATGTGGGTGAAATTATGAAACCAGGCAAGTTTCAACCTTTTCAGAGTTCATTTGAAGTGCTTGTCAAATTCAGGGTCATTTAGCTCAAAATAAATCATGAAATGCATGAAAAATAGCAAATGAAGTGAGAAAAGGGTTGAAAACTGATGATGTGGCTTTGAATGGTGCATATTGAATGCAGAAAAAGTCTGGAGTTAAAATATGTAAAAAAAAGAAATCCCTTTTGTAATAGATGAGTTTTCGTCCGAAACCATGTTACTTCGAAAGAGATTGTCCAGTTTGTACACGAAGTGCATCCAGTTTTTCCCGTAACCCTCTCAACTTTTTAGCACATGGTATGTGGGTGAAATTATGAAACCAGGCAAGTTTCAACCTTTCAGAGTTCATTTGAAGTGCTTGTCAAATTCAGGGTCATTTAGCTCAAAATAAATCATGAAATGCATGAAAAATAGCAAATGAAGTGAGAAAAGGGTTGAAAATTGATGATGTGGCTTTGAATGGTGCATATTGAATGCAGAAAAAGTCTGGAGTTAAAATATGTAAAAAAAAGAAATCCCTTTTGTAATAGATGAGTTTTCGTCCGAAACCATGTTACTTCGAAAGAGATTGTCCAGTTTTTACTCGAAGTGCATCCAGTTTTTCCCATAACCCTCTTAACTTTTTAGCACATGGTATGTGGGTGAAATTATGAATCATGCCAACTTTCAACCTTTTCAGAGTTCATTTGCAGTGCTTGTCAAATTCAGGGTCATTTAGCTCAAAATAAATCATGAAATGCATGAAAAATAGCAAATGAAGTCAGAAAAAGGTTGAAAACAGATGATGTGGCTTTGCGTGGTGCGTATTGAATGCAGAAAAAGTCTGGAGTTAAAATATGTTAAAAAAATGAAATCCCTTATGTAATAGATGAGTTTTCGTGCGAAACCCTGTTACTTCGAAAGAGATTGTCCAGTTTGTACACGAAGTGCATCCAGTTTTACCCATAACCCTCTCAACTTTTTAGCACAGGGTATGTGGGTGAAATTATGAAACCATGCCAAGTTTCAACCTTTTCAGAGTTCATTTGCAGTGCTTGTCAAATTCAGGGTCATTTAGCTCAAAATAAATCATGAAATGCATGAAAAATAGCAAATGAAGTCAGAAATGGGTTGAAAATTGATGATGTGGCTTTGAATGGTGCATATTGAATGCAGAAAAAGTCTGGAGTTAAAATATGTAAAAAAAATGAAATCCCTTTTGTAATAGATGAGTTTTCGTCCGAAACCCTGTTACTTCGAAAGAGATCGTCCAGTTTGTACATGAAGTCCATCCAGTTTTCCCCGTAACCCTCTCAACTTTTTAGCACATGGTATGAGGGTGAAATTATGAAACCATGCCAAGTTTCAACCTTTTCAGAGTTCATTTGCAGTGCTTGTCAAATTCAGGGTCATTTAGCTCAAAATAAATCATGAAATGCATGAAAAATAGCAAATGAAGTGAGAAAAGGGTTGAAAATTGATGATTTGGCTTTGAATGGTGCATATTGAATGCAGAAAAAGTCTGGAGTTAAAATATGTAAAAAAAAGAAATCCCTTTTGTAATAGATGAGTTTTCGTCCGAAACCATGTTACTTCGAAAGAGATTGTCCAGTTTGTACACGAAGTGCATCCAGTTTTTCCCGTAACCCTCTCAACTTTTTAGCACATGGTATGTGGGTGAAATTATGAAACCAGGCAAGTTTCAACCTTTTCAGAGTTCATTTGAAGTGCTTGTCAAATTCAGGGTCATTTAGCTCAAAATAAATCATGAAATGCATGAAAAATAGCAAATGAAGTGAGAAAAGGGTTGAAAACTGATGATGTGGCTTTGAATGGTGCATATTGAATGCAGAAAAAGTCTGGAGTTAAAATATGTAAAAAAAAGAAATCCCTTTTGTAATAGATGAGTTTTCGTCCGAAACCATGTTACTTCGAAAGAGATTGTCCAGTTTGTACACGAAGTGCATCCAGTTTTTCCCGTAACCCTCTCAACTTTTTAGCACATGGTATGTGGGTGAAATTATGAAACCAGGCAAGTTTCAACCTTTCAGAGTTCATTTGAAGTGCTTGTCAAATTCAGGGTCATTTAGCTCAAAATAAATCATGAAATGCATGAAAAATAGCAAATGAAGTGAGAAAAGGGTTGAAAATTGATGATGTGGCTTTGAATGGTGCATATTGAATGCAGAAAAAGTCTGGAGTTAAAATATGTAAAAAAAAGAAATCCCTTTTGTAATAGATGAGTTTTCGTCCGAAACCATGTTACTTCGAAAGAGATTGTCCAGTTTTTACTCGAAGTGCATCCAGTTTTTCCCATAACCCTCTTAACTTTTTAGCACATGGTATGTGGGTGAAATTATGAATCATGCCAACTTTCAACCTTTTCAGAGTTCATTTGCAGTGCTTGTCAAATTCAGGGTCATTTAGCTCAAAATAAATCATGAAATGCATGAAAAATAGCAAATGAAGTCAGAAAAAGGTTGAAAACAGATGATGTGGCTTTGCGTGGTGCGTATTGAATGCAGAAAAAGTCTGGAGTTAAAATATGTTAAAAAAATGAAATCCCTTATGTAATAGATGAGTTTTCGTGCGAAACCCTGTTACTTCGAAAGAGATTGTCCAGTTTGTACACGAAGTGCATCCAGTTTTACCCATAACCCTCTCAACTTTTTAGCACAGGGTATGTGGGTGAAATTATGAAACCATGCCAAGTTTCAACCTTTTCAGAGTTCATTTGCAGTGCTTGTCAAATTCAGGGTCATTTAGCTCAAAATAAATCATGAAATGCATGAAAAATAGCAAATGAAGTCAGAAATGGGTTGAAAATTGATGATGTGGCTTTGAATGGTGCATATTGAATGCAGAAAAAGTCTGGAGTTAAAATATGTAAAAAAAATGAAATCCCTTTTGTAATAGATGAGTTTTCGTCCGAAACCCTGTTACTTCGAAAGAGATCGTCCAGTTTGTACATGAAGTCCATCCAGTTTTCCCCGTAACCCTCTCAACTTTTTAGCACATGGTATGAGGGTGAAATTATGAAACCATGCCAAGTTTCAACCTTTTCAGAGTTCATTTGCAGTGCTTGTCAAATTCAGGGTCATTTAGCTCAAAATAAATCATGAAATGCATGAAAAATAGCAAATGAAGTGAGAAAAGGGTTGAAAATTGATGATGTGGCTTTGAATGGTGCATATTGAATGCAGAAAAAGTCTGGAGTTAAAATATGTAAAAAAAAGAAATCCCTTTTGTAATAGATGAGTTTTCGTCCGAAACCATGTTACTTCGAAAGAGATTGTCCAGTTTGTACACGAAGTGCATCCAGTTTTTCCCGCAACCCTCTCATCTTTTTAGCACATGGTATGTGGGTGAAATTATGAATCATGCCAACTTTCAACCTTTTCAGAGTTCATTTGCAGTGCTTGTCAAATTCAGGGTCATTTAGCTCAAAATAAATAATGAAATGCATGAAAAATAGCAAATGAAGTCAGAAAAAGGTTGAAAACAGATGATGTGGCTTTGCGTGGTGCGTATTGAATGCAGAAAAAGTCTGGAGTTAAAATATGTTAAAAAATGAAATCCCTTATGTAATAGATGAGTTTTCGTGCGAAACCCTGTTACTTCGAAAGAGATTGTCCAGTTTGTACACGAAGTGCATCCAGTTTTACCCATAACCCTCTCAACTTTTTACCACAGGGTATGTGGGTGAAATTATGAAACCATGCCAAGTTTCAACCTTTTCAGAGTTCATTTGCAGTGCTTGTCAAATTCAGGGTCATTTAGCTCAAAATAAATCATGAAATGCATGAAAAATAGCAAATGAAGTCAGAAAAGGGTTGAAAATTGATGATTTGGCTTTGAATGGTGCATATTGAATGCAGAAAAAGTCAGGAGTTAAAATATGTAAAAAAAATGAAATCCCTTTTGTAATAGATGAGTTTTCGTCCGAAACCCTGTTACTTCGAAAGAGATCGTCCAGTTTGTACACGAAGTCCATCCAATTTTTCCCGTAACCCTCTCAACTTTTTAGCACATGGTATGTGGGTGAAATTATGAAACCATGCCAAGTTTCAACCTTTTCAGAGTTCATTTCCAGTGCTTGTCAAATTCAGGGTCATTTAGCTCAAAATAAATCATGAAATGCATGAAAAATAGCAAATGAAGTCAGAAAAGGGTTGAAAACTGATGATGTGGCTTTGCGTGGTGCATATTGAATGCAGAAAAAGTCTGGAGTTAAAATATGTTAAAAAAATGAAATCACTTATGTAATAGATGAGTTTTCGTGCGAAACCCTGTTACTTCGAAAGAGATTGTTCAGTTTGTACACGAAGTGCATCCAGTTTTTCCCGTAACCCTCTCAACTTTTTAGCACATGGTATGTGGGTGAAATTATGAAACCAGGCAAGTTTCAACCTTTTCAGAGTTCATTTGAAGTGCTTGTCAAATTCAGGGTCATTTAGCTCAAAATAAATCATGAAATGCATGAAAAATAGCAAATGAAGTGAGAAAAGGGTTGAAAATTGATGATGTGGCTTTGAATGGTGCATATTGAATGCAGAAAAAGTCTGGAGTTAAAATATGTAAAAAAAAGAAATCCCTTTTGTAATAGATGAGTTTTCGTCCGAAACCATGTTACTTCGAAAGAGATTGTCCAGTTTGTACACGAAGTGCATCCAGTTTTTCCCGTAACCCTCTCAACTTTTTAGCACATGGTATGTGGGTGAAATTATGAATCATGCCAACTTTCAACCTTTTCAGAGTTCATTTGCAGTGCTTGTCAAATTCAGGGTCATTTAGCTCAAAATAAATCATGAAATGCATGAAAAATAGCAAATGAAGTCAGAAAAAGGTTGAAAACAGATGATGTGGCTTTGCGTGGTGCGTATTGAATGCAGAAAAAGTCTGGAGTTAAAATATGTTAAAAAAATGAAATCCCTTATGTAATAGATGAGTTTTCGTGCGAAACCCTGTTACTTCGAAAGAGATTGTCCAGTTTGTACACGAAGTGCATCCAGTTTTACCCATAACCCTCTCAACTTTTTAGCACAGGGTATGTGGGTGAAATTATGAAACCATGCCAAGTTTCAACCTTTTCAGAGTTCATTTGCAGTGCTTGTCAAATTCAGGGTCATTTAGCTCAAAATAAATCATGAAATGCATGAAAAATAGCAAATGAAGTCAGAAATGGGTTGAAAATTGATGATGTGGCTTTGAATGGTGCATATTGAATGGAGAAAAAGTCTGGAGTTAAAATATGTAAAAAAAAATGAAATCCCTTTTGTAATAGATGAGTTTTCGTCCGAAACCCTGTTACTTCGAAAGAGATCGTCCAGTTTGTACATGAAGTCCTTCCAGTTTTCCCCGTAACCCTCTCAACTTTTTAGCACATGGTATGAGGGTGAAATTATGAAACCATGCCAAGTTTCAACCTTTTCAGAGTTCATTTGCAGTGCTTGTCAAATTCAGGGTCATTTAGCTCAAAATAAATCATGAAATGCATGAAAAATAGCAAATGAAGTCAGAAAAGGGTTGAAAATTGATGATGTGGCTTTGAATGGTGCATATTGAATGCAGAAAAAGTCTGGAGTTAAAATATGTAAAAAAAATGAAATCCCTTTTGTAATAGATGAGTTTTCATCCGAAACCCTGTTACTTCGAAAGAGATTGTCCAGTTTGTACACGAAATGCATCCAGTTTTTCCCGTAACCCTCACAACTTTTTAGCACATGGTATGTGGGTGAAATTATGAAACCAGGCAAGTTTCAACCTTTTCAGAGTTCATTTGAAGTGCTTGTCAAATTCAGGGTCATTTAGCTCAAAATAAATCATGAAATGCATGAAAATAGCAAATGAAGTTAGAAAAGGGTTGAAAATTGATGATGTGGCTTTGAATGGTGCATATTGAATGCAGAAAAAGTCTGGAGTTAAAATAAGTTAAAAATAATGAAATCCCTTTGGTAATAGATGAGTTTTCGTCCGAAACCCTGTTACTTCGAACGAGATTGTCCAGTTTGTACACGAAGTGTATCCAGTTTTTTCCGTGACCCTCTCAACTTTTTAGCACATGGTATGTGGGTGAAATTATGAAACCATGCCAAGTTTCAACCTTTTCAGAGTTCATTTGCAGTGCTTGTCAAATTCAGGGTCATTTAGCTCAAAATAAATCATGAAATGCATGAAAAATAGCAAATGAAGTCAGAAAAGGGTTGAAAACTGATGATGTGGCTTTGCGTGGTGCATATTTAATGCAGAAAAGGTCTGGAGTTAAAATATGTTGAAAAATGAAATCCCTTATGTAATAGATGAGTTTTCGTGC
Source organism: Elymus sibiricus (assembly GCA_039707655.1). Lineage (NCBI taxonomy): Eukaryota > Viridiplantae > Streptophyta > Magnoliopsida > Poales > Poaceae > Elymus > Elymus sibiricus. Next base: position 54,900,952 of record CM077667.1, read on the forward strand.
GAAACTCTGTTACTTCGAAAGAGATTGTCTAGTTTGTAAACGAAGTGCATCCAGTTTTTCCCGTAACCCTCTCAACTTTTTAGCACATGGTATGTGGGTGAAATTATGAAACCATGCCAAGTTACAACCTTTTCAGAGTTCATTTGCAGTGCTTGTCAAATTTAGGGTCATTTAGCTCAAAATAAATCATGAAATGCATGAAAAATAGCAAATGAAGTGAGAAAAGGGTTGAAAATTGATGATGTGGCTTTGAATGGTGCATATTGAATGCAGAAAAAGTCTGGAGTTAAAATATGTAAAAAAAAAGAAATCCCTTTTGTAATAGATGAGTTTTCGTCCGAAACCATGTTACTTCAAAAGAGATTGTCCAGTTTGTACACGAAGTGCATCCAGTTTTTCCCGTAACCCTCTCAACTTTTTATCACATGGTATGTGGGTGAAATTATGAATCATGCCAACTTTCAACCTTTTCAGAGTTCATTTGCAGTGCTTGTCAAATTCAGGGTCATTTAGCTCAAAATAAATCATGAAATGCATAAAAAATAGCAAATGAAGTCAGAAAAGGGTTGAAAATTGATGATGTGGCTTTGAATGGTGTATATTGAATGCAGAAAAAGTCTGGATTTAAAATATGTAAAAAATGAAATCCCTTTGGTAATAGATGAGTTTTCGTCTGAAACCCTGTTACTTCGGAAGAGATTGTCTAGTTTGTACACGAAGTGCATCCAGTTTTTCCCGTAACCCTCTCAACTTTTTAGCACATGGTATGTGGCTGAAATTATGAAACCATGCCAAGTTTCAACCTTTTCAGAGTTCATTTGCAGTGCTTGTCAAATTCAGGGTCATTTAGCTCAAAATAAATCATGAAATGCATGAAAATAGCAAATGAAGTCAGAAAAGGGTTGAAAATTGATGATGTGGCTTTGAATAGTGCATATTGAATGCAGAAAAAGTCTGGAGTTAAAATATGTTAAAAATAATGAAATCCCTTTGGTAATAGATGAGTTTTCGTCCGAAACCCTGTTACTTCGAAAGAGATTGTCCAGTTTGTACACGAAGTGCGTCCAGTTTTTCCCGTAACCCTCTCAACTTTTTAGCACATGGTATGTGGGTGAAATTATGAAACCATGCCAAGTTTCAACCTTTTCAGAGGTCATTTGCAGTACTTGTCAAATTCAGGGTCATTTAGCTCAAAATAAATCATGAAATGCTTGAAAAATAGCAAATGAAGTCAGAAAACGGTTGAAAACTGATGATGTGGCTTTGCGTGGTGCATATTGAATGCAGAAAAAGTCTGGAGTCAAAATATGTTAAAAAAATGAAATCCCTTATGTAATAGATGAGTTTTCGTCTGAAACCCTGTTACTTCGAAAGAGATTGTCCAGTTTGTACACGAAGTGCATCCAGTTTTTCCCGTAACCCTCTCAAGTTTTTAGCACAGGGTATGTGGGTGAAATTATAAAACCATGCCAAGTTTCAATCTTTTCAGAGTCCATTTGCAGTGCTTGTCAAATTCAGGGTCATTTAGCTCAAAATAAATCATGAAATGCATGAAAAATAGCAAATGAAGTCAGAAAAGGGTTGAAAATTGATGATGTGGCTTTGAATGGTGTATATTGAATGCAGAAAAAGTCTGGAGTTAAAATATGTAAAAAATGAAATCTCTTTGGTAATAGATGAGTTTTCGTCCGAAACTCTGTTACTTCGAAAGAGATTGTCCAGTTTGTACACGAAGTGCATCCAGTTTTTCCCGTAACCCTCTCAACTTTTTAGCACATGGTATGTGGGTGAAATTATGAAACCATGCCAAGTTTCAACCTTTTAAGAGTTCATTTGCAGTGCTTGTCAAATTCAGGGTCATTTAGCTCAAAATAAATCATGAAATGCATGAAAATAGCAAATGAAGTCAGAAAAGGGTTGAAAATTGATGATGTGGCTTTGAATGGTGCATATTGAATGCAGAAAAAGTCTGCAGTTAAAATATGTTAAAAATAATGAAATCCCTTATGTAATAGATGAGTTTTCGTCCGAAACCCTGTTACTTCGAAAGAGATTGTCCAGTTTGTACACGAAGTGCATCCAGTTTTACCCATAACCCTCTCAACTTTTTAGCACAGGGTATGTGGGTGAAATTATGAAACCATGCCAAGTTTCAACCTTTTCAGAGTTCATTTGCAGTGCTTGTCAAATTCAGGGTCATTTAGCTCAAAATAAATCATGAAATGCATGAAAAATAGCAAATGAAGTCAGAAAAGAGTTGAAAATTGATGATGTGGCTTTGAATGGTGCATATTGAATGCAGAAAAAGTTTGGAGTTAAAATATGTAAAAAAAATGAAATCCCTTTGGTAATAGATGAGTTTTTGTCAGAAACCCTGTTACTTCGAAAGAGATTGTCCAGTTTGTACACGAAGTGCATCCAGTTTTTCCCGTAACCCTCTCAACTTTTTAGCACATGGTATGTGGGTGAAATTATGAAACCAGGCAAGTTTCAACCTTTTCAGAGTTCATTTGAAGTGCTTGTCAAATTCAGGGTCATTTAGCTCAAAATAAATCATGAAATGCATGACAATAGCAAATGAAGTCAGAAAAGGGTTGAAAATTGATGATGTGGATTTGAATGGTGCATATTGAATGCAGAAAAAGTCTGGAGTTAAAATAAGTTAAAAATAATGAAATCCCTTTGGTAATAGATGAGTTTTCGTCCGAAACCCTGTTACTTCGAACGAGATTGTCCAGTTTGTACACGAAGTGTATCCAGTTTTTCCCGTAACCCTCTCAACTTTTTAGCACATGGTATGTGGGTGAAATTATGAAAGCATGCCAAGTTTCAACCTTTTCAGAGTTCATTTGCAGTGCTTGTCAAATTCAGGGTCATTTAGCTCAAAATAAATCATGAAATGCATGAAAAATAGCAAATGAAGTCAGAAAAGGGTTGAAAACTGATGATGTGGCTTTGCGTGGTGCATATTGAATGCAGAAAAAGTCTGGAGTTAAAATATGTTAAAAAAATGAAATCCCTTATGTAATAGATGAGTTTTCGTGCGAAACCCTGTTACTTCGAAAGAGATTGTCCAGTTTGTACACGAAGTGCATCCAGTTTTACCCATAACCCTCTCAACTTTTTAGCACAGGGTATGTGGGTGAAATTATGAAATCATGCCAAGTTTCAACCTTTTCAGAGTTCATTTGCAGTGCTTGTCAAATTCAGGGTCATTTAGCTCAAAATAAATCATGAAATGCATGAAAAATAGCAAATGAAGTCAGAAAAGGGTTGAAAATTGATGATGTGGCTTTGAATGGTGCATATTGAATGCAGAAAAAGTCTGGAGTTAAAATATGTAAAAAAAATGAAATCCCTTTGGTAATAGATGAGTTTTTGTCAGAAACCCTGTTACTTCGAAAGAGATTGTCCAGTTTGTACACGAAGTGCATCCAGTTTTTCCAGTAACCCTCTCAACTTTTTAGCACATGGTATGTGGGTGAAATTATGAAACCAGGCAAGTTTCAACCTTTTCAGAGTTCATTTGAAGTGCTTGTCAAATTCAGGGTCATTTAGCTCAAAATAAATCATGAAATGCATGAAAATAGCAAATGAAGTCAGAAAAGGGTTGAAAATTGATGATGTGGATTTGAATGGTGCATATTGAATGCAGAAAAAGTCTGGAGTTAAAATAAGTTAAAAATAATGAAATCCCTTTGGTAATAGATGAGTTTTCGTCCGAAACCCTCTTACTTCGAACGAGATTGTCCAGTTTGTACACGAAGTGTATCCAGTTTTTCCCGTAACCCTCTCAACTTTTTAGCACATGGTATGTGGGTGAAATTATGAAACCATGCCAAGTTTCAACCTTTTCAGAGTTCATTTGCAGTGCTTGTCAAATACAGGGTCATTTAGCTCAAAATAAATCATGAAATGCATGAAAAATAGCAAATGAAGTCAGAAAAGGGTTGAAAACTGATGATGTGGCTTTGCGTGGTGCATATTGAATGCAGAAAAAGTCTGGAGTTAAAATATGTTAAAAAAATGAAATCCCTTATGTAATAGATGAGTTTTCGTGCGAAACCCTGTTACTTCGAAATAGATTGTCCAGTTTGTACACGAAGTGCATCCAGTTTTTTCCCGTAACCCTCTCAACTTTTTAGCACATGGTATGTGGGTGAAATTATGAAACCATGCCAAGTTACAACCTTTTCAGAGTTCATTTGCAGTGCTTGTCAAATTCAGGGTCATTTAGCTCAAAATAAATCATGAAATTCATGAAAAATAGCAAATGAAGTGAGAAAAGGGTTGAAAATTGATGATGTGGCTTTTTAAGGTGCATATTGAATGCAGAAAAGTTCTGGAGATAAAATATGTAAAAAAATGAAATCCCTTTTGTAATAGATGAGTTTTCGTCCGAAACCATGTTACTTCGAAAGAGATTGTCCAGTTTGTACACGAAGTGCATCCAGTTTTTCCCGTAACCCTCTCAACTTTTTAGCACATGGTATGTGGGTGAAATTATGAATCATGCCAACTTTCAACCTTTTCATAGTTCATTTGCAGTGCTTGTCAAATTCAGGGTCATTTAGTTGAAAATAAATCATGAAATGCATAAAAAATAGCAAATGAAGTCAGAAAAGGGTTGAAAATTGATGATGTGGCTTTGAATGGTGTATATTGAATGCAGAAAAAGTCTGGACTTAAAATATGTAAAAAATGAAATCCCTTTGGTAATAGATGAGTTTTCGTTTGAAACCTTGTTACTTCGGAAGAGATTGTCTAGTTTGTACATGAAGTGCATCCAGTTTTTCCCGTAACCCTCTCAACTTTTTAGCACATGGTATGTGGGTGAAATTATGAAACCATGCCAAGTTTCAACCTTTTCAGAGTTCATTTGCAGTGCTTGTCAAATTCAGGGTCATTTAGCTCAAAATAAATCATGAAATGCATGAAAAATAGCAAATGAAGTCAGAAAAGGGTTGAAAATTGATGATGTGGCTTTGAATGGTGCATATTGAATGCAGAAAAAGTCTGGAGTTAAAATATGTAAAAAAAATGAAATCCCTTTTGTAATAGATGAGTTTTCGTCCGAAACCCTGTTACTTCGAAAGAGATCGTCCAGTTTGTACACGAAGTCCATCCAGTTTTCCCCGTAACCCTCTCAACTTTTTAGCAGATGGTATGTGGGTGAAATTATGAAACCATGCCAAGTTACAACCTTTTCAGAGTTCATTTGCAGTGCTTGTCAAATTCTGTGTCATTTAGCTCAAAATAAATCATGAAATGCATGAAAAATGGCAAATGAAGTGAGAAAAGGGTTGAAAATTGATGATGTGGCTTTGAATGGTGCATATTGAATGCAGAAAAGTCTGGAGTTAAAATATGTAAAAAAATGAAATCCCTTTTGTAATAGATGAGTTTTCGTCCGAAACCATGTTACTTCGAAAGAGATTGTCCAGTTTATACACGAAGTGCATCCAGTTTTTCCCGTAACCCTCTCAACTTTTTAGCACATGGTATGTGGGTGAAATTATGAATCATGCCAACTTTCAACCTTTTCAGAGTTCATTTGCAGTGCTTGTCAAATTCAGGGTCATTTAGCTCAAAATAAATCATGAAATGCATAAAAAATAGCAAATGAAGTCAGAAAAGGGTTGAAAACTGATGATGTGGCTTTGCGTGGTGCATATTGAATGCAGAAAAAGTCTGGAGTTAAAATATGTTAAAAAAATGAAATCCCTTATGTAATAGATGAGTTTTCGTCTGAAACCCTGTTACTTCGAAAGAGATTGTCCAGTTTGTACACGAAGTGCATCCAGTTTTTCCCGTAACCCTCTCAAGTTTTTAGCACAGGGTATGTGGGTGAAATTATGAAACCATGCCAAGTTTCAATCTTTTCAGAGTTCATTTGCAGTGCTTGTCAAATTCAGGGTCATTTAGCTCAAAATAAATCATGGAATGCATGAAAAATAGCAAATGAAGTCAGAAAAGGGTTGAAAATTGATGATGTGGCTTTGAATGGTGTATATTGAATGCAGAAAAAGTCTGGAGTTAAAATATGTAAAAAATGAAATCTCTTTGGTAATAGATGAGTTTTCGTCCGAAACTCTGTTACTTCGAAAGAGATTGTCCAGTTTGTACACGAAGTGCATCCAGTTTTTCCCGTAACCCTCTCAACTTTTTAGCACATGGTATGTGGGTGAAATTATGAAACCATGCCAAGTTTCAACCTTTTAAGAGTTCATTTGCAGTGCTTGTCAAATTCAGGGTCATTTAGCTCAAAATAAATCATGAAATGCATGAAAATAGCAAATGAAGTCAGAAAAGGGTTGAAAATTGATGATTTGGCTTTGAATGGTGCATATTGAATGCAGAAAAAGTCTGCAGTTAAAATATGTTAAAAATAATGAAATCCCTTTGGTAATAGATGAGTTTTCGTCCGAAACCCTGTTACTTCGAACGAGATTGTCCAGTTTGTACATGAAGTGTATCCAGTTTTTCCCGTAACCCTCTCAACTTTTTAGCACATGGTATGTGGGTGAAATTATGAAACCATGCCAAGTTTCAACCTTTTCAGAGTTCATTTGCAGTGCTTGTCAAATTCAGGGTCATTTAGCTCAAAATAAATCATGAAATGCATGAAAAATAGCAAATGAAGTCAGAAAAGGGTTGAAAACTGATGATGTGGCTTTGCGTGGTGCATATTGAATGCAGAAAAAGTCTGGAGTTAAAATATGTTAAAAAAATGAAATCCCTTATGTAATAGATGAGTTTTCGTGCGAAACCCTGTTACTTCGAAAGAGATTGTCCAGTTTGTACACGAAGTGCATCCAGTTTTACCCATAACCCTCTCAACTTTTTAGCACAGGGTATGTGGGTGAAATTATGAAACCATGCCAAGTTTCAACCTTTTCAGAGTTCATTTGCAGTGCTTGTCAAATTCAGGGTCATTTAGCTCAAAATAAATCATGAAATGCATGAAAAATAGCAAATGAAGTCAGAAAAGGGTTGAAAATTGATGATGTGGCTTTGAATGGTGCATATTGAATGCAGAAAAAGTTTGGAGTTAAAATATGTAAAAAAAATGAAATCCCTTTTGTAATAGATGAGTTTTCGTCCGAAACCCTGTTACTTCGAAAGAGATTGTCCAGTTTGTACACGAAGTGCATCCAGTTTTTCCCGTAACCCTCTCAACTTTTTAGCACATGGTATGTGGGTGAAATTATGAATCATGCCAACTCTCAACCTTTTCAGAGTTCATTTGCAGTGCTTGTCAAATTCAGGGTCATTTAGCTCAAAATAAATCATGAAATGCATAAAAAATAGCAAATGAAGTCAGAAAAGGGTTGAAAATTGATGATGTGGCTTTGAATGGTGTATATTGAATGCAGAAAAAGTCTGGACTTAAAATATGTAAAAAATGAAATCCCTTTGGTAATAGATGAGTTTTCGTCTGAAACCCTGTTACTTCGGAAGAGATTGTCTAGTTTGTACACGAAGTGCATCCAGTTTTTCCCGTAACCCTCTCAACTTTTTAGCACATTGTATGTGGGTAAAATTATGAAACCATGCCAAGTTTCAACCTTTTCAGAGTTCATTTGCAGTGCTTGTCAAATTCAGCGTCATTTAGCTCAAAATAAATCATGAAATGCTTGAAAAATAGCAAATGAAGTCAGAAAAGGTTTGAAAACTGATGATGTGGCTTTGCGTGGTGCATATTGAATGCAGAAAAAGTCTGGAGTTAAAATATGTTAAAAAAAATGAAATCCCTTATGTAATAGATGAGTTTTCGTCTGAAACCCTGTTACTTCGAACGAGATTGTCCAGTTTGTACACGAAGTGTATCCAGTTTTTCCCGTAACCCTCTCAACTTTTTAGCACATGGTATGTGGGTGAAATTATGAAACCATGCCAAGTTTCAACCTTTTCAGAGTTCATTTCCAGTGCTTGTCAAATTCAGGGTCATTTAGCTCAAAATAAATCATGAAATGCTTGAAAAATAGCAAATGAAGTCAGAAAAGGGTTGAAAACTGATGATGTGGCTTTGCGTGGTGCATATTGAATGCAGAAAAAGTCTGGAGTGAAAATATGTTAAAAAAATGAAATCCCTTATGTAATAGATGAGTTTTTGTGCGAAACCCTGTTACTTCGAAAGAGATTGTCCAGTTTGTACACGAAGTGCATCCAGTTTTACCCATAACCCTCTCAACTTTTTAGCACAGGGTATGTGGGTGAAATTATGAAACCATGCCAAGTTTCAACCTTTTCAGAGTTCATTTGCAGTGCTTGTCAAATTCAGGGTCATTTAGCTCAGAATAAATCATGAAATGCATGAAAAATAGCAAATGAAGTCAGAAAAGGGTTGAAAATTGATGATGTGGCTTTGAATGGTGCATATTGAATGCAGAAAAAGTCTGGAGTTAAAATATGTAAAAAAAATGAAATCCCTTTTGTAATAGATGAGTTTTTGTCCGAAACCCTGTTACTTCGAAAGAGATCGTCCAGTTTGTACACGAAGTCCATCCAGTTTTCCCCGTAACCCTCTCAACTTTTTAGCTCATGGTATGAGGGTGAAATTATGAAACCATGCCAAGTTTCAACCTTTTCAGAGTTCATTTGCAGTGCTTGTCAAATTCAGGGTCATTTAGCTCAAAATAAATCATGAAATGCATGAAAAATAGAAAATGAAGTCAGAAAAGGGTTGAAAATTGATGATGTGGCTTTGAATGGTGTATATTGAATGCAGAAAAAGTCTGGAGTTAAAATATGTAAAAAAAATGAAATCCCTTTTGTAATAGATGAGTTTTCGTCCGAAACCATGTTACTTCGAAAGAGATTGTCCAGTTTATACACGAAGTGCATCCAGTTTTTCCCGTAACCCTCTCAACTTTTTAGCACATGGTATGTGGGTGAAATTATGAATCATGCCAACTTTCAACCTTTTCAGAGTTCATTTGCTGTGCTTGTCAAATTCAGGGTCATTTAGCTCAAAATAAATCATGAAATGCATAAAAAATAGCAAATGAAGTCAGAAAAGGGTTGAAAATTGATGATGTGGCTTTGAATGGTGTATATTGAATGCAGAAAAAGTCTGGACTTAAAATATGTAAAAAATGAAATCCCTTTGGTAATATATGAGTTTTTGTCTGAAACCCTGTTACTTCGGAAGAGATTGTCTAGTTTGTACACGAAGTGCATCCAGTTTTTCCCGTAACCCTCTCAACTTTTTAGCACATGGTCTGTGGGTGAAATTATGAAACCATGCCAAGTTTCAACCTTTTCAGAGTTCATTTGCAGTGCTTGTCAAATTCAGGGTCATTTAGCTCAAAATAAATCATGAAATGCATGAAAATAGCAAAGGAAGTCAGAAAAGGGTTGAAAATTGATGATGTGGCTTTGAATGGTGCATATTGAATGCAGAAAAAGTCTGCAGTTAAAATATGTTAAAAATAATGAAATCCCTTTGGTAATAGATGAGTTTTCGTCCGAAACCCTGTTACTTCGAACGAGATTGTCCAGTTTGTACATGAAGTGTATCCAGTTTTTCCCGTAACCCTCTCAACTTTTTAGCACATGGTATGTGGGTGAAATTATGAAACCATGCCAAGTTTCAACCTTTTAAGAGTTCATTTGCAGTGCTTGTCAAATTCAGGGTCATTTAGCTCAAAATAAATCATGAAATGCATGAAAATAGCAAATGAAGTCAGAAAAGGGTTGAAAATTGATGATGTGGCTTTGAATGGTGCATATTGAATGCAGAAAAAGTTTGGAGTTAAAATATGTAAAAAAAATGAAATCCCTTTTGTAATAGATGAGTTTTCGTCCGAAACCCTGTTACTTCGAAAGAGATTGTCCAGTTTGTACACGAAGTGCATCCAGTTTTTCCCGTAACCCTCTCAACTTTTTAGCACATGGTATGTGGGTGAAATTATGAATCATGCCAACTCTCAACCTTTTCAGAGTTCATTTGCAGTGCTTGTCAAATTCAGGGTCATTTAGCTCAAAATAAATCATGAAATGCATAAAAAATAGCAAATGAAGTCAGAAAAGGGTTGAAAATTGATGATGTGGCTTTGAATGGTGTATATTGAATGCAGAAAAAGTCTGGACTTAAAATATGTAAAAAATGAAATCCCTTTGGTAATAGATGAGTTTTCGTCTGAAACCCTGTTACTTCGGAAGAGATTGTCTAGTTTGTACACGAAGTGCATCCAGTTTTTCCCGTAACCCTCTCAACTTTTTAGCACATTGTATGTGGGTAAAATTATGAAACCATGCCAAGTTTCAACCTTTTCAGAGTTCATTTGCAGTGCTTGTCAAATTCAGCGTCATTTAGCTCAAAATAAATCATGAAATGCTTGAAAAATAGCAAATGAAGTCAGAAAAGGTTTGAAAACTGATGATGTGGCTTTGCGTGGTGCATATTGAATGCAGAAAAAGTCTGGAGTTAAAATATGTTAAAAAAAATGAAATCCCTTATGTAATAGATGAGTTTTCGTCTGAAACCCTGTTACTTCGAACGAGATTGTCCAGTTTGTACACGAAGTGTATCCAGTTTTTCCCGTAACCCTCTCAACTTTTTAGCACATGGTATGTGGGTGAAATTATGAAACCATGCCAAGTTTCAACCTTTTCAGAGTTCATTTCCAGTGCTTGTCAAATTCAGGGTCATTTAGCTCAAAATAAATCATGAAATGCTTGAAAAATAGCAAATGAAGTCAGAAAAGGGTTGAAAACTGATGATGTGGCTTTGCGTGGTGCATATTGAATGCAGAAAAAGTCTGGAGTGAAAATATGTTAAAAAAATGAAATCCCTTATGTAATAGATGAGTTTTTGTGCGAAACCCTGTTACTTCGAAAGAGATTGTCCAGTTTGTACACGAAGTGCATCCAGTTTTACCCATAACCCTCTCAACTTTTTAGCACAGGGTATGTGGGTGAAATTATGAAACCATGCCAAGTTTCAACCTTTTCAGAGTTCATTTGCAGTGCTTGTCAAATTCAGGGTCATTTAGCTCAGAATAAATCATGAAATGCATGAAAAATAGCAAATGAAGTCAGAAAAGGGTTGAAAATTGATGATGTGGCTTTGAATGGTGCATATTGAATGCAGAAAAAGTCTGGAGTTAAAATATGTAAAAAAAATGAAATCCCTTTTGTAATAGATGAGTTTTTGTCCGAAACCCTGTTACTTCGAAAGAGATCGTCCAGTTTGTACACGAAGTCCATCCAGTTTTCCCCGTAACCCTCTCAACTTTTTAGCTCATGGTATGAGGGTGAAATTATGAAACCATGCCAAGTTTCAACCTTTTCAGAGTTCATTTGCAGTGCTTGTCAAATTCAGGGTCATTTAGCTCAAAATAAATCATGAAATGCATGAAAAATAGAAAATGAAGTCAGAAAAGGGTTGAAAATTGATGATGTGGCTTTGAATGGTGTATATTGAATGCAGAAAAAGTCTGGAGTTAAAATATGTAAAAAAAATGAAATCCCTTTTGTAATAGATGAGTTTTCGTCCGAAACCATGTTACTTCGAAAGAGATTGTCCAGTTTATACACGAAGTGCATCCAGTTTTTCCCGTAACCCTCTCAACTTTTTAGCACATGGTATGTGGGTGAAATTATGAATCATGCCAACTTTCAACCTTTTCAGAGTTCATTTGCTGTGCTTGTCAAATTCAGGGTCATTTAGCTCAAAATAAATCATGAAATGCATAAAAAATAGCAAATGAAGTCAGAAAAGGGTTGAAAATTGATGATGTGGCTTTGAATGGTGTATATTGAATGCAGAAAAAGTCTGGACTTAAAATATGTAAAAAATGAAATCCCTTTGGTAATATATGAGTTTTTGTCTGAAACCCTGTTACTTCGGAAGAGATTGTCTAGTTTGTACACGAAGTGCATCCAGTTTTTCCCGTAACCCTCTCAACTTTTTAGCACATGGTCTGTGGGTGAAATTATGAAACCATGCCAAGTTTCAACCTTTTCAGAGTTCATTTGCAGTGCTTGTCAAATTCAGGGTCATTTAGCTCAAAATAAATCATGAAATGCTTGAAAAATAGCAAATGAAGTCAGAAAAGGTTTGAAAACTGATGATGTGGCTTTGCGTGGTGCATATTGAATGCAGAAAAAGTCTGGAGTTAAAATATGTTAAAAAAATGAAATCCCTTATGTAATAGATGAGTTTTCGTCTGAAACCCTGTTACTTCGAACGAGATTGTCCAGTTTGTACACGAAGTGCATCCAGTTTTTCCCGTAACCCTCTCAACTTTTTAGCACATGGTATGTGGGTGAAATTATGAAACCATGCCAAGTTTCAACCTTTTAAGAGTTCATTTGCAGTGCTTGTCAAATTCAGGGTCATTTAGCTCAAAATAAATCATGAAATGCATGAAAATAGCAAATGAAGTCAGAAAAGGGTTGAAAATTGATGATGTGGCTTTGAATGGTGCATATTGAATGCAGAAAAAGTCTGCAGTTAAAATATGTTAAAAATAATGAAATCCCTTTGGTAATAGATGAGTTTTCGTCCGAAACCCTGTTACTTCGAACGAGATTGTCCAGTTTGTACATGAAGTGTATCCAGTTTTTCCCGTAACCCTCTCAACTTTTTAGCACATGGTATGTGGGTGAAATTATGAAACCATGCCAAGTTTCAACCTTTTCAGAGTTCATTTGCAGTGCTTGTCAAATTCAGGGTCATTTAGCTCAAAATAAATCATGAAATGCATGAAAAATAGCAAATGAAGTCAGAAAAGGGTTGAAAACTGATGATGTGGCTTTGCGTGGTGCATATTGAATGCAGAAAAAGTCTGGAGTTAAAATATGTTAAAAAAATGAAATCCCTTATGTAATAGATGAGTTTTCGTGCGAAACCCTGTTACTTCGAAAGAGATTGTCCAGTTTGTACACGAAGTGCATCCAGTTTTACCCATAACCCTCTCAACTTTTTAGCATAGGGTATGTGGGTGAAATTATGAAACCATGCCAAGTTTCAACCTTTTCAGAGTTCATTTGCAGTGCTTGTCAAATTCAGGGTCATTTAGCTCAAAATAAATCATGAAATGCATGAAAAATAGCAAATGAAGTCAGAAAAGGGTTGAAAATTGATGATGTGGCTTTGAATGGTGCATATTGAATGCAGAAAAAGTTTGGAGTTAAAATATGTAAAAAAAATGAAATCCCTTTTGTAATAGATGAGTTTTCGTCCGAAACCCTGTTACTTCGAAAGAGATTGTCCAGTTTGTACACGAAGTGCATCCAGTTTTTCCCGTAACCCTCTCAACTTTTTAGCACATGGTATGTGGGTGAAATTATGAATCATGCCAACTTTCAACCTTTTCAGAGTTCATTTGCAGTGCTTGTCAAATTCAGGGTCATTTAGCTCAAAATAAATCATGAAATGCATAAAAAATAGCAAATGAAGTCAGAAAAGGGTTGAAAATTGATGATGTGGCTTTGAATGGTGTATATTGAATGCAGAAAAAGTCTGGACTTAAAATATGTAAAAAATGAAATCCCTTTGGTAATAGATGAGTTTTCGTCTGAAACCCTGTTACTTCGGAAGAGATTGTCTAGTTTGTACACGAAGTGCATCCAGTTTTTCCCGTAACCCTCTCAACTTTTTAGCACATGGTATGTGGGTAAAATTATGAAACCATGCCAAGTTTCAACCTTTTCAGAGTTCATTTGCAGTGCTTGTCAAATTCAGCGTCATTTAGCTCAAAATAAATCATGAAATGCTTGAAAAATAGCAAATGAAGTCAGAAAAGGTTTGAAAACTGATGATGTGGCTTTGCGTGGTGCATATTGAATGCAGAAAAAGTCTGGAGTTAAAATATGTTAAAAAAATGAAATCCCTTATGTAATAGATGAGTTTTCGTCTGAAACCCTGTTACTTCGAACGAGATTGTCCAGTTTGTACACGAAGTGTATCCAGTTTTTCCCGTAACCCTCTCAACTTTTTAGCACATGGTATGTGGGTGAAATTATGAAACCATGCCAAGTTTCAACCTTTTCAGAGTTCATTTCCAGTGCTTGTCAAATTCAGGGTCATTTAGCTCAAAATAAATCATGAAATGCTTGAAAAATAGCAAATGAAGTCAGAAAAGGGTTGAAAACTGATGATGTGGCTTTGCGTGGTGCATATTGAATGCAGAAAAAGTCTGGAGTGAAAATATGTTAAAAAAATGAAATCCCTTATGTAATAGATGAGTTTTTGTGCGAAACCCTGTTACTTCGAAAGAGATTGTCCAGTTTGTACACGAAGTGCATCCAGTTTTACCCATAACCCTCTCAACTTTTTAGCACAGGGTATGTGGGTGAAATTATGAAACCATGCCAAGTTTCAACCTTTTCAGAGTTCATTTGCAGTGCTTGTCAAATTCAGGGTCATTTAGCTCAGAATAAATCATGAAATGCATGAAAAATAGCAAATGAAGTCAGAAAAGGGTTGAAAATTGATGATGTGGCTTTGAATGGTGCATATTGAATGCAGAAAAAGTCTGGAGTTAAAATATGTAAAAAAAATGAAATCCCTTTTGTAATAGATGAGTTTTCGTCCGAAACCCTGTTACTTCGAAAGAGATCGTCCAGTTTGTACACGAAGTCCATCCAGTTTTCCCCGTAACCCTCTCAACTTTTTAGCTCATGGTATGAGGGTGAAATTATGAAACCATGCCAAGTTTCAACCTTTTCAGAGTTCATTTGCAGTGCTTGTCAAATTCAGGGTCATTTAGCTCAAAATAAATCATGAAATGCATGAAAAATAGAAAATGAAGTCAGAAAAGGGTTGAAAATTGATGATGTGGCTTTGAATGGTGTATATTGAATGCAGAAAAAGTCTGGAGTTAAAATATGTAAAAAAAATGAAATCCCTTTTGTAATAGATGAGTTTTCGTCCGAAACCATGTTACTTCGAAAGAGATTGTCCAGTTTATACACGAAGTGCATCCAGTTTTTCCCGTAACCCTCTCAACTTTTTAGCACATGGTATGTGGGTGAAATTATGAATCATGCCAACTTTCAACCTTTTCAGAGTTCATTTGCTGTGCTTGTCAAATTCAGGGTCATTTAGCTCAAAATAAATCATGAAATGCATAAAAAATAGCAAATGAAGTCAGAAAAGGGTTGAAAATTGATGATGTGGCTTTGAATGGTGTATATTGAATGCAGAAAAAGTCTGGACTTAAAATATGTAAAAAATGAAATCCCTTTGGTAATATATGAGTTTTTGTCTGAAACCCTGTTACTTCGGAAGAGATTGTCTAGTTTGTACACGAAGTGCATCCAGTTTTTCCCGTAACCCTCTCAACTTTTTAGCACATGGTCTGTGGGTGAAATTATGAAACCATGCCAAGTTTCAACCTTTTCAGAGTTCATTTGCAGTGCTTGTCAAATTCAGGGTCATTTAGCTCAAAATAAATCATGAAATGCTTGAAAAATAGCAAATGAAGTCAGAAAAGGTTTGAAAACTGATGATGTGGCTTTGCGTGGTGCATATTGAATGCAGAAAAAGTCTGGAGTTAAAATATGTTAAAAAAAATGAAATCCCTTATGTAATAGATGAGTTTTCGTCTGAAACCCTGTTACTTCGAACGAGATTGTCCAGTTTGTACACGAAGTGTATCCAGTTTTTCCCGTAACCCTCTCAACTTTTTAGCACATGGTATGTGGGTGAAATTATGAAACCATGCCAAGTTTCAACCTTTTCAGAGTTCACTTGCAGTGCTTGTCAAATTCAGGTTCATTTAGCTCAAAATAAATCATGAAATGCATGAAAAATAGCAAATGAAGTCAGAAAAGGGTTGAAAACTGATGATGTGGCTTTGCGTGGTGCATATTGAATGCAGAAAAAGTCTGGAGTTAAAATATGTTAAAAAAATTTAATCCCTTATTTAATAGATGAGTTTTCGTGCGAAACCCTGTTACTTCGAAAGAGATTGTCCAGTTTGTTCACGAAGTGCATCCAGTTTTACCCATAACCCTCTCAACTTTTTAGCACAGGGTATGTGGGTGAAATTATGAAACCATGCCAAGTTTCAACCTTTTCAGAGTTCATTTGCAGTGCTTGTCAAATTCAGGGTCATTTAGCTCAGAATAAATCATGAAATGCATGAAAAATAGCAAATGAAGTCAGAAAAGGGTTGAAAATTGATGATGTGGCTTTGAATGGTGCATATTGAATGCAGAAAAAGTCTGGAGTTAAAATATGTAAAAAAAATGAAATCCCTTTTGTAATAGATGAGTTTTCGTCCGAAACCCTGTTACTTCGAAAGAGATCGTCCAGTTTGTACACGAAGTCCATCCAGTTTTCCCCGTAACCCTCTCAACTTTTTAGCTCATGGTATGAGGGTGAAATTATGAAACCATGCCAAGTTTCAACCTTTTCAGAGTTCATTTGCAGTGCTTGTCAAATTCAGGGTCATTTAGCTCAAAATAAATCATGAAATGCATGAAAAATAGAAAATGAAGTCAGAAAAGGGTTGAAAATTGATGATGTGGCTTTGAATGGTGTATATTGAATGCAGAAAAAGTCTGGAGTTAAAATATGTAAAAAAAATGAAATCCCTTTGGTAATAGATGAGTTTTTGTCAGAAACCCGGTTACTTCGAAAGGATTGTCCAGTTTGTACACGAAGTGCATCCAGCTTTTCCCGTAACCCTCTCAACTTTTTAGCACATGGTATGTGGGTGAAATTATGAAACGAGGCAAGTTTCAACCTTTTTAGAGTTCATTTGAAGTGCTTGTCAAATTCAGGGTCATTTAGCTCAAAATAAATCATGAAATGCATGAAAATAGGAAATGAAGTCAGAAAAGGATTGAAAATTGATGATGTGTCTTTGAATGGTGCATATTGAATGCAGAAAAAGTCTGGAGTTGAAATAAGTTAAAAATAATGAAATCCCTTTGGTAATAGATGAGTTTTCGTCCGAAACCCTGTTACTTCGAACGAGATTATCCAGTTTGTACACGAAGTTTATCCAGTTTTTCCCGTAACCCTCTCAACTTTTTAGCACATGGTATGTTGGTGAAATTATGAAACCATGCCAAGTTTCAACCTTTTCAGAGTTCATTTGCAGTGCTTGTCAAATTCAGGGTCATTTAGCTCAAAATAAATCATGAAATGCATGAAAAATAGCAAATGAAGTCAGAAAAGGGTTGAAAACTGATGATGTGGCTTTGCGTGGTGCATATTGAATGCAGAAAAAGTCTGGAGTTAAAATATGTTAAAAAAATGAAATCCGTTATGTAATAGATGAGTTTTCGTGCGAAACCCTGTTACTTCGAAAGAGATTGTCCAGTTTGTACACGAAGTGCATCCAGTTTTTCCCGTAACCCTCTCAACTTTTTAGCACATGGTATGTGGGTGAAATTATGAAACCATGCCAAGTTACAACCTTTTCAGAGTTCATTTGCAGTGCTTGTCAAATTCAGGGTCATTTAGCTCAAAATAAATCATTAAATGCATGAAAAATAGCAAATGAAGTCAGAAAAGGGTTGAAAATTGATGATGTGGCTTTGAATGGTGCATATTGAATGCAGAAAAAGTCTGGAGTTAAAATATGTAAAAAAAATTAAATCCCTTTTGTAATAGATGAGTTTTCGTCCGAAACCCTGTTACTTCGAAAGAGATCGTCCAGTTTGTACACGAAGTCCATCCAGTTTTCCCCGTAACCCTCTCAACTTTTTAGCACATGGTATGAGGGTGAAATTATGAAACCATGCCAACTTTCAACCTTTTCAGAGTTCATTTGAAGTGCTTGTCAAATTCAGGGTCATTTAGCTCAAAATAAATCATGAAATGCATAAAAAATAGTAAAATGAAGTCACAAAAGGGTTGAAAATTGATGATGTGGCTTTGAATGGTGTATATTGAATGCAGAAAAAGTCTGAAACCCTGTTACTTCGGAAGAGATTGTCTAGTTTGTACACGAAGTGCGTCCAGTTTTTCCCGTAACCCTCTCAACTTTTTAGCACATGGTATGTGGGTGAAATTATGAAACCATGCGAAGTTTCAACCTTTTCAGAGTTCATTTGCAGTGCTTGTCAAATTCAGGGTCATTTAGCTCAAAATAAATCATGAAATGCTTGAAAAATAGCAAATGAAGTCAGAAAAGGTTTGAAAACTGATGATGTGGCTTTGCGTGGTGCATATTGAATGCAGAAAAAGTCTGGAGTTAAAATATGTTTAAAAAAATGAAATCCTTTATGTAATAGATGAGTTTTCGTCTGAAACCCTGTTACTTCGAAAGAGATTGTCCAGTTTGTACACGAAGTCCATCCAGTTTTTCCCGTAACCCTCTCAACTTTTTAGCACATGGTATGTGGGTGAAATTATGAAACCATGCCAAGTTTCAACCTTTTCAGAGTTCATTTGCAGTGCTTGTCAAATTCAGGGTCATTTAGCCCAAATTAAATCATGAAATGCATGAAAAATAGCAAATGAAGTCAGAAAAGAGTTGAAAATTGATGATGTGGCTTTGAATGGTGTATATTGAATGCAGAAAAAGTCTGGAGTTAAAATATGTTAAAAATAATGAAATCCCGTTGGTAATAGATGAGTTTTCGTCCGAAACCCTGTTACTTCGAAAGAGATTGTCCAGTTTGTACACGAAGTGCATCCAGTTTTTCCCGTAAACCTCTCAACTTTTTAGCACATGGTATGTTTGTGAAATTATGAAACCATGCCAAGTTTCAACCTTTTCAGAGTTCATTTGCAGTGCTTGTCAAATTCAGGGTCATTTAGCTCAAAATAAATCATGAAATGCATGAAAAATAGCAAATGAAGTCAGAAAAGGGTTGAAAATTGATGATGTGGCTTTGAATGGTGCATATTGAATGCAGAAAAAGTCTGGAGTTAAAATATGTAAAAAAAATGAAATCCCTTTTGTAATAGATGAGTTTTCATCCGAAACCCTGTTACTTCGAAAGAGATCGTCCAGTTTGTACACGAAGTCCATCCAGTTATTCCCGTAACCCTCTCAACTTTTTAGCACGTAGTATGTGGGTGAAATTATGAAACCATGCCAAGTTTCAACCTTTTCAGAGTTCATTTGCAGTGCTTGTCAAATTCAGGGTCATTTAGCCCAAATTAAATCATGAAATGCATGAAAAATAGCAAATGAAGTCAGAAAAGGGTTGAAAATTGATGATGTGGCTTTGAATGGTGTATATTGAATGCAGAAAAAGTCTGTAGTTAAAATATGTAAAAAAAATAAAATCTCTTTGGTAATAGATTAGTTTTTGTCCGAAACCCTGTTACTTCGAAAGAGATTGTCCAGTTTGTACACGAAGTGCATCCAGTTTTTCCCGTAACCCTCTCAACTTTTTAGCACATGGTATGTGGGTGAAATTATGAAACCATGCAAGTTTCAACCTTTTCAGAGTTCATTTGCAGTGCTTGTCAAATTCAGGGTCATTTAGCTCAAAATAAATCATGAAATGCATGAAAATAGCAAATGAAGTCAGAAAAGGGTTGAAAATTGATGATGTGGCTTTGAATAGAGCATATTGAATGCAGAAAAAGTCTGGAGTTAAAATATGTTAAAAATAATGAAATCCCTTTGGTAATAGATGAGTTTTCGTCCGAAACCCTGTTACTTCGAACGAGATTGTCCAGTTTGTACACGAAGTGTATCCAGTTTTTCCCGTAACCCTCTCAACTTTTTAGCACATGGTATGTTGGTGAAATTATAAAACCATGCCAAGTTTCAATCTTTTCAGAGTCCATTTGCAGTGCTTGTCAAATTCAGGGTCATTTAGCTCAAAATAAATCATGAAATGCATGAAAAATAGCAAATGAAGTCAGAAAAGGGTTGAAAATTGATGATGTGGCTTTGAATGGTGTATATTGAATGCAGAAAAAGTCTGGATTTAAAATATGTAAAAAATGAAATCTCTTTGGTAATAGATGAGTTTTCGTCCGAAACTCTGTTACTTCGAAAGAGATTGTCCAGTTTGTACACGAAGTGCATCCAGTTTTTCCTGTAACCCTCTCAACTTTTTAGCACATGGTATGTGGGTGAAATTATGAAACCATGCCAAGTTTCAACCTTTTAAGAGTTCATTTGCAGTGCTTGTCAAATTCAGGGTCATTTAGCTCAAAATAAATCATGAAATGCATGAAAATAGCAAATGAAGTCAGAAAAGGGTTGAAAATTGATGATGTGGCTTTGAATAGAGCATATTGAATGCAGAAAAAGTCTGGAGTTAAAATATGTTAAAAATAATGAAATCCCTTTGGTAATAGATGAGTTTTCGTCCGAAACCCTGTTACTTCGAACGAGATTGTCCAGTTTGTACACGAAGTGTATCCAGTTTTTCCCGTAACCCTCTCAACTTTTTAGCACATGGTATGTGGGTGAAATTATTAAACCAAGCCAAGTTTCAATCTTTTCAGAGTTCATTTGCAGTGCTTGTCAAATTCAGGGTCATTTAGCTCAAAATAAATCATGAAATGCATGAAAAATAGCAAATGAAGTCAGAAAAGGGTTGAAAACTGATGACGTGGCTTTTCGTGGTGCATATTGAATGCAGAAAAAGTCTGGATTTAAAATATGTTAAAAAATGAAATTCCTTATGTAATAGATGAGTTTTCGTGCGAAACCCTGTTACTTCGAAAGAGATTGTCCAGTTTGTACACGAAGTGCATCCAGTTTTTCCCGTAAACCTCTCAACTTTTTAGCACACGGTATGTATGTGAAATTATGAAACCATGCCAAGTTTCAACCTTTTCAGAGTTCATTTGCAGTGCTTGTCAAATTCAGGGTCATTTAGCTCAAAATAAATCATGAAATGCATGAAAATAGCAAATGAAGTCAGAAAAGGGTTGAAAATTGATGATTTGGCTTTGAATGGTGCATATTGAATGCAGAAAAAGTCAGGTGTTAAAATATGTAAAAAAATGAAATCCCTTTTGTAATAGATGAGTTTTCGTCTGAAACCCTGTTACTTCGAAAGAGATCGTCCAGTTTGTACACGAAGTCCATCCAATTTTTCCCGTAACCGTCTCAACTTTTTAGCACATGGTATGTGGGTGAAATTATGAAACCATGCCAAGTTTCAACCTTTTCAGAGTTCATTTCCAGTGCTTGTCAAATTCAGGGTCATTTAGCTCAAAATAAATCATGAAATGCATGAAAAATAGCAAATGAAGTCAGAAAAGGGTTGAAAACTGATGATGTGGCTTTGCGTGGTGCATATTGAATGCAGAAAAAGTCTGGAGTTAAAATATGTTAAAAAAATGAAATCCCTTATGTAATAGATGAGTTTTCGTGCGAAACCCTGTTACTTCGAAAGAGATTGTTCAGTTTGTACACGAAGTGCATCCAGTTTTTCCCGTAACCCTCTCAACTTTTTAGCACATGGTATGTGGGTGAAAATATGAAACCAGGCAAGTTTCAACCTTTTCAGAGTTCATTTGAAGTGCTTGTCAAATTCAGGGTCATTTAGCTCAAAATAAATCATGAAATGCATGAAAAATAGCAAATGAAGTCAGAAAAGGGTTGAAAATTGATGATGTGGCTTTGAATGGTGCATATTGAATGCAGAAAAAGTCTGGAGTTAAAATATGTAAAAAAATGAAATCCCTTTTGTAATAGATGAGTTTTCATCCGAAACCCTGTTACTTCGAAAGAGATCGTCCAGTTTGTACACGAAGTCCATCCAGTTATTCCCGTAACCCTCTCAACTTTTTAGCACGTAGTATGTGGGTGAAATTATGAAACCATGCCAAGTTTCAACCTTTTCAGAGTTCATTTGCAGTGCTTGTCAAATTCAGGGTCATTTAGCCCAAATTAAATCATGAAATGCATGAAAAATAGCAAATGAAGTCAGAAAAGGGTTGAAAATTGATGATGTGGCTTTGAATGGTGTATATTGAATGCAGAAAAAGTCTGTAGTTAAAATATGTAAAAAAAATGAAATCTCTTTGGTAATAGATTAGTTTTTGTCCGAAACCCTGTTACTTCGAAAGAGATTGTCCAGTTTGTACACGAAGTGCATCCAGTTTTTCCCGTAACCCTCTTAACTTTTTAGCACATGGTATGTGGGTGAAATTATGAAACCATGCAAGTTTCAACCTTTTCAGAGTTCATTTGCAGTGCTTGTCAAATTCAGGGTCATTTAGCTCAAAATAAATCATGAAATGCATGAAAATAGCAAATGAAGTCAGAAAAGGGTTGAAAATTGATGATGTGGCTTTGAATAGAGCATATTGAATGCAGAAAAAGTCTGAAGTTAAAATATGTTAAAAATAATGAAATCCCTTTGGTAATAGATGAGTTTTCGTCCGAAACCCTGTTACTTCGAACGAGATTGTCCAGTTTGTACACGAAGTGTATCCAGTTTTTCCCGTAACCCTCTCAACTTTTTAGCACATGGTATGTGGGTGAAATTATGAAACCAAGCCAAGTTTCAATCTTTTCAGAGTTCATTTGCAGTGCTTGTCAAATTCAGGGTCATTTAGCTCAAAATAAATCATGAAATGCATGAAAAATAGCAAATGAAGTCAGAAAAGGGTTGAAAACTGATGACGTGGCTTTGCGTGGTGCATATTGAATGCAGAAAAAGTCTGGAGTTAAAATATGTTAAAAAATGAAATTCCTTATGTAATAGATGAGTTTTCGTGCGAAACCCTGTTACTTCGAAAGAGATTGTCCAGTTTGTACACGAAGTGCATCCAGTTTTTCCCGTAAACCTCTCAACTTTTTAGCACATGGTATGTATGTGAAATTATGAAACCATGCCAAGTTTCAACCTTTTCAGAGTTCATTTGCAGTGCTTGTCAAATTCAGGGTCATTTAGCTCAAAATAAATCATGAAATGCATGAAAAATAGCAAATGAAGTCAGAAAAGGGTTGAAAATTGATGATTTGGCTTTGAATGGTGCATATTGAATGCAGAAAAAGTCAGGTGTTAAAATATGTAAAAAAATGAAATCCCTTTTGTAATAGATGAGTTTTCGTCCGAAACCCTGTTACTTCGAAAGAGATCGTCCAGTTTGTACACGAAGTCCATCCAATTTTTCCCGTAACCGTCTCAACTTTTTAGCACATGGTATGTGGGTGAAATTATGAAACCATGCCAAGTTTCAACCTTTTCAGAGTTCATTTCCAGTGCTTGTCAAATTCAGGGTCATTTAGCTCAAAATAAATCATGAAATGCATGAAAAATAGCAAATGAAGTCAGAAAAGGGTTGAAAACTGATGATGTGGCTTTGCGTGGTGCATATTGAATGCAGAAAAAGTCTGGAGTTAAAATATGTTAAAAAAAATGAAATCCCTTATGTAATAGATGAGTTTTCGTGCGAAACCCTGTTACTTCGAAAGAGATTGTTCAGTTTGTACACGAAGTGCATCCAGTTTTTCCTGTAACCCTCTCAACTTTTTAGCACATGGTATGTGGGTGAAATTATGAAACCATGCCAAGTTTCAACCTTTTCAGAGTTCATTTGCAGTGCTTGTCAAATTCAGGGTCATTTAGCCCAAATTAAATCATGAAATGCATGAAAAATAGCAAATGAAGTCAGAAAAGGGTTGAAAATTGATGATGTGGCTTTGAATGGTGTATATTGAATGCAGAAAAAGTCTGTAGTTAAAATATGTAAAAAAAATGAAATCTCTTTGGTAATAGATTAGTTTTTGTCCGAAACCCTGTTACTTCGAAAGAGATTGTCCAGTTTGTACACGAAGTGCATCCAGTTTTTCCCGTAACCCTCTCAACTTTTTAGCACATGGTATGTGGGTGAAATTATGAAACCATGCAAGTTTCAACCTTTTCAGAGTTCATTTGCAGTGCTTGTCAAATTCAGGGTCATTTAGCTCAAAATAAATCATGAAATGCATGAAAATAGCAAATGAAGTCAGAAAAGGGTTGAAAATTGATGATGTGGCTTTGAATAGAGCATATTGAATGCAGAAAAAGTCTGGAGTTAAAATATGTTAAAAATAATGAAATCCCTTTGGTAATAGATGAGTTTTCGTCCGAAACCCTGTTACTTCGAACGAGATTGTCCAGTTTGTACACGAAGTGTATCCAGTTTTTCCCGTAACCCTCTCAACTTTTTAGCACATGGTATGTGGGTGAAATTATGAAACCAAGCCAAGTTTCAATCTTTTCAGAGTTCATTTGCAGTGCTTGTCAAATTCAGGGTCATTTAGCTCAAAATAAATCATGAAATGCATGAAAAATAGCAAATGAAGTCAGAAAAGGGTTGAAAACTGATGACGTGACTTTGCGTGGTGCATATTGAATGCAGAAAAAGTCTGGAGTTAAAATATGTTAAAAAATGAAATTCCTTATGTAATAGATGAGTTTTCGTGCGAAACCCTGTTACTTCGAAAGAGATTGTTCAGTTTGTACACGAAGTGCATCCAGTTTTTCCCGTAAACCTCTCAACTTTTTAGCACATGGTATGTATGTGAAATTATGAAACCATGCCAAGTTTCAACCTTTTCAGAGTTCATTTGCAGTGCTTGTCAAATTCAGGGTCATTTAGCTCAAAATAAATCATGAAATGCATGAAAAATAGCAAATGAAGTCAGAAAAGGGTTGAAAATTGATGATTTGGCTTTGAATGGTGCATATTGAATACAGAAAAAGTCAGGTGTTAAAATATGTAAAAAAATGAAATCCCTTTTGTAATAGATGAGTTTTCGTCCGAAACCCTGTTACTTCGAAAGAGATCGTCCAGTTTGTACACGAAGTCCATCCAATTTTTCCCGTAACCGTCTCAACTTTTTAGCACATGGTATGTGGGTGAAATTATGAAACCATGCCAAGTTTCAACCTTTTCAGAGTTCATTTCCAGTGCTTGTCAAATTCAGGGTCATTTAGCTCAAAATAAATCATGAAATGCATGAAAAATAGCAAATGAAGTCAGAAAAGGGTTGAAAACTGATGATGTGGCTTTGCGTGGTGCATATTGAATGCAGAAAAAGTCTGGAGTTAAAATATGTTAAAAAAAATGAAATCCCTTATGTAATAGATGAGTTTTCGTGCGAAACCCTGTTACTTCGAAAGAGATTGTTCAGTTTGTACACGAAGTGCATCCAGTTTTTCCCGTAACCCTCTCAACTTTTTAGCACATGGTATGTGGGTGAAATTATGAAACCAGGCAAGTTTCAACCTTTTCAGAGTTCATTTGAAGTGCTTGTCAAATTCAGGGTCATTTAGCTCAAAATAAATCATGAAATGCATGAAAAATAGCAAATGAAGTGAGAAAAGGGTTGAAAATTGATGATGTGGCTTTGAATGGTGCATATTGAATGCAGAAAAAGTCTGGAGTTAAAATATGTAAAAAAAAGAAACCCCTTTTGTAATAGATGAGTTTTCGTCCGAAACCATGTTACTTCGAAAGAGATTGTCCAGTTTGTACACGAAGTGCATCCAGTTTTTCCCGCAACCCTCTCAACTTTTTAGCACATGGTATGTGGGTGAAATTATGAATCATGCCAACTTTCAACCTTTTCAGAGTTCATTTGCAGTGCTTGTCAAATTCAGGGTCATTTAGCTCAAAATAAATAATGAAATGCATGAAAAATAGCAAATGAAGTCAGAAAAAGGTTGAAAACAGATGATGTGGCTTTGCGTGGTGCGTATTGAATGCAGAAAAAGTCTGGAGTTAAAATATGTTAAAAAAATGAAATCCCTTATGTAATAGATGAGTTTTCGTGCGAAACCCTGTTACTTCGAAAGAGATTGTCCAGTTTGTACACGAAGTGCATCCAGTTTTACCCATAACCCTCTCAACTTTTTAGCACAGGGTATGTGGGTGAAATTATGAAACCATGCCAAGTTTCAACCTTTTCAGAGTTCATTTGCAGTGCTTGTCAAATTCAGGGTCATTTAGCTCAAAATAAATCATGAAATGCATGAAAATAGCAAATGAAGTCAGAAAAGGGTTGAAAATTGATGATGTGGCTTTGAATAGAGCATATTGAATGCAGAAAAAGTCTGGAGTTAAAATATGTTAAAAATAATGAAATCCCTTTGGTAATAGATGAGTTTTCGTCCGAAACCCTGTTACTTCGAACGAGATTGTCCAGTTTGTACACGAAGTGTATCCAGTTTTTCCCGTAACCCTCTCAACTTTTTAGCACATGGTATGTGGGTGAAATTATGAAACCAAGCCAAGTTTCAATCTTTTCAGAGTTCATTTGCAGTGCTTGTCAAATTCAGGGTCATTTAGCTCAAAATAAATCATGAAATGCATGAAAAATAGCAAATGAAGTCAGAAAAGGGTTGAAAACTGATGACGTGACTTTGCGTGGTGCATATTGAATGCAGAAAAAGTCTGGAGTTAAAATATGTTAAAAAATGAAATTCCTTATGTAATAGATGAGTTTTCGTGCGAAACCCTGTTACTTCGAAAGAGATTGTTCAGTTTGTACACGAAGTGCATCCAGTTTTTCCCGTAAACCTCTCAACTTTTTAGCACATGGTATGTATGTGAAATTATGAAACCATGCCAAGTTTCAACCTTTTCAGAGTTCATTTGCAGTGCTTGTCAAATTCAGGGTCATTTAGCTCAAAATAAATCATGAAATGCATGAAAAATAGCAAATGAAGTCAGAAAAGGGTTGAAAATTGATGATTTGGCTTTGAATGGTGCATATTGAATACAGAAAAAGTCAGGTGTTAAAATATGTAAAAAAATGAAATCCCTTTTGTAATAGATGAGTTTTCGTCCGAAACCCTGTTACTTCGAAAGAGATCGTCCAGTTTGTACACGAAGTCCATCCAATTTTTCCCGTAACCGTCTCAACTTTTTAGCACATGGTATGTGGGTGAAATTATGAAACCATGCCAAGTTTCAACCTTTTCAGAGTTCATTTCCAGTGCTTGTCAAATTCAGGGTCATTTAGCTCAAAATAAATCATGAAATGCATGAAAAATAGCAAATGAAGTCAGAAAAGGGTTGAAAACTGATGATGTGGCTTTGCGTGGTGCATATTGAATGCAGAAAAAGTCTGGAGTTAAAATATGTTAAAAAAAATGAAATCCCTTATGTAATAGATGAGTTTTCGTGCGAAACCCTGTTACTTCGAAAGAGATTGTTCAGTTTGTACACGAAGTGCATCCAGTTTTTCCCGTAACCCTCTCAACTTTTTAGCACATGGTATGTGGGTGAAATTATGAAACCAGGCAAGTTTCAACCTTTTCAGAGTTCATTTGAAGTGCTTGTCAAATTCAGGGTCATTTAGCTCAAAATAAATCATGAAATGCATGAAAAATAGCAAATGAAGTGAGAAAAGGGTTGAAAATTGATGATGTGGCTTTGAATGGTGCATATTGAATGCAGAAAAAGTCTGGAGTTAAAATATGTAAAAAAAAGAAACCCCTTTTGTAATAGATGAGTTTTCGTCCGAAACCATGTTACTTCGAAAGAGATTGTCCAGTTTGTACACGAAGTGCATCCAGTTTTTCCCGCAACCCTCTCAACTTTTTAGCACATGGTATGTGGGTGAAATTATGAATCATGCCAACTTTCAACCTTTTCAGAGTTCATTTGCAGTGCTTGTCAAATTCAGGGTCATTTAGCTCAAAATAAATAATGAAATGCATGAAAAATAGCAAATGAAGTCAGAAAAAGGTTGAAAACAGATGATGTGGCTTTGCGTGGTGCGTATTGAATGCAGAAAAAGTCTGGAGTTAAAATATGTTAAAAAAATGAAATCCCTTATGTAATAGATGAGTTTTCGTGCGAAACCCTGTTACTTCGAAAGAGATTGTCCAGTTTGTACACGAAGTGCATCCAGTTTTACCCATAACCCTCTCAACTTTTTAGCACAGGGTATGTGGGTGAAATTATGAAACCATGCCAAGTTTCAACCTTTTCAGAGTTCATTTGCAGTGCTTGTCAAATTCAGGGTCATTTAGCTCAAAATAAATCATGAAATGCATGAAAAATAGCAAATGAAGTCAGAAAAGGGTTGAAAATTGATGATTTGGCTTTGAATGGTGCATATTGAATGCAGAAAAAGTCAGGAGTTAAAATATGTAAAAAAAATGAAATCCCTTTTGTAATAGATGAGTTTTCGTCCGAAACCCTGTTACTTCGAAAGAGATCGTCTAGTTTGTACACGAAGTCCACCCAATTTTTCCCGTAACACTCTCAACTTTTTAGCACATGGTATGTGGGTGAAATTATGAAACCATGCCAAGTTTCAACCTTTTCAGAGTTCATTTGCAGTGCTTGTCAAATTCAGGGTCATTTAGCTCAAAATAAATCATGAAATGCATGAAAAATAGCAAATGAAGTCAGAAAAGGGTTGAAAACTGATGATGTGGCTTTGCGTGGTGCATATTGAATGCAGAAAAAGTCTGGAGTTAAAATATGTTAAAAAAAATGAAATCCCTTATGTAATAGATGAGTTTTCGTGCGAAACCCTGTTACTTCGAAAGAGATTGTTCAGTTTGTACACGAAGTGCATCCAGTTTTTCCCGTAACCCTCTCAACTTTTTAGCACATGGTATGTGGGTGAAATTATGAAACCAGGCAAGTTTCAACCTTTTCAGAGTTCATTTGAAGTGCTTGTCAAATTCAGGGTCATTTAGCTCAAAATAAATCATGAAATGCATGAAAAATAGCAAATGAAGTGAGAAAAGGGTTGAAAATTGATGATGTGGCTTTGAATGGTGCATATTGAATGCAGAAAAAGTCTGGAGTTAAAATATGTAAAAAAAATAAATCCCTTTTGTAATAGATGAGTTTTCGTCCGAAACCATGTTACTTCGAAAGAGATTGTCCAGTTTGTACACGAAGTGCATCCAGTTTTTCCCGTAACCCTCTCAACTTTTTAGCACATGGTATGTGGGTGAAATTATGAATCATGCCAACTTTCAACCTTTTCAGAGTTCATTTGCAGTGCTTGTCAAATTCAGGGTCATTTAGCTCAAAATAAATCATGAAATGCATGAAAAATAGCAAATGAAGTCAGAAAAAGGTTGAAAACAGATGATGTGGCTTTGCGTGGTGCGTATTGAATGCAGAAAAAGTCTGGAGTTAAAATATGTTAAAAAAATGAAATCCCTTATGTAATAGATGAGTTTTCGTGCGAAACCCTGTTACTTCGAAAGAGATTGTCCAGTTTGTACACGAAGTGCATCCAGTTTTACCCATAACCCTCTCAACTTTTTAGCACAGGGTATGTGGGTGAAATTATGAAACCATGCCAAGTTTCAACCTTTTCAGAGTTCATTTGCAGTGCTTGTCAAATTCAGGGTCATTTAGCTCAAAATAAATCATGAAATGCATGAAAAATAGCAAATGAAGTCAGAAATGGGTTGAAAATTGATGATGTGGCTTTGAATGGTGCATATTGAATGCAGAAAAAGTCTGGAGTTAAAATATGTAAAAAAAATGAAATCCCTTTTGTAATAGATGAGTTTTCGTCTGAAACCCTGTTACTTCGAAAGAGATCGTCCAGTTTGTACATGAAGTCCATCCAGTTTTCCCCGTAACCCTCTCAACTTTTTAGCACATGGTATGAGGGTGAAATTATGAAACCATGCCAAGTTTCAACCTTTTCAGAGTTCATTTGCAGTGCTTGTCAAATTCAGGGTC
The DNA here is from genome assembly GCA_039707655.1 of Elymus sibiricus. NCBI lineage: Eukaryota > Viridiplantae > Streptophyta > Magnoliopsida > Poales > Poaceae > Elymus > Elymus sibiricus. The sequence continues at coordinate 54,930,506 of CM077667.1, forward strand.
ATTTAGCTCAAAATAAATCATGAAATGCATGAAAAATAGCAAATGAAGTGAGAAAAGGGTTGAAAATTGATGATGTGGCTTTGAATGGTGCATATTGAATGCAGAAAAAGTCTGGAGTTAAAATATGTAAAAAAAAGAAATCCCTTTTGTAATAGATGAGTTTTCGTCCGAAACCATGTTACTTCGAAAGAGATTGTCCAGTTTGTACAAGAAGTGCATCCAGTTTTTCCCGCAACCCTCTCAACTTTTTAGCACATGGTATGTGGGTGAAATTATGAATCATGCCAACTTTCAACCTTTTCAGAGTTTATTTGCAGTGCTTGTCAAATTCAGGGTCATTTAGCTCAAAATAAATAATGAAATGCATGAAAAATAGCAAATGAAGTCAGAAAAAGGTTGAAAACAGATGATGTGGCTTTGCGTGGTGCGTATTGAATGCAGAAAAAGTCTGGAGTTAAAATATGATAAAAAAATGAAATCCCTTATGTAATAGATGAGTTTTCGTGCGAAACCCTGTTACTTCGAAAGAGATTGTCCAGTTTGTACACGAAGTGCATCCAGTTTTACCCATAACCCTCTCAACTTTTTAGCACAGGGTATGTGGGTGAAATTATGAAACCATGCCAAGTTTCAACCTTTTCAGAGTTCATTTGCAGTGCTTGTCAAATTCAGGGTCATTTAGCTCAAAATAAATCATGAAATGCATGAAAAATAGCAAATGAAGTCAGAAAATGGTTGAAAATTGATGATTTGGCTTTGAATGGTGCATATTGAATGCAGAAAAAGTCAGGAGTTAAAATATGTAAAAAAAATGAAATCCCTTTTGTAATAGATGAGTTTTCGTCCGAAACCCTGTTACTTCGAAAGAGATCGTCCAGTTTGTACACGAAGTCCATCCAATTTTTCCCGTAACCCTCTCAACTTTTTAGCACATGGTATGTGGGTGAAATTATGAAACCATGCCAAGTTTCAACCTTTTCAGAGTTCATTTCCAGTGCTTGTCAAATTCAGGGTCATTTAGCTCAAAATAAATCATGAAATGCATGAAAAATAGCAAATGAAGTCAGAAAAGGGTTGAAAACTGATGATGTGGCTTTGCGTCGTGCATATTGAATGCAGAAAAAGTCTGGAGTTAAAATATGTTAAAAAAAATGAAATCCCTTATGTAATAGATGAGTTTTCGTGCGAAACCCTGTTACTTCGAAAGAGATTGTTCAGTTTGTACACGAAGTGCATCCAGTTTTTCCCGTAACCCTCTCAACTTTTTAGCACATGGTATGTGGGTGAAATTATGAAACCAGGCAAGTTTCAACCTTTTTAGAGTTCATTTGAAGTGCTTGTCAAATTCAGGGTCATTTAGCTCAAAATAAATCATGAAATGCATGAAAAATAGCAAATGAAGTGAGAAAAGGGTTGAAAATTGATGATGTGGCTTTGAATGGTGCATATTGAATGCAGAAAAAGTCTGGAGTTAAAATATGTAAAAAAAAGAAATCCCTCTTGTAATAGATGAGTTTTCGTCCGAAACCATGTTACTTCGAAAGAGATTGTCCAGTTTGTACATGAAGTGCATCCAGTTTTTCCCGTAACCCTCTCACCTTTTTAGCACATGGTATGTGGGTGAAATTAAGAATCATGCCAACTTTCAACCTTTTCAGAGTTCATTTGCAGTGCTTGTCAAATTCAGGGTCATTTAGCTCAAAATAAATCATGAAATGCATGAAAAATAGCAAATGAAGTCAGAAAAAGGTTGAAAACAGATGATGTGGCTTTGCGTGGTGCGTATTGAATGCAGAAAAAGTCTGGAGTTAAAATATGTTAAAAAAATGAAATCCCTTATGTAATAGATGAGTTTTCGTGCGAAACCCTGTTACTTCGAAAGAGATTGTCCAGTTTGTACACGAAGTGCATCCAGTTTTACCCATAACCCTCTCAACTTTTTAGCACAGGGTATGTGGGTGAAATTATGAAACCATGCCAAGTTTCAACCTTTTCAGAGTTCATTTGCAGTGCTTGTCAAATTCAGGGTCATTTAGCTCAAAATAAATCATGAAATGCATGAAAAATAGCAAATGAAGTCAGAAATGGGTTGAAAATTGATGATGTGGCTTTGAATGGTGCATATTGAATGCAGAAAAAGTCTGGAGTTAAAATATGTAAAAAAAATGAAATCCCTTTTGTAATAGATGAGTTTTCGTCCGAAACCCTGTTACTTCGAAAGAGATCGTCCAGTTTGTACATGAAGTCCATCCAGTTTTCCCCGTAACCCTCTCAACTTTTTAGCACATGGTATGAGGGTGAAATTATGAAACCATGCCAAGTTTCAACCTTTTCAGAGTTCATTTGCAGTGCTTGTCAAATTCAGGGTCATTTAGCTCAAAATAAATCATGAAATGCATGAAAAATAGCAAATGAAGTGAGAAAAGGGTTGAAAATTGATGATGTGGCTTTGAATGGTGCATATTGAATGCAGAAAAAGTCTGGAGTTAAAATATGTAAAAAAAAGAAATCCCTTTTGTAATAGATGAGTTATCGTCCGAAACCATGTTACTTCGAAAGAGATTGTCCAGTTTGTACAAGAAGTGCATCCAGTTTTTCCCGCAACCCTCTCAACTTTTTAGCACATGGTATGTGGGTGAAATTATGAATCATGCCAACTTTCAACCTTTTCAGAGTTTATTTGCAGTGCTTGTCAAATTCAGGGTCATTTAGCTCAAAATAAATAATGAAATGCATGAAAAATAGCAAATGAAGTCAGAAAAAGGTTGAAAACAGATGATGTGGCTTTGCGTGGTGCGTATTGAATGCAGAAAAAGTCTGGAGTTAAAATACGATAAAAAAATGAAATCCCTTATGTAATAGATGAGTTTTCGTGCGAAACCCTGTTACTTCGAAAGAGATTGTCCAGTTTGTACACGAAGTGCATCCAGTTTTACCCATAACCCTCTCAACTTTTTAGCACAGGGTATGTGGGTGAAATTATGAAACCATGCCAAGTTTCAACCTTTTCAGAGTTCATTTGCAGTGCTTGTCAAATTCAGGGTCATTTAGCTCAAAATAAATCATGAAATGCATGAAAAATAGCAAATGAAGTCAGAAAAGGGTTGAAAATTGATGATTTGGCTTTGAATGGTGCATATTGAATGCAGAAAAAGTCAGGAGTTAAAATATGTAAAAAAAATGAAATCCCTTTTGTAATAGATGAGTTTTCGTCCGAAACCCTGTTACTTCGAAAGAGATCGTCCAGTTTGTACACGAAGTCCATCCAATTTTTCCCGTAACCCTCTCAACTTTTTAGCACATGGTATGTGGGTGAAATTATGAAACCATGCCAAGTTTCAACCTTTTCAGAGTTCATTTCCAGTGCTTGTCAAATTCAGGGTCATTTAGCTCAAAATAAATCATGAAATGCATGAAAAATAGCAAATGAAGTCAGAAAAGGGTTGAAAACTGATGATGTGGCTTTGCGTCGTGCATATTGAATGCAGAAAAAGTCTGGAGTTAAAATATGTTAAAAAAAATGAAATCCCTTATGTAATAGATGAGTTTTCGTGCGAAACCCTGTTACTTCGAAAGAGATTGTTCAGTTTGTACACGAAGTGCATCCAGTTTTTCCCGTAACCCTCTCAACTTTTTAGCACATGGTATGTGGGTGAAATTATGAAACCAGGCAAGTTTCAACCTTTTTAGAGTTCATTTGAAGTGCTTGTCAAATTCAGGGTCATTTAGCTCAAAATAAATCATGAAATGCATGAAAAATAGCAAATGAAGTGAGAAAAGGGTTGAAAATTGATGATGTGGCTTTGAATGGTGCATATTGAATGCAGAAAAAGTCTGGAGTTAAAATATGTAAAAAAAAGAAATCCCTCTTGTAATAGATGAGTTTTCGTCCGAAACCATGTTACTTCGAAAGAGATTGTCCAGTTTGTACATGAAGTGCATCCAGTTTTTCCCGTAACCCTCTCACCTTTTTAGCACATGGTATGTGGGTGAAATTAAGAATCATGCCAACTTTCAACCTTTTCAGAGTTCATTTGCAGTGCTTGTCAAATTCAGGGTCATTTAGCTCAAAATAAATCATGAAATGCATGAAAAATAGCAAATGAAGTCAGAAAAAGGTTGAAAACAGATGATGTGGCTTTGCGTGGTGCGTATTGAATGCAGAAAAAGTCTGGAGTTAAAATATGTTAAAAAAATGAAATCCCTTATGTAATAGATGAGTTTTCGTGCGAAACCCTGTTACTTCGAAAGAGATTGTCCAGTTTGTACACGAAGTGCATCCAGTTTTACCCATAACCCTCTCAACTTTTTAGCACAGGGTATGTGGGTGAAATTATGAAACCATGCCAAGTTTCAACCTTTTCAGAGTTCATTTGCAGTGCTTGTCAAATTCAGGGTCATTTAGCTCAAAATAAATCATGAAATGCATGAAAAATAGCAAATGAAGTCAGAAATGGGTTGAAAATTGATGATGTGGCTTTGAATGGTGCATATTGAATGGAGAAAAAGTCTGGAGTTAAAATATGTAAAAAAAAATGAAATCCCTTTTGTAATAGATGAGTTTTCGTCCGAAACCCTGTTACTTCGAAAGAGATCGTCCAGTTTGTACATGAAGTCCTTCCAGTTTTCCCCGTAACCCTCTCAACTTTTTAGCACATGGTATGAGGGTGAAATTATGAAACCATGCCAAGTTTCAACCTTTTCAGAGTTCATTTGCAGTGCTTGTCAAATTCAGGGTCATTTAGCTCAAAATAAATCATGAAATGCATGAAAAATAGCAAATGAAGTCAGAAAAGGGTTGAAAATTGATGATGTGGCTTTGAATGGTGTATATTGAATGCAGAAAAAGTCTGGAGTTAAAATATTTAAAAAAAATGAAATCCCTTTGGTAATAGATGAGTTTTTGTCAGAAACCCTGTTACTTCGAAAGAGATTGTCCAGTTTGTACACGAAATGCATCAAGTTTTTCCCGTAACCCTCACAACTTTTTAGCACATGGTATGTGGGTGAAATTATGAAACCAGGAAAGTTTCAACCTTTTCAGAGTTCATTTGAAGTGCTTGTCAAATTCAGGGTCATTTAGCTCAAAATATATCATGAAATGCATGAAAATAGCAAATGAAGATAGAAAAGGGTTGAAAATTGATGATGTGGCTTTGAATGGTGCATATTGAATGCAGAAAAAGTCTGGAGTTAAAATAAGTTAAAAATAATGAAATCCCTTTGGTAATAGATGAGTTTTCGTCCGAAACCCTGTTACTTCGAACGAGATTGTCCAGTTTGTACACGAAGTGTATCCAGTTTTTTCCGTGACCCTCTCAACTTTTTAGCACATGGTATGTGGGTGAAATTATGAAACCATGCCAAGTTTCAACCTTTTCAGAGTTCATTTGCAGTGCTTGTCAAATTCAGGGTCATTTAGCTCAAAATAAATCATGAAATGCATGAAAAATAGCAAATGAAGTCAGAAAAGGGTTGAAAACTGATGATGTGGCTTTGCGTGGTGCATATTTAATGCAGAAAAGGTCTGGAGTTAAAATATGTTGAAAAATGAAATCCCTTTTCTAATAGATGAGTTTTCGTCCGAAACCATGTTACTTCAAAAGAGATTGTCTAGTTTGTACACGAAGTGCATCCAGTTTTTCCCGTAACCCTCTCAACTTTTTAGCACATGGTATGTGGGTGAAATTATGAATCATGCCAACTTTCAACCTTTTCAGAGTTCATTTGCAGTGCTTGTCAAATTCAGGGTCATTTAGCTCAAAATAAATCATGAAATGCATAAAAAATAGCAAATGAAGTCAGAAAAGGGTTGAAAATTGATGATGTGGCTTTGAATGGTGTATATTGAATGCAGAAAAAGTCTGGACTTAAAATATGTAAAAAATGAAATCCCTTTGGTAATAGATGAGTTTTCGTCTGAAACCCTGTTACTTCGGAAGAGATTGTCTAGTTTGTACACGAAGTGCATCCAGTTTTTCCCGTAACCCTCTCAACTTTTTAGCACATGGTATGTGGCTGAAATTATGAAACCATGCCAAGTTTCAACCTTTTCAGAGTTCATTTGCAGTGCTTGTCAAATTCAGGGTCATTTAGCTCAAAATAAATCATGAAATGCATGAAAATAGCAAATGAAGTCAGAAAAGGGTTGAAAATTGATGATGTGGCTTTGAATAGTGCATATTGAATGCAGAAAAAGTCTGGAGTTAAAATATGTTAAAAATAATGAAATCCCTTTGGTAATAGATGAGTTTTCGTCCGAAACCCTGTTACTTCGAAAGAGATTGTCCAGTTTGTACACGAAGTGCGTCCAGTTTTTCCCGTAACCCTCTCAACTTTTTAGCACATGGTATGTGGGTGAAATTATGAAACCATGCCAAGTTTCAACCTTTTCAGAGGTCATTTGCAGTGCTTGTCAAATTCAGGGTCATTTAGCTCAAAATAAATCATGAAATGCTTGAAAAATAGCAAATGAAGTCAGAAAACGGTTGAAAACTGATGATGTGGCTTTGCGTGGTGCATATTGAATGCAGAAAAAGTCTGGAGTCAAAATATGTTAAAAAAATGAAATCCCTTATGTAATAGATGAGTTTTCGTCTGAAACCCTGTTACTTCGAAAGAGATTGTCCAGTTTGTACACGAAGTGCATCCAGTTTTTCCCGTAACCCTCTCAAGTTTTTAGCACAGGGTATGTGGGTGAAATTATAAAACCATGCCAAGTTTCAATCTTTTCAGAGTCCATTTGCAGTGCTTGTCAAATTCAGGGTCATTTAGCACAAAATAAATCATGAAATGCATGAAAAATAGCAAATGAAGTCAGAAAAGGGTTGAAAATTGATGATGTGGCTTTGAATGGTGTATATTGAATGCAGAAAAAGTCTGGATTTAAAATATGTAAAAAATGAAATCTCTTTGGTAATAGATGAGTTTTCGTCCGAAACTCTGTTACTTCGAAAGAGATTGTCCAGTTTGTACACGAAGTGCATCCAGTTTTTCCAGTAACCCTCTCAACTTTTTAGCACATGGTATGTGGGTGAAATTATGAAACCAGGCAAGTTTCAACCTTTTCAGAGTTCATTTGAAGTGCTTGTCAAATTCAGGGTCATTTAGCTCAAAATAAATCATGAAATGCATGAAAATAGCAAATGAAGTCAGAAAAGGGTTGAAAATTGATGATGTGGATTTGAATGGTGCATATTGAATGCAGAAAAAGTCTGGAGTTAAAATAAGTTAAAAATAATGAAATCCCTTTGGTAATAGATGAGTTTTCGTCCGAAACCCTCTTACTTCGAACGAGATTGTCCAGTTTGTACACGAAGAGTATCCAGTTTTTCCCGTAACCCTCTCAACTTTTTAGCACATGGTATGTGGGTGAAATTATGAAACCATGCCAAGTTTCAACCTTTTCAGAGTTCATTTGCAGTGCTTGTCAAATACAGGGTCATTTAGCTCAAAATAAATCATGAAATGCATGAAAAATAGCAAATGAAGTCAGAAAAGGGTTGAAAACTGATGATGTGGCTTTGCGTGGTGCATATTGAATGCAGAAAAAGTCTGGAGTTAAAATATGTTAAAAAAATGAAATCCCTTATGTAATAGATGAGTTTTCGTGCGAAACCCTGTTACTTCGAAAGAGATTGTCCAGTTTGTACACGAAGTGCATCCAGTTTTTTCCCGTAACCCTCTCAACTTTTTAGCACATGGTATGTGGGTGAAATTATGAAACCATGCCAAGTTACAACCTTTTCAGAGTTCATTTGCAGTGCTTGTCAAATTCAGGGTCATTTAGCTCAAAATAAATCATGAAATGCATGAAAATAGCAAATGAAGTCAGAAAAGGGTTGAAAATTGATGATGTGGCTTTGAATGGTGCTTATTGAATGCAGAAAAAGTCTGCAGTTAAAATATGTTAAAAATAATGAAATCCCTTTGGTAATAGATGAGTTTTCGTCCGAAACCCTGTTACTTCGAACGAGATTGTCCAGTTTGTACACGAAGTGTATCCAGTTTTTCCCGTAACCCTCTCAACTTTTTAGCACATGGTATGTGGGTGAAATTATGAAACCATGCCAAGTTACAACCTTTTCAGAGTTCATTTGCAGTGCTTGTCAAATTCTGTGTCATTTAGCTCAAAATAAATCATGAAATGCATGAAAAATAGCAAATGAAGTGAGAAAAGGGTTGAAAATTGATGATGTGGCTTTGAATGGTGCATATTGAATGTAGAAAAGTCTGGAGTTAAAATATGTAAAAAAATGAAATCCCTTTTGTAATAGATGAGTTTTCGTCCGAAACCATGTTACTTCGAAAGAGATTGTCCAGTTTATACACGAAGTGCATCCAGTTTTTCCCGTAACCCTCTCAACTTTTTAGCACATGGTATGTGGGTGAAATTATGAATCATGACAACTTTCAACCTTTTCAGAGTTCATTTGCAGTGCTTGTCAAATTCAGGGTCATTTAGCTCAAAATAAATCATGAAATGCATAAAAAATAGCAAATGAAGTCAGAAAAGGGTTGAAAACTGATGATGTGGCTTTGCGTGGTGCATATTGAATGCAGAAAAAGTCTGGAGTTAAAATATGTTAAAAAAATGAAATCCCTTATGTAATAGATGAGTTTTCGTCTGAAACCCTGTTACTTCGAAAGAGATTGTCCAGTTTGTACACGAAGTGCATCCAGTTTTTCCCGTAACCCTCTCAACTTTTTAGCACAGGGTATGTGGGTGAAATTATGAAACCATGCCAAGTTTCAATCTTTTCAGAGTTCATTTGCAGTGCTTGTCAAATTCAGGGTCATTTAGCTCAAAATAAATCATGAAATGCATGAAAAATAGCAAATGAAGTCAGAAAAGGGTTGAAAATTGATGATGTGGCTTTGAATGGTGCATATTGAATGCAGAAAAAGTCTGCAGTTAAAATATGTTAAAAATAATGAAATCCCTTTGGTAATAGATGAGTTTTCGTCCGAAACCCTGTTACTTCGAACGAGATTGTCCAGTTTGTACATGAAGTGTATCCAGTTTTTCCCGTAACCCTCTCAACTTTTTAGCACATGGTATGTGGGTGAAGTTATGAAACCATGCCAAGTTTCAACCTTTTCAGAGTTCATTTGCAGTGCTTGTCAAATTCAGGGTCATTTAGCTCAAAATAAATCATGAAATGCATGAAAAATAGCAAATGAAGTCAGAAAAGGGTTGAAAACTGATGATGTGGCTTTGCGTGGTGCATATTGAATGCAGAAAAAGTCTGGAGTTAAAATATGTTAAAAAAATGAAATCCCTTATGTAATAGATGAGTTTTCGTGCGAAACCCTGTTACTTCGAAAGAGATTGTCCAGTTTGTACACGAAGTGCATCCAGTTTTACCCATAACCCTCTCAACTTTTTAGCACAGGGTATGTGGGTGAAATTATGAAACCATGCCAAGTTTCTACCTTTTCAGAGTTCATTTGCAGTGCTTGTCAAATTCAGGGTCATTTAGCTCAAAATAAATCATGAAATGCATGAAAAATAGCAAATGAAGTCAGAAAAGGGTTGAAAATTGATGATGTGGCTTTGAATGGTGCATATTGAATGCAGAAAAAGTTTGGAGTTAAAATATGTAAAAAAAATGAAATCCCTTTTGTAATAGATGAGTTTTCGTCCGAAACCCTGTTACTTCGAAAGAGATTGTCCAGTTTGTACACGAAGTGCATCCAGTTTTTCCCGTAACCCTCTCAACTTTTTAGCACATGGTATGTGGGTGAAATTATGAATCATGCCAACTTTCAACCTTTTCAGAGTTCATTTGCAGTGCTTGTCAAATTCAGGGTCATTTAGCTCAAAATAAATCATGAAATGCATAAAAAATAGCAAATGAAGTCAGAAAAGGGTTGAAAATTGATGATGTGGCTTTGAATGGTGTATATTGAATGCAGAAAAAGTCTGGACTTAAAATATGTAAAAAATGAAATCCCTTTGGTAATAGATGAGTTTTCGTCTGAAACCCTGTTACTTCGGAAGAGATTGTCTAGTTTGTACACGAAGTGCATCCAGTTTTTCCCGTAACCCTCTCAACTTTTTAGCACATGGTATGTGGGTGAAATTATGAAACCATGCCAAGTTTCAACCTTTTCAGAGTTCATTTCCAGTGCTTGTCAAATTCAGCGTCATTTAGCTCAAAATAAATCATGAAATGCTTCAAAAATAGCAAATGAAGTCAGAAAAGGTTTGAAAACTGATGATGTGGCTTTGCGTGGTGCATATTTAATGCAGAAAAAGTCTGGAGTTAAAATATGTTAAAAAAATGAAATCCCTTATGTAATAGATGAGTTTTCGTCTGAAACCCTGTTACTTCGAACGAGATTGTCCAGTTTGTACACGAAGTGTATCCAGTTTTTCCCGTAACCCTCTCAACTTTTTAGCACATGGTATGTGGGTGAAATTATGAAACCATGCCAAGTTTCAACCTTTTCAGAGTTCATTTCCAGTGCTTGTCAAATTCAGGGTCATTTAGCTCAAAATAAATCATGAAATGCTTGAAAAATAGCAAATGAAGTCAGAAAAGGGTTGAAAACTGATGATGTGGCTTTGCGTGGTGCATATTGAATGCAGAAAAAGTCTGGAGTTAAAATATGTTAAAAAAATGAAATCCCTTATGTAATAGATGAGTTTTTGTGCGAAACCCTGTTACTTCGAAAGAGATTGTCCAGTTTGTACAGGAAGTGCATCCAGTTTTACCCATAACCCTCTGAACTTTTTAGCACAGGGTATGTGGGTGAAATTATGAAACCATGCCAAGTTTCAACCTTTTCAGAGTTCATTTGCAGTGCTTGTCAAATTCAGGGTCATTTAGCTCAGAATAAATCATGAAATGCATGAAAAATAGCAAATGAAGTCAGAAAAGGGTTGAAAATTGATGATGTGGCTTTGAATGGTGCATATTGAATGCAGAAAAAGTCTGGAGTTAAAATATGTAAAAAAAATGAAATCCCTTTTGTAATAGATGAGTTTTCGTCCGAAACCCTGTTACTTCGAAAGAGATCGTCCAGTTTGTACACGAAGTCCATCCAGTTTTCCCCGTAACACTCTCAACTTTTTAGCTCATGGTATGAGGGTGAAATTATGAAACCATGCCAAGTTTCAACCTTTTCAGAGTTCATTTGCAGTGCTTGTCAAATTCAGGGTCATTTAGCTCAAAATAAATCATGAAATGCATGAAAAATAGAAAATGAAGTCAGAAAAGGGTTGAAAATTGATGATGTGGCTTTGAATGGTGTATATTGAATGCAGAAAAAGTCTGGAGTTAAAATATGTAAAAAAAGTGAAATCCCTTTTGTAATAGATGAGTTTTCGTCCGAAACCATGTTACTTCGAAAGAGATTGTCCAGTTTATACACAAAGTGCATCCAGTTTTTCCCGTAACCCTCTCAACTTTTTAGCACATGGTATGTGGGTGAAATTATGAATCATGCCAACTTTCAACCTTTTCAGAGTTCATTTGCTGTGCTTGTCAAATTCAGGGTCATTTAGCTCAAAATAAATCATGAAATGCATAAAAAATAGCAAATGAAGTCAGAAAAGGGTTGAAAATTGATGATGTGGCTTTGAATGGTGTATATTGAATGCAGAAAAAGTCTGGACTTAAAATATGTAAAAAATGAAATCCCTTTGGTAATATATGAGTTTTCGTCTGAAACCCTGTTACTTCGGAAGAGATTGTCTAGTTTGTACACGAAGTGCATCCAGTTTTTCCCGTAACCCTCTCAACTTTTTAGCACATGGTCTGTGGGTGAAATTATGAAACCATGCCAAGTTTCAACCTTTTCAGAGTTCATTTGCAGTGCTTGTCAAATTCAGGGTCATTTAGCTCAAAATAAATCATGAAATGCTTGAAAAATAGCAAATGAAGTCAGAAAAGGTTTGAAAACTGATGATGTGGCTTTGCGTGGTGCATATTGAATGCAGAAAAAGTCTGGAGTTAAAATATGTTAAAAAAAATGAAATCCCTTATGTAATAGATGAGTTTTCGTCTGAAACCCTGTTACTTCGAACGAGATTGTCCAGTTTGTACACGAAGTGTATCCAGTTTTTCCCGTAACCCTCTCAACTTTTTAGCACATGGTATGTGGGTGAAATTATGAAACCATGCCAAGTTTCAACCTTTTCAAAGTTCATTTGCAGTGCTTGTCAAATTCAGGGTCATTTAGCTCAAAATAAATCATGAAATGCATGAAAAATAGCAAATGAAGTCAGAAAAGGGTTGAAAACTGATGATGTGGCTTTGCGTGGTGAATATTGAATGCAGAAAAATTCTGGAGTTAAAATATGTTAAAAAAATGAAATCCCTTATGTAATAGATGAGTTTTCGTGCGAAACCCTGTTACTTCGAAAGAGATTGTCCAGTTTGTACACGAAGTGCATCCAGTTTTACCCATAACCCTCTCAACTTTTTAGCACAGGGTATGTGGGTGAAATTATGAAACCATGCCAAGTTTCAACCTTTTCAGAGTTCATTTGCAGTGCTTGTCAAATTCAGGGTCATTTAGCTCAGAATAAATCATGAAATGCATGAAAAATAGCAAATGAAGTCAGAAAAGGGTTGAAAATTGATGATGTGGCTTTGAATTGTGCATATTGAATGCAGAAAAAGTCTGGAGTTAAAATATGTAAAAAAAATGAAATCCCTTTTGTAATAGATGAGTTTTCGTCCGAAACCCTGTTACTTCGAAAGAGATCGTCCAGTTTGTACACGAAGTCCATCCAGTTTTCCCCGTAACCCTCTCAACTTTTTAGCTCATGGTATGAGGGTGAAATTATGAAACCATGCCAAGTTTCAACCTTTTCAGAGTTCATTTGCAGTGCTTGTCAAATTCAGGGTCATTTAGCTCAAAATAAATCATGAAATGCATGAAAAATAGCAAATGAAGTGAGAAAAGGGTTGAAAATTGATGATGTGGCTTTGAATGGTGTATATTGAATGCAGAAAAAGTGTGGAGTTAAAATATGTAAAAAAAATGAAATCCCTTTGGTAATAGATGAGTTTTTGTCAGAAACCCGGTTACTTCGAAAGGATTGTCCAGTTTGTACACGAAGTGCATCCAGTTTTTCCCGTAACCCTCTCAAGTTTTTAGCACAGGGTATGTGGGTGAAATTATGAAACCATGCCAAGTTTCAACCTTTTCAGAGTTCATTTGAAGTGCTTGTCAAATTCAGGGTCATTTAGCTCAAAATAAATCATGAAATGCATGAAAATAGCAAATGAAGTCAGAAAAGGATTGAAAATTGATGATGTGGCTTTCAATGGTGCATATTGAATGCAGAAAAAGTCTGGAGTTAAAATAAGTTAAAAATAATGAAATCCCTTTGGTAATAGATGAGTTTTCGTCCGAAACCCTGTTACTTCGAACGAGATTGTCCAGTTTGTACATGAAGTACATCCAGTTTTTCCCGTAACCCTCTCAACTTTTTAGCACATGGTATGTTGGTGCAATTATGAAACCATGCCAAGTTTCAACCTTTTCAGAGTTCATTTGCAATGCTTGTCAAATTCAGGGTCATTTAGCTCAAAATAAATCATGAAATGCATGAAAAATAGCAAATGAAGTCAGAAAAGGGTTGAAAACTGATGATGTGGCTTTGCGTGGTGCATATTGAATGCAGAAAAAGTCAGGAGTTAAAATATGTTAAAAAAATGAAATCCCTTATGTAATAGATGAGTTTTCGTGGGAAACCCTGTTACTTCGAAAGAGATTGTCCAGTTTGCACACGAAGTGCATCCAGTTTTTCCCGTAACCCTCTCAACTTTTTAGCACATGGTATGTGGGTGAAATTATGAAACCATGCCAAGTTACAACCTTTTCAGAGTTCATTTGCAGTGCTTGTCAAATTCAGGGTCATTTAGCTCAAAATAAATCATTAAATGCATGAAAAATAGCAAATGAAGTCAGAAAAGGGTTGAAAATTGATGATGTGGCTTTGAATGGTGCATATTGAATGCAGAAAAAGTCTGGAGTTAAAATATGTAAAAAAAATTAAATCCCTTTTGTAATAGATGAGTTTTCGTCCGAAACCCTGTTACTTCGAAAGAGATCGTCCAGTTTGTACACGAAGTCCATCCAGTTTTCCCCGTAACCCTCTCAACTTTTTAGCACATGGTATGAGGGTGAAATTATGAAACCATGCCAACTTTCAACCTTTTCAGAGTTCATTTGAAGTGCTTGTCAAATTCAGGGTCATTTAGCTCAAAATAAATCATGAAATGCATAAAAAATAGCAAATGAAGTCACAAAAGGGTTGAAAATTGATGATGTGGCTTTGAATGGTGTATATTGAATGCAGAAAAAGTCTGGACATAAAATATGTAAAAAATGAAATCCCTTTGGTAATAGAAGAGTTTTCGTCTGAAACCCTGTTACTTCGGAAGAGATTGTCTAGTTTGTACACGAAGTGCTTCCAGTTTTTCCCGTAACCCTCTCAACTTTTTAGCACATGGTATGTGGGTGAAATTATGAAACCATGCGAAGTTTCAACCTTTTCAGAGTTCATTTGCAGTGCTTGTCAAATTCAGGGTCATTTAGCTCAAAATAAATCATGAAATGCTTGAAAAATAGCAAATGAAGTCAGAAAAGGTTTGAAAACTGATGATGTGGCTTTGCGTGGTGCATATTGAATGCAGAAAAAGTCTGGAGTTAAAATATGTTTAAAAAAATGAAATCCTTTATGTAATAGATGAGTTTTCGTCTGAAACCCTGTTACTTCGAAAGAGATTGTCCAGTTTGTACACGAAGTGCATCCAGTTTTTCCCGTAACCCTCTCAAGTTTTTAGCACAGGGTATGTGGGTGAAATTATGAAACCATGCCAAGTTTCAATCTTTTCAGAGTTCATTTGCAGTGCTTGTCAAATTCAGGGTCATTTAGCTCAAAATAAATCATGAAATGCATGAAAAATAGCAAATGAAGTCAGAAAAGGGTTGAAAATTGATGATGTGGCTTTGAATGGTGTATATTGAATGCAGAAAAAGTCTGGAGTTAAAATATGTAAAAAATGAAATCTCTTTGGTAATAGATGAGTTTTCGTCCGAAACCCTGTTACTTCGAAAGAGATTGTCCAGTTTGTACACGAAGTGCATCCAGTTTTTCCCGTAACCCTCTCAACTTTTTAGCACATGGTATGTGGGTAAAATTATGAAACCATGCCAAGTTTCAACCTTTTCACAGTTCATTTGCAGTGCTTGTCAAATTCAGGGTCATTTAGCTCAAAATAAATCAAGAAATGCATGAAAATAGCAAATGAAGTCAGAAAAGGGTTGAAAATTGATGATGTGGCTTTGAATGGTGCATATTGAATGCAGAAAAAGTCTGCAGTTAAAATATGTTAAAAATAATGAAATCCCTTTGGTAATAGATGAGTTTTCGTCCGAAACCCTGTTACTTCGAACGAGATTGTCCTGTTTGTACACGAAGTGTATCCAGTTTTTCCCGTAACCCTCTCAACTTTTTAGCACATGGTATGTGGGTGAAATTATGAAACCATGCCAAGTTTCAACCTTTTCAGAGTTCATTTGCAATGCTTGTCAAATTCAGGGTCATTTAGCTCAAAATAAATCATGAAATGCATGAAAAATAGCAAATGAAGTCAGAAAAGGGTTGAAAACTGATGATGTGGCTTTGCGTGGTGCATATTGAATGCAGAAAAAGTCAGGAGTTAAAATATGTTAAAAAAATGAAATCCCTTATGTAATAGATGAGTTTTCGTGGGAAACCCTGTTACTTCGAAAGAGATTGTCCAGTTTGCACACGAAGTGCATCCAGTTTTTCCCGTAACCCTCTCAACTTTTTAGCACATGGTATGTGGGTGAAATTATGAAACCATGCCAAGTTACAACCTTTTCAGAGTTCATTTGCAGTGCTTGTCAAATTCAGGGTCATTTAGCTCAAAATAAATCATTAAATGCATGAAAAATAGCAAATGAAGTCAGAAAAGGGTTGAAAATTGATGATGTGGCTTTGAATGGTGCATATTGAATGCAGAAAAAGTCTGGAGTTAAAATATGTAAAAAAAATTAAATCCCTTTTGTAATAGATGAGTTTTCGTCCGAAACCCTGTTACTTCGAAAGAGATCGTCCAGTTTGTACACGAAGTCCATCCAGTTTTCCCCGTAACCCTCTCAACTTTTTAGCACATGGTATGAGGGTGAAATTATGAAACCATGCCAACTTTCAACCTTTTCAGAGTTCATTTGAAGTGCTTGTCAAATTCAGGGTCATTTAGCTCAAAATAAATCATGAAATGCATAAAAAATAGCAAATGAAGTCACAAAAGGGTTGAAAATTGATGATGTGGCTTTGAATGGTGTATATTGAATGCAGAAAAAGTCTGGACATAAAATATGTAAAAAATGAAATCCCTTTGGTAATAGAAGAGTTTTCGTCTGAAACCCTGTTACTTCGGAAGAGATTGTCTAGTTTGTACACGAAGTGCTTCCAGTTTTTCCCGTAACCCTCTCAACTTTTTAGCACATGGTATGTGGGTGAAATTATGAAACCATGCGAAGTTTCAACCTTTTCAGAGTTCATTTGCAGTGCTTGTCAAATTCAGGGTCATTTAGCTCAAAATAAATCATGAAATGCTTGAAAAATAGCAAATGAAGTCAGAAAAGGTTTGAAAACTGATGATGTGGCTTTGCGTGGTGCATATTGAATGCAGAAAAAGTCTGGAGTTAAAATATGTTTAAAAAAATGAAATCCTTTATGTAATAGATGAGTTTTCGTCTGAAACCCTGTTACTTCGAAAGAGATTGTCCAGTTTGTACACGAAGTGCATCCAGTTTTTCCCGTAACCCTCTCAAGTTTTTAGCACAGGGTATGTGGGTGAAATTATGAAACCATGCCAAGTTTCAATCTTTTCAGAGTTCATTTGCAGTGCTTGTCAAATTCAGGGTCATTTAGCTCAAAATAAATCATGAAATGCATGAAAAATAGCAAATGAAGTCAGAAAAGGGTTGAAAATTGATGATGTGGCTTTGAATGGTGTATATTGAATGCAGAAAAAGTCTGGAGTTAAAATATGTAAAAAATGAAATCTCTTTGGTAATAGATGAGTTTTCGTCCGAAACCCTGTTACTTCGAAAGAGATTGTCCAGTTTGTACACGAAGTGCATCCAGTTTTTCCCGTAACCCTCTCAACTTTTTAGCACATGGTATGTGGGTAAAATTATGAAACCATGCCAAGTTTCAACCTTTTCACAGTTCATTTGCAGTGCTTGTCAAATTCAGGGTCATTTAGCTCAAAATAAATCAAGAAATGCATGAAAATAGCAAATGAAGTCAGAAAAGGGTTGAAAATTGATGATGTGGCTTTGAATGGTGCATATTGAATGCAGAAAAAGTCTGCAGTTAAAATATGTTAAAAATAATGAAATCCCTTTGGTAATAGATGAGTTTTCGTCCGAAACCCTGTTACTTCGAACGAGATTGTCCTGTTTGTACACGAAGCGTATCCAGTTTTTCCCGTAACCCTCTCAACTTTTTAGCACATGGTATGTGGGTGAAATTATGAAACCATGCCAAGTTTCAACCTTTTCAGAGGTCATTTGCAGTGCTTGTCAAATTCAGGGTCATTTAGCTCAAAATAAATCATGAAATGCATGAAAAATAGCAAATGAAGTCAGAAAAGGGTTGAAAACTGATGATGTGGCTTTGCGTGGTGCATATTGAATGCAGAAAAAGTCTGGAGTTAAAATATGTTAAAAAAAATGAAATCCATTATGTAATAGATGAGTTTTCGTGCGAAACCCTGTTACTTCGAAAGAGATTGTCCAGTTTGTACACGAAGTGCATCCAGTTTTACCCATAACCCTCTCAACTTTTTAGCACAGGGTATGTGGGTGAAATTACGAAACCATGCCAAGTTTCAACCTTTTCAGAGTTCATTTGCAGTGCTTGTCAAATTCAGGGTCATTTAGCTCAAAATAAATCATGAAATGCATGAAAAATAGCAAATGAAGTCAGAAAAGGGTTGAAAACTGATGATGTGGCTTTGCGTGGTGCATATTGAATGCAGAAAAAGTCTGGAGTTAAAATATGTTAAAAAAAATGAAATCCCTTATGTAATAGATGAGTTTTCGTCTGAAACCCTGTTACTTCGAACGAGATTGTCCAGTTTGTACACGAAGTGTATCCAGTTTTTCCCGTAACCCTCTCAACTTTTTAGCACAGGGTATGTGTGTGAAATTATGAAACCATGCCAAGTTTCAAACTTTTCAGAGTTCATTTGCAGTGCTTGTCAAATTCAGGGTCATTTAGCTCAAAATAAATCATGAAATGCATGAAAAATAGCAAATGAAGTCAGAAAAGGGTTGAGAACTGATCATGTGGCTTTGCGTGGTGCATATTGAATGCAAAAAAAGTCTGGAGTTAAAATATGTTAAAAAATGAAATCCCTTATGTAATAGATGAGTTTTCGTGCGAAACCCTGTTACTTCGAAAGAGATTGTCCAGTTTGTACACGAAGTGCATCCAGTTTTTCCCGTAACCCTCTCAACTTTTTAGCACATGGTATGTGGGTGAAATTATGAAACCATGCCAAGTTACAACCTTTTCAGAGTTCATTTGCAGTGCTTGTCAAATTCAGGGTCATTTAGCTCAAAATATATCATGAAATGCATGAAAAATAGCAAATGAAGTGAGAAAAGGGTTGAAAATTGATGATGTGGCTTTGAATGGTGCATATTGAATGCAGAAAAAGTCTGGAGTTAAAATATGTAAAAAAATGAAATCCCTTTTGTAATAGATGAGTTTTCGTCCGAAACCATGTTACTTTCTAAAGAGATTGTCCAGTTTGTACACGAAGTGCATCGAGTTTTTCCCGTAACCCTCTCAACTTTTTAGGACATGGAATGTGGGTGAAATTATGAATCATGCCAACTTTCAACCTTTTCAGAGTTCATTTGCAGTGCTTGTCAAATTCAGGGTCATTTAGCTCAAAATAAATCATGAAATGCATAAAAAATAGCAAATGAAGTCAGAAAAGGGTTGAAAATTGATGATGTGGCTTTGAATGGTGTATATTGAATGCAGAAAAAGTCTGGACTTAAAATATGTAAAAAATGAAATCCCTTTGGTAATAGATGAGTTTTCGTCTGAAACCCTGTTACTTCGGAAGAGATTGTCTAGTTTGTACACGAAGTGCATCCAGTTTTTCCCGTAACCCTCTCAACTTTTTAGCACATGGTATGTGGGTGAAATTATGAAACCATGCCAAGTTTCAACCTTTTCAGAGTTCATTTGCAGTGCTTGTCAAATCAGGGTCATTTAGCTCAAAATAAATCATGAAATGCTTGAAAAATAGCAAATGAAGTCAGAAAAGGTTTGAAAACTGATGATGTGGCTTTGCGTGGTGCATATTGAATGCAGAAAAAGTCTGGAGTTAAAATATGTTAAAAAAAATGAAATCCCTTATGTAATAGATGAGTTTTCGTCCGAAACCCTGTTACTTCGAACGAGATTGTCCAGTTTGTACACGAAGTGTATCCAGTTTTTCCCGTAACCCTCTCAACTTTTTAGCACATGGTATGTGGGTGAAATTATGAAACCATGCCAAGTTTCAACCTTTTCAGAGTTCATTTGCAGTGCTTGTCAAATTCAGGGTCATTTAGCTCAAAATAAATCATGAAATGCATGAAAAATAGCAAATGAAGTCAGAAAAGGGTTGAAAACTGATGATGTGGCTTTGCGTGGTGCATATTGAATGCAGAAAAAGGCTGGAGTTAAAATATGTTAAAAAAATGAAATCCCTTATGTAATAGATGAGTTTTCGTGCGAAACCATGTTACTTCGAAAGAGATTGTCCAGTTTGTACACGAAGTGCATCCAGTTTTTCCCGTAACCCTCTCAACTTTTTAGCACATGGTATGTCGGTGAAATTATGAAACCATGCCAAGTTACAACCTTTTCAGAGTTCATTTGCAGTGCTTGTCAAATTCAGGGTCATTTAGCTCAAAATAAATCATGAAATGCGTGAAAAATAGCAAATGAAGTGAGAAAAGGGTTGAAAATTGATGATGTGGCTTTGAATGGTGCATATTGAATGCAGAAAAAGTCTGGAGTTAAAATATGTAAAAAAAATGAAATCCCTTTTGTAATAGATGAGTTTTCGTCCGAAACCCTGTTACTTCGAAAGAGATCGTCCAGTTTGTACACGAAGTGCATCCAGTTTTTCCCGTAACCCTCTCAACTTTTTAGCACATGGTATGTGGGTGAAATTATGAATCATGCCAACTTTCAACCTTTTCAGAGTTCATTTGCAGTGCTTGTCAAATTCAGGGTCATTTAGCTCAAAATAAATCTGAAATGCATAAAAAATAGCAAACGAAGTCAGAAAAGGGTTGAAAATTGATGATGTGGCTTTGAATGGTGTATATTCAATGCAGAAAAAGTCTAGACTTAAAATATGTAAAAAATGTAATCCCTTTGGTAATAGATGAGTTTTCGTCTGAAACCCTGTTACTTCGGAAGAGATTGTCTAGTTTGTACACGAAGTGCATCCAGTTTTTCCCGTAACCCTCTCAACTTTTTAGCACATGGTATGTGGGTGAAATTATGAAACCATGCCAAGTTTCAACCTTTTCAGAGTTCATTTGCAGTGCTTGTCAAATTAAGGGTCATTTAGCTCAAAATAAATCATGAAATGCTTGAAAAATAGCAAATGAAGTCAGAAAAGGGTTGAAAACTAATGATGTGGCTTTGCGTGGTGCATATTGAATGCAGAAAAAGTCTGGAGTTAAAATATGTTAAAAAAATGAAATCCCTTATGTAATAGATGAGTTTTCGTCTGAAACCCTGTTACTTAGAAAGAGATTGTCCAGTTTGTACACGAAGTGCATCCAGTTTTTCCCGTAACCCTCTCAAGTTTTTAGCACAGGGTATGTGGGTGAAATTATGAAACCATGCCAAGTTTCAATCTTTTCAGAGTTCATTTGCAGTGCTTGTCAAATTCAGGGTCATTTAGCTCAAAATAAATCATGAAATGCATGAAAAATAGCAAATGAAGTCAGAAAAAGGTTGAAAATTGATGATGTGGCTTTGAATGGTGTATATTGAATGCAGAAAAAGTCTGGAGTTAAAATATGTAAAAAATGAAATCTCTTTGGTAATAGATGAGTTTTCGTCCGAAACCCTGTTACTTCGAAAGAGATTGTCCAGTTTGTACACGAAGTGCATCCAGTTTTTCCCGTAACCCTCTCAACTTTTTAGCACATGGTATGTGGGTAAAATTATGAAACCATGCCAAGTTTCAACCATTTCAGAGTTCATTTGCAGTGCTTGTCAAATTCAGGGTCATTTAGCTCAAAATAAATTATGAAATGCATGAAAATAGCAAATGAAGTCAGAAAAGGGTTGAAAATTGATGATGTGGCTTTGAATAGTGCATATTGAATGCAGAAAAAGTCTGGAGTTAAAATATGTTAAAAATAATGAAATCCCTTTGGTAATAGATGAGTTTTCGTCCGAAACCCTGTTACTTCGAAAGAGATTGTCCAGTTTGTACACCAAGTGCATCCAGTTTTTCCCGTAACCCTCTCAACTTTTTAGCACATGGTATGTGGGTGAAATTATGAAACCATGCCAAGTTACAACCTTTTCAGAGTTCATTGGCAGTGCTTGTCAAATTCAGGGTCATTTAGCTCAAAATAAATCATGAAATGCATGAAAAATAGCAAATGAAGTGTGAAAAGGGTTGAAAATTGATGATGTGGCTTTGAATGGTGCATATTGAATGCAGAAAAAGTCTGGAGTTAAAATATGTAAAAAAAAATGAAATCCCTTTTGTAATAGATGAGTTTTCGTCTGAAACCCTGTTACTTCGAAAGAGATTGTCCAGTTTGTACACGAAGTGCATCCAGTTTTTCCCGTAACCCTCTCAACTTTTTAACACAGGGTATGTCGGTGAAATTATGAAACCATGCCAATTTCAACCTTTTAAGAGTTCATTTGCAGTGCTTGGCAAATTCAGGGTCATTTAGCTCAAAATAATTCATGAAATGCATGAAAAATAGCAAATGAAGTCAGAAAAGGGTTGGAAATTGATGATGTGGCTTAGAATGGTGCATATTGAATGCAGTAAAAGTCTGCAGTTAAAATATGCAAAAAAAAAGAAATCCCTCTTGTAATAGATGAGTTTTCGTCCGAAACCTTGTTACTTCGAAAGAGATTGTCCAGTTTGTACACGAAGTGCATCCAGTTTTTCCCGTAACCCTCTCAACTTTATTGCACATGGTATGTGGGTGAAATTATGAAACCAAGCCAAGTTTCAACCTTTTCAGAGTTTATTTGCAGTGCTTGTCAAATTCAGGGTCATTTAGCTCAAAATAAATCATGAAATGCATGAAAAATAGCAAATGAAGTCAGAAAAGGGTTGAAAACTGATGATGTGGCTTTGAATAGTGCATATTGAATGCAGAAAAAGTCTGGCGTTAAAATATGTTAAAATAATGAAATCCCTTTGGTAATAGATGAGTTTTCGCCGAAACCCTGTTACTTCGAAAGAGATTGTCCAATTTGTACACGAAGTTCATCCAGTTTTTCCCGTAAACGTCTCAACTTTTTAGCACATGGTATGTGGGTGAAATTATGAAACCATGCCAAGTTTCAACCTTTTCAGAGTTCATTTGCAGTGCTTGTCAAATTCAGGGTCATTTAGCTCAAAATAAATCATTAAATGCATGAAAATAGCAAATGAAGTCAGAAAAGGGTTGAAAATTGATGATGTGGCTTTGAATAGTGCATATTGAATGCAGAAAAAGTCTGGAGTTAAAATATGTTAAAAATAATGAAATCCCTTCGGTAATAGATGAGTTTTCGTCCGAAACCCTGTTACTTCGAAAGAGATTGTCCAGTTTGTACACGAAGTGCATCCTGTTTTTCCCGTAACCCTCTCAACTTTTTAGCACATGGTATGTGGGTGAAATTATGAAACCAAGCAAAGTTTCAACCTTTTCAGAGTTCAGTTGCAGTGCTTGTCAAATTCAAGGTCATTTAGCTCAAAATAAATCATGAAATGCATGAGAAATAGCAAATGAAGCCAGAAAAGGGTTGAAAACAGATGATGTGGCTTTGCGTGGTGCATATTGAATGCAGAAAAAGTCTGGAGTCAAAATATGTTAAAAAAATGAAATCCCTTATGTAATAGATGAGTTTTCGTCTGAAACCCTGTTACTTCGAAAGAGATTGTCCAGTTTGTACACGAAGTGCATCCAGTTTTTCCCGTAACCCTCTCAACTTTTTAGCACAGGGTATGTGTGTGAAATTATGAAACCATGCCAAGTTTCAACCTTTTAAGAGTTCATTTGCAGTGCTTGTCAAATTCAGGGTCATTTAGCTCAAAATAAATCATGAAATGCATGAAAAATAGCAAATGAAGTCAGAAAAGGGTTAAAAATTGATGATGTGGCTTTGAATGGTGTATATTGAATGCAGAAAAAGTCTGGAGTTAAAATATGTAAAAAAATGAAATCTCTTTGGTAATAGATGAGTTTTCGTCCGAAACCCTGTTACTTCGAAAGAGATTGTCCAGTTTGTACACGAAGTGCATTCAGTTTTTCCCGTAACCCTCTCAACTTTTTAGCACATGGTATGTGGGTGAAATTATGAAACCATGCCAAGTTTCAACCTTTTCAGAGTTCATTTGCAGTGGTTGTCAAATTCAGGGTCATTTAGCTCAAAATAAATCATGAAATGCTTGAAAATAGCAAATTAAGTCAGAAAACGGTTGAAAATTGATGATGTGGCTTTGAATAGTGCATATTGATTGCAGAAAAAGTCTGGAGTTGAAATATGTTAAAAATAATGAAATCCCTTTGGTAATAGATGAGTTTTCGTCCGAAACCCTGTTACTTCTAAAGAGATTGTCCAGTTTGTACACGAAGTGCATCCAGTTTTTCCCGTAACCCTCTCAACTTTTTAGCACATGGTATGTGGGTGAAATTATGAAACCATGCCAAGTTTCAACCTTTTCAGAGGTCATTTAGCTCAAAATAAATCATGAAATGCTTGAAAAATAGCAAATGAAGTCAGAAAAGGGTTGAAAACTGATGATGTGGCTTTGCGTGGTGCATATTGAATGCAGAAAAAGTCTGGAGTTAAAATATGTTATAAAAAATGAAATCCCTTATGTAATAGATGAGTTTTCGTCTGAAACCCTGTTACTTCGAAAGTGATTGTCCAGTTTGTACACGAAGTGCATCCAGTTTTTCCCGTAACCCTCTCAAATTTTTAACACAGGGTATGTGGGTGAAATTATGAAACCATGCCAAGTTTCAACCTTTTAAGAGTTCATTTGCATTGCTTGTCAAATTCAGGGTCATTTAGCTCAAAATAATTCATGAAATGCATGAAAAATAGCAAATGAAGTCAGAAAAGGGTTGAAAATTGATGATGTGGCTTAGAATGGTGCATATTGAATGCAGAAAAATTCTGGAGTCAAAATACGCAAAAAAATGAAATCCCTCTTGTAATAGATGAGTTTTCGTCCGAAACCTTGTTACTTCGAAAGAGATTGTCCAGTTTGTACACGAAGTGCATCCAGTTTTTCCCGTAACCCTCTCAACTTTATTGCACATGGTATGTGGGTGAAATTATGAAACCAAGCCAAGTTTCAACCTTTTCAGAGTTTATTTGCAGTGCTTGTCAAATTCAGGGTCATTTAGCTCAAAATAAATCATGAAATGCATGAAAAATAGCAAATGAAGTCAGAAAAGGGTTGAAAACTGATGATGTGGCTTCGAATAGTGCATATTGAATGCAGAAAAAGTCTGGCGTTAAAATATGTTAAAATAATGAAATCCCTTTGGTAATAGATGAGTTTTCGCCGATACCCTGTTACTTCGAAAGAGATTGTCCAATTTGTACACGAAGTTCATCCAGTTTTTCCCGTAAACCTCTCAACTTTTTAGCACATGGTATGTGGGTGAAATTATGAAACCATGCCAAGTTTCAACCTTTTCTGAGTTCATTTGCAGTGCTTGTCAAATTCAGGGTCATTTAGCTCAAAATAAATCATTAAATGCATGAAAATAGCAAATGAAGTCAGAAAAGGGTTGAAAATTGATGATGTGGCTTTGAATAGTGCATATTGAATGCAGAAAAAGTCTGGAGTTAAAATATGTTAAAAATAATGAAATCCCTTTGGTAATAGATGAGTTTTCGTCCGAAACCCTGTTACTTCGAAAGAGATTGTCCAGTTTGTACACGAAGTGCATCCAGTTTTTCCCGTAACCCTCTCAACTTTTTAGCACATGGTATGTGGGTGAAATTATGAAACGAAGCAAAGTTTCAACCTTTTCAGAGTTCAGTTGCAGTGCTTGTCAAATTCAGGGTCATTTAGCTCAAAATAAATCATGAAATGCATGAGAAATAGCAAATGAAGCCAGAAAAGGGTTGAAAACAGATGATGTGGCTTTGCGTGGTGCATATTGAATGCAGAAAAAGTCTGGAGTCAAAATATGTTAAAAAAATGAAATCCCTTATGTAATAGATGAGTTTTCGTCTGAAACCCTGTTACTTCGAAAGAGATTGTCCAGTTTGTACACGAAGTGCATCCAGTTTTTCTCGTAACCCTCTCAACTTTTTAGCACAGGGTATGTGTGTGAAATTATGAAACCATGCCAAGTTTCAACCTTTTAAGAGTTCATTTGCAGTGCTTGTCAAATTCAGGGTCATTTAGCTCAAAATAAATCATGAAATGCATGAAAAATAGCAAATGAAGTCAGAAAAGGGTTGAAAATTGATGATGTGGCTTTGAATGGTGTATATTGAATGCAGAAAAAGTCTGGAGTTAAAATATGTAAAAAAATGAAATCTCTTTGGTAATAGATGAGTTTTCGTCCGAAACCCTGTTACTTCGAAAGAGATTGTCCAGTTTGTACACGAAGTGCATTCAGTTTTTCCCGTAACCCTCTCAACTTTTTAGCACATGGTATGTGGGTGAAATTATGAAACCATGCCAAGTTTCAACCTTTTCAGAGTTCATTTGCAGTGGTTGTCAAATTCAGGGTCATTTAGCTCAAAATAAATCATGAAATGCTTGAAAATAGCAAATTAAGTCAGAAAACGGTTGAAAATTGATGATGTGGCTTTGAATAGTGCATATTGATTGCAGAAAAAGTCTGGAGTTGAAATATGTTAAAAATAATGAAATCCCTTTGGTAATAGATGAGTTTTCGTCCGAAACCCTGTTACTTCTAAAGAGATTGTCCAGTTTGTACACGAAGTGCATCCAGTTTTTCCCGTAACCCTCTCAACTTTTTAGCACATGGTATGTGGGTGAAATTATGAAACCATGCCAAGTTTCAACCTTTTCAGAGGTCATTTAGCTCAAAATAAATCATGAAATGCTTGAAAAATAGCAAATGAAGTCAGAAAAGGGTTGAAAACTGATGATGTGGCTTTGCGTGGTGCATATTGAATGCAGAAAAAGTCTGGAGTTAAAATATGTTATAAAAAATGAAATCCCTTATGTAATAGATGAGTTTTCGTCTGAAACCCTGTTACTTCGAAAGTGATTGTCCAGTTTGTACACGAAGTGCATCCAGTTTTTCCCGTAACCCTCTCAAATTTTTAACACAGGGTATGTGGGTGAAATTATGAAACCATGCCAAGTTTCAACCTTTTAAGAGTTCATTTGCAGTGCTTGTCAAATTCAGGGTCATTTAGCTCAAAATAATTCACGAAATGCATGAAAAATAGCAAATGAAGTCAGAAAAGGGTTGAAAATTGATGATGTGGCTTAGAATGGTGCATATTGAATGCAGAAAAATTCTGGAGTCAAAATATGCAAAAAAATGAAATCCCTCTTGTAATAGATGAGTTTTCGTCCGAAACCTTGTTACTTCGAAAGAGATTGTCCAGTTTGTACACGAAGTGCATCCAGTTTTTCCCGTAACCCTCTCAACTTTATTGCACATGGTATGTGGGTGAAATTATGAAACCATGCCAAGTTTCAACCTTTTCAGAGTTTATTTGCAGT
This sequence comes from Elymus sibiricus, assembly GCA_039707655.1. Lineage (NCBI taxonomy): Eukaryota > Viridiplantae > Streptophyta > Magnoliopsida > Poales > Poaceae > Elymus > Elymus sibiricus. The sequence continues at coordinate 54,957,511 of CM077667.1, forward strand.
GCTTGTCAAATTCAGGGTCATTTAGCTCAAAATAAATCATGAAATGCATGAAAAATAGCAAATGAAGTCAGAAAAGGGTTGAAAATTGATGACGTGGCTTTGAATAGTGCATATTGAATGCAGAAAAAGTCTGGAGTTAAAATATGTTAAAATAATGAAATCCCTTTGGTAATAGATGAGTTTTCGTCCGAAACCCTGTTAGTTCGATAGAGATTGTCCAGTTTGTACACGAAGTGCATCCAGTTTTTCCCGTAAACCTCTCAACTTTTTAGCACATGGTATGTGGGTGAAATGATGAAACCATGCCAAGTTTCAACCTTTTCAGAGTTAATTTGCAGTGCTTGTCAAATTCAGGGTCATTTAGTTCAAAATAAATCATGAAATGCATTAAAAATAGCCAATGAAGTCAGAAAAGGGTTGAAAATTGATGATGTGGCTTTGAATGGTGCATATTGAATGCAGAAAAAGTCTGGAGTTAAAATAAGTAAAAAAAATGAAATCCCTTTTGTAATAGATGAGTTTTCGTCCGAAACCCTCTTACTTCGAAAGAGATTGTCCAGTTTGTACACGAAGTGCATCCAGTTTTTCCCGTAATCCTCTCAACCTTTTAGCACATGGTATGTGGGTGAAATTATGAAACCATGCCAAGTTTCAACCTTTTCAGAGTTCATTTGTAGTGCTTGTCAAATTCAGGGTCATTTAGCAAAAATAATGAACTAAAAAGAATCAAAATAATATTAACTAAACAGAATCAAAGTATTTATTTGTTAAAAACTTTAATAGTAAAAAGAATTTTCATAAAGTATATTTTGTTACATGCTTTAATAGAAAACTAAAAATCTTTTATAAAACTCTAATAGCAAAAAGAATGAAGTAAAAAGAATCAAAATAATATTAACTAAAAAGAATCAAAGTATTTATTTGTTAAAAACTTTAATGGTAAAAAGAATTTTCATAAAGTATATTTTGTGACAAGCTTTAATAGAAAACTAAAAAGCTTTTATAAAACACTAATAGCAAAAAGAATTAACTAAAAAGAATCAAAATAATATTAACTAAAAAGAATCAAAGTATTTATTTTTTAAAAACTTTAATAGTAAAAAGAATTTTCATAAAGTATATTTTGTTACAAGCTTTAATAGAAAACTAAAAAGCTTTTATAAAACTCTAATAGCAAAAAGAATGCATTAAAAAGAAACAAAATAATATTAACTAAATTTATCAAAGTATTTATTTGTTAAAAACTTTAATTGTAAAAAGAATTTTCATAAAGTATATTTTGTTACAAGCTTTAATAGAAAAATAAAAAGCTTTTATAAAACTCTAATAGCAAAAAGAATGAACTAAAAAGAATCAAAATAATATTAACTAAAATTATCAAAGTATTTATCTGTTAAAAACTTTAATAGTAAAAAGAATTTTCATAAAACTCTAATAGCAAAAGGAATCAACTAAAACATATGCAAAAAATAAAATTAAAAATTTAAAAACATAATATATGCAAAAAAATAAAAAAGGCCCGCCTACTAGCCAGAACGGCCTGCATACGACTAGAAACCCTAGAAATGGGCCAGGATGCAGGCCCGCAGTGCTAGCAGGACCAACGGGGCATGAGATAGGCATGCACTGCCTGCAATAGAGAGGGCAGCGGCAGCAGCGCTTATAAACCACTCCGAGCCCCTCTCGACTAGCGAGGTGGGACTAAACTTTGGGGTGCGGGAAGCGCAGCCCTTTAGTCCCGGTTAGTGGCTCCAACCGGGACTAAAGCCCACCCTTTAGTCCCGGTTAGAGCCACCAACCGGGACTAAAGGGCTGTGCTTCCCGCCCTTTGGGTTGGCGAAAACTACCTTTAGTCCCGGTTGTAGCCACCAACCGGGACTAAAGGGAAGACTATATAAGTGGGACTTCGTAAATTTTCCAATCCCCCATCTGCAGTTTCTTCTCTCCCCCGACGGCACCGACGACCACCTCGACGCCGCCAAGCTGCCGGATTTTGCCCTCGCCGACGCCTCTCGCCGACGCCCTGCCCCGCCGTCGCCGTCACCGCGCCCCTGCCCCGTCGCCGCGCCCCTGCCGGCCCCGATATCGTCGTCGCCGTCACCGCGCCCCTGCCCTGTCGCCATCGCCGCGCCCCTGCCGGCCCCGACGTCGTCGTCGCCGTCACCGCGCCCCTGCCCCGTCGCCGTCGCCACGCCCCTGCCGGCCCCGACGTCGCCATCACCGTCACCGCGCCGGCCCCTGCCCCCAGTGAGCCCCTCCTGCTTATGGATGGATGGATTTTCTGTCAATGTGTTCATATGTTCATGTGTTCATATGTATGTATGTATGTATATGTATGTATTTATGTTCATATGTATATGTATATTAATTTTTTTGTCCATGTATGTATGTATAGATAATCTGTTTTTTGGGGTCTTACCTTAGTCACCTCGACCATTTTTCTAAAGATATCTAAGAGATGCACTTTCAACAACTAGTCAGAGGAATCTACTGGAGTATTCCTTCAGAGGATATTTTTCCCGAAAGATATTCTATATTAAGACCCATGTAGAAACTTAGTTCAAGCCTCGATGTTTGGGAAGTTCGAGATAGGAAGTAATGGAAATAAAGATGAATTATAATTGTGTTAGTGACATAAGGAGAAAAAAAAGCAACAAAGGATTTCAAATTACAAGATGAGGCCGTAACTTGTTGGTTGGAGAGGGACGTAACCACAATGAAATTTGGATCGGAGAGAGGCTTAGTGAGAACAGTGCTTAAAAATCTGTCTTTACCGAGTGTCGCCGTCTTTATCATGTTCTATTTCACGAGCAGTCGGCAACTAAGATGTTGTTTCAACGGCAGATGAGGGGGGAGCCAGTTACAACGTGACTTGCTAGAGGCAAGTCACTGGATCTCAGTCCCGGATGTTATCCCCCTTCACCTATATCGTGTAGTGCCGCGTTAGAACACCCCTAACTCTCTCGGGAATTCAACATATCCCCGATAACTTCGACATGAGGGGGGGGGGGTCCGCAAGTTTCTATATGTAGGGAATGATTTTTGAAAACAGAGAACTATTAGCGTAGAAAAAGGAAACTCTGTCAAGTGTTGTATTTTGGTGACAAATATACTTCTTTTTTGCTTTATGTGATAGCTAGTTTGAAGTGTCAATGCTTTATGTGCAGAAGCTATGGATCACAGAGACTTAGAAAAAGAAGAGTTGTTGGGGGATATAATTCACGATGGAGGTGATGATGATATCTTGTCGTTTCTCAACGACACCGATGGTGATAGAAGAGAGGATGACGGCTCCGGTGATCCAATGGAGGAGGAAGGAGATCATGACGGCTCCGGTGATGGAATGGAGGAGGAAGGAGATCATGACGGCTCCGGTGATCGAATGGAGAAGGGAGCCTTAACTGTTTCAAAGTCCGGCGAGGTATATATATATATATATATATTAATTAAGTCTCTGCTGACTAGATGCATTAATTGTTTTGTATGTACATATATTAACGCTTCTTTCTTCTTTTAGCCCTCCGGATCGAGCCAAACTTCGGTAAGGAGACGAGGCCCGAAGAAGAGGTTGGACCCAGATGAAAGGTTCACGATCGAAGAAGTCTCTCCAGAAGCCCAACCAATTGCTCCCAAGTAGACCAAGGACAAATTTATACATCAGTGCGGAGTTGTTATTAGGGACAACATCCCGATCAGCATCCAAGAATGGAATAAGAAGAAGGACCCTGAAGTTCCTTATGTCAACGATAGAATGAAAGATGATCTTTGGAACTCGATGTTGAGAAATTTCAGCCTACCGCCAGAGGAGGATCCGAATAACCCGGTTATACAGCGAAAGGTCAAGGCGTTTGCTCTTAAGAAAATGGCAGAACTATTCAAGAACTGGAAGAAACTATTGAACAAAAAGTTTGTCGAGAAAGACAAGACTCCAGAGTTCAAAGGTCAATACTTCAAGATAAAAGATCACTGGCCCGCATTTGTGGCCTACAAGAAATCGGAGAAGGCCAAGCAAAGGTCAGATATAAATAAGAAAAATGCTGCAAAGAAGCAGTATCACCATGTTACGGGGTCAGCTGGCTACAGCAAAGCCCGACCTACGTGGGACAAAGCTGAGCAAGACCTGCTTGCTAAAAATGTCCAACCAGCGACATTGCACTGGCCAGATCGGGTAAGGACTTGGTTCTTTGGGGTTGGGGGAACTTTGGACCCAGTCAGAGGGAAGTGTGTTTGGACGAAAGCTCAACTTCAAACACCCATCACAAAGCTTGAGGAAGTAATCAAGGAAGCGCTGGTAGGGAGGTTCGTTCCTGACAGAGAGAAGGACGAGCTGTCAATGGCCCTCGGGAATCCTGAACACCCTGGACGAACACGAGGCACATCAGGCTCCGTTCCGTGGGTGCATGGGTTTCCCGACAGCACTGGTTATAGAAGTAGACAGAGAAAGAAGAAAGAGGAAGCAAGCGAAATGCAGAAGATCAATGAAAGATTAGCGAAACTAGAGGCACTTGAGAGCCAGCGAGAAATCGGCCCACCATCTCAGCGGCACGAAGATCCTTCATTGGATACTACCCACGATGCTACCCCACCATCTCAGCGGAGAAGCAGCATGGCTTCCACGGAGCTCGTCAGCCTGATAGCACGGCTCCTCGCTACCCCGTGGATGGGTATCACGGATAATGAACATTGTGTGATAATGGAGAAATGCCATAACCTGACCTTGAAGGCGGCAGTCGGCTATGTCTTACCTCCTCGACCTGGTGCAACTTTCCATTCCACTTTGGTTCCAGCTGGCTTTGCTATTGTCGGGGTGGATGAAGTAATGGAAGGATTTGAGGGGTTGGAGCTTGAGTTTGCTACAGGTGAAGGGGAGACTCTTCTTGAAAATGCCTTAAGGACTACCTGTCTATGGAGAAAGGAGAACATCATGCTTCCAAACTGGACGCTGCCTCAGCAGACTTAGCCGGAGGAGGCCCCGGTGCCTGAGTCGTCTCCGGTGCGTCAACCGTCTCCGGTGCGTCATATGTCTCGGTTGCCTGAGTCGTCTCCGGCGCGTCAACCGTCTACGGTGCGTCAGCCGTCTCCGGTGCGTCAGTCGTCTCCGCTGCTTGAGTCGTCTCCGGCGCGTCAGCCGATTCCGCCGCCTCAGCGGACTCTGTCGCGTTAGCGGACTCCGACGTTGGAGGCCCCTCAGCAGAATCCACCCGCGCCTCAGTTGTCTCCACCGCGTCAGCAGACTCGGCCTCCTCCACCGCCTCAGCGGCGGAAGAGAGCCGCCACCGCTCCGACATCTAGCAGCAATACAACAGGGAAGAAATTCAGAGCTGGCCGAAGCCTCAAGGCCCCTCCCAAGTTACCCTACGAGAGGATTGACGAGGAACTCAACGAGATCGTGGTTGATGATGTGAGACACCATCTTGCACCGAAACGTCCGCCTCCAAAGGTGAAAATAGATCCGATGAAAGCGCAGCGAACTCTGGATGCCCTTAGGCCACCACCACCGCCTCTGCCGCAATCAGACTATGACCGCTGTATTCAAAAGACATTTGGTCAAGCGAAGCGGTCGGGAAGCTTAAGTAGCAGTGGCGCAAGAAGTGGGAAAAGAATTCCCCAGCTCGGCAAACAAGAAAACCAATCGTGCCCCCCACTCAAGGTGTTTACCGATATCGCTAATGATTCGGAGATACCGGCCGGTGGTCTTGATATCACTGCTGGTGATTACTTGCCCGATTCGGTACAGTTCGAAAAGGCCGAGGTAGTACCATCCTTAAGTTACGTGCATGGGAAGCCTCTCGTCACACATGAGGAGCTCAAGGGTCTACAACGAGGATGCGACAATTGCATGAATGGTACTTGGAAGCCTGCAAGGACGGGACCGGCAATATCTTCGTGGGAATTAAAAATGAACACTTCTTCAATGGAGTCCAGGAGTTGTTCGCTGAATTTGATGAATTTTTTCAGTTATACAACCAAAAGGAGCTCGACAAAACTATCGTCAGTTCCTATTGTCTGTAAGTATTTTTTCTGTAAATTATTTAGCTCAGCTCGTTCATTGCATGTATAATTATCCTCACACTATATTATATATATGCAGATTGAAGATCATCGAATGCAGAAAACGACAAATCTATGACATTGGGTTCATTAACCCAAATACCAACAATGAACATACGTTAAAAAACAACCCCCGTGAAATAGAGCAAAACTTGCTACGGGCGTTACTTGGACAACACGACAGAAGGGAAATACTATTTCCTTACAACTTCCAGTGAGTGTTACTGTCTTGTACGTGCACATTCTGTTTCGCTTACTCGAGGTTAAGTGTAATTGATGAGTTATGCATGCGCGCAGTTTCCACTTTATTCTGCTAGCCATTCGGCCTGATGAGGGACTAGTACTTGTCTTGGACTCGAGACGTAAAGATCCTAAGGAGTGGACGAACATGCGTGAAATGCTTCGGAAGTAAGTTAAATGATTATCGCACCATATCGGCAACTTTTGTTCATTTCCTGACATCAAGTAATCATTTTCTTTACCGTGCAGGGTTTGGAAAAAGTTCACCAACCAGTCTAGGGGTGTATGGAAAAATGAGCTGTGATTTTCACACCCCCAAAGTAAGTACTAGCTACTAGCTAGTACTGCACATCGTCTCTCATTGATTCTAGTTTCAATACCATTATCATGCTTGATTATCATTTTGATTGAACTCTATTCTCGTAAAGTGCTTGTGGCAGGCAACCGGCACTAATTTATGTGCATACTACGTTTGCGAGTTCATTCGCATCTCGACCTCTGAGCGGCGCATATCTCCAGAACAATTATAAGTACGTAAACAATATTCACATTTTAATTTTATTACCATCAATTGTGTTGAGTTTCATTCATATATATATATACATACATATATATATATATATATATATATATATATATATATATATATTGACCCCCTTCTTTAAATTAGATCTGGCAGAAGCGGGATGAACTCCTACCAACTGATCGCATACGAGCAATTCAAGAGGAATTGGTGGGATTCTTTGTTGAGGTCGAGATGCTATCGGGATATGAAATGCGATCTTGGTCAAGCATCGTAAGATATGTTATATTGTATATATGCATGAATGTGTACTATATGTAATACCGTCGAATAGATTTACGAAAACTTGTTGCATTGTTCGACCAAGCACGGAGAAAGAGAGGTCACTTCTCTCTCTATATTGATCATGACGATGTTGTGTAATGTTTCCTTCATTGCTATATGTAGTAGCTAGTGTCGAGTTAAATGAAAAGCATAAAATAAAAATGGTAAACACAAAAAGAAAAGGGGAAACACAATATGAAACCCCTAAACCCTCCAAAACCCCTAAACCCCTCCTTTCAAAAAAAAACCAGCGCTTGGCAGGTGCTGACGCGTGGCTGCCTTTTAGTCCCGGTCGGTGTTACCACCCGGGATTAAAGGTCCTCCTGCCTGGGCGCCCCATGGCGGCCACGAGGAGCTCCTTTAGTCCCAGTTCGTAAGCCAACCGGGACTAAAAGTGATGGGCATTAGTCCCGATCATTTTGTCCCGGTTGCAGAACCGGGACTAAAGGCCCTCTGGAACCGGGACTGATGCCCTGTTTTCTACTAGTGGCATCATTGGATCGTTGGGCGATTCGCGAGAAGGCGAGAGGTTGGTTCTGCTCGCCCACCAATGCGGCATTGCCTCCCCTTTCCTCTGCTTCTTCTTCTGCGGCGACGACAGGAGCCCCTCATCTGCTTCGTCTTCCCCGGCGAGGAGATATGTCGAGCTCCACCTCAGCCTCCCGCCCCGCGTGGACCCAGTATGGTCAACTGCCCATGCAGCCATGTCCTGACTGCCCACGCACCGCGCCACTGAAACGGTTGACTTCGAAGGAGGACAGGAACGACAACTTTGGGCACGAGTTCTTGAAATGCGAGAGCAAGCCAGAGGGGCAGGCTAGATCTCATGATTTTCCTCTTTGCTTTTAATTCTTTTAAATTGGATCTGGGATTTAGGGCTCATGATTTCGTTTCAGATCGTGAAGAAGTGCACACATTTTGAATGGATGGATGACTACGTTATAAGGCTTCAAGGGGAGGGCTTGATTCAATTCAATGAGGCCGCAACCCAGGAGCTCAATCTGCCGTTAGCCGTGCGGAATTTGGTCTCTGAAAGTGCTGCTCCGACAGTTGGGGACGCGGATCTGAAGGGAGAATTAAAGAAGATGAACAAGAACTTGAGGCAGATGATTCAATTGAACAAGCAGGCGAATCTGATAGCTTTAGGATTTTATTTTTGTATAGTTGCCCTAGGATTTGCTTACTTGCTGGTCATCACTCGTTAGAGATGTTATTGGTGTGGTCTAAGCTTAATTTGTGGATCATGTGCTCTCTGGGTTGCTAAAATTATGTCACTGTCTCCAGCTCTGGTTGGGCCGTCGCATGGCGTTGGATATCGAAGGCCCAAATAAAAAAGAGGCCTACAAAATAGTGCACGTGCTGGCTCTATTTTTTTGCCTTATTGATTTGATTCGTGCGCGCACGCGCTTTCTCCTGATTCGCCTCAGGGATGCATGGCGGCCTTCCAACTACACCCACAGCAGAAGTAAATGCGCACGCGCGGCGGGCCCCGGTAGTCACCCACCCATGTTCGAGTCGTCGTTCTTCTTCGAGTGGAAACCCGTGGACAGTACTCCGTCAAGGTGCATAGGCTAGGCGTGTATGGTATGGATTAGACTGAAAACATTAATTATCATGTGTTTTTACGCACACTTAATGAACTATTTTGGGACAATGCACTACCGGTAGGCAGCCAACCACCAAGCGTTGTTGTTTGCATACACATGCATTAAGGGATTAAGCGTTGCCGTTCGCATGCATAGGTTGCATGCAAACGACTGGACAGAGGGAGTAGCTTCCACCCTTCCAAAGCACAGCCTGCAGTTGTCCCCTCCACCCCCGGCAGGATCTACAAACCCTAGAATGCCGGCGACAATTTAAAAAATTTAGCTTTTTTTATTCTTCTTTTCAACATACACATGGCTCATTTTTATCATTTTTGACACTTCAACTAGCCCATTAGCCGTGCGTGCCAAAAAGACCAAAACTCTCGAATCCATATAATATAGGGTTGTGGAAGAGTTAAATGAAAAACTCTTCTTGAAGAAGAGGACTCCTCTGCTTGATGTTTTGATACGGTGAGGGAACATGTTTTATGCGTTGTTTGAAGCCAAGGTCTAAATATCACCGAATGGGCTACAAAATAACAAAGAAAACTAGCAAGCATAACATAGATATATAATGGGTTCTCATATATATTTAGGGTAGCAAGCATAACATAGATAGATAGTTCTTACATAAAACATTATATAACATGACATACATAAAATAACATAGAAATAAAGCCATAGGGTCTAACACCCTAGGGCAAGACAAGCTTCTCCGCGCCTCCTCTTTGCTGCTCCGCGCCTCCTCTTCACTCCTTCGCCTCCCTGCCGTTCTCGCTGAGGAGGTAGGGGAGGCTGTGGATGACATTGCGGTTGGAGAAGATCATATTCACATCCGTGAAGATGTTGTAGGTTGTGAATGCGATGAGCTCGCACCCACACCAAAACACCTTCCCGAGCAGGTGGAACGCATCGAACCTGTTGTTGAAGGTGGCGATGAGCCCTGACGGTGGAGAGCTGGAGTTTGGACGCATGCAGTTGCTCCAGTCGGAACATGATCGGCGAGCCCGCCGGGAGGTGGGCGACGCCCGCATAGAGGACCCACTCGGCCAAATCCTAGCCAGTCCTCCAGCGTGAGATCATCCACACGCGAAGCGTCTTCTCGACGACGACACCGGCAGGGTACCGCCTCTCCGGACTAACTGGTGGCATCTGGAAGGTGGGGCCGTAGTACTGCATCTTAACCTAGCTTGGAGAGTGCTCTAGATTGGGGTGAAGAAGAGAAGGGGAGTGACGCAAATGGATGTGTGGAGAATAGGTGGAGAGGTGGGTGGTTTAAATAAGGGTATCGGCCGCATGTTTGCAACGTTCAAACGTCGCACGTCGATCAGTATGCCCTAGATTTTAATTGCCACACTGAATTGATGCTGCGGAGGTCAAAGGCTGAGACGATGTGAACTGTGAACTGTGAATCGATCGATGAGGCACGTGCGAGAAGGGAAGAACCGGTAGCAGCGACAGACGCTACGTCCGTGGCGGCTCACAGGAAGGCTGCGTCCGTGGCGGCGCGCATCAGCGCATGCAGGCAGGATGGCTGGATCATGTCGCGCATGCACAACAGGCTTATCGTGGAGGCGTGCATCAGCGCATGGACGCGGGTGTTTAATGCAATGGCCCAAACGAAAACACGGCCCAACGGTCCAACCAGCGCCACCGCCAGACGCGGCCCCATTGGCAGGTCCAACAGGCAACACAGTCCAGCGAGGCCCCACATGTTAGAATGGTCCAAGGAGGGCGACACAGTCCAACGCGGCCCCACTTGGCAGGTCCAACGGGCGACACAGTCCAGCGCGGCCCCACACGCCAGAGTTAACGGTCAAACTATTGACCCGACGGCATCCCCCCGTGTGACCATTTCTGAGGGTTTCGGACTAAGGAGTGGGGAAAAGTGAGCAAAAGTTAAGAGCGTGGGGATTAATGAGTACAACTAAGGAACCAGGGGCACAAGAATAGAAATCCCTAGGGAAAAAGGTAGAGAAATATCGAAACACTTAAAGAGCCATAGCATATGGCGCCACACCGTGTAGTGGCTTACACGACCTCATGTGACTTCACTTTGAGCGCCATCGGGGGCAGCGTGTCGCCACTACTTCCTCTAGGCCACACATGCTAATATGCCCTAGCCGAATCTATAATTTGTGAATTGATCTTCATCATGCCATTTCGTAGTCTTTATTCCTCATTTTATTTTTTATTGGTCCAACCTATTGATAAAGCGTCAGAAATGCCAGTTCCATGTCCTATGATTATGTTGATAACTCATCATTTTTTGCTATATAGGTTATCTCTATGTAATTTACAAATTTTCCAAAGATTGCCTTTTATTTCCTTGAATACCTATGTCTCTTTGTTACCATAGTATAAAAAGTATGGTTGATAGTACTATTTTTTCTTGGTTTCAATCAAAAAAAGGAACAGTACAAAAATTCATGAGGAAACAACAGATTGACCTTATTACTAAGGGTGGTTAAGTAAATAATACTAAATTTTGTAGTGTAGAGAAGAGTACACAACCGCAAGTGCTTATGATGCCACTACTTATGATGCCCAGTTCATGGGAACCGTTGTGAAGCCAGAGTTGAATGCCATTAGAAAGCAAAGGTGGAAGGGAAGATCATTTTTTTTGCATAGCTTCCAGCTGAAAATAGACCACCAACTGTTGATCATCTCCACGTGCGATCATGTGAACACAATGACACCTGCTCCCTCCGTGATCAAACCATTTAGACTGCCTCTGATCTGATATGTACCGGCACCTTCGCAAAGGAAGTTTGGCAAAAGCTCAACATCATGCTTCCTAACATTCAACTTCAACCCGCCTTGCCGTTTACTTCAACAACCACCTGGTGAAGAAGTTTTGCCTACGAGCATAAGAACAAGGCCGTTGTTGCACTCTACTTCACCTGGAACATCTGGAATGAGCAAAACCAAAGAATCTTCCAAAACCACTCTTCAACTGTTGATATGGTGACTTGCTTAGTCAGGTTTGACTTAACATACTTGGATATGGCCTCTTCGAGGCATTCAGCTGTGTAAATATGTTGTTTCCCCCCTCTTTTTTTTCTACCTTAGGGCTTCAGACTTTTCTCTTGTAAATTCCTAATATACAATGCAAAAGTAGAGCACCTGCCATCATCCCTAAAAAAGGAAGGGTCACCTACAAACTGTGGCCAAACTATATACTAGTTTATTTTAATTGTCCATAAAAGACGGACTATACTAAATTTTCACTAGCTCAATTTCTTAAAGAATAACCATGGGCCGAAAAAAAGACATGTGGGTTTTCACGCCTATGGAATCTACAAGTAACTAAGTTTTGTGGCCCTGCCACAAGGTATTTATTTTTCGTGTGCGGACATGTTTATGTTGCTCATGCTTTGTCCATCAATGATGATGTAGATTTCCCCATGCTTCCTAGTCCTATGCAAAAGAAATTCATTGGCATTTCGTTGAGTTTTTTGAAAAAATATATTTTGATTGATCCACCAGGAGGATTAGGGATATCTGATCTAGATTTCAGCCTCCAAGTACCATACAACAACATTGGATGAGTTGTTGGGTGCTAGTGTGTGGGGCCCTGGCGGGTGGAAGATTTTGGTTTAGGTGTGTGATGGGTGGGGAGGGGGGATTGGTCATGGGAGTGGGTGGATGAGATATAATGTTAAGACATTGTTTTATATGTTGGGGATGGACTGGTAGGTTATATAGAGGGCAATCTTGGGTATAGTACAAGTACTTTGTCATCATAAAGTTCTTTGTGAATAAGGTACCCATTTATCTAGAGGGCAGTCTTGGGTATAGTACAAGTACTTTGTCATCATAAAGTTCTTTGTGAATAAGGTACCGGTTTAAAACCTTTAACATTTGTCACAAGTCCTACCACTAACTATATTCACCATCCGTCAATAATGAACCATCAATGATAGACTATTCTGTTCTTGTGGACTTCCATGACAGACTATTCAACTACTATGGTTCATTGACAATCTCAAAGTATCACCGTGCAAATTGAAGTTGATGCTAGACAATGGGCTGTAGCAAGCCGAAGTCACTTCTAGTTGTATTAGATAGTTCATTTGTTGGGTTGTCGTGTGGTAGTATTGGTCGTTTTGGGCCGTGTGTGTGGTTGTTTGTGGGTTTTCCCTTTTCTTTTTTGATGTACCATGGTCATTTACTTTTCCTCCTACCTTTAATATAGATACATGTAGTTCTTTCCTGGTCATGTCAGCCGTTGATAGATGGCACACACGCTCATGGTAGTTGTGTTTCTGACCTGGTCAAAATGACCCAAGTCGGGTCACTCTCTCTCCATCACTCTTGCGCTCTCCCTCGCTATCCTCTATCTCTCCCGAGCTTGCTCGATGACGTAGACGACCGCAGTTCTCATTGTCGGTGACCATGCCGTCATGGAAGGATGCAGATGAGAGCGCTAATGAGGACATCAACATGGGTGATGCCTTCATGGACATGGAGTAATTTCTAAGATTTCTAATCTTTGATTAGTTAGGGTTATGGTTTTTGGATTTGGGTATTTTTCTATTTTGAGCTTTGTTGCACCGATTCGAAGAAATCTTTCATTGATCTGGCTTCTAATGGATCTAGGACAATCCAGGCACCATTCCTGAGCCACTTTACTATGGTGATGTTATGGATGACATGCCCAAGTGGATGTTGCACAAACATAGGTTAAATATATGTGTTCTTTTGAAGGAAGTGATACTGGAAAGAGATTCCTTGGCTGCTCTGTGCAGGTGAGTAACCAGCAGATGAAGTCATAATGTTCACTGTACCTAGTTAGCACATATATCTCAAATGTGAGAGTATAGTGTAGCAGATGATGTGGTGATAGTGGTATATTGGCTGCACAATTGAGAATCTGTTATCTTGGTGCTTAGTTGGCCCCTGACCATTAATTTGCTAATTGACACTCTAATTTATCCCGCTAGTACAAGTACAATGCCTACCACATGAAATTGATGTGTACTTACATATGGAAATTGCAAGGTAAATAGTTGTTGTTTAATTCGGTGGAAGGAGATCAAGCAGTAGTGTTAGTTTACTATAATGTTAGTTTACAGTAATGTTAGGTTTACATCAACTAGCACATGAAATGGCCATAGGCTCTATACATTGACAGGGAAATTGGCATCTGAGGCAACATTAACAGTAAGTTAGTTTTGCAATTGCTGAATTTAGTGATGAATGCCAACAATTCTTACATTTTGTTACTTCCACATGGATGTGTAAACTATGGAGTAGTGCACTGGGTTGATGGGCATTGGCCTATCATACTATAGAAATGCTTGACCAAGCCATGTGACATGTTTCATGAGAAAAACTCTGGCAGGGTGATAGACAAGCACACCTATGCCATAGAGCTAGCCAAGTTGAAGAAGGAGAATGAGCATCTCTGCAATCAGTATAAGAAAATGGTGGATGGTGTTACCAACATGTTTGATTGGCAGGATGGGGTTGGAAATGTGGACTACCCGAAAGCAATGGATGATGAAGAATTTGAGAAGAAGAAGGTAGAGCTACACTTGGAGGTCAAGATGTAGAAGCCGAGGCTTGCAAAGGAGCAAAGGTGTATCCCGCAAACTCAGGCAAATATAATCAATAACACTAGGAAGGCCATGCATGAGATCCCGATGGACATGGATCTACTTGCAAAAGAGAAGAAGGATCTTGAGAATATAGTCGATAACCTATTAAGTGTTGGGCCTAGGAGCAAGGACAACCTGGAGCAGATCAAGGTAATATCGAAGGCATGAAGATGAAGGGAACCCTGGATAAATAAATACAAGGCCTATATATAACAGGCCTTGCAAGTTGATGGTGGTAGGTGTTTATTTTTGTGATCTGGTCTATGAACTGCTTAGTTAAGCTATTATGGTAAATGCAACGATGTTAGTTAAGTTATAAACAACCTGGTTATGTTAAGTATTGCAGTGAACAACTATTTATTTTAGGTGATGGAGTGACGAATTACTTATGCCAAGTAATGCAATGATAAACTCTTATGTAAAGTATTGATGTTTTAGCTGTCATGCATGATCATGTATCTTACTACTTTCTTCAGCACTCATGTATAATGATTTTGTGATCATTTAGGTGATGCTTTCTCCACTTTTGGAGCTAAATTGCCAAAATGGGCCTGAACTTGGGATTTTTATCACTATTATTTGTAAACCCCTAGCCTGCCCTGATGTCTATAAAAGCCACAACCCCATCTCTACCATAGCCACAACTCTACCTCCCCATCAGCCGCTAACCAATGGCATACAACCTCAATTAGCAAGCACCCTTGGCAGATGGATCCTAGCCTAGGAGAGGTGACCCGCACAAAGTATACAGGTTACCAAGTTTTATGGTCCTCCCACATGATATTTATTTTTTCACATGATATTTATTTTTTGAGTGAGGACATGTTTATGTTGCTCATGCTTGTCCGTCACTGATGATGTAGACTTCCCCATGCTTCCTAGTCCTATGAAAAGGAAATTCATTAACATTTTGTTGAGATTTTCTAAAACTATGTTTCAATTGATCCACTAGGAAGATTAGTAAGAACTGGTCTAGATTTCGACCTCCAAGTACCATACGGCAACTTTGAACGAGATGTTGGGTGTTGGTGTGTGGGGCCCTAGCAGATGGAATATTTTGGTTTAGGTGTGTGACGGGTGGGGAGGGGGTATTCGTCATGGGAGTGGGTGGATGAGATAGTGTTAGGACATTGTTTTATATGATGGAGATGGACTGGTAGGTTATATAGAGGGCAGTCATGGGTATAGTACATGACCTTTGTCATCATAAATGGTCGATGTGAATAAGGTACCCCTTTAGAACCTTCGTTTGTCACCAGTCCTACCAATAACTATCCTAACCATCCGTTAATAATGAACCATCAATCACATACTATTCTGTGGTTGTGGACTTCCAACAAACTGTTGAGCTTAGACATCATTGTTGACTAGTTTCTGGCCTTACAAGTTCCAACTAAATGGCAATTCAAATTTTCACATGTCGAACTCGACCTTAATATACACTGTGGCCCAAAAAAATATCCAGGAAAAATGGCAGCCACATGTTTTTAATAGGAAAATGAATTAGTGGCATTGTTTTCGCTCTGTTTGTTTTACAGATCAATGGATCCTCAGGAGCTACAGGGCCTGCTTGTACCAAATTAATTAGTCACTCACCTACAAATTTATCCATTCACGTGGCACTTGTCCCTTTTAACGTCTTTGCCTTTTTATTGATAACATCGATGCTACAGGACTCCAGCTACCTCAAGTCATGAGAACATCAAGGCAGGCACCCATATAGGTAATGTAGCTAAGATTTGATACTTCATGTGAATTGGAACTTTCACCGTCAATAAAAGGAGACCAATTCATCATGTTTGTTCTCAAGTATCCACTCCTCTCTCACACTAACAGACTCGGCAACACAACATTCACAACAACTATACTCAGGAGCATACTGGGAGTTTGAAATATCGATAACTTCTAATATTCCAATAGATGTGCAAAGAAATAGTAGCCCATTTGTTTGAAATGCATAAACGTATTTTCTTCCGGAACTCCATGCCTAGGGGTCGGAGGCACCAGAAATTTATCAAGATCAGGGTGAGTTCATTCATCAGCTTCACGCCATTTCAAAGTATCTTCGAGAAAATTGAAGTTGACGCTAGACAGTTGGTTGTAGCAAGCTGGAGTCACTTCTAGTTGCATTAGTGAGTTCATTTCTTGGGTTGCTCTGTGGTAGTGGTAGTCATTTTGGGTCGTGTTTGTGGTTGTTTGTGGGTTTTCCTTTTTCCTTTTTTTGTTGTATTGTGGTCGTTTACCTTCTTTCCTACCTTTTATATAAATACCTGCAGCTCTTTTGGATGGTTCAAAAAAAAAAATCATTCACCATCTATGTGCAAAATATCTACACCCACATGTTCTCATCATGGAAAATTTGACACACTCAATTGGTGGTGACTTGCCATTTGCAAACGTATGTTGCTTCTTCACTATATGTTGCTCATGTTGTTTTGTTAATCAACCTACCATTCAAATTGAATGTACTGATCTATGGATGCACTCTGAAGTCTTCTTAACTAGCACTTTCACATATTTGTTTTCGTCATTTAAAATTGCAGCACTGACCTTTTTTGTTATGGTAAAATAAACTTACTTAGGTTTCTCTCATTTTTTTACTTTAGAATGTATACATATCAATGGAACTCGCACATGAATTAAGCAAAAAGCCCGCATGAACCTCATGAATACAATTAATGTAGTCGAATTTGAATTTCAACCAAGACTTATAGAAGCTTCAACTTCTTGCGCTTACCCTTATTGCATTTTCATCGGGTACTTACGGTAGGCTGCGGGGGGTCAATCGTTGTGTGCCGTCCCGGGCAATACCATGGCATATAGAACCGATCCCTAAGTCAGGCTGAACTTAGAATGATTCCCCTGGACTGTTTATGTTTGGGGCAATAATGCTTGGCCGGTCAGTTTATGCACCTTGTCGTGGACAACTATTGTGTCGTGGACGGCCATAGACTGATTGTTCCCTGATCAAGGTGCTGTCGCCACCTCGTAGGCAGCCTCCGCCTCCACATCCGCCTTTGCCGCGTCCTCATTGTTCGCCACTATCAACTCATCTTTATGCCACTGCAACATCTAGTAGCGGACAAAATGCATGATCATTCTTGTGTCGACATGCAAAGAGGCCACATTGAAGGACAACATTTTGGCGTCCAACGCTTTGGCGGCGATCTTCATCTTCTTTTCCTCGAGCGCGGATTTCCTCTCTTCGATCATGGTCCTCCTCTCTTCGAGCTTGACCTTCTTGTCCCTTGTCTCCATCAACAATCTGAACCTCTTCGCCTTTTTCTCCTCCTTGAGGTTCGATGACCTACGACTCCTCTTCTTTGACAAGATGAACTCAAACCTCTCCGTCATCTTGGCCGTCACACCTTCTCTCTTTGCCCTCTCCTCCTCCCACTCCCCCCCGAAAAAAAATCTTCTAACCTTCTTTGGAAGTTCTTGAGATGGGTTGGTAGGTCATCAGTTTCTTCCTTGGTGGCTTGGGCGGCGGTCTTGGCTATGAAAAGGTTCCACTTCGGTTGCCCATTCAACTTCAACCAACAATGCATGACGGTGAACTTTTTCTTCTCCAACTTCTGGAACACCAAACAAGTACGAGAAGGCTACAAAGTGAAACAAGGTCAACAATGTATATCTAGCTAGTGAGCAACAAAACTTAGCATATATGCCTAATAGTCAACAAAACTATGCATATCCGGCTAGCGATCAATAAAACTATTCATATTCCGGCTAGTGATGAACAAAACTATGCATATCCGGTTATTGTTTAACGAAACGTTGCATATCTGGATACAAAAACTATGTGTATCGGACTGGTGATCAACAATACTATGCATATCCTGCTAGTGATCAATTTACTTGCTCGATGATTCATGCATCGCTAGGCCACTGTGCGATGAGATGCTTCAAGTGCCCGCAATACTTCGACACAGCCTATTTGATGGTGTACCATCGATGGTTGAGGGACTTTGATTCACGGTTATGGAGGACCGCATCGGAGTAGGGGGCAAAATGCATGTTTTCATGGAACCACATGTGAATGTTGTTCCAAAAACTTGTGCTCTTTTGCTCCGTGCCATGGATCGGATCGAGGCTAGTGCCATCCATGCATCGCATAACAGCTCATCCTCCCACATGTTGAAGCTTTCTCTCCTACCCTTCTTCTTCGGATCGTCGGCTGTATCATCCATATCATCGTCCTCGCCGTCCTCCTCCTCCTTTTGCTGCTGCTACTCTCCGGTTGCCCAATGTTGTTGTTGCTGCGGGCCCTTCTGGGTGTAGGACTGCTGCTACGGGTAGTTGCCGGACTGGGTGGGATCCGAGCCTTCCACATGTCCGTCCTTGTAGTCACGACCTCCTCCTCCACCTCCATTGTGGATGATGTCGAGCATCTCACTGTCCTGATTGTCGTACGCCGGCTGCCCCGCTCTAGGCATTGTAGTGAACAACGTGCGGGCACCCACTCCCCGCTCGCCATCCGTGCCCGGACGAGCTTCAAGGAAGAACACTCGGAGAAGAGAAGTGCCACATTTACGTCGACGATGTAAAGCACCTTCCCAGCGGTGGTTCTGAGCTGATTGGTGGCGTAGAAGTATGGAGACTTTCAATGCTCCGGCTACGGCGCCGTCTGTATGGTTGGCGCGCCCGTCGGGGTACCGTGGCTAAGGCCATGACCTCCACCACGTCCGATGCCACGACCACCACCACCACGCCCAACGGCGGCCATCCGCTTCTTGAGCTTCTCCCTCTTTGTGGCCTTTGCTTTGACGCCGAGAGTTTGCCGCATAGCCGAGTTGACCTTCCGGACGAGTGTGATGGTTGGATCCTCCGGCACCTCTGCCACTTTCATCTCCGATAGGTTCTCCACCGGTTTCATGCGTATGCGGCGGAAGGAAGAAGAGTGTGGGAGAAAGGGCGTGAATTGAGTGGAGAGCGGTGGGGGATGGAAGAAGAGCGTGGGGCTTTTGGCGTGGAAACAGTGCGGGTTGCTACAATGGAGCGGGATCCGACTTCCTTTTGGATGGGCCGGGGGATGGGGTTAGAGTATGACATTTTATCGTGTCCGGACTCCCTAAATCCCCTACATGTTTGGTTCCGGTTTGCGGAAAATCATGATCCAGACTGCGCCACGGACGAATGAGAATGAGCATTGGAGGACTTTCGAAATCCAGACTGCTGAGTCCGAACGGTCATGGATGGTTTGCGAGTAGACATTGAAGATGTTGTTACATGCCATAAGCCATCAAACAACTTGGCCTATGAAAGATGGTCGAGACATTTGCCCAGTTCCATCGCAGAGGTGCCATGCGTTTTCTGACTTTCCTGGTCGGGTTTAGCAGGGTCAATCGTGCGAATCAAGGAACCGGATTACCGAAGGCTGGCACCCCGGCCGGGGCTGCCAGCGTGATGAGTCATGGCGGGCGGTGCCGCGGGGCGGCAAAGAATCGATCCCACCGGACACTAGTAGAAAACAGACTTTTTGTGCCGGTTCGTAAGGGCCTTTAGTGTCGGTTCTCCAACCGGCACTAAAGGGTGGGGACTAAAGCCCCCCCCCCCCTTTAGTCCCGGTTCAACACGGCCCGGCACTAAAGGCCCACCACGTGGCACCTGCCGGCGCCGTGGGCTGGGGGACCTTTAGTCCCAGTTGGTAACACCAACCGGGACTAAAAGTATTTAATTCTTTTAATTTTGGTTTATTTTTCCTTTTAATCCTTTAGGGGTTTATGAATTAATTATGGTTTATTTTTCCTTTTAATTTTGTGTTTTCCATTTAATTATTTTTCATTTCAAACATATATTACGCTACTACATACTGTACACGTTGTGCATATATTATATAAATAGAATTTCTCGTAGAACCGATCATATATATATCATCGAATTTCTCGTACGACGACCATTAACATACATATATATATACAATTTGGTATATACAATTTCTCCTACAATTTGCGGATCATTACATATGCAGGCATTACTGCTTGATCTTGTAATGGTATTCTCCTTTGGGATCTATGACCTGGTCGAGCAGAAATCCAGCTATTTCCTCTTGAATTGCTCGTACACGAGCCGTTGGTAGGAGCTGGCCCCGCATCTCCGTCAGCAATAAGAAGGAGATCAAGATGAATATATTAGTTGTGTGTATATATATTAGCTAGATCATGATAAAAAAATTATTGATAGTGTTCTGGCAAACGTACCCAAAGATTTCTTTCGTTTCTGCTCCTTTCAGACGTGATTATGCGAATGTTCTCGCAAACGTAGTATGCGCATAAACTATTCCCCTGCTCCTACCTCATGCACTTTACGAGAATAAAATTCAATCAGGTAATAATTAATCAAGCATGATAATGGTATTGAAACTAGAATTAAAGAGATGCACGGACGTAGCTAGCTAGTACTACTTAATTACCTTGGGTCGCACCCATGTCAGCTTTTGTTCCCAGTCGCCTGGGACCAGTTTGACGAACTTGGCCCAAGCCCTGCCCGCCGGCAAAGAAAATGAATAAAGGAGTTATTAACTAGTTGATATCAGGAAATGAAGTAAAGAGGCCGACATAGTGCGATAATGATTGAAATTACCTGTCGACCATCCCCCTCACGGTTGCGTATTCGGATGGATTCTTATATAGTGAGTCCAGTACTTCAACTTTTCCCTTGTCAACTTCAATGATTAACAAGATCCAGTGGTAACTGCATGCGCACACGTTTTGTATAATTAAGCGGGCATGTGCATAACTCATCAACTACACTTATTAACATCTAGTAAGCAAAAAATAGAATTTGTAGTACAAGATATAGTAACACTCACCCGAAGTTGGAAGGAAGTATTATTTCTGGTTGGGTGTTTAGTTGCTTCAAAAACTCTAGCAGGAATCTCTCTGTGTCTTTTCTCGAATATTCAGTTTCCCATATCTTTTGATTAACCATATTTGGGTCAATGAACCCAATGCCATAGCGTCCAGCTTTTTTCATTTCATACATCTTCATTCTGCATAATACCCCATCAAAGAATATAGTGAGGATAATTACAGGTAATGAACGAGAGCACAGCTAGCTAGGTAGAGACTTAAATTACAGAAAGAAATCACTTACAGACAATAGTAACTGACGATAGATTTGTCGAGTGCGTCTTGATTGAATAACTGAAACAACTCTGAATAATGAATCCACAAATCTTTTTTATGGAAGTAATGCTTTTTCTTGACTTTCACCATGAGGGACTCTTGATTGGTATTTGCTGTTTCTTGCATGTACCACATATGCAAAATGTACAATCTCGTTGGTAGAAGCTTGACATCGTCAGGCTTGACCAGAGGTTTGCCGCGGACATATCGGTATTTTACTTCCTCCTCTGTAATCCCGAGGATTTCCTCAAGGCCTAGGAGTTGTTCAACAGTGACACCGGCCTCTTTAGCCTGCCTTTTATACTCACATGTGTTTCTACAATGAGTGGGGGGGTCGATTGCACTGCCTATTCTCCCAGCTGGGGAACAGTTTTCCCGCTTTTTTTGCCAACTGCTTGGCTCGAGCTTGAGCTCGACTCCTTTTGTCCTGCAAAATATGACTTCTTGATAGACTGCACATAGTCGGAGTCCTTCTGATTGTCAGCCGGTCGAGCCATATCAATAAAGTGTTGTGAGACATGCTTAGGTACTTTCTCCTTTGGCGGCGGGGGCGGTTTCGGTCCAAAATGGGCCTTCAATTGGGCATTCACTATGGTGTTGAGTTCCTCCTCACTCAGGTGGTAAGACAACTTCGGAAGAGGCTTGAGGCTTGGACCATATTTGAATTTCTTGCCTGTTGTACCGCTAGCCGTCGTAGCTGCGGCCTCTCTCTTCCGCTGTTGCTTAGGCGACGGAGCACGCTGAGTTGGCTGAGACGGCAGACGCGGTGCCGGACTTGGAGGAGGAGGAGTCGGCTGACGCCGTGCCGGACTTGGAGGAGGAGTCGGCTGACGCGGTGCCGGACTTGGAGGAGGAGTTGGCTGACGCCATGCCGGACTTGGAGGAGGAGTCGGCTGATGCGGTGCCGGACTTGGAGGAGGAGGAGTCGACTGACGCGGCGGCGGACATGGAGGAGGAGGAGTCGGTGGCCTTGGAAAGACGATGCAATCCTTTTTCCATAGAATGATACGATGTATGGCCTCTCCCAGTGTTCTCTCCTCGTCACCTGCAAGAATGTCAAGTTGTAGCTCGTGATATCCTGACATCACTTCATCAACCCCGACACGAGCATAGCCAGCGGGAATGGGATTGCAATGGAAGGTTGCTTCAGGGGGATTTGCTAAAGCATAGCCGTCCGCCACCTGCATGGATAAGTTCTTCACTTTCATGTGTAGCTCACAGTTAGTCCTGTCTTATCATCCACAGGGTAGCTAGCTAGCAGTGCATCATCGATATCGGCCGGGGCGGAACCCACGCTGCTTCTCAGCATAGATGGGACGGTGCTATCCAATGCTGGATCGATCTGCTCATGCTGCCGCTGAGACGCCCTTTCCTGGCTGAGTGAGTCGATCTGCTGCTGCTGCCGCCTGAAAGCGCGTTCCAACTCCAGGTGCTTTGATTCTAGGCCTTCAAGGCTGAGTGCTTCCTCCTTCTTCTTCTGCTCCTCCTGCTTCTTCTTTCTCGCACGGCTTCTATAGTCGTCGTTCCAATCCGCAAACCCCTCAAACCACGGAACAACGCCTTTGCCTCGTGTTCTTCCCGGGTGTTCAGGATTCTTCAGGGCGCGTGTAAGCTCGTCATTCTCTCTGTTGGGCGTGAACACCCCCGTTCGAGCTTCTTCTATTGCAATAAGTATTCCGTCTGTCGCTTCTTTAAGACTTGCCTTCACCTTAACCACCCCTATCTCTGGGTCCAACTCCCCCCCATGCGCATAAAACCATGTCCTGCACCTGGGGGCCATGTCAATGTAACTGGAGTGACCCCTGCACTAATCATCTCTTCCTCAGATTGATCCCACTTAGGTAGGGCCACCTGGTAGCCACCTGGCCCCAGAGTATGGTGCCACTTCTTTTTCGCAGCATTAATCTTGTTTTTTCTCGACCGTT
The DNA here is from genome assembly GCA_039707655.1 of Elymus sibiricus. Classification (NCBI taxonomy): domain Eukaryota; kingdom Viridiplantae; phylum Streptophyta; class Magnoliopsida; order Poales; family Poaceae; genus Elymus; species Elymus sibiricus. Next base: position 54,980,890 of record CM077667.1, read on the forward strand.
CCTTAGCTTGTTCCGATTCCTTGAACTTCACGAAAGCGTCCCAGTGATCTTTTGCCTTCACCAGTGCTCCCTTGAATTCTGGAGTCTTCTTTTTTGATTTGACGTACTTAGTCCATGTATTTTTCTTGAGGGTGTTGAATGCGATCGCCATCTTTTTAAGAGCATAGTTTCTGACTTTCTTCAGATCTGCATTTGTCCCTGGTAGGGTGAAATGTGACATGAGCGATGTCCAAAGCACATCTTTTGCTCTTTCGTCGACAAAAGTAACTCCTGCTCGATCTCCCTTTGCTGGCTTTTTCCATTCTTGAACAGAGATCGGGATTTGGTCCCTAACAATAACTCTGCATTGATTCTTGAAATTGGTCCCATTTTTCCTAGGTTCAAGCGGTTCGCCATTTGATGTTTTGATGGAATCGATGTTGAACTTTACGCCAGGCTCCAACTTTCTGGCCGGGCCTCGAAGAAAGATCGATTCGTTAATACATACAAATCAATTAAGACATGTAATGATCACCGGATGGCTTATATAATAAATATACCTCGCCGGTCTTTGTTATTTGAAGAACATTTTCTTCGTCAACATCGTTGTCGTCGCCTTCATCTATTCGTTCGTCTTCATCAAATATCCTACAACCCTCCCCGGAATTGTTCAGATATTGCGAGCTGCCATCATCTTCAGGTTCATGCTCTGGGCTCGGGGAGCGTATGATGTCGAACAGAGCCTCTTCTCCTTCTCTGCCGGTATTGTCCATAGCTTTTATTTAACTAATCCAGAAGAAAGATAAAACAATTTAGTATTCAAATTAGAATGCATGCAATCAATAAGGAAAAACTGAATCATAGTACATAATATGCATCTCGAATAATTCATATAATATGCATCATCGAATATAATCTCGAATAAATCGTCTCGAATATTATCGAATATAATCTCGAATACATCTCGAGTATTATCACTAGCTAATACAGATCGAATATTATCGAAGAATCTAGTTCGCTCGCGGATCCTGAGGCGCGGGCGGTGGACACCCAAAGTGAAGGAACCATCACAGGATCATAGCTCGGGTGAGATCCCTGAAGAACCTGCCAGGTATTGGAGAACCTGACGTCCAACGCATCCATGTAGCGACGGACGTGCTCGTCCTCCTCCCTGACACGGCGACGTACCACCTCCGACGGGGCCGGCTGCCTCCGCACCGAAAGTGGCCCACGCGAACGCCACCAAAGAAGCTCCGGGTCGGCGACGGGACCCGGGGCCGGGTTCCTCACCAAGCTGCGCGCCCCTGAAGGTAGCACCTCCCAGTGCTAGCCCGGCGGAGCCTAGTCCCGAACGTTGCCCCTCTAAAGCAGGACGTCGTCGTGAACGAGTCGACGACGAGGATGCGGGCTGGGCATCGTTTACTCCGAGAAGAAATTCTATGCAAATGTAACATTTTTTAAATGCTTTATTGTGATTTCTTATATACGAGGAACCTTCAGAATCATAATGGATTCTCTTAACCTTTAAGGGATTTAACAAAATGGCGCCATTGTGGATGTGTAGAAAATGGTCCATATTTTTCCTGATATCATCTACCCTTCTATATGTCACGTTGTCTAGCTAGTTTCAAAGGAAGAAAACCATGGCTTCATCATTAGCCGGAAGTAACAGGCGCATGATGGTACGAAGCTGTCCAAAGTTGTTTTGGAACGGAGTCCCGGATAGGATAATTAGCTTTTTGGTACGAAGTTCAGCAAGAGCCTTCCGAATATCGCTATTTGGAAGGCCTTTTTGCTAAACTTCGTACCAAAAAAGCTAATTATTCTATCAAGAACTCCGTTCCAAAACAACTTTGAAAAGCTTCGTACCATCATGCGCCTGTTACTTCCGGCTAATGATGAAGCCATGGTTTTCTTGAATCCTTTGACACTAGCTAGACAAAATGTGACATATAGAAGGGTAGATGCATGAGATCAGAAAAAAATTGGATCAACTTGTGCACATCCATAATGGGGGCATTCCTAAATCCCTTAAAGGACTAAGAGAATCTATTGTATACATACATATACTAATTGCAAATCTAACATTCATCTAACATTTCTATATCTTTTTTATATCTAAAATTTATATAGCAATAAAAAAAGTATAAAAAACTAAAAAACATTTCTATATCTTTTTTATATCTAACATTTATCCAGCTATAACTAAAAGTATAAAAAACTAAAAAACATTCATCTAACATTTATATATGTAACATTTCATCTAACATTTATATATCTAACATTTCATCTAACATTTATATAACTAAAAGTATAAAAAAACTAGAAAACAGAAAAACAAAAAATAAAAATGTGTGTGTGTGTGTGCGGGCTCGATCGATGGGAGGAGCGGCCATGGCGGCAGGGGCTCACAGCGGGGCGACGGCCTGCGAGGCGAGGCGAGTCGTCGGCGACGGCGACTGCGACGGCGACGGCGACGGCGCACGAGGTCGCGAGGAGAGCGGCGGCGTCGGGGAGGAGGCGCGGGCGGCCGGCGTCGGGAAGGAGGTGCGGGCGGCCGGCGTCGTCGAGGAGGAGGCGCGGGCGGCCTGCGTCGGGGAGGAGGCGCGGGCGGCCGGCGTCGGGGGAGGCGACGGCGTTGCGCAGCAGCCTGGCGGCGTCTCGCGCGTTCGGCGTCATCGAGAGAGAATGGAGATCGATCTGAATTTTTGCGCTTATATAGAACGACCTTTAGTCGTGGTTGGTAGCTACAACCGCGACTAAAGGTAGCCTTTAGTCGCGGTTGGAGCCACCAACCGCGACTAAAAGTATTTTTCGCCAGGCGAAGCGGCGGGAAGCGCAGACCTTTAGTCGCGGTTGCAGCCACCAACCGCAACTAAAGGTCTCGTGCTGCCACAGCCGCGGTGCAGAAAGTTTGGTCCCACCTCGCCCAGCGAAGGGCAGCCGCACTGGTTTATAAGCCCCGCTGCGGCTGCTCCCTCAACCTCCTCTCTAAGCAGGCCTGTGTGGGCCTATCGAACCTATGCTGCCCTGTTGGGCCTACTGGGCCTTGTGGGCCTATCGATCTGAATTTTTTACTTTTCAGTTTTTTTAATTTTTGTTTTATTTATTTTCTTTTGTTTCTGAGTTTTTTTTTCTTTATTTAGAGTTAATGAGTGAATCTTTTTGCGTTAGGTCACAAAAATTATAAACTTTCTGTTAGTGGCAGTAGTTTTAAAATTTGAATAGTTTAAATTCGAATTATTGGAAATTAGTGTACATCACTAATTTGTGAATAACTTTACTTAAAAATAGATTTTGTAGTGATTCTTTTTTCTGCTGTTTAATATTAGCGTGTTTTATCATTATATTCAATTTGGTAATTCTTAGGTTATTTAAAAAATGAAATGCCTTTGTAACAGACGAGTTTTCGTCTGAAACCCTGATACTTCGAAAGAGATTGTCCATTTTGTACACGAAGTGCATCCAGTTTTTGCCGTAACCCTCTCAACTTTTTAGCACATGCTATGTGGGTGAAATGATGATACCATGCCAACTTTCAACCTTTTCAGAGTTCATTTGTAGTGCTTTTCAATTTCAGGGTCATTTAGCTCAAAAAAATCAGTAAATGCATGAAAAATAGCAAATGAAGTCAGAAAGGGTTGAAAATTGATGGCGTGGCTTCGAATGGTGCATACTGAACACACAAAAAGTCTGGAGTTGAAATAGGTTTAAAAAATGAAATGCCTTTGTAACAGACGAGTTTTCGTCTGAAACCCTGATACTTCGAAAGAGATTGTCCATTTTGTACACGAAGTGCATCCAGTTTTTGCCGTAACCCTCTCAACTTTTTAGCACATGCTATGTGGGTGAAATGATGATACCATGCTAACTTTCAACCTTTTCAGAGTTCATTTGTAGTGCTTTTCAATTTCAGGGTCATTTAGCTCAAAAAAATCAATAAATGCATGAAAAATAGCAAATGAAGTCAGAAAGGGTTGAAAATTGTTGGCGTGGCTTCGAATGGTGCATACTGAACACACAAAAAGTCTGGAGTTGAAATAGGTTTAAAAAATGAAATGCCTTTGTAACAGACGAGTTTTCGTCTGAAACCCTGATACTTCGAAAGAGATTGTCCATTTTGTACACGAAGTGCATCCAGTTTTTGCCGTAACCCTCTCAACTTTTTAGCACATGCTATGTGGGTGAAATTATGATACCATGCCAACTTTCAACCTTTTCAGAGTTCATTTGTAGTGCTTTTCAATTTCAGGGTCATTTAGCTCAAAAAAATCGGTAAATGCATGAAAAATACCAAATGAAGTCAGAAAGGGTTGAAAATTGATGACGTGGCTTCGAATGATGCATACTGAACAGACAAAAAGTCTGGAGTTGAAATAAGTTTAAAAAAATGAAATGCCTTTGTAACAGACGAGTTTTCGTCTGAAATCCTGATACTTCGAAAGAGATTGTCCATTTTGTACACGAAGTGCATCCAGTTTTTGCCGTAACCCTCTCAACTTTTTAGCAGATGCTATGTGGGTGAAATGATGATACCATGTCAACTTTCAACCTTTTCAGAGTTCATTTGTAGTGCTTTTCAATTTCAGGGTCATTTAGCTCAAAAAAATCAGTAAATGCATGAAAAATAGCAAATGAAGTCAGAAAGGGTTGAAAACTGATGATGTGGCTTCGAATTGTGCATACTGAACACACAAAAAGTCTGGAGTTGAAATAAGTTTAAAAAAATGAAATGCCTTAGTAACACACGAGTTTTCATCTGAAACCCTGATACTTCGTAAGAGATTGTTCATTTTGTACACGAAGTGCATCCAGTTTTTGCCGTAACCCTCTCAACTTTTTTGCACATGCTATGTGGGTGAAATGATGATACCATGTCAACTTTCAACCTTTTCAGAGTTCATTTGTAGTGCTTTTCAATTTCAGGGTCATTTAGCTCAAAAAAATCAGTAAATGCATGAAAAATAGCAAATGAAGTCAGAAAGGGTTGAAAATTGATGACATGGCTTTGGACATAATATTTCGACGCGTTTCAAATGCAAAAACACATAAGTACATTACTATTACAAAGATTCCCTCCGGTTTGTCCGAAGTGGGACTTTCCAGATATATAAGTCCGGAAACTAACTAGAGAAGCCGGTCACATCCCAGAGTGGGATCTTTGGGTATAAAACTTTTTCTTCGCGTGTGTCCCTTTGCGTCGTAACCATGGACAATCTTCATCGTTTAACTTGATGCTCGGGTCAACATTCACTCTGAAGGGATCAATTTCATGAAACTTTTCATAATCTTCTGACATGTCTGTCTTGTCCTCCACTCCCACGATGTTTCTTTTCCCTGAAAGAACTATGTGGCGCTTTGGTTCACCGTATGATGTATTCGCTTCCTTATCTTTTCTTTTTCTCGGCTTGGTAGACATGTCCTTCACATATAAAACATGCGCCACATCATTGGCTAGGATGAATGGTTCGTCTGCGTACCCAAGATTGTTGAGATCCACTGTTGTCATTCCGTACTGCGGGTCTTCCTTTACCCCGCCTCCTGTCAGATTGACCCATTTGCACCGAAACAAAGGGACCTTCAAACCAAGTCCATAGTCAAGTTCCCATATCTCCTCTATGTAACCATAATATGTGTCCTTTGGCCTATTGGTGTTTGCTGCATCAAAGCGGACACCACTGTTTTGGTTGGCGCTCTTTTTATCTTGGGCGATCGTGTAAAATGTATTCCCATTTATCTCGTACCCTTTGAAAGTCAATATAGTTGAAGATGGTAACTTGGACAGCAAGTACAGGTCATCTGCAACAGTGTCGTCATGCATGAGACGTGTCTACAACCAACCAGCGAAAGTCACCGTTTGTTCATGTGTAATCCAGTCGTCAGACTGCTCCGGGTGTTTGGAGCATAGAATATTCTTGTGTTGCTCGATATACGGATCCACCAAGGTGGAACTTTGTAGAACTGTGTAGTGTGCTTGCGCCAAAGAATGTCCGTCCTGACATATTACTGAATTCTTTCCTAGCGTGCCTTTTCCACCCAGTCTGCCCTCATGCCGCGATTCAGGAACACCAATCGGCTTAATGTCAGGAATAAAGTCAACACAAAACTCAATGACCTCCTATGTTTCATGGCCCTTGGAGATGCTTCCTTCTGGCCTGGCATGATTATGAACATATTTCTTTAAGACTACCATGAACCTCTCAAAGGGGAACATATTGTGTAGAAATACAGGACCCAGAATGGCAATCTCCTCGACTAGTTGAACTAGGACGTGCGTCATGATATTGAAGAAGGATGGTGGGAACACCAACTCGAAACTGACAAGACATTGCACCAAATCATTCTCTAACCTTGGTAGGATTTCTGGATCGATTACCTTCTGAGAGATTGTATTGAGGAATGCACATAGCTTCACAATGGCTAATCGAACGTTTTCTGGTAGAAGCCCCCTCATTGCAACCGGAAGCAGTTGCGTCATAATCACGTGGCAGTCATGAGACTTTAGGTTCTGGAACTTTTTCTCTGCCATATTTATTATTCCCTCTATATTCGACGAGAAGCCAAATGGGACCTTCATACTGAGCAGGCATTCGAAGAAGATTTCCTTCTCTTCTTTGGTAAGAGCGTAGCTGGCATGACCCTGAAACTGCTTTGGATCCATGCCGTCTTCTCCGTGCATACGTTGCTGGTCCTCCCGTGCCTCCGGTGTATCTTTTGTCTTCCCATACACGCCCAAGAAGCCTAGCAGGTTCACGCAAAGATTCTTCGTCACGTGCATCACGTCGATTGCAGGGCGGACCTCTAGGTCTTTCCAATAGGGTAGGTCCCAAAATATAGATTTCTTCTTCCACATGGGTGCGCGTCCGTCAGCGTCATTCGGAACAGATTGTCCGCCAGGACCCTTTCCAAAGATTACTTTTAAATCCTTGACCATATCAAGTATATCATCACCAGTACGGTGGCGAGGCTTCTTCCTGTGATCTGCCTCAGCTTTGAAATGCTTGCCTTTCTTTCTTACGGGATGCCTGCTCTGAAGAAATCGACGATGCCCCAGGTACACATTCTTCTTACATTTATCCAAATATATACTGTCGGTATCATCTAAACAGTGCGTGCATGCGTGGTATCCCTTTTTTGTCTGTCCTGGAAGGTTACTGAGACCAGGCCAATCATTGATGGTTACAAACAGCAACGCATGTAGGTCAAATTCCTCCTGTTCTTTCTCATCCCACGCACGTACACCTTTTCCATTCCACAGCTGTAAAAGTTCTTTAACTAATGGCCTTAGGTACACATCAATGTCATTGCCGGGTTGCTTGGGGCCTTGGATGAGCACTGGCAACATAATGAACTTCCGCTTCATGCACAACCAAGGAGGAAGGTTATAGATACATAGAGTCACAGGCCATGTGCTATGATTGCTGTTCTGCTCCCCAAAAGGATTAATGCCATCTGCACTTAAACCAAACCATACGTTCCTTGCGTCCCTTGCAAAGTCCTTCCACTTTCTCTAGATTTTTCTCCACTGCGATCCGTCAACGGGTACTCTCAACTTCCCGTCTTTCTTACGGTCTTCGTTGTGCCATCGCATCAACTTGGCATGCTCTTTGTTTTGGAACAAACGTTTCAACCGTGGTATTATAGGAGCATACCACATCACCTTGGAAGGAATCTTCTCACTGGGGCGCTCGCCCTCAACATCACCAGGGTCATCGTGGCCGATCTTATAGCGCAATGCACAACATACCGGGCATGCATTCAAATCCTCATACTCACCGCGGTAGAGGATGCAGTCATTAGGGCATGCATGTATCTTCTGCACCTCTAATCCTAGAGGGCAGACAGTCTTCTTTGCTTCGTACGTACTGTCGGGCAATTCGTTGTCCTTTGGTAGCTTCTTCTTTAACATTATCAGCAACTTTTCAAATGCCTTGTCAGATACACCATTCTCTGCCTTCCATTGCAGCAATTGCAGTGTGGTACCTAGCTTTTTCTTGTCATCTTCGCAATTTGGGTACAACAATTTCTTATGATCCTCTAACATGCGCTGCAACTTCAGCTTTTCCTTTTCACTTGCGCAGTTTCTCTTTGCATCGGCAATGGCCCAACCAAGATCATCAGCGGGCTCATCTGATGCCTCTTCTTCAGCTCCTTCCCGCATTGCTGGCTCAGCTTCTTCCCCCATTGTTGTACCATCGTATTCATGGAACCCATGGCCAGGATAGCTGTCGTCATCCTCTTCTTCTTCATTCTCTTCCATTAGGACCCCTCTTTCTCCGTGCTTGGTCCAACAGTTATAGCCGGACATGAAACCGGACTCAAACAGGTGGACGTGAATGGTTCTTGAGTTAGAGTAATTTTGATCATTATTACAGCCAGCACATGGACAATACATAAAACCATCTGCCCGCTTGTTTGCCTCAGCCGCAACCAGAAAAGTATGCACGCCATTAATGAACTGGTGAGAGCATCGGTCATCGTACATCCATTGCTGGCTCATCTTCATTACACAACACCGAAAAGACCAAATTAATACAAGTTAATACATAAAGTTCATACACACTTGTTCTCATAAAACAACATACAAACTCTCTAGCTAAAGAATTTAAATGCAACAACAAATGCGATCAAGATCGCAACTAAGGTAACAATTGATCCAACAGCATAGTGATACCAAGCCTCACTAACAATGGCATATTTTTTAAATTTTCTAATCTTCAAGCGCATTGCATCCATCTTGATCTTGTGATCATCGACGACATCGGCAACATACAACTCCAGTTTCATCTTCTCTTCTTCAACTCTTTTCAATTTTTCTTTCAAATACTCGTTTTCTTTTTCAACTAAATTTAACTTCTTGACAAGAATATCTATGTCGGTTGCAATTTCCGGTTCACATACCTCCTAGATAATAATATCTATGTCAACTTGATGGGCATAATTGTCATAAACACGAAATGCAACAAATAGTTATAAAAGAGAGTATATACCACATCCGAATCATAAACCGGACGAGGGCCGACGGGGACGGATATCAAAACCATGCCACTATGTATAACAAACAACCATATAGGTAAGAAAACTATACAAGTAACTATCTAAATCTTACAAACATGATTTTTTTTATAAAAAGGATAAGAACAAGAGGCTCACCAAGGTGGTGCCGGCGACGGGACGGTGCGGGCGATCGACGGTGGTTAGGACGGGGACGGGAAGGCACTAAGTAAACCACACCTACACATGCATAGTAAGAAGTTAATTTGAGCTCAAATTGCATATAAATCAAATAAACTACCACATATAAATACTCCCAAACTAAAACCCACAAATCACTATACTTATAGAGCATTGCAGGAGCTAATCTAGCAATGAGAGATGAAAGGACAAAGTTGCTAACCTTTGTGAACACTTGGATGGATGGGGTGCCTCCAAATCTTGACAAATTTTGGCAAAAATGGAGGTGAGCTCGAGCAAGGGGAAGAACAAAGGAGAGGAAGAAGGGGAATAACAGGGAGGAGTGTGCTCGGGCTGGCTGAAGGGTTCATGTAGGGGATCTTTAGTCCCGGTTCGTGACACAAACCGGGACTAAAGGTGAGCCTATAGTCCCAGTTCGTGCCACGAACCGGGACTAAAGGTGATCGTGGGGCCCCAGGTTGACACCAGCCTGCCACCACCCCTTTAGTCCCTGTTCGTGTTACGAACCGGGACTAAAGGTCCGGAACGAACCGTGACTAATGATGCCCGTCCCGAACCGGGACTAATGGTCACATTAGTGCCGGTTCAAAACTAGACCGGGACTAATGCTTTGGACAAAAGGTCTATTTTCTACTAGTGGGAGGCAAGCAAGGCACGCAGGACGAAGCATGGATTGCCGTTGACTAATCTCTTTTGGGGTCTCCGGGGCATGAGTTCGACCATTGTGAATATAGGTTCGTGTTGGAATGTTGGACGAGCTGGTCTTACCGTGTTTCAAACTATCAACGTTCGCGGCGCACCTGGGGACAGCGACGACGACGGTAGACTCTTCACTAGTTCGCTTATCCGTGTCCGCATAATTTTTTTTAGACTTCAAAAAATCAAAATGGAAGGTCTTCTCCGCAAATAAATATATATAAAAAGATTGCGCGGAAATGAATTTCCAATGGCGTAAGTTTTTATTACTGTTATCTCGCATCAAAACCTCTATTCTTTTTTCTATTAGCCTTTGTTTGGCAAGCTGTTGTAAGTTTTCGATGAAATCTTCGGTACTCTGTATGCCAAATTGAATGATGTGTTCATTCTAAAAAAAAAAATAATGGGTATAAGTGATACGTTCATAAAAATGTTTTAATATCTTGCATTCCAAAGACGCACAGAACCCAAACACTTGAAGTTCAAAACATACATCATTAGGAAAAAAGGTACAAAAACATGGAAACACTTAAAGCACCACCTCATATGGCGCCATGACGAGTGGTAGCTTACACGACCTCATGTCACTTCACTTTGAACGCCATCACGGGCAGCATGTCACCACCACATCCTCTAGGCCACACATTCTAATAAGCCCTAGTCGAATCTATAATTTATAAACTAATCTTCATCATGCTATTTCTTAATCTTTGTTCCTCATTTTAGTTTTTATTGGACCAACCTATTGATAAAGCGTCAGAAATGGCAGCTGCATGTCTTATGTTTATGTTGATATATAACTCTTCATTTTTTGGTATATAGCTTATCTCTATGTAATTTTCAATTTTGCTTCTCTTGCTTTCAATACCTATGTTTTTTGTGATCATAGTATAGAAAGCATGGTCGATAGTACTATTCTTCTTGGTTTCAATCAAGCAAGGAACAATACTAAATTCAAGAGGAAACAACATATTGACCTCTTTATTCTTTTCATCTCTTATCCTATGGAGTATTCACATGCATATTTATTTGGAGTGCTTCAACCATACAAGGCTTCAAAGGAGTGTCGAAAATATCGCGAAACGTTGATTAATTTCCATTTCGCAACATTTCTGTCACTCAATGTTTTCTTTTTTTATCATGAGTCATGCCCATTTTTTCGTCCTTCCACAAGTTTTACTTCTTATTTCAAACTTTATCTTATCGAACTATTTCATAACATGAACGTAGGCAATGAACCAAGCATGCCATTGGTGTGGCGACACAAGGCTAGGTGCATGTAACAAGGTTCACCTTACTTGCAACGAAATCTGTGTAGATCTTCACGACGACTTTATGGAGTGGGCGGTATGCTTCATTCAATTTGTGTTATAGCTTATTGTTTAGTGATGTTGCACCCACAATTGTCTAATTTTTCCTTTCTTCTTATCATGCTCAGCGTATCCCTGTTGGAGAAGGACGACACAGTTCAGTTTGATATGATGCTATTAAAAAATGGCATACCCTTGACCCTCACTGTCATCAACGTGGAAGGGAGAACGTATTTCTAGGGTCCAAATTGTGTTCAAATTGCCACAGAGTTAGGGATGCAAGCTGGGAAGGCGATCTTATATTACTATGTCTTCACGAATTTGAAGAGCCCCACATCGACAACAAAATATATCTGTGGTACGATGTCCCACAATCACAATAGTACATATAGTTTCGGTGGTGATCCGGATGTCGTATATATATGTACTACTTTATGGTACTAGCTACCACTTTATTGAACATACATATGTTGTATGCACTTATTGTACTGTACTGTGTAAGTACTAAACACTAGGGAGTTGTTGCACTAAAGTGTGCATTCGAAGTGTGCTATAATGTCTTTAGGTTATTATTATTATTGCTAAACTAAAAAAATTGCAAGGTCACATAAAAATGCTGGCACGACAACTTTTTATTTATGTTCATCTACAACTGTGGCGCACGTGTGGTGGGCTCGTGTGCTGAAGCCCACCACAGGTAAGAATCAGATCAGTGGCAGGCGTGTGCTCACGCCTGACACATGTAAGTATATGATTAGTGGTGGGCGCAAGGTTCAATATACACATGTAAGTATATGATTAGTGGCCACTGATGCCATAATAATAGTGGCAGGGGAGCCAGACTTGCCCTCCACTGCTGGCATTTTTGCGCCCACCACTACTAGGCATTCCCGCAGTACTGCCTAGGTAGATGCATCCTAGCCTGGGAGAGGTAACCTGCACAAAATTTACAAGTAACCAAGTTTTGTGGCCCTGCACTAGTAGAAAACAGGCCATTAGTCCCCGGTTGGGAAGGGCCTTTAGTCCCGGTTCCCCAACCGGGACTAAAGTATAGAGACTAAAGGGTCCAAGCCTTTAGTCCCGGTTGGCTACGAACCGGGACTAAACCCTGGCCACGTGGTCGGCAGCGCGCGCCAGGGCATGGGGACCTTTGGTCCCGGTGGGTAACACCAACCGGGACTAAAGGTTTAGGGGTTTAGGGGTTTAGGTGTTTAGGGGTTTAGTGTTTATTGTTTATTTTTCCTTTTCATTTTGTGTTTTCCATTTAATTATTTTTCATTTCAAACATATTTTACGCTACTACATATTGTACACACTATGCATATATAATAGAATTTCTCGTAGAACTGATCATATATCATAAAATTTCTCGTACAAGCAATCATATATCATAGAATTTCTTGTACGGCCACATGCATACACACACACATATATATATACAATTTGGTATATACAATTTCTGGTACAATTTGCAGCTCATTTGCGGATCGGGTAATGGTATTCTCCGTCGGGAGATATGACCTGCTGAAGCAATAATCCCGCAATTTCCTCTTGAATTGCTCGTATACGGTCCGTTGGTAGGAGCTGATCCCGCATCTGCGTCATCTATATATAAAGAAGGAGATCAATATGAATATGCATGTTAGTTGTGTGTATATGTATTAGATCATGATAAAAAAATATGAATGGTGTTTACGTACCCAAAGATCTCTTGCACTCTTGCTGCTTTCGGTCATAAAGCGAATGTTCTCGCAAACATAATATGCACATAGATTAGTCCCCTGTGCCTACCTCATGCACTTTACGAGAATAGAATTCAATCAGATAATAATGAAGCATGACAATGGTATTGAAACTAGAATTAAAGAGATGCGTGGACGTAGCTAGTACTACTTAATTACCCTGGGCTTTCGCCATCTCAACTCTGGTTTCCATTCACCGGTGACCTCTTTGATGAAACGTTTCCAAACCCTGCCCAGCAAACTAAATGAATAAAGAAGCCGACATAGTGCGTCAATGATTGAAATTACCTTTCGAGCAACGAATGCAAGCTTATGTAATCTTCAGGGTCTTTACTTAGCGAGTCCAGTACTTCATGTTGGTGAACGTTACATGGGAAACAAAATATTTCCTACGCACACGCAAGATCTATCCATGGTGATGAGCATCTACGAGAGGGAGAGTGAATCTACATACCCTTGTAGATCGCTAAGCGGGAAGCGTTAAGAAACGCTGTTGATGTAGTCGAACGTCTTTGCGATCCAAATCGCTAGCCGTCCCGCGATCCGATCACGATCCGTCCCGCGATCCAATCACGAACCGTTCCGCGATCCAATCACGGTCCTTCCGATCTAGCGCCGAACAGACGACACATCCGCGTTCAGCACACGTACAGCTCGATGACGATCTCCGCCTTCTTGATCCAGCAAGAGGGAGCGGAGAGGTAGATGAGTTCTCCGGCAGCGCGACGGCGCGGCGGCGGCAGTGGTGGAGCTATTCCAGCAGGGCTTCGCCTAAGCGCTGCTGAAAACTAGAGGAATCAATCTATCGGGAGAGAGGGCTGCACTATGGCCTTTTGGGTTGAAGTGCTTTTGCCCTCTCTCCCTCTAGTATATATAGGAGGAAGGGGAGGGAGGTCGGCGCCCCTAGGGTGGCCCTTTGGTGAGGCCAAACTGGGGAGCTGGAGGAGTCCAACTCCAATCCTACTAGGAGTAGGATTCCTCCTCCCCCACTTGGAAACCCTTTCCACCTTTGGGTTTTCCCACCCCTAGCCGCATGGGCCTTAGTGGGGGCTTATGCCAGCCCACTAGGGGCTGGTTTGACTCCTTCCACAGCCCATGAGACCCTTTGGGGCGAAAGGCCCTGTTGACACACGAACGCGTCACGCGTACCCTCGACGCCGGGGGTGATGCACCGCAGCTCACGTCGAGGGAGGTCCTACCGGCAGCGCGATACGCAAGACAGCCGGAGGACGCTTTTGAAGACCCGAATCCCCACGCACCCGGGAGGGACCCCGTCAGGGAGCACGGCGGCAATGGGCTGCCCTAGGTCGATTCGCTCGCCCCTAGGGCCTCGGAGTTCGCAGCTCTCCAACACGAAGAACGACGAAGAACGAGGAAGAAGATACGAGGGTAGGAGACAAAACGTAGGTGAAAAAATAGTATATTGATTTGTTCGATTGTGTGTTGTTCAATCGGCCGTCACCCCCAACATATATAAGAGGCGGCTGGACTTCCCGTACAAGCAAAGGATTCATCTAGGCTTTCCTTACAAGAAAATTACATCAATTCACGTCCTAGAGTCCTCGTTCTGGTCCCGCTCGGATTCAGCCCGAATCTGGTCCAATCTTCTGTCTTGCTCCTTGCGTGGGCCGTGGAATCTGCACACGACCTCCGATGGAGACGGTCCAAACACGAATTTTGTGCGCTTCGACGAGGCCAATAATCCGTATGTTGATCACTTTTCCAAATAAGGCCATCTTGAATACTCCACGGGGTCATCTTTAATTTCGAGTCGGACTCGGTTATGTAGCTGACTGGACCGTCCGACTCTTGTAGCTACTCTGCAGGTCGTATACTATGTCGGTTGATGATGACTCCAAAAGCAAAGTTGACCGTTTCGACGTTACGAACAACTTTCATGTTGAACAGTTTTTCATCTGAGGCCATCTAGATAATTATTTGAGCCCATCTTCAGCTTCTGGTCGGATTTGACAGTTTCCACCCCGGCAAGCTTTTCCCGGCAAGCACCCCGGCAAGCTTCACCCCGGCAAGGTTTCCATCCCGGCAAGCTTTCACCCCGGCAAGATTTCCATCCCAGCAAGATTTCCCCGGCAAGGTTTCTATCCCGGCAAGCTTTCACCCCGGCAAGGTTTCCATCCCGGCAAGATTTCCCCGGCAAGGTTTCCATCCCGGCAAGCTTTCACACCCCGGCAAGGTTTCCATCCCGGCAAGGTTTCCCCGGCAAGGTTTCCATCCCGGCAAGCTTTCTGGCTGTGCCTTGCGGGTCTTTTTTGTGGCAGTAAACGACCTCGGATGAAAATGTGCCCAAAAGCAAAGTTGACCGTTTCGACATTACGAACAACTTTCATGTTGAACGTTTTTCGATTCGAGGCCATCTTGAATGGCTAATTGCTCACGCATTGCATCAGACACTCGCCAAGACGTGTCTGGTCTCCCGCGTCTTATTTCGCCTCTTGACACGGCTGCATTCAGATAGCTCTAACTTTTGCATACGAACTCGGATTGAGACGATTTTTATATGAAAATCGACCAATTCGACGAGACGAAGACAATTTATGTAGAAAGTTTTCTCATATGAGATAATCTTGAGGGCGTAATCAGCCGAATAGTGTTCTGGATACAAAATCCCAGTACTTCGAACACAATTTCGGCTTTCGAGATGAGATCGGATGGCAATGGCCCAAACTTCAAAGTTTCTCCTTGCCGGATCGCCTCCTTGCCGGGCCGTCTCCTTGCCGGATCACCTCCTCGCCGGGCCGTCTCCTTGCCGGATCGCCTCCTTGCCGGGCCGTCTCCTGCCTCTGTTTGGGTCTTCGGCAAGCACTCAAAACCGGCAAGCTTTTAACTTGAGTCCACCTTTACTGCATTTTGCATCGTGCCAAAATCAGGTGTCAACACATGCCCCCTTGTTTTTCGGCAAAACTTGTGTGCCGACAAATAATTTGCATTAGGCTTGTTCTAAGGACGTTGTCAACACTCCATCGGCCATTAATATGTGCTTAGGGCGATAATTATATATCGGCCATTGCCTATTTAGGCTTCTTGCCACGCACTTGGGTGGTACTTCTTCAAATATCTGCCATTGAGAGCTCGAGGTAGCAATGTTCCTTGCATGGATTCCACCAAATATGAATTTCCGGGAACTATTCTTGCAATCTTGAAAGGACCTTCCCAGCTTGGAGACCACTTCCCGAATTTTCTATCTCTAGAACCAATCGGCAGAATCACTTTCCACACAAGATCGCCAACCTGAAAATTCTTCAACTTGACCTTTTTATTGTAAGCTCTTGCTACCCTCAGCTTGTCCCTCTCTATGGCTTTTAAGGCAACCAAACGTTTATCGGCAACCTCATCAATATTGTCCATCATCAACTTATAAAAGTCCACTGCTGATAAATCATTCTGTTTAGCTATTCTCAAAGCATTCAAATTCACCTCCACCGGTAAAACGACCTCTTGACCATATACGAGCTCATATGGAGTTACCTTCGTCGCACCATGCCTTGAGATTCTATGTGCCCAGAAAGCCTCGGACAATAATTCATGCCATCTTCTTGGATTATCCTCAATTTTCTTCTTGATGAGCTTGATCAAAATTTTATTGCTAGACTCAGCTTGCCCATTGGCTTGAGCATAATACGGGGAGGAATTGAGCAACTTTATCTTATATGATTCGGCAAATTCTCTAACTTGATGTGACATGAAAGATGAACCTTGATCCGTAGTTAATGTTTGCGGAATGCCGAATCTATGAATAATGTGCTCATTTATGAATTGAATTACCTCGGTATGCGTCATATTCTTGAGAGGTATTGCTTCAGACCACTTAGTGAAATAATCAGTTGCCACCAACACGAACCGATGCCCCTTTGAAGAAGAAGGATGAATCTCTCCAATAAAGTCTAATCCCCAACCTCTAAAAGCCCACGGCTTGATAATAGGATGTAACATAGCAGCGGGAGCTAACTGAATATCACCAAACTTTTGACAAGCTTCACATCCTTTATAATACCTGAAGCAATCGTTGATCATCGTCGGCCAATAAAATCCAGCACGTCGTAATAACCACTTCATCTTGGGGGCCGACTGATGAGTGCCGCAAATTCCTTCATGAACCTGTCCCATAGCAATTCTCGCTTGGTCTTTGTCCAAACACTTCAAGAGAACATCTTCAACCGTTCGGCGATAAAGACCATCGTCCCTCATTGTATATTTGAAAGCCATGCGCCGAACAGCCCTGTCCACCCTTCCACTCGGATTGCACAAGTAATCAATAATGGGCTCCCTCCAGTCATGATTTTCATCTGCACTAGATTTATTGTTAGTGACCGAATCAGTGGGCTCTGGTTCGGTCTCTCTTATGTTAGCAAGACAAGGCATCGGCTTTAGAGAGATATGAAACATGCCATGATCGACATGATAGCCGGATGCTTGTTGTGCCAACTCGTTTGCTCTCCAATTATCATGTCTAGATATATGAGCAATGCTAAAATGATCCAAAGTAGAAATTATATCTAGACATTTATCAAGATAAACATTAAGTGATTCGTCTAAACATTGAAAAACTTTGGATACTTGTGGTACTACTAATAACGAATCACCAAAAGCCTCAATATGTGTAGCACCTATAGCAAGCAACATCTCTAAGACGAATAACAATGCTTCATATTCGGCCTGATTATTTGTGCAAAAAAATTCTAAGCGGCATGAGGCTTCAAAAACAGCACCATGAGGAGATATATAAGCAATACCAACACCTTGGCCGTTGCTACAAACTGAACCATCAAAATATAATCTCCATGGTACTAACGAGACAAGGTTTATATCAATATCTTGCTTGTCATTAATCCGATGCTCAACGATAAAATTAGCAACAATTTGGCCTTTCATGGATTTTAGAGATTCATAAGCCAAATCATACTCAATTAAAGCATAAGCCCATTTACCAATTCTACCACTAAGAATTGGTCTATGCAACATGTATTTAATGACATCGGTTTGACAAGCTACTATGCAAGCACTTGGTACTAGATAATGTCTCAATTTTGTGCAAGCATAATATAAGCATAGGCATAATTTTTCAATAAATGTATACCTTGTCTCGGCATCCAATAGGCGTCAGCTCAAATAAGTGATAGCATGCTCTTTTCCTTTGGTTTCTTGAGTCAAAACAGCTCCAATAACGCCTTCCTCGGCTGCAATGTAAAGTCTAAAGGGCTCTCTATGCTTGGGCGCCTTCATCACCGGAGTAGTGCACAAATAATTCTTAATCATATCAAATGCTTGTTGCTGTTTTGCCCCCCAAGTAAAATCAACATCATTCTTCAACCGAAGGATATGAGTAAATGCATCAACCTTCCCTGACAAATTAGCTATGAACCTCCTCAAATAATTGACCTTGCCAAGGAATTTTTGCATATCTCTCTTGCATGTTGGAGCCTCCACTTTTTGTATAGCTTCTATCTTTTTGGAATCAATCTCTATGCCATCTTCATGAATAATGAAACCCAAAAACTTACCAGCCGACACGCCAAACGCACACTTCAAAGGATTCATCTTCAGCCCATATTTCTTCATCCTCTCAAAAGTTAAACGCAAATCGGGTAAGTGAGATTTAAAAGCATCCGATTTGACAACAATATCATCAATATAAACTTCAAGTATAACCCCGAGTAAATCATGAAAAATTAAATTCATAGCCCTTTGATATGTGGCGCCGGCATTCTTCAATCCAAAGGTCATTACTGTCCACTCAAATAATCCAAGGAAACCGGGGCACCGAAAAGCCGTTTTGGACATGTCCTCTTCGGCCATGAAAATTTGGTTGTACCCCGCATTGCCATCAAGAAAGCTAATAACCTTATGTCTAGAAGCATCATTAATAAGCATGTCGGCTATAGGCATAGGACACTCATCTTTGGGCGTAGCTCTATTCAAATCTCTGAAATCAATGCACACCCTCAACTTGCCGGAGCCTTTCTTTTCCACTGGCACAATATTAGAAATCCACACGGCATATCTGCAAGGTCTAATAAAATTAGCTTTAAGCAAACGACCGATCTCTACCTTGATCCGGTCATATATTTTTGGATTGAACTTCCTAGCCGATTGTTTATACGGTATAAAACCGGCTTTTATAGGTAACCGATGCTCCACTAGCTCTCGGCTTAAACCTGGCATCTCATGATATTCCCATGCAAAGCAACAAATATATTCTTTCAATAGCTCGATTAACTTGACTTTACAATCGGCTTTCAAATTTTTGTTTACATATGTCGGCCTAGGAATTGAGCCATCTCCAATATCTACTTCTTCTAATGGATCGGCCGATGTAAAACCTTGTCCAAGTTTATCCATATCACCTAACTCCTCTATAGACTCATACATATCGTTCCCATTGGACCGATATTCTGCAAGCCGCTTTTGTAACCACTCAGAGTTAGGATCCATTTAAATACGTCATACCTTGGAGCCGATTTCCACCAACCGGCTTTAAAGAAACGGGTACAAAACCACTCTTGGTGGCGCTGAGAAAGTCAAACTCTGATAAGTCCCGTCCCGTCAAGCAAGCAGCATTGGGGTGTTGCCAATCCACCGGTGTATCGGCTAAAGCAACGCAAGCCGAATTATCCGCATGAACGATCTCCACTTCATCAAAAACCCATTGAATTAAAAACTGGTGCATAGTGGATGGCACACATTGGTTTGCATGAACCCAATCACGGCCTAGAATGACGTTGTAGTTACCTTGCACCTCGGCGACAAAGAATGCAGTTGCCAAAGTTTTGCTCCCAACCGTAAGCTCCACATACATCACCCCTTTGGCTTCGGTTTTCTCTTTGCCTTCAAATCCATTGAGTACCATATTGGTCTTCATCAATCCTTCGTCGGGCAAACCCAATTTCTTGAAGACTGAATAAGGCATGAGATTCACTACAGCACCACCATCGACAAGCATTCGAGTAATCGGTGACCCATTGATATGGCCTCTGAGGTACAACGGCTTCAAGTGCGTCACTGGTTCTTTTGGCTTCTCAAATATTGCATTCTTAGGACCAAAATCCAGCTGAGCCACCTCCCCTTCTTCATCTATAGCACGAAACTCAGCGGGTAAATAAAACACCATGTTGATATCCATTCCTTCATGTACTGGTGTAGGCTCACAATCTACCACGTCGCCCTCCTCCTCGGGTGTGTTCAGTGCTGGGCTTGCCGGTGTTGGGCTTGTCGGTGTTGGGCTTGCCGGGCCTGCCGAGCTTGCCGGGTCTGCCGAGCTTGCCGGGTCTGGGTTTGCCCTCTTCATTGATTCTGAAATCTGTTCGGGCGAAACGGAATCAATAGGCGTTGTAGACGATGTAACAGCAGTAGCATCGTCCTTCCTTGGTGGTACAGGTGCTGATGTGACAGATGTAGAAACCACCGCACTTTGTATTTGCTTAGGCACCCATACTTGTTCTATAGGTACCATGGGCCGAACGTCATTGAACCACTCATCTCTTTGCTTCTCGGCCTCCTGTTCTGCCATCTCATGACTCCTTAACCTCTGTAGTTTCCTTTTTTGTGTTTTTGTTAGCCCTGGAGGACACCACTTAGGCTGCATGTACTTTGGATCTTTGAACTTGGCTTTGCTTGTGCTAGCTTCATGATCATTAGCCGAGTGCTTTGGTGCGATAGCAAGTATCGGCTCAGTAGGGTTGTTCCGCACAGTCGGCTGTTGTATAGTGAATGTCTTAGTGCCCAAGATGAGTGAACCGGCATCAACTCTTTCTTTGCCCTTTCCAGACTCGACCACTGCACTTGGTGACTTGGCACGCCACACTTGCTTATTGATCCTTCCTTGATTATTCTGCATTGGCCGATTGACTCCTTTGTTCAAACGGCCTCGTGTGGGATAAGAAAACTTCTCACGTATAGGCCTCCTTGGTTCTGCCCATCCTGGATGAAAAGCATAAGGGGCCATTGGGGGCTGCCCCCATCCTCCATTAAATCCTCCCACGTGGTATGGTGCATAGGGAGGTGGCGCCATCCACAGTCCTGGTGCCCATGACCCATATGGCCTTGTGCGATGTTGCAATTCTTGTCTTGGAGGTGATCTTGGGCGCTTCAAATATGATGACCGGTTAGAGCTAGAACCGGCCGCTTGATTAGCATACTTGGACAGCAACATATCAAAAGTTGGCTTGATTTTCTTGCGCTGCACTTTGGCTTCATTCAGCTTCCACTTGCCAACTTCCGGACTCTTGGGCTTGACAAACTTAACACGGGTATTCTCTTGCTCTTGCGGTTGCCCCCCGAGTGTAGGATTCTTGACGGTGATCTTGATTATCTCCCCACCATCGGGTTGCTTGTCAAGCACCACTTGCCTTCCTAGGACCTTGTCGCCATCTTTGTTTTTCCTGGGCTCACCAATGACAACATTAGTTTTATTAGCAGATTCGGCCACCTCCGGCCGAATGAGTAACTTTTTCCCCTCCAAATCCAGAGTATTCATTGGGAAGGGCTGCTTATCAACTTGCATCTCAGAAAAGTTCAATCGTCCGTCATTAATGACCGATTGTATCTGTCGTCGAAAAACATTGCAATCATTAGTAGCATGAGAAAAAGAATTATGATACTTGCAATAAGCACGCCGTTTCAGCTCTTCAAACGGCGGTAAAGTATGAGATATTCTAATAATCTTAGCTTGTAGCAAAGCATCAAATATTCTATCACATTTAGCTATGTTAAAAGTGAACTTCATCTCATCATCGCGATTCTTATGAATCGGCTTTAAATCATGACAAGTAAAAGGTTTGGCCTTCGAGGGCCAAACAAATTCAGCAGCATAAATATCACCCTCATCGTCCGAATGATCACTATCATATTCAACCATATTCATCTTAGGACGATCAGTTTTGTATCTATGCACTTCTTTGAGGTCCTTGCTTCGGCTTTCATGAGCCAAAGCCCTCTGTAAGACTTGGTTGATGCTTATAAATTCATTGCCTTCTAGCTTTTCTCTAATATGAGTTCTCAAACCATTGAGCACAAGATCAGCCAAGTCTCTCTCAGTTATCACTAAACTATAGCACCGGTTCTTTGTCTCTCTAAATCTCTTGACGTAATCGGAGACCGATTCGTCATGCTTCTGCTTAACCGATGTAAGATGTGACAACTTAAGTTCATTGTCGCCGCTATAAAAATGATCATGAAATTTTTGCTCTAGTTGTGACCAAACACGAATAGAGCCATGCGGCAAAGAAGAAAACCATGAAAATGCAGTACCAGTTAATGACAAAGGAAATAAATGCATTTTCAATTCATTTATCGAGCCTGCTTCACCCAATTGTGCTAGGTATTGGCTAACATGCTCCCACGTGGTCTTCGTGCCTTCTCCATTAAACTTAACAAAATCTGGAATTTTATATCCTTGAGGGCACGTAATTGCATCAAAGTACTCAGGATACGGCTTTTGATAAATCCGATTCCTAGGTAATTCGACACCAAAATTCTCTCGAAGCGTTTTAGCCATCTCCTCTCTAAAATTAGCTAAAGCATCGTCCATAGTAGACCATGAAGCTTGTGGCACTGGCATAGGAGGATTAGGGTTAGCAACTACGGGTACAAATTGTGGCATGTTTGCCGAACCATAGTTCGACAATGATCTAGCAATGTTTCCACCTATAGGTAAGGTTTGGTTTGGCGTTGCCACCGAACTCTGCATATTCATAAAAGAATTAAGCGGTGCAGCCACAATTTGATTGGTATGGGTGGGAAAATAATTCATCGGCATGGGGGGCGCCGATGAGATAGGCAAAGCTGAATTAGGGTTTCCCATACTAGCAGGCATATTAGGCATATTCTTCTGGGCATTAGTATTTTCTAAGAAAGCTTGATAGATCAGATTATTGCTATCAGAAATACGGCTCTCAATTTCAGCCCATTGCTCAGGAGAAAAGGTAGTACTTACAGAAGGTTTAACCTGATCGGTTTGAAGAGGAGGAAACTTGATTTCTCCAACCGGAGTGATATTGCCTTGGCGGTCCTTCTTGAAGTTTCCAAGGAACTCCTGCAACTCCTTCTCTTCACGCGCCTTCTTGTACTCCTCATAAGCTTGACGATGCTCGGCCGATAACTCCTCCAGATTGGGCTTGATAATGTTATCGGCGTCAACTTCCGAGGGATTGGGAAGATTGGACATGATGGATGATGATTCTTGATCAAAAGTTCCCCACCGGAGTCGCCAAAAAGTGTGTTGACACACGAACGCGTCACGCGTAACCTCGACGCCGGGGGTGATGCACCGCAACTCATGTCGAGGGAGGTCCTACCGGCAGCGCGATACGCAAGACAACCGGAGGATGCTTTTGAAGACCCGAAACCCCGCGCACCCGGGAGGGACATCGTCAGGGAGCATGGCGGCAATGGGCTGCCCTAGGTCGATTCGCTCGCCCCTAGGGCCTCGGAGTTCGCAGCTCTCCAACACGAAGAACGACGAAGAACGAGGAAGAAGATACGAGGGTAGGAGACAAAACGTAGGTGAAAAAATAGCATATTGATTTGTTCGATTGTGTGTTGTTCAATCGGCCGTCACCCCCAACATATATAAGAGGCGGCTGGACTTCCCGTACAAGCAAAGGATTCATCTAGGCTTTCCTTACAAGAAAATTACATCAATTCACGTCCTAGAGTCCTAGTTCTGGTCCCGCTCGGATTCAGCCCGAATCTGGTCCAATCTTCTGTCTTCCACCTTGCGTGGGCCGTGGAATCTGCACACGACCTCCGATGGAGATGGTCCAAACACGAATTTTGTGCGCTTCGACGAGGCCAATAATCCATATGTTGATCACTTTTCCAAATAAGGCCATCTTGAATACTCCACGGGGTCATCTTTAATTTCGAGTCGGACTCGGTTATGTAGCTGACTGGACTGTCCGACTCTTGTAGCGTCTCTGCAGGTCGTATACTATGTCGGATGATGATGACTCCAAAAGCAAAGTTGACCGTTTCGACGTTACGAACAACTTTCATGTTGAACACTTTTTCATCTGAGGCCATCTAGATAATTATTTGAGCCCATCTTCAGCTTCTGGGCGGATTTGACAGTTTCCACCCCGGCAAGCTTTTCCCGGCAAGCACCCCGGCAAGCTTCACCCCGGCAAGGTTTCCATCCCGGCAAGCTTTCACCCCGGCAAGATTTCCATCCCGGCAAGATTTCCCCGGCAAGGTTTCTATCCTGGCAAGCTTTCACCCCGGCAAGGTTTCCATCCCGGCAAGATTTCCCCGGCAAGGTTTCCATCCCGGCAAGCTTTCACACCCCGGCAAGGTTTCCATCCCGGCAAGGTTTCCCCGGCAAGGTTTCCATCCCGGCAAGCTTTCTGGCTGTGCCTTGCGTGTCTTTTTTGTGGCAGTAAACGACCTCGGATGAAAATGTGCCCAAAAGCAAAGTTGACCTTTTCGACGTTACGAACAACTTTCATGTTGAACGTTTTTCGATTCGAGGCCATCTTGAATGGCTAATTGCTCACGCATTGCATCAGACACTCGCCAAGACGTGTCTGGTCTCCCGCGTCTTATTTCGCCTCTTGACACGGCTGCATTCAGATAGCTCTAACTTTTGCATACGAACTCGGATTGAGACGATTTTTATATGAAAATCGACCGATTCGACGAGACGAAGACAATTTATGTAGAAAGTTTTCTCATATGAGATCGTCTTGAGGGAGTACTCAGCCGAATCGTGTTCTGGATACAAAATCCCAGTACTTCGAACACAATTTCGGCTTTCGAGATGAGATCGGATGGCAATGGCCCAAACTTCAAAGTTTCTCCTTGCCGGATCGCCTCCTTGCCGGGCCGTCTCCTTGCCGGATCACCTCCTCGCCGGGCCGTCTCCTTGCCGGATCGCCTCCTTGCCGGGCCGTCTCCTGCCTCTGTTTGGGTCTTCGGCAAGCACTCAAAACCGGCAAGCTTTTCGCTTGAGTCCACCTTTACTGCATTTTGCATCGTGCCAAAATCAGGTGTCAACAGGCCCCTCCCGATGGTCCCCCGGTACCCTCCCGGCACTCCCGGTACACTACCGAAATGCCCGAAACTTTTCCGGTGACCAAAACGGGACTTCCTATATGTCAATCTTTACCTCCAGACCATTCCGAAGCTCCTCGTGACGTCCGGGATCTCATCCGGGACTCCGAACAACCTTTGGTCACCACCATACATAACTCTATAATACCGAAATGTCACCGAACCTTAAGTGTGCAGACCCTGCGGGTTCGAGAACTATGTAGACATGACTGAGACACCTCTACGGTCAATAACCAATAGCGGGGCCTGGATGCCCATATTGGTTCCTACATATTCCACGAAGATCTTTATCGGTTAAACATCTATGTCAAGGATTCAGTTAATCACGTATGATGTTCCCTTTGTTCTTCGTTATGTTACTTGCCCGAGATTCGATCGTCGGTATCTCTATAGCTAGTTCAATCTCATTACCGGCAAGTCTCTTTACTCGTTCCGTAATACAAGATCCCGTGGCTAACACTTTAGTCACATTTCTTGCAAGGCTTATTGTGATGCTGTATTACCGAGTGGGCCCTGAGATACCTCTCCATCACACAGAGTAACAAATCCCAGTCTTGATCCATGCCAACTCAACAGACACCCTCGGAGATACCTGTAGAGCATCTTTATAGTCACCCAGTTACGTTGCAACGTTTGATACACACAAGGTATTCCTCCGGTGTCAGTGAGTTGCATGATCTCGTGGTCATAGGAACAGGTACTTGACATGCAGAAAACAATAGCAATAAACTGACACGATCATATGCTACGTTCATAGTTTGGGTCTTGTCCATCACATCATTCTCCTAATGATGTGATCTCATTATCAAATGACATCTCATGTCTATGGCTAGGAAACCTTCACCATCTTTGATCAATGAGCCAGTTTAACTAGAGGCTTACTAGGGACACATTGTTTGTCTATGTACCGACACATGTAATTGAGTTTCCAATCAATACAATTATAGCATGGATAATAAACGATTATCATGAACAAGGAAATATGATAATAACTAATTTAGTATTGCCTCTAGGGCATATTTCCAACAGTCTCCCACTTGCACTAGAGTCAATAATCTAGTTCACATCACCATGTGATTTACATTGTTATGAATCTAACACCCAATGAGTTCTGGGGTTCGATCATGCTTTGCACGTGAGAGAGGTCTTTAGTCAACGGTCTGCAACATTCAGATCCGTGTGTTCTTTGTAAATCTATATGTCGTACTGCAGATGCTACCAAGCTCCACTTGGAGCTATTCCAAATGGCTGCTCCACTATACGTATCTGGATTGCTACTCAGAGTCATCCAGATTGGTGTTAAATCTTGCATCGACGTAACCCTTTACGACAAACTCTTTATCACCTCCATAATCAAGAAATATTTCCTTAGTTCTCTAGTTACTAAGGATAACTTTGACCGCTGTCCAGTGATCCACTCCTGGATCACTCTTGTACCCCTTGACAGACTCATGGCAAGGCACACACAGGTGCGGTACACAGCATGGCATACTATATAGATCCTATGGCTAAGGCATAGGGGTCGACCTTCGTCCTTTCTCTTTCTTCTGCCGAACTCTTTCTTTGACTGATCCATTTTGAACTCCTTCAAAATCATGTCAAGGTATGTACTCATTGAAAATCTTATCAGACGTCTTTGATCTATCTCTATAGATCTTGATGCCCAATATTTAAGTAGCTTCATTCCAGGTTTTCCTTTGAAAAACTCCTTTTCAAACAACCCTTTATGCTTTCCAGAAATTCTAAATCATTTCCGATCAACAATATGTCATCCACATATACTTATCAAAAATTCTATAGTGCTCCCACTCACTTTATTGTAAATACAAGTTTCTCATAAAATTTGTATAGACCCAAAAACTTTGATCACCTCATCAAAGCGTATATTCCAACTCCGAGATGCTTGCTCCAGTCCATAGAAGGATCGCTGGAGTTTGCATACATTTTAGCATCCTTAGGACTGACAAAACCTTCTGGTTGTATCACATACAACCTTTCCTCACGGAAACCGTTAAGGAAACTCTGTTTTGACATCCATCTGCCAGATTTCATAATCGAAAAATGCAGCAACTGCTAACATAATTCCAACAGACTTTAGCATCGCTACGGGTGAGAAAGTCTCATCATAGTCAACTCCTTGAACTTGTGAAAAACCCTTTGCCACAGGTCGAGCTTTATAGACGGTGACATTACCATCCGCGTCCGTCTTCCTTTCAAAGATCCATTTGTTCTGAATGGCCTTTCGCCCTTCAGGTAATACTTCCAAAGCCCATACTTTGTTTTCATACATGGATCTCATCTCGGATTTCATGGCCTCTAACCATTTCTCGGAATCCGGGCCCATCATCGCTTCTCCATAGCTCCTAGGTTCATCGTTGTCCAACAACATGACATCTAAGACAGGGTTGCCGCACCACTAAGGAGCAGTATGCGTCCTTGTCGACCTACGAGGTTCGATAGTAACTTGATCCGAAGCTTCATGATCATCATCATTAACTTCCTCTTCAACTTACATAGGCTCCACAGAAACAACTTTCTGCGTTGCGCTACTCTCTAGTGGAAACAAAGGTTCAACAACCTCATCAAGTTCTATCTTCCTCCCACTCAATTCTTTCAAGAAAAACTCTATCTCGAGAAAGGACCCGTTTTAGCAATAAACACTTTGTGCTTGGATCTAAGATAGAAGGTTTACCCAACTGTTATGTTAGGGTATTCTATGAAGATGCATTTGTCCGCTTTGGGTTCGAGCTCATTAGGTGAAAACCCTTTTTCACATAAGCGTCGCAGCCCCAAACATTAAGAAATGACAGCTTAGGTTTCCGCCAAACCAAAATTCATACGGTGTCATCTCAACGGACTTAGATGGTGCCCCTTTTAAAGTGAACACTACTAGAAAAATGGCTATAGCCAATATCCCTATTAGTGGCACACCATGGTGGTGGTGTGCCACTGCTATATAGCAATGGCGCACCAGAAGCAGGTGCGCCATTGTTATTTTTTTAGTAGTGGCGCACCACCTGAGCAGTGCGCCATTACTATTTTTTTTGTCCATCCCCCCACCCCACCAGACATAGCAATGGCGCACCACACCAAGGTGCGCCATTACTATGCTACATAGTAATGGCGCACCTTGGTGTGGTGCGCCATTGCTATGTCTGGTGGGGCTGTGTGCCTGCGTGTGTGTGAGGTTAGTAATGGCGCACCCTCCCTGGTGCGCCATTACTAACCTCACACACACACAAACACACACCCCCCCACACACACACCCACCCACCCCCCCCACCCCCTGGTGGATCGTCTTTTCGGTTTAAAAAAAAATAAAAGAAAATGATAAAAGATTCAAAAAAATTCAAAAAAATAGATGCCCATGTTTTATGTGTTCTAGTTGTTACGAAAATTAACAAACATGAATTTTGAATTTTTTTGCAAAAAAAAACCATCGTGTTTCGGTAAAATGGCCGTAACTTTTGCATACGACCTCTGATGAAAAAGTTTTTTATATGAAAAAGATACTACTCGAAAAGTTACATCCGAATTTGATCGGCTATGCCCGTTATCGATTTTTCAGAATCCTCAAAAACCTAACAGAAAAAAAGTTACAGCCATTTTAAGATCTGGAGGCAAAAAAATAAAAAAATTAAAAAAAGTTAGCAATGGCGCACCAGTACATAGTGCGCCACTACTATTTTCCCGCCTTCCAAATTCAAAAAAATTTAAAAATAGTAATGGCGCACCACACCTAGGTGCGCCATTACTAAGGTACATAGTAATGGCGCACCACACCTAGGTGCGCCATTACTAAGGTACATAGTAATGGCGCACCACACCTAGGTGCGCCATTACTAAGTCTGGGCAGTTTCAAAACGCACGTACCCCCACTACCCTTATCCACTTCCCTCCTCCTCCACACATTTCTATCCTCCTCCTCCTCCTTCCTCCTCCTCTCCTCCTTCCTCCTTCCTCCTCCTTCCTCCTTCCTCCTCCCTCCTCCTCACGGTCCTCTCCGGCGACCTCCTCCTCACGGTCCTCTCCGGCGACCTCCTCCTCCTCCTCTCCTCCTTCCTCCTCCTCTCCTCCTTCCTCCTTCCTCCTCCTTCCTCCTTCCTCCTCCCTCCTCCTCACGGTCCTCTCCGGCGACCTCCTCCTCACGGTCCTCTCCGGCGAACTCCTCCTCCTGCTCCTCCGCTCCGGCGACCTCCTCCTCCTCCTCCTCTCCGGCCGGTGACCTCCTCCTCCCTCCTCCTTCCTCCTCATAGTCCCTCCTCCTTCCTCCTCACAGTCCCTCCTCCTCACGGTCTCTCCTCCCTCCTCCTCCCTCCTCTCCGGCCGGTGACCTCCTCCTCCCTCCTCCTTCCTCCTCACAGTCCCTCCTCCTTCCTCCTCACAGTCCCTCCTCCTCACGGTCTCTCCTCCCTCCTCCTCCCTCCTCCTCCCTCCTCTCCTCCTCTCCTCTCTCCTCCCTTCTCTCCTCCTCTCCTCCTCTCCTCTCTCCTCCCTCCTCTCCTCCTCTCCTCTATCCTCCCTCCTCTCCTCCCTCCTCTTCTGCCTCCTCTTCTGCCTCCTCTCCTTCCTCCTCTACTTCCTCCTCACAGTCCCACCTCCTCCCGGCACAAAGATGCAAACCAGAACGAAATTCAAAAAAAAATCGCAAAAAAAAAATCACAAAAAAAAAATCGCAAAAAAAAATCGCAAAAAAATAGCAATGGCGCACCTTTTAGGGGTGCGCCATAAACTTCGGGATAGCAATGGCGCAACTTTTAGGGGTGCGCCATAAACTTCAGGATAGCAATGGCGCACCTTCTCCTGGTGCGCCATTACTAACTTTTTTTGATTTAATCACAAAATAAAATCGCAAAAAAAAACCGCAAAAATAAATAGCAATGGCGCATCATGGGTGTTAGTAGTGGCGCACTGTCCTCTATTAGCAGTGGCGCACCTGAAGTGTTAATAATGGCGCACCAGGTGGTGCGCCACTAGTATTTGGATTACTAATGGCGCACCAGAGGTGCGCCATTACTATTTGTTATTAATAGCGTGTTAATAGTGGCACACCTATAGTGCGCCATTAATAGCGAAAACTGGTGCGCCACTAACAGCCTTTTTTCTAGTAGTGGAATGTAGTTGTCTCTAATGCATAACCCCAAAACGATAGTGGCAAATCGATAAGAGACATCATAGTTCGCACCATATCTAATAGAGCACGACTACGATGTTCGGACACACCATCACCATGTTCCAGGTGGCGTGAGTTGTGAAACAATTTCCACATTGTCTTAAGTTGTATACCAAACTCGTAACTCAGATATTTACCTCCACGATCATATCGTAGACATTTTATCTTCTTGTCACGATGACCTCAAACTTCACTCTGATTTTCTTTGAACTTTTCAAACGTTTAAGACATGTGTTTCATTAAGTAAATATCCCCATATCTACTCAAATTATCAGTGAAGGTAAGAAAATAACGATATCCACCGCACGCTATAACACTCATTGGACCGAATACATCAACATGTATCATTTCCAATAAGTCACTTGCCCGCTCCATCATACTGGATAACGGGGTCTTAGTCCTCTTGCCCATGAGGCATGGTCCGCATGTCTCAACTGATTCGAAATCGAATAAGTCCAAAGATCCATCAGCATGGACTTTCTTCATGCGCTTTACACCAATATGACATTTAGCGGCAGTGCCACAAGTATGTGGTACTATCATTATTAACTTTGTATCTTTTGGCATCAATATTATAAACATGTGTATCACTACGATCAAGATTCAATAAACCATTCTCATTGGGTGTATGACCATTGAAGGTATTATTCATGTAAATAGAATAACCATTATTCTCTAACTTAAATGAATAACCGTATTGCAATAAACATCATCTAATCACGTTCATGCTCAACACAAACACCAAATAACATTTATTTAGGTTCATCACTAATCCCGAACGTAGAGAGAGCCTGCGATGGTGATCACATCAACCTTGGAAACACTTCCAACACTCATCGTCACCTCTCCCTTAGCTAGCCTCCATTTATTCCATAGCTTTTATTTCGAGTTACTAACATTTAGCAACCGAACCGGTATCCAATACCCAGGTGCTACTTAGGAGTACTACTAAGGTACACATCAATAACACGTATATCAAATATACTTCTATCGACGTTGCCAGCCTTCTTATCTACCAAGTATCTAGGGTTGTTCCACTTCAGTGACCGTTCTCCTCATAATAGAAGCACTTACTCTCGGGTTTGGGTTCAACCTTGGGTTTTTTCACTGGAGCAGCAACTGACTTGCCATCCATGAAGTTTCCCTCCTTGCCCTTGCCCTTCTCGAAACTACTGGTTTCACTAACCATCAACACTTGATGCTCCTTCTTGATTTCTACCTTCGCGGTGTCAAACATCGCGAAATGCTCAGGGATCATTATTTCCATCCCTGGCATTTTATAGTTCATCACGAAGCTCTAGTAGCTTAGTGACAGTGACATGGAGAACAATATCAATCACTATCTTATCTGGAAATTCAACTCCTACTCGATTCAAGCGATTGTAGCACCCAGACAATCTGAACACATGCTCACCGATTGAGCTATTCTCCTTCATCTTGCAGGCAAAGAATCTTGTTGGAGGTCTCATACCTCTCAACACGGGCACGAGCCTGAGATCCCAATTTCAGCTCTTAGAACATCTCATATATTTCGTGACGTTCAAAACATTTTGGAGCCTCAATTCTAAGCCGTATTGCATGACGTACTGAACTATCAAGTAGACATCAGAACGTGCCTGTCAGATGTTCACAACATCTACAGACGACGCTTGAGGGGGTGGCGCACCGAGCGGTGCATGAAGTACATAAGCCTTCTGTGCAGCAATGAGGACAATCCTCAGATCACGGACCCAGTCCGCATTATTGCTACCATCATCTTTCAACTCTATTTCTCTAGGAACATATAAAAATTCAAGGGAGCTACAGCACGAGCTAGTAATCTACAACATAATTTGCAAAGACATTTTGACTATGTTCATGATAGTGAGTGTAGTTAATGATATTACTTAAAAACTCCCACTCAAATTGACATCCCTCTAGTCATTCGAGTGTCACATGATCCAAATTCACCAACCCAAGTCCGATCATCACGTGAGATGAGGTGGTTTCAATGGTGAACATCTTCATGTTGATCATATCTACTATATGACTCATGTTCGACCTTTCGGTCTCTTGTGTTCCGAGGCCATGTCTGTACATGCTAGGCTCGTCAAGTTTAACCCGAGTGTTCCGCATGTGCAACACTGGCTTGCACCCGTTGTATGTGAACGTAGAGTCTATCACACCCGATAATCACGTGGTGTCTCGAAACGATGAACT
The DNA here is from genome assembly GCA_039707655.1 of Elymus sibiricus. Lineage (NCBI taxonomy): Eukaryota > Viridiplantae > Streptophyta > Magnoliopsida > Poales > Poaceae > Elymus > Elymus sibiricus. The sequence goes on from CM077667.1 coordinate 55,013,247, forward strand.
TTCGCAACGGTGCACACTCGGGGAGAACACAATTTTATCTTGAAATTTCAGTGAGGGATTACCTTATAATGCTACCGTCGTCCTAAGCAAAATAAGAAGCAGTTTGCGGATCATCAGGGTCTATGGGACTCCATTTCCCACAGGAACAACTGACCTAGTTAATTCCTATCTTCGCGTATCTGCTATCTTCGATGCCTAGGTTCCGGGCTGTCGTCGCTGCGCTCCTCTCCAAGCAAGGAATCTGGCCAAGACAATAGCCAGGGACAAGCCAGTGAGTACTTTGAATGTACTCGCAAACAATATGAACACAAGTATAATATAGCAGATGATAATCATGCACTGAAATATTCCATAATCACATAGTCAGTTACAAAATAAAATTCATGACGCACGCAAGCAGGTTATTCCCATGAAGCATGAATAAGTAATCAGAGAATAAAAAAAATAGTATGCACCGATCGGGTGTCTGAAGCGACGCCTCGAAGGGATAAAAGACATGCCTCAGTCGGGCGTCTGAGCGACGGCACATAAAGGGCTTATAAAGAAAATAAATAACAAGCATGCCACAGTCGGGCGTCTGAGCCACACCACATAAAGGGCTTATAAGGAAAATAAATAACAACCATGCCGCAGTCGGGCGTCTGAGCGACACCACATAAAGGGCTTAAAAAGAAAATAAATAACAAACATGCCACAGTCGGGCGTCTGAGCGACACCACATAAAGGGCTTATAAAGAAAATAAATAACAAGCATGCCACAGTCGGGCGTCTAAGCGACACCACATAAAGGGCTTATATAGGAATAATCACCATGAATATCCAGGAGGTAGAACCATCCCAGGGATACTCAATAATTCAAATAATATAAATGGTTAGTCCACAATAATAATAATCAAAATCATCATTTGTCACACGTCATGATCAATGTTCCGGTTTAGAAGTTCTCCTCCGAAGATCGACACTAAGACCGACACTTGACCCATCCCAAACTGTAGTCCTTCACCGCAGACACCGCTATTCGAATAGATATAAACTCTGCAGAGGGTGTACTCTTTACCCATGAGTAACGGATTCCTTTAGTCCACCGGGACTAATTCCGTTTACGGTCTTTCAATTGAAAACACACCTGACCCGCACACACCAGCTTAACTTACCGGTGTCTGGAATCACCCACGACACCCGTTAAGCAAAACTCTAAGTGGGGAGGCTCCAACCTCGACTAGCATGGGATCACAAAATTTATAACGCGCGCAAAGTAGGGGAGCTACCCCCTCGGCTCCAACCGGAAACACCCATGCCCCCGGACCAGGTGGCATGCCTACCGGATGCAGCCGATATCTTCCACCATGGCCTCTCTGTACGGTGTGTGCTAAGAAAGGGATTGACAACTTACTGAACCGTACCCTACCTGAGGCAGGGACAAGTGGTAGCACGAAGCAAGTATGGGGGTTACTGGCACAAGACTCGATCTACGGTCGACTCAGGAGGTTAAAATGTTTCCTGCATGATTAGCATAACAAAAATATTCCACATCAACAGACAGAATCACCACTCATCATACCTCACCATGCCCTACTGATCATACTCGTCCCAATGAGATATCAGTCTCAAGCTCGGGTCTACTCAGGACAGAGACTTCTCCGGATTACTTCCGATAGGCATGAAAGGCATACGAGGATGAATACTGTCACAATTATATCAATTCCAACAGCAAGGAATCTTCATCATGCACTCATGAGCATGATCATATCATCACATAAAATAACGAATACTTCGTGTCAATTTGGTGTTGTAATCACATCAAACAACCCACAACAAATATTATGCCAGGGTTCAGAATGCTTGCCTTCCATGGGTAGGTAGGTGATGAGCACTCCAAACTTTTGAAAGTTTTTGTCTCTCTCCATTTCCTATTTTGAAAAGCATTTGAATCAACACGCAATTCAAAACAGTGCAAAAAGTTGTTTTGGAAAATTTTCAAATAAATATGAAAATAAACTAGATGGAATTTCAGAAACACCAGAAAAAGAATCAGGTCCATTGGAGTTATATTTTAAAAGTTATAGCCAGTCATAGTTTGGTCAAAACTCTGTTTTTAAATAAAACAGAAAAAGAAAACGGTTCGGGTCTATTACGCGTACCTTAAGCGAAAGCGTATTTTCAGGAGTACGCCTTTCCCGTGGAAACACGCACGCGAGGGGCTGTGCCACTAGGGCGTCTGGCTGGGTCACCGACAGGTGGGGACCACCTGTTGGGTTCGTCTCCCTCCCTACGCGCGCCTGGACAGAGAGCAGAGGACCGGTCCCGACGATGATTGCCGGCGCTACAAGCCATCGTTTTCGACGCCCAGCGTATCCACGTGATAAGGGGGATCTGCCGCATCGGTTGGTGGAGGAAGGGGGTGTTGGGGAGCTCGAGGATGAGCGGAGCTTCATCAATGGCGGAAGAGGCTTCCGCCCACGGGCTTGCTCAGGTGGAAAAGGATATGGGAATGGGCTTGCGGGGTCGAGGTGGAGCTAATGGTGAAGAGGAGGGGGAGGGGAAGCTCTGGTTTGCGTCGGATTTGACCGAAGGGAGGCGGTGAGCGTCTCGGCCGAAGGCGACGGAGATGGCAACTTCCGGTCAATTGGCTATCCCAGACGGATCTCGAGGGTTAGGGAAGAGCTCATGCCTCGGCTGGGGGCTTGGGGACTCCTATTTATAGGTGAATCAAGGTCGGTTCCGTGGCTCCGAGGATAAGAACGGCAGCGGCCGAGGATAAGATCGCCGGCCTGTTGCCAGAGCGACTTGGCGAAGACCGGCTGACGCCAGAGGGTAGCGGACGAGCTGTCGAGCTGAGGCAGGTTGGGCGGCGCTGGCCACGGCAGAGACGGTCACGGGCGCTGGTGTGCCGCCAAAGGGCCATTGCTGGCACTCTGAGAGGAGCAGGGCGCGTCGGGGCAGTACTAGGGGACATGGGAGAGTATTGGAACGAGCGGGGGACGCAGCAACTGGTCGCGGCGACTCGGGAGACCGCACGTGCAAAACGCGCGCTCTACTCGCGCTCCGGGCATGCACACAGGGTGTTCGACGATTTGCCAGGGCAGTCTACAGGTTCTAGCTTACGCCTAAACTTAACAGGGTCATGAGTGGGTGTCCTAGAGGCTCAGTGGACATGCTAGTCTTGCCGCTGGAGCAAGTCCACAATGCAAGTTCATAAGCATGCCAATTCTGTCCATGCACACAAGATGCTCGACAGAATGCCATTGGCATCAAGGCAACTCTTCTGATGGCCAAAATTTCCAGGTTGGGGTCTCTCTATGCGTAGGTGATGATGGCAAGGTTATATTGAGAAAACCAGAAACTTGCTAATTTAAGTTTTGCAAATCTACAGTTCTGGACAGAAAATAAAGGCTATTATTAGATGTATTTGAAATCTGTTAATGGATCTGATCTCCTGGACTTAAGAGTTTAGTAGGGTAAACTACAAGCAGGAGAAATCTCATGGGCAATAGGGCAAGATAAAATGGGGTTGCAGTACAAACTACCAAACTGGATTAGAATGAATATGAGGATGGTTTGCTCAAAATTTTCAAAACACAAAGTTGTATCTAGGCAAAAAAGTGATGTAGGAACCTCACATGTCTTCTACAATTTTTTGTAGAATTTTTAAATGAAGTTTCCAAATGGTTGTAGTGCAAATGAGGCTCTAAAAGTTATGAGAATCCATTTAAAAAGGAATAAAGGTTAGAAGCATAATAAAAAAAATCCACAGATCGTACAGAAAGAAAAGAATTGTTCTTGAGAAGGTATTCAAGTCCAATAATTATTTTTGAAAAGTTTCTACTTGGAGGGAAAACTCCACAATTCAGAAGAAAGGAGTGATCCCGAAATCAAAAGATGATCCAGAAAATAAAAAATTTAATTTCCTGGCAAAAATTTTAATTAATAAAACATGGTCAAATTTTTGGGGTGTTACAACACTACCCCCCTTAAGAAAAATCTCGTCCTCGAGATTTGCTAAGGATGGTTTCAAAAAATATAATTCCTGCTATCATGCAATAACAACTCGAAAATTAAATATCCTGCTCCCGCGATATGACGAGGCTACAGAGAGTGGACAGATAATTGGTGAACTATAGTGGGGTACTGGCGCTGCGTGGAAAAATCTATGGTTGAGGAAACCGAGAGATTTCTACTTATGGCTACGGTAAATTTAGAATAAATTTCTAAATTTCCATATTACGCTGGTCGTACCCGAGTGCACAGTGCTCTCTCTGGCTGACATGTGGACACGGGGCCCACCATCAGTCTCTTCTTCTACCTCTGGCTCTCCTTTCTTCCTCTCTCTCGCGTGCTATCCCGCGCTTTCTCCACCGGCGGCGTCTAGTGCGTAGGGCATCTAGGCCGTACTGCGGTAGTGCGTGGTGTGCTAGCTGCCGGCGCAGCGTACACTCACCTCGCGGGCCAGTGCGCTGTCGGCACTGCTCGCGGATTCGCCTCCGAACACCGGCGATCGAGCGACGAGCAGCGCTGGTGGACTTCGCTCACCGTACACCGATCTAGAGCTATAAAATAACCGCGGTGCTTCTCTCTTCTTCCTCACACCTGGCCTCGTCTCTCTTCTTCTTCCTTCTCCTCCATTTCTGTTTGCTGGAGCTCGAGACGAGGCTCTAATGGCGGAGGTGATGCCGGATTGGTATACGATCCTGATGTGCGGAGGGTTGGCGGCAGTGCTGGGGTTCTCGGTGCTCTTGTGCGCGATGATCCTCGATGATCGTCGTGATGCTGCTGCCCGAGTGTTGGCTCTTCGCGGCGGCGGTGATCACGAGGATTAGGTGCTAGTGTCAGGTGCTGGTGTTAGGTGCTGACTGCTGTCAGTGTGTTGGAGGCAACTTGCATCAGAATAATTACCCACAAATTTCTCTTTCCGAAACTGTGGTGTGCTAGTGCGGTCATCAGTTAGGTGCAAAATGTGTACGTGGTCTTGCAATTCGTGCATGAGGTCGAGTGGTTGTGGCTGTGAGCCTGCTGTCGTGGTGCTGCGTGAATTTAAATTTATGTCATGGAGAAATACTTGTTGCAATGGTTCAAAGAAAAGAAAACCAACCTCGAGATTTACTGAGAGTGAAAATAGTTGATCAAAAATAAATCACAGCAGTAAAAATTACTCACAATCAATAAAAACCAAACAATATATTCACAGCACAAACTCAGGATACAACGCATAAGCTGCAACACATAAATAAATGCTAGGCTAACAAACATAGTAGTGGCGTCTACAAAGTAAACGGAAAATAGGCGGGGTCCTGAGAAAATGTTTCCGGCACTAGGGCACATTCTTCTTCTACCGGAGGAAGAGGATTGACCAGTCGAAGAACGCGCGTTTCCTGGTCTGGCATCAGTGGTCTGCCAATGGCAATCTGAGGGTTCAAATCAGCGAGGCTCTGGAGATAACTCATTACTCGCTGGGTCAAACGCTCTTGCGCGATGACGTACTGGGAAAGGTTGGCCAGTACTGGGTCCCTCTCAATTCGCCCACCGGGAAAAGATGCTATTTCTCCGGGTGTTGCACAACTCGGGAAGTAATAATACCCCCTTTCGCTGGCATAGGGTACCGCGAATCGAAGGCGAGCAAGCGCTTCGTACGCAGCAGCTTCTATGGCCATTTGCGGAGTCGGCATAGATTTCCCCACGAAGGAGACTTCCGTTGGGTCTTGGTTTTGGTTTGCGGGAGGGATGTGTACTACTGCCCAATATTTCGAGGCGGATGGGGTGATTCTCGTTTTGAGCAGCTCGTACTGGGGTGGATGGGTAGAACTCATGGTACTGCAGGTAAAATCCCACAGTATCTTAACAAAACTACCGGGGGTTGCATCTGGAGTTCTCAGATGAATACTAGGGCTCGGCATGGCAAAAATGGATGTGAGAGCTGTGCACAAAATGAGGGATGCTTGGTAAGGTCACGGAGTGGCCTCTTATATAGCATCAGGGCTGGGTTACCGATTGCGGTGCGGGGCAAACTAGTTTGACGCTTCTGCCCTATGGGGGTCGGAGTCAAAGCCACAGATATACATGTCTCACCAAAGTGACGTATTACTGTGGGTGCCGTCTGGGGTGGTTTTTGGTAGCTACGCCCAGAATTTAATATGCAACCGCACGCCAACAAACTTATGTGAGGCTACTATTCAAAACAAAGGCACACAAGCAGTCTGCATTTATTCATAGCGATTACAAGGTCACACTATTACATGGCGTAGAGTACTCAGACTCGGTACTACTCGAGTGACTTAGTCTACCTCGTTGATATCTAGTCGAGCGTGCCTTGTGGACGTCGAGGCTTCTCCATGGGCTTCATCGTCTGGGTTTGCTCGATTGGGTTGAGGAGGGTCGGGGTAGCGATGATGACCATCGCGGGGATTGGTGGTCACAATCCCGTTGGAGCGTGTCCCCAAAAGGTGACGAAGCTCCTCCGGGGATACAAATGCATTCCGGTCGGCTGTAGGGGCAGCCCTCAAGGACTCAATCGGCTGTCCGAACAGCATGACTGGGTTGTCGGCGTCGGGCACATCTTCTCCTCTTGCCGGGGCTCGACGGGCAAGTTCTCCATGGGCTGCGATCAGATCAAGAGTGACCTGATCGAACAATGCCTCTAGTGAACTTACATAGCGCACGAGATGCAGCAATGCAGGGTCCGTCTCGTGGTCTCCGTTGGCAACCTGGGGTGGCCTACTATACCCGTCATGGCTGGGTTAGTACTAGAACGAGCGACAGTTAAATCTTGGCAACAGGTGTCCGAGTTGAACTATAGCCTCTCGAGCGGCCAGCTGGATGGCTTGTGGCTCAAAGGATGTTGTCCTTCCGGTGAACCTGTAGGGGCGTTCTGGCGCTATACCCCTACCATAGACGTGCACCGTGGCCCAGAATTGGCGACTCTCAACGCTCATGAGCCCTTGGTACACAACATACTCTGGGGGCTCTTCTAATGCAAAGGCACGACGGGTGAGGTTTGCTAGCACAGTGACAAAACCTCCAAGTTTGGTTGCTGTGGTCTCATTATGAACAATGGGGCCAGGCATCTTGGCTTGGTTTTGGGTAGAGGCTATGCTGTGCTGGGTTGGGGCTAGCGTTCCCTTTTATAGCAAAAGGAAACGGAGTCTTCCTTCGCACGCTTGTGAACGAGACAAATTAGGTGTCGGTCACTGGCGCGTGATCGACAGGCTAGGCTAATAGGTTGGGCACCGACTGCCAAAAGATGTCGGGGTCACTGTGTGGCTATCGTACACGAGAAGCTTGGCTGGGGTTAGGTTAAGGTCTGGTGGGTGGGTTAACCTAGGTTTATTGACCTGGCTAAGATAGGATTAGCCAATGGTCAGCCTAGCTCTGATACCAAGGTTGTCAGGACCGGTTTTCCAGGATATCAATTTCCCAGTAAATGGCCCTTGTGCTCACCAGCCCCAGGATTACTGTTAGCTGATGAGACACAACCTTGATACAGAAATTCCAAGCAAAATACAAAATATGTAGTACAAGACCATTCTGGTCTATGAGTACAACAAAAGGCTTTTAATGGTTGAAGGCGGAAGCGGTTTGCGGATCATCAGCGTCTATGGGACTCCATTTCCCACAGGAACAGCTGACCTGGTTAATTCCTATCTTCACGTATCTGCTATCTTCGATGCCTAGGTTCCGGGCTGTCGTCGCTGCGCTCCACTCCAAGCAAGGAATCTGGCCAAGACAATAGCCAGGGACAAGCCAGTGAGTACTTTGAATGTACTCGCAAACATTATGAACACAAGTATAATATAGCAGATGATAATCATGCACTGAAATATTCCATAATCACTTAGTCAGTTAAGAAATAAAATTCCTGACGCACGCAAGCAGGTTATTCCCATGAAGCATGAATAAGTAATCAGAGAATAAAAAAAATAGTATGCACCGATCGGGTGTCTGAAGCGACGCCTCGAAGGGATAAAAGACATGCCTCAGTCGGGCGTCTGAGCGACGGCACATAAAGGGCTTATAAAGAAAATAAATAACAAGCATGCCACAGTCGGGCGTCTGAGCGACACCACATAAAGGGCTTATAAGGAAAATAAATAACAAGCATGCCGCAGTCGGGCATCTGAGCGACACCACATAAAGGGCTTATAAGGAAAATAAATAACAAGCATGCCACAGTCGGGCGTCTGAGCGACACCACATAAAGGGCTTATAAAGAAAATAAATAACAAGCATGCCGCAGTCGGGCGTCTGAGCGACACCACATAAAGGACTTATAAGGAAAATAAATAACAAGCATGCCACAGTCGGGCATCTGAGCGACACCACATAAAGGGCTTATAAAGAAAATAAATAACAAGCATGCCAATGTCGGGCGTCTAAGCGACACCACATAAAGGGCTTAAAAAGAAAATAAATAACAAGCATGCCACAGTCAGGCGTCTGAGCGACACCACATAAAGGGCTTATATAGGAATAATCACAATGAATATCCAGGAGGTAGAACCATCCCAGGGATACTCAATAATTCAAATAATATAAATGGTTAGTCCATAATAATAATAATCAAAATCATCATTTGTCACACGTCATGATCAATGTTCCGGTTTAGAAGTTCTCCTCCGAAGACCGACACTAAGACCGACACTTGACCCATCCCAAACTGTAGTCCTTAACCGCGGACATGGCTATTCGAATAGATATAAACTCTGCAGAGGGTGTACTCTTTACCCACGAGTAACGGATTCCTTTAGTACACCGGGAATCATTCCGTTTACGGTCTTTGAATTGAAAACACACCTGACCCGCACACACCAGCTTAACTTACCGGTGTCTGGAATCACCCACGACACCCGTTAAGCAAAACTCTAAATGGGGAGGCTCCAACCTCGACTAGCATGGGATCACAAAATTTATAACGTGCGCAAACTAGGGGAGCTACCCCCTCGGCTCCAACCGGAAACACCCATGCCCCCGGACCAGGTGGTATGCCTACCGGATGCAGCCGGTATCTTCCACCATGGCCTCTCTGTACAGTGTGTGCTAAGAAAGGGGTTGACAACTTACTGAACCGTACCCTACCTGAGGCAGGGACAAGTGGTAGCACGAAGCAAGTATGGGGGTTACTGGCACAAGACTTGATCTACGGCCGACTCAGGAGGTTAAAATGTTTCCTGCATGATTAGCATAACAAAAATATTCCACATCAACAGACAGAATCACCACTCATCATACCGCACCATGCCTTACTGATCATACTCGTCCCAACGAGATATCAGTCTCAAGCTCGTATCTACTCAGGACAGAGACTTCTCCGGATTACTTCCGGTAGGCATGAAGGCATACGAGGATGAATACTGTCACAAGTATATCAATTCCAACAGCAAGGAATCTTCATCATGCACTCATGAGCATGATCATATCATCACATAAAATAATGAATACTTCGTGTCAATTTGGTGTTGTAATCACATCAAACAACCCACAAAAAATATTATGCCAGGGTTCAGAATGCTTGCCTCCCATGGGTAGGTAGGTGATGAGCACTCCAAAACTTTTGAAAGTTTTTGTCTCTCTCCATTTCCTATTTTGAAAAGCATTTGAATCAACACGCAATTCAAAACAGTGCAAAAAGATGTTTTGGAAAATTTTCAAATAAATATGAAAATAAACTAGTTGGAATTTGAGAAACACCAGAAAAAGAATCAGGTCCATTGGAGTTATATTTTAAAAGTTATAGCCAGTCAAAGTCTGGTCAAAACTCTGTTTTTAAATAAAACAGAAAAAGAAAACGGTTCGGGTCTATTACGCGTACCTTAAGCGATAGAGTATTTTCAGGAGTACGCCTTTCCGGTGGAAACACGCAAGCGAGGGGCTGCGCCACTGGGGCGTCTGGCTGGGTCACCGACAGGTGGGGACCACCTGTCGGGTTCGTCTCCCTCCCTAGGCGCGCCTGGAGAAAGGGCAGAGGACCGGTCCCGGCAACGATTGCCGGCGCTACAGGCCATCGTTTTCGACGCCCGGCGTATCCACGTGATCAGGGGGATCTTCCGCGTCGGTTGGTGGAGGAAGGGGGTGCTGGGGAGCTCGAGGATGAGCGGAGCTTCTTCAATGGCGGAAGAGGCTTCGGTCATGGAGGGGGCTTCCGCCCACGGGCTTGATCAGCTAGAAATGGATATGGGAATGGGCTTGCGGGGTCGAGGTGGAGCTAATGCTTAAGAGGAGGGGGAGGGGAAGCTCTGGTTTGCGTCGGATTTGACCGAAGGGAGGCGGCGAGCGTCTCGGCCGGAGGCGACGGAGATGGCAACTTCCGGTCAATTGGCTGTCCCAGAGGGATCTCGAGGGTTAGGGAAGAGCTCGTGCCTCAGCTGGGGGCTTGGGGACTCCTATTTATAGGTGAATCGAGGTCGGTTCCGTGGCTCCGAGGATAAGAACGGCGGCGGCCGAGGATAAGATCGCCGGCCTGTTGCCAGAGCGACTTGGCGAAGACCGGCTGACGCCAGAGGCTAGAGGACGGGCTGGCTACTGCTTCCGCGGGCGAGCTGTCGAGCTGAGGCGGGTTGGGTGGCGCTGGCCACGGCAGAGACGGTCACGGGCGCCGGTGTGCCGCCAAAGGGCCATTGCTGCCACTCTGAGAGGAGCAGGGCCCGTCGGGGCAGTACTAGGGGACAGGGGAGAGGATTGGAACGAGCGGGGGAGGCAGCAACTGGTCGCGGCGACTCGGGAGACCGCACGTGCAAAACGCGCGCTCTGCTCGTGCTCCGGGCATGCACACAGGGTGTTCGACGATTTGCCAGGGCATTCTACATTTCCTAGCTTACGCCTAAACTTAACAGGGTCATGAGTGGGTGTCCTAGAGGCTCAGTGGACATGCTAGTCTGGCCGCTGGAGCAAGTCCACAATGCAAGTTCATAAGCATGCCAATTCTGTCCATGCACACAAGATGCTCGACAGAATGCCATTGGCATCAAGGCAACTCTTCTGATGGCCAAAATTTCCAGGTTGGGGTCTCTCTATGTGTAGGTGATGATGGCAAGGTTATATTGAGAAAACCAAAAACTTGCTAGTTTAAGTTTTGCAAATCTACAGTTCTAGACAGAAAATAAAGGCTATTATTGCATGTGTTTGAAATCTGTTAATGGTTCTGATCTCCTGGACTTAAGAGTTTGGTAGGGTAAACTACAAGCAGGAGAAATCTCATGGGCAATAGGGCAAGATAAAATGGGGTTGCAGTCCGGACCAGAATGAAGATGAGGATGGTTTGCTCAAAATTTTCAAAACACAAAGTTGTATCTATGCATAAAAGTGATGTAGGAACCTCACATGTCTTCTACAATTTTTATTAGAATTTTTAAATGAAGTTTCCAAATGGTTGTAGTGCAAATGAGGCTCTAAAAGTTATGAGAAACCATTTAAAAAGGAATAAAGCTTAGAAGAATAATAAAAAAAATTCCACTGATCATACAGAATGAAAAGAATTGTTCTTGAGAAGGTATTCAAGTCCAACAATTATTTTTGAAAAGTTTCTACTTGGAGGGAAAACTCCACAATTCAGAAGAAAGGAGTGATCCCGAAATCAAAAGATGATCGAGAAAAAAAAATTCTTGGCAAAAATTTTAATTAATAAAACATGAATATTATTGAGTATTGCAGAAGAAAGGAGGGAAAACTCCACAATTAATCTGTTTTTTCCTTGTTTTTGAGTATTGCAGAAAAGGAATATCCAACAGAGTCCAAACGGAATAAAATTCTACGCTGATTTTTCTTGGACCAGAAGGAACCCAGGAGGGTTCGAGAAGAGGCCAGAAGACCTACGGGTAGGCCACAAGCCACCAGGGCGCGCCCCTGGGGGGGGGCCTGGGTTGTGGGCCCCTCGCCTATAAATTTAGGAATATTCCCCCAATACCAAAGGGAGCCTCGATAATAATTTTCCGCCGCCGCAAGCCTCTGTTCCCGTGAGATCCCATCTTGGGGCCTTTTCAGGTAATCTGCCGGAGGGGGATTCGATCACGGAGGGCATCTACATCAACACCATTGCCCTTCCGATGATGCGTCAGTAGTTCACCTCAGACCTTCGGGTCCATAGCTAGTAGCTAGATGGCTTCTTCTCTCTCTATGATCTTCAATACCATGTTCTCCATGATCTTAATGGAGATCTATCCGATGTAATACTCTTTTGTGGTGTGTTTGTCGAGATCCGATGAATTGTGGATTTATGATCAGATTATCTATGAATATTACTTGAATCTTCTCTGAATTCTTATATGCATGATTTCATATCTTTGCAAGTCTCTTCGAGTTATTGGTTTGGTTTGGCCAACTAGATTGGTAAATCTTGCAATGGGAGAAGTGCTTAGTTTTGCGTTCAATCTTGCGGTGTCCTCACCAAGTGAAAAAGTAGGGGTAGCGAGGCACGTATTTGTATTGTTTCCATCAAGGATAAAAAGATGGGGTTTTCATCATATTTCTTGAGTTTATCCCTCTACATCATGTCATCTTACTTAATGCGTTACTCTGTTCTTCATGAACTTAATACTCTAGATGCAGGCAGGAGTCGGTCGATGTGTGGAGTAATAGTAGTAGATGCAGAATCGTTTCGGTCTACTTGATACGGACGTGATGCCTATATGCATAATAATTGCCTTGGATATCGTCATAACTATGCGCTTTTCTATCAGTTGCTCGACAGTAATTTGTTCACCCACCGTATTATTTTCCTTCAAGAGGGAAGCCTCTAGTGAAACCTATGGCCCCCGGGTCTATTTTCCATATTATATTTTCAGATCTATAAATCAAAAATACCAAAAATACTTTGCTGCAATTTATTTACTTTTATTTTAGTTTTTGTTTTAGTAATCTTTTATATCTATCTCTATCAGATCTCATCCTTGCAAGTAACCGTGAAGGGATTGACAACCCCTTTATAGCGTTGGGTGCAAGTGTTTGATTGTTTGTGCAGGTGCATAGATTGGGGCCTTGCTTGTACCTCCTACTGGATTGATACCTTGGTTCTCAACAACTGAGGGAAATACTTATCTACTTTGCTGCATCACCCTTTCCTCTTCAAGGGAAAACCAACGCAAGCTCAAGAAGTAGCAACAAGGATTTTTGGCGCCGTTGCCGGGGAGGATACATAGCAAGTCAAGACAAGAACTCTCCCATCAACTTGCCAATTTTTGGCGTGGTTGTCGGAGGGATCTACATCAAGCCTACCAAGTACCCATCACAAACTCATCTCTTGCATTTACATTATTTGCCATTTTCCTCTCATTTTCCTCTCCCCCACTTCTAAACCAATTTTCAGAAAAAACCAAAAAGATTTGCCTTTTTATTCGCCCTTCTTCCGTTCGTCTTTTCGTTTGCTTTTTGTTTGCTTGTGTGCTAGATTGCTTGCTTTGTCACGATGTCTGAGAATACCAAATTGTGTGACTTCTCCAATACTAATAATAATGATTTTATTAGTACTCCGATTGCTCCCGCCACTAGTGCGGAATCTTATGAAATTAATGCCGCTTTGCTTAATCTTGTTATGAAAGAACAATTTTCTGGCCTTCCTAGTGAAGATGCCGCATCCCATCTAAATACTTTCCTTGAGTTGTGTGATATGCAAAAGAAGAAAGATGTGGATAAGGATATTGTTAAATTGAAGCTATTTCCGTTCTCACTACGAGATCGTGCTAAAACTTGGTTTTCATCCTTGACTAAAAATAGTATTGATTCATGGAATAAGTGTAAAGATGTTTTTATTTCCAAGTACTTTCTGCCCGCTAAGATCATCTCCCTTAGGAACGATATAATGAATTTTAAGCAATTTGTCATGAGCATGTTGAACAATCTTGGGAGAGGATGAAATTAATGATTAGAAATTGCCCCGCACATGGTTTGAGTTTATGGATGATTATACAAAAAATTTATGCGGGATTGAATTTTGCATCTAGAAATCTTTTAGATTCCGCCGCGGGTGGTACTTTTATGGAAATCACATTAGGAGAAGCTACTAAACTCCTAGATAATATTATGGTAAATTACTCTCAATGGCATACCAAAAGATCTCCTACTAGTAAAAAAGTGCATGCTATTGAAGAAATAAATACTTTGAGTGAAAAGATGGATGAATTAATGAAATTGTCTGGTAGTAAGAGTGCTCCTATTGATCCCAATGATATGCCTTTGTCTTCTTTGATTGGAAATAATAATGAATCTATGTATGTGAATTTTGTTGGTAGGAACAATTTTGGTAATAACGCGTATAGAGGTAATTTCAACCCTAGGCCGCTTCCTAGTAATTCCTCTAATAATTATGGTAATTCCTACAATAATCCTTATGGAAATTATAATAATATTCCCTCTGATCTTGAGAATAATATTAAAGAATTTATTAGTTCGCAAAAGATTTTCAATGCTAAGATTGAAGAAAAATTGCTCAAGATTGATGATTTGCCTAGGAACGTTGATAGAATTTCGCTTGAGATTGATTCTTTGAAAATTAGATCTACTCCACCCAAGCGTGATATTAATGAGTCTTTAAAAGCTATGAGAACTTCTATTGATGAGTGTAAGGAAGGAACCGCTAGAATGCGTGCTAAGCGTGAATGGCTTGAAAAAGTGTGTTCTCGTGATAATAATGATGAAGATCTTAAAGTGATTGATGTGACCCCTATTGAATTTTTTTTTCTAATATAAATCTTGATAAATATGGGACTGGAGATAAGTCAACTTTAGTTAAAAGTGGTCCCAATGATTCGGAGTTTATAGATCTTAATGCTAAAATTGATAAAAGTGGGATCGAAGAGGTCAAAACTTTAAATAGCAATGAACCCATTTTTTTGGATTTCAAGGACTTTAATTATGATAGTTGTTCTTTGATTGATTGTATTTCCTTGTTGCAATCCATGTTGAATTCTCCACATGCTTATAATCAAAATAAAGCTTTTACTAAACATATCGTTGATGCTATGATGAAATCTCTTGAAGAAAAACTTGAGTTGGAAGTTTCTATACCTAGAAAGCTTTATGATGAGTTGGAACCTACTATTAAGATTAAAATTAAAGATTATGAGTGCCATGCTTTGTGTGATTTGGGTGCTAGCGTTTCCTCGATTCCGAAAACTTTATGTGATGTGCTAGGTTTCCATGAACTTGATGATTGCTCTTTAAATTTGCATCTAGCGGATTCCACTATCAAGAAACCTATGGGAAGGATTAATGATGTTCTTATTGTTGCAAATAGGAATTATGTGCCCGTATATTTCATTGTTCTTGATATAGATTGCAATCCTACATTTCCTATTATTCTTGGTAGACCTTTCCTTAGAACGATTGGTGCAATTATTGATATGAAAGAAGGAAACATTAGATTCCAATTTCCATTAAGGAAAGGCATGGAACACTTTCCTAGAAATAAAATTAAATTACCTTATGAATCTATTATGAGAGCTACTTATGGATTGCATACCAAAGATGACAATATCTAGATCTATTGCGTTATGCCTAGCTAGGGGCGTTAAACAATAGCGCTTGTTGGGAGGCAACCCAATTTTATTTTATGTTTTTTGTTTTAGTTTATGTTATTTAGTGATTTACACATTATTACCTCTGTATTAATTGTGTTTTAGTGTTTTAATTAGTGTTTGAGCCAAGTAAGACCTTTGGGATGGTCTACGGTGATTGTTGATTTGATCTTGCTGAAAAACAGAAACTTTTGCGCTCAGTCCAGGAATTTTATAAATTCACCAGAGCGTCGAATGAGTCTGAAATTTTTACACAAGATTTATATACAAATTTCCCAGAATTTACTAATTTTTTAGAATTGTTTGAGTTACATAAGTATTCTAAGTTTACAGATTGCTATAGACTGTTCTGTTTTTGACAGATTCTGTTTTCTTTATGTTGTTTGCTTAATTTGATGTATCTATGGGTTGTATCGGGGGGTATGAACCATGGAGAAGTTGGAATACAGTAGATATTACACCAATATAAATATAAATGAGTTCAAAACAGTACCTAAAGTGGTGATTTATTTTTCTTATACTAACGGATCTCACGAGTTTTCTGTTGAGTTTTGTGTTGTGAAGTTTTCAAGTTTTGGGTAAAGATTTGATGGACTATGGAATAAGGAGTGGCAAGAGCCTAAGCTTGGGGATGCCCAAGGCACCCCAAGGAATATTCAAGGATACCAAAGAGCCTAAGCTTGGGGATGCCCCGGAAGGCATCCCCTCTTTCGTCTTCAATCCATCGGTAAATTTACTTGAGGCTATATTTTTATTCACCACATGATATGTGTTTTGCTTGGAGCATCTTGTATGATATGAGTCTTTGCTTTTTAGTTTGCCACAATCATCCTTGCTGCACAAATCTTTTGAGAGGGACACGCATAAATCGTGAATTTATTAGAATACCCTATGTGCTTCACGTATATCTTTTGAGCTAGGCAATTTTGCTCTAGTGCTTCGCTTATATATTTTTAGAGCACGGTGGTGTTTTATTTTATAGAAATAATTGAACTCTCGTACTTCACTTATATTGTTTTGAGAGTCTTTAAACAGCATGGTAATTGGTTTAGGTTATGAATTTAGTCCTAATATAATGGGCATCCAAGAGGGATATAATAAAAACTTTCATATAAAGTGCATTGAATACTATGAGAAGTTTGATTCCTCGCATATAGTTTTGAGATATAAAGATGGTGATATTGGAGTCATGCTAGAGAGTAATTGTGGATTGGTATAAATACTTGTGTTAAAATTTTGTGATTCCCGTAGCATGCACGTATGGTGAACCGTTATGTAACGAAGTCGGAGCATGATTTGTTTATTGATTGTCATCCTTTGTGTGAGGGTCAGGAGCGCGCGATGGTTAACTCCTACCAACCTCTCCCCTAGGAGCATGCGTCTAATACTTTGCTTCGATAACTAATAGACTTTTGCAATAAGTATGTGAGTTCTTTATGACTAATGTGAGTCCATGGATTATACGCACTCTCACCCTTCCACCTTTGCTAGCCTCTCTAGTAACGCGCAACTTTCGCCGGTGCATTAAACCCACCACATTCCCTTCCACAAAACAGCCACCATACCTACCTATTATGGCATTTCCATAGCCATTCCAAGATATATTTCCATGCAACTTCCACCGTTCCGTTTATCATGACATGCACCATCATTGTCATATTGCTTTGCATGATCGTAAGATAGCTAGCATGATGTTTTCATGGCTTGTCCGTTTTTTGATGTCATTTGCTATGCTAGATCGTTGCACATCCCGGTACACCGCCAGAGGCATTCATATAGAGTCATATTTTGTTATAAGTATCGAGTTATAATTCTTGAGTTGTAAGTAAATAAAAGTGTGATGATCATCATTATTAGAGCATTGTCCCATGTGAGGAAAGGATGATGGAAGCTATGATTCCCTCACAAGTTGGGATGAGTCTCCGGACTTTACAAATAATAAAAGAGGCCAATGAAGCCCAAAAAAAAGAGGCCAAATATGCCCACCAAAAATAAAAAAAATAAAAAAATGTGAGAGAAAAGAGAGAAGGGACAATGCTACTATGTTTTTTCCACACTTGTGCTTCAAAGTAGCACCATGATCTTCATGATAGAGAGTCTCCTATTTTGTCACTTTCATATACTAGTGGGAATTTTTCATTATATAACTTGGCTTGTATATTCCAATGATGGGCTTCCTCAAATTGCCCTAGTTCTTCGTGAGCAAGCGAGTTGGATGCACACCCACTTAGTTTCTTTTTGAGCTTTCATACACTTATAGCTCTAGTGCATCCGTTGCATGGCAATCCCTACTCATTCACATTGATATCTATTGATGGGAATCTCCATAGCCCGTTGATAGGCCTAGTTGATGTGAGACTATCTTCTCCTTTTCCTCACAACCTCCACCATATTCTATTCCACCTATAGTGCTATATCCATGGCTCACGCTCATGTATTGCGTGAAAGTTGAAAAGGTTTGAGAACATAAAAGGTGTGAAACAATTGCTTGACTTGTCATCAGGGTTGTGCATGATTTAAATACTTTGTGTGGGGAAGATGGAGCATAGCTAGACCATATGATTTTGTAGGGATAACTTTCTTTGGCCATGTTATTTTGAAAAGACACGATTGCTTTGTTAGTATGCTTGAAGTATTATTTTTTTATGTCAACATTAAACTTTTGTTTTGAATCTTATGGATCTGAACATTCATGCCACAATAAAGAATATTACATGGATAAATATGTTAGGTAGCATTCCACATCAAAAATTCTGTTTTTATCATTTACCTACTCGAGCACGAGCAGGAATTAAGCTTGGGGACGCAGATACGTCTCCAACGTATCTATAATTTTTGATTGTTCCATGCTATTATATTATCTGTTTTGGATGTTTTATATGCATCAATATGCTATTTTATATTATTTTTGGGACTAACCTATTAACCTAGTGCCAGTTTCTATTTTTTCCTTGTTTTTGAGTATTGCAGAAAAGGAATATCCAACGGAGTCCAAACGGAATAAAATTCTACGCTGATTTTTCTTGGACCATAAGGAACCCAGGAGGCTTCGAGAAGAGGCCAGAATACCTACGGGTAGGCCACAAGCCACCTAGGCACCCCCCTGGGGGGGCGCCCCCTGGCTTGTGGGCCCCCCGTAGCTCCTCCAACCCTAACTCTTCGCCTATAAATTCAGGAATATTCCCCCCAATACCAAAGGGAGCCACAATAATACTTTTCCGCCGCCGCAAGCCTCTGTTCCCGTGAGATCCCATCTTGGGGCCTTTTCCGGTAATCTGCCGTAGGGGAATTCGATCACGGAGGGCATCTACCTCAACACCATTGCCCTTTCGATGATGCATGAGTAGTTCACCTCAGACCTTCGGGTCCATAGCTAGTAGCTAGATGGCTTCTTCTCTCTTTATGATCTTCAATACCATGTTCTCCATGATCTTCATGGAGATCTATCCGATGTAATACTCTTTTGCGGTGTGTTTGTCGAGATCCGATGAATTGTGGATTTATGATCAGATTATCTATGAATATTATTTGAATCTTCTCTGAATTCTTATATGCATGATTTCATATCTTTGCAAGTCTCTTCGAGTTATTGGTTTGGTTTGGCCAACTAGATTGGTAATTCTTGCAATGGGAGAAGTGCTTAGTTTTGGGTTCAATCTTGCGGTGTCCTCACCAAGTGACAAAGTAGGGGTAGCGAGGCACGTATTTGTATTATTTCCATCAAGGATAAAAAGATGGGGTTTTCATCATATTGCTTGAGTTTATCCCTCTACATCATGTCATCTTACTTAATGCGTTACTCTGTTCTTCATGAACTTAATACTCTAGATGCAGGCAGGAGTCGGTCGATGTGTGGAGTAATAGTAGTAGATGCAGAATCGTTTCGGTCTACTTGATACGGACGTGATGCCTATATGCATAATCATTGCCTTGGATATCGTCATAACTATGCGCTTTTCTATCAGTTGCTCGACAGTAATTTGGTCACCCACCGTATTATTTTCCTTCAAGAGGGAAGCCTCTAGTGAAACCTATGGCCCCTGGGTCTATTTTCCACATTATATTTTCAGATCTATAAATCAAAAATACCAAAAATACTTTGCTGCAATTTATTTACTTTTATTTTAGTTTCCGTTTTAGTAATCTTTTATATCTATCTCTATCAGATCTCATCCTTGCAAGTAACCGTGAAGGGATTGACAACCCCTTTATAGCATTGGGTGCAAGTGTTTGATTGTTTGTGCAGGTGCATAGATTGGGGCCTTGCTTGTACCTCCTACTGGATTGATACCTTGGTTCTCAACAACTGAGGGAAATACTTATCTACGTTGCTGCATCACCCATTCCTCTTCAAGGGAAAACCAACGCAAGCTCAAGAAGTAGCATCGCGCCAACTGTTGCTTCTACGACTATTGCTAACTCATAGCGAGAAAGTAAAGCAAAACGGCGAAATAAATTAAAGACAACCCATGGCTCCTGCCGGTTGCCGTACTCATCGACATGCAAGTCGTGATATTCTATACAATACATGATTGTCTCATACATCACATATATCTCATCATGTAATTGGCCATATCACATCACAACATATCCTGCAAAAACAAGTTAGACGTCCTCTAATTGTTGTTGCATGTTTTACGTGGCTGCTACGGGTATCTAGCAAGAACTATTCTTACCTATGCATAAACCACAACGGTGATACACAAATTGCTATACAACCTTCTCCAGGACCGCCTTTGTCGAATCCGATCCAACTAAAGTGGGAGAAATAGACACCCGCCAGCCATCTTTATGCAACGAAGTTACATGTCAGTTGATGGAACCGGTCTCTCGTAAGCGTACGAGTAATGTTGGTCCGGGCCGCTTCATCCCACAATACCGCTGAATCAAGAAAAGACCAAGGGAGGAAGCAATCTGAACATCAACGCCCACAAACACCTTTGTGTTCTACTCGTGATCTCATCTACACATAGACCTAGCTCATGATGCCACTGTTGGTGAACGTTGCATGGGAAACAAAAAATTTCCTACGCACACGCAAGATCTATCCATGGTGATGAGCATCTACGAGAGGGGGAGTGAATCTACATACCCATGTAGATCGCTAAGCGGCAAGCATTAAGAAACGCAGTTGATGTAGTCGAACGTCTTCGCGATCCAAATCGCTAGCCGTCCCGCGATCCGATCACGATCCGTCCCGCGATCCAATCACGAACCGTTCCGCGATCCAATCACGGTCCTTCCGATCTAGCGCCGAACAGACGGCACCTCCGCGTTCAGCACACGTATAGCTCGATGAAGATCTCTTCCTTCTTGATCCAGCAAGAGGGAGCGGAGAGGTAGATGAGTTCTCCGGCAGCGCGACGGCGCGGCGGCGGTGGTGGTGGAACTATTCCAGCAGGGATTCGCCTAAGCATTGCTGAAAACTAGAGGAATCAATCTATCGGGAGAGAGGGCTGCACTATGGCCTTTTGGGTTGAAGTGCTTTTGCCCTCTCTCCCTCTAGTATATATAGGAGGAAGGGGAGGGAGGCCGGCGCCCCTAGGGCTGCCCCTTTGGTGCGGCCGAAGTGGGGAGCTGGAGGAGTCCAACTCCAATCCTACTAGGAGTAGGATTCCTCGTCCCCCACTTGGAAACCCTTTCCACCTTTGGGTTTTCCCACCCCTAGACACATGGGCCTTAGTGGGGGGTCCGGCCAGCCCACCAGGGCTAGTTTAACTCCTCCCACAGCCCATGAGACACTTTGGGGCGAAAGGCCCCTCCCGATGGTCCCCCGGTACCCTCCCGGCACTCCTGGTACACTACCGAAATGCCCGAAACTTTTCCGGTGACCAAAACGGGACTTCTTATATATCAATCTTTACCTCCAGACCATTCCGGAGCTCGTCGTGACGTCCGGGATCTCATCTGGTACTCCGAACAACCTTCGGTCACCACCATACATAACTCTATACTACTGAAACGTTACCGAACCTTAAGTGTGCAGACCCTGCGGGTTCGAGAACTATGTAGACATGACCGAGACACCTCTACGGTCAATAACCAATAGCGGGACCTGGATGCCCATATTGGTTCTTACATATTCCATGAAGATCATTACCGGTTGAACCTCTATGTCAAGGATTCAGTTAATCCCGTATGCTCTTCCCTTTGTTCTTCGGTATGTTACTTGCCCGAGATTCGATCGTCGGTATCTCTATACCTAGTTCAATCTCGTTACCGGCAAGTCTCTTTACTCGTTCCGTAATACAAGATCCTGTGGCTAACACTTTAGTCACATTGCTTGCAAGGCTTATTGTGATGTTGTATTACCGAGTGGGCCCTGAAATACCTCTCCGTCACACGGAGTAACAAATCCCAGTCTTGATCCATGCCAACTCAATAGACACCCTCGGAGATACCTGTAGAGCATCTTTATAGTCACCCAGTTACGTTGCGACGTTTTATACACACAAGGTATTCCTCCGGTGTCAGTGAGTTGCATGATCTCATGGTCATAGGAACAGATACTTGACATGCAGAAAACAATATCAATAAACTGACACGATCATATGCTACGTTCATAGTTTGGGTCTTGTCCATCACATCATTCTCCTAATGATGTGATCTCGTTATCAAATGACATCTCATGCCTATGGCTAGGAAACCTTCACTATCTTTGATCAACGAGCCAGTTTAACTAGAGGCTTAGTAGGGACACATTGTTTGTCTATGTACCCACACATGTAATTGAGTTTCCAATCAATACAATTATAGCATGGATAATAAACGATTATCATGAACAAGGAAATATGATAATAACTAATTTATTATTGCCTCTAGGGCATATTTCCAACACTTCAACAGTTCCATCATCAACTCTAATGATTAGAAGGATCCAGTGGTAGCTGCGCACACGATTTGTATAAGCGGGCATGCATAACTCATCAACTACACTTAACATCGAGTATATATATATATAAGCAAAAATAGAATTTGTAGTACAAGACAGTAACACTCACTGGAAGTTCCAAGGTAAAAGAATTTCCGGTTTGTACTTTAGGGCCTTCAAAAACCTTAGAAGCATTTTCTCCGTGTCTTTAGGGTTCCTTCTCAACACTTCTTCATTAACGGTATTTGGGTCAATGAACCCAATGCGATAGACTCTAGCTCTTTTCAATTCAAAAATCTTCATTCTGCATAATACCACACAAAAGAATATAGTGAGTATAATAACAGGCAATGAACGAGCTAAGCTAGAGACTTAAATTACAGAAAGAAATCATTTACAGACAATAGCAACTGACGATAGATTTGTCGAGTGCTTTTTGATTGAATAACTGAAAAAATTCTTCATTTTCAATCCACAAATCTTTTTCATGGATGTAATGCTCTTTCTCGACTTTCACCATGAGGCTCTCTCGCCCGTTCTTTACTTCGCTCATGTACCAGTCATGCAATTTGTACATTTGCGTTGTTAGAAGCTTCTCGTCGTCAGGACTGACCAGAGGTTTCCCGGGGACATATTGCCATGCTATTTCCTTCGGATCCAACGGTGGAAATTCCTCCATCTCTAGGAGTTGTTCAACGGTGATACCGAGAAATCTAGCATTCTCTCTATCAGCGTCGGTTATTACCACGTTATTGGCACTCACCTTGAGCGGGCTGGTCGATTGGACTGCTTGTTCTCCGAGCTGGGGAACAGTTTTCCCGCATTTACTGCTGCCGCTCGACTTCTGTCTTTTGTGGGATTCATAGGACTTGGTAATATAGCATTCATAGTCTGATACCGGCCTTTTCTCCGCCGGTTTAGCTGCATCAATAAAGTGTTGTACGACCTCGTCGGGTACTTTCTCCTTTGGCGGCGGGGGCGGTTTCGGTCCAATATGGGCCCGCAAAGCGAGATTCACTGATTCATCGAGTTCCTCGTCAGTCATATCGTAAGCTAACTTCTTTTTGGCAGGAGGCTCGAGTTTCTTCTTTTGTGTTCTCTTCCGCTTTGGAGACGGCGGATATCGATATCACGGACGACTCGCGCTAGGCTCCGTCTCGGGCTGGGTTGGACTATGCTGACGTGGCGGAGCTTGATATCGCGGACTCGCCATGCGCTCCGTCTCGGTGTGGGATGGATTCGGCTGGCGCGGCGGAGATGGATATGGCGGACTCACCCTGTGCTCCGTCTGGGGAGGGTTGGAGTCTGCTGACGCGGCGGACTTGGAGGAGGAGTCGGTGGCCTTGGCACCGAGTTTGGAAACACGATGCATTCCTTTTTCCACACAATGATACCACATATGGATTCTCCTAGTGTCAGCTCCCCTTGACCTCCAGTGTGATCAAGCTCTAGTGTATCATATCGCGACAGAACTTGATCCACCCCGACACGAGCATAGCCAGGTGGAGTCGGATTGCCGTGGAGGAGTGCTTTAGGTGCATTCGGTAAAGCAAAGCCGTGCGCCACCTTCATGGATATGTTCTTGAGTTTCATGTGTAGCTCACAAGGTGTCAACTCTAGGATATCATCCACGGGGTAGCGAGCAGGCAGTGCATCATCGGCCAGGACCCCCGTGGAACCCACGCTGCTTTTCGGCAAAGATGATGGAATGGTACCATCCAATGCTGGATCTGGTTGCTGCTGCTGCTAAGACGCGCCTTGCTGGCTAAGTTTGTTGATTTTCTCCTGCTGCATGTTATATTTGCGTTCCAAGTCCTGAATCCGATCTACTTCATGCTTCTTCTTTCTGTCACGACTTCTGTAGCTGTCGTTCCAATCCACAAACCCCAGAAGCCATGGAACCATGCCTTTGCCTCGTGTTCGTCCCGGGTATTCAGGATTCTTGAGGGCGCGCGAAAGCTCGTCCTTCTCTCTCTCGGGCTCGTACACACCCGCTCGAGCTTCTGCTATTGCTTTAAGTAACTCGTCCATGGCTTCTTTAAGACTTGCCTATTCAAGAACCTCCCCTGTCTTTGGGTCCAACTTTCCCCCATGTGCATAAAACCAAGTCCTGCACCTCTCGGGCCAAGTCTCTGTTACTGGAGTGTTCCCTGCAGCCTTCATGTTTCTCTCAGATTCATCCCACTTAGGCAACCCATACTTGTAGCCACCTGGCCACAGACGATGGTGCCACTTTTTTTGTCGGCATTCATCTTGTTTATTCTCGATCGTTCCTTAGCTACTTGTGATTCCTTGAACTTCACAAATTCGTCCTAGTCATCTACTAACTTCACATATTCTCCTTTGAATTCAGGAGTCTTCCTTCCGTTTTCCATGTAACTTTTCATAATCTTTTCTTCCAAGACTGGAATTGTGTGGCCATCTTCTTAAGAGCACACTTCTTGACTTTCTCCCGTTGGACATCTGTGAGACCCTCTGGTAGGGTGAAATGTTTCATGAGCGTCTCCCAAAGCAGATTTTTTGCTCTTTCGCTGACAAAAGAAACTGCTTGGGTATCTTTTGGTTGATTCCATTTTTGAACGGTGATCGGGATTTGGTCCCTAACGATAACTCCGCATTGACGTATAAATTTGTCCGCATTCTCTTTAGGAGCAATCGGTTCGCCATCTGCTCTGATTTGATCGATGTTAAACTTTACGTCTTGTTTCAACTTTCTTGTCGGGCCACGTTTAACCCTTGTAGAAGATTTGCTCGATCCAGAGGGCTAATAGGAAGAAATATTCGTTAATATATACAAATCCATCAATACATCTGATGATCACCAGAGGGCAAATTAATACCTCGCCGGACTCTGTTAAATGGACAAAAATTTCTTCGCCATCGTCGTTGTCAGCTGGTTCACCTTCGTCTCTTGGTTGTTCTTCCTCAATTCCCACACCGGATGGGTTAAGGTATTGTGAGCCATCATCTACTTCATTCTCTTCGTTTCCGGAGCGTATCAGGTCGTACATGGCATTCTCTTGATCATGGTCTCTGTCTCTACCGTCCATAGCTTAACTAATCCAGAACAAATATAAAACAATTAGAATGCATTCAGTAAGCAGAACCGAAGATATGCAAATCAATACAAGGCAATGCAACAATACGATCATATAATATCACTAATACATCATCGAATAGTATCACTAATACATCATCGAATATAATATCACTAATACAGATCTAGTTGACGTCTCGCGGCGCAGGCGGTGGACACCCAAAGATAAGGAACTATGACAGGATCATAGCTCGGGTGTGATCCCTAAAGAACTTGCCAGGTATTGGAGAACCTGGCGTCCAACGCAGCCATGTAGCGTCGGACCTGCTCGTCCTCCTCCCTGACATGGCGACGTACCACCTCCGCGGGGGCCGGCTCCCTCTGCACCGACAGTGGTCCACGCGACCGCCACCAAATAACCTCCGGGTCGACGACGGGACCCTCATTCCTCACCAAGCTCCGCGCCCCGGAAGGCAGCACCTCCGAGTGCCAGCCCGGCGAAGCCTAGTCCTGGACATGGCGGCTCTCAAGCAGGCTGTTGCCACCGACTCGACGCCGAGGATGCTGTGTTGGGTAACGCAGCAGAAAACAAAAAAAATCCGACCTACGCACCAGCCCAGGACCACTATGGAGACTGCATACATGGTTTGATCTTTTCATTACCGACTCGTAGCGCAGCGGAAGTAGAGTCGATGACGATCGGCGGTGCAGATCCCCGCAGCTAGGATTTACAACCTCCCAACCGCGAGGATGTATACCCTCATCTGCCCCTCGGACAGCCCTCCGGGAGGCGGTCGGACAGTCCTCCGGACGGTGTCGCGGACAGCCCTTCGGGAGGACCTTCGAAACTCGGACGGTCACTCGGACAGCCCTTTGGGAGGCACTCTCGAACTAAGACCGAAACTACGATCTCTCTACAGAGTTTCACACATACGGTGTCATCTATCCGGCAGGGCTTCGCCCTCCAGAACTAGTTCCTGCCGGAATCCAGACAGCCTTTCGGCTCTACGAAACTATTTCGCTGGGAGGGAGAGAGAAGGCCAGATCATGCATGGCTTGTGTATGAGAGCAAGCGATGAAGGATTGGGCAGCCCCCTCTCCTCCTTATATAGGAAAACCAAGGGGTAGGATGGGTATTCAAAATACAAAAAATACCCATGAAGGAAACACTTTCCAAGGGTAAAAGGGGGAAGCAAGTGGGCAAGTGGGGCTCCAAGGAGGAGCCCCCTTCTTGGCCGGCCACACCCCATGTGCCCCCCCCCCCCCAAGGGGGTCCTCATCCATCCATCCCTTCTAGAAGCCTTTTGGGAAAATATCCCAAAAGGTGACTTTCCAAAAATATCCCAAAAAGCACTTTCACTATTCACGACGACATTTTTCAGCGTCCGTTCGAACTGAAAATTTTTATGTGGTCCTAGAACATTTCTAGTACCCACAAAAATAATTTTCAATGCGTTCCGGAACAATTCCGGATTAGTGATTTTCATCTGCGAAAAGCATCCGAAGCGGTTCCGGCAGCTCCGGAACATTTCCGGTTTTTCTTCCAGAAAATTCCCAGAAGTTTCCAGAATGATTCTGGCACCCTCCAAGAATTATCAGGCATGTGCCAAAACCAATTTGACTTAATGGTATCCCCTGAAACAACTTTTCAGTTTTACCGAAACTGTTTCGGTGTTCTCTCTGCGGAACTTTTCTGTTGTCCGAAACTTTTCCGGTGTCCGAAACTTTTCCGATGATTTTCTCTCAGACTCCCTTTCTAGTATTCAGCAGATAGATGACCCTTAAGCGTGTGACCCTATAGGTTCGGTGAAGTATATACATGACCCGGAACCCCTTCCGATCAATGATCAACATCGGAGCCGTGGACACCCATATTGACCCCAATACCCACACGAATGAATATTCGAGTGAAACTCCAGTTGTCGTGTGCTATTCCTGTTGCTTCGCGATATGTTACAAATACCCAAGGTGAGACATGTTGGCATCCCTGTGGATCAACACCTTGTCCACTATGCCAGTTACCTCGTTACCGGTATTGTTCTCTTTTCTCGTTCCGTGTTCCGGCATCCCCGTGATCAAATCACAAAGTGTCTGGCTAGACGATGATGGATACCGTAACACCGAGAGGGCCCAGAGATATGTCTCCATCGTCGGAGGAGCAAATCCCAATCTTGAGCTATCAAGTTACTTGACATACTTTTCCATGAACCCGTAAGCCGCCGTAATAGCCACCCATTTACGGATGACGTTTAACAAACCCCAAAGTTCATGAAGCAAGCATGAAGAAACTCGATACTCTCATGGTCTAAGGAATCATGCAAATGTTAACCATCTCTGTGTAATTAACCATTAACTTGTGAGGAATGAATCTCATAGCATAACATCAATTCGGGTCGATTCAACACAAATGTTCTGCTAACATTGTGCCCTCAAAGTTGCTGGCATAGACATGACCATGATCAGGAAAACAGAACCATCATGCAACACTTGAGCTAGTCTTAGAGGCCAGACTAGGAATACATTTAACCGTTTATTATTCCACACGTGCATATGAGTTTTCCTCCGAGCCTCGTGGTTATTGTAGACTCGAGAACCATAGCAGTTATAGCATGAAATATAAACTTAATTAGGAACATGGGGATAAATAATAACATTTATTATTGCCTCTTGGGCATATCTCCTACAGACTCCCACTTGCACTAGAGTCAATAATCTAGTCAATGCTAATGCACTTTACACCTATGGCACACCAGTGTAAATATGCTTCGCTTGTGGTATAGCCTGATGTCCAACGGATCTGACGACTTCAGCTCCGTGTGTATCTTTGCATATCCTCGCGTTTTCACGCTTTCACAAAATTCATATTTTGTGTGGACTTGGCTTTGCAAATGTGTGAATCATTGGTCGAAACCTGATTCCTCAGACTGAGCTATGGAGCAACTATCTGCAATAGTGTCCCAATGACCAAAGCCATCTTGGAACCATACTAAGTTCATGAATGAACTATATGATTCAACAACTTCTTTGTCGCTTCTAAAGCATCAACATACTTAGCCATTTGTTATAGAATTCGCCATAGTAACCTGTTTGGAACAATTTCCAACAACCGTGCCACCATATTGTGTATTACACAAAAAATCCTTAACTTAAATCGAAAATCGCATGGAGCATTGATGAAGACTGTATCGATGTAATTACTTACAACGACTACATCATAATCTCTGCTTGCGAGAAAACATGTCATCGGTACTCTAGTACTTATTGACATCTTTCACTGTTGTCCCATGATCAGTACGTTTGATCACTTTGGTATCTATACTCGCAACAACTTTGGAGTATTGGACATATCGGGTTGTTTTTACATACCATGGAATACATGATTAATCCAAACACGAAGGTGTGTGGAATCTCCATCACGTATTTTTCTCATCATTGTTTTTGGGACACCGAGTCTTGCAAAAACTCTTTCCATGTGACTTCGGCAAGAATCACTCCTTGGCGTTTTAAATGCTAAAAAGTTTTAGCATCTTGTCAATATGTATCTTTGCTTAGCCCCATTAGGCAAATCTATCTCCATAGATCATTATGCCTAATAGCAAGGCTATTTAGCCCAAGCACTTCATCGAAAAACTATTTTCAAATGAAGTCCTAATTCCTGTCAAGAAATTTATTTCCAATTAACAATGTGTCATGCACACAAGGTTTTTAGAAATATTATTATGCTCCCACTTATTTTCTTGAATCACAAGCATCTTCGTTACCCATTGATGAAGTCAAAAACCCTTTTCGACCATTTCATCAAAACACGAAGATTCCAACTCCATTTTGCTCTCTTCTGTCCATTGCTGGAACTCTGAAGTTTGCATACTTACTAGCATCCTCTGGACTGACAAAATACCTTGGACTGTAACACATGCAAGTCCTTGGTTACATTTCCATCAGATGGAACTCCTTTCGTCATCCATGTTTCATATCTCATGATTGAAATATGTATTAATTGCTAGTTCAACCCGAACCGACTTTAAGCATCGCTACGGTGAAACAACCTCATCGTAGTCAACTCCTTGAACTTGTTTATTTGAACAAGTCGAGCTTTATGGATAAGATTTTTTTTCTCCGTATCAGTTTTTAGTTCCATAAATATTCGTTAGACTCTAAGCCTTCCGAAAGGTGTATCAAGATTTTAATCTTGAAACATTTATATGGAAACTATCTCAGATTGTATTGGCATTTAGCCAATTCCAGGGTCAGGGCCCATCACCGCTTCCTTGTGTATCGTAGGTATATTGTTGTCCAACAACAATATCTCGTTTGCGCACCTGAGAGGTTTGCACGAGCCTTGCCTACGTGGTTCAGCTGCAAGTTCGACCGAAGTCCATACATTTTATTGTAGAGACTTCCATATCAGTCGCAGTAGGAAACTCCGGAATCACTTCCAAGGTTCCTTTCCTTTGACCTGATGACGAAGATACTGGTTATCTCGTCGAGTTGCACTGTCCTCCCACTCACCTTATGTAAGAACTATTCTCTTTAAAAGCATACCGTTTTGTGGCAAAATCCTTTGCCTCGGTATAGTGGTGGGGGAATACCCAATGACTTGGGATAACCTACAAAGTAGCACTTGTCTGATTTGGAATAGGTTTGTAACCTTTTACACAAGCCCCATATTCCAAATGTTAAGAAAAGATAAAACATGGTTGGGCGTACCATACCATGACGTCATTTCAACAGACCCGATGGAGCTCTTTTCAGTGTAAAAGCCGCAGTCTCTAAAGCATCACTTTAAAAGGGATAATGGCAAATTTATTTATGTCATCTTTGATCTTACCATGTCATAAATGGTTCGATTACATCTTCACGGACTTTTCACTTGCAGTGGTGTTCCGGGAGGTGCAAGTTATGAAACCCCTTTCACAACTCATCAGACATTCGCTAAACTTGTAACTCAAATATTCCTTTCTGCAATCGAATTGTAGAAACATAATTTTCTTGTTACAATAACTTCTACTTCATTTTTGAAAACCTTATGAATGAATTCAAAAGATCCAGACTTACGTCTCATCAAGTAAATATCCATATATCTACTTGAGTCATTTCTGAAGATAGATAAATCCACTACTTGCAACAACATTTATTGGACTACACACATCATAATGTATGATCACCAATATGTTCTTTGCTCGTTCCTTATGTCCTGTGAACGGTATTTCAGTCACTTCAATTTTCAGAGGAAAGTTGCAAGTGTCAGATGATTCAAAATCAAACGACTTCAAAATCCATCATAATGGAATTTTCCTTGCGGGTTTCTCCAATGTGACCAAATGCAGTGCCACACATATGTGGTATTCTTTTAGTCTTGCGACATTTAGCGTCAGTGTTATGGATGTATCATATTACCATCAATATTCACAACATACATCCCATCCTGGATGGAAGCATGGCCCTTCATGTTATTCATAACACCGAACATCAAAAGTTCTCATATGAATAACCTTCTTGCAAGATACCTTATGCAAAGGGCTAGAGTATATGAAACTCTAAATGAATTATAAAAGTAAATATAGAGGTAATGTATTATTATCAATATTCATAACATACATCTCATTCATAATGAAAGTATGGCCCTTATGTTATTCATATCACCGAACATCAAAAGTTCTCTTATGGACAACCTTCTTGCAAGATACCTTATGCAAAGGGCTAGAGTATATAAACTCTAAAATGAATTATGAAAGTAAATACATAGGTAATACACCAATGGAAGGTATAGTAACTTTTACTATGTTTCCAGCGCGTATTAAAACCTCATCCCTGGCTAGTCTTTCAGGCCATAGTAGTTCTTACATCGAGTTGCAACAGAATGCAATCGAGCGGGTATCTTTGTGAACAACTCACAATACCCAAGAATTAGTGATTAACATGTTTAACCATAATTCCCAATAACTATATCTTTGACCAGCCTTCTATACATCAAAAACTTGTATGACATTCATACATGAGCTGGATATTCCAGTCTTCTCTCTTTTTGTCTTTATACTTCTAACAGTTTAACTTTTAGTATTTCTCCTACTCTCAGAAGAAGCACCCAACTTGAGAGTGGCGTTAGCCCCAGACTTCCTAGGCGTGAAAGTTTCACTAACACCCTTCGGACACTTCCTTTCTCTTTAAGCTGTTGTTTTATTCACCTTCATTATATGACAGGCGTTCTTTTGCATCCCTCTCTTAACAGTCAAATGCCCAGTAAACACTTTTACTAATAGTTTGCAAACAAACATGGCTTTGGATATCTCATATCTTTTAGCCTTTGTTTGTCTCTAAAAATGATTTTCAGATTCCATGAATATCACATAGCTATCCAAACTTTCGAAGTTTGGGTCTCATGGAGGCAAACATATTTCACTTAACCGTAACGGAATTTTAGCTTTTGGATCGAAGGACGAGAGTCACATCATCCATAGCATCAGCGGGAGAAGACCAAAAGCATGCGATAGGACAAAGTCCTTCTCGGCACTCTTGAAGACAATCCTCACATTACGTTACCAACCGTAAAGTTTTAACCAGATATTTAATAGCTATTCAATTTTAATAGGGAAGGTGGAAACGCGAGCCATTATTCTACAACTATTAATGCAAAACACACTTAGACAGTGTTCAAAATTAATTTCACTGAGAATTTAAACAAGTTAATTCTGCAGTGCGCTCCCACTCAAATCAATATCTCTCATAATTGATTGTGAGTGATACAAGACCCGCATTTAAATTGTTCGCCATTGGTGTAACACCGCTGATGACGAAAATCTCAACCGGTAGGCCAACTTGCCAATCACATCTCTATGTGACTCTTGTTCATCTTTCGATGCGTGTGTTCCGAGCTCATGACGGTCATCCCTGAACGTCAAGACAACCAAATGATCTTGTTGCGAGGTCTCAACTCACCCGCCTCACACTTCTCTAATCGTTCGTACCCGTGTGACACGGCGCACCCCGAAAAGATAGGTGCCGTGACGGTGCTACAGTTGGGAGAACACTAACTACTTGATATTTTTGTGAGAGATCACCCTAATAAAAAGCGACTACCGCGCAATTAAGAAGGGTGCATCATAAGGGATAAACATCTCAGGATATTCATAATAGCATGATATGGTATAGCCCTTTCTGACGGAGAAGTCTTTCATTTCTTCGTCTTCGGCATTCGCGTTGGTGTTCACCTTCGCGAAGATTGCCACCACCTTGTCGATGCACCAGATAATATTGCTATCTCTATAGCTAATAAAATAACTGCATTACTTAAGGTTGACACACAGGTCATTAAAGGGACAATCATATGGCTCCAGCCATCATGCCGAATCATGACACGCAGGTCATGTTAAGATTACATCATATAGTCATCTCATACATAATCAAATTAATATGTGAAGGCACATTTGCTCCCTTGGTGGTTTTGGTAATTTATAACAACATATAAGTCATTGAACTAATGTTTCCACTAAGTATATTTCAGGAAAAGTTCAATGATAGGGATGGCAAAAGGATTGTGGAGATTGTGGAATACCCCAAGATGCAAGGAAATAGGTTGGCAAAGCTTCAAGCAAGAGGACTCTACATTTTACATTTGTGAGAAATCACTTTGAGTCCATAGGAAAGCCAATACTATTAAAAGGGGGTAAGGTTTTGTTGGTGAACAAAATGCTCATACATGCACAAGTGATAGTCACCAAAAACACCCACAAGCTCTCCCACTAAAGTCTGTCCAAAGCCATATATTCAAATTCGGTGCAACCAACATTTCCATTCCGGTGCCACCGATTCTAAACCTCAGACAGACTCAGCCAAACCCTAGCCACTTCGGTGCAACCGATTCCATACCGGTGCCACCGAGTTTAGGTTGCCAACTTTCTGTTATGCAAATTCACAATATCGGTACAACCGAGATTGTTGGATCGGCGTCACCGAGATTGTCAATCTGACCGTTGGTCGCCTTATCGGTGCAACCGAGTTTCCTATATCGGTCTCACCGAGATTCAAAAGTTGCCACCTTTTGGTCACTTCGGTACAACCGAGATTAACACATCGGTGTCACCGAGTTGGTCATTTTGTGTGTAACGGTTGGATTTTTGGGGATGCCTATATATACCCCTCCACCACCACCTACTCGAAAGCGAAGCACTCGGAACTATTCCATACTTGCCCCATCAAGTTTTTTGGGAGAGAACCACCTATTCTTGTGTTGAGGTCAAGATCTTCCACTCCAACCATATGGATCTTGATTTCTAGCCTCCCCAAGTTGCTTTCCACCAATCCCATCTCTTCCACCAAGCCAAATCTGTGAGAGAGTGATTGTGTGTTGAGGAGTCTATCATCTTGAAGCACAAGAGCAAGGAGTTCATCGTCATTACCGAGCCTATTACCTTTTGGAGGGTGGTGCCTCCTAGATTGGTTAGGTGTCGCTTGGGAGCCTCCTACTTCGTGTTGTGGAGTGAACCAAGAAGTTTGTAAGGGCAAGGAGATCGCCTACTTCGTGAAGATCTACCCATAGTGAGGCTAGTCCTTCATGGATGGAAGCCGTTATGGAATAGTCAAGGTTGCTACTTCATGGACCCTTATGGGTGGAGCCCTCCGTGGACTCTCGCGACCGTTACCCTCCGTGGGTTGAAGACTCCATAAACGTGGATGTACGATAGCACCACCTATTGGAACCACGGGAAAAAATCATCGTGTCTACAATTGCGTTGGATCCTCCTACCTTATCCTTTCTATACATGCTTGTTGTTACTTTCCGCTGCTATACTCTTAGACTCGCATGTGTAGGGTGTACTTGACTTGCCATGAAATGCTAAAACTGCAACCACTAAAATTTGGGAAAAGGCAAAACTTTTATTTGGTCAAGTAGTCTAATCACCCCCCCCCCTTTAGACATACTTTCGGTCCTACAATATGAGCACTACTATACCACATCATATGCATATGCAAACCATCCTGCAAAACCAAGTTAGAAGCCTCTAATCGGTTCATGCAAAAACTTGTTGTACGTGGCTTCTAAGGTTTCGAAACAAACCGAAGCTACCAACGTCCATCATCAAGCATGATAATCCAAGTCGCTATATTAACATTGCGGGGTGTATGAAACACGAGATAATAAAATCTCAAGCCCCATACTAAACTTCGTCATACGCATGATCCCCATGCAGATCATATCTGCATTGCCCTTTCGTCTGCGAAATTTCATCTTTCTTTTTAACTACGGTGGAATTCAATGAACTGTTAGCACTTCGTTGATCAATCAGGATCGCGGATTGCCAGAACATTGAAACTCCACCATGCTGTTATCAAGATCAGAAATATGCAAATTCCAGGGAAGCAACAAGAACATCGGGTAACGGATTTCATCTGCTACCCGCACAAATAATTTTCAGTAATAGAACTCATCTACTACCTAATTATATTGTGCAACACCCATACATCTCTATGTATTCTAGATCGCAACCTGCATCTACGCATAGCACGGCACATGATGCCACTGTTGGGTAACGCAGCAGAAAACAAAAAATCTCTGACCTACGCACCAGCCCAGGACCACTATGGAGACTGCATACAAGGTTTGATCTTTTCGTTACCGACTCATAGCGCAGCGGAAGTAGAGTCGATAACGATCGGCGGTGCAGATCCCCGCAGCTAGGATTTACAACCTCCCAACCGCGGGGATGTATACCCTCATCTGCCCCTCGGACAGCCCTCCGGGAGGCGGTCGGACAGTCCCCCGGACGATGTCGCAGACAGCCCTTCGGGAGGACCTTCGAAACTCGAACGGTCACTCGGACAGCCCTTCGGGAGGAACTCTCGAACTAAGACCGAAACTACGATCTCTCTACAGTTTTGCACACATACGGTGTCATCTATCCGGCAGGGCTTTGCCGTCCAGAATTAGTTCCTGCCAGAACCCAGACAGCCTTTCGGCTCTACGAAACTATTTCGCTTGGAGGGAGAGAGAAGGCCAGATCATGCATGGCTTGTGTATGAGAGAGGGGGATGAAGGATTGGGCAGCCCCCTCTCCTCCTTATATAGGAAAACCAAGGGGTAGGATGGGTATTCAAAATACAAAAAATACCCATGAAGGAAACACTTTCCAAGGGTAAAAGGGCGAAGCAAGTGGGCAAGGTGGGGCTCCAAGGAGGAGCCCACTTCTTGGCCGGCCACACCCCATGTGGGCCCCCCCCAAGGGGGTCCTCATCCATCCATCCCTTCTAGAAGCCTTTTGGGAAAATATCCCAAAAGGTGATTTTCCAAAAATATATCAAAATGCACTTTCACTATTCACGACGACATTTTTCAGCGTCCGTTCGAACTGAAATTTTTTATGTGGTCCTAGAACATTTCCAGTACCCACAAAAATAATTTTCAACGTGTTCCGGAACAATTCTGGATTAGTGATTTTCATCTTCGAAAAGCATCCGAAGCGGTTCCGGCAACTCCGGAACATTTCCGGTTTTTCTTCCGGAAAATTCCCAGAAGTTTCTAGAATGATTCTGGCACCCTCCAAGAATTATCAGGCATGTGCCAAAACCAATTTGACTTAATGGTATCCCCTGAAACAACTTTTCAGTTTTACCGAAACTGTTTCGGTGTTCTCTTTGCTGAACTTTTCCGCTGTCCGAAACTTTTCCGGTGTCCGAAACTTTTCCGGTGATTTTCTCTCAGACTCCCTGTCTAGTATTCAGCAGATAGATGAACCTTAAGCATGTGACCCTATAGGTTCGGTGAAGTATAGACATGACCCGGAACCCCTTCCGATCAATGATCAACATCGGAGCCGTGGACACCCATATTGACCCCTATACCCACACGAATGAATATTCGAGTGAACCTCCAGTTGCCGTGTGCTATTCCTGTTGCTTCGCGATATGTTACAAATACCCAAGGTGAGACATGTTGGCATCCCTATGGATCAACACCTTGTCCACTATGCCAGTTACCTCGTTACCGGTATTGTTCTCTTTTCTCGTTCCGTGTTCCGGCATCCCCGTGATCAAATCACAAAGTGTCTGGCCAGACGATGATGGATACCGTAACACCGAGAGGGCCCAGAGATATCTCTCCATCGTCGGAGGTGCAAATCCCAATCTTGAGCTATAAAGTTACTTGACATACTTTTCCATGAACCCGTAAGCCGCCGTAATAGCCACCCATTTACGGATGACGTTTAACAAACCCCAAAGTTCATGAAGCAAGCATGAAGAAACTCGATACTCTCATGGTCTAAGGAATCATGCAAACGTTAACCATCTCTGTGTAATTAACCATTAACTTGTGATGAATGAATCTCATAGCATAACATCAATTCGGGTCGATTCAACACAAATGTTCTGCTAAGATTGTGCCCTCAAAGTTGCTGGCATAGACGTGCCCATGATCAGGAAAACAGAACCATCATGCAACACTTGAGCTAGTCTTAGAGGCCAGACTAGGAATACATTTTACCGTTTATTATTCCACACGTGCATATGAGTTTTCCTCCGAGCCTCGTGGTTGTTGTAGACTCGAGAACCATAGCAGTTATAGCATGAAATATAAACTTAATTAGGAACATGGGGATAAATAATAACATTTATTATTGCCTCTAGGTCATATCTCCTACATGCTGGCCGGGCATCGTCGACTCAATGGCTACGCTATGCAACTAAACATTTAAACATGTAAACATCATATATCTGCCTAATATAAAATCATCGATATCGTCAGGGACTCTCCCTCACCGACGATCGTCGGGGGATACTCTCCCTCACCGACGATCGTCGGGGACTCCTTGATATCGCGACACCGACGACCGACGATACTACATTAAAAACAAATAAACAATAAAAACAACTAAAACAACTAAATTAACTAAATTAACTAAATTAACTACCACTTAATCCTAAAGTCAAATTCTAAGCATGTACATCTACATACTAAGCATCTACATACATAGTACATATATACATACATTCATTAAGCATGTAATACATAGTACATATATACATACATTCATTAAGCATCTAAAAATGAAAAAAAAAATGAAAACAACAATTATAAGGGAGAGGAGCAGAGCTCACCGGCCGGGAATCGTCGGGGCGGAGGGAGGCGCGGAGGATGCCGGAGATGGAGGAGCGGTGTCGGAGTTGGATGAGGATGCAGGAGACAGAGGAGCGGCGCCGGAGATGGAGGAGGACGCCGGATGAGGGGAGAAGCGGCGCCAGCGTGGGATCGGGCGGCCGCGGCAGCGCGTGGAGGAGCGGCTGCGGCGCGTGGAGGAGCGGCGGCGGCGCATGGAGGAGGAGAGCGGCGGCGGCGCGTGGGCAGAGCGGCCGGACGGCGACGTCGATCGAGGGCGCGGGCAGGGCAGCCTGGCGTCGTCGTCGAAGCGGGTGAAGACGGAGTGATTTGGGGGAGGAAGAAGATGTTGTTATATAGAAAGGACCTTTAGTCCCGGTTGGTGGCTCCAACCGGGACTAAAGCCCCTTTAGTCCCGGTTGGTGATACCAACCGGGACTAAAGAGGCCTTTTCGGCGGCCCAAATTCGTGCGGGAAGGGACCTTTAGTCCCGGTTGGTGGACCCAACCGGGACTAAAGGTCTATTTTCTCTTTTTTTGTTTTTTTGTTTTTATGTTTGGAATAACTGTTTTTATATTTGGAATAATTGTTAGAATTTTTATAGTTTTTTAATGAATCTTTTTTGCTTTAGGTCAAAACAATTACAAACTTTCTCTTAGTGCCAGTAGTTTTCAAATTTAAAAAGTTTAAATTAGAATTCTTTTGAAATTTTTGTGAATCACTAGTTTGTGAATAACTTTAGTTTAAAAATAGATTTTTGAGTGATTGTTTTTGCTGTTGTTTAATATTAGTATGTTTTATCATTATGGTAAATTTTGGAATTTTTAGGATATTTTAAATAGGTGTTTTAATCAAAATCAGATTCTGTTTAACTCTTTTCAGTTTTATACCTTCATTTGTTTTAATCAAAATCACTATTAATAAACTCTGAAAAGGTTGAAACTTGGCATGGTATCATCATTTCACCCACATAGCAAGTGGTCAAAAGTTGAGAGGGTTACGGCAAAAACTGGATGCACTTCGTGTACAAACTAGACCATCTCCTTCGAAGTATGAGGGTTTCGGACGAAAACTCATCTGTTACAAAGGCATTTCATTTTTTTTAACTTATTTTAACTCCAGACTTTTTGTGCATTCAATATGAACCATTCTAAGCCACATCCTAAAATTTCAACCCTTTCTAATTTCATTTGCTATTTTTCATCCATTTAATGAATTATTTTGAGCTAAATGGCCCTGAAATTAAAAAGCACCACAAATGAACTCCGAAAATGTTGAAACTTGGCATGGTATCATCATTTCACCCACATAGCATGTGCTAAAAAGTTGAGAGGGTTACGGAAAAAACCGGATGCACTTCGTGTACAAACTGGACCATCTCCTTCGAAGTATGAGGGTTTCGAACGAAAACTCATCTGTTACAAAGGCATTTCATTTTTTAACTTATTTCAACTCCAGACTTTTTGTGCATTCAATATGAACCATTCTAAGCCACATCCTCAAATGTCAACCCTTTCTAACTTCATTTGCTATTTTTTCCATTTAATGAATTGTTTTGAGATAAATGACCCTGAAATTTAAAAGCACCACAAATGAACTCTGAAAAGGTTGAAACTTGGCATGGTATCATAATTTCACCCACATAGCATCTGCTAAAAAGTTGAGAGGGTTACAGAAAAAACCGGATGCACTTCGTGTACAAACTGGACCATCTCCTTCGAAGTATGAGTGTTTCGAACGAAAACTCATCTGTTACAAAGGCATTTCATTTTTTAACTTATTTCAACTCCAGACTTTTTGTGCATTCAATATGAACCATTCTAAGCCACATCCTGAAATTTCAACCCTTTCTAACTTCATTTTCTATTTTTTCCATTTAATGAATTGTTTTGAGATAAATGACCCTGAAATTTAAAAGCACCACAAATGAACTCTGAAAAGGTTGAAACTTGGCATGGTATCATAATTTCACCCACATAGCATGTGCTAAAAAGTTGAGAGGGTTACGGAAAAAACTGGATACACTTCATGTACAAACTGGACCATCTCCTTCGAAGTATGAGGGTTTCGGACGAAAACTCATCTGTTACAAAGGCATTTCATTTTTTTAACTTATTTCAACTCTAGAATTTTTGTGCATTCAATATGAACCATTCTAAGCCACATCCTCAAATTTCAACCCTTTCTAACTTCATTTGCTATTTTTCATCCATTTAATGAATTGTTTTGAGCTAAATGACCCTGAAATTAAAAAGCACTACAAAAGAACTCTGAAAAGGTTGAAACTTGGCATGGTATCATCATTTCACCCACATAGCATGTGCTAAAAAGTTGAGAGGGTTACAACAAAAACTGGATGCACTTCGTGTACAAAACTGGACCATCCCGGCTACTCACTAGAGAAGAAAAGTGATGACGGTGCAGCCAATCACATCCCAGAGTGGGATCTTGGGGTATAAAACTTTTTCTTCGCGTGTGTCCCTTGATTATTACGCCGTAACTATGGACAATCTTCATCATTTAACAGGATGCTTGGGTCAGTCTTCACTGCGAAGAGAGGAATTTCATCAAACTTTTCATAATCTTTTGACATGTCTGTCTTGTCCTCCACTCCCACGATGTTTCTTTTCCCAGAAAGAACTATGTGGCGCTTTGGCTCATCGTATGATGTATCCGCTTTGTTATCTTTCCTTTTTCTCGGTTTGGTAGACATGTCCTTCACATAGAAAACTTGCGCCACATCATTGGCTAGAACGAATGGTTCGTTTGTGTGCCCAAGATTGTTGAGATCCACTGTTGTCATTCCGTACTGCGGGTCTACCATTACCCCTCCTCCAGTCAGATTGGCCCATTTGCACCGGAACAAAGGGACCTTCAAATCACCTCCATAGTCAAGTTCCCATATCTCCTCTATGTAACCATAATAT
Source organism: Elymus sibiricus (assembly GCA_039707655.1). Lineage (NCBI taxonomy): Eukaryota > Viridiplantae > Streptophyta > Magnoliopsida > Poales > Poaceae > Elymus > Elymus sibiricus. The sequence goes on from CM077667.1 coordinate 55,053,664, forward strand.
GTTTCCTTTTCCTTGGTGTTTGCCGCATCGTCAAAGCGGACACCACTGTTTTGGTTGGTGCTCTTTTTATCTTGGGCGATCATGTAAAATGTATTCCCATTTATCTCGTACCCTTGGAAAGTCAATATAGTCGAAGATGGTATCTTGGCCAACAAGTACAAGTCATCTTCAACATTGTCGTCATTCATGAGATGTGTTCGCAACCAACCGCCGAAAGCCTCAATGTGTGTACGTTGAATCCAGGGGTCAGACTTCTTCGGGTTCTTTGAGCGTATAATATCCATGTGTTTCTCGATATACGGGGTCACCAAGGTAGAATTCTGTAGAACTGTGTAGTGTGCTTGCGCCCAAGAATGCCCGTCCATACATATTATTGATTTTGGTCCAAGCGTGCCTTTTCCACGCAGTCTCCCCTCATGCCGCGATTGAGGAACACCAATCGGCTTAATGTCAGGAATAAAGTCAACACAAAACTCAATAACCTCCTCTATTTCATGGCCCTTGGAGATGCTTCCTTCTGGCCTAGCACGGTTACGAACATATTTCTTTAAGACTCCCATGAACCTCTCAAAGGGGAACATATTGTGTAGAAATACAGGACCCAGAATGGCAATCTCTTTGACTAGGTGAACTAGGACGTGCGTCATAATATTGAAGAAGGATGGTGGGAACACCAACTCGAAACTGACAAGACATTGGACCAAATCATTCTGTAAGCTTGGTAGGATTTCCGGATCGATTACCTTCTGAGAAATTGCATTGAGGAATGAACATAGCTTCACAATGGCTAATCGAACATTTTCTGGTAGAAGCCCCCTCAACGCAACTGGAAGCAATTGCGTCATGATCACGTGGTAGTCATGAGACTTTAGGTTCTGGAATTTTTTCTCTGCCATATTTATTATTCCCTTTATATTCGACGAGAAGCCAGACGTGACCTTCATATTGAGCAGGCATTCAAAGAAGATTTCATTCTCTGCTTTGGTAAGAGCGTAGCTGGCAGCACCTTGATACTGCTTTGGATGCATGCCGTCATTTTCGTGCACACGTTGCTGGTCCTCTCGTGCCTTCGGTGTATCTTTTGTATTCCCATACACACCCAGGAAGCCTAGCAGGTTCACGCAAAGATTCTTCGTCACGTGCATCACGTCGATTGCAGAGCGGACCTGTAGGACTTTCCAATATTCTAGCTCCCAAAATATAGATTTCTTCTTCCACATGGGTGCGCGTCCCTCAGCCATCTGCACTTAAACCAAACCATAAGTTCCTTGGGTCATCTGCAAAGTCCGGCCACTCTCTCTCGATTTTTCTCCGCTGCGACCCATCAGCGGGTACTCTCAACTTCCCGTCTTTCTTACAGTTTTCTTTGTGCCATCGCAACGACTTGGCATGCTCTTTGTTTTGGAACAAACGTTTCAACCGTGGTATTATAGGAGCATACCACATCACCTTGGCAGGAATCCTCTTCCTGGGGCGCTCGCCCAGAACATCATCACCAGGGTCATCGCGACCGATCTTATATCGCAATGCATTGCATACCGGGCATGCATTCAAATTCTCGTACTCACCGCGGTAGAGGATGCAGTCATTAGGGCATGCATGTATCTTCTGCACCTCCAATCCTAGAGGGCAGACAACCTTCTTTTCTTTGTATGTACTGTCGGGCAATTCGTTGTCCTTTGGAAGCTTATTCTTCATTATTTTCAGCAACTTTTCAAATGCCTTGTCAGATACACCATTCTCTGCCTTCCATTCCAGCAATTCCAGTGTGGTACCGAGCTTTGTGTTGTCATCTTTGCAATTTGGGTCCAACCCTTTTTTGTGATCCTCTAACATGCGCTGCAACTTCAACTTCTAATTTTTACTTTCGCAGTTTCTCTTTGCATCAGCAATGGCCCAACCAAGATCATTAGCGGGCTCATCTGATGCCTCGGATTCTTCTTCTTCATTCTCTTCCCCCATTGTAGTACCATCATATTCAGGACACCCAGGATAGTTGTCGTCATCCTCTTCTTCTTCATTCTCTTTCATTAGAACTCCTCTTTCTCCGTGCTTGGTCCAACAATTATAGCCGGACATGAAACCGGACGTAAACAGGTGGACGTGCATCTGTTTTGAGCTAGAGTAAGTCTTATCATTCTTACACACACCACATGGACAACACATAAAACCATCCCGCTTGTTTGCCTCAGCCGCACGCAAAAAACTCTGCACGCCATTAATGAACTGGGGAGAGCGTCGGTCATCATACATCCATTGCCGGTTCATTTTCATTACACAACACCGAAAACACCAAATTAATACAAGTTCATACATAAAGTTCATACACACTTATTTTCTCATAAAACAACATACAACTATCTAGATAAAACATTTAAATGCAACAACAAATGCGATCAAAATCGCAACTAAGGTAGCAATTGATCCAACAGCATAATGATACCAAGCCTCTTTATTAATGGCATATTTTCTAATCTTTCTAATCTTCAAGCGCATTGCATCCATCTTGATCTTGTGATCATCGACGACATCGGCAACGTACACCTCCAATTTCATCTTCTCTTCTTCAACTCTTTTCAATTTTCCTTTCAAATCCTCGTTTTATTTTTCAACTAAATTTAACTTCTCGACAATAGGGTCGGTTGGCATTTCCGGTTCAACTACCTCCTAGATAAAAATATCTATGTCAAGTTGATGGGCATAATTGTCATTAACACGAAATGCAACAAATAGTTATAAAAGAGAATATACCACATCCGAATCGTAAACCGGACGAGGGCCAACGGGCACGGATATCATAACTATGGCACTATATATAACAACAATCATAGAAGTAAGAAAATTATGCAAGTAACTATCTAAATGATACAAATACGATTTTTTAATAAAAATGATAAGAACACAAGAAGAGGCTCACCAAGGTGGTGCCGGCGACGGGACGGTGCAGGCAATCGACAGTGGTTAGGACGGGGACGGGAAGGCACACTAAGTAAACCACACCTACACATATGCAAACTAAGGAGTTAATTTGAGCTCAAATTGCATATAAATCAAAAAAACTACCACATAATTACACCCAAACTAAAACCTACAAATCACTATACTTATAAAGCATTGCACGAGCTGATATAGCAATAAGAGATGAAAGGACAAAGTTGCTAACCTTTGTGGACACTTGAATGGATTAGGGTGCCTCAAATCTTGACAAATCTTGACAAAAATGGAGGGAGGAGCTCGAGCTAGGGGAAGAACAGAGAGGGGAATTCGAATGGAGAAAACAGAGAAATGGAGTAGGGCTGGACGAAGGGTTTATATAGGGAAAGCTTTAGTCCCGATTCGTTATACAAACCGGGACTAAAGGTCCACCTATAGTCCCAGTTTGTATCACAAACCGGGACTAAAGGGACCCAGGCTGACACAAGCCTACCACCACCCCTTTAGTCTCGGTTTGTGATACAAACCGGGACTATAGGTCTTGAATGAACCGGGACTAATAGGGCCCGTACACCCCGACCGCTCCTAGCCCTTGGAACCGGGACTAATGGACACATTAGTCCCGGTCCAAAGCCAAACCGGGACTAAAGGTTGAAACGGAAGGCCTGTTTTCTACTAGTGCTGCCACATGATATTTATTTTTTGCATGAGTACATGTTTATATTGCCCATGTTTGTCAGTCACTGATAATGTAGACTTCCCCGTGTTCCTAGTCCTATGAAAAAGGAATATTAGGGAGAACTGGTGTAGATTTCGATCTCCAAGTACCATACGCCAACTTTGGACAAGATGTTAGGTGCTGGTGTGGGGCCCTAGGAAGATTTTAGTTTAGGTGTGTGACGGGTGAGGGAGGGGGGATTGGTCATGGGAGTGGGTGGATGCGATATAGTGTTAAGACATAGTTTTATATGATGATGATGAACTGGTAGGTTATATAGACGACAGTCTTGGGTATAGTACATGACCTTTGTCATCATAAATGCTATGTGAAAAAGGTACCTATTTAAAACCTCTGTTTGCCATGAGTCCTACCACTAACTATCTTGACCATCCGTCAAAAATGAACCATCAATGACATACTATTCTATGGTTGTGGACTTCCATGAAACTGCTGAGCTTAGACCTCATAGTTAACTAGTTTTGGCCTTACAAGTTCCAAGTCACTGGTCATTCAGATTTTCACATGTCGAACTCGACCTTAATATACACTCATGTCAATTATTTTTATCCATGAAAAATGGCAGCCACATGTTTTTTATAGGAAAATGAATTAGTGGCATTCTTTTCGTTCTCTTTGTTTTACAGATCAATGGATCCTAATGAGGTAGAATGATTGCTTGTACCAAATTAATTTACGGCTCACCTAAAAATTTACCCATTCACGTGGCACTTGTCACTTTTAACGTGTTTGCCATTTTATTGAAAACATCAATGCCACATGGCTCCACCTACCCCAAGTCAAGAGAACATCAAGGCAGGCGCCCATATAGGTAATGTTGCTAAGATTTGAGACTTCCTGTGAATTGGAATTTCCACCGTCAATAAAAGGAGACCCATTCATCATGTTTCTTCTCAAGTATCCACTCTTCTCTCACACTAACAGACTCGGTAACACAACATTCGCAACATCTATACTCTGAAGCATACTGGGAGTTCGGAATATCGATAACTTCTAATATTCCAATGGATGTACAAAGAAATAGTAGCCCATTTGTTTGAAATACGTAGATGTATTTTCTTCCCATACTCTATGCCTAGGGGTCGGAGGCACCAGGAATTCAGCAAGATCGTGGTGAGTTCATTCACCAACTTCACGCCACTTCAAAGTATCATCGAGCACGCTAGGGAGTGGGCTTTAGCGAGCTGGAGTCACTTCTAGTTGCATTAGAGAGTTCATTTCTTGGGTTGCCGTGTGGTAGTACCGGTCCTTTTGGGTCTTGTGTGTGATTGTTTGTGGGTTTTCTTTTTTCCTTTTTTCCTGTATTGTGTTCCTTTACCTTTTTTTCTCCTTTAATATAAATACCTGCAGTTCTTCTGGATGGTTTAAAAAAAAGCTCGTTCACCAGCTATGTGCAAAAAATCACCACCCACATGTTCTCATCGTGGAAAATTTGACACGCTGGCAATTGGTGGCGACTTGCCATTTACGACTTGCCATTTGCTAACTTATGTTGCTTCTTCACTATATGATGCTCATGTTGTTTGGTTTATCGAGCTACCTTTCAAATAAAATATACTAATCTATAGATGCACTCTGAACTCTTCTTAAGTAGCACTCTAGCATATTTATTTTTGTCTTTTCAAATTGAAGCATTGACCTTTTTTGTTATGGAAAAACAAACTTACTTAGGTTCTCTAACTTTTTTGTACTTTAGAATGTATACGTATATCAGTGGAACTCGCACATGAATTAAGCAAAAAGCCCACATGAACCTCATGAATACAATCAATGTTGCCGAATCTGAATTTCAACCAAGACTAATAGATGCTTCTTGCGCTTGCCCTCATTGCAGTTTCTTAGGGTACTTATGTTAGGCTGTGCGAGGTCAATCATGGCGTGTCGTGCCGGGCGATGCCACAACATATAGCATTGATCCCCAAGTTAGGCTGAACTTACAATGATTCCCCTGGACTGTTTGGCTTTGGGGCAACAATGCTTGGCCGGTCAGTTTATGCACCTTGTCGTGGACAGCTATTGTGTTGTGGACGCCCATAGACTGATTGTTCCTGATGCTCCATCCATGTTCATGATACCCACTGACTTGTCAGAACACAAGTTTTCAAGACAAGCAGAATTTAATCATGGCAATTGGCGTTCAGCCAAATACTCGCCAGGCAGACAAACTAACAAGGTTCACTGTGAAGATATAATATTTTTTGCTGGAACTTTTCATGGCAAGCCAAGCACAGTCAAGATCCTAATAAAGATTCTACACATTCTAAAGGTAATGGTTTACTACATGGCATGTCGATCTACTGGGTTTTCATTGCTCTATGGAATATTGTGGTTCTCAGAACTATCAATGAGTTCGGCAAACTTGGTCATGAGTCATGATCAATATTTTTCGGAATGAGAATGCGAGACCGTAATTATCTGTGCCTACACTTGATTTTTCGTGGAGGGCCATTGACCTGGACTGACACTAGTATCTGGTTTAAGACATGGCCAGTGTTACTAAACACTGTAATTAACTCAGACCATTCATCCCAATTTTTCCATTTTAACTTACCTCATTTTAACCTCCAAGGCTGGAAATGCCATCATCAACCTCCAAGAAAAACAACAAATTTGACGTCACAAACATCTGAGCCACTTGCTAGAAAAGAAAGCACTTCATTTGGCACGAGGGTTTATGTGAGTGCATTACTAGGTATATATGGATAAAAAAAAGGATAATCACATTTCCTTTGCTGCTGCATTTCCATATGCCACTGTTTTTATTCTCCTACAAGTCTGCTGGAATCTGTTGCTCTGTTTCCTCTTCTGATTGTGTATGTTGAAATTCTTTTTTTTTTTTGCAAAAAGTATGTTGAAATTCTTAAACAAGAAGACACCAAAGATACGGTACATTATTGGTAGAATGGAGAGGAACAGAGAGGGGACAAATTGCATGGCGCCAGCAACCATGGACATGGACATGCACCGGGAAATCAATTAGAACTCAATCTGTGAAGGTCATTGTCCACCGAAAGGTCTAATTATTGGAATTTGATGCCACTCATTATGGATTATGTAGTATCAAGTGGCTCATTTATGAATTGCTCGCTCAAAATCTTGATCGGTAATCCTATGTAAATAAGATAATCTCATGGGGAGATCGAACAATTGGATTTTCCATGGTAAGAGGTTTCTTGTGTATATTCTTCAAGGAAAAAAAATAGCGTGCTATACAAAATAGCGGCGCCCCTGAAAATATGCTATTAGCATGCTATAACGCGCTATAGCGTGCTATTAGCGAGACATTGTCATAGATCAATATAGCGAGACAATTCTCAATACGCTATAGCGTGCTATTAGCTGCGCTATAGCGCGCTATTTTTTTCAATATTCTGTGGGACTGATCCAGTCAAATTTTGAGTAGCGATCTCCTGTGCCAAACTAGAAATGGTTGGAGTAATATTCTGCAAAACAGAAGGTGCCCCTTATTTTAATACTGTAGTGTTTTTCGAGCCCTTCTTCAGTTAATTAGAAAAGGTTGGTAATAATGTGCGGAAGAGAACTCGCCCCTTATTTTATCTAGGACCACCTGTTGTATCTAAATCATGTGTTAACATCGTAGACAGTATGAGTGGCTGGTGAAAGTACTGAGTTCGAACTTATTCCGCTGTTAAACAAGCACAAATGAGCGGCGATAATGACATGCATATCTGGAGCCATTGAACATTCTCTACCAGATTACATCACCGTCTAGTGGCTATGCATCTATCAGTTCATGGGCAAAAGGCACATACATATACTGATTGACTGTAAAAGCACTAGACTGAACCCTCTGCTTTACACCACGAGGGCAACTGCTGCCTGCTGTGTGATTCTCTGTTATGTTAATCTTCCTGAAAAGCATTCCTTGGTGTTGTTAAAATTAATACGCTTCTGTTGCACTCACAGCGGAAAAAGATACACCCTTTGGTGTCTGATTGTCTGTACTTTAGTTTCAGCAAAGCGGTCTTCGCTTCTTAGGTAGAATTGCACTGAGCATCCCAATGTGTGTGTTTATCCAGAAGCCATATAATGCCATTTTATGAAGCATGATTAACACTTGGACAGCAGTGAAAAACATCTAGACTGTGGGCGATTATTCGCCTTTCACTTTTTCCCACAATCAGTAAGGTAAGTTTTACCGTCTGTGTAACGTTCGATATGCTTTGGTTCCTCTTCAGTAATGACTAATACAGGGCAATTGACTAGAAATAAGTTGACAGAAAGTCGATTAACTTTCAGACTGTGCTACTGGACCAGCACATGTATATGCTTACAAAAGGAAAAATGCTACCGGTAATATGAGTACACGATTCATGGACAAATCCACAATTTGCTTTTTTGCGAACTAAAACTGCGGCTGTTAACATAATAGAGTTGCGTAAAGCAACTGGAAAAGAAAGGGAAGTGCAAGAATGTAGGGTCCTTTTTGTTTCAAGAAGATTCTTTTGTTTTGTTTGAAAACTTCCAAGAAGATAATAGAGTGAGTTGTTCATTATCTAGAAAAAACAGAGCGAGTTGCATCCTACATCTGTCACATTATTCTCTTATTTGCCGGCAGAAACTATCTGGGGCATCTGCTTTAACCTCACCTTTGTTGTCCAACTTCCAATGGGAACATACGTGCGCAACTTTCTTGCGCATTCCGTGACATAAGATGTTTGTTACTGATTATGTCACGCTGGTGACGAAATGTTATGGGGGAGTAGTCATTCTAATGGGAAAACTGTCATCTGAATAATAAGTCTATATACGGATTTAAACCTTGGAGAAGTCAGAGAAGCCACATACACATACACATAGGGAAAACAGAGATCTGGCAATGCTTTCTTTCACTTGATTATACATTATACAAGGCGAGAGCAGCTGCAGCTAAATCACAAGCAACTACTCAAAAAGACTGGTAAAAGTAAAACCATCTTCCAAGAAAAGCTTCCTGGAGCTGGACCTTCCTGGAGCTGGAGGCTCTCTTTCAAAATTCACAGCCTCCTGTTGGGCTGCTCCTCATAGTACACACTAATCCAGGTGCCTTTCAGCATGTTGGAAGACATGAAAAAGACAGAGCTACTGAACAAAAAAGAAGCAGATGCGCTAGTGTTTAGGGGGAGGGAGGGACTTATGAACTGCCATGGCCGTGATATTATAGCTAATCCTAACGACTAGCCACCTGGTACCTTGCGAGAGTGGTGGTGGTGGCTGGGTACTGGTGGTAATCCATGGCTGCGTGCTCCCTAGGATCAGCAGCTGCTTCGTGGACGCGCGGCGTGTATGCACCGTAGCCGGCGTTGTCGCCGATCTTGTTGTGCCACGGCGTCTCGCTGCCAGCCTTGTCTTGCAAGTAGGCGTACCCGCCGTGGCTGCCGGCGTCGGCCTGCTCGGCTTTGGGTCCGCCGTCGTGGTAGGCCTCGTGGACGGCGACGACGGGCGGCTGCCAGTACACCGGCGCCGGCTCCAGCCAGTAGCCGTTCCCGTGGTTCCCTCTGCTGCGGCTGCGGCCACCGTAGTCGTCCCTTCTGCGGCCGCCGAAGCAGGAGCCGAACTCCAAGCACATTCTTGGTGACTCGGCGCCGGGTGCTTCCTTTTGTTTTTCTCGTGCGTGTTGGGGGCTACTGGTAGTGGCAAGCAGCACTATCCTTGGGTATCTGTGGTGGTGTTGATGGCCCTGGAACTGACAGTGTGATGTGGTGATATATATCCAGGGCTGAGAAATTTCCCTATCCCAGCGAGTGCGGGTTCGTCGATTTCAGCTTCGGGGCAGGCTGGCCTGTGTCGCTCTCCGGCCAGTCACCAGGGTCAACCGTGCGAATCGTGGAGGGCGGTCCAACGGGACGGCAGAAAACGATCCTGCCGGAGAGCGCAGGACGAAGGATGGGCTGCCATTGACTGTATATTTGGGGGCGTGGGGGGCCGGCAGGCAGGTCTTGTCAGAATGTTGGGGCAACAACGAATGTTGGGGCAACAATGTTGGGGGGCCGGCAGGCAGGTCTTGTCAGCTTCAAGCTTTCAACACGGCGCACCAGGCTGGGGCAACAACGACGTTGGACTCTTCCTTCCCTGGTTCGCTAAATCTGCGGCGCACTAATTCTTTTACCAGCTGAAAATAGACAACTTTGCCTGAAAATACAAATAACTATTCTTTTTATTAAAAGAAGGACCTCTTCTTTAGAATTTATTTCCCAAATTATAAGTTACAGTGTAGCAGGAAACACTCCGGCCTTAACATTTTTTATGGTTGTTGTTTTCGATAAAGGACACTTTTATTAACTCAAAATGTAGTATCGAGCGAATACAAAACATAAACAGCAACACGCGATCTCTACATAACTAAGATGCACACAGCCATCAAACAAACTGTCTAGCAAAAATATAAAAACGACAAAGTGGTAGTAAAGCCATATTAGATCGAAACTTTGCCTTTGTCGACGGATAGGGTGGACCGATTCGGAGATTATGCTGCCACCCATGTTGGGTAAAAACCTTTCTGGCCACCCGCTCCAACCACATACACACCACCTTGAACAACCATTGGTACTCCGTTCGTGCATAATAGACCACATACAAAGCCAATACATACAACGGTAAATAATCTACATGGGAGAAGAGAGTTTGCCATTAAAAACACAATCATTTCTACATAGTCAAAGCGACCATAATAAGGCAGACGCTCCCACCCGAATTAGTGTACTTAACGTATTTGGTATTCCATTAAGCCAATGGCCATATATATTGGTAACACTTGTTGGTGGATACAAATTAGGTGCTATTTGGATGACTGACCACATAGCGCGCACAAGCTTGCATTGAAAGAAGAGATGTTTGATTGTCTCGTCATGAGTATAAAACTACATGTCTTGCTTCCATTCCAGTTGCGTTGAGCGAGGTTGTCTTTAGTTAGCACAACTCCACTCCGAAGATACCACATGAAAATCTTAACTTTTAGTGGCATCTTGATTTCCAGATTTATTTGTTATTCTCCACTAGAATATCTATGTGTGAGAGTGCACGGTACATATAGTCAACTGTGAAGGACCCAGATATAGTGAGATTCCAGCGAAACACATCCTGCACTTGTCACTGACTTTGCTGTGCCACGGAGTCTCGCTACCAGCCTTGTCTTGCAAGTAGGCGTACCCGCCGTGGCTGTCGGCGTCGGCCTGCTCTGCTTTCGGTGCGCCGTCGTGGTAGGCCTTGTGCCCGGCCTCGTGGACGGCGACGACGGGCGGCTGCCGGTACACCGGCGCCGGCTCCAGCCAGTAGCCGTTCCCGTGGTTCCCTCTGTTGCGGCTGCGGCCGCCGAAGCCGGAGCCGAACTCCAATCACATTCTTGGTGACTCGGCGCCGGGTGCTTCCTTTTGTTTTTCTCGTGCGTGTTGGGGGCTACTGGTAGTGGCAAGCAGCACTATCCTTGGGTATCTGTGGTGGTGTTGATGGCCATGGAACTGACAGTGTGATGTGGTGATATATATCCAGGGCTGAGAAATTTCCCTATCCCGGCGAGTGCGGGTTCGTCAATTTCAGCTTCGGGGCAGGCTGGCCTGTGTCGCACTCCGGCCGGTCTCCACGGTCAACGGTGCGAATCGTGGAGGATGGACTGTGTCGCACTCCGGCCGGTCTCCGCGGGACGGCAGAAAACGATCCCGCCGGAGAACGCTGGAAGAAGGATGGACTGCCGTTGACTGTATATTTGGGGGCGTGGGGGGCCGGCTGTGGATAATGGTAGGTCTTGTCAGAATGTTGTACTGGGCGGTCGTCGTAGTACCGTGTTTCAGTTTCAAAGTTTTCAACACGGCGCACCTAGGGGAGGGCAACAACGACCTTGGACTCTTCGTTCACTGGTTCGCTAAATCTGCTGCGCACTAGGTTCCTTTTACACAATGGGAAGTAATATAGAGTAGTAAGAGCATCTATAACCGGACCTTATAAATTCGGTCTCTGCCCGCGGACACACCAGGGCATGTTCGCACACGCGTCCGGACGGCCCCTCATATTTGGCTCCGTGCATTCACATGCCTCATATCCGGACTCTCAAATCCATACAAAACCATGCACGTCGATCATCCGATACATATTGTTCGAATTCAACGGTTGAAAAGAAGCAAATGAAATCATAGTTGAACAAACCGGACATGCCAAAATGAAATCAATGTCCGACCGACAAGTGTTGCTTGTCGGAGAGGAGAAGAGGCGGGTAGAAAGGGTGGGCGACGTGAAGGGAAGAGGTGGGCCCCATGGCTCTTTCATCTCTGCAGGTTTCGGTTCATGGCTCGTTGCCGGATCCAAAGTCGATGGAGGTTTGGTGGTATAGGATGCGACCGGAGGAAACTTTGGTCGGCTTGTTCGGCCCGGAATCGACGACGTCACTCGACGTCGTTACCCTCCTTGGAGGCGAAGCCGAGATCTGTCCTATCCACCCCGGAACCCCTCCTGAACGAAAGTCTAAAATTCAGCCTGGATTGGGCAACAGCGGCGTCCTGCGCGTCGTATCCTCCATGGAGGCGCCATCTTGGGAGGACCTCGTGTTCGGGGGAGAGACGCTGTGGGTGGTGGGCTTCGCGTAGCTCCAGCAATGGCGACGGTGTGGAGGTTGCAGGTGGTGCGACGTTGTATCTACCGCGTCGATGACGACGAGTATTGGCGGCATGGTGCAGCTGGATATCGTCGATGGATGCGGCTGGATGGTCGAGCGCAGGGCTGTGGCGCTGTCTGGCGCCATGTTGGCGTCGACGGTGGGCTGGCAAGGTTTGTGCGTCAGTCCCTGCTCTTTAGATGGATTGGTGGAAGACAGCAGTGGCGGCCTCGGAGCGTGAGCCGGACCGGTGTGTGATCCAGTCCCGGTATGTGGCTAGGATGGGGCATCGGGCATTAGATATTAGGTTTTGGTGCGATGTCTGTTTGGTATTAGGCTCGGACATTCGGCACCCATGCATCAAGCGGATATGAGTAGCGACAGGTGTTACCAAGATGATGGCTCCATACTTATTGATAAATTATTTTGTAAAGTCTTTATGAATAATCAATAAGGTGGTTATATGCATCGCCCAGATGCAGAGGCCGGAGATACATCCTCCTTTTCAAAAAAAGTAGTTCTCCGATGAAATAGGTTTCAACTTTCCAATGGCGTTCTGCCATATAGGTCCTTAGGCAGACCGACTACCAAATCTCCCAATGAAGATAGTTTTTTTTGTCAGAATTTTCATGGCCGGCAAGCCAGGCACAAACCGAATTTTGGTGACCGAAACAAGGCTAGATTTTAGTAATCTTGTCAGTTCGGTGGACTGGGTCATGACAGTGACTCGTGATCAGGGATCAATATTTTGTGTGACTGAGAGCACCTAAGGCTGTACCTCGCAAATCCGGCCCTTCAAACGCCCACGAAATAATGACCGGTCACGCTTCAAAATATGACTGTTGCATCCGGAAAAGTCATATTAAATTTCTCAAATCCATACAAAAGCATGCAACATATTAAACATACGTACTACGTACGAGGTATCTACTCTTCGTGAGAGATTTCGATGATCTCCGTGTCCTCCGACGAATAGATCGATGTGCGGCAGCTGCAGCTCCGCCCCCTCCGGCGCTGACGCTGCGGCCCCCTCCGGCACCTCCGGTTGCTCCGCTGCAGTTTCCTTCGCCGCTATCTCCGCCTCGAGCTCGTCGAAGAGGGCGTCGGCCTTCGCTTGCCTCTGCCAGATGAGCCGGCGGTTGGCGTCCACCTCGGCCTCATCCCGGATGGAATCTAGGATGGTCTGCTGCTGCGGCATTCTCGTGCTCCGTGGCGCAGTTGTACAGTTCTTCAACCGAGAGCAGAATGTTATGGCCTTCACAGTCAAAGAGGCGGTCGTCGCGCGATCTCGTCGGCTTGGACGACAGCGAACTCCTCCTCCGCCTCCGCCATGTTCAAACCCGGAGCATCGTCGTCCTCCTCCGACTCGTCCTCGTCCATGGCCTCCGGCACCTCCTCCTCCGGATGCTCCTCCTCCTCCTCCTCCTCCTCCTCCTCCGCCTCCTCCGTTTTCGGCGAGTCCGGAGGGAAACCCGCAGCGATGCGGCCGGCGCGTCGAGCTTGGATCTCCGCCTTGATCTGGTTCCGGCGCTGCGGCGTGAGCTGAGCGTAGGTGGTGATCCTCGATGGGCTCGGGTGGCGGCGGAGGGAGGGAGGAGGTGGATGTGCTAGGGCTGGGGACGTCGACCGGCTTAAATACCGGCTATGGCCTCGGCCGGTGAGCCGGAGCGGCGCCACACGACGTTCACACCGCGGCGACGGTCAAGGCGCCCGTCGAACCTTCGGATTTCTGGACGAGTCCGCATGGGGCCACGCCGTCAGGCTGATATGGCGGGCGTGCCCGGGCTCCCCCATATCCGCCCCATATTTGGGCTGGACATGAGGGGTGCCGGTCAGCTTGGGCATCTGAGGCCCATTTGAGGAGGCCGACTGGGTCGATTTTTTGTGACCGGTCAGTGACCGGACGGCCTGCTCGGACGTTTCAGGGGGTACGAGGGGTCCGGCTGTAGATGCTCTAACTACACTTGGTTCCTTAATTTCAACGTGCCTTTTCATGGGAGACTATTGACCTGTACTGGGACTAGTGTCTAAGTTTTTCAGATAATGCTCTCCGATGGTCAGTCTCACGCCTTACCATCTTTCCGGTTTACTTTTTTTTTATTGTGATAATCTTCCCGTTTACTTACAGCTGTGATTAACTGAGATCATTCCTCCCAACTTTGCTCTTTACTTTCATCATTTGGGCCTCCCATAAGCAAGGTGATGTCATAAACTTCCAAGAAAAACAACAAATATGACGTCGGAAACATCTGACTCACTCGCCAGGAAATAGAAAACAAAGCACATAATATGGATAATGCACCTGTTTTTTTGCTGCTGCATTCCATATGCCGATGCCTTTATTCTCCTACACACGCTTGGTGGAATCTGCTGCCCACTCTCCTGTTCTCACTTGGTATGGCGAAATGATTGACCATCCACTAACGATGTGCTTAAACAAGAAGTCACCAAAGGGAGGGTACATTCTCGGTAGAAAAGGGGAAACCAGAATTGGATAGGGAACAAATTGCAGGGCGCCATCAAAGATGGGTATGAATATGCACCGAAAAGTTAGTTAGAACTCAATCTATGAAGGTGATTGTCCACCGAAAGTCCTAATTGTTGGTGATTGATGCCACTTGTTATGAATTATGTACTATCAAGTTGTTAATTTCTGCCTTGCAAGAAAAAAAAGTTGTTAATTTCTGGTTTACTCACACAAGATTTTGATCGGTGATCATATCTCTACCTAATAATAAAGCGGCTATTGCTTCTGCCCGCTCACCGTCGTGGCAATTTTGCAAAAAAAACCTTGTGGTTTTGATATTCAACCCGCAGTCCAAATCGAATCGGTACGAAGGGAAAAAACTCTCTGCCTCGCGGCGCTCCGCGTCGCCTCCACCCACCTCCAGCCACGCACCGTGCGCCGCTGGCCACCTCCTGCCTCCCACCTCCTGTCCCGCCCCGCCCCGCACCACCTCACTGCGCCGCCGGCCGCCTAAACAATGCCACCGCAACCCTACCTTCGACCCCCACCAACTACCGCCCTCTCTACCATCGTCGGGCGCCGCCACCGGCCACCCACCCACGCACTGGCGCCTCCTATCCCCTGGCTAACCCCTCCCACCTCCAAAGCTCTCGTCACGAGCTGGATCTGACGGCCGCCACCCCTCATCGCCCCCGGCTGGGCTTCCCTCAATCTCCCACCGCCCACAAAGCGCCGCCCGGCGATGGTTCTGAGCCGGCAACCGCCCCAGCCACCACGCTCCTTCTTCCCTCTTCTCTGCGTCAGGATCGACGGTGAGCTCACCGGCGCCTGATCTCTGTCAACCTCCCCTTACTCATCTCCCTGCGAGGTTCCCAGCCCCCCCCCCCGCGGCAAGCAGTATAGGGTGGCGAAGCCGCGCAGTTCGCCGTATCCGTCTCGTCATGTACCTTGTCGGTGCTAATCCCCGATGCCCATGCCCATACCCTCCCCTATTTTCTCTGTGTCACCGACCATGGCGCCCATGGCGGCCACGAGGCTGGAAGGGGTCTCGTGGACCCGAGAGTGTGAGAGGAGCAGTAGCGCCGGCGGTGACTCCCCAGGAAGACCGTAGTGTGGTGCTCTGATCTATGGATTCCTCTGCCATGGAGTTCAAAGTTTTTGCATTTTTGTTTCAGATTTTTGATGTGCAAAAATACAGTTCAGTGCAGTTCTTCTCTTTGAGTTTAGGTTCTCTGGTTGATGTTTGCATCCTGGTTGTGTCAAGTGCAATTCAGAATTTACATGTTCAGCTGTCGGTTTCCTATACAATTCATTAGAGTAGAATTTTCTTGTGTTCGATTCAGTTATCTTTGCTCTGCTCTATGTCGTGTGGCTGCAGTTCCCCGATCTCCTGCTTACCGGCGTCTCCCCGGCGGATCCAGGTAGTTAGGTGGGGATTGGCGGTGTCACTGGGCGTCCAGATGACGAGTTGAGTTCCCGCCATGAGCTGGTGCTCTGCTCCTCGCCGCTTGTGGTCGTGCTACAGCGATGTGCAGTTTACCGGGCTGTGTCGTGCGGGAGGTACATATGTTGATTTCAGTTGTGTACCAGTGTTTGCTGTAATGTCTAGAGAAGATTATCAAGTGATTTTCCCTGCCAATTAAACAAATAAACATCCCACCCTTAGATTTTGAAGAATGTTTGTTTCTCCCCCCCCCCCCCCGCCCCCCCGCCTCGCTGGCACCATAGATGCCGCAAGGTACGTATGCTTTTTGAGGTGCTTGCTAGCTTCAACTGGGTGAGGACGACTACCTGTGGAGTAAAATTGAAGGTCCTGTGCTCCTGCTGTTCTTCAGGACTTTTTTCTTTTGCTGAAACCAGCAGAAACTATTCGGAGTTTTAGATGGAAAATTGGTCCTGTGCTTCCTCATGAAATACAAGAAAAGCTCGATTTTTCATAGAAAGAGTACTTCAGGAGCGACACTTCAGCCATTAAGTCATATATCTCAGAGCTGGATATAGATTTAACAATGGTATGTCTATTTCCAGTTTCATTTGCTTTTGGGGAATGAAACACGATTACTAGACTTTTTGTACATTTTTATAGGACATTGGTACCTCCCACGGATCCTTATATCCAGGTTCAGGTGCTGGATTGCATTAATCATTTCGTTTTTACATGAGGATGCATGCAGCAAACATTGTGTTGCAATCTTAATTTTTCTATAGGGTGAACCTCTGGACCTCTCAAATTAGAATTAATCACGAGCCGCAAGGCAAATTTTACAGATTTTACTTCAAATACTTGTATGTTACATTTTCACATAATTTGCCGCCCACGCAGCCTAACACGGCAAGGTTGCACCTTAAGTACCAAAAGTATTAAAGTGCAGTTTAATCTCAGTTACTCGGAAGCTTAATTTGTTGTAAAGGTGATGCAGATTAGAGGAGGTCGTCCCTATCAACACGAGAAACATGCTTATCATTGAGGACAGCGAGCTGACAGCCAGATGGCCCGCGCTCACTATCATTACCGGAAGCACCATCTCCATAGTCAGGCCCATCTGGAAGGACATGGAGATAGTGACTTTGCTGGGATCAAATGTACATACATGTAGGTATTGCTAAACAGATGCAAGGCTCTCCAAATAGGAAGATTTACAGTTTGTTAGTATTGCGGGGTACCTGATCTTTTAACCTGGTGAGCAACTAATGTAAAAATGTATATTCACGGCCAACTCAGTTTCAGTGGCTTATTCTTAAATGTGTGCTTATTGCCATACATTTCGTTCCCTCACTTTTCTGGCTAGATGATCTTCAATTATTTTGTTAAGGTGCGCAATTGATTAAATAAATGTCTGTACTTGTCATCCAGACCAGTCATCTTTTGTTTTCACCACTTCATAATATCAAATTGAAGAAGCTGAGGTAGCCCAGTTTGTAGGAGTTGGCCCAGTTTGGCCCCGACCACATTTATTTTTTGACACATTTTGGCCCCGACCACATTCTTTTCCTTGAGCACAGTCGGTTTGTTCTCTAGAGAGACAAAACACAATTAGCGGCAGTGGCTACTGGTCCCTGAGCTTGGACGGAGGGTTTTTATATACAAAGGCAGCCTTTGTATATACAGACATTCCAGTTTATTGATTAATGCTACCAGCGGTCGTTTGGATTGGCTCATGACCTGTATGTTGATGTCCATTTTATATCTGAGTACTAAGGATTCTATTCTTTTAACCATGAACCAATTTAAGTAGCAAATCCGTTTTTTGTTGGTTAGTTGTATCATTGTTATCCAACACGGAGCACTAATTGACAACCAGACATGAACATCCATCCATCGATTTAGTTTGCCCTTTCTTTTGTTAGTTATAGCTAAGTGAAATCTGTCTGAAGCTTTGAACCTTACCAACGCCCGTGATTTGACTCTTGGTGTTTGTGAATTCTGAATGAAGTACAAGCATCCAATCTTTTTGAATGAATTTGTTAATGATTTGCATGGTTATTCTTCATTCTGGGTGCATGGCTATTCTTGGGTTTGAGCCTTAAGCATGCAACAATGAGATCTAATTGCACTGTTTTGTGAGCCATTTAAACTGAAATCATTAGTTCATTTTATTCAGAAAGTTTATCCCAATACTTTGGATCACTACTGTACTTCTATTTCGACAAGAGATTTTGTTTCAACTTTCATGTGTCAGTTCACCAACCGAGACCATGCAACTTGGAATCAAGAGAATATCCATGTTTACTTATTATATTCTTTGAAAAAGTTATGGGATTTACAAACTGAAAATATTAATTGTTCGAATAATGTTGTTCTGTTATGGTTGTTTGATTACTTGCAAAGTTGTTTGAGTGGTATTTTTTCAACTGTCTAAGCATATATTTTTTATTTTCCACCCGGTGCAACACATGGGCACTTTTCCTAGTGTTAATAAAATCATCTCACTGGACCACGCAAAAAAATCATCTCACTGGGAGATCGAACATTTTCATTTTCCATGATGGAGATTTCATTGTATACTCCTTGCAGGTGGAAATGGATCGAACTTTGCATAGTGATTTCCCATGGCAAAGAAGAATTAAATTGTAGAAGAGAAGTTGTATCTTCTTTTAAATAGTGCAGTGCTTTTCGAGTTGTTCTTCCGCTAATTAATTAAACATGGTTCTGCAGTTATTCTCAAAGAGTATTTTCTAAGACTCGGTATAAAGCACACACGCTTTTGTGGAGACGTATATCACCTAACTAAAGGTTATATTAAAAATTCTCTATATTTACAATGATCCGTACCTAAAAAGCACCTGAGAACTATAGAATTAGGGAATAACTAGTTGGATACAGACAATCATCACTGTTCTGATGGAATATCTATGTTTCACTATATGATCGCAAACACACATGACCAACGGAAAAGATTTTTTACGTGAGTATTCGTCTAACTTAACAGATGTGTACATGCTCCAAGAATGATTGTATTGCCTTATTGGTACATATATTCACAAGATATACATTTTCTGTCATTGAAAGAATCTCTATTATTAATCTTAAAACAACCCCCAAGTTCCTTTTTGGTTGGTTGGTGCATGATCTCCATGAGAAAACCTATGAAAGTAGGATAATTCCCAAGGGAGATCTTTTTGTTTTCGTAAAATAAATTTCCCTGAGATATCTAACGAATTGGATTTCTTGTGAAGATTTCTTTTGTATTTCCCACAAGATCGCGAATTTTTCTTCTTGTGACTACATACCACATGTTTATGGATTATCTTTCCCGCAAAAACACATTAGAGGGCTGAAAGGCTAAACTGTCAGTGCATCAACCCAAAACATGTCGCCACTAGCTCCACTGGGCCACGCATATATGTTATAAATGTATTTCTCATTTATGAACTTATTAAACAGTTTTATAGCTTTTATGTGTTGCTTTATATTTTCCTGAACCAACATATTACTAATGTAATTTAATATTTTGCCATAGATTGCTTTTCTAGCTTTAAACACTCGTGTTTTCGTAATTACTGTATAAGAAGGGTGCTTGATAATACACTTCGTGTCATTTTCAGTCGGGAAAACAAGAGTACAAAGCTTCATGAGGACACATTGACATTATAACCAAGGGATGAGTTCATTAAAGAGTACTTCCGGAATTTTGTAGCATTAGAGTAGAGTACAATTAGTGAACTTCACACCTGGAAGGGTCTCCTACCAAACGTGCCAGCATACTAATTTCCTTTAATATAGTTCAGAGAAAGATTAACAATACTAATTCTTCACTTGCTCAACTATTTTTGTTAGAATAATCATTAGCCGAAAAAAACACATGTAGGGTGTCCACCTCAAACCCAGCAAGTAACCATGTTTGGACATGTTTATGTTGTTGATGTCTTGAAAATCATTGCTGATGAAGACTTCCCCTTGCCTCCTAGTCCTATGAAAAAATATATCAGTTTGAGCTTCTCGAAATACAATGTTATGATAGATCCACCGGGAAGACCAGAAGAGCTGAACTAGATTTCAACCTCCAAGTGCCATATAACGGCTTAGGTGGTGGTGGTGTGTAACCTTGTCAGGAAGGGGATTTAGGTGTAGGTGTGTGTGCTGGGGGGGGGGGGGGGGGGGGGGGGGGGGGAACCTCACTTTGTGGCTATTTTTGTAACTACCGATTTTACTCATCCGTCAATGGTGCACCATCAACAATAGGCAATTTATGCAGCAGTGGACCTTTACATAATATGTTAGCTTAGACAACGTCATGGACTAGATTTAACCTTCCAACTCGCAGAGAGTCCGACTTTTTCACGTGAAATTTTTGAGAAATTTGGGTCCACAGATGTAGAGAGATCTTTCTGGTCGCCATTGGTGATGACCGCAAGTGTCCAAAAAAGGTTCTCTATTAATCTTGGTGAGCTGCTTAGAGCTTACATGTGACGGTTTTTGGCTGGTTTTGTGCACTCAAGCACACTTAGTTAATAATGGGTCTGTTTCCGTATGTTCATTGCTCCTTCATCCTTGTGTTTTTCATGGGAATATTACGGTTGTCGAAACGCTCAATCCATCCACCGGACTTAGTCCTTTGTTAGTGACATAAGAAAGTGAGGTGGAAAATATCAATGTCCACACTTTGTTCATTTGAACATGCTTTTCAGGTAAGACCATGAGACGTCTTACCATACATTTTTACTTAACATTCTAATTAACTCAGACATCTCCCATCTTTCTTACTTCATCACCCTTAAGAAAAAAACAAACAAATATGGCATCAGAAACATATTTCAATACTAGATACCTAAATTCCTATTGGAGACATACGTCGTCACCCTCCAGTAAAAACAACAGACGGACGTATTTAAGTGCTAGATAAATCCGTTTGAACGACAAATAATTTAGATAGGAGGGAGTACCAATTTCCTGCAACAGCATCAACTTAAGGCCTGGAACAAAGAGCAAGGCCACATACACGCACATAACAAGAGGAGAAATGGGTACTCAGCTGAGATCTCTCAATGTTTTCTTTCACTTGATTATATAATACAAGAAGAAAATAAAAGCTTCTACGAGCTGGAACATGTGCCGCACATCCATAGAAAAATACGTAGATGCTCTGATCAAAATCCGCAGATGCCTTTTCAGTGCCAGCAGATGAGAAGACTGATCAAAATCCAAAGAGAATCGAAAAACAGAGGAAGAAAACAGAGCTACCGGGCAGAAGCAGAGGCCGACCGTGGTGTATAGCGGCAGAGCTAATCTGACTGGCTAGTACCTTCCGAGAGTGGTAGTAGTGGTGCTGGTTGTGTAGTGGTAGTAATCCATGGCGACGTTGTTCCTATGATCAGCATGAGCGGCTTCATGGAGGCGCGCTGAGTAGGCCTCGTCGCGCACCTTGTTGTGCAACCCGGGAACCTTTGGTGTCTCGATGTCGGCCTTGTGTTGCATGTAGGGGGCTAGCCCGCCGCGGTCACCGGTGCCGGCATGGTCGTCTTTCTGCGCGTCCTCGTGGTAGGCCTTGTGCCCGACCTCGTCGATTCCGACAGGCGGCTGGTGGTGGTACGCCGGTTTATGGCCATTGGCGCCGCTGTTGTAGGCGCTCCCGTGGTTCCCTCTGCGGTCGCGGACACTAACACGGCCGCCACCGCCGTGCTCCTCCCTGCGGCTGGGCCGCTCGCCTCCGTAGTCGTCCCTCCTGCCGCCGAAACACGAACCGAACTCCAAGCACATTCTGTGGTGACTGAGCTGGCGACTAGACTATCTGGGTTGCCAACAGTCACCCGAGGAGGCTGGGGTACTGGACTAGTGTTGTTCTTGATGCTCCGAAATGACAGTGTTGTGTGGTTTATATACTATCTCGTGTGGTGGTGGGCAGAGACGAGCTCGTTCGTCCTCGTCTACACCCAGCGCGTGAGTTTGAGCTTGGGCACAGTGGTAGTAGTGTTGGTGTGTTCGTCCTCGTCCTCGTCCCCCAACCCAAGTCAACCGTGCGTGCACCTGGCCAGAGAGAGCTGAGCGCGAGCCTTGGGGGATAGGGTGGTGGTCTGCGAGAGCGACGACTCGTGGTTCCCTCTGCTGCGGCTGCGGCCGCCGTAGTCGTCCCTTCTGCGGCCGCCGAAGCAGGAGCCGAACTCCACGGTCAACGGTGCGAATCGTGGAGGGCGGTGCCGCGGGATGGCAGAAAACGATCCCGCCGGAGAGCGCTGGAAGAAGGATGGACTGCCGTTGACTGTATATTTGGGGGGCGTGGGGGGCCGGCTGTGGATAATGGTAGGTCTTGTCAGAATGTTGTACTGGGCGGTCGTCGTAGTACCGTGTTTCAGTTTCAAAGTTTTCAACACGGCGCACCTAGGGGAGGGCAACAACGACCTTGGACTCTTCGTTCACTGGTTCGCTAACTGCAGCGCACTTGGTTCCTTTTACACAATGGGAAGTAATATAGAGTAGTAAGAGCATCTACAACCGGACCTTATAAATTCGGTCTCTGCCCGCGGACGCACCAGGGCACGTTCACAGACGCGTCCGGACGGCCCCTCATATTTGGCTCCGTGCATCCACATGCCTCATATCCGGACTCTCAAATCCATACAAAACCATGCACGTCGATCATCCGATACATATTGTTCGAATTCAACGGTTCAAAAGAAGCAAATGAAATCATAGTTCAACAAACCGGACATGCCAAAATGAAATCAATGTCCGACCGACAAGTGTTGCTTGTCGGAGCACTGACCGGACAAGTTCGTCCATGCGTCCTGCTCCGCCTGGGCATCCTTCTCCGCCTGCATCCAGGCAACGATCGTCGCCTGCATCCGGGCTGCCTCCTCCTCCTGCATCCTGGCCGCCCGCGACGCTGCCACAGCCGTAGCCGCACTGGCCGCCTTGAAAGCTCTACGTTCGTTGATCTTCTTCTTCTTCTCCACAAGCCATTTCTTGGCATGTTCATCCAAGGTGGATTCATCCGTCAACATGATCTTCGCATCCACCGCGTCCCGTGCGATTTGCAACCTCTCCTTCTCAAGCTCAATCTCTCCAAATGTCTAGGCCTTCTCGAGTTCCCATTTGATCGCTGCCTCTTGTTTACCGAACTCGACCTTCTCCCTCTCAATTTCGAGCCTCCTCTCCGCCCTCACACGGTCCCACTCCCTCCTCTCCTTTTGCGCATCCAACATGAGCTTGTACCTCTCCTCTTTCTTGCTCTCCCTTGTCGAAAAAATGCCCGTCCATGTGGACGCCATTTTTGTTGCCACGGCATCACGGGCGATCCTTGCCTTCTCCCATTTGTTGCCCATGACTTGCCGGTTATCTTTGACACGGTGCTCTTCCATTGGTGCCGACAACGTCGTCGTCCTCATCGTCCATCTCAATGGATTGGTGGGAGCTTGAGCCATCATTCCTCTTCTTGTCGGCCTTGAGATCGGCCACAACTTGTTGCCACTTTGGCTTGCCATCCAATAAGAGCCAACAATTGCTAAAAGTAAATGGCCGCTTCTCGGTCTCGTGATACAAAGTGGCCGCCACCACCGCCTTGCATACAACATACGTATGAGCACAAGAATGAAAAGCACACTAACATATTGAAATGACAATAAGATGAGGCAATCGAGCTTACATGTGTTGCCACTCCCATTCCACTTTGAGGCCGTTTGGTCACTTGCGAGTAGTAACCGACGTACTTGTTCACATCTCCTTGAATGATCCCCCATCCATGTTGGACAGATGCCACATTCCGGGTGCTCATGATAGGATGCGTCTCCACATACTCCTTTCGTTCATGATAGTCCTTCCAAATCTTCGCCCAAGACGTCCTCCTCTTTTGCTCGGTGCCGCTTATTGGATCCAATGTTGTGCTCAACCAAGAATTGACCAACAAGATATCCTCATATCTTGAGAAAGCAAGACCTCTTGCCTTTGTCGTCTTGCCCTTCTTCTTCTTCTTGGTAGGATTGGGATCGAATGTTGCCCCCCATCACAAATGCAGCCATCTCTTCCATTTCAAATTCCACATGGGACGGATCTACATTCTCATTGATCATGCTTGCCAAGTACGTCTCCTACACGTTCATGGTTTGCAAGCAATCATAATGTGCGAACAAGTGTGATCTATAGGAAACATTAATCATGTGATCGGAAACGTACCCGATATTGTTCAGACATTCCGTCGAACATGTCGAGTGCAGCCTGGGCGGTGGGGGTGTCCGTGCGCACCCGCTCCCGAACCAGAAGCAGCGACTCGCACTTGAGGACCGACGGCTGCAACGTGGCCGGAAAGCTCTCCGTAATGGTCCAGCCGGACGGCATAATCCACGCCGGCGCTTGGATGGATGGGGTGCGGGGAGCCCGGTGTGGCAGGGGAGACATCTCGTCGACGATGCCCGCACCTACCTGCGTCGCCACCTCCGCCTCCCTCTCTCGCTGCCGGTGACGGCGCATCTTACGGGCGATGTTCTCCGGCTTGCAAAACGAAGCGGAGGAAGGGACGCCGACGGACGAGGCGGAATGCGTCTCCGTCGCGGCGGTCGGGGACGGGGTGGAAGACATCACGGCGGCGGATCGGGGAAGGTGATGAGGATGGAGAGCAAGGGTGCCGGACGGCGAGGGGTCGGGCGCGGGAAATGGTGGAGGGCGGCGGGAGGAGGAGAAAGTGTTTGGGGAATTTGGGGCAATTTGAGGTGGGGTCGGGCTGTTGGGTCCGACGTGGCGGGCGTGCCCGGGCGCGCCTGGGCTCCCCCATATCCGCCCCGTATTTGAGATGGAAATGAGGGGTGCCGGTCAGCCCGGGCATTTGAGGCCGGTTTGAGAGGCCCGTCTGGGTCGATTTTTTTTGACCGGACGGCCTGCCCGGGCGTTTGAGGAGGGTATCAGGGGTCCGGCTGCAGATGCTCTAACATGCATATGTTATTAGTCTAAGTTACTACCTCCATAGTCGATAGTAACATAGGGGCAGTAACATTGAGCCTTTCATTTATTAGCTTATAGACTCGTCTTGTCTTGGTATGTGTTATGTTACTCATAGTACTCAATTTCTCTCTCTTTTCATTAATTAGCTGTCACATCATATTTTTTTCTTATGTGACATCTATGTGACTACCTATGTTACTCCCACTGTGGTTAGTCGAAGGGTAATGATAGACCCAACAAGGGTTACGTAATTGTTTCACATGCAGGGTGATTTGTAGGATTAGGACTGGAAGTGGGGTGAAGGGGCCCACCTGAGTGAAAATTAGGGGGGCTTAGGATTAGGATTTGGCAAGTTACGTAAATATTTGTAGGTGGTTACATAGGCGTAGCATTTTCTGTTGACGAAAATAGACAATTTGCCTCAAAATAGACAATGGTTAAAGAAGTAGACAAAGACTCCGCGAAAGCAACAACAACCTTCTAGCCAATGATTCTTAGAACGCCGTGTCTGCATCCTTGCAACACTTTGTACACTTCATTTGCTACTCATTTTAACAGTTTTGCCTCCAACATCAGCACCTATATGTTTGGCTCCCTTATCTGCAAAATAGACCAGTCAATAATCCAAAACCAATCAGCTTAATGATGATCATTGGATCACTCCTATCGGCCGCCCCTCCATGACTTGAGCAAGGGTTCCCATGGTGCCAACCGAGTGAACGACGGACGGCGGACGTGAAGTGTGCGGTTAGATCCGAAACAAACTGCAGTAGGACCACGAAATCAGCCAAGCAGTTAGCGAGGACTACGAGAATAGGAAGGACGAGCGGAAGGAAGTGGGCGACAGCATACCTGAGGAGGGCTCGATGTAGGAGGCGCCTTGGTTCGTCTTCCTCACCCTCTTGCCCGGTGTGGCAATGGGAGCAGCGACCAGGGAGGAAGATGAACCCAGCGGCTCCACCCGACCTAGGCTACGCAGAGGAGAAGAGGCGGGTAGGAAGGGTGGGCGACGGGAAGGGAAGAGGTGGGCCCCATGGCTCTTTCATCTCTGCAGGTTTTTGTTCATGGCTCGTTGCCGGATCCAAAGCCGATGGAGGTTTGGTGGTATAGGATGCGACCGGAGGAAACTTTGGTCGGCTTGTTCGGCCCGGAATTGACGACGTCACTCGACGTCGTTACCCTCCTTGGAGGCGAAGCCGAGGTCTGTCCTATCCACCCCCGAACCCCTCCTGAACGAAAGTCTAAAATTCAGCCTGGATTGGGCAACAGCGGCGTCCTGCGCGTCATATCCTCCATGGAGGCGCCATCTTGGGAGGACCTCGTGTTCGGGGGAGAGACGCTGTGGGTGGTGGGCTTCGCGTAGCTCCAGCAATGGCGACGGTGTGGAGGTTGCAGGTGGTGCGACGTTGTATCTACCGCGTCGATGACGACGAGTATTGGCGGCATGGTGCAGCTGGATATCGTCGATGGATGCGGCTGGATGGTCGAGCGCAGGGCTGTGGCGCTGTCTGGCGCCATGTTGGCGTCGATGGTGGGCTGGCAAGGTTTGTGCGTCAGTCCCTGCTCTTTAGATGGATTGGTGGAAGACAGCAGTGGCGGCCTCGGTGTGTGAGCCGGACCGGTGTGTGATCCAGTCCCGGTATGTGGCTAGGATGGGGCATCGGGCATTAGATATTAGGTTTTGATGCGATGTCTGTTTGGTATTAGGCTCGGACATTCGGCACCCATGCATCAAGTGGATATGAGTAGCGACAGGTGTTGCCAAGATGATGGCTCCATACTTACTGATATATTATTTTGTAAAGTCTTTATGAATAATCAATAAGGTGGTTACATGCATCGCCCAGATGCAGAGGCCGGAGATACATCCTCCTTTTCAAAAAAAGAAGAGGTTCTCCGATGAAATAGGTTTCCACTTTCCAATGGCATTCTGCCATATAGGTCCCTAGGCAGACCGACTACCAAATCTCCCAATGAAGATAGTTTTTTTTTGTCAGAATTTTCATGGCCGGCAAGCCAGGCACAAACCGAATTTTGGTGGCCGAAACATGGCTAGTTTCTAGTAATCTTGTCAGTTCGGTGGACTGGGTCATGACAGTGACTCGTGATGAGGGATCAAAATTTTGTGTGACTGAGAGCACCTAAGGCTGTACCTCGCAAATCCGGTCCTTCAAACGCCCGCGAAATAATGACCGGTCACGCTTCAAAATATGACTGTTGCATCCGGAAAACTCATATTAAATTTCTCAAATCCATACAAAAGCATGCAACATATTAAACATACGTATGGCGTACGAGGTATCTACTCTTCGTGGGAGATTTCGACGATCTCCGTGTCCTCCGACGAATAGATCGATGTGCGGCAGCTGCAGCTCCGCCCCCTCCGGCGCTGACGCTGGCACCCCCTCCGGCACCTCCGGTTGCTCCGCTGCAGTTTCCTCCGCCGCTATCTCCGCCTCGAGCTCGTCGAAGAGGGCGTCGGCCTTCGCTTGCCTCTGTCAGATGAGCCGGCGGTTGGCGTCCACCTCGGCCTCATCCCGGATGGAATCTAGGATGGTCTGCTGCTCCGCCATCTCGTCGGCTTGGACGACAGCGAACTCCTCCTCCGCCTCCACCATGTTCAAGCCCGGAGCATCGTCGTCCTCCTCCGACTCGTCCTCATCCATGGCCTCCGGCACCTCCTCCTCCGGATGCTCCTCCTCCTCCTCCTCCGCCTCCTCCTTTTTCGGCGAGTCCGGAGGGAAACCCGCAGCGATGCGGCCGGCTCGTCGAGCTTGGATCTCCGCCTTGATCTGGTTCCGACGCTGCGGCGTGAGCTGAGCGTAGGTGGTGACCCTCGATGGGCTCGGGTGGCGGCGGAGGGAGGGAGGAGGTGGATGTGCTAGGGGTGGGGACGTCGACCGGCTTAAATACCGGCTATGGCCTCGGCCGGTGAGCCGGAGCGACGCCACACGACGTTCACACCGCGGCGACGGTCGAGGCGCCCGTCGAACCTTCGGATTTCTGGACGAGTCCGGATGGGGCCACGCCGTCAGGCCGATGTGGCGGGCGTGCCCGGGCTCCCCCATATCCGCCCCATATTTGGGCTGGACATGAGGGGTGCCGGTCAGCTTGGGCATCTGAGGCCCATTTGAGGAGGCTGACTGGGTCGATTTTTTGTGACCGGTCAGTGACCGGACGGCCTGCTCGGACGTTTCAGGGGTATGAGGGGTCCGGCTGTAGATGCTCTAACTACACTTGGTTCCTTAATTTCAACGTGCCTTTTCATGGGAGACTATTGACCTGTACTGGGACTAGTGTCTAAGTTTTTCAGATAATGCTCTCCGATGGTCAGTCTCACGCCTCACCATCTTTCCGGTTTACTTTTTTTTATTGTGATAATCTTCCCGTTTACTTACAGCTGTGATTAACTGAGATCATTCCTCCCAACTTTGCTCTTTACTTTCATCATTTGGGCCTCCCATAAGCAAGGTGATGTCATAAACTTCCAAGAAAAACAACAAATATGACGTCGGAAACATCTGACTCACTCGCCAGGAAATAGAAAACAAAGCACATAATATGGATAATGCACCTGTTTTTTTGCTGCTGCATTCCATATGCCGCTGCCTTTATTCTCCTACACACGCTTGGTGGGATCTGCTGCCCACTCTCCTGTTCTCACTTGGTATGGCGAAATGATTGACCATCCACTAACGATGTGCTAAAACAAGAAGGCACCAAAGGGAGGGTACATTCTCGGTAGAAAAGGGGAAACCAGAATTGGATAGGGAACAAATTGCAGGGCGCCATCAAAGATGGGTATGAATATGCACCGAAAAGTTAGTTAGAACTCAATCTATGAAGGTGATTGTCCAGCGAAAGTCCTAATTGTTGGTGATTGATGCCACTTGTTATGAATTATGTACTATCAAGTTGTTAATTTCTGCCTTGCAAGAAAAAAAAGTTGTTAATTTCTGGTTTACTCACACAAGATTTTGATCGGTGATCATATCTCTACCTAATAATAAAGCGGGTATTGCTTCTGCCCGCTCACCGTCGCGGCAATTTTGCAAAAAAGATCCTGTGGTTTTTGATATTCAACCCGCAGTCCAAATCGAATCGGTACGAAGGGGAAAAAACTCTCTGCCTTGCGGCGCTCCGTGTCGCCTCCACCCACCTCCAGCCACACACCGCGCGCCGCCGGCCACCTCCTGCCTCCCACCTCCCGTCCCGCCCCGCCCCGCACCGCCTCACTGCACCGCCGGCCGCCTAAACAATGCCACCGCAACCCTACCTTCGACCCCCACCAACTACCGCCCTCTCTACCATAGTCGGGCGCCGCCGCCGGCCACCCACCCACCCACTGGCGCCTCCTATCCCCTGGCTAACCCCTCCCACCTCCAAAGCTCTCGTCACGAGCTGGATCTGATGGCCGCCACCCCTCATCGCCCCCGGCTGGGCTTCCCTCAATCTCCCACCGCCCCCAAAGCGCCCCCCGGCGATGGTTCTGAGCCGGCAACCGCCCCAGCCCGCCTCCCGACATCGGATCTGGGCCAGTGGTATGTCTATTTCCAGTTTCATTTGCTTTTGGGGGATGAAACACGATTACCAGACTTTTTGTACATTTGTATTGGACATTGCTACCTCCCAAGGATCCTTATATCCAGGTTCAGGTGCTGGATTGCATTAATCATTTCGTTTTTACATGAGGATGCATGCAGCAAACATTGTGTTGCAATCTTAATTTTTCTATAGGGTGAACCTCTGGACCTCTCAAATTAGAATTAATCACGAGCCGCAAGGCAAATTTTACAGATTTTACTTCAAATACTTGTATGTTACATTTTCACATAATTTGCCGCACACGCAGCCTAACACGGCAAGGTTGCACCTTAAGTACCAAAAGTATTAAAGTGCAGTTTAATCTCAGTTACTCGGAAGCTTAATTTGTTGTAAAGGTGATGCAGATTAGAGGAGGTCGTCCCTATCAACACGAGAAACATGCTTGTCATTGAGGACAGCGAGCTGACAGCCAGATGGCCCGCGCTCACTATCATTACCGGAAGCACCATCTCCATAGTCAGGCCCATCTGGAAGGACATGGAGATAGTGACTTTGCTGGGATCAAATGTACATACATGTAGGTATTGCTAAACAGATGCAAGGCTCTCCAAATAGGAAGATTTACAGTTTGTTAGTATTGTGGGGTACCTGATATTTTAACCTGGTGAGTAACTGATGTAAAAATGTACAGTCACGGCCAACTCAGTTTCAGTGGCTTATTCTTAAATGTGTGCTTATTGCCATACATTTCGTTCCCTCACTTTTGTGGCTAGATGATCTTCAATTATTTTGTTAAGGTGCGCAATTGATTAAATAAATGTCTGTACTTGTCATTCAGACCAGTCATCTTTTGTTTTCACCACTTCATAATATCAAATTGAAGAAGCTGAGGCAGCCCAGTTTGTAGGAGTTAGCCCAGTTTGGCCCCGACCACATTTATTTTTTGACACATTTTGGCCCCGACCACATTCTTTTCCTTGAGCACAGTCGGTTTGTTCTCTAGAGAGACAAAACACAATTAGCGGCAGTGGCTACTGGTCGCCTGAGCTTGGACGGAGGGTTTTTATATACAAAGGCAGCCTTTGTATATACAGACATTCCAGTTTATTAATTAATGCTACCAGCGGTCGTTTGGATTGGCTCATGACCTGTATGTTGATGTCCATTTTATATCTGAGTACTAAGGATTCTATTCTTTTAACCATGAACCAATTTAAGTAGCAAATCCGTTTTTTGTTGGTTAGTTGTATCATTGTTATCCAACACGGAGCACTAATTGACAACCAGACATGAACATCCATCCATCGATTTAGTTTGCCCTTTCTTTTGTTAGTTATAGCTAAGTGAAATCTGTCTGAAGCTTTGAACCTTACCAACGCCCGTGATTTGACTCTTGGTGTTTGTGAATTCTGAATGAAGTACAAGCATCCAATCTTTTTGAATGAATTTGTTAATGATTTGCATGGTTATTCTTCATTCTGGGTGCATGGCTATTCTTGGGTTTGAGCCTTAAGCATGCAACAATGAGATCTAATTGCACTGTTTTGTGAGCCATTTAAACTGAAATCATTAGTTCATTTTATTCAGAAAGTTTATCCCAATACTTTGGATCACTACTGTACTTCTATTTCGACAAGAGATTTTGTTTCAACTTTCATTTGTCAGTTCACCAACCGAGACCATGCAACTTGGAATCAAGAGAATATCCATGTTTACTTATTATATTCTTTGAAAGAGTTATGGGATTTACAAACTAAAAATATTAATTGTTCGAATAATGTTGTTCTGTTATGGTTGTTTGATTACTTGCAAAGTTGTTTGAGTGGTATTTTTTCAACTGTCTAAGCATATATTTTTTATTATTCCACCCGGTGCAACGCACGGGCACTTTTGCTAGTGTTAATAAAATCATCTCACTGGACCACGCAAAAAAATCATCTCACTGGGAGATCGAACATTTTCATTTTCCATGATGGAGATTTCATTGTATACTCCATGCAGGTGGAAATGGATCGAACTTTGCATAGTGATTTCCCATGGCAAAGAAGAATTAAATTGTAAAAGAGAAGTTGTATCTTGTTTTAAATAGTGCAGTGCTTTTCGAGTTGTTCTTCCGCTAATTAATTAAACATGGTTTTGCAGTTATTCTCAAAGAGTATTTTCTAAGACTCGGTATAAAGCACACACGCTTTTGTGGAGACGTATATCACCTAACTAAAGGTTATATTAGAAATTCTCTATATTTACAATGATCCGTACCTAAAAAGCACCTGAGAACTATAGAATTAGGGAATAACTAGTTGGATACAGACAATCACTGTTCTGATGGAATATCTATGTTTCACTATATGATCCGAAACACACATGACCAACGGAAAAGATTTTTTACGTGAGTATTCGTCTAATTAAACAGATGTGTACATGCTCCAAGAATGATTGTATTTCCTTATTGGTACATATATTCACAAGATATACATTTTCTGTCATTGAAACAAGCTCTATTATTAATCTTAAAACAACCCCCAAGTTCCTTTTTGGTTGGTTGGTGCATGATCTCCATCAGAAAACCTATGAAAGTAGGATAATTCCCAAGGGAGATCTTTTTGTTTTCGTAAAATAAATTTCCCTGAGATATCTAACGAATTGGATTTCTTGTGAAGATTTCTTTTGTATTTCCCACAAGATCGCGAATTGTTCTTCTTGTGACTATATACCACATGTTTATGGATTATCTTTCCCGCAAAAACACATTAGAGGGCTGAAAGGCTAAACTGTAAGTGCATCAACCCAAAACATGTCGCCACTAGCTCCACTGGGCCACGCATATATGTTATAAATGTATTTCTCATTTATGAACTTATTAAACAGTTTTATAGCTTTTATGTGTTGCTTTATATTTTCCTGGACCAACATATTAGTAATGTAATTTAATATTTTGCCATAGATTGCTTTTCTAGCTTTAAACACTCGTGTTTTCGTAATTACTGTATAAGAAGTGTGCTTGATAATACACTTCGTGTCATTTTCAGTCGGGAAAACAAGAGTACAAAGCTTCATGAGGACACATTGACATTATAACGAAGGGATGAGTTCATTAAAGAGTACTTCCGGAATTTTGTAGCATTAGAGTAGAGTACAATTAGTGAACTTCACACCTGGAAGGGTCTCCTACCAAACGTGCCAGCATACTAATTTCCTTTAATATAGTTCAGAGAAAGATTAACAATACTAATTCTTCACTTGCTCAACTATTTTTGTTAGAATAATCATTAGCCGAAAAAAACACATGTAGGGTGTCCACCTCAAACCCAGCAAGTAACCATGTTTGGACATGTTTATGTTGTTGATGTCTTGAAAATCATTGCTGATGAAGACTTCCCCTTGCCTCCTAGTCCTATGAAAAAAATATATCAGTTTGAGCTTCTCGAAATACAATGTTATGATAGATCCACCGGGAAGACCAGAAGAGCTGAACTAGATTTCAACCTCCCAGTACCATATAACGGCTTAGGTGGTGGTGGTGTGTAACCTTGTCAGGAAGGGGATTTAGGTGTAGGTGTGTGTGCTGGGGGGGTGGGGGGGCACCTCACTTTGTGGCTATTTTTGTAACTACCGATTTTACTCATCCGTCAATGGTGCACCATCAACAATAGGCAATTTATGCAGCAGTGGACCTTTACATAATATGTTAGCTTAGACAACGTGATGGACTAGATTTAACCTTCCAACTCGCAGAGAGTCCGACTTTTTCACGTGAAATTTTTGAGAAATTTGGGTCCACAGATGTAGAGAGATCTTTCTGGTCGCCATTGGTGATGACCGCAGGTGTCCAAAAAAGGTTCTCTATTAATCTTGGTGAGCTTCTTAGAGCTTACATGTGACGGTTTTTGGCTGGTTTTGTGCACTCAAGCACACTTAGCTAATAATGGGTCTGTTTCCGTATGTTCATTGCTCCTTCATCCTCGTGTTTTTCATGGGAATATTACGGTTGTCGAAACGCTCAATCCATCCACAGGACTTAGTCCTTTGTTAGTGACATAAGAAAGTGAGGTGGAAAATATCAATGTCCACACTTTGTTCATTTGAACATGCTTTTCAGGTAAGACCATGAGACGTCTTACCATACATTTTTACTTAACATTCTAATTAACTCAGACATCTCCCATCTTTCTTACTTCATCACCCTTAAGAAAAAAACAAACAAATATGGCATTAGAAACATATTTCAGTACTAGATACCTAAATTCCTATTGGAGACATACGTCGTCACCCTCCAGTAAAAACAACAGACGGGCGTATTTAAGTGCTAGATAAATCCGTTTGAACGACAAATAATATAGATAGGAGGGAGTACCAATTTCCTGCAACAGCATCAACTTAAGGCCTGGAACAAAGAGCAAGGCCACATACACGCACATAACAAGAGGAGAAATGGGTACTCAGCTGAGATCTCTCAATGTTTTCTTTCACTTGATTATATAATACAAGAAGAAAATAAAAGCTTCTACGAGCTGGAACATGTGCCGCACATCCATAGAAAAATACGTAGATGCTCTGATCAAAATCCGCAGATGCCTTTTCAGTGCCAGCAGATGAGAAGACTGATCAAAATCCAAAGAGAACCGAAAAACAGAGGAAGAAAACAGGGCTACCGGACAGAAGCAGAGGCAGACCGTGGTGTATAGCGGCATAGCTAATCTGACTAGCTAGTACCTTCCGAGAGTGGTAGTAGTGGTGCTGGTTGTGTAGTGGTAGTAATCCATGCCGACGTTGTTCCTATGATCAGCATGAGCGGCTTCATGGAGGCGCGCTGAGTAGGCCTCGTCGCGCACCTTGTTGTGCAACCCGGGAACCTTTGGTGTCTCGATGTCGGCCTTGTGTTGCGTGTAGGGGGCTAGCCCGCCGCGGTCACCGGCGCCGGCATGGTCGTCTTTCTGCGCGCCGTCGTGGTAGGCCTTGTGCCCGACCTCGTCGATTGCGACGGGCGGCTGGTGGTGGTACGCCGGTTTATGGCCAATGGCGCCGCTGTTGTTGGCGATCCCGTGGTTCCCTCTGCGGTCGCGGACACTAACACAGCCGCCACCGCCGTGCTCCTCCCTGCGGCTGGGCCGCTCGCCTCCGTAGTCGTCCCTCCTGCCGCCGAAACACGAACCGAACTCCAAGCACATTCTGTGGTGACTGAGCTGGCGACTAGACTATCTGGGTTGCCAACAGTCACCCGAGGTGGCTGGGGTACTGGACTAGTGTTGTTCTTGATGCTCCGAAATGACAGTGTTGTGTGGTTTATATACTATCTCGTGTGGTGGTGGGCAGAGACGAGCTCGTTCGTCCTCGTCTACACCCAGCGCGTGAGTTTGAGCTTGGGCACAGTGGTAGTAGTGTTGGTGTGTTCGTCCTCGTCCTCGTCCCCCAACCCAAGTCAACCGTGCGTGCACCTGGCCAGAGAGAGCTGAGCGCGAGCCTTGGGGGATAGGGTGGTGGTCTGCGAGAGCGACGACTCGTGGCGGTGGCAGGTGAGGCAGGCAAAGATGCCGCGGGCGGTACTGTTTGGGTTTGGCGATGTGTGGCTGCAGTGCAGGGGTGTTGGTCTTGTTGGGGTTCTGTCCTAGGCCTGCTGCCTTGCGGCCGGCAAGATTGACTGTTTGCGATACTCGCTCCATGTTCAGCGATCCTCGTGGACTCCTGGAACATGATTTCTTCAAGACAGGTAGAACTTGGTTCTATAATGGTCGTCAGCCAAGTCTTGTCATGGCAAGCAACTGGGTTAAGCAATCGGAATCGGAAAACCGTTTTTGAAGCCTGGGCATCGGCAATATTGACTTATGGAAGATGGCAGTTGTGGTGTCGGGGTTCCTGTGGCAACAATGGCGGGGTGAGCGAGAGCTATGTCAGGATCATGCCAATGGTTGCGGTAGTCGACTCTTAGGTGTGTCCGTGGGATTGTTTTGGATTGTTTGTTCCAGAGAAGTTGGACCTGAGATGGAGGCCCAGATCCTGCAACGTGTTTTCTCTCGTGGGCCGCGGCGGGTCGATACACGAGGAGGAAGACATCAACACCCCAAAAATTCCGCACAAAATTAAATGTTATTTGAATTTCTGCAAGGATGTTTTTGTAAAGGGATATGTTTACTTTAAATATGGCCTTTGGACTTTCCGTAAAAAAGGCTACGATGAAATTGAGAGGGGCCAATAGGTAAAAAAGTAAGCAAGATTTGGTATGTGCGCTTTCTCTTGTGGCATTTTCTTCATACTTTCATGGTATGGGAGAGATCGATCGCGAAGAGTCATGTCGGGCAGTGCCATAGCATGTAGCATCCGCCGAACTGTTTGGGTTTGGGGCAATCCCACGACAGGTGGTTGTGTCCCCAACATCCCCTGATCGATTGGACGATGTGCCTTGTTGTGGTCTGCTATTGCTTTGCTGATGGCAAAAGACAGTTCGTTGCTGATGTTCCATCCATGTTCATGATACTGGCCCACCGACTTGTCGGAACACAAGCTTTCAAGGCAAGCCGAATTTAGTCATGGAATTTTTCGTTCACTATGGAGATTGATATTTTTGTGCCTAATTTTTTCATGGAAAGCCAAGCAAAGTTCAGTTACCCCCCCGAAAAAAATGCCAAGATAACAAAGATGCAACAGACCCAAATGTAATGGTTTACTGCTTGGCATGTCAATCTACTGGGTGTTCATTGCTCTAGGAAATATTTTGGTTCTCCGAATAATCAATCAGTTCAGTGGACTAGGTCATAGTGATGAGATCGGTGTCTACACTTGCTTCCTTAGTATGAAAATGCTGACCATTGACCTAGACTGGCACTAGACCATGAGTTTAAGACATGCTTAATGTTACCAAACAATGTACTTAAGGCAGACCATTCTTCCCAATTTCGTCCCTTTTAATTTCCATAATTTTAACCTTCAACCTACAAGAAAATCACATCAGAAATATATGAGCCACTTGCAAGGAAATAGAAAAGAAAACGCATAATTTGGCACATGCTTATTCAAGTTCAATATCATTACTTAATACTATATATGGAAAAATAAATGTATAATCACCTGTCATTTTGTGCTGCGTTGCATATGTCGCTTGCCTTAATTCTCCTACAAGCCTAGATGAATTTTCTGCTCTCCCTGCTCTTCTAATTGGAAATGGTGAAATGATTGTTCAGCCACTCCTCCACCACGATATGCTTAAACAAGAAGAAACAAAAAGGCGGGTACATTCTTGTGAGAAAAGAAGAAGCCGGAACTGGATTGGGGACAAATTGCTGTGTGCCACCAAGGATGGGCATGGATGAGAACCGAAAAGTTAATTAGACTGTGTCTGTGGAGGTTATTGTGCACTGAAAGTCCCAATTATTGCAGATTGATGCCAGTCATTATGTATTATCAAGTGGTTAATTTCTAGTTTGCGCTCGACCAAGATCTTGTCAGTAATCCTATGTAAATAAGATCATCTACTCTGGGGATCGAACATTTGGATTTTTCCATGATGGAGATTTCTTTTGCATATTCCATGCAACACGAATTGGATTCAATCTTGGGTAGGAATTGCGTGTGCCAAACTAGAAGTGCTGAAATGTGACAGTGTAACCACTTGGGAAGATGGCTATTTCTTTACTATGGCGTTGCATTCTCACGTTGACAATCAACACTGTCACATGTTAAAAGATTTTTCATTTACATTTTCTCTTATAGCAAATCTGTCAATAGTATGTATAGCAATATCTTATAAATTAGCACTCAAGCCATGTTCAATTTAGCCTATTAGATCAATAGGAATACAAGGTCTACATAGAATGATAGAATAATAACAATGTTATTTGTGCTAGTCAGATATATTGATCTACATGTCGGCCACATTTCAGATATATTGTTTGCTTTTGTTGATGAAATGAGAGGTAGTCTGACTAGACTATCTTTTCAATAGAAATCGTGTACTCCAGTCACGATTTTCTCCCTCGATTAGCAAGAGGGGTAAACATCATGAAATCGCAAGATATCATGTCATCACACTACTAGGAAAAATCCTATAGGCAGCCACTTACTAGTGGCGCGGGGTAACATGGCCGCGCTGCTGCTACTTACTAGCTGCGGGGCTGGTCGTCGGTGATGAGGTGCTCCGCACTGCTACTAAGTTGATAGTAGTAGCGCGGACTATAAACCCCGCGCTGCTACTAATTGGTCTAAACCGTGCCCCCCCCCCCCCCCCCCCGGGACAAACCATAGTAGTAGCGTGGGGTATAAACCCCGCACTACAACTAAGTATAGGGTCTTTTAACAGCGTGTCTCCTCCCCGAAATCCCCATCTCCACCCCCGAACCCCTCATCTCTCTCGTCACTCTCCCCCCCTCTCTTCATAGGCTCTCCCATGTTGCTCCTGCCCATGCCCGCCTCCTCGTTCATGGAGCCCAAGGAGGTTGCCGCCTCGCGTTGCCGGCGTCAAAGCAGATCTCACTGGTCTTCCCCCGCGCCTCCACGCCACCACGCCGGAGCACCTCACCACCGACGACCAGCCCTGCTGCCCCCTCTATCTCCTCAATCTCTCTCTCTCTCTCTCGTTCCTCTTTTTCCCTCTCTCCCTCTAGTTTTACTCACCCTTCATGACCATGCCCGGCATAGATATGGCATTTGTCCTTTTGTAGTACTACACTTATAATGCGATAATTTATCCTTTTCCCCCATAGTTATATGTCGGGGAAACGACACCTATGGGATCAAGAGGATCCCTTTACGATTCGGCAGGGAGAAGGTTTGCGCAAAGAGCAGATCGAGTGACCAACACAGGGAATTTTTACCCAGGTTCGGGCCGCAAAGACGCGTAAAACCCTACTCCTGCTTGGTTGTATTAGATGTGTTCTAGCTCAAGTTCCGGGAGCGCTACAGTAAACAGCTGCTACGCATGCAGGATAGCCAGAGAAGATCCGATCCCCCTGTAGCTTCGCCTTGGGCCTCCTTTTATACGTTCGAAGGGGTCACCAACAGTGGCGCACAGGGCATACTTGAGGTGTAAAGTATCTACAGTGTTATCATACCTAACCCTGACGGTTTAGGACAACAACATTAAATGCTCCGTTGAGGTATCCCTGCCTTTTTTGGGGACGGAAAAAGAGGCCGTCTCATCAGCACCGCTTAAACCCATCCACCGCTAGCGCCTGACACGCACCCAGGAGGACAACAGCTAAAAGACAAGTTGGTGACTGCACTGGAGCTATGACAGGGCAGCGAAGGCTTGCCGGGTGCGAGCCTTGCCGGGGCTGTGTGGTCAGCCCGGCAAGATCTTGCCGGGGCGATCTTGCCTGGGCTCCAGCCTTCGGTCTTCTATCTTGAGCTGTGACTTGAATGCCTTCTTGATATTGTTGTGTTTGGGTTGTCCCCCAGCAGGCCTAGCCGCAGGTGCGGCTACAACTGTCCGTGCACAAGTACGGGGTACTAAAGGACCCAATTTTGGTACACCGACAGGAGCCCCCGGACCTAGGCCATACACAGGTGCGAGGCGTTGTTGGGCCAGGCCCAAACAGTGCACGGGCACGCGTGGTAGGAGTTAACCACTGTAATCATTCCCTTACTGCGTCGTCCACGATGGCCATTGAATGCGGGACGTGGAGGACGTGCGCAGCGCGGCCGTTACAACGGCGCGCTCGCGAAACGTTTCCATATTATTTTAGTAAAGAGGCGGCCTCGCATCCTCCCCATAAGAAGGAATCTGCAGAGGCGCTGCTCATTTACCTCTTGTTTCTTCCAATCTTGGGAACTGCCGCCATCTTCGTCCTCGAGCCCAAAGCAGAGCTTTTCCCATCCGCCGCCTCCACGCCCTCTCCGCCCTCAGCTTCCGTCCCCCATAGCCGCCATGCCGCCCAAAGCAAGCAAGGGCAAGGAGGTGGACGCAACCGTCTCAGAGAGCAAGATGGCGAAGATGCGGAAGGAACACGTCGTCTTCCCCCCGGCGCTTGATGCGGCCGCACTGAGGGAGCGGTATCAGTTCATGTGGGCGACGGAGACGACAGCGCATCCAGCCACCGCCGTGAGTCCAGGTTCTTCTAAGGGCGGCCCAAATAAATACCACTTCTTTACTGATTACTTCTATTGCGGACTCTGCCCCCCGTTTTCCGACTTCTTCAATGATATCATGCTCACATACGGCTTCCAACTTTTGGATTTCACGCCGAATGCCGTGACATGTATGTCCGTTTTCGCTCACCTTTGCGAAAACTTTGCCGGAGTAGTTCCTAGCACCGCTCTTTTCCGCCACTACTTCATTCCTCGCATCCAAAAAGGCGAGGCCCTTTCCGGTTCCATTGCTTGGATCCCACGGCCAAGGACCAAGGAGGTCTACCCGGACGGGGTCTTCCGCGAGAAGTGGGACGAATGGCGGGCCAGATGGTGCTGGGTTCGGGAGACGGAAGAACCAAAAGTCCAATCTTTCTGCTTGCCGCGGCAGACGAAGATAGTGCGCAGCAACGACTGGAGCGCCCTCGATCCCGACGATAAGAAGCTCACAGTCGCCACTACCAGGATTCACAGCTGCCGGGCTCTCAGTAGAGATGATAGGCGCCGATTTCCTTCGCCGGCGCATTGCCCCTCTACAGAACAAAGGGAGGCCAGCTTGGCACTTCAAGAACGCGGCAGACATCATGAGGCTGCGCCCTGGGCTGAATGGCAATCTGACACTTATGCAACACGCAGCTCTCTGCCAGAAATTGTTTAGGGGCGACGTGGTATGCAAGCTGCCGGCAAGCATAGTCCCTCTATGCAACAACTCCTCTCTAGGCTCAATCATCGCCATGATGCCGGCGTTTGACGCCCATAGCCTTGATGGATCTTGGATTGAGCCACCTGAGGAGCAAGTGCAGCAATTCTTCGATGGCCTGACGGAGAGGGCCATCCGTGAGGAAGAGGGCCTCGTCCGCGACACCACTGAGGAAGAAGTGGCATACATTGCTAGCAGGGTGGAGGAAGCAAATCTTTCCGCGGAGGCCGGCAGCGCTGGCTTCGTGGAAGGGGGAACCAGCGGAGGGGAAATGCTGCCGGATAAGGATCTTGCCGGGCAGGGCGAGACTGTCGAAGAGCAAGGCGGCACGTCAACCGAGGGCCCTTCTGCTGAAGATGCCGCCGAGGAGGAACTGCACGAGGAGGCCCCGACCCTTAAGCCAAGGAGTAGGCGCGTCCTTTGGAGTGCCGCTTCTGGGGCTGCGGTCCGCCAAGCTTCTTCGTGTAGTGCAACCCCCAGCAAGGGGGCGGCCGGCAAGGCCACGCAGCGGCAAGGAGCTCATCAGCGACCTGCGCCTGCCGCGGCCAAGCGACCCAGGAGCCCCCCTCCACCTCCTCCCACAGGCACCATGGCGGAAGTCGCCTTCGACCTCTCTGCCCTTAGCTCGGGAGAAGAAGAGGAGGAGTAAGGATCTTGTCGCATCCTTTGTCTTTTGAATTTTTTTTGGTTTTACTTAACTCATTTGCTTTGCTCTGGCCTGTCTCCATAGGGATGCAGAAACATTGGCGCTGAGGATAGCGAAGAGGGCGAAGATCTCGACGAGCGAGGAGCCGCCGACAAGCACCTCAGGTGCGCCAGAGACGACCACCATCAGCCCGGAGACTAGCCCGCGACGCAGTCCTCTCCTCGGCCCCCGGCGCAGCCCCCAGCGTGAGTCTATTACTCACTTCCTGCTGGCAAGTGCCGGGGTATGCATCTTTGTTGCTGACATCACCAGGCGTGCAGGAGGAGGGCGTGCACAAGGAGAACCATCAGAGGCCACCCCTAATGTGCCGCCTCCGTCAACCATGTCGCCCAGAGACGGATCGCCAGCAAGAACTTCCTCCAGCATACTCTATCGCGATGAGGAGGAGCCGGCAAGCATGTGCACCGGCAGCTCTACGCCGGCAACCAATGTTGGGGCAGGTACTTGTTCTTCTGTTTTATTTCTTTTTTTGTCTTCTTGAACTTCTGCTTCAATCTCAGTTTGCTTTGCTTCCTTGGCCTTCAGACATTCCCTCGACAGAGCAGATGGACGTTGACACCGTCATTGAGGAGACCGCCAGGGATGCTGCCGCCGAGGCCGACAAGGTTGCCGCTGAGGAAGCTGCCAAGGGTGTTGCTGAGGAAGCTGCCAAGAATGCTGCCGCTGAGGCCGCCAAGGACGCTGCTGCTGAGGCCGCCAAGGCCGCACAAGAGAAGGCCGCCAAAGAATCTGCTGAGAGGGCCGACAAGGAGCCTGGTGGCCGTACTGACGACATTCCTGCCGCAGGAGCGCCAGGCGTTGTGCCGGCCCCGGAGCTCCCAGCTGCCGGTGAGGCGGCTGCTGACGAGCAGCCGCCAACATCCGAAGGTCTCCCCTCATCAAGCAAGTACCTCAAGATCGGCGACAGCTTGTTCGTCAGCATTCCCGGCACGGCAGGCGCTAGGGCGCCAACTGAAGGAGAAGTCTTTGATGAAGACGCCATCACCGCTGCTGGGCTCGAGGTCGTTAGCGAACCAAGCGCCAGCGGCAGCAAGACTGAAGAGGAGAAACTTCTCCAGGCCATGAGTGACAACTACCATAAGCTCCAAGCACTCCACCGCGCCCGAAAAGAGAAGCTAGACTCTAGGGCGGCGGTTGCCGACAAGGTGGAGGCAGATTTCCAGAAACATGTCGAAGAAACGCAGGCCTGGTTTGCCGAAGCTTATCAGGAGTTGAGGACAGGCCAAGAGCAGCTGAGCCAAAGATGGAACGACCTCCTCCTGAAGCAGCCCGACGTTGAAAAAGCACAGGAGGAGGCCAAACAACAAGCTGCTGCAGATGAGGCACGCCTAAGAGAACTCCGCGTTGAGCTCGAGGCTCATGATGATGATCTCACCGCTCGCGAGAAAGCTCTTGCCGACAAGCTCCATGCCAAGGACGAGGAGATTGAAAGGCTTGTCGCCAACGGACTCAGGATCTGGAGCTGAAGCACAAGGAGACACTTGAGGCCCTGACCACAGACCACGCCGGCAAGCTAAAGGAGGCCGTCGATGCTGTCGGAGCTGCAGAGGCCGCCAAGAACTTGCTGGAGGAGAGGGTGAAGAAGCTGGATACAGATCTCGGGGATCACGGCAAAAAGGTCTCAGCGCTCAAAACTGAGAGAGATAAGGCTCTCCATAGCTTGATGGAGGCACAGGTCGCCGCGTCCGACAAGACCAAGGAGTTGTCTGCAGCTAATGAATCCATTGATGATCTGAAAACGAAGCTGGCCACGCTGAACGAGACTC
This sequence comes from Elymus sibiricus, assembly GCA_039707655.1. Classification (NCBI taxonomy): domain Eukaryota; kingdom Viridiplantae; phylum Streptophyta; class Magnoliopsida; order Poales; family Poaceae; genus Elymus; species Elymus sibiricus. The sequence goes on from CM077667.1 coordinate 55,096,530, forward strand.
CCGAGGCCGCCAAGGCTCGCGAGAAGGCTCTGGCCAAGGATCTCCATAATGAACAGGAGCTGCTCAAGAGCGCCGCTGCCGCCCACACCGACTATGTGCAAGGAGTGCAGATCTGGACTGAGAAGCTTGTCGACGTTGCGGAGAAGCTTGCCGCGCAGCTATCCACCATGGGCCTGCAAGGCTTCAGGTACTCTCCTGACGACAGGGTGTCCTCGAGCGTCAAAGTGACCATGTTCTTCGACAGCATGATTGACGCCCTAAAGCAGCTCGAGTCCGGCCGAGCAACCCATTTGGCCAGCGAGTCCCGCAAGCTCTGCCAGGCCGTCCTCCGCAAGGTGCTCACCAAAATGGTGTACAGGAATCCCGGCATCAACCTCGCCAACGTCCTCGACCGCCTGCCGAAGGATGCAGACCTCAAGGCGGCCGAAGATCTTGTTGCGCCCATCATCGACAGGGTAAGCCAGGTCAAGAGGGTTGAAGGTGATCGCCGGGATTAGCTGCTTCTTCCCTTCTTGCCGCCACCGTTGTTCCTCAAAGACAATTTTAATCTTATGTTAGAACGGCGGCAGCTATTATTGTAATATAACTTGCTATGTTATGGACAAATGCTATGTTATTCCCCTTGCTTAATTTCTCTCTGTATGTATTCGCCCTACGCTTGATTGGAAACTTGCCGGCGCGCCCACTCTTGCCGCGAGCGCTAGGTGCGGGACTTTAGCAGCCTGCTGGCGGTGCCGCTACCGGCAAGAGACCTTGGCGCTTTCAGTGCAGCCACCTAAACTGTTGAGCGGACTCGAAACAGAGTAAGGGCGCAACCGATCACAACAAGGTTCCTTCGCGTGCAGGTTTTCCATACAAGAGTCGAAATCGTTCAAGGAGAATAACCTTATCAAAAATTTCAAAATTGATGTTCGAGATTTCTGCAACTTAGCTTTTTGTTGCCGTACTTCTTCCGGCAAGATGCCAACCTTGAACGTCGCCTGTCGGTATCCATACCATCCTCCCCCCCCCGGCAAACTTGCATGCGAGGGAACCTTCTGTCTTTTGAGAAAAAGAAAGAAGAGAAAATAGAGATATGGAACCTTGGCGGTTCGTTAGCACTTGCTAGAAATAAGTGTAATACAATATGCCAGACAAACATGCATATAAATAACATGAATATCGACAAGAATTGCAAAACACTTAGGCTTTATTCAACTATGCACAGGGTCTGCGCCTGGCTTTGTACAAAGGATTACATGCTACAGTGGCAAGACTTGTACAAAAGGTGGTTGCCGGGAGACCCGGCAACCGCCCCTTATGGATAGAACTTACGAAGATGTTTGATATTCCAGGAGTTGCTCACCGGAATACCGTCTTCGGTCTCCAGGCGGACTACGCCAGGCCTGGTGACTCGTACTACCCGATAAGGGCCTTCCCACTTCGGCGTCAACTTGTTGGAATTCTTGGCCGACTGAACGCGCCGAAGAACAAGGTCGCCTTCCTCAAGACTCCGGGCATGAACCTTGCGGCTATGGTAGCGACGCAAAACTTGTTGGTAGCGTGCAGCTCGCACAGCAGCCTGGAGACGATCCTCCTCAAGGAGCACAGCGTCATCTTGACGCAGCTGCTCTTGCTCAAGCTCATCATAAGCGAGCACTCGAGGTGACCCGTATGTGAGTTCCGTGGGGAGAACCGCTTCCGCCCCATAAACTAGGGAGAAGGGTGTCTGGCCGGCGGCTCGATTCGGTGTCGTCCTGATTGACCAAAGAACCACCGGCAACTCATCAATCCAGCGCCTTCCGCACTTGCGCAGCTTGTCGAAAGTCCTTGTCTTGAGACCTCGCAACACTTCAGCATTCGCCCTTTCGGCTTGGCCGTTGCTCCTTGGATGAGCAACAGAAGCAAAACAAATCTTGCCACCAAGGTCTTGGACATACTGCATGAAGGTGTTGCTAGTGAACTGTGTGCCGTTGTCAGTGATGATCCTGTTTGGTACACCAAAGCGGCAAACTATTCCCTTGAAGAACTTGACTGCTGACTGTGTTGTCACCTTCCTCACTGCTTCCACTTCCGGCCACTTTGTGAACTTGTCGATAGGGACGTACAAGTACTCAAAGCCCCCGGTAGCACGGGGAAAAGGGCCCAAGATGTCGAGCCCCCAGACCGAAAATGGCCAGGAGAGAGGTATTGTCTGAAGAGCTTGAGCTGGTTGGTGCAATCTCTTCGAATGAAACTGGCATGCTTCACACTTGGTTACTAGCGTAGTTGCATCCTGGAGAGCTGTGGCCCAAAAGAAACCTTGCCGGAATGCCTTACCGGCAAGTGCTCTTGATCCTATGTGGGAGCCACATATGCCTCCATGTATCTCTGCCAACAGCTCTAGTCCATCTTCCCGGGGAATGCACTTCAATTACACACCGTTCGGTCTCTTTCTGTACAGGACATTGTCCATAAACTGGTACATCTTGGACCGCCGGGCTACTTTTTCCGCTTCTTCCTGTTCCTCAGGGAGTTCTCCTGTCTAAAGGAAATGGACGATGTGCTGTGCCCATGTTTGAGCCTGGGGCTCGACAACAAGGACTAAAGGCATGTCTTCTGCCATGGGAGCAGTTGTCTCGACAGCAAAGGCTCGAGGCCTTGCCGGAGCCTGTTGCTTCCCGGCAAGCTTGGCGGGAGCATGTGCTTCCACGGCAAGAGCCTGAGGCTCTGCCGGAGCCTGTCGCTCACCGGCAAGCTTGGCGTCGTTCCCGGCAACTTCCTTGCCGGCGGCTTCTGGGAGCTCTGCCGGGATGTACTTGCCGGAACTCAACTTCCTCCGTTTATCTTGTCCCATTGAAGGTGTCACGGATGGTTGAGTCAGTCGGAGCGCAAAAGTTCCGGGTTCCACAAGTAACTTGAGAGCAGCGCATTTCGACAGGCCATCAGCAATGCTATTCTCTGCACGAGGAACCTGCTCCATTTGCAGGCCATCAAAATGCTCTTCCAACTTTCTCACTTCATCTACATAAGCTTCCATCAACGGACTCTGGTAATCTTTGTTCACTTGCTTGACGACAAGCTGACAATCGCCCCTGACAATGAGTTTTTTGATTCCAAGGTCTGCCACGATCCTGAGACCGGCAAGCAACCCTTCATACTCGGCAGTATTGTTTGTTGACCTCTCCCGGGAAAAATGCATCTGAATCACATACTTGAGGTGCTCTCCAGTGGGTGCGACAAGCAGCACGCCAGCACCGGCGCCTTGCAGCGAAAAAGCCCCATCAAAGTACATGACCCACTCTTGATTGGTTTCCTTGCCGGGGAGGGTTGACTCTGGAATCTCTTCATCCGGCGTTGGGGTCCATTCTGCAATGAACTCCGCCAGGGCTCTGCTCTGGATGGTTGAAGTACTTTCAAACTTGAGACCAAAGCTTGATAATTCCAAAGCCCACTCCACAATCCTGCCAGTTGCATCTGGATTTCGCAAAATCCGCTGCAGCGGAAAGCGAGTGACAACGGTGATCTCGTGTGCCTGGAAGTAATGGCGTAGCTTCCTCGAGGCCATAAGAAGGCCGAAGAGCAGCTTCTGCACACCAGAATACCTTGACCTAGCCCCCTGCAGAAGGGAGCTGACAAAATAGACTGGGCGCTGCACCATCTTCTTCTTCTGTATTGCTTGACTTGTCTGCGCAGACCCAACCTTGTCGGCACCAGACTCTGCCGGGGAAGGTCCCAGTTCGTCAGTTGGCGGCCCTGCCGCTGGCGCTGCTTCTTCATCAGCTTCTCTCTCCGCCACTAACACAACACTTACCACTTGATTTGTTGCCGCTAGATATAGCAGCAACGGCTCTTGTGGTTTTGGCGCGACTAGGACTGGCAGGGAGGAGAGGTACTTCTTCAAATCCTGCAGCGCTGCCTCCGCTTCCGGAGTCCACTTCATTGGACCTGCCTTTTTCAAAATTTTGAAAAAGGGCAGGGCGCGCTCAGCAGATTTTGAGATGAACCTGCTCAGAGCAGCAACGCAGCCGGCAAGACGGCGCACATCCTTGACACGTCTTGGCGCTTCAATTTGCTCAATTGCTTTGATCTTGTCGGGATTTGCTTCGATTCCACATTGAGATACAAAGAACCCGAGAAGCTTGCCGGACGGAACACCAAACACACACTTCTCAGGGTTGAGCTTCAAGTTGATCTTGCGCAGATTCGCAAATGTTTCTTCTAAATCTGATATGAGTGTTGCCTTGTCCTTGGTTTTGACCACTATGTCATCCATATAAGCTTCCATATTTCTATGCAGCTGGGGCTCAAAACCAATCTGGACTGCTCTTGCAAATGTAGAACCAACACTTTTCAACCCAAAAGGCATATGCAAAAAGCAATACGTACCACATGGGGTGATAAATGCGGTCTTTTCTTCATCTTCCTTGGACATGAAAATCTGATGATAGCCTGAGTAGGCGTCAAGAAATGAAAGCAAGTCGCAATCGGCGGTGGAGTCCACAATCTGGTCGATGCGCGGCAAGGGAAAAGGGTCTTTTGGACAGGCTTTATTGATATCTATATAATCAATACACAGCCTCCATTTTCCATTCGCCTTGCACACAAGAACTGGATTGGCCAACCACGTCGGATGAAGTACTCCTCTCACCAAGCCTGCCGCTTCCAACTTCTTGATTTCTTCGGCAATAAACTGATGCCGCTCCAAAGCTTGCTTCCTGACCTTCTGCTTGACGGGCCGCGCGTGAGGACAGACGGCAAGGTGGTGCTCAATCACCTCCCTGGGAACACCGGGGATATCAGATGATTGCCATGCAAACACATCAACATTCGCCCGCAGGAAGGCAACGAGCGCGCTTTCCTATTTGCTGTCAAAGGTGGAACTTATGGTGAAAGTTCCTCCCGTACCGTCCTCATTGGCGGGCACCTTCATGGTCTCTGGTGGAGCTGCTTTGGATCTCTTGCTCTTGCCGGTGGAGCTCTCTGGCACATCCTCAACGGGAGCGCGGCACTCCGAGGAGGTGCGCTTGCCGGAGTGTGTGCGAGAGGCCCGGCAGGCCTTGCCGGTCTTCTTCCCCCCGGGGGCTTCAGCGGCAGGAGCAAGTGTCTTGGCGGCAGATGCTGCAACTGCCGCCCGGTAAAGCTGGTCGGTGAAGATAAGCGCGTCCTTCTTGTCGGAGCTGACAGTGATGACGCTTATCGGCCCGGGCATCTTCAGTACATTGTAAACATAGTGCGATGCCGCCATGAACTTGGCCAGCGCTGGGCGGCCAAGGATTCCATTATATGGTAATGGAATCTTGGCGACGTCGAACACAATCTTCTCCGTTCTGAAGTTCAGATCGCTACCAAATGTTACCGGTAGCGTGATCTTTCCCTTGGGCTGGCTCCTCCCTGGATTGACCCCTTGGAAAGTGCCTGTTTCCTCGAGATCTCCGTCAGGAATTTGCAGCCTCTTGATCACCTCAGGTGAAATCAAGTTCAAGCCGGCCCCACCGTCAACTAACATTTTCGTCACATTGAGGTTGCGAATCGTTGGTGAAACCAACAATGGTAGACACCCGACCGCAGTTATGCGATCAGGGTGATCCTCAACGTCGAAAACGATTGGCGTGTTGGACCATTTCAACGGCTTCCGGGCATCGACAGATGGCTCAGTCGCATTAACCTCACGCGCCCACTGTTTAAGCTGGCGGTGGGAAGAATGCAACGAGGCACCTCCGTCAACGCACATGGTGTCGGTAGCCTTCTGAAACTCTTGTTCACTGGACTCGTCGTCCTCTTCGATATCATCATCACCCTCTCGCTTGTCGCGGCCACGAGCGGGCCTCTCTTTCTGCTGCTTGGCCTTGCCGCGGTGACCTCCTCGACCACCGCGCTTCTTGCCGGAACCCTCCGCGCCATCTTGGGCCTTCTCCTTGTCTCGCCTCTCGTATTCGGCTTTCTGCTTCTCGACAAGCTGTTCAACTTGCCGGCAGTCCTGGAGGTCATGGCCCTTGGTGCGATGGATCTTGCAGTACTGCTTGCCGGAGCCGTCTGGCTTGTCGGCAGCCGCCAAGGCCTGGCAGGAGGCGCACCCGGCAACATCCTTGCCGGGGTCGTCAACCTTGGCCTTCTTGGCGGTGCCGGGGTTGCCGGACCCCTCGACAGCAAGCACGGCCTTGCCCTTGCGCTTCCTGTTGCGCCGCCGGCCCTTCTTCGTCGGGGCGGGTGCGTCTTCATCATCAGAATCGGCCCCTGCGCCAGCGTCCTCGCCGGGGAGCCTCCTCCTTTCTTCAGCTCGAGCACACTTATCTGCCAGAGCATAAAGCTCGGCAACATCCTTGACCTTGTTCATCGCCAGCTCCTCCCGCATCCTGCGGTTGCGCACGTTCTGATGGAACGCGCTGATGACGGCGGCAGGATGAACGTCTGGGATGTTATGATGTATGCGGCTGAACCTCTAGATGTACTTGCGCAAAGTCTCGCCCTCCTTCTGGGGAATGAGATGTAGATCGCTCTCTTGGCCAGGAGCTTGGTGACCTCCGGTAAAGGCGCCAACAAACTTGTGGCACAAATCTGCCCAGGAAGAAATGGATCCTTCTGGCAAGTGCATCAACCACGACCAGACGTTGGGCTTGAGCACAAACGGGAAGTAGTTGGTGAGTATCTTGTCGTCGCGAGCCCCGGCAGCCTGCACCGCAATGGTGTAGATGCTCAAGAACTCTGACGGGTGGGTCTTGCCGTCGTACTTCTCCGGGACCTCTGGTTTGAACGTGCGGGAATTGGGCCACTAGACTCGCCGCAGCTCACGGGTAAACGCTGGACAACCCACCTCGTAAGGTAGATCGACAGGATACCCCGGCGCAGGCTTATCTACAGTGGGACCCGCGCGCTTGTCAGACTGATAGCGCGCTTCCCGTCTCCGCTCGATGGTAGTTCGAGCATCCTCTTTGCCTCGCTCCCGAAGAACTTGACGCTGATCACGACGAGTTCGTGGATCGGACGACGCCGTGGAATCATCATCACAGGTGTCGACCCGCCGAGTCAGTGACCGCTGCTGTCGTTGTGGAGGAGAGTACACCGTAGTTGCACCACCTACAGTCTTCTCACCACCGACGCGTGCCGGCTCAATGGACTGTCGCTGTGGGGGCTCCGCCTGCTCCGGCTTATCTTCGTTGGCGAGGCCAACGAGGCTCTGAATGGCAGCTCTCCATTCGTCGATCTTGTCCGCAGTAGGAGGGAAGTTCAGAAGCAGCTGTGCACGTGCCAGCGCTTCTGCTCGTGTAGGCGGCGGCGACAGGTGCGAGGAACGCGAGGTGCTCTGACTCCCAACTATGTTGGAAGGAGCTACATCACGGTCCTGCGACTGTACACCGCTTCCACTAGCACGTGGACGTGCATGTTGATCTCGCGTATCCCGAGGATGATGCTCTGGAGTTTTTCCATGGGGACACCCGGAACCACCAACGTCGCGGCGATGTTCATCGCGCGCGCCCTGAGAAGATCGCGGCGCGTGCGCCGGCGTGGGTGTCTTGGAAGGCGCCCTTCCATCTCAGGAGTTCGCTGCGCCGCCTGCTGGCAGCACGGCTCCATCCTTAGATCTAGCGGCGCGAACGACGCCGCTCGCCTGGCTATGATCGTCAGAGCGTCATGGAAGCTCTGGATCTCTACTTCCTCCACCCGCGTCGACACCGTCCCCCGTGCGCGTAAGCACAGGCGCGGCGGACGTGGACTGTCCAACCGCCATGAAACCCTTCCTCTTGGGGGCCATGACGGTGAAGATGATGAAGAACTGACGCGCTGATCACTGGATCAGGTTTACGCAACCCCTCTCCCCTACCTGGCGCGCCAAAGATGTCGGGGAAACGACACCTATGGGATCAAGAGGATCCCTTTACGATTCGGCAGGGAGAAGGTTTGCGCAAAGAGCAGATCGAGTGACCAACACAGGGAATTTTTACCCAGGTTCGGGCCGCAAAGACGCGTAAAACCCTACTCCTGCTTGGTTGTATTAGATGTGTTCTAGCTCAAGTTCTGGGAGCGCTACAGTAAACAGCTGCTACGCATGCAGGATAGCCAGAGAAGATCCGATCCCCCTGTAGCTTCGCCTTGGGCCTCCTTTTATACGTTCGAAGGGGTCACCAACAGTGGCGCACAGGGCATACATGAGGTGTAAAGTATCTACAGTGTTATCATACCTAACCCTGACGGTTTAGGACAAGAACATTAAATGCTCCGTTGAGGTGTCCCTGCCTTTCTTGGGGACGGAAAAAAGGCCGTCCCAACAGCACCGCTTAAACCCATCCACCGCTAGCGCCTGACACGCACCCAGGAGGACAACAGCTAAAAGACAAGTTGGTGACCGCACTGGAGCGATGACAGGGCAGCGAAGGCTTGCCGGGTGCGAGCCTTGTCGGGGCTATGTGGTCAGCCCGGCAAGATCTTGCCGGGGCGATCTTGCCGGGGCTCCAGCCTTCGGTCTTCTATCTTGAGCTGTGACTTGAATGCCTTCTTGATATTGTTGCGTTTGGGTTGTCCCCCAGCAGGCCTGGCCGCAGGTGCGGCTACAACTGTCCGTGCACAAGTACGGGGTACTAAAGGACCCAATTTTGATACACTGACATTATACATGGGTCCAACAACTGCTATCTCATCAATAACAAGCACGCCATAGTACGCAAATTGATAGAAAAACACTGTGATATATAGCTAATGGGAGAGACATTCCGGATGAGTGACATGACTGGTATTCAAGCATGAGGATGTCTTTTATCTCCTCTCTAAGATTTCCCTTTGTCCCTCCAATTCTCTAGTCTCTACTCTCATACCGGGCACACTCGCTTACAAACTATGTCCCAAATGACAAACCTAATACACCAATGTGTTTGAAATATAGATCGGTTATAATTATTTTTTGATTGATCAAAGCAAGTATATTAGTTAAGCACTTAAAACATAGATGCAATTTCTTTCCTAATTTTACACGTAAGTGTTGGAGGCATCAGGAACTATACATTGAAAACTAGTAGATGACATGGTGCTAGTAAGTTTGCTAAACCTAGGCAAGACACGTTTATGACTAGTGCCGGTTGAGAGAAACGTTCACTTTCTCTTCGTGGCTGCTACACTACCCGATGGACTCTTTTTTTTTTTTTTTGAGGAAAAAAAACCAAGCTGATCTTGTTAGCCGTGGCGGAGCCAGGAAAATCGAATGAGAAGGGTTGAGTGTTGTTAAGCCTTGTTGGGTAGGGCCGGTCCATTAGAATACACCTTTTAATTAGCAGCAATTAATCACTATTCATATGCATATAAGGTTCAAATCAATGATGTTACGCGGGACAAGGTCCCTGTTGGTCCATCTGACTCAGCCACTGCTTGTTTATGTTGTCGTCTTATTAAAAAGACACAACCTTAAAAATGTTTAATGTCTCGTCCCTAAATTCGAAGATGTACGCAACCCAAACAATTGTTAACAACATACATGAAAATAAGTACACAAACATGGGACCACTTAAAGTGCCACCGGCCCACTGCAGGCGGCACGCCACCGTGTTACAACACCTCATGTGACTTCACTGTAAATGCATCCCCTACGTGGTGTGCTGATCGTTATGGTTATTGCGTGGAGATTGTGCAGTCTAGAGTAAGCCGCGTCGTAAGACTCCACACTCCGTGTACATGTGTTATCTTCCATGCAAAAACATAGGAGAAATAAAGTAATAAACTATAAGGATATAAATCCAAGGCATGTCGTCGCCACATACTCTAGGCCATGCACGCTAATATGTCCTGACCGAATCTGTAAATTTATGAAGTAATTTTCATCATGCTATTTGTTATAGTTTTTATCCATTTATTGGACCAACCTATCAATAAAGCGTCCAAAAGACCAGTTGCATGTCTAATATTTATGCTGATAACTCATCATTTTTTGGTATAGTTTATCTCTATCTAATTCAAAAATTTCATAAAGATTTTGTTTTGTTGCTTTGAATACCTATGTTTTTCATGATCATATTATGATACGAATGGTTGATAATACTATTTGTCATATTTTCAGTCAGAATAACAACAGTAAATTCACGAGGAAACAACATATTAATATAATTACTAAGGGGGGAGTTAAGAAAATAGTATTGTCTGAACTTTTGTAGTAGTTGAATAATAGAGTACACTATAGTAGAAAAATTCACGAGGAAACAATTGTAAATTGAATTTGCACCCCTAGAGAAGTCGCCTACCAACTATGGGCAGGCAATATACTAATTTCTCGTAACAGTTCATGAAAGACGAGCTATACTAATTTTTTATTTGAAACATAATCATTGCTAACCGAAAAAGAAGACATGTGGGGTGTCACCCACAACAAGGTAACAATTAACCATGTTTAGTCGGTACACCACATTATATTTTTTTTTCCCACGAGGACATGTGAATGTTACGCTTTATCCATCATGGCCGAGAACTTGATGTGATAGGTTGGTGGATTGCGATCGGGACTCCTCGTGGCGGGAGGTGACGCATTGCGGCAACACCGATAGTCGATTCTGGGTGCAGAGAAAGATGCCACGGGAGGTATCTTTTAGGTGTGGAAATCTGGCAGATGTTTTTGGTGTGCCTTGTTAGAAATAATAACCTGGTGGTTATTAAGGGGATAATCCCCGCTCCTCATTGGTCGTGCGGTTTCGAACCGTCACGGCAGTTGCTTCCCGTGGAGGCACCCCTACCGAACCGTCATGTCTTTTCCCATTGTATATAAGTACAAGTACATCATCAATAAAGGCAGTTGAATCATTTTTGTCATCTCTCTCGTTTGTCTCTCGATTTCTTTTAACACGTTATCAGTCACGTGTCTCTACCGAGAGCAATCAGGCGACACAACGCCGGGCCTCTCGCCCCTGCCGCCGGACCGCGCCGGCCGCGCCCGCCCCGTGCTAGGCTGTGGCCGCCCCTGGCCGCGCCAGCCCGTCCGCTCCGAGCAGCGCCTGCGCCGCGCCCCGCGCCCGGAATCGCCAAGCCGTGGCCGCCCGCACTCCGCCCGTCGGCCGCGCCGAGGCCTCGCCCTCAGCCGCCCGCGCCGAGGCTCTCGCCCTCGCCCGCCGCGCCCCCGTCCGTCCGGCCGCCGCGCCGGCTCGCGTCGCGCCGCGCCCCGCACTCGTCCGTGCGCCGCACTCCGCCCGCGGGACACGGCCACCGCGCCGTTGGACGAGGCCACTGCGCCGGCTGCGCCGAGACGGTTCGCCGCCTCGGCCCTCTTCTGCTGCTTCCGGCCTCTCCACGAGTCACCGGTGATGCATCTGCCATGGGCGGCCTTCGCGTGTGTTGGTATCGGCCGCATCGCGTGATTCGGGGGATGGATGCTACTGGAATTTCTCTGGTCGCTCTCTCCCTTATCCAACTAGTTGAACAGGCTAGTGCTAGCGATGGTGTCTTAATTGGTCCACGTGCATGGTACTGGGCCACCAACACCCCCGTTCATTTGCTTAATTGCTGAGAACATTTCAGCTTTTAGCAAACTAGTGTTCTAGCAGCACTTCTAGCAGTGATTTAACTCTGTTTTAAACACTGCTAATTACAGTACTTAAATTTCAGTACTGTAAATATGTTGAGTACTATGTATTCCATATAATATGTTGATGTAATATATCTCCATGTTTCTTACATGTTGAGACTAATTACATCTATTATTTGCAATTGAGATTTTTTATCTCTTGCAAAGATAAACTCAGTACCTCTAAAGTACTGATTTGCAATTGAGAATTTTCTTCTCTCGCAAAACAATCTTATTGCGATTGAGATTAAAAAATTTATTGCAAAATATTAATTCACTTTGCTGAATTATCTTGCAACTTGATACAAGATCATCTCATTTAATTTGAGGTCTATACAATTCAAGTTTTTCACTTGAACATCAAGTTTGCAACATCATTACTATTCATTACAATAGTAGTGTATTTCTGTTGAGTACGATGTATTCCAGAATGTATGTATCTCCATGTTCGCTACATGTCGAGATTACTATGTCTATTTGCAATTGAGATTTTCAATTTCTTGCAAATACAGATGCAAAATTCAAAGTGATTTCTTCAAATTGATGCTTGGGATCACAAGGTAGTCATATGGATCTACTGCCTACGCAGATTATCGATGACTACTGTTAAAGCCTACATTTTGTCATCTTGACATTATGATTGTTTTACAAAGTCCTCTCCCGCACATTTTACTAAGTCATGACATAAGGCATTACGAGTGAGTATCTACTGATTTCATCAGATTATACCCCCTAGTGCTGCGAGATCTACTCCATTTTGGAGATTATCTTCAAGGTGTCATATTTAGCAATTTGAGATTCACACTGATGGTTTCAAGATAACTTCTTGAAATACCCATTAATTTTGCTAAGTTCATTAGAACATCAACCATGATGGTTTTTAATTTACCGACCGTAAATTAATTATCTCTGGTAATTGATGGCTAGGGAATTTGAGGCTTCGCCCTCAATGGCCACCGTACCACTACCCTACCTGGGCATGGACATCATGATCGCTCTTGTGTCTCGTGGGATAATGTGTGCAATCCAGGATTCACCTCTAGTCAGGAACACACCGCTAACAGAAAAATGTTGTCTTATACATTATAAGGCATTAGATTCAGATCTCAGCATCTGATTATTCTGTATCAGCAATTCCTGGGATACAATGAACTGAAGGGCAAAGGTTTGAATCTCACTTCAACCTTCAACCCGACATCACCAGTTGTGATGGGACCCTATGGGTACGGAGAACATGATGGTTGAATATGCCTCAACCGACATGTTTGGAGACTATGAATAGTCTCTGAGTCTCCTGAGTGATCAATATAATTTATGTCCATTAATGATGTTGTAACAATAACATAAATATTGTTGTCATCATATATTGTATATCACAATATATTGTATCAGCACTTTGGTACAAATACATTTGTATGTATTCTATATATCCGACAGTGATTTTCTTTAGAATCTTCATGTCTATATATAGATTTCTACGGGGGTCAATCTGATGAAAGATGATTTGTGCCTTGTGGACATATGCACCACGAACTCTATACTCAGGGAAGTGAAATGTTTCCACTCTCTTTGAGAGAAAGGAGATATTTTAAAATCGCTAGACGTGATGAGGTATTTGTTGGCTCAACTCGAGTCATATTTACTATCCCTGTGGGTACTCGAGTAACGTGAGGATGCTTTATTGCTTCCCGGTTTAACTCATACCCTACTAAACTATAGAGTTATCCGTCAAAATAGTTTCCATAGCGAAACTTATGATGACAACAAAGAGGACTAACTTCTCTTTACTATATGCAACGGATATGGCAAGCACATTCTCTATATATCATCTGGATTGTACTACACATACTACAAACCCGTAGCACATGTTGCGTCCAAGATAGTTTTCCAAAATGTCTTGTATATGACAAACTTGGCATACTCGCCTTGGTCATCTAAACATTGGGTTGAAACCGAAACTATCAGCAATTCCAATAGTTTATGATTATTATGATGCTAAATTCTAACAATATTTGGATTTTATGTGCACTACATGTGACACAGGGAAGCTAATTTTAAGGCTCACGCACCTTAAAATCTACGCTGAACCACCCAGACTCTTTGAACGCATCAAGTTGAGGTAAGTGGCTCTTCCCATCCATTGACTAGACTATTCAGGTGTTTCATGGTTCTAAAAGACACATCTATACGATGGTCTCAAGTGTGGTTTATCCACACGAAACCATTGGCTCATTATCCTGACATCGATTTCAAGCAAATCGAATGGATAACATTGCGGAATTCTCCTTGAGTGCCTTCTCTATGGCTCTTGGATTGAATCTTAGCAATTTATCCTAATGTCTAGACTCAAAATGGTTTGGTAGAATCCTATATCCAAAGAGTTAAGCTCATTGCATTATCTTTACTTTGGAGTTGCAACTTACCAACTTTACGTTGGAGTCATGCAGTTTTACACGCTCATGACCAAACTGCATACTATTATTCCCCTCTATCTTTGATACGTGGAAATCTACCAAGTATTTCCCATCTGCGGTATTTCGGTTGCATACCGATATCACCACCCCAACATACATCATTGGCCCCTCAACATATAGTTGGGATCTATGTGAGGAATAACTGTATTTCCGTCAATACCTCAAGCCCCTCGCATGGGGAGTTATTCAAGGCCAGTATGCTGATTCATGAGGAATATTTCCAGGCATTAGGGGGAGATTTCAAGTACCATAAAGAATGCCAGGAAATTAGTGGAATGTTCAACACATTTCTGCCTCAATTCCACGTACTCAAAGATCTGAACCATGCGTTCAGAAGATTTGCAACACATTGCAAATAACCTGCCAGATTCATTTACTGACTATAAAGGTGTCACACAATCCTACAATCCTGCATAAGTAAGCCTGAAAGAGTGGAGGTACCAACAAAATCCACTCCACTCCCCGTTCAAAGCAACAGGGGGAGATGTATGGCAAAAGTACATCAGGATTCAGCTTCTCGCAAGCAAGGATATCAAGGCCTGTGAATCAGTAAATGCAAGTCAACTTCACGTTGACAGACACCTAATGGGTAGTATATACCCAGTGGATGGGAAACCTCCACCAACCCGGGTCATAGTGCACACAATGACCGGGACATCGGAATACCCGACTCATCCGCTTTGGGAAATCACGTGCAGTCACCATGGGTAACGATATTTCCATCAACTCTATATTGATATATAGATTCTGGAGAAACATATAACCGGAAGTCTACAATTGTCGACATACATTTCTCAACTAGATTGCAAAACCTTTCAAATGATTCAGATCCTAAGACCATGGCCATGGCAAAGTGTGAACAACACTCGGACTGAACTCAAGCAAAGGGTATAATCTAGGTAGAAATGGTCTTGCTCAATAATGGGAAGGTATTCATAAGCAATACCTACACCTGTTTTCTTCTGGAAACAGAATTGAGAACAACGAGGTGGTGAAACAAAGAGCAAGTATTGTAGCACAAGGGTTCACGCAGATACCCAACTATTCTCCAGAGGTGGAATCTCTTTCCGATAACTTATATCATTGGCAGTACAAAATCATCTATCTCTGCAGTGGATAGATGTAGTGATCACATATCCATGTGGATCACTAGATTCAGACATATATGATTGATTTCCGATGGAATCTCAATTCTGAATCGGACTCCAAAATGCAACATACATTGTGTATTATCAGTAAGTCATCATAAGACTTATTGTTGTCGGTACATATGGTACAACCGATGTAGTGAGTTCCTTATACACACGGATTACTCCTACAATAATGATTATCCATGTTTTTGTGTCTGTAATGACGACACATGTAATCATCTAAATGACGGAGTTTAAAATGAAGGATTTGGGTAAACCAAAATAACGCTCGTTACTACAACTTGAGCGCGTTCATTCATACATTATGATATACTATGTTGTCTATATCCAAAATATATTGGAGAAATTCATTGTGGACAAATCTTATCCATCCATAACTCTCATGGTAGTTCATTCTCTAGACGTAGAGAAAGATCTATTTAGACCAAGAGATGATGGAAATGAGATATTGGGACTCAACGTTCCATATGCCATTGGATACACCAAACACAATTGGTTGGTACTCATGAATATCTTTCGATATCTCCAAGGCATCAAACATCTTGTCCTGGTTTTTCAGTTTCACAAAAATGTGAACACCGATATCATTGGATACATCGATCAGATCCCCACTATGTCGGATCGTAGACAAGCTTAGTGTTCCTACTAGGTGTGGAAGCCCTCTCATGAAGAGTCTTTGAAACAGACCTCATGGCTACATCCACCAACCATTATCTTAACGATAATGTTTCTTGTGTTGCTCGGTTGCAAACAGGTTACATAATAAGCAATATCACTATATTGCATATCTTGCAAGTCAAATCATGCGACTGATTTGTTCATCAGGTCTCTACCAACTTCTATGTTCCAGAAATGTGTTCATGGAATTGGTATATGACGACTTCGGAATATGCAAGAATCAGGGGGAGTATCTTCCTGAATTGTTCCTGTTAAAAGCATCATATTATACTCTTTTTCCCTTCATGAGTTTACTTTATAGGTTCTCATAAAGGTTTTTAATGAGGTAATATCAACACAAGACCATATGTCATATTTTCTGTTTTCCCCACCGGGGTTTTTAAGAAAGTATATACGACATACTTATTGTCCTCTAAACTCTATGAGTTTTCTCGTATTGAGTTAAAAGAGACAATAATCATTATATGTTGCATCATTTTCTCCTTATTTTTCCCACTGGGTTTGAAGGAGTTTTAGCAACATATCCTACACTACTCCTCATATTTTTCCCACAGGGTTTTTGGAGGAGACTTAATCAAGATGATGGATTCTTATGACAAGTGGTGATTAGGGGGAGTGTTAGAAATAATAACCTGGTGGTTATTAAGGGGATAATCCCCGCTCCTCATTGGTCGTGCGGTTTCGAACCGTCACGGCAGTTGCTTCCCGTGGAGGCACCCCTACCGAACCGTCATGTCTTTTCCCATTGTATATAAGCACAAGTACATCATCAATAAAGGCAGTTGAATCATTTTTGTCATCTCTCTCGTTTGTCTCTCGATTTCTTTCAACATGCCTGTTGCCTTGCGAATGACAAGAATGACTATGGGTGATACTCCCATCATGTTCATATCTCACGGACTATCGGAACACGATTTCTTAAAGACATATAGAAGTTGATTCTAACATTGGTGGCTTACCAAGCCATGTGTCCGCACACATAGCTACTAAGAAATCAGATTGGCCGCTAGAAAATCCCCACAAAATGCAAACGATGCACGGTCATTATTCGAAATACAGTTTGGACGTCGGTACTATCTTGTGTAAGGGAGTAGAATGGTTGAATGTCAAGACATCGATTGAACACACGCCTCTCCACCTTATTGTTTTGTACCATAGTTTTCTTAGTATCTTTGGAAAAAATGAAGTAGTCTTCCTCTCTCCTTGTTACAATAGTGAGTGTACATGAATGGAGAAGATTGCCCACAATTTACCCTTGCAGGTGGCATTTGTCCTTTTGTAGTATTGCACTTATAATGCAATAATTTATCCTTTTCCCCATAGTTATACATGGGTCCAACAACTGCTATCTCATCAATAACAAGCACGCGAATTGATAGACAGACACTGTGATATATAGCCAATGGGAGAGACATTCCGGATGAGTGACATGACTGGTATTCACGCATGAGGATGTGTTTTATCTCCTCTCTAAGATTTCCCCTTGTCCCTCCAATTCTTTAGCCTCTACTCTCATACCAGGCACACAGGCTCACAAACTATGTCCCAAATGACAAACCTAATACACCAGTGTGTTTGAAATATAGATCGGTTATAATTATTTTTTGATTGATCAACGCAAGTATAGTAGTTAAGCGCTTAAAACATAGAAGCAATTTCTTTCCTGATTCTACACTTAAGAGTCAGAGGCATCAGGAACTATGCCTTGAAAACTCGTAGATGACCTGGTGCTTCGCTAAACCTAGGCAAGACACATTTATGACTAGTCCCGCTTGAGAGAAAAGTTCACTTTTTCTTCGCGGCTGCTACACTGCCCGATGGACTCTTGTTTCAACGTGCAATCAAGAGTGCTAGTAGTGTTTAGAGCATGGTTAATAGAAGAGCCCACTGCCGGCTGTATACCAGGCCACATCAGCTAGAGCCTTCATATAAGAATGCTCATATAATAGGCAGGCTATAGATTAGTGACTACAACATTCAATGCTTGCATGCAGGGGCGGAGCCCGCGTAGCATCGTTGGGTTCAGTTGAACCGAACGAGTTTTCCCAGCTACGTACATGTATAGCTATTTTCTGTGACATGAACCCAATAAAAAGTTAAGACTGACCCCAATGCCACGTAAATAGAACAACAAACGGCACACTGAGCCCACAAGAAAACTGCCTCCGCGTCCATTGCCCAGGTCTGTTCGTGACCTGATTCTATCCCGTACGATGTATACACTATAGCCGCACGATTCTATTCGGTTCGCTTCCCTAAATCGGCTCTCTCGTTCTCTCTTCACCAATCGCTCGGTCAACGAACAGCAGTGGCGAACACACAACTGCAGATCGGCAGCGGCAAGCCAACAATTCCAGTCCTAATTCGAGGTAGAAAGCACATTGCCACATCTTTTCAATCATGTGCATGTTCTATCTAACTTAATAGCTTTTCTTGCGGGGTATCAAACCAAATAGCTTTGTACGGTAATACTTCGTTGCCCTGTTTTTTCAGAAGAAATCCATTGACTTCGATTGATCTAGGTTATGGATTATATTTTTCAAAGAGAAATCAAATACCTGATTCAGATAATGATGCAGACACATCAAGGTCACCCGTAGATGTTTGCAAAGTGCACCAAATATCATTTGATGTAGTCTCTACAAACGTATATTTAAAGAAAGTAATATTGATGAGTTGTCTTATGATTTGATTGATCATAAATGAACTTCAAAGGTTACAAGAAAACCCTAATATGGAAGATTATATTGTCCAATTTTTGATGTGGAGAAAAACATGTTTTCTATCATTAGTAATGATGTTGTGTTTGATTTCTTTAAGGAGTGAAAGATCGAGAAAGGATGCTCTGAAATGTGAGTGACTTTACATGTTGCTTTAAAAAAAAGACTTTACATGCTTCTTTCACTTCATGGTACTTACTCTAAAAAATTTTAAACTAACTTTTTATTTTTACAAAAACATTAATGTTTTTAAGAAGATGATAATATTCCAGAAGATATGAAATTATTTTGGCACTACTATATTTATAGTTTTAGACAACTGGTATATCTTGCAGTTTTCATGCGGCGTACTAAATCAACGATTCTTATTTTGGGACGGAGTGTGTATTATATTAATGTTTTTTTGTGCTAGGGTGTAAAACTAGACTTATTTCATAACAAAATCCTTACGATGAGTCCATGAGTGAACCCATTGGCTGAATTTTCTGGCTCCGCCCCTGCTTGCATGTGAAGAGGGGCATAGTAATTGGTAGGTAGGGAGAAGGCGCCCGCTTTTAGCTAGCAAGCGGGCTGCATGTTGGCTTTAGCTTCTCGTATATTGAGCTGTAGCCGGGCGACATGCGAAGCGCCGGCTGCGTTCTCTCTCTTCGGTTCTCACTCCTCCAGCTAAGATTTTGCTGACATGGAACATGTTATAGCCAGCTGACTAGGACCTATTATACTTGCTTTTAGAACTCCCCTGGTGTGGGACGTGACTAGCATGTAAGCTTGCCAGAACCGAGAGATCGACTGCAGCGCATCGTACCAACCAAGCTGCTGTCTTGTTAGTCGTGGCCGAGGCAGGAAAATATAATGAGAGCATGGTTAGAGCATGGTTAATAGTATAGCCAGCTGCTGGTTATAAGCCATTGTCATGTCATCTATAGCCCATCTTATAGTCAACATGTACAATAGTTGATTAGAAGAGTGTACTACTTATTTATTATATGGCCCACCTTTCACTCTCACAAAGTGTTTAGGAACACGTGCTAGAGCTGGCTCTTCACCAAGAGCCCGCTTACCTTCTCTCTTCTCTTCTCTTTCCTCCAACTAAGCAAAAATATAGTAGTTTATTTCTTATAGCCCGCTGACTCAGCTCTATTGTACTTGCTCTTAATAGTATAGCCAACTGCTGGCTATAAGCCATTGCCATGTCATCTATAGCCTATCTTATAGCCAACATGTACAATAGTTGATCAAAACAGTGTACTACTTTTTTATTATATGGCCCATCTTTCACGCTCACAAAGTGCCTAAGAGCACGTGCTAGAGCTGGCTCTTAACTAAGACTATCCACAATGGGAGTAACATAGTTAGTAACATAGATGCCACCTAAGCAAAAAAATATGATGTGACAACTAATTAATGAGAAGAGAGAGAGCATGTTACTGTAACATAACGCATACCAAGGCAAGATGAGTCTATAAGCTAATAAATGAAAGGTTCAATGTTATTACCACTATGTTACTATCCACTGTGGAGGTAGTAACTTAAACTAGTAACATATGCATGTTACTATTCTATGTTACTCTCCATTGTGGGTAGTCTAAGAGCCCACTTAACTTCTCTCACCTCTTCTCTTTCCTCTAACTAAGCAAAAATATACTAGTTTATTTTTTATAGCCCGTTGACTCAGCTCTATTGTACTTGCTCCGAGGAGGGTCGAGTGTTGATATGCCTTGTTGGGTAGGGCCGACCCATTAGAATACACCATTTAATTAGCAGAAATTAATCACCATTCATATGAATATTAGGTTCAAATCAATGATGATAGGCGGGGAAAGGCCCCTGTTTATCCATCCGTCCCGATCCGCCACCCGGGATGTCGTCCAACCCGTCCCCGACCGCCGTGACCAAGGTTGCGTTCGCCTCGTCCATCCGTGTCCTGTCCTCTGCTTCGTCCTGCAAGCCCGAAAACATCGACCGGAGGGACTGGCAATGGAGGTAGCGGGAGAGGGAAGCATTAGCGTCGCAGGGAGCATATGCGGACATGGACAAGCCGCTGCCCCCCTTCACGCCTGGGACCTCGTACCCCATCCATCCAGCAGTTGACAAGGATCGCGCCGTCGGACCGGTTGGGACAGAGAAGGATCCGGCGGCCGGTTGGGGCATTCCAGAGAGCTTTCCGCCCATGCAGATGCCCACGGTGGACGTCTGTCACTCGCCGCAGTTGGTTCAGGTGTGGAAAAGTATGGGCACCAGCGGCGCCCGGGCTGCCCACGACCTGTTCAACGGAATAACACAACAAGACTCGGTATGTTCTTGTTGCTCCTGCCCAATCAACTTTGCATATGCCATGTTCAATGGTTTGCATATACTAGTAGTTCATTTCGGACTTGATGAATACTTGATCATTTGGGAGTTGGTCATGATCAATGATAATCAAGATCCGACCCGAATGGAGTACGAATTAGGGGATCCAACCGGTCCTTCGTTTGAAGTTGAGACAACATCAAATCCCAATCCGAGCAAGAACAAGAAGGCAAAGACGACAAAGGCTAGAGGTCCAACATTCTCAATGTTTGAGGATATTTTGTTGTTCAAATCTTGATTGGCCACAACAATGGATCC
This sequence comes from Elymus sibiricus, assembly GCA_039707655.1. Lineage (NCBI taxonomy): Eukaryota > Viridiplantae > Streptophyta > Magnoliopsida > Poales > Poaceae > Elymus > Elymus sibiricus. Next base: position 55,117,654 of record CM077667.1, read on the forward strand.
GATATGTGGCACGGACCAAAAGGGGAAGAAGTACTGGGAGAAGATTTGAAAGGAATATCATGAACAGAAGCAATATATGAAGCCGCATTGTCACCAACCGCAATGTGGCATCTCTCCAACATCAATGGGGAATTATTCAAGGAGAAGTGAACAAGTATGTCGGTTACTATTCACAAGTGCTTGGCCGCCCTCAAAGTGGCATGGGAGTGGCAACTCACATAAGCTACTGGACTTCACCTTGTCATCATTTGCATATGCTTGTTTTTGTTACATTCCCATTCTTATGCATATTTTATTTGCTTGACGGCAGTGGCGGCCACTATGTATCACGAGACGGAGAAGAAGCCATTTGGTTTTAGCTAGTGTTGGGTGATATTGAAGTCAAACCAAAGTGGACACAACTTCTTGCCGATCTCAAGGCCCACAAGAAGAGGAATGATGGCTCAAACTCCCACCAATCAATTGTGTTAGACTACGAAGACGAATATGTTGTAGTGGAGAATAGGAGACCATCGTGCCAAAGGATAACCGACAAGTCATGGGAAACAAATGGGAGAAGGCAAGGGCCCCCATGGCTACAAAAATGTCCTTCACATGGACGTGCATTTTTTTGGTGAGGGAGAACAAAAATAGGAGAGGTGCAAGCTCATGTCGGATGTGCAAAAGAAGAGGATGGATTGAGACCGGAAGAGGGCGGAGAAGAAGCTAAAAATTGAGAGGAAGAAGATAGAGTTGGAGAAGCAAGAGACGGCGTTCAAATGAGAGCTTGAGAAGGCGAAGACATTTGGAGAGATTGAGCTTGAGAAGGAGAGGTTGCAAATTGCACGGGACGCGTAGGATTCAAAGATCATGTTGGTGGATGAAAGCCTCTTGGATGAGCAAGCAAAGAAGTGGCTTGCGAACAAGAATAAGGAGATCAACGACCCAAGGAGTATGAGGTGGCGAGGGCGGCTACGGCAGCAGTGGATCATGCACCCAGATGCAGGTGGAGCAAGACGCAATGATGGCCTCGGAGCAAGCGACATCGATGGCATCTGACGAGTGATCCGGCCAATCAGCGATTGATTCGTCACACTCGGACATTGATTTCATTTTGGCATGTCCGGATTGTTAAACTTTGATTTGTTTCACTTTGTTTTGAACTGTTGAATTCAGACAATTTGTATCGTATGGACATGCATGTATTTGAGGTTCTGCATTTGAGATGTGTGGATGTGCGGCATGCCATATGAGGGGCCGCCGGCGGGCGTATAGTGGGCTGGATTTGTCAAGTCCGTATGTAGATGCTCTTAGAGTATCTTTGACCGGACCCACAAACCGCCACCCGGTTGTCCGGACGGCTCGGACGATGTCCGTGTAAAAAATGTCTCCAATCATGCCCCTCAAATTCAGCCTAATTATTGCAACTGCCCGGTAACCCACCAAACCTAGTTTACAACTACTCGGGTGATCCCATATCAGACACCTCCTCCGCCCCTCGTGATGACCTCAACAATGACCTCTATGCCGTCTTCAATCGCTCATATCGCTAAACTTGACGATCCCATGCCAGACACCTCCTCCGACCCCGTCGACGACCTTGGCATTGACCCCTATGCCATCTTCGACAACTACTATCGCGACAAAGACGACAAGGGGAAAAGGCAAAGACAAGGTCCCACACCGATGAACTATGCTCTCCCTTTTCCTAGTTCGAGTTGAACTATGTTGCCTTTTGATGTCCTATGTAGTCTTTTGTTGAACTATGTCATGTGTTGAAGTATGATATCGACGTTTCATGGATGTATATGGATTGGGTTTGGAAAATGGGAGTTTTTTTAGACAATTAGAAAAAGGAGTTGCCGTTGCATGAGCGGATAAATGGTGGTCAAGCCCATGTTGTATGTAGACATGTATGGACATGTTCGGGGATAAATGGGGAGGTATGGGTATCCCTAAACCATCCCCAAAAGTCAAATATGGTGTTTTTGATTTGGGGACTTAACACCTAACTAGCATATCCCATTTTCGTTAACGTTAGCCCATTTTCCCCTTCAAAATTTTTCCCTTTAGATATTTTCCTCTCTAGCCCATTTTTGCTCTCTGAGAGGAAAGTCAATAGATAAGCTATCGTAGCTACTGTGGCTAGTGCCACCGCCACACACCTCGCCGTCTCACTCCCGGGCCCACCCTGCTATCCATGATGCCTCCCTGCAGCCCTGCCTCCCTCCCTCCCATTGCCGTCTTCAAAATCTTGCCATGATGGCATGACTCCCCTTCCCCATCGTCTCAGGCATGATAAAAGGAAAACCACGCACTAAGGAGATATTAGAGGGAGAAACATGCCACCAGCCGCCATCGCCAATTTCGATGTATCGTTGTGGTTTGGACCACCCCATCGTGTCACTAGGAGAAGGAAGAGGATAAGAATCCATTCATACGAAGAAGTGCCCAAACCATGGCAAGTGAAAGACGAATTTTGCTTACATTCCCGACTCTCTTCGTTGCGCAAACGTGTCGCGTGCAATGAGTATGAAATTACTTTTGCAGATCATCTATTCTAGACTGTAGCTAGTTCATTCCTCATGGACATCATCTAGCGGCGAGAAGTCATCGTTGGCCACACGAAAGAAAGAAGGAAGAAGGAAGAAGGAAGAAGAAAGAAGAAAGAAGAAAGAAGACACGCTTCCAAGTGGATTTGCAGGATGAGGATAGGCTAACTGAGCACATTTTAATTGAAAACAAAATGAGATTAACAGTTGAAAGATACGATGCGAAATTAAACTACGATCCAGTTTTTTTGGTCGATGCGAAAATAAGTTGTTTCCTATGCAGCTTATTCTAGAAGCCTATTTCAAATTTTCTTAGACTTCTAAACTAGTTAATCTAGAAGCAGATACTAATTTTTTTGGGGACTTCTAAACTACCCCTCCCCCCCCCCCCCCACACCCCCCCCACCCCCCCGGTCCCATAATGTATGACCTGTTTTGACACTACTGTAGTGTCCAAAAACGGCATACATTATGAAACAGAAGGACTAGTTAACTCTAAACCTTAACTAGTTTAGAAGACCATTTTTCTTTTAAAAAGGGGCTTCTACAATAAGTTGACAAGGGGCAGCTTATATGCCATAAGCCATCAAACAACTTGGCCTATGAAAGATGGTCCACAGATTCCCAAAATTTGCCCAGTTCCATCGGAGAGGTGCCGTGTGTTTTCCGACTTCCCTGGTCGTGTTCAGCAGCGTCAACCGTGCGAATCAAGGAACCGGATTACCGGAGGCTGCCACCGTGCGGAGTCATGGCGGGCGGTGCCGCGGGGCGGCAGAGAATCGATCCCACCGGAGGCAGGCAAGCGAGGCAAGCAGGACGAAGGATGGATTGCCGTTGACTAATCTTTTTTTAGGTATCTGAGTCATGTGGTCGGCCGTTGTGGATAGGTCGTGTTGGAGTGTTGGACGAGCTGGTCTCACCGTGTTTCAACTGTCAACGTACGCGGCGCACCTGGAGACAGCGACGACGTTAGACTCTTCACTTCACTGGTTCGCTTATCAGCTGTGGCCGCATATTTTTTTTTAGTCTTCAAAAAATCAAAATGGAAGGTTTTCTCCGCAAATAAATATATATGAAGATATTGCGCGGAAAATGAATTTTCAATGGCGTAAGTTTTTATTACTGTTATCGTCGCATCAAAACCTCTATTATTTTTTCTATTAGCCTTTGTTTGGCAAGCTGCTGTAAGTTTTCGATGAAATCTTTAGTACTCTGTATGCCAAATTGAATGATGTGTTCATTCTAAATAAATAAATAAATAATGGGTAAGAGTGGTACGTTCATAAAAATGTTTTAATATCTTGCATTCCAAAGACGCACACAACCCAAACATTTGAAGTCGAAAACATACATCATTATTCATTAGGAAAAAAGATACAGAAACATGGAAACACTTAAAGCGCCACCTCATATGGCGCCACAATCGTGTGGTGGCTTACACGACCTCATGTCACTTCACTTTGAACGCCATCATGGGCAGCATGTCACCACCACATCCTCTAGGCCACACATGCTAATAAGCCCAAGCCGATTCTATAATTTGGAAGTAATATTCATCATGCTATTTCTTAGTCTTTGTTCCGCATTTTAGTTTTTATTGGACCAACCTATTGATACAGCGTCAGAAATGCCAGCTGCATGTCTTAAGTTTATGTTGATATATAACTCATCATTTTTTGGTATATAGCTTATCTCTATGTAATTTACAATTTTGCCAAAGATTGCCTTCTCTTGCTTTCAATATCTATGTTTTTTTGTGATCATAGTATAGAAAGCATGGTTGATAGTACTATTCTTCTTGGTTTCAATCAAACAAGGAACAATACTAAATTCAAGAGCAAACAACATATTGACCTCTTTATTCTTTTCATCTCTTATCCTATGGAGTATTCACATGCATATTTATTTGGAGTGCTTCAACCATACAAGGCTTCAAAGGAGTGTCGAAAATATCGCGAAACGTTGATTAATTTCCATTTCGCAACATTTCTGTCACTCAATGTTTTCTTTTTTTAGCATGAGTCATGCCCATTTTTTCGTCCTTCCACAAGTTTTACTTCTTATTTCAAACTTTATCTTATCGAACTATTTCATAACATGAATGTAGGCAATGAACCAAGCATGCCATTGGTGTGGCGGACACGAGGCTAGGTGCATGTAACAAGGTTCACCTTACTTGCAATGAAATCTATGTAGATCTTCACGACGACTTTATGGAGTGGGCGTTATGTTTCATTCAATTTGTGTTATAGCTTATTGTTTAGTGATGTTGCACCCACAATTGTCTAATTTTTCCTTTCTTCTTATCATGCTCAGCGTATCCCTGTTGGAGAAGGGCCGCGTTCATGCGTGTGGCCAACTTGTCCATCGTTGTGGACGACACATTTCAATTTGACATGATGCTATTAAAAAATGGCATACCCTTGACCCTCACTGTCACCAACGTGGAAGGGAGAACGTATTTCCATGGTCCAAATTGTGTTCAAATTCCCACAGAGTTAGGGATGCAAGCTGGGAAGGCGTTATTATATTACTATGTCTTCACGATTTTGAAGAGCCCCACATCGACAACAAAATATATCTGTGGTACAATGTCCCACAATCACGATAGTAAATATAGTTTCGGTGATGATCCGGATGTCGTATATATATGTACTACTTTATGGTACTAGCTATCACTTTATTGAACATACATATGTTGTATGCACTTATTGTACTCTACTGTGTAAGTACTAAACACTAGGGAGTTGTTGAACTAAAGTGTGCATTCGAAGTGTGCTATAATGTCTTTAGGTTATTATTATTATTGCTAAACTAAAAGATTGCAAGGTCACATAAAAACGCTGGCACGACAACTTTTTATTTATGTTCAGCTACAACTGTGGCGCACGTGTGGTGGGCTCGTGTGGTAAAGCCCAACCGTGGCGGGCGCGTGCTGACGCCCAACACATGTAAGTATATGATTAGTGGCGGGCGCACGGCGGGCATGCGCCCGCCACTGATGCCATAATAATTGTGGCGGGAAGTCAGGGGAGCCAGACTTTCCTGCCACTGCTGACATTTTTGCGCCCACCACCACTAGGCATTCCCGCAGTAGTGCCTAGGTAGATGCATCCTAGCCTGGGAGAGGTAACCCACACAAAATTTACAAGGAACCAAGTTTTGTGGCCCTGCCACATGATATTTATTTTTCGCATGAGTACATGTTTATGTTGCCCATGCTTGTCTGTCACCGATGATGTAGACTTCCCCATGTTCCTAGTCCTATGAAAAAGAAATTCATTAACATTTCGTTGATCTTTTCGAAATACTATGTTTTGATTGATCTACTAGGAATATTAGGGAGAACTGGTGTAGATTTCGATCTCCAAGTACCATACGCCACCTTTGGACGAGATGTTAGGTGCTGGTGTGTGGGGGCCTAGGAAGATTTTAGTTTAGGTGTGTGACGGGTGGGGGAGGGGGGATTGGTCATGGGAGTGGGTGGATGCGATATAGTGTTAAGACATAGTTTTATATGATGATGATGAACTGGTAGGTTATATGGACGACAGTCTTGGGTATAGTACATGATCTTTGTCATCATAAATGCTATGTGAAAAAGGTACCTATTTACAACCTCCGTTTGCCGTGAGTCCTACTACTAACTATCTTGACCATCCGTCAATAATGAACCATCAATGACATACTATTCTATGGTTGTGGACTTCCATGAAACTGCTGAGCTTAGACCTCATAGTTAACTAGTTTTGGCCTTACAAGTTCCAACTCACTGGTCATTCAGATTTTCACATGTCGAACTCGACCTTAATATACACTCTTGCCAATTATTTTTATCCATGAAAAATGGCAGCCACATGTTTTTTATAGGAAAATGAATTAGTGGCATTCTTTTCGTTCTCTTTGTTTTACAGATCAATGGATCCTAATGAGGTACAATGCTTGCTTGTACGAAATTAATTTACCGCTCACCTAAAAATTTACCCATTCACGTGGCACTTGTCACTTTTAACGTGTTTGCCTTTTTATTGAAAACATCAATGCCACATGGCTCCACCTACCCCAAGTCAAGAGAACATCAAGGCAGGCGCCCATATAGGTAATGTTGCTAAGATTTGAGACTTCCTGCGAATTGCAATTTCCACCGTCAATAAAAGGAGACCCATTCATCATGTTTCTTCTCAAGTATCCACTCTTCTCTCACACTAACATACTCGGTAACACAACATTCACAACACCTATACTCTGAAGCATACTGGGAGTTCGGAATACCGATAACTTCTAATATTCCAATGGATGTACAAAGAAATAGTAGCCCATTTGTTTGAAATACATAGCTGTATTTTCTTCCCAAACTCTATGCCTAGGGGTCAGAGGCACCAGGAATTCAGCAAGATCGTGGTGTGTTCATTCACCAACTTCACGCCACTTCAAAGTATTATCGAGCACGCTAGGGAGTGGGCTGTAGCGAGCTGGAGTCACTTCTAGTTGCATTAGAGAGTTCATTTCTTGGGTTGCCGTGTGGTAGTACCGGTCCTTTTGGGTCTTGTGTGTGATTGTTTGTGGGTTTTCTTTTTTCCTTTTTTCCTATATTGTGGTCGTTTACCTTTTTTTCTCCTTTAATATAAATACCTGCAGTTCTTCTGGATGGTTTGAAAAAAAAGCTCGTTCACCAGCTATGTGCAAAAAATCACCACCCACATGTTCTCATCATGGAAAATTTGACACACTAGCAATTGGTGGCGACTTGCCATTTGCTAACTTATGTTGCTTCTTCATTATATGATGCTCATGTTGTTTGGTTTATCGAGCTACCTTTCAAATAAAATATACTAATCTATAGATGCACTCTGAACTCTTCTTAAGTAGCACTCTAGCATATTTATTTTTGTCTTTTCAAATTGAAGCATTGACCTTTTTTGTTATGGAAAAACAAACTTACTTAGGTTCTCTAACTTTTTTGTACTTTAGAATGCATACGTATATCAGTGGAACTCGCACATGAATTAAGCAAAAAGCCCGCATGAACCTCATGAATACATCAATGTTGCCGAATCTGAATTTCAACCAAGACTAATAGATGCTTCTTGCGCTTGCCCTCATTGCAGTTTCTTAGGGTACTTATGGTAGGCTGTGCAAGGTCAATCATGGCGTGTCGTGCCGGGCAATGCCACAACATATAGCATTGATCCCCAAGTTAGGCTGAACTTACAATGATTCCCCTGGACTGTTTGGGTTTGGTGCAACAATGCTTGGCCGGTCAGTTTATGCACCTTGTCGTGGACAGCTATTGTGTTGTGGATGGCCATAGACTGATTGTTCCTGATGCTCCATCCATGTTCATGATACCCACTGACTTGTCAGAACACAATTTTTCAAGACAAGCAGAATTTAATCATGCAATTGGCGTTCAGCCAAATACTCGCCAGGCAGACAAACTAACAAGGTTCACTGTGAAGATATAATATTTTTTGCTGGAACTTTTCATGGCAAGCCAAGCACAGTCAAGATCCTAATAAAGCTGCTACACATTCTAAAGGTAATGGTTTACTACATGGCATGTCGATCTACTGGGTGTTCATTGCTCTATGGAATATTTTGGTTCTCAGAACTATCAATGAGTTCGGCAAACTTGGTCTTGAGTCATGATCAATATTTTTCGGAATGAGAATGCGAGACCGTAAATATCTGTGCCTACACTTGAATTTTCGTGGAGGGCCATTGACCTGGACTGACACTAGTGTCTGAGTTTAAGACATGACCAGTGTTACTAAACACTATAATTAACTCAGACCATTCATCCCAATTTTTCCATTTTAACTTTCCTCATTTTAACCTCCAAGGCAGGAAATGTCATCATCAACCTCCAAGAAAAACAACAAATTTGACGTCATAAACATCTGAGCCACTTGCTAGAAAAGAAAGCACTTCATTTGGCACGAGGGCTTATGTGAGTGCATTACTAGGTATATATGGATAAAAAAATGGATAATCACATTTCCTTTGCTGCTGCATTTCCATATGCCACTGTTTTTATTCTCCTACAAGTCTGCTGGAATCTGTTGCTCTGTTTCCTCTTCTGATTGTGCATGTTGAAATTCTTTTTTTTTTTTTGCGAAAAGTATGTTGAAATTCTTAAACAAGAAGACACCAAAGATACGATACATTATTGGTAGAAAGGAGAGGAACAGACAAAGGACAAATTGCACGGTGCCAGCAAGCATGGACATGGACATGCACCGGAAAATCAATTAGAACTCAATATGTGAAGGTTATTGTCCACCGAAAGGTCTAATTATTGGAATTTGATGCCACTCATTATGGATTATGTAGTATCAAGTGGCTCATTTATGAATTGCTTGCTCAAGATCTTGATCGGCAATCCTATGTAAATAAGATAATCTCCTGGGGAGATCGAACAATTGGATTTTCCATGCTAGAGGTTTCTTGTGCATATTCCGTGTGGGAGTGGTCCGATCAAATTTTGAGTAGCGATCTACTGTGCCAAACTAGAAAAGGTTGGAGTAATATTCTGCAAAACAGAAGGTGCCCCTTATTCAAATACTGTATTGTTTTTCGAGCTCTTCTTCAGTTAATTAGAAAAGGTTGGTTTAATAATCTGCAAAAAAGAAGTCGCCCTTCGTTTATCATGTTGTATCTAAATCATGTGTTAACGTCGTAGACGTGTGAGTGGCTGGTGGAAGAACTGAGTACGAACTTATTCCGCTGTTATAAACAAGCACAAATGAGCGGCGATAATGACAGGCATATCTGGAGCCATTGAACATTCTCTACGAGGTTGCACCGCCCTGCGAAGCTAGTTGTCCAGTGGCTCTGTATCTATCAGTTCATGGGCAAAAGGCGCATACATATAGTGGCTGGCTGTATTTATTCCCCGTCCTTGGTCTTATCCCTAGTTGTTGAGCTAGATGTAAAAGCACTAGACTGAAAACTCTGCTTTACACCACGAGGGCAACTGCTGCCTGCTGTGTGATTCTCTGTTATGTTAATCTTGCTCAAAAGCATTCCTTTCTGTTGTTCAACTTAATACGCTTCTGTCCCACGCACACCGGAAAAAGCTACACGCTTTCGTGTGTGTACTTTGGTTTCAGCAAAGCGGTCTTCGCTTCTTAGGTAGAATTGCACTGAGCATCCCAATGTGCGTGCTTAGCCAGAAGCCATATAATGCCATTTTAGGAAGCAATGATTAAGTTTTACCGTCTGTGTAACTTTCGATATGCTTTGGTTCCACTTCAGTAATGGCTAATACAGGGCAAGTGACTAGAAATAAGTTGGTAGAAAGTCGATTAACTTTCAGACTGTGCTACTGGACCAGCACAGGTATATGCTTAGAAAAGGAAAAATGCTACCGGTAATATGAGTACAAGATTCATGGACAAGTCAGCAATTTGCTTTTTTGCGAACTAAAACTGCGGCTGTTAACATAATAGAGTTGCATAAAGCAAACTGGAAAAGAAAGGGAAGTAGGGTCCTTTTTGTTTCAAGAAGATTCTTTTGTTTTGTTTGAAAACTTCCAAGAAGATAATAGAGTGAGTTGTTCATTATCTAGAAAAAACAGAGCGAGTTGCATCCTACATCTGTCACATTATTCTCTTATTTGCCGGCAGAAACTATCTGGGGCATCTGCTTTAACCTCACCTTTGTTGTCCAACTTCCAATGGGAACATACGTGCGCAACTTTCTTGCGCATTCCGTGACATAAGATGTTTGTTACTGATTATGTCACGCTGGTGACGAAATGTTATGGGGGAGTAGTCATTCCAATGGGAAAACTGTCATCTGAATAATAAGTCTATATACGGATTTAAACCTTTGGAGAAGTCAGAGAAGCCACATACACATACACATAGGGAAAACAGAAATCTGGCAATGCTTTCTTTCACTTGATTATACATTATACAAGGCGAGAGCAGCTGCAGCTAAATCACAAGCAACTACTCAAAAAGACTGGTAAAAGTAAAACCATCTTCCAAGAAAAGCTTCCTGGAGCTGGACCTTCCTGGAGCTGGAGGCTCTCTTTCAAAATTCACAGCCTCCTGTTGGGCTGCTCCTCATAGTACACACTAATCCAGGTGCCTTTCAGCATGTTGGAAGACATGAAAAAGACAGAGCTACTGAACCAAAAAGAAGCAGATGCGCTAGTGTTTAGGGGGAGGGAGGGACTTATGAACTGCCATGGCCGTGATATTATAGCTAATCCTAACGACTAGCCACCTGGTACCTTGCGAGAGTGGTGGTGGTGGCTGGGTACTGGTGGTAATCCATGGCTGCGTGCTCCCTAGGATCAGCAGCTGCTTCGTGGACGCGCGGCGTGTATGCACCGTAGCCGGCGTTGTCGCCGATCTTGTTGTGCCACGGCGTCTCGCTGCCAGCCTTGTCTTGCAAGTAGGCGTACCCGCCGTGGCTGCCGGCGTCGGCCTGCTCGGCTTTGGGTCCGCCGTCGTGGTAGGCCTCGTGGACGGCGACGACGGGCGGCTGCCAGTACACCGGCGCCGGCTCCAGCCAGTAGCCGTTCCCGTGGTTCCCTCTGCTGCGGCTGCGGCCACCGTAGTCGTCCCTTCTGCGGCCGCCGAAGCAGGAGCCGAACTCCAAGCACATTCTTGGTGACTCGGCGCCGGGTGCTTCCTTTTGTTTTTCTCGTGCGTGTTGGGGGCTACTGGTAGTGGCAAGCAGCACTATCCTTGGGTATCTGTGGTGGTGTTGATGGCCCTGGAACTGACAGTGTGATGTGGTGATATATATCCTGGGCTGAGAAATTTCCCTATCCCAGCGAGTGCGGGTTCGTCGATTTCAGCTTCGGGGCAGGCTGGCCTGTGTCGCTCTCCGGCCGGTCTCCACGGTCAATGGTGCGAATCGTGGAGGGCGGTGCCGCGGGACGGCAGAAAACGATCCCGCCGGAGAGCGCTGGAAGAAGGATGGACTGCCGTTGACTGTATATTTGGGGGCGTGGGGGGCCGGCTGTGGATAATGGTAGGTCTTGTCAGAATGTTGTACTGGGCGGTCGTCGTAGTACCGTGTTTCAGTTTCAAAGTTTTCAACACGGCGCACCTAGGGGAGGGCAACAACGACCTTGGACTCTTCGTTCACTGGTTCGCTAAATCTGCAGCGTACTAGGTTCCTTTTACACAATGAGAAGTAATATAGAGTAGTAAGAGCATCTACAATCGGACCTTATAAATTCGGTCTCTGCCCGCAGACGCACCAGGGCACGTTCGCAGACGCGTCCGGACGGCCCCTCATATTTGGCTCCGTGCATCCACATGCCTCATATCCGGACTCTCAAATCCATACAAAACCATGCACGTCGATCATCCGATACATATTGTTCGAATTCAACAGTTCAAAAGAAGCAAATGAAATCATAGTTCAACAAACCGGACATGCCAAAATGAAATCAATGTCCGACTGACAAGTGTTGCTTGTCGGAGCACTGACCGGACGAGTTCGGCCATGCGTCCTGCTCCGCCTGGGCATCTTTCTCCGCCTGCATCCGGGCAACGATCATCGCCTGCATCCGGGCTGTCTCCTCCTCCTGCATCCTGGCCGCCCACTCCGCTGCCACAGCCGTAGCCGCACTGGCCTCCTTGAACGCTCTACGTTCGTTGATCTCCTTCTTCTTCTCCACAAGCCATTTCTTGGCATGTTCATCCAAGGTGGATTCATCCGTCAACAAGATCTTCGCATCCACCGCGTCCCGTGCGATTTGCAACCTCTCCTTCTCAAGCTCAATCTCTCCAAATGTCTAGGCCTTCTCGAGTTCCCATTTGATCGCTGCCTCTTGTTTACCGAACTCGATCTTCTCCCTCTCAATTTCGAGCCTCCTCTCCGCCCTCACACGGTCCCACTCCCTCCTCTCCTTTTGCGCATCCAACATGAGCTTGTACCTCTCCTCTTTCTTGCTCTCCCTTGTCGAAAAAATGCCTGTCCATGTGGACACCATTTTTGTTGCCGCGGCATCACGGGCGATCCTTGCCTTCTCCCATTTGTTGCCCATGACTTTCCGGTTATCTTTGACACGGTGCTCTTCCATTGGTGCCGACAACGTCGTCGTCCTCATCGTCCAACTCAATGGATTGGTGGGAGCTTGAGCCATCATTCCTCTTCTTGTCGGCCTTGAGATCGGCCACAACTTCACTAGTAGAAAAATGCCCATTTGTCCCGGTTCCAGAGGCCCATTTGTCCCGGTTCTGGAACCGGGACTAAAGGGTCGGGACTAAAGCCCAAAACCTTTAGTCCCGGTTTGCTTACGAACCGGGACCAAAGGCCCTCCACGTGGCCGCTGCGAGGAGCCCAGGCAGGAGGACCTTTAGTCCCGGTTGGTAACACCAACCGGGACCAAAAGGCATCCACGCGTCAGCATCTGGCAGGAGCTGGGGTTTTTGTTTTTTTTAAAGGGGGGGGGGGGGGGGGGGGGTTAGGGGGTTTTGTAGGGTTAATTTAGGGGTTTCATATTGTGTTAGCTAGCTAATAGAGAGAAGTGTCCTCTCTTTCTCCGTGCTTGGTCGACGCTAGCTACCATAGAGAGAACTCGACACGCTAGCTAGTAAGAAAATGAAGGAACCATTAAGTACATAAGATCGTCATGAACATATACAGAGAGAAGTGATCAACCTCTCTTTCTCCGAGAGATTGGTCGAACAACAAGTTTTCGTATATCTATCCGACGGTACTACATATATACAATATAACATCTTTTACAATCCCTAACATCATCTACCTAAGATCCAATCACAAATCCGCATGGTATTCTCCGTCTTTAGGTATGACGTGGTCAAGAAAGAATCCCGCCAATTACTCTTGAATTGCTCGTATGCGATCATGTGGTAGGAGTTCATCCCGCATCTGCCAGATCTAATTTAAAGAAGGGGGTCAATACATGCATATATATGAATAAAACTCAACACAATTGATGGTAATATATAAAATAAAATTGTGAATATTATTTACGTACTTCAAATTGTTTGTCAGAGAAGCCCCGCTCAGAGGTCGAGTGGCGAATGAACTCGCATACGTAGTATGCACATAAAGAAGTCCCTTCTTTCGGGTACAAGCACTTTACGAGAATAGAGTTCAATCAAACTGATAAGCAAGCATGGTAATGATATATTGATGAAAGTTTGAATCAATTAGAGATGCGCGGAACTAGCTAGTACTACTTACTTTGGGGTGCATAAATCGCAACTCTTTGTTTAGACCGGGAACCTTTCGGGTGAACTTCTTCCAAACCCTGCCAGGCAAAGAAAATGATTACTTGATATCAGGAAATTAACGAAAGTTGCATGCCGATATGGTCCCGGTTATTGACTGAACTTACTTCTTGAGCATTGCAGTCATGTCCGCATAATTCTCGGGATCTTTACGTCTCGAGTCTAAGACAGTTACTAATGCCCCGTCAAGCTTAATGGATAGCAGAATAAAGTGGAAACTGCGCACGCATATATAACTCATCAATTACATTACTTAACCTCGAGTAAGCGAAACCGAGTATACAGAGAAGACAACAACACTCACTTGAAGTTGTAAGGAAAGAGTATTTCCCTTTTGTTTTGATGTATAAGGAACTACTTTAGCAAGTTCTCCTCGGTCTCTTTGATTGAGTTTCGTACCGTCCATTCATTTACGGCATCTGGGCTAATGAACCCAACGTCGAAGATTCCTAGTTTTTTGCATTCGACGATCTTCAATCTGCATAATATAGTGAGGATAATTATATATACATGCAATGAACGAGCTGAGCTAGAGACTTAACTATAGAAGTAATACTTACAGACAGTAGGCAGTCATGAGTTGTTTGTCGAGGGCCAGTTGATTGTATAACTGAAATAACTCCACAAATTCAACAGGCATCACGGTAAGTCCAATGAATTCGTGCTCTGGTTTCACTGCCATATACATAGTGTCTCTCCCAGACTCCCTGCAGGTTTTCATGTACCACTCATGCAATTTGTACATCATCGTTGTTATAGGAGGATGATCAGGTTTGACGAGAGGCTTCTCGTGCATGTATTCATATTTTTCTTTTGTTACCTCAGCCGTTTGAAAAATTACATCATCCCCCAAGTAATCACCAGGATTGGTACCGGGCACCATCCCCGGATGATTTGCGACGATATCGCTAGACACCTTGAGTGGGGGGCACGATTGCGTCTCCTGTTCGCCGAGCTGGGGAATTGTTTTCCCACTTCTTCGTTCTGCTAACCTTGCATCACTAGAAGTACTTCCCGACCGCCGCGCTTCTTCATATGTCTTTTTAATAATCCGGACATAGTTGGAATCCGGCGCAGGCGGTGGTGGTCGCTTCAGGGCATCGATAGTGCGCTTCACTTTCACCGGATCTAGCTTCTCCTTCGGAGGTGGAGTTTTCTTTGCAAAATGGGCCCTCAATTGGTCCTGACATATCTCCTCATTTTCAGACTCAGTCCTCTCATATGGTAACTTTTCCAGAGGCTTGAGAGATGGACCGTATCTGTATTCCCTCCCGCCTGTGCTTGTACTGCTAGCCGCCGGAGCGGCGGCGTCTCTCTTCCGTCGTTGCTTACGAGGTGGAGAAGGAGGCGGAGTGCTCCGACGCGCCGGAGGAGCCGGGGCGGCGGCGTCTGTCTTCCGCCGTTGCCGACGAGGCTGAGGAGGAGGCGTACTGCTCCGACGTGACGGAGTAGGCAAAGGAGGAGGCGGAGTGCCCTCACGCGTCGGAGGAGCCGGAGAAGGAGGCGGGGTCCCCTGATTACTCGCCAGAGGAGGAGGAGGAGGAGGAGGAGGAGGCGGAGTGCCCTGACTTGCCGGAGGAGGAGGAGGAGGCGGAGGCGTCCAGTTTGGAAGCTTGATGTACTCCTTCTGCCATAGACATGTACTCCTCAAGGCACGACCCAGCCGATTCTCCCCTTCACCTGTAGAGTGGTCAAGCTCGAGCTCCGCAAATCCCTCCATTACTTCATCCAGCATCATAGCAGCATAGCCATGTGGAATCGGACGGCAGTGAAAAGTTCCGTTGGGTTGAGGAGGTGCAATAGAGCCGATAGCCGCCAATAAAGTGAGGTTCCGGCATTTCGTCATAAGCTCGCAATGTTGAGCCTCCGTGATAGTATCCACGGGGTAGCTAGGAGACGTGAAGTCAGGCTGAATGGGCTCCGTGGAAGCGATGCTGCTTCTCCGCTGAGATGGCGGGGTAGCTTCTGGGGTACCTTCGTGCCGCTGAGATGGTTGGCCGGCAGCTCGCTGGCTCTCAGCTTCCTCTAGCTTTTGTAGTCTTGCATTGAGCTTCTGAATTTCGCTCAGCTCCGCTTTCCTCTTTCTCTCCCGGCTTCTGTAACCGCCTGCGTCGGGAAACCCAACCTTCCACAGAACGGAGCCTGGTGTGCCTCGTGTTCGTCCAGGGTGCTCAGCATTCCCTAGGGCCTCAGTCAGCTCGTCCTTCTCTCTGTCGGGAATGAACGTCCTTTCCTGCGCTGCGGTGATATACTCCTGAAGCTTGTTCATGGGTATTGCAAGTTGCTCGTTCGTCTAGCGGCACTTCCCTGTTTCAGGGTCCAAAGTTCCCCCAACACCGAAGAACCAAGTCCTTGAACGGTCTGGCCAGTTCAATGTCTGTGGTACGACGTTTTTAGCAATCAGGTCATTCTCAGCTTTGTCCCACAACGGCCGGGCTTTGAGGTAGCCACCTGACCCCGTGTGATGGTGATACTGCTTCTTTGCAGCATTGATCTTGTTTGTCTCTGACATTTTCTTACTCTTGTCCGATGTCTTGTAGGCCACAAATGCGGGCCAGTGATCTCCTATCTTCTCAAATCGGCCAGTGAATTCTGGAGTCTTCCCTTTGTCGACAAACTTTGATTTCAACTCATTCTTCCACCTCCTGAATAGATCTGCCATCTTCTTAAGAGCACACGCCTTGACCAGTGGCTCTATAACTGGCTTATTCGGATCCTCCTCTGGCGGTAGGGTGAAATTTGCCTTCAGCGCGGTCCAAAGATCATCTTTCTGTCTATCGGTGACATAATCACCATCAGGGGCGCCGTCCTTAGGCTTATTCCATTGCTTGATGCTGATCGGGATGTAGTCCCTAACAATAGCTCCGCACTGAGCAGAAAATTCGTCCTTGGTCCGCTTGGGTTCAGTCGGATGGCCATCGTGCGCGAGTGCTGTGATCGTGAACCTTTCATCCTTGCGCAACCTCTTCTTCGGGCCTCGTCTCGTTACCGAAGTTTGGCTCGATCCGGAGGGCTATAAAATAAGAAAGTAGAGTTAATATATCAAAACAATTAATGCATCAATTAGCTAGTCAGCACAGGCTTAATTAATATATATACCTCGCCGGACTTCGCAACAGCTCCGTCCTCCGTTCGGTCACCGGAGCCGTCATCATGGTCTCCTTCTTCCTCCGGAATTCGGTAACCGGAGCCATCATGATCATGTCCTTCCTCCTCCATTGTTCGATCACCGGAGCCGTCATCCTCTCCTTCCAGACCATCGGTGTCGTTGAGAAAGGACAAGACATCACGTCCGTCGCGGATTATATCCCCCAACAACTGTTCTTGTTCCAAGTCTCTTTGATCCATAGTTTCTGCAAATATTACAACATGGCAAAAAATTGGATCAACTTGTGCACATCCATAATGGGGGCATTCTTGATAAATCTATGTTACCGGAGTTTTCTTCATTTAACTTGGTAAATTTGGGTGGCCTCGACAACGCTTCTAGGGTTTGGGGAGGCCTCGACAACACTTCTAGGGTTTGGGGTGGCCTCGACAACGCTTTTTCAGTCCCGGTTTGGCGAGAGGGGGTTGATCGATCGACGTCCCCCCTCATGTTGGAGAGTTACCGGAGTTTTCTATGAACAAAAAAAAAATACTACCTATCACATTTCAGTCCCGGCGCGTCGGCGAGGGGTCGAGAGTTGGTCGCCCGATATGTCCGACGTCCCCCCTCATGTCGAAGTTACCGGAGTTTTCTTCTACGGGTTTGGGTGGCCTCGAGAGTTTGTCGGGTAGGGGGACATATATGAACAAAAAAATGCTATGAACAAAAAAATACATATAGCCACATATATGAAAAAAAATACATATATGAACAAGTTATCTCCCTCCTCATGCATGTCCGACGTCCCCCCCTCATGTTGAAGTTATCGGGGAGGGGGTAGATCGACAACGACATCCATACATACATACATGGACATAATGTTCATCCATCCATCCATCCATATTAAAAATGTTTATCCATCCATCCATCCATATTCAAAATGTTCATATTCTACAATATCACCAAAAAAATTCTATGAACATAAAAAATTCTAACTTTTGCATATTCTTTGCATATGAACATACATACATTTTCTTTTTTTCTTAAATGTAACTTTTGCATATATGAACATACATACACATATATGAACATAAAAACATCATATTCCATCCACATCCATGCATACATATTCTATGAACAAAAACATCATATAACTTTTGCATATATGAACATACATAGAACATAAAAAAATATTCTATGAATAAAAAAAAACATCATATTCTATGAACAAAAAAACATCGTATTCCATCCACATCCATGCATACATATGAACAAAAAAACATCATATATATGATCATCTATGAACAAAAAAAACATCATATTCTATGGAAAAAAAATCATCATATATATGAACAAAAAAAATTATGAAAAATCAGGACATATCATCATATATACACATACATATCATCATATACACTACATATCATCTATGAACAAAAAAAATCATCATATATATGAAAAAAAAAAGGACAGAGAGGAGGACAGGGAGGAAAGGGGCGCCGGCTGGACCGAACGGGGAGGAGAGGTGCGGCGTGGTCGGGGCAGGCCGGGGGCGCGGGGCGGCGTCGGGGCAGGGGCACGGGGCGGCCGGCGTCGAGGCAGGGGGCACGGGGCGGCCGACGTCGAGGCAGGGGGCACGGGGCGGCGCGTCGACGTCGGGGCAGGGACGGCGACGGCGACGGCGACGAGGAGCGGGCGGCGACGGCGACGACGACCTCGGGACGGCTCGGGGAGGCGACGGCGTCAAGGGCAGCAGCAGCAGCCTGGTGGCGTGGAGAGAAGAATGGCGGGTGGGGGGAAATTTCCTAAGTCTTGGGTTATATAGCAACCACCTTTGGTCCCGGTTCGTGGAACCAACCAGGACCAATGCCCCCTTTAGTCCCGGTTGGTGCCACAAACCGGGACCAAAGGTCTCTTTTCGTCAGCCCAAAGGGTGGGAAGTAGAGACCTTTGGTCCCGGTTGGTGGCACCAACCGGGACCAAAGGTGGGTATTGGTCCCGGTTCGTTCCACCAACCGGGACCAAATCTGGGTATTGGTCCCGGTTGGTGCCACCAACCGGGACCAAAGGGCTGCGGCTGGCACGGGTGGATGTTTAGTCCCACCTCGCTAGCTGAAGGGCGCCCATACTGGTTTATAAGCGCTGGTGTGCCTCCCCTTTCGAGCTCCTCTCTTATGCATGCTTTCGGGCCTAAACCTGTCACTGCCTGTGGGCCTACTGGGCCTTCTGTCGGCCTGCATCCTGGCTCAACGAACGGTTGGGTTTCTAGTCGTATGCAGGCCATGGTGGCCCAGTAGGCGGCATTTTTTTTATTTTTTTCAAGTATTTTTGTTTTGTTTTTTGCTTTATTTATTTTTTTAAATTTTTTTCCAGTATTTTTCTTCCGTTATTTTAGTTCATTCTTTTTAACAAATAAATACTTTGATAATTTTAGTTAATATTTTAGTTGATTCTTTTTAGTTCATTCTTTTTAACAAATAAATTCTTTGATAATTTTAGTTAATATTTTAGTTCATTCTTTTTAACAAATAAATATTTTAATAATTTTAGTTAATAATTTGATAATTTTAGTTAATAATTTGATAACTTTACTAAAAAAATAGATTTTCGAGTGATTCTTTTTCCTGCTATTTAATATTACTGTGTTTTATCATTATATTCAATTTGGTAAGTTTATGTTATTTTAAATGGGTGTTTTATATATTTTTTTGTTGCATAAATTTTATATAATTTTAAGTTTATAAAAGCTTTTTAGTTGATTCTTTTTGCTATTGAAGAATATTATAGTTTTGTTTTAGTTGATCATAACAAAATATTTTAATTGAGCCACCAACCGGGACTAAAGGCCTTGTCCTGGGAGTGGCTAAAATTTAGTCCCACCTCGCCAAGCGAGAGGGACTCGCAGCGGTTTATAAGCCCTGAGTACAGAGACGAAGAACGATGAAGGAGAGGCGCAATGCTCACCTGCACGTTGCTTAGCTTCAGGCCTTGAGGAAATGGTGTAGACTGCACGGAGCTATCTGTAGTTTCTCAAGGCCTGAAGCTAAGCAACGTGCAGGTGAGCATTGCGCCTCTCCTTCATTTTTAATAACTTATTTTAACTCCGGACATTTTGTGTATTCATTATGCACCATTCAAAGGCACATCATCAATGTTCAACCCTTTTCTGCCTTCATTTGCTATTTTTCATGCATTTAATGATTTGTTTTGAGCTAAATGACCCTGAAATTGAAAAGCACTACAAATGAAGTCTGAAAAGGTTGAAACTTGGCATGGTATCATAATTTCACCCACATAGCAAGTGCTAAAAAGTTGAGAGGGTTACGGCAAAAACTGGATGCACTTCGTGTACAAAACGGACAATCTCTTTCGAAGTATCAGGGTTTCGAACGAAAACTCATGTGTTACAAAAGGATTTCATATTTTTGAACTTATTTGAACTCCATACTTTTTGTTTGTTCAAAATGCACCATTCAAAGCCACATCATCAATTTTCAACCCTTTCTGACTTCATTTGGTATTTTTCATGCACTTACTGATTTTTTTGAGCTAAATAACCCGGAAATTGAAAAGCACTTCAAATGAACTCTGAAAAGGTATAAAGTTGGCATGGTATCATCATTTCACCCACATAGCATGTGCTAAAAAGTTGAGAGGGTTACGGCAAAAACTGGATGCACTTCGTGTACAAAACGGACAATCTCTTTCGAAGTATCGCGGTTTCGGACGAAAACTCATGTGTTACAAAAGGATTTCATTTTTTTGAACTTATTTGAATTCCATACTTTTTGTGTGTTCAAAATGCACCATTCAAAGCCACATCATCAATTTTCAACCCTTTCTGACTTCATTTGGTATTTTTCATGCACTTACTGATTTTTTTGAGCTAAATAACCCTGAAATTGAAAAGCACTTCAAATGAACTCTGAAAAGGTTGAAAGTTGGCATGGTATCATAATTTCACCCACATAGCATGTGCTAAAAAGTTGAGAGGGTTACGGAAAAAACTGGATGCACTTCGTGTACAAAACGGACAATCTCTTTCGAAGTATCAGGGTTTCGGACGAAAACTCATGTGTTACAAAAGGATTTCATTTTTTTGAACTTATTTGAACTCCATACTTTTTGTGTGTTCAAAATTCACAATTCAAAGCCACATCATCAATTTTCAACCCTTTCTGACTTCATTTGGTATTTTTCATGCACTTACTGATTTTTTGAGCTAAATAACCCTGAAATTGAAAAGCACTTCAAATGAACTCTGAAAAGGTTGAAAGTTGGCATGGTATCATCATTTCACCCACATAGCATGTGCTAAAAAGTTGAGAGGGTTACGGCAAAAACTGGATGCACTTCGTGTACAAAACGGACAATCTCTTTCGAAGTATCAGGGTTTTGGACGAAAACTCATGTGTTACAGCCCGATGGTGGCTCGTGAGTGCCCGCATATGAAATGCACCGTCGGACCGTATGCAGGGAATCCGAATGATTTGTATTCGGTCGATGAACTAAAGGATTTCTAGATAGATCAACAAAACACACGGTTTCCCCTGCATACAGCCCGACGGTGGCTCGTGAGTGCCCGCATATGAAATGCACCGTCGGACCGTATGCGGGGAATCCGAATGATTTGTATTCGGTCGATGAACTAAAGGATTTCTAGATAGATCAACAAAACACACGGTTTCCCGTGCATACAGCCCGACGGTGGCTCGTGAGTGCCCGCATATGAAATGCACCGTCGGACCGTATGCAAGGAATCTGAATGATTTGTATTCGGTCGATGAACTAAAGGATTTCTAGATAGATCAACAAAACACACGGTTTCCCCTGCATACAGCCCAACGGTGGAAATATGAAATGCACCGTTGGACCGTATGCAGGGAATCCGAATGATTTGAATCTGAATGAGTACACACACTAAGTGTCGAACATGTAAGAGAGGTGGGCTATATATAGGGTCGTGTGCCTCATTAGTCCCGGTTGCTAGCATGAACCGGGACTAGTCGTTATAGTGCTGATCCAACAGCTCACAAGCGCTTGAAAGAAACACACGATCCGTGTGCTTCTTCCTGATTGGTACGACCTTCACCCACATAGCATGTGCTAAAAAGTTGAGAGGGGTACGGCAAAAACTGGATGCACTTCGTGTACAAAATGGACAATCTCTTTCTAAGTATCAGGCTTTCGGACAAAAACTCGTCTGTTACAAAGGTATTTCATTTTTTTGAACTTATTTGAACTCCATACTTTTTGTGTGTTCAAAATGCACCATTCAAAGCCACATCATCAATTTTCAACCCTTTCTGACTTCATTTGGTATTTTTCATGCACTTACTGATTTTTTTGAGCTAAATAACCCTGAAATTGAAAAGCACTTCAAATGAACTCTGAAAAGGTTGAAAGTTGGCATGGTATCATCATTTCACCCACATAGCATGTTATAAAAAGTTGAGAGGGTTACGGCAAAAACTGGATGCACTTCGTGTACAAAACGGACAATCTGTTTCGAAGTATCAGGGTTTCGGACGAAAACTCATGTGTTACAAAAGGCATTTCATTTCTTCACATGTAACTGCAATGATATAGTTGTGGAGAGAAAGTCTTTACTTTTTCTTCGCTTGTGTCCTTTGCTTATTGCGCCGTAACCATGGATAATCTTCATCGTTTAACAGGGTGCTTGGGTCAGCCTTGACTTTGAAGGGAGGAATTTCATGAAACTTTTCATAATCTTCAGACATGTCTGTCTTGCCCTCCAATCCCACGATGTCTCTTTTTCCTGAAAGAACTATGTGGCGCTTTGGCTCATCGTATGATGTATTCGCTTCCTTATCTATTCTTTTTCTCGGTTTGGTAGACATGTCCTTCACATAGAAAACCTGCGCCACATCATTGGCTAGGATGAATGGTTCGTCTGTGTACCCAAGATTGTTCAGATCCACTATTGTCATTCCGTACTGTGGATCTTCCTGTACCCCGCCTCTTGACAGATTGACCCATTTGCACTGAAACAAAGGGACCTTGAAATCATGTCCATAGTCAAGTTCCCATATGTCCACTATGTAACCATAATATGTGTCCTTTCCCCTCTTGGTTGCTGCATCAAAGCGGACACCACTGTTTTGGTTGGTGCTCTTTTGATCCTGGGCGATCGTGTAAAATGTATTCCCATTTATCTCATACCCTTTGTAAGTCATTACAGTCGAAGATGGTCCCCTGGCCAACGAGTACAGCTCATCAGAAACAGTGTTGTCATGCATGAGACGTGTTTGCAACCAACTGCCAAAAGTCCTGATGTGTTCACATGTAATCCAGTCATCACACTGCTCCGGGTGTTTGGAGCGCAGAATATTCTTGTGTTCATCGACATACGGGGTCACCAAGGTAGAATTCTGTAGAACTGTGTAGTGTGCTTGAGACCAAGAATGGCCGTCGCTACATATTATTGACTCCGCTCCTAGCGTGCCTTTTCCAGTCAGTCTCCCCTCATACCGCGATTGAGGGAGACCAATCTTCTTAAGGTCAGGAATGAAGTCAACACAAAACCCAATGACATCCTCTGTTTGATGGCCCATGGAGATGCCATGGAGATGCCTTTTCCAGACGTAACCGCGCTAGGCCAGAAGGAAGCATCTCCATGGGCCATCAAACAGAGGATGTCATTGGGTTTTGTGTTGACTTCTTTCCTGACCTTAAGAAGAATGGTCTCCCTCAATCGCGGTATGAGGGGAGACTGACTGGAAAAGGCACGCTAGGAGCAGACTCAATAATATGTAGCGACGGGCATTCTTGGTCTCAAGCACACTACACAGTTCTACAGAATTCTGCCTTAGTGACCCCGTATGTCGATGAACACAAGAATATTCTGCGCTCCAAACACCCGGAGCAGTGTGACGACTGGATTACATATGAACACATCAGGACTTTCGGCAGTTGGTTGCAAAAACGTCTCATGGGTGACAACACTGTTTCTGATGAGCTGTACTGGTTGGCCAGGGGACCATCTTCGACTGTATTGACTTACAAAGGGTACGAGATAAATGGGAATACATTTTACACGATCGCCCAAGATCAAAAGAGCACCAACCAAAACAGCGGTGTCCGCTTTGATGCAGCAACCAAGAGGGGAAAGGACACATATTATGGTTACATAGTGGACATATGGGAACTTGACTATGGACATGATTTCAAGGTCCCTTTGTTTCAGTGCAAATGGGTCAATCTGTCAGGAGGCGGGGTACAGGTAGACCCACAGTACGGAATGACAACAGTGGATCTAAACAATCTTGGGTACACAGACGAACCATTCGTCCTAGCCAATGATGTGGCGCAGGTTTTCTATGTGAAGGACATGTCTACCAAACCGAGAAAAAGAAAAGATAAGGAAGCGAATACATCATACGATGAGCCAAAGCGCCACATAGTTCTTTCAGGAAAAAGAGACATCGTGGGATTGGAGGGCAAGACAGACATGTCTGAAGATTATGAAAATTTTCATGAAATTCCTCCCTTCAAAGTCAAGGCTGACCCAAGCACCCTGTTAAACGATGAAGATTATCCATGGTTATGGCGCAATAAGCAAAGGACACAAGCGAAGAAAAAGTGAAGACTTTCTCTCCACAACTAGTATGATGATGCCTTTGATCTAGAATATCACTGCCCACCTTTCGTCCCGGTTGGTGGCACCAACTGGGACCAATGCCCACCTTTCGTCCCGGTTGGTGGCACCAACCAGGACTAAAGGTCTCTGCTTCCCGCCCTTTGGGCTGCTGAAAATAGACCTTTAGTCCCGGTTGGTGCCACGAACCGGGACCAATGCTTTGTGTATATAAGCAAACACTTGGAAATTTTTCAGTTTTCATCTACCAGTTGCCCCCGATGACGCCGAGCACATCGACGCCGCCAGGCTGCCCGAGCTCGCCGTTGACGCCCTCTCCCTGCCCTGCCCCGACGCGCCGCCCCGTGCCGTCGACGCCCTCGCCCTGCCCTTCCCCGAGCTCGCCGTCGACGCGCCGCCCCGCGCCCCTACCCTGCCCCGATGGTCCGCGCCACCCGGGCCCCTGCCCTGCCCCGAGCTCGCCGTCGACGCGCCGCCCCGTGCCCCTGCCCTGCCCCGACGGTGCGCGCCGCCGTATTCGGTCCGGCCGGCCCCCTTTCCTCCCTGTCCTCCTCCCCTGTTTTTTTCATGATTTTGTTGATGATATGATATGATGATGTTGTTGACGATATGAGATGATGTTGTTGTTGATGATGTTGTTGATGATATGAGATGATGATGTTGTTGATGATATGAGTTCTTTGATGAAATGATGATATGATATATATATAGTTCTTTGATGATGATGATATGATATATATATATAGTTCATTATGTTGATATATAGATTATTTTCATTATGGTGATATATATATAGATTATTTTCATTATGGTGATATATAGATTATTTTTTCTTTAGAATTTTTCTGTAGATGATATGATGATGATGATGATATATAGAGTTCTTTGATTGTGATGATGGATGATGATGATATATATATAGAGTTCTTTGATTGTTTGAAAACTTGGTCAATTTTTTGTTCATAGAAATTAGTTAAAATTTACCAAGTTACTAAGTTACTAAGTTAAAATGTTCATAAATTCAAAATGAGTTAATTAAAAGACTCACCGATAACTTCGACATGAGGGGGGACGTCGGACATGCATGAGAGAGAGAGAGGCGGTCCGCTCGCCCGACCAACTATCGAGGCCACCCAAACCCTAGAAGAAAGAGCGTCGTTGTCGATCTACCCCCTCCCCGATAACTTCGACATGAGGGGGGACGTCGGACATGCATGAGAGAGAGGCGGTCCGCTCGCCCGACCAACTATCGAGGCCACCCAAACCCTAGAAGAAAGAGCGTCGTTGTTGATCTACCCCCTCCCCGATAACTTCGACATGAGGGGGGACGTCGGACATGACATGAGGGGTGAGCGTCGTTGTCGTCTACCCCCTCCCCGATAACTTCGACATGAGGGGTGGCGTCGGACATGACATGAGGGGGGGCGTCGGACGTCGGACATGAGGGGTGAACGTCGTTGTCGTCTACCCCCTCCCCGATAACTTCGACATGAGGGGGGACGTCGGACATGTCATGTGGAATTTTTTTTTGTTCATATAGAAAACTCCGGTAACATAGATTTATCAAGAATGCCCCCATTATGGATGTGCACAAGTTGATCCAATTTTTTCTGATCTCATCTATATATATATATTCTTCTATATGTCACGTTGTCTGTCAAAGTATTGAAGAAATCCATGGCTTCATCATTAGCCGGAAGTAACAGGTGTATGATGCTACGAAGCTCTTCAAAGTTGTTTTGGAACGGAGTTCCGTATATAATAATTCGCTTTTTGGTACGAATTTCAGCAAAGGCCTTCCAAATAGCGATATTCGGAAGGCTCTTGCTGAACTTCGTACCAAAAAGCTAATTAATTATCCTATCCGGGACTCCGTTCCAAAACAATTTTGGAGAGCTTCGTACCATTATGCGCCTGTTACTTCCGGCTAATGATGAAGCCTTGGTTTTCTTGAATCCTTTGACACTAGACAACATGACATATAGAAGGGTAGATGAGATCACGAAAAATATGGACCATTTTCTGCACATCCAGAATGGCGCCATTTTGTTAAATCCCTTAAAGGTTAAGAGAATCCCTTGTTTGACATTCATGAGAGAGGCGGTCCGGACGTCGGACATTCATGAGAGAGGCGGTTCGGACGTCGGACATTCATGTTTGTATATTAATTGCCATGTTGTAATATTTGCAGAAACTATGGATCAAAGAGACTTGGAACAAGAACAGTTGTTGGGGGAGATAATTCTCGCCGGACGTGATGTCTTGTCATTTCTCAACGACACCGATGGTCTGGAAGGAGAGGATGACGGCTCCGGTGATCGAACAATGGAGGAGGAAGGACATGATCATGATGGCTCCGGTGACCGAATGCCAGAGGAAGAAGGAGACCATGATGACGGTTCCGGTGACCGAACGGAGGAGGGAGCTGTTGCAAAGTCCGGCGAGGTATATACATTAATTAAGCCTGTGCTGACTAGCTAATTGATGCATTAATTGTTTTGGTATGTACATATATTAACTCTTCTTTCTTCTTTTATAGCCCTCCGTATCGAGCCAAACTTCGGTAACGAGACGAGGCCCGAAGAGAAGGTTGCGCAAGGATGAAAGGTTCACGATCACAGCACTCGCGGACGATGGCCTACCGATTGAACCCAAGCGGACCAAGGACGCATTTTCTGCTCAGTGCGGAGCTATTGTTAGGGACAACATCCCGATCAGCATCAAGCAATGGAATAAGCCTAAGGACGACGACGTCCCTGAAGGTTATTATGTCACCGATAGACAGAAAGATGATCTTTGGACCGCGCTGAAGGCAAATTTCACCCTACCGCCAGAGGAGGATCCGAATAAGCCAGTTATAGAGCCACTGGTCAAGGCGTGTGCTCTTAAGAAGATGGCAGATCTATTCAGGAGCTGGAAGAATTAGTTGAAATCAAAGTTTGTCGACAAAGGGAAGACTCCAGAATTCATCGGCCGATTTGAGAAGATAAGAGATCACTGGCCCGCATTTGTGGCTTACAAGACATCGGACAACAGTAACAAAATGTCAGAGACAAACAAGAACAATGCTGCAAAGAAGCAGTATCACCATCACACGGGGTCAGGTGGCTACCTCAAAGCCCGGCCGTTGTGGGACAAAGCTGAGAATGACCTGATTGCTAAAGGGGTCGAACCACAGACATTGAACTGGCCAGACCGTTCAAGGACTTGGTTCTTTTGGGTTGGGGGAACTTTGGACCCTGAAACAGGGAAGTGCCGTTGGACGGACGAGCAACTTGCAATACCCATCAAAAAGCTTCAGAAGAATATCACCGCAGCGCAGGAAGGGACGTTCATTCCCGACAGAGAGAAGGACGAGCTGACTGAGGCCCTAGGGAATGCTGAGCACCCTGGACGAACACGAGGCACACCAGGCTCCGTTCCGTGGAAGGTTGGGTTTCCCGACACAGGCGGTTACAAAAGTCGGGAGAGAAAGAGGAAAGCGGAGCTGAGCGACATGCAGAAGATCAATGCAAGACTACAAAAGCTAGAGGAACTTGAGAGCCAGCGAGCTGCCGGCCAACCATCTCAGCGGCACGAAGCTACCCCAGAAGCTACCCTGCCATCTCAGTGGAGAAGCAGCATGGCTTTCACGGAGACCGTTCAGCCTGACTTCACGGCTCCTAGCTAACCCGTGGATACTATCACGGAGGCTCAACATTGCGAGCTTATGACGAAATGCCGGAACCTCACTTTCAAGGCGGCTGTCGGCTCTGTTGCACCTCCTCAACCCAACGGAACTTTTCACTGCCTTCCGATTCCACATGGCTATGCTGTTGTGATGGTGGATGAAGTAATGGAGGGATTTGAGGAGCTCGAGCTTGACCACTCTACAGGTGAAGGGGAGAATCAGCTGGTTCGTGCTCTGAGGAGTACATGTCAATGGCAGAAGGAGTACATCAAGCTTCCAAACTGGACGCCTCCGCCTCCTCCTCCTCCTTCGGCGAGTCAGGGCACTCCGCCTCCTCCTCCTCCTCCTCCTCCTCTGGCGAGTGATCAGGGCACTCCGCCTCCTTCTCCGGCTCCTCCGACGCGTGAGGGCACTCCGCCTCCTCCTTCGCCTACTCCGGCGCGTCGGAGCAGTCCGCCTCCTCCTCAGCCTCGTCGACAACGGCGGAAGACAGACGCCGCCGCTCCGGCTCCTCCGGCGCGTCGGAGCACTCCGCCTCCTTCTCCGCCTCGTCAGCAACGACGGAAGAGAGACGCCGCCGCTCCGGCGGCTAGCAGTACAAGCAGAGGCGGGAGGCAATTCAGATACGGTCCATCTCTCAAGCCTCTGTAAAAGTTACCATATGAGAGGACCGAGTAGGAAAACGAGGACATATGTCGTGCCCAAGTGAGGGAGCATTTTGCAAAGAAAACTCCACCTCCGAAGGAGAAGCTAGATCCGGTGAAAGTAAAGCGCACTATCGATGCCCTGAAGCGACCACCACCGCCTCCGCCGGATTCCAACTATGTCCGCATTCTTAAAAAGACATATGAAGAAGCGCGGCGGTCGGGAAGTACTTCCAGTGATTCAAGGTTAGCAGAACGAAGAAGTGGGAAAACAATTCCCCAGCTCGGCTAACAGGAGAAGCAATCGTGCCCCCCGCTCAAGGTGTCTAGCGATATCGTCGCTAATCATCCGGGGATGGTGCCCGGTACCAATCTTGGTGATTACTTGGGGGATGATGTAATTTTTGAAACGGCTGAGGTAACAAAAGAAGAATATAAATACGTGCACGGGAAACCTCTCGTCAAACCTGATCATCCTCCTCTAACAACGATGATGTACAAATTGCATGAGTGGTACATGAAAACCTGCAGGGAGTCTGGGAAAGACACTATGTATGTGGCAGTGAAACCAGAGCACGAATTCATTGGACTTCCCGTGATGCCAATTGAATTTATGGAGTTATTTCAATTATACAATCAACTGGCCCTCGACAAACAACTCATGACTTCCTACTGTCTGTAAGTATTACTTCAATAGTTAAGTCTCTAGCTCAGCTCGTTCATTGCATGTATATATAATTATTCTCACTATATTATGCAGATTGAAGATCGTCGAATGCAAAAAAGCAGGAATCTTCGATGTTGGGTTCATTAGCCCAGATGCCGTAAATGAATGGACGGTACGAAACTCAATCAAAGAGACCGAGGAGAACTTGCTAAAGTCGTTCCTTATACATCAAAACAAAAGGGAAATACTCTTTCCTTACAACTTCAAGTGAGTGTTGCTGTCTTCTCTGTATACTCGGTTTCGCTTACTCGAGGTTAAGTAATGTAATTGATGAGTTATATATGCGTGCGCAGTTTCCACTTTATTCTGCTATCCATTAAGCTTGACGGGGCATTAGTAACTGTCTTAGACTCGAGACGTAAAGATCCCGAGGATTATGCGGACATGACTGCAATGCCCAAGAAGTAAGTTCAGTCAATACCGGAACCATATCGGCATGCAACTTTCGTTAATTTCCTGATATCAAGTAATCATTTTCTTTGCCTGGCAGGGTTTGGAAGAAGTTCACCCGAAAGGTTCCCAGTCTAAACAAAGAGTTGCGATTTACGCACCCCAAAGTAAGTAGTACTAGCTAGTTCCGCGCATCTCTAATTGATTCAAATTTTCATCAATATATCATTACCATGCTTGCTTATCAGTTTGATTGAACTCTATTCTCGTAAAGTGCTTGTACCGGAAAGAAGGGACTGTTTTATGTGCATACTACGTATGCGAGTTCATTCGCCACTCGACCTCTGAGCGGGGCTTCTCTGACAAACAATTTGAAGTACGTAAATAATATTCACAATTTTATTTTATATGTTACCATTTATTGTGTTGAGTTTTATTCATATATATGCATGTATTGACCCCCTTCTTTAAATTAGATCTGGCAGATGCGGGATGAACTCCTACCACATGATCGCATACGAGCAATTCAAGTGGAATTGGCGGGATTCTTTCTTGAACACGTCATACCTAAAGACTGAGAATACCATGTGGATTTGTGATTGGATCTTAGGTAGATGATGTTAGGGATTGTAAAGGATGTTATATTGTATATATGTAGTAGCGTCGGATAGATATACGAAAACTTGTTGTTCGACCAAGCACGGAGAAAGATATGTCACTTCTCTCTATATATGTTCAGCATGACGATCTTGTGTATTTAATGGTTTCCTTCATTTTCTTATTAGCTAGCGTCGAGTTCTCTCTATATGTATAGTAGCTAGCGTCGACCAAGCACGGAGAAAGAGAGGACACTTCTCTCTATTAGTTAGCTAACACAATATGAAACCCCTAAATTAACCCTCCAAAACCCCCCAACCCCCCCCCCCCCTTCAAAAAAAAAGAAAAACCCCAGCTCCTGCCAGATGCTGACGCGTGGATGCCCTTTTTGTCCCGGTTGGTGTGACCAACCGGGACTAAAGGTCCTCCTGCCTGGGCTCCCCGCAGCGGCCACGAGGAGCCCCTTCTGCCCGGTTGGTAAGCGAACCGGGACTAAAGGTTTTGGGCTTTAGTCCCGACCCTTTAGTCCCGGTTCCAGAACCGGGGCTAATGGGCCTCTGGAACCGGGACAAATGGGCCATATTCTACTAGTGCAATCCGAGCGTAGCGGCTATCCGACGACGGTGACATCGACTCATCCTTCACGTGTTGGAGGCGCTGGTGGACGCCAGCTCCTGCTTCACGCCATCGCCGATGTGGGGCGGTGGGCGGAGGGGACGTCGGCTCGTCATTCACCTGCTAGAGTGGGGATGTCGTCTCCCGCTTCACGCGGACACGCAGCGGGGACGGTGTCTCCTCCTTCACGTGCGTCGGTTATGGTGGCACTAGCCCCATCTGATGGAATGAACGCTCCGTCATGATTTCTATCTGACGGCCTAATTCGTCGTCCGTCACAGCCGCCTCTGAGAGGAGACGGGGACGCTGCTGCAGCTGGTCTTTCTCGTCACCAGGGGAGATGACTATCTTCTCCTTGCCGGAGGATCTCGCCGCCATGGATGTAGATGGTCCCGGAGAGCAAGGGCGGCGGCGCCACGATCCGCCTGAAGAGGAAGTTCCACCGGTGTCGCCTAACGGCGCGGAAAACCAGGAGTTTGGCATCGCCGCTGGGCTCGAGGAGGAGGAAGGGCTCGACGAGGGAGGGAGGAAGAGGACAATATTTAGGAAGGGGGTGTGCGGCTCTGTGCGTCTCCGGCACACGGCTTAAATAGCCATGGCCAGGCAAGGCGAAGGGGCAGTCAGCCCACTTCAATGCGACACAGCGTCCGCATTGAAGCGGCGATGCCCGAGAGGTCGCGTCTGCCTGCCCTCCCGTCCGGTCAAATCAGGGCATCAATGTTGACCGCTGCATGCTTTGGACCAACATGAATGAGATGCGGCAAGTGGCGTAGGCATTCCATGGAAAGCGCAGGAGAGGCGTGTGGGATGTTTTTATCGGATAGAGCGGTCAGGAGCGGACGTGGTAGTGGTTCGGACGCTCGCAAAGCCCCACTAGTTTGTCTCCGGTTTGTGGGAAAAAACACGTCCCAGCCATTCGGCGAACCGATGCAGGTCTGCGTTGGATGGCGCAACACATCCGGATCACGCAGTCCAAAGCGGACAGCTCAATGATCGGCTTTGGAGATGCCCTTCAGGGGAATATTTTGGTTCTCAGAATAATCAATGGTTCATTGGACTGGGTCTTGAGTCCTAGAATGATAGAGACCAAAAGTTTAACTGTCTAAACTTTGTTCATCAATTTGAACATGCTTTTTCATGGAAGACCATTGACCTGGACTGTGACTGGTGTCAGAGATTCTATTATAATTGATGAAGCTCTCTGATAGTCAGGATCACGACTTATTTTAAGTTTACGGAACAATTTAATTCGAAAAAAGCCATGCACACCACGTCGCCCGTTCCTCCCAGTTTTGTTATGTAAAACTTTAATTTACCAATCTTAATGCTCAACCAGGAAATGATGTCATCAACTCCAGGTTAGACGTCAAAAAACATATGAGCCACATACCAGGAAATAAGAAAGAAAGCACATGATCTGGCACGTGAGCGTAGGTGAGTGCATTACTAGGTATATATGGAAAAACAAATGGATAATAACATGTCCTTTGCTGCTGCTTTCCATATGCCACTGCTTTTATTCTCCTACAAGTCTGGTGGCATCTGCTGCTCTCCCTCCTCTATTAGTTGGAGATGCCGAAATGATTGTTCAGCCACACCACGATATGCTTAAACAGAAAGAAACCAAAGGGTACATTGTTAGTAGAAAAGAGGTAGCCGGAAATGGATTGGGGACAAATTGCAAGGTGCCACCAAGGATGGACATGGATGAGCACAAAAAAGTTAGTTAGATTTCAGTCTGAAGTTAATTGTCCACTGAAAGTCCTAATTATTGTAGATTATAGATTGATGCCAACCGTTATGTATTACCAAGTAGTTGAATTTTAGTTTTCGCTCGCCCAAGATCTTGATCAGTAATCCTATGTAAATAAGATCATCTGTTGTGGAGATCGAACAATTGGACTTTCCATGATGGAGATTTCTTTGCATATTCCATGCAGCATGGATTGGATCGAACTTTGGGTAGGGATCGCCTGTGCCAAACTAGAAAAGGCTGGAGCAATATTCGGCAAAAGAGATGTTGTCCTTATTTTAAATAGTGTAGTGCCTTCCGAGCTCTTTTTCCATAGTTAATTTACTACACAAACTTTTTCAGATATTATCAAAAAGTATTTTTAAGCCCCGACATAAAGCACACTTTGTGGATATGTACTGTAAAAGCTTGTGACCACTATTAAACTTATCGAACCACTAGTAGGATACAGGTGATCACTGCTCTGATAGGGCATCTATTATAATTATGATAGTTAGTTTGTAATGAAAAGTAATGTCATACACCCGTACTTCTCCAAGGTCACTTGCCAAAAGGAAATAGTTAAATTACAAAAGCATCCATCTAACTAAGCACTTGTGTACATGCTCTAGGAATGATTGTTATTGGCACAAGTGTTCGTAGGATATATCGTCTTTTGGTCGATGAATAAAGCTCGATCATCAATCTTAACAATTCCCAAGTTGCTTTTTATTTTTCTCGTGCAAGATCTCGAATATAAATCCTAACAATATAGGATCATTTACCTGGGAGATCTAGCAACTAGATTTCTTATGATGGAGATTTATGTTGTAAAATTCTACGCAGGAGAATTCAGATCAAACTCCACCTAGTGATTGTCCAGGCCAGACAAAGGAAAGCTGTAAAATCCTGAAATTGCTAGTGCTTTTTTATTACATGGTAGCACGATTACTCTCGAGGAGTAAATGTTTAATGCTTGCTTAAAGTGTACTTTGAAAATCTATATCACCTAATTAAAGCTCGTAAAAGACAAACAGATTTTATAAACTTTCGAGCTTTTACAATCATCTGAACTAAAAAACATGTGGGAACTATTAAAAGTTATGGAAATATGACCATTCTCATGGATTATGCAAGTTTCACTAAATCATATGGTAGTTAGTTATGCGGCCATGCGGAATTAAGTTATACTACCCGACCTTTGCATAACACATGCCAATTTTTTGGCATAATTACTTTTTTCCGAAAAGGAGAGTGCCCTAGCCTCTGCATCACAAGATGCACACAACCATTTTATTAAACTTCAAACAAGTTCACGTCATCGAGTGCCAGAAAATAGGACAAATAAAGAAAACACGACCACAACCTGTCAGACTAGAGATTACATAGCTCATCCACATAATCAACGAGTCGCTCGCAAGTCAATACGGTAGAATAAACCCTGGGCAACCATTTCCAGTCGGCTGCACCTGAAGGCCATAAGTGCTTGCACATCCAGATGCTGCAGTGATGACTACATACAGATTGAAGTTATAGCCCAGTAGATAACCTGCAAGAAATTAGGAGTAGAATATCAGGTAAAAACAAAGTCATTCTGGCAATTACATATTGCCCAGAGAATGGCACAAACTTCCACATGGATTTGACCCTTCAGCTTATGATGAATACAACCCAACCAATTCCCAAACATATTTGAAATATTTGTTGGTGTTGCTTAATTATAAGTAACATGAATCGTGCGCCTGACCAAGGTAGTAATTGGATATTTAACGAATTTGATATTAAAACTGCCCTAACATAGTCTTGCTCACGTTGAACAAAATAGACGCTAATGTATGGATCAATTTAATAACCCGATCACACACAGTATGTTTATCTTTATGTTTGTAGCATCTTTGGCACATGGGTTGAGCTACCGCCAGGTCATGAGACCATCATTAAAAGGAGGCATGTTTATCGTGTTTCACTCAAATCTCCACTCATGTATCAGCATGAATGCACTCACATCACCCATATTCTGAAGCACACCGGGAGTTTTGTATCGTGGCCAATTTTTACCTTTATGATTGGTGAAATAGAAGAAATCAATAGTCCAATTGCTGAAAATAATGGGATGGAGTTTCATCCTGGACTCTAGATGTAGGAGTCGGAGGCACCAGAAAGTTATATCCTGCTACGACGAGCACAACAGGAATGCTCGTCCGGCCATGATGGATTTGGACTGAAGCTGAGCTGAGTAGTCTCTCCTGGGTGAGGACGACAGATGCTCCTGGGCTACTGCCTAGTGGTATATTGGTCTGTTGGCTACTGGTGGACTGTTGCGTACTCTTTGAAGCGTGTACGTGCATTTTGTGTCACGTATCAATATATACAATATTTTTTAGAAATGTTTGGTTGTACATATGTACACCCATGAACTGTGCTGGATCGGCCCCTGCCCTCTATTTGGAAAAAGAGCTCACTTTACTAATAGAATTGGGTTATTTATAAACTTTCTTAAATAGGGGTAGCATGTGTGTGCGTCCGTTCATAGGTGTAAGTCTGTTCATAGGTGTAAGTGAATGTGCGTATGTATGAGCTTATGTGTTTGTACTATGTTAGAAAAAGGATAACTTTGCAGAAGTTTCTCTTATGGCTTTGAAAGGAATGTCAACAAACACCGTGCTAAAATTGCACAAGAATACATGTTTTGAGGGCAAATGTACACTGCATTTTGGATAATGAAATATATGACACATAAGGAGTCTCTACCTTACGATTCATCTGCATACGAACAAAATAAGGCTATATTATTAGCACCGTTGAATATGAAAAATGTTCATTTTAATCCCTGAACTCGTAGAGGTTGGACGAAACGAATACTCACGTCGAAATCTCAGTCAATTGCACCACGAACTATGCAATCCCGGTCAAAAAAGAACCCTGGGATTGTTTACCAAACGGGGATTGTTGACGTGGCAAAGGATGGCCAGGATTGGTCGCAGAGGCCCATCAACCTACTCTCAGACATCAAACACGAAAGAAAAAAAGGCTATTCTTATCAATTTGCGGGTAGCAAGAATCGAACTGTAGCTATTAACCACTAGGGTGATTTCACTTAGTTGTGCACTATCAGGAATAGTGCAATTTGCACCGAAAGAGGTGGTCGTGAGTTCGAATCATCTTGCGTGCACCTTTTTATAGCAGTGTGACAGGAAAAAAAAGACAAATGGGCTGGACAGCACCGAGGACGGGTGCGCGCCGTGGTCAACACTGCCGCTCCGTGGCGCACCAGTCAGACAAATCTTGGTTGACATTTGCCACATCGGCGATTTTATGCCTCACACGATTCTAGCGTTCGATTTAGTCCAGGATTGCATAGTTCAGGATGCAATCAACAGGGATTTCAACGTGGGGATTCGTTTCACTCAAACTCTATAAGTTCGAAGTTTAAAATAGACTTTTTCTTTATTTGACTGTCTTAGTTCAGGGCAATAATGCTTGTCCAGTCGGCTATTGTGGTCAGCTATTGTGTTGGGGACGACTAGAGATTTGACTATTGCGGATGATCCCTCCATGTTGATGATACCCACTGCCTTGCCGGCATGCAGGTTTTCAAGGCAAGCGGAATTTATTCATGGCATTTGTTGTGCTTTAACAGG
Organism: Elymus sibiricus; assembly: GCA_039707655.1. Classification (NCBI taxonomy): domain Eukaryota; kingdom Viridiplantae; phylum Streptophyta; class Magnoliopsida; order Poales; family Poaceae; genus Elymus; species Elymus sibiricus. Next base: position 55,154,135 of record CM077667.1, read on the forward strand.
GCAAGGACCACACAAGCTAAGTTTGAGTTAACTGGGTGTGCATTAACAGGACAAGGACAAGTAGATGTTTACCGTGTCCTAGTTTAGTTGGCCCACGGCATCTCCAACACGGACCCTCAAACCGGCCACATCCGTCAGAACCACGCAGTCCGGACGTATTTTGCTACACTCACTTCTGACAAGCCCACCAAAACCGCCTTTCTCGTCTGTGCCCTTTCCCATCCAAAACGTTCTACACGCATTCATGCCGGCCCAGAGCAGACACGAGCTTTCACTAGAGCCTGCATTGAAGCGGCGGGTAGGCCGAGAGTGCCGCCCGGTACACGCGTCATCGCTCCACAATATTGGAATGCCGTCCGTCCACCCGCCTACCTCCATTAACAAGCGCGTGTGCCTCTAGCGCCCGGAGGACCAAACGCCAGTCCGCATGCCGACCGACATTAAACACATCCCCTCTTGGCACCTGGCGTCCGCCATCTATTCAAATGTGGCCAGGCGCCGGGTAGCAGTCGCGCCACACCTCCGCTCCCATATCCTCTTTGCAGCATACACAACATGGCCTCGAGCTCCAAAGCCCAGTGGGACGGTTTATCTGGCTAGCAGAAGAAGGAACACTCTGCATGGCAGCCGGCTGGGTGGCCCGTCGAACCAACAACATAGAGTCTGGCTTGCCGGCAATCTCTCCAGAGCCTGCGCCACCGCCATCGCCAGACCGTCCTCGCTCCTCCAGGCCGGCCAGCGCCACCTCCCACAAATCCTCCGCAAGCGATGGCGAAACAGGGACACCGACGACGATGTCGCCAACTCTACATCGGGTGCGCCCCGCCATCACGACTATGAAGTTGGCACGTCTGCGGCCGCAGCCAAGATATAGGGAAAATAGACCATGAGAGGCCGTCGTCGCTTGGGTCCTGGGATGACCACCACCACTGCCTTAATGGGTTACAAATCCAGTAACTTGCCCGCGTGCGGGCGGACGTAAACCACAGCGACCACCTTGCCCCGCCCAAAATCCAACCGCTCTGGTTCGGTCTTCGTGGAGGTGGAGGCTATTATTTCCCTCCCGCTGAAGCATTTAACTCCGGGGCTCACGACGGTCCGGTGAGCTTGATGCCGGACATGTGTCGTGCAACGGGATCCGTAACAGCCGGTGATAGACTAGGTTAGAATAACCCAGCATAGTTCGCTATAGTTCAGCTGAAAAAGGTCCGATATGTAAATGTTCTCTTCCGGTTTATACGAGAATCATCCGTTTTACATGATAATTGTCCGGTTTGTCGAAATTTGCTTTGAAATGTATGCGGCTACGGTTGGATTGCAGACTCCCACGCGGATTGTTGTTCATCGGTCTGCGGACGAATGAGGTGTTGGATCTTAGTGCCAACTTTCGAGATGCCCTTATACACCATGCAATGTGCTAGAGTTTAATAAGGTTTGGCTTATTAGAGTATGGGAAGGAGTCAGTACTAGTCCGAGTATGACTTGACCAAGGGTCGCGGCAGTGCATATATACATGTATGCGCTGCTTGTAATCAGATTGTAACCGCGGAGAAATCAAGAAAAGAAGAAATAAAAGGAAAGAAAAACAAAGGGCACAACAATGGCCTTTGGCTAAAGTTTTTTATGTGTGTGTGTTCGTGATACATCGATGTGATCGATCCTGAGGACTAAATTCCAACACTGGATGTTCATTGCCCTCATTATTTCTTCAGGGAAATATTTTGGTTTTCAGAATAGTCAGTCGGTTCATTGGACACGGTCACGAGCCTTAGAATGGCAGAGACCGAAAGTTTAACTGTCTAAACTTTGTAACATACTTTTCCATGGAAGACCATTGACCTGGACTGTGAGTAGTGTGAAAGTTTCTATGATAATTGATGAAGCTCTCTGATCGTATCAGAGTCACGCCTTATTTTTAGTTTACTTAACAATTCAATTTATAAAATGCCAAGCACACCATCTCGTCCATTCCTCCCAATTTTCTTTATGTAACTCTTTAATTTACCCATCTTAATGCCCAAGCGGTAAATGACGTCATCAACTCGAAAAAATAAACAAATTTGACGTCAAAAAAAAAATATGAGCCACTTACCATGAAATTGGAAAGAAAGCACATCAATTGGCATGTGGCGTATGTGAGTGCATTACTAGGTATAAATGGAAAAACAAGTGGATAATAACATGTCTTTTAATTTGCTGCTGCTTTCCATATGCCGCTGCCTTTATTCTCCTACAAGGCTGGTGGCATCTTCTGCTTTCCCTCCTCAGGCAAAATGATTGTTCAGCCACACCACGTTATGCTTAAACCAGAAGAAACAAAGGAAGGGTACATCGCGGGTAGAAAAGAGAAAGCCACAAATGGATTGGCGACAAATTGCAAGGTGCCAGCAAGGACGGGCATGGATGAGCACCGATAAGTTAATTAGATCTCAGTCTGAAGGTGATTGTCCACCGAAAGTCCTAGTTATTGGAGATTGATACCACCCGTTATATAGTACCAAGTGGTTATTTGTAGTTTGCGCTAGCCCAAGATCTCCCAAGATCTTAATCGGTAATCCTATGTAAATAAGATCATCTGATGTGGAGATTGAACAATTGGATTTTCCATGCAGCACGAATTGGATTCCATGTAGCACGAATTGGATTGAATTGTGGGTAGGGATCGCCTGTGCCAAACTAGAAAAGGCTGGAGCAACATTCCGCAAAAGAGAACATGTCCCTTATTTAAATAGAGTAGTTCTTCCTGAGCTCTTAAGTTAATATATTACACAAACTTTTGCAGTTATTCTCAAAGATATTTTTTAAGCCCCAACATAAAGCACACTTTGTTGATATGTACTATCAAAGCTTGTAACCAGTATTAAAATTATGGAACCACTAGTAGGATACAGATGATATATGTTCTTATAGTGCATCTACTATAGCTATGATAGTTAGTTTTTAATGAAAAGTTATGTCATACATCCGCACTTCTCCAAGTTCACATGCCAAAAAAATCATTTCTTTACAAAAGCACCCATCTAATTTTTTTTTCGAAATGGCAGTTATCCTGCATTCATTAAGAAGAAAAGAGTTGCTCAGTTAATTAAGGAAAACCGAGCGAAAACCAGATTGTCCAGTTAATTATGGAAAACCGGGCAAAAACCGTTACAACCGTTGAGCGAACAAGGGTCAAGCCCACTCTCAAAGACTGAAACACACAGGGCAAAGCCCACCCTTCTCTCGAGGCAGCCGCCTCGACATCCACTGCTCCGATGCGCCCTGCGCACTCAACCGACACCGCCTTCCGGGGCCGCCGCCCCGATATGCCACCGCTCACCCTTGAGCAGCAACGCCGCACGATACAACAGTCCGTAGCCGACACTGTTCAGGACAACCGCACGCAGACCATGATCGTCGCACCACATCCGGGGCCGCCGTCCCGACATGCCACCGCTCACCCTCGAGAAGCAACGCCGCACGATACAGCAACCCGCAGCCCACACTGCTCAAGACAACAGTACGCAGACCACGAACGCCGCACCACATCCGGGGCCGCCGCCCGTACATACCGTCCAACCGCCCCCGCTGGGACGCGTCGACCGAGCCAACAACCTTGCCGCCCCGGCAGCTCAAGGTCCTCACCCAAGCCAGAACGACAAGCAGCCCTACCTCCTCGAGCTGTCGCCGCACCGCTGCCCGAGGCCGCCGCCTCGGCTCTCAATAGAAGATCCCGGAGCCGCCGCCCCGGCATACACCGCCCATCAAAACGGAAGAGCCCCACACGACATCCAAAGGCTGACCCTCCAAAGCGACGCCTCCAAGAAAGTTACGACGTAACCGCCGCCGCCGCCCACTCCAGAAACTGAAGTTTAGGTTCTCACCCGGAGAGCCCAAGCACATGGAAGGAGAGAGGAAGAACTCTACGACGACGCCTCCAAGAAGGTCACGACGCCCGCAGGCGCCGACGTCGTCAAAGCTTTCGACCGAGTCCCTCGTCTCCTAACAGTGAGCTTGCAAATCTGAGCACACGTGGATATCCAGATCACCGGAGCCAAGGCCGCTGTGTAGAGCACCTCCCGTCGTCAGCCGCCATAGCCCATACGCGACGACCCTCTGCAGCACCCCATACGACAGAGAAACGAAGCGCTTGCCGGGGTCAGATCCGAGGGCACCGCGTCGAATCCACCGTCCCCGGCCGCTGCAGCAGCCCATGTCGATGCAGCCATCGCCCCGGGGCCGCTGCCCCGGCATCCTTGCCCTGACGCCCGCAGCCGCCGGCAGCCCCGCCCCAGCAGAACACCACCGAAGGCCAACCGCGCCAGATGAGGCCCGCACCTCCGCAGAGCCGGGCCTCCCCGCAGAGCAGATCCGACCAGAGCGCGCCGAATCCACCGCACTCCCCAGCCACTGCAACGGCCCTTGCCGCCGCAGCCATCACCCCGGTGCCGCCGCCCCGGCTTCCTCCGCCGCATCACGCAGCCACGGCAGGCCCCGCCATGCCCCCGTCGAGCGGCGCCCGACTGATCACCACGTCCAGCTGAGCACGGCCAGCCATGGCCAGCCACCACCCACCCGCAGCATCACCGCCTGGAGCAGTGGAGCAGCGCCGCCCCCGCTCTCGAGAACGGCGACCAAGGGGTCCCGCCGCCGCCGCGCCGCCAGGGCTTTGCCCGGCGACGCCTCCAGCGGCGGCGAGAAGAGAGGGAGGCGCGGGGGACCTGCTCGAGCCCGCAGGGGCGCCCCGGTGCGGCCCGGCGCGGCCGCACGGGAGCGGGACAGGAAGAGGGGGAGGGCCCGACTCGAACTCCTCCGCGGGGAGAGAGCCGGTGAAGACGGCGCCGGGCTTCGGGATGGATGGAGAGAGGGTCCCGGATCTGTGCTTGGCACCCATCTAATTAAGCATTGGTGTACATGATCTAAGAACGATTTTTATTGTCACAAGTGTTCAGAGAAAAAGAAAAACGATTGCTGAATGAAGCTCGATCATACATCTTAACAATCTCTAAGTTGCTTTTTGTTTCTCTCGTGCAAGATTTTGATCATAAATCCTGTGAGAATAGGATCATTTCCCTGGAGGATCTAGCAATTAGATTTCTTGTGATGGAGATTCCTCTCGTGTATTCTACGAGGAGAGTATGGATCAAATTCTTTGTAGTGATTGCCCGGGCCTAACTAGGGGAAGTTGTAAAATCCTGAAAGAGAAGTTGTTTCAAAATAGTAGTGTTTCATTATCGGTTGCCAAAGGAGATGGCAGTGGATGTAGGTGTTGAATATATGTGTACGTGTATATTGTGTCTTGGGCCCACCTCCTAGTCCATCTGTATAGTTGAGGTTGTGGCCCCCCTCTGTACTCATATATACGTGCCTGGTGCACCGATCAATGCAATTGTGTTGCACGGCCTAAACCTAGTCTTCTACATGGTATCAATCGCAAGTCGATCCTAACCCTACCCTAGCCGCCGCCGCCGCCGCCGCGCCTCCCTCGCGCCGCCGCCGCCGCTGCCGCCACCCGCCGCCGCCGCCGGCTTCCCCTAGCCGCCGCTGCCGCCGGTCGCCGCCACCCACCGTCGCCGCCGCACATCCTAACCTAGCCGCCGCCGCCGCCGCCGCGCCTTCCCTAGCACCGCCGCCGCCACCGCCGCGCTTTCCCTAGCGCCGCCGCCGCCGCAGCCGCTCCTCGAAGCCGCCGCCGCCGTTGTGTGTCGCCGCCGCCATCTATCCGCTGCCCCCCCCCCATCTCTCCTCCATCCCAACGCAACCGCTGCTGCCTTTTCTTCTTCTAGCCGCCGCCGCACCACCTAGCCGCCGTTGCTATGGCCTTCACTAGCTCCTTCGCCTCCGGCGCCTTCAGCCCGTTCGACGGTTCCGCACCATCGGCGCCGTTCTATCAAGCGTCGCCCTACCTCGCCGGCCCGCAGCTGCCGGGCACCTACCCCATGCTGCCCTCTCCTCCGACGCAGTAGGCCGACGCCTACTACACCAACACCATGGTGCCTCCGATCATGCCTCCGACACCGTGTAACCAGGCTCTCATAGCGGCCCTTCCTTCGGCTCCCTCAAAAGCTTGCACCTCGCTCCGTCGCTTGCATCGTCCTTGGCTACCCACCTAACACTAAAGGATACCGCTGCTACGATCCCGTCTCACATCGTGTTTTCACCTCCTGACACGTCTACTTTGATGAGAAGGTGTTTTCGTTTCAGCAGGTACCTCCCATCGCCACGTCGTCGCCGGCCACCGGAGGCCCTCCGGCGACCCCGTCTAGTGGACGGCCCCGCTCGGCTCTTGGACCGCCTCCGGGCTTCGGCGGTCCTCGCGCCGTGGGACGAGTTGCGCCTCGCGCCCCCACAACGCCCTCGCCGACTCCGCCCGCCTCGCCGGCCGCCTCGTCGCCGGCATCTTCGTCGGCCGCCTCGTCGTCGGCCGCCTCGGGTGCTGCCCCGTCGCCGGCGTCGCCGCCGGAGCCTTCTCCTGCCGCCTCGGGCGCCTCGGTCGGCCAGGCCACCTCGGCCGGCCCCGCTCCCTCGGGCGTCTCGCCTGCCTCCACCGCCTCGGGTACCGCGGGCGCCTCGAGTGCCTTGGGTGCCGCGGCCTCCCCGGCTGCTTCGGTGGCCGCCTCGCCGGCTGCCTCGCCGGCCGTCTCGCCGGCTGTCTCGCCGGCCGCTTCACCGGCTGTTTCGCCGGCTGCCTCCTCGGGCCTCGTCCCGGAGTTGCCGTCTCGCCCCCTCACTCGGGCCCGCGCCGGCGTCCACCGCCCGAGTCTGCGGTACTCCAGCGACGAGTATCTCCTCGCTGCCTCTACTGCCGAGCCGTCACCGATTCCTGCGTCCGCCAGAGCAGCCCTTCGTGATCCTCACTGGCTTGCTGCGATGCAGGAAGAGTTCTACGCTCTTCAGCGGAACCGTACCTGGACACTGGTTCCTCGGCCTTCTCGCGCCAATGTCATCAGCGGCAAGTGGGTCTTTTGCCATAAGACCCGCTCGGATGGTACACTTGAGCGCTACAAGGCTCGCTGGGTGGTCCGTGGTTTTCGGCAACGCGCTGGCGTCGACTTCACCGAAACGTTTGCACCGGTTGTCAAACCGGGCACGATCCGCACCGTTCTCCAGCTGGCGGTTTCCCGAGGCTGGCCGGTTCATCAGATGGACGTCTCCAACGCCTTCCTTCACGGCCATCTTGAGGAGCAGGTTTACTGTGAGCAGCCCACCGGTTTCGTCGATGCATCTCTTCCTGGGCATGTGTGTTTGCTGTCCCGGTCTCTCTACGGGCTCAAGCAAGCACCTCGCGCCTGGTACCAGCGTATCGCCGGGTTCCTTCAGACACTGGGCTTCAGCGTTACTCGCTCGGATGCCTCGTTATTCGTCTATCACCACGGCGACACGACTGCATATTTGCTCCTCTACGTCGACGACATCATCCTGACGGCCTCCTCCGCAGCCGTTCTTCAGCAGATTACTCTCCGGCTGCGTGATGAGTTTGCCATCAAGGACCTGGGCGCTCTACATTATTTCCTTGGCATTGAGGTTGTTCGGCGACCCGACTGCTTCTTTCCGCATCAGCAGAAGTATGCACGCGAGCTACTTAAGCGTGTCGGCATGCTCAACTGCCATCCTGTCGCTACTCCTGTTGACACGAAGGCCAAGGTTTCTGCTCTCGAGGGCTCGCCTGCGTCGGATGCTCCGTTTTACCGGTCCATTGTTGGTGCTCTTCAGTATCTGACTCTCACCCGGCCGGATCTTCAGTATGTTGTTCAGCAGGTGTGTCTCCATATGCACGCCCCTCGTGACTCCCATTGGACCCTCGTGACGCGGATTCTCCGCTACATCCGCGGCACGATGGCTCTTGGGCTCAACCTCACGGCATCCACTTCTTTGGAGATGGTGGCCTACTCCGACGCGGACTGGGCTGGCTGTCCTGACACCCGTCGGTCCACCTCTGGCTACTGCGTCTACCTCGGTCCTTCCCTCGTCTCGTGGTCGTACAAGCGACAACCCACGGTTTCGCGCTCCAGTGCGGAGGCTGATTACCGAGCTGTGGCTAACGCCGTCGCCGAGTGCACCTGGCTACGACAGCTACTTCAGGAGTTGCATCATGACGTCTCCCAGGCTACGGTTGTCTACTGTGACAACGTCTCTGCGGTGTACCTTTCCGCCAACCCCGTTCATCATCGCCGGACTAAGCACATTGAGCTGGACATTCACTTTGTGAGTGAGCAGGTGGCCCTTGGACGCATCAGGGTACACCGATGTGATGACTAAGCACTGCCGACTTCCACCTTTGAGGAGTTTCGTTCCAGTCTCTGCGTCTCCGGCGCCGCTTCGACTGCGTGGGAGTGTTGAATATATCTGTACGTGTATATTGTGTCTTGGGCCCACCTCCTAGTCCATCTGTATAGTTGAGGTTGTGGCCCCCCTCTGTACTCATATATACGTGCCTGGTTTACCGATCAATGCAATTGTGTTGCACGGCCTAAACCTAGTCTTCTACAGTAGGAAACCAGGTTCAGTCCGAATTGTCGTGAGGCGACCTAGAGCTCAGCTTTGACGGTTTTGGCTCACCTCAGACAGCTTTGTAATCGAGCAAACTCAGCCACTGATAGCTCTGTTTTGATTTTTTTTCGAAACTATGAGTATATTTATAGCAAATTCGGACAATATATGGCTGAAAGCAAAAATGGCAAAAATATTACCCTGTCGGCCTGCGGTGGGCCGACGGGGGGCCTGTCGGCAGCAGTGGGCCGATAGGTGCCTGTCGGCCTCCGGGCGACCAACAGCTGGCCCGTCGGCCTGCGGGCGGCCGATAGGTGCCCGTCGGCCTGCGGGCGGCCGATAGGTGCCTGTCGGCCTCCGGGCGACCGACAGCCCCTGGATAAGGCCGACCGCCCGGTTTCTTCCTCCTCTGGCTCGCTCATCCTCTCTCTCTCTCGTTTTCTCTACCGAATTTCCTCCCCTTCCGATCTCCTCCATCCTCCACCCATTTTCCTATTGAATCCGCTGAAACAATAGATCATACCCATCTCCACCGGTCTACGGTCTCATTTGGGTAGTTTTTTTTTCGTTTGGAGGAGCCATGGTGGGGTGGTGGAGGTGTAGATGGTGAGGAGGTGGTGTGGTTGAGAGGAAGAAGAAGGGGACACACGCGTCGAAGGTATACCGATTTTTTTTAGTTTAGGTTAGTTTTTTTATTGTACGTAAAATTAGTTTATGTAGTGTACGTGTACGTGTACATTTTTGTTTAGGTTAGTAGTCATTTTAGTGTATGTGTTGGTAGTGTAAGTTTATTTAGTTTACTTAGTGTAGTCATTTTTAGTATACGTTTATTTAGTGTACATATGTTTATTTTAGTGTAGGTTTATTTTAGTATAGGTTTATTTAGTATAGGTTTATTTTAGTGTAGGTTCTTTTTAGTGTAGGTTTATTTAGTGTACGTAGGTTTATTTTAGTGTAGGTTTATTTTAGTATAAATTTGTTCGTTGCGATTAATGAAAGATGGCAATGTCTGACAGGTGAAAATGTCTGAATCAGTAAATTTTACTGTTTACTACGGCCCTGGTAATGTTCGATATAATGAGTTGGGGGTTGATCTTAGCGAGTTTAAGAATGGCGTCATGACACTTTCACACCCGGACATACTGGACATTAGACAGTTGAAGCACTGGTTGACAACTAGTTTTGGGCTAGATCCTGAAGTATGTTCCGTCAGTATTCATGCATTGTGGACAAAATCCTGTAAAAATGTCAAGTGGGAGTTGATGCCGATAGATAGGAGCCAGCATTGGGTGACCCTGTTAAGTCGTTGCCGAGACCGAAGAATCCACCCATATGCCCTAGTGCAACCAGTGGCGAAGGAGGAGAATACGGTACAACTTCACGTGGGGTATGAACCAGGCCAGGGTAGTCAAGTGGCTAACGAGAATTATTTATCCGGGTCACAGCCACCGGATGTGGATGCTAGCCAAGCCGAGAAAGAGTCAGACTACATGCCACACAATGTTTGTGGTCATGATACTGGGCAGAGTATTAAGTCAAAAATATTGGTTGGTTCTGGTGTTGCTGATGGGGATGAGGAAGGCGATGAAATGCAGAGGGTGATGGAGGAAGAGGACGAGGATGGATTTGCGCAGGATTTGGATTCTGAAAATTCTGAGGATGAAGTGGAGGTACCGATTCCTTCTGCATGGGATCAGGACATATCCACCGGCCTTACTGTCAACGATGGCCATGAGACTCCATGGCAATATAATCTGAACCAAGTCCAGATAGGGGCTATGTTTGATACAAAGAAAAAATTGAAGTATGCGGTGATAAAGTGGGCTATGTCTACGCAGAGGGTTTTCCGGACACACATATCGAGTCCAACAAACTATACCGTGAAGTGTGTTGAAACAGGTTGTCCTGCTAAGGTGCACGGGCACGTGCCGAAGTATAACATCCACTGGGTTGTCAGCAATGTGGTCATCCAAACCTGACTTCAACTCTCATTGCGCAACTCATGTATACTGAGATAGTGGAGAAGAAAGATATGGAAGCAAAACACATCCCGAGGGCGCTGTCGTGGAGCCTAGGTGTGCTACGCGTGGTGTGGCGTTGTACTCTAACTTCCCTTTGTTCTTCTTCGGTAGCGTAGTTTCTGCGTTGTACCGAGATTCCAGGATCTGCTTTGTAAGGAGTTACCTCTTCACCTTGTATCATTCGGCCGTGTACTTTGGTTGTTGTTTTATATATAAAGCGGGGCGTGAGCCTGTTTCGAGGAGACCGACTGTTATCCATGCTCTCTCTCCATCCAAGTTCATTCATCTTGGAACACGACTTTATCAAGGCAGGTAGAATTATGTTCTAACGTTGAAAATGGCGACAGACTGACCGTTAGATTCTTTAGCTGGAATTTTCATGGCAACCCAAGCAGAGTCAGATACTGAAGATGCTTGCTAGTACCAAACTTGTGTCCAATGCATGCTGGACGCAAACACGCCCGGCGGGGACAACCATCTTCCCTCTCGCGACCGGCTAGCCCCCCGCGCGGGCGACCGGCCGCGCCCCCTCCCTCCTCCCAGCGGTCCCTCCCTCCTCTCCTCCTCCGCCGTCGCCAGCGTGCGGCGCCGAGCTCGGCCCGGGGCGATTCCCCTCCTGCTGCAGCTCCGGCGCGGGGCGGGCGCGGCGCAGGTGGTGCTGTCAGGCAGCGATGGTCCTGCGCGGGTGGGGGCGGGTGCTGGGTGGCGGCGGCGCCGTTGGCAGCGGGGTGTCGCGGTAGCGCGGGCTGGCGGCGCCCGCTAGGCCCAGATCTGGGCCCTTCGGGCCCCATCTGGGTCTGGGCGGGCCGGCGGCTGCTGGGCGGCGGCGTAGCTCTCGGGCGGTGGTGGCGGGGCGTCTGGATGGTAGTGGGTCGCGGCGAGGTTGCCGGCGTGCAGCAGCGCGGCGGCCGGAGCTTTGCGGGCCCGAGATGGGCCCGGCCGGGCCCGGGTGGCCTGGTATGCCTCGGCTGTTGCGTCCGGATGGCAGACTGCGGTGGCGCTGGGGGCACGGGCCCCTGCGCAGCTGCGGTGGAGGCGGTTCCCTCCCATTCGGCTCCGGTGTCTCCACCCTTGCCTTTGGATGCTCTTTGCCCCTGTCCTCTCGACCTCATGGTGGTACTCGCAGCTTGGCGGCATGGTGGGGTCCAAGACCGTGGTGGCGCGTGCTTGTGGGCGGCAAGATGGTGGGATGGCTCCGGTTCGAGTGGGTGGCGGTGCTTGGAGATGCGGGAGAAATCCTTGCCGGTCTATCCGGCTCCGACGTGGTGACGCCTGTGGGTGCCGCCCTTCCTTCTTGAAGGGCGTCGGTGCTATCCATCCCCCGCTCCCCTCCGCGTGCCGAGGGAAACCCTAGGACTTGTCCGGGCAGCAGCGTCGTTGGCGTCGCATTCCTTGTTGGAGGTGTTGCTTGGTACGTGGCGATCCGGTGTCATGGTGTGTGGTGGGACGTAGTTGGTGGGCGCAGCGGTGGCGGATCCTCCGTGCTTGCCGAGCTGCCGTTGTTGGCTTTTTTTTTCTTCTTTTTCTGTCTTTGGGCTTGATGTGCTGTTCGCCCCAGCAGTTACCCTGTGATCGGTGTTCGTTGCTTTATAATATAAAGCGGGGGGAAACCCTATTTCGGAATGCAGCTGGACTGCGTGGCCCATCTACTTGGGGTTCATCATTGCTCTCATTCACGCCTCTTTGTGTTACTCAGGGGAATATTTTGGTTCTCAGAATAATCAACCAGTCCATGAACATTGGACTGGGACTGGGTCATGAGTCGTGCAATGCTAGAGACCGAAATATTATGCGTCTACACTTCGTTCATTAATTTGAACTACTCCTAGCTTTTTCATTCAAGACCATTGACCTAGATTGGGACTAGTGTCAAAGTCTTTAAGATAACTAGCAAAGTGGCCCGCTCGATGCGCGGGCTAGAATTTAATTAAGTTTAATAATCTAAACCTATTATCTGATTTATAAATATTTATATGTATTATTATAATGACAAATCAATTATATATATCTGATTTATAAATCAGTACATATCATTTCGAATGAAAAAACATGTGTGTTTATATGAGTATGTATTGTTTATATATATCTTATTGATTTATCATTTATTGTTTACTGTATTCTTGGTGATCAGTCGTGTTATACAAAATACATATGTATCATTTTTTTGCATTTTGTTACTCTTTTGTGTATTCAAGAAATGTAAATAGCTAGAAAGTATGGCACACCAAAGCATTAGTACGGAGAATAACTAATTCAAGAACACACCTTTTTGTTGTATACTATTGATTTAGGAGTTTCAAGAAATGAATATCCGAACAATACAATACATACATACATACATACATACATACATACACATGTTTCTGACATGCGACTGACGCAAATAGTTAAAATTGGATCCACTAATATTTCTCTACTTTTCTTTACCACCATCACACTACCCCAAACCGACTTTTTCCTGACGGCCAAATCCCGTCAGGAATGATCCGTTTTCGTCAGGAATAAGCTGGTACCGTCAGGAATCCCCCGTCAGCAATAGCTTGTCAGGAATGACCGTCATTCCTGAAGGTACCCGTCACGAAAGATATTCCTGACGGCATTTCCTGACGGGAGACCTGAACCGCCCAAACTGTATGTCCTGACGGTGTGACCGTCAGGAACTGCCGTCAGGAAATAAGGCCGTCAGGAACATCCCTTTCCTGACAAGTTATGCCAGTCACGAACGTGCCTTCAGGAATGAGCTCAACATATTGGTGACGGCTGGCTTCATCAGGAATGACAGAACAGGGCCGTCAGGAATCAGCTAAGAGAATCTAAAAATATCATTCAAAATCAGTAGAAAAACATATATTCAAATTCACAGTCACATGTGTCAGATCCTCTCGTATCATGCACAAACAAAGGTCACACAACCAATTTTTAAATCACATCCAACTCATAGTTCACAATATACGTACAAATTATATTGAAATCTCAATGTTCAGAAGATCCAGATCCATATCCAATCATGATTCATATAAGCTCAACTTAACAGGAGTTCGTCACCAAGTCCAAAGGAAACATACTAGTTGATTCCTAAATTGCCAAGATAAGCATGTGACAAAAAAAGGCTACCTGCACCCTAGTTCACAATATTAAACACTTATTATGCTTCTGGCATTCCTAAATGATTATCCTGTCTTGGGAGTAGAACCACACTCATTCAGGTGAGTAGTATGAGCATGGCCTTCAATATGAGAAGAATCTGGCAACAGAGGGCAACAGAGTATCAATATCCTCTTGGCCTTCGGAGGATCCATTCACCTACATCAGAAAAAAGTAGCAGATTTTAGTGAACAAGGTGAAAGGCAAATCTGTGTTATATATAAGCTTTCAAACCAAAGGGTAAACTCTAGCTGATGACACACATGATATTCGCCACTAAGAAAGTGAAAAGGTCTTATCTTAGTACCAAGTGTAGGCTGCAATCAAGAAATAACAGGAACATAATGAAAACGGAAGAAAAGTGAAGAAAAATTAACTTTGTATGACCAACCCCCTTCACAACTTTATAACGGTTACGCCTTACGAAGAGACTACATAGGCATAATCTAACTTTGTGTGATAGCAAACTAAATTACCACTTCATAAGAAAAATCTAACCAAGTATGACAAGCACTAGACTGCAAGTACAGAACTACTAGCACAAAATATACAGAGAAAGAAACAGAGCTGCACATCACAACGCTAGCACTAAATAGACAAATAACTTAACTTTGTATGGCAACAACTTAAATCACTAACTGACTTGTACATGACTACATGGATACATGGTTGAAACACACATGCACTGAAGAAAGAAGCAACCACTAATTGAAATACGCAGGCACCAAGGCAGCAGGCACTAACCATAAGCATCAATCCATTTAATGGGTGGACACAAAGAAGATTGCAAAATTAGGCAGATTGATTAACCGGAAGAGCTTTGAGCTGCACTAGAACTACATGTCTACATATATATGCAGTTATGCACTGCACTGGCACTACACTACAAGGACAGAACTAGCACCACATTTACAGAGAAAGAAACAGAGCAGCACATCGCAGCGCTAGCACTACATGTATAGAGCAAAATAGTTAACTTCGTATGACAACAATCACGAATTGAGTTTTACATGACTGCACGCATAATACACAGGCACTTAAGCAGGTAGCAACCACTGATTGAAATACACAGGCACTGATTAAATAGATTGTTTCTTATCATAAATTATCAACAAGTGAACTAGTTTGATGCATCCCTGTTTTGATGACATTACAATCTGCATGCATTATACATTGCTCTACTTGTATAATTCAGCTTAAGAACAGTTTACTTTGCTAATCATAGAAGTAACATGATCACAAACTATTGTCAAGTTTGTGCATAGAGGAATTGGGGATCATAACAACTACTTACCAGATCCCTATCATCCATCGTCTCATCTTGAAAAGGAAGAAGCTCTTGGGTATTTCTTATCCATCTTGCTATATACCAACTGTAGTGCAACAAATGGTATATATCATGTCTTGGAGTAGAACCATGCTCATCCAGATGAGCAACATGAGCATGGCCTTCAGCATGGGAAGGATCTGTCAGCGGAGTACTAGCATCCTGTTGGGCTTGGAAAGATCCATTCACCAACAATGGAAAACAATATAGCAGATTTCAATGAACAACGGTGAAAGGCAAAAATGTAATATATAGATATGTATACAAGTTTTCAAACCAAAAGGTAAACTCCATCTCATGACACACATGCTATTAGCCACCAAGCAAGTGAAAAGGTCTTTTCTTGGTGCCAAGTGTAGGCTGCAACTATGAAGAAGTAGCAGGAACGTAACTTTCAAGATCGAGATCACGTTCCTTCCAATCTACTGGATGTGCATCTTGAAGAGCTTTGTGGTGGGTTCTTCTGAAACCATGAACAAATCATAGCGTGTCGCTATTAATTTCAGATTAACATTTATTGTAGTGTTCAAGTTTGTTGCTGCTGCAGGCCCATGCTTCTTTTCCTACATATGAGAACATGCTCTCTCAACAAACTTTCCATACTCACAAGTCATATGAAACTGAGTGGAACTTACCAACATGCTTGGAGATTGGACCTCTCGATGGAGAGGGTTGTGGTCTGGCAGTGTCACTTCTCAAACATGGCCTTTGTAGTGCTACACCTTCCTGATTTTGTAAGACCTTCAATAAAGAGAAAACAATAAAACATGCATACATAAGCTACACCTTCCTGACCAGGGGACATAACCTACAGCTTTCAGGTATTGACATGCATACAGATATGTATCACAACTCTATCAATGACACCAATTGAGGAAACTTACAAATAAATTATATGCTTCACCTGCTAGTGACGACGATGGACAACAGCCAGATTTAATGTATCCTACAAACTTAAAATTGCGCGCTGCTGCACTCAAATCCTTTCAGAAGAACAACAAAACACCATTTATTTTAATCTCAAGAGAGGGTTGTGGTGTGATGCTGTCACTTCTCAAACTTGGCCTTCGTAGCGCTACACCTTCCTGATTTTGTAAGGCCTTCAATAAAGAGAAAACAATAAGACATGCATACATAAGCTACACCTTCCTGACCAGGGTACTGATCAGCTCTAGTACAGGGCTAATGTCGTGTTCGAACTAGGGATTGATTTTTACTACTTGTACATTTCCCAAAGCTTCGATGACTAAATATGATTTGAATTCATCAAAGATCTTCTAAAGATTCTGACGAAACTGAATTTAAAACAAAGCAGAAACAGATAACGGAGCATCAACACTCATAGCATGATCCTATTTCGGAAACTTGACTAAACTGCACGTCAAGTTGTAAATAGACACAACAAGCAAAGGCATGAACAGATCTCAACACAATTTCCTACAAGATTCACGCTCCAGCAAGGATCAAAGAGCAGAGTTTGAACTGAACATACCTGAATTTTTGCAAAACTAAGACAAACAGCAGGAATCAGGCGGATCACAGACTTGTGCTTCTACAAACATATAAGAGGACAACCTGTAACTCCCAATTACAGCATCAGATCAAGATCAGCAGAAAACGAGATGGGAATCATATCCTACAACTTGCGGGGGTCAAAGATGAGCAGCAGGCGTCATCGTCGTTGTGTTGCAGATGAAGAAAAGCATTGATCAGGTACAAAAACTACAGCTTGCAGGTATTGACATGCATACAGATATGTATCACAACTGTATCAATGACAACAGTTCTAAGTAAACTTACAAATAAATTATATGCTTCATAGATCTATTGGGAACAACAATGGACAACAACCAGATTTAGTGCATCCTACAAACTTAAAAGTTGTGCAGCACACTACATAGACAGATGGCAACTATAATACTCCATGGCTGTTGCACTCAAATCCTTTCAAAAGAACAACAAAATAGCATTTTTTTTTATCTCAAGAGTGCCAAATACTAAACAATGACCATTGCTTCTACAGGTGAATTCTATGATAGGGATTCAACACTCATAATGAAAAAAATGTATAGGCTGCTACCTTTTTTGGTCTTCCATGAAACAATCCAAGTTCCCTGCTGCTCAGCTTCGGTTGTTGTTCGTCCAGACTTGACTCGGCGATGGAAGGCGCTGGACTTTTGTGGGAGACAGAGGAGGACGAGGCGAGGGAGCCGGATCTGAACATCAAGGCGAGGGAACCGGATCTGAACATCGAGAGAGCTTGCCGGTGAGTGGGGCGGCGCTTGATGGGGAGGAAGGCGGTGCTGGATGGCGAGGGTTCGGCGCTCGGTGGGGTGGGAGACGGCGTTGGAGGCGTGGTGGCGGCGCTGGACGGCCAGGTGAGGCGCTGGTCGATGGGGAGGGAGGCGGCGCTGGAATAGCTGGACGATGAGGGGTCCGCCCTCGATGGGGAGGGAGACGGCACTAGAGGAGTGGGGGCAGCAGCGGGTGTGGGGTGCGGCGGCGCCGGACGGGAGGAGGCGTCCATGGCGGGATTGGGAGGAGGGGCGGCGCGATGCAGATGTGAGATGGGGAGGACGACTGCAGAAGACTCGGTTCTTTTAGGGATTTGACCCTTTGTTCCACGTACCTGACGGTGCGCCATGTTATTCGCGACGTGGATCCGATGCCTTCACGAACGCTGCACTCCTTCCTGACGGTTACTTGCGTTCCTGAAGGTTTTTATCGGGACCTTCACGAATGACCGGTTTTTTCGCGTCGGTGCGCCATCCACGCCAGGAACATGATTCGTTCCTGAAGGAGGCCTCACGACCTTCACGAATGTCCTCAGCCGTGGGGAAAAGATCAGTTTCGGGTAGTGTCAACCTCATGCTACTCCATTGGATTGAATATCCTCTGCTTCTTGCAAACCTCTATAATGCTGCACCATCGGGGGAATGGACATGAGTATAACAATGATGTAAAATGTGCACTTTGGTTGTTGCAACCAACAGTCGACCACTTTGATAAGAACAGTATCCAAAGAAACGGTTATGTTGCTACTTAATAGTTCAAGCATACAGCTAGTTTCAAGCATTATTAGATTGGAATACTCCCAATCTGCTGCTTTCAAAATGGATTAGAGTTCCAAACTCTATTAAGACCTGCAAACAGATTAACGTATTAGAGATGGTCAGCTATTGATGGTTGTACGGACATGTCAGTACAAACTTTTAAAAATATAAGGTATACCATGAAAGATGTTTCTGTGACACTCACCCAGTGCACCCGAATGTTTCCTCTGTAAATATGAGGTATACTTCTTGCCTCAAATAGAACATATTTCCCAGTTTCTTACAAAATAAGTGGCTTGTTTATTTTGCACGCCCTTATTAAATATCCTTCAAAAATCCATACAGACATACTACAATTAGGTGCAATTAATGTTGTCGCTATGAGGGGGAGCCAGGGCAGTTTCCGTATTTGATTTAGTTTTCAAATGGACCAGGGACGAATTATAACACATAACAATATTGAGCTCCTTAAATTACCATTTAGACCCTCTCACTATTTTCTCAGTGTTTTAATTCATAGAAAAACTGAACTCGCCAGTTACCATAGAGTAAGATATTAGCAGCGAACTGGTGACTTTGAGCAGTTAAAAATTGTCGGTCATTGCATGACTCCTGTTGGGACAAACACGAACCAGCTCACCGCTCATCTCCTCTCTCTGCTACACTCAAACGATCAAAGGTGGAAGAAGGAGCACACTGGATTTTTCCGGCGCACAAACGCCCCGCCGCACGAACGGCGCCTCGGCCGCACACACAGCCTCTTCTATTTTCTGCAGCTCGAACTGCTGGCTCGGCACATACCGGAGCAACTTTACATCAATACATGGGAAGGCTTTTATAGCCAGGCTTGTGCACACACACACTACACGCATGCACGCATTACCCGGCCACCACACGGCCACTAACCCATGCATGCACGGCATCACACCTGGCCACTAACTAACCCACGAACTAACTCCTAGCTAGTTGCACGTACATCTCTCCACAGCCCACGACAGCGCTTGACCGCACATGCACCACAACGGCATGCAGCCACCAGATGATCCGAACGAGCCGGCCAGCTCTCCGGCCGCTCCGCTCGTCACGGCCGCAGGACTCGGCTGCCAACGGAAGCACGCACACGCGCCCACGTCCGCCACGGACTCGACCGGGGCGCGCTCACGCAGGTTGCCACCGCCTGCGGGCATGGCTTATTGCCAACAACTCCAACTCTGCACTTAAACATTTTCCATAGACATTTGGAGAAGTAAACATATATGTCGTAGCTGAGAGGAAGTCATATACCTTTCTCATAAAGAGGAATGGTGAAAAGTGTTTACATGCTTGCCTGGAATTCTGAGCCAAATGTAGCGGACGTAGAATTTCACAACCATGACACGAATAATTCTAACTCTAGTCATTCAGAATCAGAATTTCAAGTAATCTGAATGTAAAATACAGCAAGTGGTACTTTTGTCACTGCATCAACATATACTGAGGGATCTGAACATATGTTGAAATTGACTAATGAACATATACATGGCAAACATTTCGGCAGAACCATAGTTAGTAATGATTATTCCTACACATGGCATGTAGGAGATCTATAATCTAGCATTACCTAAAATAGAGACCAGTCGTGGACGACATATTCCCATGGTACCACTATGCTAATACTGAAAAGAACGTCTATTTTAAGGAAACACGTGTCTTGCTTTGAATATTACAGAACTACTACCTTGCAACTATCTTCTATATTATCCCTGCAAAAATAAAACTATATTCCATACTGAAAAATAATAGGTGCAATAGTTGTAAGCTTATTCCAACTCTTATAAGGTACAATATTCCCGTACAAAAGAAAGCGTAAACAATTTCAAGGTCACAGATGATGTTCTTGATTCATAAGTATGTGTTTAGTTTGTTCTCATACTCATATGGTTTTGCCATTATTATGCAGGTCAGATACCCTAACCTTAACTGACATGACAGGTTCGTCCTCCACCCGTGGGCATCGTTTTCATCAGCTCCACTTCTATCACCTTGCCAAAACTAAAGGATGTGTGATAGAAGTTGAACGCGTACATCCATGCACCAATGTGCACATTGAGGAGAACCTGTCATGAAACTTAAGAGGATGTGTGAGTTGTTGATCTTGAAACTGTGGCATAAGTTGTTTACATAGTAGCAGTATGGAGTCCATTAGTTCCTTAAAGATAACTTGGTTTCTTTAAATGAAATATTGAGGATGGAGGCTGTTGAATATATGTGTACGTATATATTGTGTCTTGGGCCCATCTCCTAGTTCATCTGTATAGTTGAGGTTGTGGCCCCCCTCTGTACTCATATATACGTGCCTGGTGCACCAATCAATGCAATTTGTGTTGCACAGCCTATTCTTTCCCTTCTACATGGTATCTATCGCAAGTCTCTCCTAGACCTAACCTAGCCGCCGCCGCCGTTGCGCCTCCATCGCGCCGCCGCCGCCACCTGCCGCCGCCCTCGGCTCTCCCTAGCCGCTGCCGCCGCCGGTCGCCGCCGCCTCCCCACCTGCCGCCGCCACCAGCCATCGCCGCCGCTTCCCTTAGCCGCTGCCGCCGGTTGCCGCCGCCTCCCCACCTGCCGCCGCCGCCGGCTTCCCTTAGCCGCCGCCACTTCCTCCGCTTCCGCCCCGCACGCCTCACCCTCACCGATTGTCCTAACCTAGCCGCCGCCGCCGCCGCGCCTTCCCCAGCGCCGCCGCCGCCACCGCTCCTCCAAGCCACCGCCGCCGCCGCGCATTCCCTAGTGTCGCCGCCGCCGCGCCTTCCCTAGTGTCGCCGCCGCCATCTATCCCATGCTGCCCTCACCTCCGATGCAGCAGGTCGACACCCACTACACCAACACCATGGTGCCTCCGATCATGCCTCCGGCCCCGTGGAACCAGGCTCTCTTAGCGGCCCTTCCTTCGGCTCCCTCACCGACTAACTACATCGGTGGCGGTAATTGGTATATGGATACGGGTGCCTCCGCTCACATGGCCGCTCATCCTGGTGATACCCATACTTTTCATCCTGTTCATACTTCCACACAAATCACCGTCGGTGATGGCTCCTCTTTACCCATTACACATATGGGCCATGCATTCTTTCCTTCGTCCTCCATACCACTGTCTATGTCTAACATACTTATTTCGCCTGACCTCATTAAGAATCTTGTTTCCGTTCGATATCTTACGCGTGAAAATCCTATTACTATCGAATTTGACAAGTGCGGGTTTTCTGTCAAGGACGCCCGTACCCGGATGATCCTCTACCGATGTGACAGTCCCGATGAGCTCTACCCAGTACACCCACCCTCCTCTACCGCCACCACTCCAGTTGCCTTCTCCGCTAGTGTGGATCTTTGGCACGCTCGTTTGGGTCATCCTAACCCTGCTACACTTCGTCATATTCTTCAGACTTTCAGTTTTTCCTGTGATAAGATTGCCGATCACACTTGTCATGCTTGTCGTCTAGGCAAACATGTTCGTCTTCCATTTAGTGCATCCACCACCGTAGCATCATATCCCTTTGAATTACTTCATAGCGATGTCTGGACTTCTCCTGTTGCAAGTAATACGGGCTATCTTTACTATCTTGTTATCTTTGATGATTTTTCGCACTATGTGTGGACCTTCCCGTTGCGGCGCAACTCCGATACTATATCCACTCTCGCTGCCTTTTACTCCTATGTTTCAACGCAGTTTGGGCGTCACATTCTCGCCTTACAAATAGATAACGGGAAGGAGTTTGACAACCGGGCTGTTCGCACTCTCCTCACCACACATGGCACGACATTTCGTCTCAATTGCCCCTATACTTCGCAACAGAACGGTCGTGCTGAACGCGTTCTTCGCACTCTTAACGATTGCGTTCGTACGCTCCTCTTTCATGCCAATGTGCCTCCGCGCTTCTGGCCTGACGCCCTTGCCACTGCCTCACTCCTCCTTAACCTTCGCCCCTGTCGTACTCGTGCCAACTTTGTACCCCACTATCTTCTCTTCGATGCACCACCCTCTTATGATGAGCTTCGTGTTTTCGGTTGTCTCTGCTACCCTAGCATCGCCGCTACCACGCCTCATAAGCTTGCACCTCGATCTGTTGCATGTATCTTTCTTGGCTACCCACCCAACACCAAAGGATACCGCTGCTATGATCCCGTCTCACACCGAGTGTTCACCTCGCGCCATGTTTACTTTGATGAGAAGGTGTTTCCGTTTCAGCAGGTACCCGCCGCCGTCACCTCGCCGTCGGCCACTGGCGGCCTTTCTACGACGCCGTCTGCTGGACGGCCCCGCCTGGCTCCTGGACCGCCTCCGGGCTTCGGCGGTCCTCGTGCCGTGGGACGAGCTGCGCCACGCAACCCCACGACGCCCTCGCCGACTCCGCTCGCCTCGCCTGTTGGAAATATGCCCTAGAGGCAATAATAAATAGGTTATTATTATATTTCCTTGTTCATGATAATCGTTTATTATCCATGCTATAATTGTATTGATTGGAAACTCAAATACATGTGTGGGTACATAGACAACACTGTGTCCCTAGTATGCCTCTAGTTGACTAGCTCGTTGATCAAAGATGGTTAAGGTTTCCTAGCCATTGACATGAGATGTCATTTGATAACGGAATCACATCATTAGGAGAATGATGTGATGGACAAGACCCAAACTGTAAACGTAGCATTTGATCGTGTCAGTTTATTGCTATTGTTTCCTGCATGTCAAGTATCTGTTCCTTTGACCATGAGATCATGCAACTCACTGACACCGGAGGAATACCTTGTGTGTATCAAACGTCGCAACGTAACTGGGTGACTATAAAGGTGCTCTACAGGTATCTCCGAGGGTGTCTGTTGGGTTGGCATGGATCAAGACTGGGATTTGTTACTCCGTGTGACGGAGAGGTATCTCAGGGCCCACTCGATAATACAACATCACATTGAGCCTTGCAAGCAAAAGTGACTAAAGAGTTAGCCACAGGATCTTGTATTACGGAACGAGTAAAGAGACTTGCCGGTAACGAGATTGAACTAGGTATAGTGATACCGACGATCGAATCTCGGGCAAGTAACATACCGAAGAACAGGGAACAGCATACGGGATTAACTGAATCCTTGACATAGAGGTTCGACCGATAAAGATCTTCGTAGAATATGTAGGAGCCAATATGGGCATCCAGGTCCCGCTATTGGTTATTGATCGTAGAAGTGTCTCGGTCATGTCTACATAGTTCTCGAACCCGCAGGGTCTACACACTTAACGTTTGGTGACGATTAGTATAATTGAGTTATTATGTTGGTGACCGAAAGTTGTTCGGAGTCTCGGATAAGATCCCGGACATGACGAGGATCTCCGGAATAGTCCGGAGGTAAAGATTGATATATGTGATAATAGTGTTTTGATCTCCGGAAGAGTTCCGGAGTTCACCGGAATGGGTTCCGGATGTTTACCGAAGTGTTCGGGTGCAGCAACACTTTATATGGGCCAAAGGGATAAAGCCCACGAGGTATTGGAAAGAGCAAAAATAGTTTTGCTGCTGCGTAAGCGGTACTACCGCTTGGTGAAGCGGTACTACCGCCCGAGCGGTACTACCGCTTGTGTGAAGCGGTACTACCGCCCAAGCGGTACTACCGCTTGTGTGAAGCGGTACTACCGCTTGTGCGCGGCTGTGGACGGTTCGGCAGGGATCCGAGTTGGACTCTTTCCCTGCGGGCCAAACCGACCTTGTGCGGGCAAAACCGACCTGGAGGAGGCTTTTACTCCAAGTTTAGACCCCAAGGCTCAACATCTAAATAGAGGGGCAGGGCTAGCACACGAGATACATCAAGATTTCCCCAAGCCGTGTGCGGCAACCCTAACCCTCTAGTTCCTCCGTCATAATCTCCGTGGCGCTTGGCGAAGCCCTGCAGAGATTGTTCCTCACCACCATCACCACGCCGTCGTGCTGCTGGAACTCAACCACTACTTCACCATCGCTCGCTGGATCGAGGAGGTGAAGGCGTCATCAAGCCGTACGTGTGTTGAACGCGGAGGTGCCGTCCGTTCGGCGCTAGTTCGTGATCGGTTCGAGGGACGACTTGCGATTTGGATCGCGAAGACGTTCGACTACATCAACCGCGTTTCTTAAACGCTTCCGCTTAGCGATCTACAAGGGTATGTAGATTCACTCTCACTCTCGTAGATGCTCATCACCATGGATAGATCTTGTGTGTGCGTAGGAAAATTTTTGTTTCCCATGCAACGTTCCCCAACAGTGGCATCATGAGCTAGGTCTATGCGTAGATGAGATCTCGAGTAGAACACAAACGAGTTGTGGGCGTGGGTGTATACATATTGCTTGCCGTTACTAGTTGATATTTGATTCGGCGGTACTGTGAGATGAAGCGGCCCGGACCGACATTACGCGTACACTTACGCGAGACAGGTTCCTTCAACTGACATGTAACTTCGTTGCATAAAGATGGCTAGCGGGTGTCTGTCTCTCTCACTTTAGTTGAATCGATTTCAATGAAAAGGGTTCTTTTAGAAGATCAAAAAGCAATCACTACACCACGTTGTGGTTTTGCGTAGGTAAGAAAGGTTCTTGCAAACCCGTAGCAGCCACGTAAAATTTGCAACAACAATTAGAGGACGTCTAACTTGTTTTTGCAGGGTATGATGTGATATGATATGGCCAATTACATGATGAGATATATGTGATGTATGAGATGATCATGTGTTGTATAGAATATCACGACTTGCATGTCGATGAGTACGGTAACTGGCAGGAGCCATAGAGTTGTCTTTAATTATTGTATGACCTGCGTGTCAATCATTAAGCGCTATGTAATGCTTTACTTTATCGCTAAACGTTAGCAATAGTCGTGGAAGCAACAGTCGGCGCGACAACCTTATGGCGACACGTTGATGGAGATCAAGATGATGGAGATCATGGTGTCATGCCGGTGACGATGGAGATCATGCCGGTGCTTTGGAGATGGAGATCAAAAGCACAAGTTCATGGCCATATCATGTCACTTATGATTTGCATGTGATGTTAATCCTTTTATGCATCTTATTTTGCTTAGGACGACGGTAGCATTATAAGGTGATCCCTCACTTAAATTTCAAGATAAATTGTGTTCTCCCCAAGTGTGCACCGTTGCGAAAGTTCGTCGTTTCGAGACACGCCGTGATGATCGGGTGTGATAGACTCTACGTTCACATACAACGGGTGTAAGCCATGTTGCACGTGCGGAAACACTCGGGTTAAACTTGACGAGCCTAGCATGTACAGACATGGCCTCGGAACACAAGAGACCGAAAGGTCGAACATGAGTCATATAGTAGATATGATCAACATGAAGATGTTCACCATTGAAACCACCTCAACTCACGTGATGATCAGACTTGAGTTGGTGGATTTGGATCATGTTACACTCGAATGACCGGAGGGATGTCAATTTGAGTGAGAGTTTTTTAAAATAATATGATTAACTAAACTCATTATCTAGAACAATAGTCTAAGTTGTCTTTGCTATATTTATGTTGTAGATCATGGCTCGCGCAGTAGCACCCCTGAATTTTAATGCGTTCCTAGAGAAAGCTAAGTTGAAAGATGATGGAAGTAACTTTGTGGACTGGGCCCGTAATCTAAGGATTATCCTTACGGCTTCCCAGAAGGCTTATGTCCTTGATGCACCGCTTGGTGATCCACCCGCTCCAGTTGAGTCTCTAGACGTTGTGAACGCCTGGCAGGCTCGTTCTGATGATTACTCAATAGTTCAATGTGCAATGTTGTATGGCTTAGAACCGGGACTTCAAAGATGTTTTGAACGTCATGTAGCATATGAGATGTTCCAGGAGTTGAAGTTTATCTTTCATAAGAATGCCCGGATCGAGAGATATGAGATCTCCGATAAGTTCTATGCTTGCAAGATGGAGGAGAACGGGTCTATCAGTGATCACGTGCTCAGAATGTCTGGGTACTCCACCCGTCTGGCTGAATTGGGGATGCCCCTTCCGCCAGAGGCTATCACTGACAGAGTTCTTCAATCATTGCCACCTAGCTACAAGAGCTTCGTGTTGAACTATAACATGCACGGGATGAACAAGTCAGTCGCCGAGCTGTTTGCGATGCTGAAAGCCGCTGAGTCTGAAATTCAGAAGGAGCATCAAGTGTTGATGGTCAATAAAACCACTAGTTTCAAGAAAAATGGCAAGGGTAAGAAGGGTAACTCCAAGAAGAGTGGCAAAGCAGTTGCTCCTCTCGTGAAGAAACCCAAGGCTGGACCCAAAGCAGAAACTGTGTGTTTTCATTGCAAGGGAACTGGACACTGGAAGCGGAATTGCCCCAAGTATTTGGCTGACAAGAAAGCGGCCAACAACAAACAAGGTATATATGATATACATGTTATTGATGTGTACCTTACCAACTCTCGTTGTAGTGCCTGGGTATTTGATACCGGTGCGGTTGCTCATATTTGCAACTCAAAACAGGAACTGCGGAATAGACGGAGGCTGGCAAAGGACGAAGTGACGATGCGCGTGGGAAATGGTTCCAAGGTTGATGTGATCGCCGTCGGCACGCTCGCTCTTCGATTACCGTCGGGATTAGTGATGAACCTAAATAAGTGTTATTTGGTGCCTGCGTTAAGCATGAACATTATATCTGGATCTTGTTTATTGCGAGACGGTTACTCATTTAAATCAGAGAATAATGGTTGTTCTATTTATATGAGTAATATCTTTTATGGTCATGCACCCAATGTGAGGGGTTTATTCTTATTGAATCTCGATAGTAATGATACACATGTTCATAACATTGATGCCAAAAGATGTAGAATTGATAATGATAATACCACTTTCTTGTGGCACTGCCGTTTAGGTCATATTGGCGTAAAACGCATGAGGAAGCTCCATGCTGATGGACTTTTGGAGTCACTTGATTTTGAATCACTTGACACATGTGAGCCATGCCTCATGGGCAAGATGACTAAAACGCCGTTCTCTGGAACAATGGAACGGGCAAGTGACTTATTGGAAATCATACATACTGATGTGTGCGGTCCGATGAGCATTGAGGCGCGCGGTGGTTATCGTTACTTTCTCACCTTCACTGATGACTTAAGTAGATATGGGTATATTTACTTAATGAAACACAAGTCTGAAACATTTGAAAAGTTCAAACAATTTCAGAGTGAAGTTGAGAATCATCGTAACAAAAAGATTAAATTCCTACGATCTGATCGAGGAGGAGAATATCTGAGTTATGAGTTTGGCAGTCACTTAAGACAGTGTGGAATTGTTTCACAATTGACACCGCCTGGAACACCACAGCGTAATGGTGTGTCCGAACGTCGTAATCGAACCTTATTGGATATGGTGCGATCTATGATGTCTCTTGCCGATTTGCCACTATCGTTTTGGGGTTATGCATTAGAGACAGCTGCATTCACTTTAAATAGGGCACCATCGAAATCCGTTGAGACGACGCCATATGAACTTTGGTTTGGCAAGAAGCCAAAGCTGTCGTTTCTTAAAGTTTGGGGATGTGATGCTTATGTCAAAAAGCTTCAGCCTGAAAAGCTGGAACCCAAAGCGGAGAAATGCGTCTTCATAGGATACCCAAAAGAGACAGTTGGGTATACCTTCTACCTCAGATCCGAAGGCAAAATGTTTGTCGCTAAAAACGGAACATTTCTTGAGAAAGAGTTTCTCTCGAAAGAATTGAGTGGGAGGAAGATAGAACTTGATGAGGTTGTTGAACCTTTACTTCAACCTGAGAGTAGCGCAGCGCAGAAAGATGTTTCTGTGGAGCCTACATTAGCTGAAGAGGAAGTTAATGATGATGATCATGAAGCTTTGGATCAAGTTGCTATCGAACCTCGTAGGTCGACAAGGACGCGTACTGCTCCCGAGTGGTACGGCAACCCTGTCTTAGAGGTCATGTTGTTAGACAACGATGAACCTACGAGCTATGGAGAAGCGATGATGGGCCCGGATTCCGAGAAGTGGTTAGAGGCCATGAAATCCGAGATGGGATCCATGTATGAAAACAAAGTATGGACTTTGGAAGTATTACCTGAAGGGCGTAAAGCCATTCAGAACAAATGGATCTTTAAGAGGAAGACGGACGCGGACGGTAATGTCACCGTCTATAAAGCTCGACTTGTGGCAAAGGGTTTTTCACAAGTTCAAGGAGTTGACTACGATGAGACCTTCTCACCCGTAGCGATGCTTAAGTCCGTCAGAATCATGTTAGCAATAGCTGCCTTTTTCGACTATGAAATTTGGCAGATGGATGTCAAAACAGCGTTCCTTAACGGTTACCTTAAGGAAGAGTTGTATATGATGCAACCAGAAGGTTTTGTCGATCCAGAGAATGCTGACAAAGTTTGCAAACTCCAGCGATCCATTTATGGACTGGTGCAAGCATCTCGGAGTTGGAATCTTCGTTTTGATGAGGTGATCAAAGCGTTCGAGTTTATACAAGTTTACGGAGAAGCTTGTATTTACAAGAAAGTGAGTGGGAGCTCTATAGCGTTTCTAATATTATATGTGGATGACATATTACTGATTGGAAACAATATAGAAATGCTGGAAAGCGTGAAGGAATATTTGAACAAGAGTTTTTCAATGAAGGACCTAGGAGAAGCTGCTTTCATATTAGGCATCAAGATCTATAGAGATAGATCGAGACGTTTAATAGGACTTTCACAAAGCACATACCTTGACAAAGTTTTGAAGAAGTTCAAAATGGATCAGTCCAAGAAGGGGTTCTTGCCTGTTTTGCAAGGTGTGAAGTTGAGTAAGACTCAATGCCCAGTGACTGCAGAAGATAGAGAAAAGATGAGTGTCATCCCCTATGCTTCGGCCATAGGCTCTATCATGTATGCAATGCTGTGCACAAGACCCGATGTCAGCCTTGCCATAAGTATGGTCGGAAGGTTTCAAGGTGATCCAGGAATGGAACACTGGACGGCGGTCAAGAATATCCTGAAGTACCTGAAAAGGACTAAGGACATGTTTCTCGTTTATGGAGGTGATCAAGAGCTCGTCGTAAAGGGTTACGTCGATGCAAGCTTTGACACTGATCCGGATGACTCTAAGTCTCAAACCGGATACGTGTTTATTCTTAATGGGGGTGCGGTTAGCTGGTGCAGTTCCAAGCAAAGCGTGGTAGCTGATTCTACATGCGAAGCGGAGTACATCGCTGCCTCGGAGGCGGCGAAGGAAGGTGTCTGGATGAAGGAGTTCATGACAGATCTTGGAGTAGTGCCTAGTGCGCTTAACCCAATGACTCTGTTTTGTGATAATACTGGTGCCATTGCTCTAGCCAAGGAACCAAGATTTCACAAGAGGACCAGACACATAAAGCGACGTTTCAATTCCATCCGCGATTACATCAAGGAGGACGACATAAATATTTGCAAAGTACACACGGATCTAAATGTTGCAGTTCCGATGACTAAACCTCTTCCAAGGGCTAAACATGAACAACACCAGAACTGCATGGGTGTTCGATTCATTACAATGTAAATCACATAGTGATGTGAACTAGATTATTGACTCTAGTGCAAGTGGGAGACTGTTGGAAATATGCCCTAGAGGCAATAATAAATAGGTTATTATTATATTTCCTTGTTCATGATAATCGTTTATTATCCATGCTATAATTGTATTGATTGGAAACTCAAATACATGTGTGGGTACATAGACAACACTGTGTCCCTAGTATGCCTCTAGTTGACTAGCTCATTGATCATAGATTGTTAAGGTTTCCTAGCCATTGACATGAGATGTCATTTGATAACGGGATCACATCATTAGGAGAATGATGTGATGGACAAGACCCAAACTGTAAACGTAGCATTTGATCGTGTCAGTTTATTGCTATTGTTTTCTGCATGTCAAGTATCTGTTCCTTTGACCATGAGATCATGCAACTCACTGACACCGGAGGAATACCTTGTGTGTATCAAACGTCGCAACGTAACTGGGTGACTATAAAGGTGCTCTACAGGTATCTCCGAGGGTGTCTGTTGGGTTGGCATGGATCAAGACTGGGATTTGTTACTCCGTGTGACGGAGAGGTATCTCAGGGCCCACTCGGTAATACAACATCACATTGAGCCTTGCAAGCAAAAGTGACTAAAGAGTTAGCCACAGGATCTTGTATTACGGAACGAGTAAAGAGACTTGCCGGTAACGAGATTGAACTAGGTATAGTGATACCGACGATCGAATCTCGGGCAAGTAACATACCGAAGAACAAAGGGAACAGCATACGGGATTAACTGAATCCTTGACATAGAGGTTCGACCGATAAAGATCTTCGTAGAATATGTAGGAGCCAATATGGGCATCCAGGTCCCGCTATTGGTTATTGATCGTAGAAGTGTCTCGGTCATGTCTACATAGTTCTCGAACCCGCAGGGTCTACACACTTAACGTTTGGTGACGATTAGTATAATTGAGTTATTATGTTGGTGACCGAAAGTTGTTCGGAGTCTCGGATAAGATCCCGGACATGACGAGGATCTCCGGAATAGTCCGGAGGTAAAGATTGATATATGTGATAATAGTGTTTTGATCTCCGGAAGAGTTCCGGAGTTCACCGGAATGGGTTCCGGATGTTTACCGAAGTGTTCGGGTGCAGCAACACTTTATATGGGCCAAAGGGATAAAGCCCACGAGGTATTGGAAAGAGCAAAAATAGTTTTGCTGCCGCGTAAGCGGTACTACCGCTTGGTGAAGCGGTACTACCGCCCGAGCGGTACTACCGCTTGTGTGAAGCGGTACTACCGCCCAAGCGGTACTACCGCTTGTGTGAAGCGGTACTACCGCTTGTGCGCGGCTGTGCACGGTTCGGCAGGGATCCGAGTTGGACTCTTTCCCTGCGGGCCAAACCGACCTTGTGCGGGCAAAACCGACCTGGAGGAGGCTTTTACTCCAAGTTTAGACCCCAAGGCTCAACATATAAATAGAGGGGCAGGGCTAGCACACGAGATATATCAAGATTTCCCCAAGCCGTGTGCGGCAACCCTAACCCTCTAGTTCCTCCGTCATAATCTCCGTGGCGCTTGGCGAAGCCCTGCAGAGATTGTTCCTCACCACCATCACCACGCCGTCGTGCTGCTGGAACTCAACCACTACTTCACCATCGCTCACTGGATCGAGGAGGTGAAGGCGTCATCAAGCCGTACGTGTGTTGAACGCGGAGGTGCCGTCCGTTCGGCGCTAGTTCGTGATCGGTTCGAGGGACGACTTGCGATTTGGATCGCGAAGACGTTCGACTACATCAACCACGTTTCTTAAACGCTTCCACTTAGCGATCTACAAGGGTATGTAGATTCACTCTCACTCTCGTAGATGCTCATCACCATGGATAGATCTTGTGTGTGCGTAGGAAAATTTTTGTTTCCCATGCAACGTTCCCCAACATCGCCGGCATCTTCGCAGGCTGCCTCGTCGGCCGCCCCGTCGCCGGTCTCGTCGCCGGCTGGCACGCCGGCTGCCCCGTCGCCGGCCCCTTCGTCGGTCGCCTCGTCGCCGGTGGCCCCTTCGCCAGTTGCGTCGTCGCCGGTTTCGGCCGCCCCCTCGGGCGCTGCCGGCATCAACGAGGCGACACCGTCTTCTGGACGGCCCCGCTTGGCTCATGGACCGACTCCGGGCTTTGGCGGTCCTCGCGCCGTGGGCAGAGCTGCGCCTCGCGCCCCCACGGCCGTCTCGCCGGCTGCCCCGGCCCCTTCGCCGGCGCCTTCTCCTGCCGCCTCGGGCACCTCGGGTGTCGCGGACTCCCTGGCCGCTTCGGTGGCGGCCTCCCCGGCCGCCTCGCCGGCTGTCTCGCCGGCCGCTTCGTCGGCTGCCTCGGCGGCCGCCTCCTCGGGCCTCGTCCCGGAGTTGCCGTCTCGCCCCCTCACTCGGGCCTGCGCCGACGTCCACCGCCCGAGTCTGCGGTACTCCAGCGACGAGTATCACCTCGCTGCCTCCACTGCCGAGCCGTCACCGATCCCTGCGTCCGCCAGAGCAGCCCTTCGTGATCCTCACTGGCTTGCTGCGATGCAGGAAGAGTTCGACGCTCTTCAGCGGAACCGTACCTGGACACTAGTTCCTCGGCCTTCTCGCGCCAATGTCATCAGCGGCAAGTGGGTCTTTTGCCATAAGACCCGCTCGGATGGTACACTTGAGCGCTACAAGGCTCGCTGGGTGGTCCGTGGTTTTCGGCAACGCGCTGGCGTTGACTTCACTCAGACGTTTGCACCGATTGTCAAACCGGGCATGATCCGCACCGTTCTCCAGCTGGCGGTTTCCCGAGGCTGGCCGGTTCATCAGATGGACGTCTCCAACGCCTGCCTTCACGGCCATCTTGAGGAGCAGGTTTACTGTGAGCAGCCCACCGGTTTTGTCGACGCATCTCTTCCTGGGCATGTGTGTTTGCTGTCCCGGTCTCTCAATGGGCTCAAGCAAGCACCTCGCTCCTGGTACCAGCGTATCGCCGGGTTCCTTCAGACACTGGGCTTCAGCGTTACTTGCTCGGATGCCTCGTTGTTCGTCTATCACCGCAGCGACACGACTGCATATTTACTACCCTACGTCGACGACATCATCCTGACGGCCTCTTCCGCAGCCCTTCTTCAGCAGATTACTCTCCGGCTGCGTGATGAGTTTGCCATTAAGGACCTGGGCGCTCTACATTATTTCCTTGGCATTGAGGTTGTTCGGCGACCCGAGGGCTTCTTTCTTTATCAGCAGAAGTATGCACACGAGCTACTTGAGCGTGCCGGCATGCTCAACTGCCATCCTGTCGCTACTCCTGTTGACACGAAGGCCAAGGTTTCTGCTGTCGAGGGCTCGCCCACGTCGGATGCTCCGTTCTACCGGTCCATTGTTGGTGCTCTTCAGTATCTGACTCTCACCCGGCCGGATCTTCAGTATGCTGTTCAGCAGGTGTGTCTCCATATGCACGCCCCTTGTGACTCGATGGCACTTGGGCTCACCCTCACGGCGTCCACTTCACTGGAGATGGTGGCCTACTCCGACGCGGACTGGGCTGGCTGCCCTGACAACCGTCGGTCCACCTCTGGCTACTGCGTCTACCTCGGTCCTTCCCTCGTCTCGTGGTCGTCCAAGCGACAACCCACGGTTTCGCGCTCTAGTGCGGAGGCTGAGTACCGAGCTGTGGCTAACGCCGTCGCCGAGTGCACCTGGCTACGACAGCTACTTCAGGAGTTGCATCATGACATCTCCCAGGCTACGGTTGTCTACTGTGACAACGTCTCTGCGGTGTAGCTTTCCGCCAACCCCGTTCATCATCGTCGGACTAAGCACATTGAGCTGGACATTCACTTTGTGCGTGAGCAGGTGGACCTCGGACGCATCCGGGTCCTCCATGTTCCGACCGCACAATAGTTCGCCGATGTGATGACTAAGGGACTGCCGACTTCCACCTTCGAGGAGTTTCGTTCCAGTCTCTGCGTCTCCGGCGCCGCTTCGACTGCGGGGGGTGTTGAATATATGTGTACGTGTATATTGTGTCTTGGGCCCATCTCCTAGTTCATCTGTATAGTTGAGGTTGTGGCCCCGCTCTGTACTCATATATACGTGCCTGGTGCACCGATCAATGCAATTTGTGTTGCACAGCCTATTCTTTCCCTTCTACAGAGGCCTCTCTTTTCCTCCAAAAAAAAGTTCCGGTACAAAAATATTTGAAGTTGGATCAATCACTTCAAATTCAATCGACAATCGTAAAGTGTGTTAAAGGCTAAAGCAAACTTACTTGAAGGTTTGGCAGAGAATTGATCGAATCCATCTAGAGCCGGCCGAAGCAGGAGCTCCGACGGGGTACGTACAGCTAGCTCAGGACATACCGATCAAGATTTATTCCGCAAAGCTAGCTTTGCACAGCCATGCGCATGTCTTACAGTGCTAGCCAAAACGATCGGCCGGCCGGTGGGCATCGACCAGAACGCGACGGACGGTGGCGGGCTGGCGGCGGAGACCAGAAGCTAGATTTGTTCACCAATGCAGATGTGTTTGACTGCTAACCAAAACGATCGACCGGCCGGCCGAGGTTACCGATCTGAACGTGACGTGGGCGGAGAGCAAGCTAAGCCCAAAAAGGTTCATGCACGAGGAGTTTCCGGGTAGCTATGCAAGCTAGCTTTGCTTACGTACGTACAAAATTAGTCTAGGCTTATATCTAATCTAAGCTACGTAAAAAATTAGTTTAGACTTATATCAAACGTTCTTTTCTACGTAATGGCATAGGTGGGTAATTTTTATTAAGTTTTACTAGCAAACATGCCCGTGCGTTGCAACGGGAGAAAAAACTCACATGTGAATAGCCAAATATAAGTATGGCTCAACAACCATTACGGGTCAATGTCCAATATTAATATATTGCCACACCTATGTTGCCGCTTATCCTCCTTCCGAACCATACCCATGGTGGCCAGGGTGTCCACACAATGCATCCAACATGAAATCCCAATACAATGATTTCGGCCACATGTGATATACTCCCAGAGTTCAATACAAAGTATTCAACTGGTGCGACAGGCACCCGTGGCCATCCAATTGCTTTTGCGTGCGCGTGTATCTTTCGGCTACAATGAATCGGCTCCCTGCGTGTAGCTAGCTAGCTTCGGGAGTACTAGTACACGTCTGGGTCAAGGCCGGTTGGGTGCTAGCTTTGTACGTGATATTGGAGGTCAACTTCTTGTGGTGTGGTGCATCTCGCCGTAAGGGTAACTCGACGGGATTACATCGGCAAGGAGCGGTTCGAGTCAGCGTTGCTTTGCTTCGTCGTCCTTCTTCGTCGGTCGTATCACCGTCGTCGGAAAGTACTCGACGTCGGGTCTGGGCCAACAATTGGTATCAGAGCGAGGTTGATCTTCTAGTAACGGAAGATCATGTCGGAGGACGACAAGGCCAAGCAGCTGGCGGCGTACTCCGGTGCGGCTAAAGTATTTGCTGCCCCGGTGAGTTTGTCGTATCCACGGTTTGATCGCGAGAACTTCGGGGTCTGGAAGGCTCTGATGGAGTGTGGTCTCCGCGGCAACGAGTTGTGGGACGCAGTCGATCCAGGAGGCGACAGTTTCAAGAAGGATGGAGCCGAGCACCGGAAGGATCGGCAGGCGGCGTTAGCGATTTACTCGGTGATGACAATGGATGTCCTCCAACACCTGATCGCCAAAGAAACGGCGAAAGAGGCGTGGGATACCTTGGAGCTCATGTTTGAGGGACACACACGCGTCAAGCAAGCCAATCTCCAAACTCTCTTAAGGAACTATGAGACTTTGGTCATGGGCGACAATGAGTCCGTGGACACGTTCGCTTCACGGGTAGCTACTCTCGTCAATCGGATCCGCGCACTTGGAGAAAACCTTACGGAGGCCTCGGTTGTCCGTCGGTTCTTGCGCGCGGCTCCTCCCCGGTACCTGCAAATTGTCTCGGCGATCGAGCAGTGCGTCGATCTCGAGACCCTCTCCATTGATGATCTCGTCGGACGCTACAAGGCTCACGACGAGCGTATGCGGTACAATGTCGGGGACGGGAGGAACGATGATCATGTCATGCTCACGCGGGCTCAGTGGCAGGCACTGGACTCAAGGAGAGGAGGCGAGGGCTCAAGCAGTTACACTCGCCAAGATCATGCGCCAAACGAACAGAGTCAGAAGAACGCCAGTGACGGCTCTCCGAAGAAGAAGAAGTTCGACAAGCGTAAGATCAAGTGTCACAATTGTGGCGTCATGGGGCACTTCAAATCGGAGTGCAAGAATCCCTCGAAGGAGAAGGCTCTCATGGCCCAGCAAGGAGATGAAGGTGACATGATGTTGATGTGTGAACTCGTGGACGAAGAGGATCCAGTTCTTCAAGTGTCGGCTAAAGATGCCGCGCTCCGTGAAGGAAAGGTTTACTCTCAAGATCATGGTTCGGAAACTCGTGTCAATGCTACGGATGCGGGGGTGATTCCGAAACTTACATCAATGCTACGGGCGTAAGTGCTATCTTTGCTGGAGCGAAGGAAGCAATCATCGCGTGTGCTCGGCCGTGGAGAAGCGGCCTTGTTACAGACATGAGGGGTGATTCCAAAACTCGTGTCGAAGCTACTGACGCGAGACATAATGCTGAAATTTGTGTCGATGCTACGGACACGAATGTTGTTTCGGCGTACGTGGCGCCTGAAGACCGCGAATCAAAGTATGTTGATGCAAAAGTGGACACGTGTGCATCAGCCTTACCACGCTGCCCAGTAACAGACGGACGTGGTGTCACGCTGAGTAGGCCAAAAGCACCGGCCGCAAACACCAGAGATGGATGTGTCGCACAAAGTCAACGTGCCTCGTGCCCAGCATCTAGCGGTGCACAGGGGGGCTCCAAGGCAACCCCGTGTGGTGTCCCAACAACAAAGGAAGAGCCGCATGGTGAGCTACACACCAGTTCAACAGGAGGGCTGGGTGGCTCACGTGGCTTATGTGGTGAGGTTGGACCACTACCTATTGGTCTTTTACCTGGTTGCCTTGAAAGTGAACCAGGAGAGGAAGACCGTGTCTCTGGAAGCCCAGTTTCGGTTGGCGGACTGTCAAGTTGTCATGCTTGTGCAGTTTTGCCACTTTTGGCCATTGCACCGCAAGGAGACACGAACGGCAAGGAAATGCCGGTGTCAGTGAAGGAAAAGTTACATCCTACTACGTCCGTAAATCTTCGGCGGTGTTTGCTTAGTACTGAAGAACCGAAGGAATTTGAAGGCGCAAATATGAAGGAGTGTTGGCGTCATGCTATGGAAGAAAAGTTGGGGTCGATCAACGGCAAGAATGCATGGGAGCTCGTCGATCTTCCCAACAACCATAAACCCATGGAGCTCGAGTGGGAATTTAAGATCAAGCAAGATGCCGAAGGAAATTGTGTGAAGCACAAGGCGAAGCTGGTGGCCAAAGAGTACATGCAAGATGAAGGTGTGGACTTCAAAGAAGTGTTCGTTCCCGTTGCACGGATGGAATCGGTGAGATTACTCATCACTCTCGCGGCTCAAGAATCATGGAAGATACATCACATGGATGTAAAATCCACGTTTTTGAATGGTGAGATAGAAGGAGCTGTGTATGTGAATCAGCCACCGAGCTTCATCAAAGAGGGAGAAGAACACAAGGTATTGAAGCTACACAAAGTCTTGTATGGGCGACGACAAGACCCTCGGGCGTGGAACATCAAACTTGATCAGACGATGATTTCTCTTGGATTTCAGAAAGCCCCACTGGAGCATGCAATGTACAAGACAGGTCAAGAAAGGGGTCGTCTACTAGTTGGCATCTACGACGACGATCTATTGATAACTGGAGCAGATGAAGAGGTGATTGCAAAGTTCAAGCTACAAATGAAGAACCTTTTCAAGATGGATGATCTATGGATATTCAGTTTTTACCTCGGGACCCAGGTACGACAAGAGCAGGAAAGGATCACGCCATGCCAGGAGGCATACACAAGGAAGGTACTTGAAAGGTGTAGCAAGAAAAATTGCAATCCAATTAATGCTTCGATGGAACCTCGTCTTGAGCTGAGCAAGAAGGAGATGGTGAAACTACTTGGCTACAGTGATAGTGTCAAGGAAGGAATTGTTGAAGACCGTAAAAGTAACTCGGGCATGGCATATTTCCTTGGTGGAAACATAGTAAGTTGGCTATCACGAAAGCAAAAGGTGGTGACATAGACTTCAGGTGAAGCGATGTGTCAAGATGTGTGGCTAGGGAGGCTACACGGTGATCTCATCGATCGAGATCGGGAACAAGTGGTGCTCAATGTTGATAGCGAGTCTATATTTTTTGTACGCGAGGATCCAGTCCGCGTGACTGGAGCAAGCACATTGATACGATGTATCACTACATAACGGACTGCATGGAAGAAAAGAAGACGGAGGTCAACTACAATCGCACCGATGATCAGTTGGCGGACATCCAGACCAAGGCTTTGGATCGAGAGAAGCTCTTGAAGAGGCGACGAAGGATCGATGTTGGAGCCGTAACGTAACGAAGTCGTGATTAGGGGGGTGATTGTTGGAGTTAATCACGTCTTGTGGTTCCCTAGCCGGGTCGGACTAGGAGACACTCACCGTATAGGAATTGTATTGGCTGTAGCTAGCTAATATATATATCTATGTACCCCTACCCCTTGTAGTATCAAACCGTGAGATCAATACAAAGTATTCAACGGGTGCGACAGGCACCCGTGGCCATCCAATTGCTTTTGCGTGCGCGTGTATCTTTCGGCTACAATGAATCGGCTCCCTGCGTGTAGCTAGCTAGCTTCGGGAGTACTAGTACACGTCTGGGTCAAGGCCGTTTGGGTGCTAGCTTTGTACGTGATATTGGAGGTCAACTTCTTGTGGTGTGGTGCATCTCGCCGTAAGGGTAACTCGACGGGATTACATCGGCAAGGAGCGGTTCGAGTCAGCGTTGCTTTGCTGCGTTGTCCTTCTTCGTCGGTCGTATCACCGTCGTCGGAAAGTACTCGACGTCGGGTCTGGGCCAACAATTGGTATCAGAGCGAGGTTGATCTTCTAGTAACGGAAGATCATGTCGGAGGACGACAAGGCCAAGCAGCTGGCGGCGTACTCCGGTGCGGCTAAAGTATTTGCTGCCCCGGTGAGTTTGTCGTATCCACGGTTTGATCGCGAGAACTTCGAGGTCTGGAAGGCTCTGATGGAGTGTGGTCTCCGCGGCAACGAGTTGTGGGACGCAGTCGATCCAGGAGGTGACGGTTTCAAGAAGGATAGGGCCGAGCACCGGAAGGATCGGCAGGCGGCGTTAGCGATTTACTCGGTGATGACAATGGATGTCCTCCAACACCTGATCGCCAAAGAAACGGTGAAAGAGGCATGGGATACCTTGGAGCTCATGTTCGAGGGACACACACGCGTCAAGCAAGCCAATCTCCAAACTCTCTTAAGGAACTATGAGACTTTGGTCATGGGCGACAATGAGTCCGTGGACGCGTTCGCTTCACGGGTAGCTACTCTCGTCAATCGGATCCGCGCACTTGGAGAAAACTTACGGAGGCCTCGGTTATCCGTCGGTTCTTGCGCGCGGTTCCTCCCTGGTACCTGCAAATTGTCACGGCGATCGAGCAGTGTGTCGATCTCGAGACCCTCTCCATTGATGATCTCGTCGGACACTACAAGGCTCACGACGAGCGTATGCGGTACAATCTCGGGGACGGGAGGAACGATGATCATGTCATGCTCACGCGGGCTCAGTGGCAGCACTGGACTCAAGGAGAGGAGGCGAGGGCTCAAGCAGTTACACTCGCCAAGATCATGCGCCAAACGAATAGAGTCAGAAGAACGCCAGTGACGGCTCTCCGAAGAAGAAGAAGTTCGACAAGCGTAAGATCAAGTGTCACAATTGTGGCATCATGGGGCACTTCAAATCGGAGTGCAAGAATCCCTCGAAGGAGAAGGCTCTCATGGCCCAGCAAGGAGATGAAGGTGACATGATGTTGATGTGTGAACTCGTGGACGAAGAGGATCCAGTTCTTCAAGTGTCGGCTAAAGATGCCGCGCTCCGTGAAGGAAAAGTTTACTCTCGAGATCATGGTTCGGAAACTCGTGTCAATGCTACGGATGCGGTGGGTGATTCCGAAACTTGCATCAATGCTACGGGCGTAAGTGCTATCTTTGCTGGAGCGAAGGAAGCAATCATCGCGTGCGCTCGGCCGTGGATAAGCGGCCTTGTTACAGACATGAGGGGTGATTCCAAAACTCGTGTTGAAGCTACTGACGCGAGACATAATTCTGAAATTTGTGTCGATGCTACGGACACGAATGTTGTTTCGGCGTACGTGGCGCCTGAAGACCACGAATCAAAGTATGTTGATGCAAAAGTGGACACGTGTGCATCAGCCTTACCACGCTGCCCAGTAACAGACGGATGTGGTGTCACGCTGAGTAGGCCAAAAGCACCGGCCGCAAACACCAGAGATGGATGTGTCGCACAAAGTCAACGTGCCTCGTGCCCAGCATCTAGCGGTGCACAGGGGGGCTCCAAGGCAACCCTGTGTGGTGTCCCAACAACAAAGGAAGAGCCGCATGGTGAGCTACACACCAGTTCAACAGGAGGGCTGGGTGGCTCACGTGGCTTATGTGGTGAGCTTGGACCACTACCTATTGGTCTTTTACCTGGTTGCCTTGAAAGTGAACCAGGAGAGGAAGACCGTGTCTCTGGAAGCCCAGTTTCGGTTGGCGGACTGTCAAGTTGTCATGCTTGTGCAGTTTTGCCACTTTTGGCCATTGCACCGCAAGGAGACACGAACGGCAAGGAAATGCCGGTGTCAGTGAAGGAAAAGTTACATCCTACTACGTCCGTAAATCTTCGGCGGTGTTTGCTTAGTACTGAAGAACCGAAGGAATTTGAAGGCGCAAATATGAAGGAGTGTTGGCGTCATGCTATGGAAGAAAAGTTGGGGTCGATCAACGGCAAGAATGCATGGGAGCTCGTCGATCTTCCCAACAACCATAAACCCATGGAGCTCGAGTGGGAATTTAAGATCAAGCAAGATGCCGAAGGAAATTGTGTGAAGCACAAGGCGAAGCTAGTGGCCAAAGAGTACATGCAAGATGAAGGTGTGGACTTCGAAGAAGTGTTCGTTCCCGTTGCACGGATGGAATCGGTGAGATTACTCATCACTCTCGCGGCTCAAGAATCATGGAAGATACATCACATGAATGTAAAATCCACGTTTTTGAATGGTGAGATAGAAGGAGCTGTGTATGTGAATCAGCCACCGAGCTTCATCAAAGAGGGAGAAGAACACAAGGTATTGAAGCTACACAAAGTCTTGTATGGGCGACGACAAGACCCTCGGGCGTGGAACATCAAACTTGATCAGACGATGATTTCTCTTGGATTTCAGAAAGCCCCACTGGAGCATGCAATGTACAAGACAGGTCAAGAAAGGGGTCGTCTACTAGTTGGCATCTACGACGACGATCTATTGATAACTGGAGCAGATGAAGAGGTGATTGCAAAGTTCAAGCTACAAATGAAGAACCTTTTCAAGATGGATGATCTATGGATATACAGTTTTTACCTCGGGACCCAGGTACGACAAGAGCAGGAAAGGATCACGCCATGCCAGGAGGCATACACAAGGAAGGTACTTGAAAGGTGTAGCAAGAAAAATTGCAATCCAATTAATGCTTCGATGGAACCTCGTCTTGAGCTGAGCAAGAAGGAGATGGTGAAACTACTTGGCTACAGTGATAGTGTCAAGGAAGGAATTGTTGAAGACCGTAAAAGTAACTCGGGCATGGCATATTTCCTTGGTGGAAACATAGTAAGTTGGCTATCACGAAAGCAAAAGGTGGTGACATAGACTTCAGGTGAAGCGATGTGTCAAGATGTGTGGCTAGGGAGGCTACACGGTGATCTCATCGATCGAGATCGGGAACAAGTGGTGCTCAATGTTGATAGCGAGTCTATATTTTTTGTACGCGAGGATCCAGTCCGCGTGACTGGAGCAAGCACATTGATACGATGTATCACTACATAAAGGACTGCATGGAAGAAAAGAAGACGGAGGTCAACTACAATCGCACCGATGATCAGTTGGCGGACATCCAGACCAAGGCTTTGGATCGAGAGAAGCTCTTGAAGAGGCGACGAAGGATCGATGTTGGAGCCGTAACGTAACGAAGTCGTGATTAGGGGGTGATTGTTGGAGTTAATCACGTCTTGTGGTTCCCTAGCCGGGTTGGACTAGGAGACACTCACCGTATAGGAATTGTATTGGCTGTAGCTAGCTAATATATATATCTATGTACACCTACCCCTTGTAGTATCAAACCGTGAGATCAATACAAAGTATTCAACGGGTGCGACAGGCACCCGTGGCCATCCAATTGCTTTTGCGTGCGCGTGTATCTTTCGGCTACAATGAATCGGCTCCCTGCGTGTAGCTAGCTAGCTTCGGGAGTACTAGTACACGTCTGGGTCAAGGCCGTTTGGGTGCTAGCTTTGTACGTGATATTGGAGGTCAACTTCTTGTGGTGTGGTGCATCTCGCCGTAAGGGTAACTCGACGGGATTACATCGGCAAGGAGCGGTTTGAGTCAGCGTTGCTTTGCTGCGTCGTCCTTCTTCGTCAGTCGTATCACCGTCGTCGGAAAGTACTCGACGTCGGGTCTGGGCCAACAATTGGTATCAGAGCGAGGTTGATCTTCTAGT
Organism: Elymus sibiricus; assembly: GCA_039707655.1. Classification (NCBI taxonomy): domain Eukaryota; kingdom Viridiplantae; phylum Streptophyta; class Magnoliopsida; order Poales; family Poaceae; genus Elymus; species Elymus sibiricus. The sequence continues at coordinate 55,196,349 of CM077667.1, forward strand.
AACGGAAGATCATGTCGGAGGACGACAAGGCCAAGCAGCTGGCGGCGTACTCCGGTGCGGCTAAAGTATTTGCTGCCCCGGTGAGTTTGTCGTATCCACGGTTTGATCGCGAGAACTTCGAGGTCTGGAAGGCTCTGATGGAGTGTGGTCTCCGCGGCAACGAGTTGTGGGATGCAGTCGATCCAGGAGGTGACGGTTTCAAGAAGGATGGGGCCGAGCACCGGAAGGATCGGCAGGCGGCGTTAGCGATTTACTCGGTGATGACAATGGATGTCCTCCAACACCTGATCGCCAAAGAAACGGCGAAAGAGGCGTGGGATACCTTGGAGCTCATGTTCGAGGGACACACACGCGTCAAGCAAGCCAATCTCCAAACTCTCTTAAGGAACTATGAGACTTTGGTCATGGGCGACAATGAGTCCGTGGACGCGTTCGCTTCACGGGTAGCTACTCTCGTCAATCGGATCCGCGCACTTGGAGAAAACCTTACGGAGGCCTCGGTTATCCGTCGGTTCTTGCGCGCGGTTCCTCCCTGGTACCTGCAAATTGTCACGGCGATCGAGCAGTGTGTCGATCTCGAGACCCTCTCCATTGATGATCTCGTCGGACACTACAAGGCTCACGACGAGCGTATGCGGTACAATCTCGGGGACGGGAGGAACGATGATCATGTCATGCTCACGCGGGCTCAGTGGCAGCACTGGACTCAAGGAGAGGAGGCGAGGGCTCAAGCAGTTACACTCGCCAAGATCATGCGCCAAACGAATAGAGTCAGAAGAACGCCAGTGACGGCTCTCCGAAGAAGAAGAAGTTCGACAAGCGTAAGATCAAGTGTCACAATTGTGGCCTCATGGGGCACTTCAAATCGGAGTGCAAGAATCCCTCGAAGGAGAAGGCTCTCATGGCCCAGCAAGGAGATGAAGGTGACATGATGTTGATGTGTGAACTCGTGGACGAAGAGGATCCAGTTCTTCAAGTGTCGGCTAAAGATGCCGCGCTCCGTGAAGGAAAAGTTTACTCTCAAGATCATGGTTCGGAAACTCGTGTCAATGCTACGGATGCGGTGGGTGATTCCGAAACTTGCATCAATGCTACGGGCGTAAGTGCTATCTTTGCTGGAGCGAAGGAAGCAATCATCGCGTGCGCTCGGCCGTGGATAAGCGGCCTTGTTACAGACATGAGGGGTGATTCCAAAACTCGTGTTGAAGCTACTGACGCGAGACATAATTCTGAAATTTGTGTCGATGCTACGGACACGAATGTTGTTTCGGCGTACGTGGCGCCTGAAGACCACGAATCAAAGTATGTTGATGCAAAAGTGGACACGTGTGCATCAGCCTTACCACGCTGCCCAGTAACAGACGGATGTGGTGTCACGCTGAGTAGGCCAAAAGCACCGGCCGCAAACACCAGAGATGGATGTGTCGCACAAAGTCAACGTGCCTCGTGCCCAGCATCTAGCGGTGCACAGGGGGGCTCCAAGGCAACCCTGTGTGGTGTCCCAACAACAAAGGAAGAGCCGCATGGTGAGCTACACACCAGTTCAACAGGAGGGCTGGGTGGCTCACGTGGCTTATGTGGTGAGCTTGGACCACTACCTATTGGTCTTTTACCTGGTTGCCTTGAAAGTGAACCAGGAGAGGAAGACCGTGTCTCTGGAAGCCCAGTTTCGGTTGGCGGACTGTCAAGTTGTCATGCTTGTGCAGTTTTGCCACTTTTGGCCATTGCACCGCAAGGAGACACGAACGGCAAGGAAATGCCGGTGTCAGTGAAGGAAAAGTTACATCCTACTACGTCCGTAAATCTTCGGCGGTGTTTGCTTAGTACTGAAGAACCGAAGGAATTTGAAGGCGCAAATATGAAGGAGTGTTGGCGTCATGCTATGGAAGAAAAGTTGGGGTCGATCAACGGCAAGAATGCATGGGAGCTCGTCGATCTTCCCAACAACCATAAACCCATGGAGCTCGAGTGGGAATTTAAGATCAAGCAAGATGCCGAAGGAAATTGTGTGAAGCACAAGGCGAAGCTAGTGGCCAAAGAGTACATGCAAGATGAAGGTGTGGACTTCGAAGAAGTGTTCGTTCCCGTTGCACGGATGGAATCGGTGAGATTACTCATCACTCTCGCGGCTCAAGAATCATGGAAGATACATCACATGAATGTAAAATCCACGTTTTTGAATGGTGAGATAGAAGGAGCTGTGTATGTGAATCAGCCACCGAGCTTCATCAAAGAGGGAGAAGAACACAAGGTATTGAAGCTACACAAAGTCTTGTATGGGCGACGACAAGACCCTCGGGCGTGGAACATCAAACTTGATCAGACGATGATTTCTCTTGGATTTCAGAAAGCCCCACTGGAGCATGCAATGTACAAGACAGGTCAAGAAAGGGGTCGTCTACTAGTTGGCATCTACGACGACGATCTATTGATAACTGGAGCAGATGAAGAGGTGATTGCAAAGTTCAAGCTACAAATGAAGAACCTTTTCAAGATGGATGATCTATGGATATACAGTTTTTACCTCGGGACCCAGGTACGACAAGAGCAGGAAAGGATCACGCCATGCCAGGAGGCATACACAAGGAAGGTACTTGAAAGGTGTAGCAAGAAAAATTGCAATCCAATTAATGCTTCGATGGAACCTCGTCTTGAGCTGAGCAAGAAGGAGATGGTGAAACTACTTGGCTACAGTGATAGTGTCAAGGAAGGAATTGTTGAAGACCGTAAAAGTAACTCGGGCATGGCATATTTCCTTGGTGGAAACATAGTAAGTTGGCTATCACGAAAGCAAAAGGTGGTGACATAGACTTCAGGTGAAGCGATGTGTCAAGATGTGTGGCTAGGGAGGCTACACAGTGATCTCATCGATCGAGATCGGGAACAAGTGGTGCTCAATGTTGATAGCGAGTCTATATTTTTTGTACGCGAGGATCCAGTCCGCGTGACTGGAGCAAGCACATTGATACGATGTATCACTACATAAAGGACTGCATGGAAGAAAAGAAGACGGAGGTCAACTACAATCGCACCGATGATCAGTTGGCGGACATCCAGACCAAGGCTTTGGATCGAGAGAAGCTCTTGAAGAGGCGACGAAGGATCGATGTTGGAGCCGTAACGTAACGAAGTCGTGATTAGGGGGGTGATTGTTGGAGTTAATCACGTCTTGTGGTTCCCTAGCCGGGTCGGACTAGGAGACACTCACCGTATAGGAATTGTATTGGCTGTAGCTAGCTAATATATATATCTATGTACCCCTACCCCTTGTAGTATCAAACCGTGAGATCAATACAAAGTATTCAACGGGTGCGACAGGCACCCGTGGCCATCCAATTGCTTTTGCGTGCGCGTGTATCTTTCGGCTACAATGAATCGGCTCCCTGCGTGTAGCTAGCTAGCTTCGGGAGTACTAGTACACGTCTGGGTCAAGGCCGTTTGGGTGCTAGCTTTGTACGTGATATTGGAGGTCAACTTCTTGTGGTGTGGTGCATCTCGCCGTAAGGGTAACTCGACGGGATTACATCGGCAAGGAGCGGTTTGAGTCAGCGTTGCTTTGCTGCGTCGTCCTTCTTCGTCAGTCGTATCACCGTCGTCGGAAAGTACTCGACGTCGGGTCTGGGCCAACAATTGGTATCAGAGCGAGGTTGATCTTCTAGTAACGGAAGATCATGTCGGAGGACGACAAGGCCAAGCAGCTGGCGGCGTACTCCGGTGCGGCTAAAGTATTTGCTGCCCCGGTGAGTTTGTCGTATCCACGGTTTGATCGCGAGAACTTCGAGGTCTGGAAGGCTCTGATGGAGTGTGGTCTCCGCGGCAACGAGTTGTGGGATGCAGTCGATCCAGGAGGTGACGGTTTCAAGAAGGATGGGGCCGAGCACCGGAAGGATCGGCAGGCGGCGTTAGCGATTTACTCGGTGATGACAATGGATGTCCTCCAACACCTGATCGCCAAAGAAACGGCGAAAGAGGCGTGGGATACCTTGGAGCTCATGTTCGAGGGACACACACGCGTCAAGCAAGCCAATCTCCAAACTCTCTTATGGAACTATGAGACTTTGGTCATGGGCGACAATGAGTCCGTGGACGCGTTCGCTTCACGGGTAGCTACTCTCGTCAATCGGATCCGCGCACTTGGAGAAAACCTTACGGAGGCCTCGGTTATCCGTCGGTTCTTGCGCGCGGTTCCTCCCTGGTACCTGCAAATTGTCACGGCGATCGAGCAATGTGTCGATCTCGAGACCCTCTCCATTGATGATCTCGTCGGACACTACAAGGCTCACGACGAGCGTATGCGGTACAATCTCGGGGACGGGAGGAACGATGATCATGTCATGCTCACGCGGGCTCAGTGGCAGCACTGGACTCAAGGAGAGGAGGCGAGGGCTCAAGCAGTTACACTCGCCAAGATCATGCGCCAAACGAATAGAGTCAGAAGAACGCCAGTGACGGCTCTCCGAAGAAGAAGAAGTTCGACAAGCGTAAGATCAAGTGTCACAATTGTGGCATCATGGGGCACTTCAAATCGGAGTGCAAGAATCCCTCGAAGGAGAAGGCTCTCATGGCCCAGCAAGGAGATGAAGGTGACATGATGTTGATGTGTGAACTCGTGGACGAAGAGGATCCAGTTCTTCAAGTGTCGGCTAAAGATGCCGCGCTCCGTGAAGGAAAAGTTTACTCTCAAAATCATGGTTCGGAAACTCGTGTCAATGCTACGGATGCGGTGGGTGATTCCGAAACTTGCATCAATGCTACGGGCGTAAGTGCTATCTTTGCTGGAGCGAAGGAAGCAATCATCGCGTGCGCTCGGCCGTGGATAAGCGGCCTTGTTACAGACATGAGGGGTGATTCCAAAACTCGTGTCGAAGCTACTGACGCGAGACATAATTCTGAAATTTGTGTCGATGCTACGGACACGAATGTTGTTTCGGCGTACGTGGCGCCTGAAGACCACGAATCAAAGTATGTTGATGCAAAAGTGGACACGTGTGCATCAGCCTTACCACGCTGCCCAGTAACAGACGGATGTGGTGTCACGCTGAGTAGGCCAAAAGCACCGGCCGCAAACACCGGAGATGGATGTGTCGCACAAAGTCAACGTGCCTCGTGCCCAGCATCTAGCGGTGCACAGGGGGGCTCCAAGGCAACCCCGTGTGGTGTCCCAACAACAAAGGAAGAGCCGCATGGTGAGCTACACACCAGTTCAACAGGAGGGCTGGGTGGCTCACGTGGCTTATGTGGTGAGCTTGGACCACTACCTATTGGTCTTTTACCTGGTTGCCTTGAAAGTGAACCAGGAGAGGAAGACCGTGTCTCTGGAAGCCCAGTTTCGGTTGGCGGACTGTCAAGTTGTCATGCTTGTGCAGTTTTGCCACTTTTGGCCATTGCACCGCAAGGAGACACGAACGGCAAGGAAATGCCGGTGTCAGTGAAGGAAAAGTTACATCCTACTATGTCCGTAAATCTTCGGCGGTGTTTGCTTAGTACTGAAGAACCGAAGGAATTTGAAGGCGCAAATATGAAGGAGTGTTGGCGTCATGCTATGGAAGAAAAGTTGGGGTCGATCAACGGCAAGAATGCATGGGAGCTCGTCGATCTTCCCAACAACCATAAACCCATGGAGCTCGAGTGGGAATTTAAGATCAAGCAAGATGCCGAAGGAAATTGTGTGAAGCACAAGGCGAAGCTAGTGGCCAAAGAGTACATGCAAGATGAAGGTGTGGACTTCGAAGAAGTGTTCGTTCCCGTTGCACGGATGGAATCGGTGAGATTACTCATCACTCTCGCGGCTCAAGAATCATGGAAGATACATCACATGGATGTAAAATCCACGTTTTTGAATGGTGAGATAGAAGGAGCTGTGTATGTGAATCAGCCACCGAGCTTCATCAAAGAGGGAGAAGAACACAAGGTATTGAAGCTACACAAAGTCTTGTATGGGCGACGACAAGACCCTCGGGCGTGGAACATCAAACTTGATCAGATGATGATTTCTCTTGGATTTGAGAAAGCCCCACTGGAGCATGCAATGTACAAGACAGGTCAAGAAAGGGGTCGTCTACTAGTTGGCATCTACGACGACGATCTATTGATAACTGGAGCAGATGAAGAGGTGATTGCAAAGTTCAAGCTACAAATGAAGAACCTTTTCAAGATGGATGATCTATGGATATTCAGTTTTAACCTCGGGACCCAGGTACGACAAGAGCAGGAAAGGATCACGCCATGCCAGGAGGCATACACAAGGAAGGTACTTGAAAGGTGTAGCAAGAAAAATTGCAATCCAATTAATGCTTCGATGGAACCTCGTCTTGAGCTGAGCAAGAAGGAGATGGTGAAACTACTTGGCTACAGTGATAGTGTCAAGGAAGGAATTGTTGAAGACCGTAAAAGTAACTCGGGCATGGCATATTTCCTTGGTGGAAACATAGTAAGTTGGCCATCACGAAAGCAAAAGGTGGTGACATAGACTTCAGGTGAAGCGATGTGTCAAGATGTGTGGCTAGGGAGGCTACACGGTGATCTCATCGATCGAGATCGGGAACAAGTGGTGCTCAATGTTGATAGCGAGTCTATATTTTTTGTACGCGAGGATCCAGTCCGCGTGACTGGAGCAAGCACATTGATACGATGTATCACTACATAAAGGACTGCATGGAAGAAAAGAAGACGGAGGTCAACTACAATCGCACCGATGATCAGTTGGCGGACATCCAGACCAAGGCTTTGGATCGAGAGAAGCTCTTGAAGAGGCGACGAAGGATCGATGTTGGAGCCGTAACGTAACGAAGTCGTGATTAGGGGGGTGATTGTTGGAGTTAATCACGTCTTGTGGTTCCCTAGCCGGGTCGGACTAGGAGACACTCACCGTATAGGAATTGTATTGGCTGTAGCTAGCTAATATATATATCTATGTACCCCTACCCCTTGTAGTATCAAACCGTGAGATCAATACAAAGTATTCAACGGGTGCGACAGGCACCCGTGGCCATCCAATTGCTTTTGCGTGCGCGTGTATCTTTCGGCTACAATGAATCGGCTCCCTGCGTGTAGCTAGCTAGCTTCGGGAGTACTAGTACACGTCTGGGTCAAGGCCGTTTGGGTGCTAGCTTTGTACGTGATATTGGAGGTCAACTTCTTGTGGTGTGGTGCATCTCGCCGTAAGGGTAACTCGACGGGATTACATCGGCAAGGAGCGGTTCGAGTCAGCGTTGCTTTGCTGCGTCGTCCTTCTTCGTCGGTCGTATCACCGTCGTCGGAAAGTACTCGACGTCGGGTCTAGGCCAACAGTATCAAACTAACGGCCCGATGTTTCTGATTATTGTGGGATTTTCTAGCTTATTTCTCTATTTTTGATCCGTATTTTTCTTTTAGTAGATAATAGATAGATAAAGATGCTCTCTGATATTCAGGGTCATGCCTTACTTTTAGCTTACTTAACACTTTTATTAATTCTGTCCATCCCTCCAATTTTGTTTACCTAACACTTCAATTACCTCATCATAAATTCCGAGGGGGAAATGACGTCACCAAACTCCAAGAAAATAAACAAATTGGACGTCAGAAACATATGAGCCACCTGCCAGGAAATAGAAAAGCAACACATCATTTGGCACGTGGACGTATACGAGTGCATTACTAGGTATATATCAAAAAAGATATGGAAAATAAAATGGCCTTTGCTGCTGCATTCCATATCAGCTGCCTTTATTCTCCTACAAGGCTGGTAGAATCTGCTGCTCTTCCTCCTCTTCTATCTCGATGTGGCGACATAGCCACGCAGCAATATGCTTAGACACAAAGAAACCAAAAGGAGGGTATATTCTTCGTAGAGAACATAATTGGATTCGGGACAAATTGCAGCCGGCCAGCAAGGACGGACATGGATATGCACCAAAAAGTTAACTAAATCTCAATCTGTGAAGGTGCTTGTCCACCGAAAGTTTGAATTATTAGAGACCGATGCCACTTGTTATGGATTATGTAGTATCAAGTAGTTAATTTCTGTTGTATTCGCTCAAAAACTTGACCCGTAATCCTATGTAAATAAGGTCATCTCCTGTGGAGATGGAACAATTGTATTTTCCATGATGGAGATTCCTTTTGTATATTCTGCGCAGGAGGAATAGGATCGAATTTTAGCAGCAATCGCCTGGGCCAAACTAGAAACGTTTGTGTAATATTCTTCAAAAGAGAAGTTGTCCCTTAGTTTAAAATAGTTTAGTGCTTTATGAGCTCTTCTTCCGTCAATTAACTAGTAAACAAACTTCTTCAGTTATGCCTGAACATAATGAACACTGTATGTATACGTAGACCACTTAATTAATGGTCACAAAAGAAGGACACATGTTGAATGTCTTTTGCTATTTTACAGTGGTCTATAATACGAAATTATGTAAACATTATATATTAAAATGATGGAACCACTAGTAGGATATGGTGATCACTGTTCTGATGGTGTATCTATGTTTCACCGTATGATATGGTAGTTAGTAATAAGAAGTTCAGTTTCGCAAGCACACATGACAAAAGGACTACATTTTTAACACGGGCACTCATCTAATTAAGTACCAGTGTGCATGCTCTGAGAACAGTTTTTATTAGGACAAGTGTTCACATGATATATATGTTCTCTGCCTTTTAAAGAAGTTCGATCGTGTATCTCAAATCTATCTCCAAGTTCCTTTTTAGTTTGTTCGTGAAAGATGTCGATTAGAAATCCTATAAAAATATGATCACTTCACGTGGGAGATATAGTAGTTGGATTTCTTAATGACGATTTCATTTGCATATTCTGTGCAGGAGAAATTGGCCCCAACTCTGCCCAGTATTTCTTTAAATAGCTTGTGTTTTCGAGCTGTTTTCTGGCTGATTAATTATACATGTTCCAACATTTATTATTGAGATGAAACTTTTAATGCTAACATAAAATGTATTCTGTGAAATCTATATCAAAAGCTTGTAAAAGATGAATAAATATAGAAAAATGTGTTCTTCCACATTGGTCTGAAGTATAAATCCAACCTGGGAAGAAGCCCGTCTGCTAGCGGATGGCAGATGGAGACGGTGGCTTGCCGTCTTCTTCATTTTATCCCCAGTTTCGTCCCACGCATACTCCCTGCCATCCTCCCTCCGTCATTGTTCTGCCGAACCCGCGGTTGGGGATCCCGCGTCCTACCGTGGGGCTGCTAGCTCGACGACAAGTTCCCTTGGCCGCCTTCTCCCCGTACTTCGACCATCAGTTGGCGAATTAAACGTACTTTATGTGCTAGAAAACTTAAACAATCGAAAACAAATTTAGAGTATTGAAAACAATTGAAAAGCCACATATTTTAATAGATTTTGATATTGCCCCCCCCCCCCCCCCCCCCCCCAGCCGTCTGATCAAAATTACACGGTGACAGTTTTCTGGAACTTTTTTGCCTTCTATACATAAAAATGCCATGTTGCTCTGAAGAAAATATCATCCCGTATAACTAAAAATGCCAAGGAAAACCTTTGCGAATGACATCCTTCTTGGGGACGTGCACTGACTATTAGGGTCCTTTAGTATACTAACTTACAAAAGTTACCATAAATTGGGACAATCGCCAGCCAACAGCTGTCGTCAGAAGTGGTGGTTGCCTCTGTTCATGACCATGGATGTCCAAAATAAGGTCTAGTATTAGTCGTCCCGGGGATGCTTTAATGCTTAGAGGTCATATAGAATGATTTTGGCTAGTTTTGTCTAACCGAACAAACTCAACTAATGATTGATTGTGTGTATTGCTTTTTTTAGGAGAATAGTTTGGTTATTCGAACAATTTATAGATCCGCAAGATTTGGTATTGACTCGTGACATGAGAAGTGTGCCACATTTTTTTGTTGCGAGAGCACAATTTCTTCCTTTCACCATATACTTTCCATGGAAGACCATGCGATGACTTACCCATCATTTCTAAATAAAACCGTAATTCATTGAAACAGTTCTTCTTCTTATTTTTTTAATTTTCAGTGTCGACATGACGTCATTAACCTCGAGGAAAAACAACAAATTTCGTGTCAGAAACATATGTATCACTTGCCATGAAAACAAAAGAAAGCATACCGTAATTCCTGGTGGATCCTTTGTAGCAAATTCTGGTTCTGTTTCTAAGCAATTTTAACATGATCCAACTTACCTCCTCTTTTCACATGGAAGGCAAACCAGGGGAAACCCGTATGTGAATAATTTTAATATGCTCCATTTTACCCCCTCTTTTCACATGAGAGTTAAGAATATATAATAGATCTGAGTCATTGATCTCATTAATTAGTGCTCTGATTAACTCGATCTTACCTTCTTACCTCACGTGTAAAAAGAGGGAGTAATAGTGAGTATGTTAAAATTTTCCCTCTCTTTTGCAATCAGATTCGTTTCTTTCGCTTCATTGCATTAGACAAGTGTACATCCATGGAGCACGTGAAATGTAAGAGGCGGGGACCTTTTATAGGCTATAATGATATACATGGAGAAACTTGCGTCGATCACCCTCAAATCAACCCATGCATGTGGCATTTGTCATTTCGAAATGCACTTGTCCTTCTACTCATTGCATCGATGCAACATGGGTACAACTACGAACAGGTCATGGAAACAACATGGCAGTTGTCATATCTAACATTTGGGACCTGATGTGAATTTCTACCTCAATTGTCATTAAAAGAAGCCCGGTTCACCCCCTTTCCCCTCTTAAGTATCCACTCATATCTCACGCATATGCACTTGTGAACACAACATCAACAACAACCGTACTCTAATGCATGATGGGAGTTTGAAGTATCTATCACTTCTAATCTTTTTGATTCATCAATAAGAAAATAGTAGTCCCGTTTCTAGAAATGCCGAGATGGAATTTCTTCATGCCCTCACATATGTAGGAGTCGGAGGCACTGGAAATTTAGCAAGAAGTTATCTACTTGATCATAGTCGAGACACGTAAAATTGTGGAACTCCCTGTTGTATTGCGGAATCAGAGGTTGGCACACACTCTGAGAGAGAGAGCCATGCGCTTGCAAGGGATGGGGTGGTGAGCTGCAAGCAAGACACATCATCGGAGCATCAAACTATCCCGGAGGAATGTATGGATGGAAGACTGTAGGTTTGGCGATGTGTGGCTGGTTAGTTCGTCTTGTTTGGTCGTGTCCTGTGTCCATACCATTTCGTTCCATTCACTCTTGCTTTGGACTATTTATTAATTGTGCCGTTTCGATATAAATTTGATGTGTTGTTGGTTATGTGCATCCTCGTGTCAATGTCCTCAAACTATTTTATTATGTATGACAAATTCTCTATAATCTTCTTCTAATAAACCTTTGCATATTTTTTGTGCTAGTCGGACAGCTACACCGTACCCGGAGACATTGTGACCAAGGCCATGGTAAATGGTTATGGGTCCCTAAGAGCATCTACAACCACGGATAGGTAATCTGGCCCCTCAAACACCCACGAACGACCGGGCAGCCCTCAAATTTCCTTCTCTGCATCCGAATCCCTCATAGTTCAACCCTCAAAATCATACAAACCATGTAAAGGAAACATCTACGTACTACGTAGATCTAACTAAGCCTACACTACACTATTCGTTATTGTCGGAGCTGTCTACTATCTCTGTGTCAGGTTTCGGGTACATTGGCCGTCTGCCAGTGGATGGCGATGACGGCATGCCGTATTCTTCTTCTTCTCCCAAATTTTGTCCCACACATACTCCATGTCATGCTCCCTCCGACGTTGTTCTGCCGAACCCGGTTTCGTATCCCGCATCCTACCGTGAGGCTACGAGCTCTATGACAGGTTCCTTGGCCGCCTTCGCCCTATACTTCGACCGTCAGTTTGACCAATTAAAGGTAGATTATGTGCTACAAACTTTAACAATTGAAAACTTTTTGGAGTATGGAATTTTCAATGGTTTAATTTATGTGGCACAAAAGCCACACATTTGATAGATTTTAACATAAGATAATGGTAATTGGGAACGTTCCCAGGGGAGGAGGTCCCCGAGAACGCCCCCACAGCCTTATGATCAAATTCACACGATGCAGTTTTCTGGAAAAAAATTGCCTTCTATACATAAAACGCCATGTTGTTCTCAAGAAAATGTCGTTCCTTATAAATAAAAATGCCAAGGAAAACCATTGCAAATTCCATCCTTACTTGGGAACATGCGCTGGATATTGGGGTCCTTCGATATATTGTACATTACTCGGATGTAATTTATCAACAATTGATGTTCAATGTTGAGTCACAAAAAATGAGGACGTTGTGTAAATTAGGATGGAAGAAGCATTTACCAAAAATGAATTTACAAATTAACTTACAAAATTTACCATAAATTGGTACAATTGCCACCCAATTGTTGTGTCAGAAGTGGTGGTTGTCTGTTGTCATGACCGTGGATATCCGAAACAAGGTCTAGTATGCGTCGTCCTGGGGATGCTTACAGTGGCGGACCTAGAATCGCAGGCTTGGGGGCGTCACGGTTTAAAGTTTACACTAAACATCATCACAAACTCAACAAATAGTCTGGAAATAGCAACAACTTGATGGATACTCGGTGTTAAGTATATAGTAGTTCCTCTGTCCCAAAATAAGTGTCTTTGATTTAGTAGAACTTTACGGTTGTACTAAATCAAAGGCACTTATTTTGGACGGAGGGAGTAAAATTTATTTTATGGCACCCCCAATAGACCTATGCGTGGATGCTTAGAGGTCACCGGGAATGATTTTGGCTAGTTTTGTCTAACCGAACAAGCTCCGCTGATGATAGGTTGTGTTATTGCTTGTTCATACTGGTGTTTCTCAGGGGAATCATTTGGTTATTTGAACAATTATAGATTCGCCAGATTTCGTAATGACTCGTGACATGAGAGGTGCTCCACATTTTGTTGTTTCGAGGTCACAATTTCTTCATTTCAACATACTTTCCAGGGAAGAACATGCCATGACTTACCGATCTTTTCTACATGAAACTGTAATTCATTCAAACAGTTCTTCTTGTTATTTTTAACTTTCAATGTGGACATGACATCATTAACCACGAGGAAAAACAACAAATTTGGCGTCAGAAACATATGTACCACTTGTCAGGAAAAGAAAAGAAAGCACTCCGTTATGCAAATTCCTGGTGGATCCTTTGTACTCCCTCTAATTCATATTACTTGTATTAGATTTATTTGGATACAGATGTAACTAGATACATCTGTATTTAGACAATTCTAAGACAAGTAATATGGATCGGAGGGAGTAGCAAATTCTGGTTCTCTTTTTAAGAAATTTTAACATGATCCCTCTTATCTCCTCTTTTTACTTCCTCTTTTCTTATGGAAGGTAAACCATGGGAAACCAGTATGTGAATAAAAGAACAGTCACTATACAGATTTAACACCTGGTAGCATATGCTGAGCAAGTATGATGATCCAGCCTTGATACAAAGTTGTGTTGAGCTATTCCAAGCAATAAACAAGGTGGCAACCAAGAAAAAAACATGTTTGCAGCTTCACCAAAAGGGTTGTGTGATGACCATAACCGAAATGAGTAAGTGAGCACTCAGCAGCAGCACCAACTTCAGGCCTTGGGACTCGGAAGTGAGCATCTGAGCAATGAGTGTCACATAAAAAAGACAGTAAAGCCACACACTTGCACATATCAAGATGAGCAGAAATGGGGACTGCTGTGATTTCACATTGCTTTTATTCATTTGATTGTATGATCCAAGAAGAAAGCGTTTACAGCAGAAGTACAAGCAAGCAACAATGGAGGCCGAGTGATAAAAGCATCTGCCATCAAAAGCGTCCTTTTGTCTACTGCACATCCATCGACAAACCATGGAGGCTCTGATAAAAATCCGCTTCTCTCACACACTATTCCAAGTGCTTTTCTGTTTCAGCAGCTGAGAAGACTGATCGAAATCCATGACGAAAGAGGAAGAACAGAGCAATAGAGCGGAGCGGAGGAAAAAAGAAACAGAGGAAAAACAGATCAATAGAATCAGAGGCAGTGCTGAGGCTGGGGGGGGGAGGGACTGATGAACTGTCACGCTAACTAATTCTAACGACTAGCTAGTACCTTAGAGCATCTACAGCCGCACCGCAAATCTGACCCCCTATTCGCCCACAGGCGCGTTCGGGCGCGTCCGCGGATACAGCCGGATGGCCCATCGTATGGGCTTCACACATCCACATACCTCAAATGTGGAATCTCAAACCGACGCAATCCATGCACGTCGATCATACGATACAAATTGTCCAAATTCAACAGTTCAAAAAAAAAACAATTCATAGTTCAACAATCGGACATGTCAGAATAAAAATCAATGTCCGAGCGTGACGGATGCTTCGCTGGAGGGCCGGATAACTCGCGGATGCCATCCATGCCTCCTGCTCCGAGGCTATCCTTGTCGTCTCCTACTCCGAGGCAATCCTTGCGCCCTGCTCTGCTTGCATGCGGGCCGCTTGCTCTGCCTGGATGTTTGCCGCATGCTCCTCTGCTGTCGTAACCGCCGTCGTCGCCGCCGCCTCGTACTCCCTACGGTGATTGATCTTCTTCTTCTCCACAAGCCACTTCTTTGCATGCTCATCCAAGAGGGTTTCGTCCGCCAAGATCTTCGAATCCTCAACGTCTCGTGCGAGTTGCAACCTCTCCTTCTCAAGCTTAATCTCTCCAAAAGTCTTCGCCTTTTCGAGCTTCCATTTGATCGTCGCCTCTTGCTTCTCCAACTCAATTATAAGTCAATGTGTGAAGGTGATTATCCACCGAAAGTTCTAATTATAAGAATTTGATGCAACTCGTTTTGGATTATGTAGCATCAATTGCATGCTCAAGATCTTGATCGGTAATCCTATGTAAATATGATCATCTCTCGTGGAGATTGAATACTTGGATTTTCCATGATTGGGTTTCTTTTGAGCTTTTCAAGTATTGATTGGCTGTGCCAAACTTGAAAAGGTCGGAGTAATATCTGCAATACCTAAGTTGCCCCTTATTTTAACTAGTACAGTGCCTCTTGAGCTCTTCTTCAGATAATTAGAAAAGGTTGAAGTAATATTCTGCAAAAGATAAGGGGGCCTTATCATAAATAGTGTAGTGCTATTCGAGATCTTCTTCAGTTAATTAATTACACATACTTTTGCAGTTATTCTTAAAATGTACTTTAAGTCCCAGCAAAAAGCACATTTTGTGGATACCTATATCGCCTAATTAAAGGTCGTAAAAGAAGGACAAATTGAAAGTTTTTGCTGTTTACAATGATCAGTACTATAGA
The DNA here is from genome assembly GCA_039707655.1 of Elymus sibiricus. NCBI lineage: Eukaryota > Viridiplantae > Streptophyta > Magnoliopsida > Poales > Poaceae > Elymus > Elymus sibiricus. The sequence goes on from CM077667.1 coordinate 55,211,627, forward strand.
AGCACGTGAGCACTATGATAGAACGGCTGGTAGGATATGGATGATCACTGTTCTGATGGAGTATTTTTTTTTCGTAAAGGAGGTCAAGACCCCTGAAAAGGTTTCTGATGGAGTATCTATATTTCACTATATGATATGATAGTGAAATTCGGTTATAAACCCATACTTTTGCAAGCACACATGACAAGAGGAAAACAACTCTAACGTGAGCACTCATCTAATTAAGCACATATATAAATTTTTCAAAAAAGGGTGTTTTTATTGACTCAAAATTAAACATTGAGAAATACAATATAGTGAGTACACCCGACCTCAGCATAACTAATATGCACAAAGCCAACACTAACACAAGCACACAAAGTATCACATCGGCAAATAGCCAAGTCATTCAAAACTGAAACTATGCCTCGGTGGAAGGGAAAAGGCAACAAAAAAAAAAGGAAAGTGATGAAAATAACGATTGACGACACACGACAATGACCATCATCACCAATCGTCTTTTGGTAACACAAGGACTAGGAGGAAGGTTCTCCAAAAGCGACGCCTCCAGAAAGAGAACAACGTGCAAGTCGTCACCATCGCCCGAAACGACCAGCAAAGGTTAGATCGTGGGCTTTCACCTTAAAGATCAAGTCCGAGGAAACTCCAAGCAATGCCTTCATCTGGGTAACAACACAGAGAACACCACCATTGCCACTTATATCCAAAGGGTCATGCCTAGAGTTTTCAGCTCGAGACCACCAACCAATCGAAGTCATCCTATGTTGTCTCCTCCACTTGCCACAATCCAAACAGTTGTATACACGCACGGTCATGATGGCGGTCTAACGAGTCGTGGCAAGAGCCACTCGCCGCAACACAATGAAGTATTTGTCCGGGAGAACCAACACCGGCACCGCCAAAATCCCGAGTTTGAGACGCTTTGGAGGTCTATATTGTCCTCACAAGTGGCAGCCAATGATTGATGTGCATCAGATGCCAATACCACACACTGCCACTAGTTCTCCGTCCTCAACATGTGACGCAAGAAATCACCATCATCGCCGGATCGAAGGTAAAAACCCCGAAGGCGACGTTGTCCGGGCTGCTGCCACAACCTCTAGGTCCAGGGTAGTTTCAGCCAGCAGCATACGGTGAGATCAAACTACGCCACTGTCCTTGCGTCAAAGCAGGGAGCTCTATGGACACCACCTCCCAAGTAACCCAGCGGACGACGCGGGGGGCGGGCAGTTTCCTTTCTTTCCCATTCTCTCTTTATGTTCTCGATATATATCAAGGAAAAATATTGCGCGCTATGCTAGCGACCACCCCAACCGATGGCAAGGTCTGTAAGGAGGGGAGAGTTGCCAGAGATCATCATATTCGAAGTGCTGCAAGCGAAAGTGGGTCGCCTCTCTCCCATCCTTGGAGGAGGGGAAACACCGAAATTTAAAAATGGAACTCTAGCACGTGGGCTTATATGAGTGCCTGTCCTTTGTTTCTATCTATCATGTTTGGAGGGGCCAAATTATGTATTTACTACTAATCTAAGCAGCCTACAAAAAAATTCTTCATTAATTTGACCAAAACTGGGGGAGGGGGGAGGGGCACGACCCCTCCAGGGTTCAAGTTAGCTCCGTCAGTGCATCCACAACATGATATGCTGAAACAAGAAAAAACAAGTTCTGGATTCTCACAAACTCCACATCCCATACGAGGATGGACATGGATATGCACCAAAAAATTAATTAGCCCTCAATCTATGAAGGTAAATATCCATCGAAAGTGCTAATTCTTAGAGATTTATGCCGGTCGTCATGGATTGTGTAGTATTGAGTGGTTAATTTCTCGTTTGCTTGCGCAATATATTTATTGGTAATCCTATGTATATAAGGTCATATCCCAGATAGATTAAATAATTTGATTTTTCATGATCAAAATTTATGTTGTATATTCCATGCAGGATCGGATCGAAATCAAGTAGTGATCGCACGAGCCAAATAATCAAAAGGTTGTAATATTATACAAAAAAAGAATTTGTCCCTTATTTAAAATAGTTTAGGGATCTTTGAACTCCTTTTCGGCTAATTAGTTCCACACAGTTCGGCAACTTATTCTCAGAAAGTATTTTAAGCCCCCAGCAGAAAGCACACTTTGTGGACACACATATCTCCTAATTAAAGGTCAAAAAATATTGACACATATTGAATTTTTTTGCAATTTTATAATGACACATACTACTGTGTGTATGTCGTCACTCTCTCTCAAGTTCATTGCTTGCTCTATCTTCATGTGTTCTTCAGGGCAACGTCATCTAAGTCCTCTGAGTATCTACCAGTTCATTGTATTGGGTCATGTCCCGTGACACCAGAGTCCTTAATTACATCATAATGTGAGAATGAAAATTTCGATGTCTACACTTGATTCACTTATGCATGTTCTTTTAGGAAGGTCATTGGCCTATGATTTGTACTAGATGGGTTGTGCGCGCTTTGCTGCACCGTTGAATTTGTTGGGATTCTTAAATTTTTTGACTCAATTTACTTTAAAATATATGGTGTATTATTATTTTCAAAAGTAAAACCACTTTAAGTTTGATCAAATTTATATACAAATATATCAAAATTCATAATATCAAATTGGTGTTATTAGATTCATCATGAAATGAATTTTCATATCTTTTGTTTAATATTGTGGATGACGATATGTTTTGCTCTGAACTTGGTCAAAATTAAAGAAATTTGACTTTCCAAAAAACTAATAACCCCTAGATTTTGAAACTGATGGAGTATTTAGTTTGGCCGGTGGGGGAGCCGATGGAGTGTGTTTTACGTTTATTTATAATGTGGTTATTTGGTGGGTCTTTCGCGGTGTGATTCTGTGTTATCCACTAATCAACCCATATTTATGTGGAGATATTTCTTCATCGTTGGTTGCATGTACTATATTCGTGCTATTGTATCACATCATGATGTTTTTTTATGGGTGATAAAAGTCTGCTAGGGGTTGATTTGTTTTTATAGGCCAGTTGTTGCTGGTTGATTTGAAAAATCGTTGCCCGATCAAAATCGTAAACAAAATCCAAAATTGAATACCTCAATTGAACGAAAAAGCTTTAAAATTAGGGAGCAGATAGAATTAAAATATTTAAAGAGGAGAGCTCTTTGAGAAATTATTGAGCCGGTCAAAATAGGGCGACCAAAGTCTAAATTGAAGCCTCAATTAATTGTGAAGATTTAAAAATTAGGAAGCATATTGTATTGTATAAAAAATTAAATGGGAGGGTTTGAGAAATTGTTGACCCAGTCAAAATCGGATGAACAAATTCCAATTAGAGACCTCAATTGATTGTGATGCCTCCAATCCTAGGAAGATCAGTGATATAGTATATGTCCTAGATTGATATGCTGCAATTTAATAAGATCCTGATCTATAAGGCTGATTACCCATTGAAAGTTGTAATTATTGGAGATTGAAACTGTTCTTTACGGTTTGAGTACATATGTCGCATCAATGGTTATATTTGGTTTGCTCGCCCTCAAGATACTGATCAGGAAAATCTAATGAAATTATCTCGCTTGGAAATAGAACACTTAGATTTCTCATGATTAAGATTTGATCGAACTTCTCAACTACACCTAATGATCGCCTGATGAATCTAGGACAAACTAGTACTATTCTGAAAAAGAAAAGATGTCCTTTCTTTCGAACTTCTAGCCATTTTTCTTTGGCTAACCACCAGATTGTTTTTTTTGATACAAATGTGCTTCTACAACCTCCATTCTTTCGCTTTGCTAAAGGGTATACTGAGTTACTGATAGAGCTATACTAACTTACTGACAGAGCTTGTGAAATCGTTGGCTACCATGCCATCCAGCAACCAGCTACCAAATTAATGAGCCGATCACCCCAAATCAAAATATGCAGATAGCGTCTATCCTTTTTTAGCACTACAACTATAGTGCAGATCGTCTGTCTTGTTGCGCAAAATTTCTTAACGGCCAAACTAGAAAATACAACACTAGTGAGAACATTACTAGCCACTTAATGTGGTACATGGCCGACGGGAGATGCGTGCCTATGTTTAGTTAGGTCGTCCCCAATAAATATCATTTACCTCCTCTGACTGTAAAACATGTCTACTTCCACTCTCCACTTCTGTAGTGCGGGTTATTATCTATCTCACTCACACACATACAAAAACTCATGAGCAATGTGTGCAAAATCGATGCCTCATACACCCACCCATGAGTTCAAAATCAAGATAGGTTCTTATCTTTTTTATTGACCGATTGGAAATAGCAGTTGGTTGTTCAAAGTAGTGATGAAATGTCTTCCCTTGCTCTGCCTATGGGAGTTGGAGGCATCAGGAAGTTAGCGAGAACTAACTACATCTACTACTGAGCAGATAGTTTTGCAAAGTCTACGATGACCTTCTCGTCAAGCTCAGATTTTTAGCTTTTTGGGCGCCACGCAACCTCGGTGTGACCCCCGAGCTCTATGTCATTACTCGTGTTTCAGAATGCAATGCACAAAGTCAGTCGTGTTGGCATGTCGGATCGTGACCCTGATCTCGGGGGTAGGCACGAGCCATGCTGCGAGAGATTGATCCACACGACTCGGGGCAGCCCGGAATGGAAAAGTTCATGAATCATGCTTTGGGAAACTTTTTTTCAAAAGAAGGAGCTTTGTGCCCCCAAGTTTGTATTCATCTAACCTCAAACGACTCCAACAATATATCACGGCCTTGCATCACGAGAACACACCAAATCTCTAGCCAGATTAGGACTTCATTGAGGATTGTTGTAAACTTGTAAATAGTTACACTTGGACGGTGACACGTCAGCACACCTAAGATGTCAAATGTCGAGGGCTTTTATCAAGTAGTCGTCGATGGAAGACAACGAATACTTCATGCCATCACGGGCATTTCATTGGGCCTACAAATACAAGGGGCACGGATTTAACAGTAGTGGGCCGATGCACAGATAGATTTGCCTCAAAAAGTGTGCACAAATAGATCGAAGCAAAAAATACATGGGTGCCCTCTTGCGTCAAATAGATGGCCCTTATCTCGCGGCAACAATATCTCGCCTTAAGCGAGAGCTATTTTCGTCTCGCTCAAGCAAATGCCCCCCGTGTTAGCTATTGGGTCGACCTGTTAACGCACGTTTATAAGAAAGCAAGAATAAAAATGGAGAGAAATCAATATTCGAACCTGGATGTCGGGCAACTCTGCTAGCCACTAATCAGCGTCATGTAAATTACAAGGTCAGGATCTAGTTAAGGGAAAAATAGGCCGTTTTTCAGTTCTTTATTCTTTTCGTTTTTCATTTGATTTTTCTTTTTGCCTTTCATTGTTTGTATCGTTTTCCTTCTTTTTTAGTTTATGTTTGTTTGTTTGGGTGTCCATTGTACATTTTTTGTATATGTCAAGAATATTTTTATAATACATATTTGACATTTTTCCAATACAAATTTAACATTATTTTAATACAAGTTCAACATTTTTTCTAAACACATTTTTATATGCATTATCAAAAAAATCATTATTTTTTTAATACGTGGTCAATATTTTTTATATACATTTAATATTTATCAAATGCTTGATCAACATTTTACAAATACTTGTTCAACCTGTTTTTCAAATGCTTGATTAACATTTTCATATAATTGAGCGAAAAATTCATAATATTCTTAATACATGGTCAAAAACATGTACCCACATTTTAAAAAATTCATCTGTTTGGTCACAATTTTTCCAGTAATTATTCAATATGTTTTTAAATCCTTGATTAACATTTTTATATTAATGATAAAAATCATTGTTTTTTATATTTTTTATATACAAATTTTAAAAAATTATATTTCTTTGTCTACATTTTTCAAATAATTATTCAAAAAAATCAAATGTTTGATTAAGATTTTCTTAATAGCAAGCACAAGATTACTTTTGCGGTTTTGAAAAATGTTTAGGGAGTGCTAAAAGTTTCTTCTTGCGGTTTTGAAAAAAATGGCCGTCCAATTGAAAATATTTAAACACCATGACGTCCATTCCACCCAATTTTCTTCATGTAACACTTCAATTTACACATCTTAATGCCCAAGTGGGTAATGACGACATCAACTCCAAGAAAATAAATAAATTTGACGTAAAAAAAACATATCAGCCACTTACCTGGAAACCGGAAAGAAAGCATATCAATTTGGCACGTGGCGTGTGTGAATGCATTACTACGTATATATGGAAAAACAAGTGGATAATAACATGTCCTTTAATTTGCTTCTGCTATCCATATGCCGCTGCCTTTATTCTCCTATAATCCTGGTGGCATCTTCTCTGTTCCCTTCTCTTCTAATTGGAGATGGAAAAATGCATATTCACGCAGAACACGATATGCTTAAACCAAAAGAAGCAAAAGTGAGGATACATTGTTGGTAGAAATGAGGAAGCCAAAAATGGATTGGCGACAAATTGCAAGGTTCTACCAAGGATGGGCACCAAAAAAGATTATTAGATCTCATTCTGAAGGTGATTGTCCACCGGAAGTCCTAGTTGTTGCACATTGATACCACCCATTATATAGTACCAAGTGGTTAATTTCTAGTTGCGCTCGCCCAAGATCTTACAGTAATCCTATGTAAATAAGATCATCTGATGTGGAGGATGAACAATTGAATTTTTCACGATGGAGTTTCCTTTTGTAAATTCCATGCATCACGAGTTGGATTGAATTGTGGGTAGGGATCTCCTCTGCCAAACTAGAAAAGGCTGGAGCAATATTCCGCAAAAGAGAAGATGTCCCTTATTTAAATTGTGTAGTTCTTTAAGAGCTCTTCAGTTCATTTTTTACCCAAACTTTTGCAGTTATTCTCAAAGAGTATTTTTTTAATCCCATCATAAATCATGTCGATTTGGCTATGTTGAAATGATTATGTTCTTATTGGAAAGATCTCTTATCCTATGCAAGTTATCCACCGTTGTACGGACTGACTTCGTATGTGGTCTATGCTGCACGAAACGGAGTACCAGTCACTGTTCAAGGCGGCGTGTATTGGGTTGGAGGAGGTGGCCAGAGAGGTTTTTACCTAACATGGGTGGCAGCATAATCCCCAGACTGGTCCACTTCCTTCGTCGATATAGGCATAGTTTTGGTCTTATATCGCTTTACTGTTGCCAAATTGTTATTTTTACATATTTTGTTAGACGGTTTTTCTGTGGGTGTGTGCGTCTTAGCTATGCAGAGGTCGGGTGTCGCTCATCATGATTTGTATCCGCTTGATGCTAGATTTTGAGATAATAAAACCCTCCATTTTGAAAGTGTACTATCAAAACTTGTAACCACTAGTCGGATATGGATGATATCTGTTCTGAGAGTCCATCTACTATAGTTACGATAGTTAGTTTATACATGAAAAGCACTTCTCCAAGTTCACGTGCCAAAAGAAAATCATTTCTTTACAAAAGCACCCATCTAATTAAGCACTTGTATACACGCTCTCAGAACGATTGTTCTTAGCACAAGTGTAAACACGGAAGAAAATCGATTGCTAAATAAAGCTCGATCATCAATCTTAACAATCCCTAAGTTGCTTTATGTTTCTCCCGTGCAAGATTTTGATCATAAATCCTATGAGAATTAGATCATTTCCCTGGGAGATCTAGCAATTAGATTTCTTATGATGGATATTCCTCTTGTATATTCTACGAAGGAGAGTATGGATCAAATTCTGCGCAGTTATTGCCCGGGCCAAACTAGGGGAAGTTGTAAAATCCAGAAAAACAAAAGGTGTTTCAAAATAGTAGTGTTTCATTATCGGTTGCCAAAGGTGATGGCGGTGAATGTACGAAACCAGGTTCAGTACTGAAAAAAAGGCAACGAAGCCACACGAATATGCACATGGCAACGGTAGAAATGGGGTATCATCAGAGATCCGAGAAATGCTTTATTTCACTTGATTATATGATACAAGAAGAAAGCAGACACAGCAATATTACTGGCAAGCAACTGGGAGACCGACTGATAAAAGATTCCTGGAGCTGGAACTAGTGCCGCACATCCATGGACAAGATGACTAAACACCTAGTCTCAGAATGGCCGTGAGATGAGAACAACCACAATGAATAAATATGCATGAAAGACTGAAAGAAAGACAGCTAAGCAACATATATGCACATAGCAAGCGTAGAAATGGGGAATCATCTGAGATCTCAGAAATGCTTTCTTTCACTTGATAATATGATACAAGAAGAAAGAAGCCACAGCAAAATTACAGGCTAGCAACTACAGAAACAGACTGGTAAAAGCTTCCTGGAGCTGGAACTAGTGCCACACATCCATGGACAAATACATGGAGGCTCTGATCAAAATCCACGCAACTATTCCAGGTGCCTTTTCAGTTTCATCGGATGAGAAGGCTGATCAAAACCCAAAGAGAAAGGAAAAACAGAGTAGAAAAGCAGAGCTACCTAACAGAACAGAAGCAGAGGCAGTAGTGTTTACGATCGATAAACTGCCATGCTAGCTAACCCTAACAGAACAGAAGCAGAGGCAGTAGGATACAGGTGTGAAAAGTAATGTCATACACCCATACTTCTCCAAGGTCACTTTCAAAAATGAAATAATTTAATTACAAAAGCACCCATCTAACTAAGTACTTGTGTACAGGCTCTAGGAATGATTGTAATTTGCACAGTGTTTACAGGATATATCTTCTTTCGGTCGAAGAATAAAGCTCGATCATCCATCTTAACAATCCCCAAGTTGCCTTTTATTTTTCTTGTGCAAGATCTCGGACATAAATCCTATTAGCATATGATCATTTCCCTGGGGGATCTAGCTATTGGATTTCTTATGATGTAGTCTACGCATGCGAATTTGGATCAAACTCCGCCTAGTGATTGCCCGTGCCGAACTAGGGAAAGTTTAAAAATCCTGGAAAATAAAAAGTTGTTTCTTTGAAATACCTAGTGCTTCTTTAGTACAAAGCACAATTATTATTCTCGAGGAGTAAATGTTTAATGCTTGCATTAAGTGTACTTTGTAAAGCAAAATTATTAAAAATGTTCATGCTTTTACAATGATCTCAACTAAAAAAACGTGTGGGAACTATTAAAAATATGGAAGGATCACTATTCTCATGGATTATGTATGTTTCACTAAATCATATGGTAGTTAGTGGAGAGATATTAAGTTATACTCCCCAACTTAAGCAAAACACATGCTTTTTTTTTGCATATGTACTCTTCGGTGCAAGTGTTTGTACGCAGGGCCGTAGAAGGTCATGTGCGAGCTGTGCACTTTCACAGGGCCCACATAATCCAGAGCCCCGACCTGGGTCCATATTTGTGTATGCATAGTCTGAAAACACACGTTTCTGCCTTCCTGGGCCTGGTCCGCTCAACGCCTTGAGGCATACGTGCAAAAAAATAATGAAGGTGATCATAGTCATGGTGATAATATAGAAGAGGTTACAGGTTTCGTTACAGAGATTGATGGAGGTAATGATGGCAATGTTGTTGATGAAGATCATGACCCTGTTATTTCGGATGACATGAATAATTCTGTTTAGCCTGATATGTTGGATCCGAGAAATTGGGACGGACTTGATGATAAAAAGATTGATAGTTTGCTGCAAAAGGGTCCTAAAAGAGAAGATATTGAGCATGGTCTTTATGACAAGTTCTCTAGAAGATTTTTTGCATTATCGTTTAATATAATTCCCTCAAATGGAGACAAGTTTGACAAAGGGTAGCTTGTATACAATATCAACCTTTATAAAGAATTTTGTTTTTTGCTGCAAATTTTTAAAAAGGGGGCTTGTGAGAGGCCAAATAGCAAATGAGGGTTTAGGTGACTGGATTCATCTTGATGCAAGACTTAAAGAGCATGAATCAAGTAGAGATTGGAGAACATAAAGATATTGATGGACCTGAATTGTTTTATGAGTTAATTTTCATTCAGGATTTAGTTAAGAAATCAATGGGTCATGTTAATATTCTTGAGGTTTTGATGAAGTCCCCCTTCTATCCTAATGATATTATTCCATACATGATTTTTTTACTTATTCCTGCAACTATTGTAGCCGCGGAAAGGAGCTTTTCTATTCTCAAGTTGTTGAAATCCTACTTGCGTTCTACTAAGACACAATAAAGACTTAATGGTTTGACGGCAATAGCACTTGAATATGATGTCGTGGAGAAGATTAATTATGAAGATATCATTACAAGAAACACAAGACGGATGGCACTTTTGAACAGAGCTTGAGGCCAGTTTATTGGTTTTACAATTTTGCATTGATACTTGGGAATTTTCTAAACTTTTTACAAAATAACATAAATTTAAACTATATAGCTAAGAGATTTTGCTTGAGTTATTATTATTTATTTTCAAATGTTAGGGCCACATATTTTCTGCACAGGGGCCCCGAATTCCTGGTGCCAGCTTTGTTTGTACGATATTACCTTGTTTGCCTTTTAATAAAGTTAAATTATGCATGGTAGCACAACTTTGAAAAGTAAAATAAATTTAAGACATTAAGTCCAACACAAGTAGCAAAAAATATGACAAATAAAATAAGGAGGGGGGTGGAGAGCACGCGGAAGTATCTATTAAAAATCCTCACATACCACTGCGCCACCGTCCGCCCTGAATTACTTCACGCTGAAAAGGTTAGAAAGAATATATGTAAAATTAAAAATACTTCTAATACATTCATTTCTGCGATAAGTAATTCCGGATGAAGGGAGTATTACACAAGAAATATTAAAGAGCCACTAGAGTATTGAATGAAACAGAAAACCAGATTAACCAATGAGAAGTAGATTATGGGGCAAAAGAGGCAGTCACCCACCTAGCTTTTACTTCGAATGTGGATGTACGAGACAAGGTCGGTTCGAATTGTCGTGAGGCAGGATAGAACTCAATTTGACGGTTTTAGCTCATCTCGGGCGGTTGTGTAATTGACCAAACTCAGCTAATGATAACTCTGTTTTCCAATGCTTTGTGATTTTCAGGGGAATATTTTGGTTATGCAAACTATCAGTGAATTCATTGGACTTAGTCATGACTTGTGACATTAGAATATGAGATCGAAAAATACCAGCTTCCACATTTTCTTCATTTGCACATGCTTTTCAGGGAAGACCATGGCACATATCATTTTAAAACTGCAATTAATTCAGACAACAGGCAACTCATATTGTTTTAGTAGAAATTTATTTTAACCTCCGGTGGTGCATGATGTCATCAACCTCCAGGAGAAACAGCAATAATGACGTCGCAACCAAACGCGTGCTCGTTAGGAAAAATAAAACAAAATATATCGTTATACAAATTCATAACTTCATAACAAATTCTGGTTTCTTCTAATGGAAATTAGGGGGGTCGTTCTTTGAAAAAAATAGTACCGGGTGAAATGTTGAGCACTTATGATAGTTCAGGCTTTATACAAATTGTGGTGGTCTATTCCAAGCAGTAGATGATGTGCCCACAAACAAAAATAAGATGTTCGCTGTTAATGCAAGCCGTTGCGATTTCAGTGAGATCCGAACAACCAGAATGAATAAGTTTTCATGAGCGACTTCAAGCCCTGGAACTGTTTTTTTTTTTTCCACCTGCATGCCGTGGAACTGGGTGACTGAAAAAAGGACAGCGAAGCACATAGCAAGGGTAGAAATGGGGAATCATCTGACTGAGATCTCAGAAATGCTTTCTTTCACTTGATTATATGATACAAGAAGAAAGCAGCCACAGCAAAATTACTGGCAAGCAACCACGAAGACAGACTGATAAAAGCTTCCTGGAGCTGGAACTGATCAAAATTACTGCCGCTCATCCATGGACAAATACTTGGAGGCTCTGATCGAAATTCACAGCCACCTATTCCAGGTGCTTTCTCAGTTTCAGCGTGTGAGGAAAAACAGAGTAGAAAAACAGAGCTACTAGACAGAGTAGAAAAGCAGAGGCAGTGTTCAGGGGGAGGGTCAGGGGAGGGTCAGGGACTGATTGATGAACTGCCATTCTAGGTAATTAATCCTAACGACCAGCTATCTAGTACCTTACGAGAGTGGTAGTAGTGGATGGGTAGTGGTGGTGATCCATGGCGGCGTGCTCCCTGTGATCAGCGGCAGCCGGGTGGAGGCGCGCCGTGTTGTAGGCGTAGCCGGTGTCGTCGCCCACCTTGTTGTGCCACGCAGGAAGCTTCGGCGTCTCGTGGGCCTTCACTTGCGCGTAGGCAGCATAGTAGCCGTGGCCACCGGCCCCGGCGACCACGGCGGCGTGGTCATGTTTCCGCGCGCCGTCGTGGTGGGCCTTGCGCCCCGCCTCGTCAAGAGCCCGCTGGTGGTCGTCGGCGGTCGCCGGCTTGTGGTCGTCGGCGGCCGCGTTGTAGCCGTTCCCGTTCTCACGGTACCCCCTGCGGCCGCGGCGGCGGCCGCCGCAGCCGCCGTGGCTGGACCGCTCGCCGCCGTAGTCGTCCTTTATGCCGCCGCCGAAACAGGAGCTGAACTCGAAGCACATTCTTGCTGGTGACTCTTGACTTCCTGGCTGCCTCTTTCTCTTTTCTTTGTTTGCACTTTGCACTTGCACTTGCACTAGACTAGACAAGACTATCTGGATTGGAGGTGCACCGAGGAGGAGGCTTAACTGACTGGATTACTGGAGTAGTGGTGGTGTTTGTGGTAGTGGTAGGGGTATATATGCTCCGGGTGCCGAGACGACGAGCTGGGTGCTGGACGCGACGTGTGTGCAAAGCCAAGGGAAAGTGGAGACCAGGTTCACACTTCTCCATCTCCACCCGGCGAAGGCACAGCGACGTGGGGTGGTGGCCGGGGCACAGTGACGTGGTGTTATCGTGTCGGGGTCGTGCTCCCCCGGTCAAATAGGGGAATTGGAGGGAGACGAGCGCTTGGGAGGTGGGGTGGTGGCCGGCGAGCGCGACGCATCGTGGCGGGCGGTGCCGCGGCGCGGAAGCATCGACGATCGATTCCGGAGGCAGGCCAAGATGCCGCGGGCGCCCGGTACTGTTTGGGTTTGGAAATGCGTGGCATATTGTTGGGGTTCTGTCCTAGGCCTGTCTCATGGACGACAAGACCGACTGTTATCCATGCTCTCTTTCTCTCCATGTTCATTGATCTTGGAACACGACCATTTCGGGGCAGGTAGAATTTGGTCCTAACGTTGGTCCTAATCTTGGAACACGACCGTAAGAAAGACGGGAAGTTGAGAGCACCCGCTGACGGGTCGCAGTGGAGAAAGATCGAGAGAAAGTGAAGCGACTTTACAGGTGACCCAAGGAACGTATGGTTTGGTTTAAGTGCAGATGGCGTTAATCCTTTTGGGGAGCAGAGCAGCAAGCATAGCACATGGCCTGTGACTCTATGTATGTATAACCTTCCTCATTGGTTGTGCATGACGCGGAAGTTCATTATTATGCCAGTGCTCATCCAAGGCCCTAAGCAACCCGGCAATGACATTGATGTGTACCTAAGGCCATTAGTTGATGAACTTTTACAGCTATGGAATGGAAGAGGTGTACGTGTGTGGGATGAGAACGAACAGGAGGAATTTGACCTACATGCGTTGCTGTTTGTAACCATCAACGATTGGCCTCTCTCAGTAACCTTTCAGGACAAACAAACAAGGGATACCACGTATGCACACACTGTTTAGATGACACCGATAGTATATATTTGGACAAATGCAGGAAGAATGTGTACCTGGGGCATCGTCGATTTCTTCCGACCAACCATCAATGTCGAAAAAAGGAAAGCATTTCAAAGGTGAGGCAGATCACCGGAAGAAGCCCGCCCTCCGTACTGGTGATCACATACTTGATATGGTCAATGATTTACAAGTAATCTTTGGAAAGGGTCCTCCGACTGACGATGCGGGACGCGCACCCATGGGGAAGAAGAAATCTATATTTTGGGACCTACCCTATTCGAAAGACCTAGAGGTCCGCTCTGCAATCGACGTGATGCACGTGACGAAGAATCTTTGCGTGAACCTACTAGGCTTCTGGGGAGTGTATGGGAAGACAAAAGATACACCGGAGGCACGGGAGGAACAGCAACGTGTGCATGAAAAAGACGGCATGCATCCAAAGCAGTATGAAGGTCCTGCCAGCTACGCTCTTACCAAAGAAGAGATGGAAATCTTCTTTGAATGCCTGCTCAGTATGAAGGTCCCGTCTGGCTTCTCGTCGAATATAAAGGGAATAATAAATATGGCAGAGAAAAAGTTCCAGAACCTAAAGTCTCATGACTGCCACGTGATTATGATGCAACTGCTTCCGGTTGCATTGAGGGGGCTTCTACCGAAAAACGTTCGATTAGCCATTGTGAAGCTATGTGCATTCCTCAATGCAATCTCTCAGAAGGTGATCGATCCAGAAATCCTGCCAAGGTTAACGAGTGATTTGGTGCAATGTCTTGTTAGTTTCGAGCTGGTGTTCCCACCATCCTTCTTCAATATCATGACGCACGTCCTAGTTCATCTAGTCGACGAGATTGTCGTTCTGGGCCCTGTATTTGTACACAATATGTTCCCCTTTGAGAGGTTCATGGGAGTCTTAAAGAAATATGTCCATAACCGTGCTAGGCCAGAAGGAGGCATCTCCATGGTCCATCAAACAGAGGATGTCATTGGGTTTTGTGTTGACTTCATTCCTGACCTTAAGAAGATTGGTCTCCCTCAATCGCGGTATGAGGGGAGACTGACTGGAAAAGGCACGCTAGGAGCGGACTCAATAATATGTAGCGACGGGCATTCTTGGTCTCAAGCACACTACACAGTTCTACAGAATTCTACCTTGGTGACCCCGTATGTCGATGAACACAAGAATATTCTGCGCTCCAAACACCCGGAGCAGTGTGACGACTGGATTACATATGAACACATCAGGACTTTCGGCAGTTGGTTGCAAAAACGTCTCATGGGTGACATCACTATTTCTGATGAGCTGTACTCGTTGGCCAGGGGACCATCTTCGACTGTATTGACTTACAAAGGGTACGAGATAAATGGGAATACATTTTACACGATCGCCCAAGATCAAAAGAGCAGCAACCAAAACAGCGGTGTCCGCTTTGATGCAGCAACCAAGAGGGGAAAGGACACATATTATGGTTACATAGTGGACATATGGGAACTTGACTATGGACATGATTTCAAGGTCCCTTTGTTTCAGTGCAAATGGGCCAATCTGTCAGGAGGCGGGGTACAGGTAGACCCACAGTACGGAATGACAACAGTGGATCTGAACAATCTTGGGTACACAGACGAACCATTCGTCCTAGCCAATGATGTGGCGCAGGTTTTTTATGTGAAGGACATCTGCCGTGTGGAAAGCGCAGGAGAGGCGTGTGGGATGTTTTTATCAGATAGAGCGGTCAGGAGCGGACGTGGTAGTGGTTCGGACGCTCGCAAAGCCCCACTAGTTTGTCTCCGGTTTGTGGGAAAAAACACGTCCCAGCCATTCGGCGAACCGATGCAGGTCTGCGTTGGATGGCGCAACACATCCGGATCACGCAGTCCAAAGCGGACAGCTCAATGATCGGCTTTGGAGATGCCCTTCAGGGGAATATTTTGGTTCTCAGAATAATCAATGGTTCATTGGACTGGGTCTTGAGTCCTAGAATGATAGAGACCAAAAGTTTAACTGTCTAAACTTTGTTCATCAATTTGAACATGCTTTTTCATGGAAGACCATTGACCTGGACTGTGACTGGTGTCAGAGATTCTATTATAATTGATGAAGCTCTCTGATAGTCAGGGTCACGACTTATTTTAAGTTTACGGAACAATTTAATTCGAAAAAAGCCATGCACACCACGTCGCCCGTTCCTCCCAGTTTTGTTATGTAAAACTTTAATTTACCAATCTTAATGCTCAACCAGGAAATGATCTCATCAACTCCAGGTTAGACGTCAAAAAACATATGAGCCACATACCAGGAAATAAGAAAGAAAGCACATGATCTGGCACGTGAGCGTAGGTGAGTGCATTACTAGGTATATATGGAAAAACAAATGGATAATAACATGTCCTTTGCTGCTGCTTTCCATATGCCACTGCCTTTATTCTCCTACAAGTCTGGTGGCATCTGCTGCTCTCCCTCCTCTATTAGTTGGAGATGCCGAAATGATTGTTCAGCCACACCACGATATGCTTAAACAGAAAGAAACCAAAGGGTACATTGTTGGTAGAAAAGAGGTAGCCGGAAATGGATTGGTGACAAATTGCAAGGTGCCACCAAGGATGGACATGGATGAGCACAAAAAAGTTAGTTAGATTTCAGTCTGAAGTTAATTGTCCACTGAAAGTCCTAATTATTGTAGATTATAGATTGATGCCAACCGTTATGTATTACCAAGTAGTTGAATTTTAGTTTTCGCTCGCCCAAGATCTTGATCAGTAATCCTATGCAAATAAGATCATCTGTTGTGGAGATCGAACAATTGGACTTTCCATGATGGAGATTTCTTTGCATATTCCATGCAGCACGGATTGGATCGAACTTTGGGTAGGGATCGCCTGTGCCAAACTAGAAAAGGCTGGAGCAATATTCGGCAAAAGAGATGTTGTCCTTATTTTAAATAGTGTAGTGCCTTCCGAGCTCTTTTTCCATAGTTAATTTACTACACAAACTTTTTCAGATATTATCAAAAAGTATTTTTAAGCCCCGACATAAAGCACACTTTGTGGATATGTACTGTAAAAGCTTGTGACCACTATTAAACTTATGGAACCACTAGTAGGATACAGGTGATCACTGCTCTGATAGGGCATCTATTATAATTATGATAGTTAGTTTGTAATGAAAAGTAATGTCATACACCCGTACTTCTCCAAGGTCACTTGCCAAAAGGAAATAGTTAAATTACAAAAGCACCCATCTAACTAAGCACTTGTGTACATGCTCTAGGAATGATTGTTATTGGCACAAGTGTTCGTAGGATATATCGTCTTTTGGTCGATGAATAAAGCTCGATCATCAATCTTAACAATTCCCAAGTTGCTTTTTATTTTTCTCGTGCAAGATCTCGAATATAAATCCTAACAATATAGGATCATTTACCTGGGAGATCTAGCAACTAGATTTCTTATGATGGAGATTTATGTTGTAAAATTCTACGCAGGAGAATTCAGATCAAACTCCACCTAGTGATTGTCCAGGCCAGACAAGGGAAAGCTGTACTTTGAAAATCTATATCACCTAATTAAAGCTCGTAAAAGACAAACAGATTACATGGTAGCACGATTACTCTCGAGGAGTAAATGTTTAATGCTTGCTTAAAGTGTACTTTGAAAATCTATATCACCTAATTAAAGCTCGTAAAAGACAAACAGATTTTATAAACTTTCGAGCTTTTACAATCATCTGAACTAAAAAACATGTGGGAACTATTAAAAGTTATGGAAATATGACCATTCTCATGGATTATGCAAGTTTCACTAAATCATATGGTAGTTAGTTATGCGGCCATGCGGAATTAAGTTATACTACCCGACTTTTGCATAACACATGCCAATTTTTTGGCATAATTACTTTTTTTTTTCCGAAAAGGAGAGTGCCCTAGCCTCTGCATCACAAGATGCACACAACCATTTTATTAAACTTCAAACAAGTTCACGTCATTGAGTGCCAGAAAATAGGACAAATAAAGAAAACACGACCACAACCTGTCAGACTAGAGATTACATAGCTCATCCACATAATCAACGAGTCGCTCGCAAGTCAATACGGTAGAATAAACCCTGGGCAACCATTTCCAGTCGGCTGCACCCGAAGGCCATAAGTGCTTGCACATCCAGATGCTGCAGTGATGACTACATACAGATTGAAGTTATAGCCCAGTAGATAACCTGCAAGAAATTAGGAGTAGAATATCAGGTAAAAACAAAGTCATTCTGGCAATTACATATTGCCCAGAGAATGGCACAAACTTCCACATGGATTTGACCCTTCAGCTTATGATGAATACCACCCAACCAATTCCCAAACAAATTTGAAATATTTGTTGGTGTTGCTTAATTATAAGTAACATGAATCGTGCGCCTGACCAAGGTAGTAATTGGATATTTAACGAATTTGATATTAAAACTGCCCTAACATAGTCTTGCTCACGTTGAACAAAATAGATGCTAATGTATGGATCAATTTAATAACCCGATCACACACAGTATGTTTATCTTTATGTTTGTAGCATCTTTGGCACATGGGTTGAGCTACCGCCAGGTCATGAGACCATCATTAAAAGGAGGCATGTTTATCGTGTTTCACTCAAATCTCCACTCATGTATCAGCATGAATGCACTCACATCACCCATATTCTGAAGCACACCGGGAGTTTTGTATCGTGGCCAATTTTTACCTTTATGATTGGTGAAATAGAAGAAATCAATAGTCCAATTGCTGAAAATAATGGGATGGAGTTTCATCCTGGACTCTAGATGTAGGAGTTGGAGGCACCAGAAAGTTATATCCTGCTACGACGAGCACAACAGGAATGCTCGTCCGGCCATGATGGATTTGGACTGAAGCTGAGCTGAGTAGTCTCTCCTGGGTGAGGACGACAGATGCTCCTGGGCTACTGCCTAGTGGTATATTGGTCTGTTGGCTACTGGTGGACTGTTGCGTACTCTTTGAAGCGTGTACGTGCATTTTGTGTCACGTATCAATATATACAATATTTTTTAGAAATGTTTGGTTGTACATATGTACACCCATGAACTGTGCTGGATCTGCCCCTGCCCTCTATTTGGAAAAAGAGCTCACTTTACTAATAGAATTGGGTTATTTATAAACTTTCTTAAACAGGGGTAGCATGTGTGTGCGTCCGTTCATAGGTGTAAGTCTGTTCATAGGTGTAAGTGAATGTGCGTATGTATGAGCTTATGTGTTTGTACTATGTTAGAAAAAGGATAACTTTGCAGAAGTTTCTCTTATGGCTTTGAAAGGAATGTCAACAAACACCGTGCTAAAATTGCACAAGAATACAGGTTTTGAGGGCAAATGTACACTGCATTTTGGATAATGAAATATATGACACATAAGGAGTCTCTACCTTACGATTCATCTGCATACGAACAAAATAAGGCTATATTATTAGCACCGTTGAATATGAAAAATGTTCATTTTAATCCCTGAACTCGTAGAGGTTGGACGAAACGAATACTCACGTCGAAATCTCAGTCAATTGCACCACGAACTATGCAATCCCGGTCTAAAAAGAACCCTGGGATTGTTTACCAAACGGGGATTGTCGACGTGGCAAAGGATGGCCAGGATTGGTGGCAGAGGCCCATCAACCTACTCTCAGACATCAAACACGAAAGAAAAAAAGGCTATTCTTCTCAATTTGCGGGTAGCAAGAATCGAACTGTAGCTATTAACCACTAGGGCGATTTCACTTAGTTGTGCACTATCAAGAATAGTGCAATTTGCACCGAAAGAGGTGGTCGTGAGTTCGAATCATCTTGTGTGCACCTTTTTATAGCAGTGTGACAGAAAAAAAAAGACAAATGGGCTGGACAGCACCGAGGACGGGTGCGCGCCGTGGTCAACACTGCCGCTCCGTGGCGCACCAGTCAGACAAATCTTGGTTGACATTTGCCACGTCGGCGATTTTATGCCTCACACGATTCTAGCGTTCGATTTAGTCCAGGATTGCATAGTTCAGGATGCAATCAACAGGGATTTCAACGTGGGGATTCGTTTCACTCAAACTCTATAAGTTCGAAGTTAAAATAGACTTTTTCTTTATTTGACTGTCTTAGTTCAGGGTAATAATGCTTGTCCGGTCGGCTATTGTGGTCAGCTATTGTGTTGGGGACGACTAGAGATTTGACTATTGCGGATGATCCCTCCATGTTGACTGCCTTGCCGGCATGCAGGTTTTCAGGGCAAGCGGAATTTATTCATGGCATTTGTTGTGCTTTAACAGGGCAAGGACCACACAAGCTAAGTTTGAGTTAACTGGGTGTGCATTAACAGGACAAGGACAAGTAGATGTTTACCGTGTCCTAGTTTAGTTGGCCCACGGCATCTCCAACACGGACCCTCAAACCGGCCACATCCGTCAGAACCACGCAGTCCGGACGTATTTTGCTACACTCACTTCCGACAAGCCCACCAAAACCGCCTTTCTCGTCTGTGCCCTTTCCCATCCAAAACGTTCTACACGCATTCATGCCGGCCCAGAGCAGACACGAGCTTTCACTAGAGCCTGCATTGAAGCAGCGGGTAGGCCGAGAGTGCCGCCCGGTACACGCGTCATCGCTCCACATTGGAATGCCGTCCGTCCACCCGCCTACCTCCATTAACAAGCGCGTGTGCCTCCAGTGCCCGGAGGACCAAACGCCAGTCCGCATGCCGACCGACATTAAACACATCCCCTCTTGGCACCTAGCGTCCGCCATCTATTCAAATGTGGCCAGGCGCCGGGTAGCAGTCGCGCCACACCTCCGCTCCCATATCCTCTTTGCAGCATACACAACATTGCCTCGAGCTCCAAAGCCCAGTGGGACGGTTTATCTGGCTAGCAGAAGAAGGAACACTTTGCATGGCAGCCGGCTGGGTGGCCCGTCGAACCAACAACATAGAGTCTGGCTTGCCGGCAATCTCTCCAGAGCCTGCGCCACCGCAATCACCAGACCGTCCTCGCTCCTCCAGGCCGGCCAGCGCCACCTCCCACAAATCCTCCGCAAGCGATGGCGAAACAGGGACACCGACGACGATGTCACCAACTCTACATCGGGTGCGCCCCGCCATCACGACTATGAAGTTGGCACGTCTGCGGCCGCAGCCAAGATATAGGGAAAATAGACCATGAGAGGCCGTCGTCGCTTGGGTCCTGGGATGACCACCACCACTGCCTTAATGGGTTACAAATCCAGTAACTTGCCCGCGCGCGGGCGGACGTAAACCACAGCGACCACCTTGCCCCGCCCAAAATCCAACCGCTCTGGTTCGGTCTTCGTGGAGGTGGAGGCTATTATTTCCCTCCCGCTGAAGCATTTAACTCCGGGGCTCACGACGGTCCGGTGAGCTTGATGCCGGACATGTGTCGTGCGACGGGATCCGTAACAGCCGGTGATAGACTAGGTTAGAATAACCCAGCATAGTTCGCTATAGTTCAGCTGAAAAAGGTCCGATATGTAAATGTTCTCTTCCGGTTTATACGAGAATCATCCGTTTTACATGATAATTGTCCGGTTTGTCGAAATTTGCTTTGAAATGTATGCGGCTACGGTTGGATTGCAGACTCCCACGCGGATTGTTGTTCATCGGTCTGCGGACGAATGCGGTGTTGGATCTGAGTGCCAACTTTCGAGATGCCCTTATACACCATGCAATGTGCTAGAGTTTAATAAGGTTTGGCTTATTAGAGTATGGGAAGGAGTCAGTACTAGTCCGAGTATGACTTGACCAAGGGTCGCGGCAGTGCATATATACATGTATGCGCTGCTTGTAATCAGATTGTAACCGCGGAGAAATCAAGAAAAGAAGAAATAAAAGGAAAGAAAAACAAAGGGCACAACAATGGCCTTTGGCTAAAGTTTTTTATGTGTGTGTGTTCGTGATACATCGATGTGATCGATCCTGAGGAATAAATTCCAACACTGGATGTTCATTGCCCTCATTATTTCTTCAGGGAAATATTTTGGTTTTCAGAATAGTCAGTCGGTTCATTGGACATGGTCACGAGCCTTAGAATGGCAGAGACCGAAAGTTTAACTGTCTAAACTTTGTAACATACTTTTCCATGGAAGACCATTGACCTGGACTGTGAGTAGTGTGAGAGTTTCTATGATAATTGATGAAGCTCTCTGATCGTATCAGAGTCACGCCTTATTTTTAGTTTACTTAACAATTCAATTTATAAAATGCCAAGCACACCATCTCGTCCATTCCTCCCAATTTTCTTTATGTAACTCTTTAATTTACCCATCTTAATGCCCAAGCGGTAAATGACGTCATCAACTCAAAAAAATAAACAAATTTGACGTCAAAAAAAAAATATGAGCCACTTACCATGAAATTGGAAAGAAAGCACATCAATCTGGCATGTGGCGTATGTGAGTGCATTACTAGGTATAAATGGAAAAACAAGTGGATAATAACATGTCTTTTAATTTGCTGCTGCTTTCCATATGCCGCTGCCTTTATTCTCCTACAAGGCTGGTGGCATCTTCTGCTTTCCCTCCTCAGGCAAAATGATTGTTCAGCCACACCACGTTATGCTTAAACCAGAAGAAACAAAGGAAGGGTACATCGCTGGTAGAAAAGAGAAAACCACAAATGGATTGGCGACAAATTGCAAGGTGCCAGCAAGGACGGGCATGGATGAGCACCGATAAGTTAATTAGATCTCAGTCTGAAGGTGATTGTCCACCGAAAGTCCTAGTTATTGGAGATTGATACCACCCGTTATATAGTACCAAGTGGTTATTTGTAGTTTGCGCTAGCCCAAGATCTCCCAAGATCTTAATCGGTAATCCTATGTAAATAAGATCATCTGATGTGGAGATTGAACAATTGGATTTTCCATGCAGCACGAATTGGATTCCATGTAGCACGAATTGGATTGAATTGTGGGTAGGGATCGCCTGTGCCAAACTAGAAAAGGCTGGAGCAACATTCCGCAAAAGAGAACATGTCCCTTATTTAAATAGAGTAGTTCTTCCTGAGCTCTTAAGTTAATATATTACACAAACTTTTGCAGTTATTCTCAAAGATATTTTTTAAGCCCCAACATAAAGCACACTTTGTTGATATGTACTATCAAAGCTTGTAACCAGTATTAAAATTATGGAACCACTAGTAGGATACAGATGATATATGTTCTTATAGTGCATCTACTATAGCTATGATAGTTAGTTTTTAATGAAAAGTTATGTCATACATCCGCACTTCTCCAAGTTCACATGCCAAAAAAATCATTTCTTTACAAAAGCACCCATCTAATTTTTTTTCGAAATGGCAGTTATCCTGCATTCATTAAGAAGAAAAGAGTTGCTCAGTTAATTAAGGAAAACCGAGCGAAAACCAGATTGTCCAGTTAATTATGGAAAACCGGGCAAAAACCGTTACAACCGTTGAGCGAACAAGGGTCAAGCCCACTCTCAAAGACTGAAACACACAGGGCAAAGCCCACCCTTCTCTCGAGGCAGCCGCCTCGACATCCACTGCTCCGATGCGCCCTGCGCACTCAACCGACACCGCCTTCCGGGGCCGCCGCCCCGATATGCCACCGCTCACCCTTGAGCAGCAACGCCGCACGATACAACAGTCCGTAGCCGACACTGTTCAGGACAACCGCACGCAGACCATGATCGTCGCACCACATCCGGGGCCGCCGTCCCGACATGCCACCGCTCACCCTCGAGAAGCAACGCCGCACGATACAGCAACCCGCAGCCCACACTGCTCAAGACAACAGTATGCAGACCACGAACGCCGCACCACATCCGGGGCCGCCGCCCGTACATACCGTCCAACCGCCCCCGCTGGGACGCGTCGACCGAGCCAACAACCTTGCCGCCCCGGCAGCTCAAGGTCCTCACCCAAGCCAGAACGACAAGCAGCCCTACCTCCTCGAGCTGTCGCCGCACCGCTGCCCGAGGCCGCCGCCTCGGCTCTCAATAGAAGATCCCGGAGCCGCCGCCCCGGCATACACCGCCCATCAAAACGGAAGAGCCCCACACGACATCCAAAGGCTGACCCTCCAAAGCGACGCCTCCAAGAAGGTTACGACGTAACCGCCGCCGCCGCCCACTCCAGAAACTGAAGTTTAGGTTCTCACCCGGAGAGCCCAAGCACATGGAAGGAGAGAGGAAGAACTCTACGACGACGCCTCCAAGAAGGTCACGACGCCCGCAGGCGCCGACGTCGTCAAAGCTTTCGACCGAGTCCCTCGTCTCCTAACAGTGAGCTTGCAAATCTGAGCACACGTGGATATCCAGATCACCGGAGCCAAGGCCGCTGTGTAGAGCACCTCCCGTCGTCAGCCGCCATAGCCCATACGCGACGACCCTCTGCAGCACCCCATACGACAGAGAAACGAAGCGCTTGCCGGGGTCAGATCCGAGGGCACCGCGTCGAATCCACCGTCCCCGGCCGCTGCAGCAGCCCATGTCGATGCAGCCATCGCCCCGGGGCCGCTGCCCCGGCATCCTTGCCCTGACGCCCGCAGCCGCCGGCAGCCCCGCCCCAGCAGAACACCACCGAAGGCCAACCGCGCCAGATGAGGCCCGCACCTCCGCAGAGCCGGGCCTCCCCGCAGAGCAGATCCGACCAGAGCGCGCCGAATCCACCGCACTCCCCAGCCACTGCAACGGCCCTTGCCGCCGCAGCCATCACCCCGGTGCCGCCGCCCCGGCTTCCTCCGCCGCATCACGCAGCCACGGCAGGCCCCGCCATGCCCCCGTCGAGCGGCGCCCGACTGATCACCACGTCCAGCTGAGCACGGCCAGCCATGGCCAGCCACCACCCACCCGCAGCATCACCGCCTGGAGCAGTGGAGCAGCGCCGCCCCCGCTCTCGAGAACGGCGACCAAGGGGTCCCGCCGCCGCCGCGCCGCCAGGGCTTTGCCCGGCGGCGAGAAGAGAGGGAGGCGCGGGGGACCTGCTCGAGCCCGCAGGGGCGCCCCGGTGCGGCCCGGCGCGGCCGCACGGGAGCGGGACAGGAAGAGGGGGAGGGCCCGACTCGAACTCCTCCGCGGGGAGAGAGCCGGTGAAGACGGCGCCGGGCTTCGGGATGGATGGAGAGAGGGTCCCGGATCTGTGCTTGGCACCCATCTAATTAAGCATTGGTGTACATGATCTAAGAACGATTTTTATTGTCACAAGTGTTCAGAGAAAAAGAAAAACGATTGCTGAATGAAGCTCGATCATACATCTTAACAATCTCTAAGTTGCTTTTTGTTTCTCTCGTGCAAGATTTTGATCATAAATCCTGTGAGAATAGGATCATTTCCCTGGAGGATCTAGCAATTAGATTTCTTGTGATGGAGATTCCTCTCGTGTATTCTACGAGGAGAGTATGGATCAAATTCTTTGTAGTGATTGCCCGGGCCTAACTAGGGGAAGTTGTAAAATCCTGAAAGAGAAGTTGTTTCAAAATAGTAGTGTTTCATTATCGGTTGCCAAAGGAGATGGCAGTGGATGTAGGTGTTGAATATATGTGTACGTGTATATTGTGTCTTGGGCCCACCTCCTAGTCCATCTGTATAGTTGAGGTTGTGGCCCCCCTCTGTACTCATATATACGTGCCTGGTGCACCGATCAATGCAATTGTGTTGCACGGCCTAAACCTAGTCTTCTACATGGTATCAATCCCAAGTCGATCCTAACCCTACCCTAACCGCCGCCGCCGCCGCCGCGCCTCCCTCGCGCCGCCGCCGCCGCTGCCGCCACCCGCCGCCGCCGCCGGCTTCCCCTAGCCGCCGCTGCCGCCGGTCGCCGCCACCCACCGTCGCCGCCGCACATCCTAACCTAGCCGCCGCCGCCGCCGCCGCGCCTTCCCTAGCACCGCCGCCGCCACCGCCGCGCTTTCCCTAGCGCCGCCGCCGCCGCAGCCGCTCCTCGAAGCCGCCGCCGCCGTTGTGTGTCGCCGCCGCCATCTATCCGCTGCCCCCCCCCCATCTCTCCTCCATCCCAACGCAACCGCTGCTGCCTTTTCTTCTTCTAGCCGCCGCCGCACCACCTAGCCGCCGTTGCTATGGCCTTCACTAGCTCCTTCGCCTCCGGCGCCTTCAGCCCGTTCGACGGTTCCGCACCATCGGCGCCGTTCTATCAAGCGTCGCCCTACCTCGCCGGCCCGCAGCTGCCGGGCACCTACCCCATGCTGCCCTCTCCTCCGACGCAGTAGGCCGACGCCTACTACACCAACACCATGGTGCCTCCGATCATGCCTCCGACACCGTGTAACCAGGCTCTCATAGCGGCCCTTCCTTCGGCTCCCTCATCGACTACCTATATCGGTGGTAGTGATTGGTATATGGATATGGGTGCCTCCGCTCACATGGCCGCTCATCCTGGTGATACCCATACTTTTCATCCCATTCATACTTCCACACAAATCACCGTCGGTGATGGCTCCTCTTTACCCATTACACATATGGGACATGCATTCTTTCCTTCATCATCCATGCCACTATCTGTGTCTAACATTCTTATTTCGCCTAACCTCATTAAGAATCTTGTTTCCGTTCGATATCTCACACGTGAAAATCCTATTACTGTTGAATTTGACAAGTGTGGCCTTTCTGTCAAGGACGCCCGTACCCGGATGATCCTCTACCGATGTGAGAGCCCTGATGAGCTCTACCCAGTACACCCACCGACCTCTACCGCCACCACTCCAGTTGCCTTCTCCGCTAGTGTGGATCTTTGGCACGCTCGTTTGGGTCATCCCAACCCTGCTACACTTCGTCATATTCTTCAGACTTTCAGTTTTTCCTGTGATAAAATCGCCGATCACACTTGTCATGCTATTCGTCTAGGCAAACATGTTCGTCTTCCATTTAGTGCATCAACCACCATAGCATCATATCCTTTTTAATTAATTCACAGTGATGTCTGGACTTCTCCCGTTGCAAGCAATACGGGCTATCTTTAGTATCTTGTTCTCCTTGATGATTCTTCGCACTATGTGTGAACCTTCCCGTTGCGGCGCAAGTCCGATACTATATCCACTCTCGCTGCCTGTTACTCCTATGTTTCCACGCAGTTTGGGCGTCCCATTCCCGCGTTACAAACAGATAACGGGAAGGAGTTTGACAACCTGGCTGTTCGCCCTCTCCTCACCACACATGGCACGACATTTCGTCTCACTTGCCCCTATACCTCGCAACAGAATGGTCGAGCTGAACACGTTCTTCGCACTCTTAATGACTTCGTTCGCACGCTTCTCTTTCACGCCAATGTGCCTCCGCGCTTTTGGCCTGACGCTCTCGCCACCGCATCACTCCTCATTAACATCCGTCCCTGTCGTACTCACGGGAACTTTGCACCCCATTATCTTCTCCTCGGTGCACCACCCTCTTATGATGAGCTTCGCATCTTCGGCTGTCTCTGCTATCCTAGCATCGCCGCTACCGCGCCTCAAAAGCTTGCACCTCGCTCCGTCGCTTGCATCGTCCTTGGCTACCCACCTAACACTAAAGGATACCGCTGCTACGATCCCGTCTCACATCGTGTTTTCACCTCCTGACACGTCTACTTTGATGAGAAGGTGTTTTCGTTTCAGCAGGTACCTCCCATCGCCACGTCGTCGCCGGCCACCGGCGGCCCTCCGGCGACCCCGTCTGGTGGACGGCCCCGCTCGGCTCTTGGACCGCCTCCGGGCTTCGGCGGTCCTCGCGCCGTGGGACGAGTTGCGCCTCGCGCCCCCACAACGCCCTCGCCGACTCCGCCCGCCTCGCCGGCCGCCTCGTCGCCGGCATCTTCGTCGGCCGCCTCGTCGTCGGCCGCCTCGGGTGCTGCCCCGTCGCCGGCGTCGCCGCCGGAGCCTTCTCCTGCCGCCTCGGGCGCCTCGGTCGGCCAGGCCACCTCGGCCGGCCCCGCTCCCTCGGGCGTCTCGCCTGCCTCCACCGCCTCGGGTACCGCGGGCGCCTCGAGTGCCTTGGGTGCCGCGGCCTCCCCGGCTGCTTCGGTGGCCGCCTCGCCGGCTGCCTCGCCGGCCGTCTCGCCGGCTGTCTCGCCGGCCGCTTCACCGGCTGTTTCGCCGGCTGCCTCCTCGGGCCTCGTCCCGGAGTTGCCGTCTCGCCCCCTCACTCGGGCCCGCGCCGGCGTCCACCGCCCGAGTCTGCGGTACTCCAGCGACGAGTATCTCCTCGCTGCCTCTACTGCCGAGCCGTCACCGATTCCTGCGTCCGCCAGAGCAGCCCTTCGTGATCCTCACTGGCTTGCTGCGATGCAGGAAGAGTTCTACGCTCTTCAGCGGAACCGTACCTGGACACTGGTTCCTCGGCCTTCTCGCGCCAATGTCATCAGCGGCAAGTGGGTCTTTTGCCATAAGACCCGCTCGGATGGTACACTTGAGCGCTACAAGGCTCGCTGGGTGGTCCGTGGTTTTCGGCAACGCGCTGGCGTCGACTTCACCGAAACGTTTGCACCGGTTGTCAAACCGGGCACGATCTGCACCGTTCTCCAGCTGGCGGTTTCCCGAGGCTGGCCGGTTCATCAGATGGACGTCTCCAACGCCTTCCTTCACGGCCATCTTGAGGAGCAGGTTTACTGTGAGCAGCCCACCGGTTTCGTCGATGCATCTCTTCCTGGGCATGTGTGTTTGCTGTCCCGGTCTCTCTACGGGCTCAAGCAAGCACCTCGCGCCTGGTACCAGCGTATCGCCGGGTTCCTTCAGACACTGGGCTTCAGCGTTACTCGCTCGGATGCCTCGTTATTCGTCTATCACCACGGCGACACGACTGCATATTTGCTCCTCTACGTCGACGACATCATCCTGACGGCCTCCTCCGCAGCCGTTCTTCAGCAGATTACTCTCCGGCTGCGTGATGAGTTTGCCATCAAGGACCTGGGCGCTCTACATTATTTCCTTGGCATTGAGGTTGTTCGGCGACCCGACTGCTTCTTTCCGCATCAGCAGAAGTATGCACGCGAGCTACTTAAGCGTGTCGGCATGCTCAACTGCCATCCTGTCGCTACTCCTGTTGACACGAAGGCCAAGGTTTCTGCTCTCGAGGGCTCGCCCGCGTCGGATGCTCCGTTTTACCGGTCCATTGTTGGTGCTCTTCAGTATCTGACTCTCACCCGGCCGGATCTTCAGTATGTTGTTCAGCAGGTGTGTCTCCATATGCACGCCCCTCGTGACTCCCATTGGACCCTCGTGACGCGGATTCTCCGCTACATCCGCGGCACGATGGCTCTTGGGCTCAACCTCACGGCATCCACTTCTTTGGAGATGGTGGCCTACTCCGACGCGGACTGGGCTGGCTGTCCTGACACCCGTCGGTCCACCTCTGGCTACTGCGTCTACCTCGGTCCTTCCCTCGTCTCGTGGTCGTACAAGCGACAACCCACGGTTTCGCGCTCCAGTGCGGAGGCTGATTACCGAGTTGTGGCTAACGCCGTCGCCGAGTGCACCTGGCTACGACAGCTACTTCAGGAGTTGCATCATGACGTCTCCCAGGCTACGGTTGTCTACTGTGACAACGTCTCTGCGGTGTACCTTTCCGCCAACCCCGTTCATCATCGCCGGACTAAGCACATTGAGCTGGACATTCACTTTGTGAGTGAGCAGGTGGCCCTTGGACGCATCAGGGTACACCGATGTGATGACTAAGCACTGCCGACTTCCACCTTTGAGGAGTTTCGTTCCAGTCTCTGCGTCTCCGGCGCCGCTTCGACTGCGTGGGAGTGTTGAATATATCTGTACGTGTATATTGTGTCTTGGGCCCACCTCCTAGTCCATCTGTATAGTTGAGGTTGTGGCCCCCCTCTGTACTCATATATACGTGCCTGGTGCACCGATCAATGCAATTGTGTTGCACGGCCTAAACCTAGTCTTCTACAGTAGGAAACCAGGTTCAGTCCGAATTGTCGTGAGGCGACCTAGAGCTCAGCTTTGACGGTTTTGGCTCACCTCAGACAGCTTTGTAATCGAGCAAACTCAGCCACTGATAGCTCTGTTTTGATTTTTTTTCGAAACTATGAGTATATTTATAGCAAATTCGGACAATATATGGCTGAAAGCAAAAATGGCAAAAATATTACCCTGTCGGCCTGCGGTGGGCCGACGGGGGGCCTGTCGGCAGCAGTGGGCCGATAGGTGCCTGTCGGCCTCCAGGCGACCAACAGCTGGCCCGTCGGCCTGCGGGCGGCCGATAGGTGCCCGTCGGCCTGCGGGCGGCCGATAGGTGCCTGTCGGCCTCCGGGCGACCGACAGCCCCTGGATAAGGCCGACCGCCCGGTTTCTTCCTCCTCTGGCTCGCTCATCCTCTCTCTCTCTCGTTTTCTCTACCGAATTTCCTCCCCTTCCGATCTCCTCCATCCTCCACCCATTTTCCTATTGAATCCGCTGAAACAATAGATCATACCCATCTCCACCGGTCTACGGTCTCATTTGGGTAGTTTTTTTTTCGTTTGGAGGAGCCATGGTGGGGTGGTGGAGGTGTAGATGGTGAGGAGGTGGTGTGGTTGAGAGGAAGAAGAAGGGGACACACGCGTCGAAGGTATACCGATTTTTTTTAGTTTAGGTTAGTTTTTTTATTGTACGTAAAATTAGTTTATGTAGTGTACGTGTACGTGTACATTTTTGTTTAGGTTAGTAGTCATTTTAGTGTATGTGTTGGTAGTGTAAGTTTATTTAGTTTACTTAGTGTAGTCATTTTTAGTATACGTTTATTTAGTGTACGTATGTTTATTTTAGTGTAGGTTTATTTTAGTATAGGTTTATTTAGTATAGGTTTATTTTAGTGTAGGTTCTTTTTAGTGTAGGTTTATTTAGTGTACGTAGGTTTATTTTAGTGTAGGTTTATTTTAGTATAAATTTGTTCGTTGCGATTAATGAAAGATGGCAATGTCTGACAGGTGAAAATGTCTGAATCAGTAAATTTTACTGTTTACTACGGCCCTGGTAATGTTCGATATAATGAGTTGGGGGTTGATCTTAGCGAGTTTAAGAATGGCGTCATGACACTTTCACACCCGGACATACTGGACATTAGACAGTTGAAGCACTGGTTGACAACTAGTTTTGGGCTAGATCCTGAAGTATGTTCCGTCAGTATTCATGCATTGTGGACAAAATCCTGTAAAAATGTCAAGTGGGAGTTGATGCCGATAGATAGGAGCCAGCATTGGGTGACCCTGTTAAGTCGTTGCCGAGACCGAAGAATCCACCCATATGCCCTAGTGCAACCAGTGGCGAAGGAGGAGAATACGGTACAACTTCACGTGGGGTATGAACCAGGCCAGGGTAGTCAAGTGGCTAACGAGAATTATTTATCCGGGTCACAGCCACCGGATGTGGATGCTAGCCAAGCCGAGAAAGAGTCAGACTACATGCCACACAATGTTTGTGGTCATGATACTGGGCAGAGTATTAAGTCAAAAATATTGGTTGGTTCTGGTGTTGCTGATGGGGATGAGGAAGGCGATGAAATGCAGAGGGTGATGGAGGAAGAGGACGAGGATGGATTTGCGCAGGATTTGGATTCTGAAAATTCTGAGGATGAAGTGGAGGTACCGATTCCTTCTGCATGGGATCAGGACATATCCACCGGCCTTACTGTCAACGATGGCCATGAGACTCCATGGCAATATAATCTGAACCAAGTCCAGATAGGGGCTATGTTTGATACAAAGAAAAAATTGAAGTATGCGGTGATAAAGTGGGCTATGTCTACGCAGAGGGTTTTCCGGACACACATATCGAGTCCAACAAACTATACCGTGAAGTGTGTTGAAACAGGTTGTCCTGCTAAGGTGCACGGGCACGTGCCGAAGTATAACATCCACTGGGTTGTCAGCAATGTGGTCCCACATAATTGTGTGAGGAAAAAACTGTTGGTTAGTCATCCAAACCTGACTTCAACTCTCATTGCGCAACTCATGTATACTGAGATAGTGGAGAAGAAAGATATGGAAGCAAAACACATCCAAAGAGCAGTGAAGGTCAGATGGAATTATGACATTCCATATGGGAAGGCTTGGAGGGCTAAGCAGAAGGCTATGGAGGAAAGGTTTGGGAGGTTCTTCGACTCATATGATAATGTTGTCCGTCTCCTTGACATACTGAAGGAGAGAAATCCTGGCACTTATGTTAACATACAACACACGAGGTTGGACATTATACCAGATCACAAGGTGTTGAAACAAGCATTCTTCTCTTTCGCTATGTGCATCGAAGCTTTCCGGCATTGTCCTCCTGTGATGTTTGTGGATGGTACATTCCTGACTGGTCAGTACAAAGGGCAAATCCTGACTGTTATTGGTGTGGACGGGAACAATCAAATCATCCCACTAGCCATGGCATTTGTGGAGGGTGAGAACTTTCCGAGCTGTATATGGTTCTTCCGGCAAGTTAAAATTGCGATCGTGAAGGACCGACCAAACGTGTGTGTCATTCATGACAGACATCCTGGTATATTGAAGGCCGTGAAGACACTAAGGAATCCAACTGCTGACGAACCAACACCTTGGAAGGACTTGCAGAGCCGGTGGTGCATGCGCCATCTTGGGGCTAATTTTTTCTCACAGTTCAAGAACAAGCGGTTGATGAACTTGTTTAAAAAATTATGCAAGCAGAACCAGCAGCGTAAATACCATTTTATTTGATCAAAACTTGATGAGTTCACTAAGAAGCAGGTCCGCGCGAGGAAGAAAATGGAAGCAGGTCAGGTTAAATTAGCAACACTCATGGCGGAGCTAGAGGAGCCAGTAGGTCTTTGTGACTTGCCAGCAATTGACCCTCCTAATACCAAGAGAAAGAAGGGCAGGGCAATAAAGGATTTTTCTGAGTGGATAGAGAAAGAGCCTCCAGTGAATTGGTCTTTGCTGCATGACACCCATGGAGCTAGGTATGGCCACATGACAACCAATCTTGCAGAGGTGTATAACTTTGTACTCAGAGGGAATAGAGCATTGCCACTCACAGCTATTGTGGAGGCTGTATTCCATGGCACTTTGAGATATTTTAGAGAAAGGAACGAGTTAGCAAAGAAGCATATTGCAGACAATCAGAACACACCTTATTGTAGCTGTGTCATGGAGTACATGGCAAAGAAGATAGAGAAAGCAAAGAAGCACACTGTCAGACTCATAGGTAATCAGGAAAGGAGGTATGAGGTTCAGCTACCTACTGATGGTTTTGGTTCTGCAAATGAGGTGAAGACGCAAGAGGTAAAAATTGGAACGGAATTTTATCCAACTTGTGAGTGTACATGCAACAAACCGAAGTTGTTGCACCTGCCTTGCTCACATGTGTTGGCTGCCTGTGGCTAGATTGAGTTGGACGCTATCTCCTTCGTGTCCCCATACTATTTAAAAGATGCAGTAGTCAATGTCTGGACAGGTGAGATGACAGGGTTTAGAGTCGTCGGCAATTTCAACAAGGTAAAAGATGGGGAGAGAGTATACATCCCGGATCCAGAACTTCGGCGAACAAGCAGGGGCAGACGTAAGGTAAAGCGCATCCGTAACGATATGGACCAATCTGAAGCTGGTGGAGCAACCAGACAATGTTTGCTATGCGCGGCTTACGGGCATAGGATGAAATATTGTCCCGACCTGAACAAAGACGGTGCTTCCACTTCGACGAGTGCTTCCACATCGACAACTGCGACCACAGTAGCAAGAGGCGGACGTGGTCGTGGCAGTCGTGGTGGTCGTGGAAGTCGAGGCCGAAGGGGCAGGCTAGGAAGAAATAACTCAGAAGCTATATAATGTGTAATATGTCTGGACTATGTTTTAATGTGTAATATGACGGACTATGTTTTATTCTGTAATATGTGCGGTCTATGTTTTAATGTGTAATATGACGGACTATGTTTTATTCTGTAATATGTGTGGTCTATATTTTAATGTGTAATATGACGGATTATGTTTTATTCTGTAATATGTCTGGATGATGTTATAATTTGTAATATGTCTGGACTATGTTTTAATTTGTAATATGTCTGGGCTATGTTTTAATTGCAGATATGGCTTCGTATCCGTTGCTTAATGGGAATATCGATAGAGGGCACCAGGCCGCACTTATGGAAGCGGGCAAGAACTTAGACGTGTTGATCACTCGCACCCCAAATCGTAACTGGATGATACACCCTTTATGGGTTGATAGGTATGTGTCGGTACAGTGACTTACTATATTTGAAATCCTTTTGATAGCCGCTAACTGTATGCTACATTCTCTTTATTTTGAAGGTTAAGTTGGGCAGGACTTCTACCCTTGGCACGGCTGGTTGAGGGTACATTGGATGAGTGGGTTGAACATCCGGACTTGGATGAGGAAGGTGAACCAATGCAGTTACACAAGAGGCAAGTGGCACGTTTCTCTTACGACAGGTCACTGCTTACCTGCTTAGTAGATAGATGGAGACCAGAGACACATACGTTTCACTTTCCCTGGGGAGAGATGGCTCCTACTCTACAGGATGTGTCTTTCTTGTTGGGATTACCTTTGGCCGGTGCTGCCATAGGTCCTTTAGAGAAAGAACCTTTGGCCGGTGCTGCCATAGGTCCTTTAGAGAAAGAACCTGCCTGGCTAGCACTGATGCAGACACGTTTTCTAGCTGCGGTGCCAACTGCTGTGCCCTTAGACAAAGATCCTCACGGACCTCATTTTAAGTGGTTGAGCCAGTTTCAGGTAACCTTCTCAGTGAGATGAACATATTTTATTTTCCTAGTTGCCCTTACTAGATAGTTTACACAATTGTATGATTTCTATACAGATTGTCCGGTTAGGGTACCCCGGAGTTGTGTTGTCAGAGGCACAGATTGATCGATCCCTAGAGGCATACATTATGTGGTTGTTCGGCAAGACGATGTTCACGGAGAACCACGTGACCACTGTCGATGCACGACTCATCGGTATTGCACGAGAGATAGCTGACGCACGTTGCCCGGGGGACATTCAGCAGAGGAGTTTTGGTTCTGCTGTGTTAGCGGCTACGTACAGAGGACTGTGCAAAGCTTGCGTGTTGAAGTCTAGAAAATCAGCTCTTGTTGGATGTCCACTATTGTTGCAGCTCTGGTCATACGAGAGATTCCCTATTGGTCGACCCTATGTCTGCGTTGATAAACCTTTTGGTTTGGAGGACATGGCTGGGACTTATGTGCCTTCTATCGGCGACTTGCCTACTATGGGATCTGTGTGGACACGGAGAGAGGTATTTTCATATTAAGTAACAATATGAATTACTAATGTTTATTTCTTGCCATTCAATAGAATTACTAATGCTTATTTGTTGTCATGCACAGAGACAGTTCGCGGATAGCCAGGTGAGGGACTGCTACCCCTCCTTCACGGCGCAGTTTGATAGTTTGCACGAGGATCAAGTTATCTGGGAGCCATACTCCCATCACGCTATATTATCCAGGTGTCCAGCTGGGATTTCTGGATTGTGCACTAGAGATCGGCACTATTGGATGACCAAGTCCAAGTTGGTGTTCGACGTGACGGTTGAGGAGATGGCTCTTCATAGGGTGATGAGACAGTTCGGTCTATGCCAAGAGCCTGACATTCCAGTTATTCCACACGTACCAGATCACGTGCACAAGTAAGACATACTATTTTACTTCTCATGTCTGCATTCAGAATATAACATTTCAATCTCAGGTACACTCGCTCAGGAGGAAACAAGTCCCAGGATTCTTGGCTTCGTGACATTAGCCCTTACGTGGACGAATGGACTACTGCGCCGATAAATATCTGGGATGAAGTTCGGCCCTTTCACTGGGACAACTTCGGGTTGTATCTGCAGCGTTACCGGCATAGCACGAGGATCTACTTGGTTCCATCAGCAGCCTTTGATCAGATCGAAGCCCCTCTCACCAGCGATCTGTTCCCAACTGCCTCTGTTGTCGGGACCAGACGCCACGCGGTACGTGCTATGTTTCTCACATGTTAAGTTTTTTCTTAACCTGAACATATACAATTGGTTAACTATTCGTGTTGTCTGCCATACAACAATGATCTAATTGGTTAACTCTCCGTGTATAGAGTGACTTGGCATGCGAGGTGCTAGAGGAGGTTTCCTCTTTAATGGAACGCTTTGAGAGAGGAGATAATATCCCACCGCGAGAGCACGTCTCATGGTTGAGGGGTCTTCATGAGAAGGTTCGCGGAATTTACGCAGCTATTACATGTAGACGATCTTCGGATGTTGCTATTCCTCGTCCAGCACATTGTCCGCCACGCCCCTCTCTGCAGCGTTCAGAACCTCGAACCTCTGTGCACCGTTCGGAACCACGACCTTCACAACGAGGGACCTCTTCCTGGCAGCATACACCTCCTTCACAACCAGGGAGCTCTTCCTGGCAGCATACACCTCCTTCACAACCAGGGAGCTCTTCTTGGCATAATCAGATGGACCTAGGTAACACTACTTTGTGCATTCTTTTAAACATTCTAGGTTCGCAAATCAATTTTACATGTTTTACTTTACCGCAGTCGGCAGCCAGTCGCAACCGTTCATGCAGTCTAATGTCCAGTCACCGATGCTTAGTGGTGGTGGTTCGTTCTTTGCCGGCGACGGCGACGACGATGACCGAGCTGCAAACACCTATGAGTTATCGCAGACAGTTCTTCACACTCCACCACCACCATGGACGCAGGAGACACAGACACTGACAAACGATGTGGTCTATGGTCGTGGTCATCGTGAGACTCGTCCACCGCCTGAGCGCTTATCGCCTTCCGGTCCTCGTCCGAGGAAGACCAAGATTCGTCGCCGTCCCCAGCAGTGATATGGTTATCAGATTCCTCCCAGGGCACCACCTCCTTTCCAGCCCGGTGATACTATTATCTATGCATGAGACATATTTCTATCTATGTTTGTTTCAGACTTTTATCTATGCATCAAACATCCTTCATGTATGTGTTACTATCTATGTATGAGTCATTATCTATGTAAGAGACTGATTTGTTTTCAAGACACTTGTCTACTTCATATTAGTAGTACATCTGAATTAAACGGTACGACTCAACTAAACGGTACAAGATACATTTCCAAACAGACTACAACAGAAAATTAAGATAGAAGTACATCTAAATTAAACGGTACAAGATACATCTTGCTGCGAATTTTAAGATACAACTTGCTGCAATGCGAACGTTACGATACAATAACATAAATCTACTGAGTCCAACGGGGATATTTTCCTTTTCCATCACCAGCTTCTTCTGCTGCCTGGGCTGCACGAGCCCTTTCTTTCTTTATCTGCCTCTCAGCCTCACGGGCCTCCTGTCGCTGTCGGTAAACCTCCGCTAGTCGAAGTCCCTCTTCTCGGTTTTTCTTCTTCATCTCATCAAGAAAAGCCCTCTGCTTCACACAGTACTCTTGCCACTCTCTCTCCTGCTCTGCTTTCTCCTCTGCTGCCGCCTTCGCGCGGCGCTCTTCCGCGTCCAAACTTGCCCATGCAGGACGACCTCTTTCACGAATCTCGGTCACCGCCCAGTCCGGTTTTTTCGTGTCAATCCAACGATAGTACATGCACAGAGGCGGAGGAGACTACAACAAAAATAGAAATAGAAATATCAAATCAACAATAATATCAACAACGTGTTTATTCTTCGTGACTGCAACATACCGGAGGACTGATGTACGGTGAAGTAGCAACGGGTGAATCTTCCTCATAATTGGCGCACATGAAAAACTTCATGCCCAACCAATCTGAAAAATCCGTCACCTCCTTCACCTTGCAGGGATCGCCACACCAACAACGAAGTACTTCCACCCCCCGAGGCAAAGTCGCACTCTTCATTTTCGTAGGCCTAATGCTTTGATCCGAGCAAGGCAAACTCATACTGACTAGCGCGTTGGTGTTAACTGCGGCTGGACGATGGAGAAGAGAGTGAGAAAGAGCAAGCAGTGTGGGCAGAAGCAAAGAGAAGAGCGTGACAGAGCAGGCAACGGCATCTCGTATATAAAGATGAGGAGCACTGTGTTGTCGGTGCAAGAAAATAAAACACGCGCGTGCGATTCTGCCAATCACTACAGTCTGCCATGGAAAGCAGCGCATTTTGCTGCAGTGTGGGCATCGGAATTAGCGTCTGCGCATGGGAAAAGCTAATTTGTATCGTAGAATAAATAAATAAATACTGCATCTGAATTGGAATATTTTGCTCCAGTGGGCATCGGAAAAGCTAATTTGTATCGCAGATAATTAAGATACAAGTACATCTGAATTAAACGGTACGACTGACCTTAAATAATACTGCATACAAACTACATAAAGTCATCATCACTATTCTCACTAACATGTTTCTTCGGCTTTGATTTTTTATTGGCTGTCATAAACTCATCGCTGGAAGAGTAACCATCATCACCAGGCTTTCGTGATGCATCGCTGCATTTCTTCTTCTTCGAGCTTGAGCCATCATGAGTTGCTACATATTTCGGCGGCGGTCTTCCGTTAACAGTCGGAACAGACCCAAATAAAAGCTTGAACCATGCCAACATACTGACATCGTGGTTCATTTCTTTAACGTCCACATTGTATCTCTACAATTCACAAAATGAACAAAAATGAATTAAAACGACAAACATATTAAATATGTAAATAAAATATGAAATTTAAATTACCTTATGAAACGCAATATATTCATCAACTGGCAAATCTATCACATGATTATCTAAATCATCAGATGATCGTATGAATCGCGCTGATTCATATATTAGTTCACAAAGTCTTTCCCACCTTGCACGCAACCGAAAAAGTTCTAGTCGAATGTCCGCTGTGTTTCTACTATGACAAGCTGTTTGTCTCAACCTCTGCAAGTTACTCTCACTGCTAACTAATTCATCGAAAGATACACCTGGAGTTCCATGAAGCCCGGACTTCATTCTAACCGCACCTATCAAGACATCACAAGAGTCCTCTCGTGAAAATGGACGAGGATCACCCATCACTGCGGAATTGTTAATGCTACCACAACAAGCAGTGAGGAGAAGAGGCAGTGAGGAGAAGTGCTGTGAGGCAACGGCATCTCGTATATAAAGATGAGGAGCACTGTGTTGTCGGTGCAAGAAAATAAAACACGCGCGTGCGATTCTGCCAATCACTACAGTCTGACATGGAAAGCAGCGCATTTTGCTGCACTGTGGGCATCGGAATCAACGTCTGCGCATGGGAAAAAGCGAGCGCATTTTGCTCTGCGTCCGGCCGAAGGAGCAGCCGTCGGTGGCGGCAGGCCCCGCCGTGCAAATCAGCTGCCAATCACTACAGTCTCCGTATGGTATGTGGTCTATTTGCACTGTGCAGGAATTATAATGCATTTAAGTGGAAAAAAACTTCAGTACAAAACATAACACCAATACCCGGTTACATGTCACAATGCTGGCCAATCAACAGGATACCTAATTAACACTGTGACCATGGACATGATGTACTTCACAGTCTATAAGTACCATCACTACGACAGATCACTACGGCAAAGGGTTGAAAACAACAGCAAGCTCATGATCACGCTCTTTGAAAGTTATGAGCACCAAATTGTTTACTTGAATAGACGATGCCCGAAGAAAATTACCGAAACCTTCCTTGTTTAACACCATTCTGTTACCCAAGCCAATAAAGTAGGAACAAGGAATGCTCACAGATATATCATCATCTTCAGAATCCAAAGTAATTTCAAGAGTTAAAGAACCAGTCCTAGGAATTGCGCAAAAATCCTTCAAACTCCTCACAACCATGCTCGGAATAACCTGACAAAAAACATCAAGTTATATGATGTTCAGCTTAGAAATTTTGAACAATATACTAGAGCAAAGAACAAATAAATAAACAGTAGCGAAAAACAAAGCTCACCATATGTTGACCATTAACATTCATGGAATCAATCCTATGAACAAAAGGAGTACACAATATGTAGTTGTCATCAAAGAGCTGTCGCGACATGACCCACGTTTGGTGATAATTCAGACTGACACCACGACTATAGAAACAACTGTCAACAAGTTCCCTCTGAGTTTCACTCAGATCCTCAAGAGCTACAAAAAAATAATTTCACAAATTGAGCAGAACAGCATAACGTATGAGCCGAAACAAAACTTAAAATCACTCAAAAAAATTACTTACCAACACAGGGTAAAGGGAACAACGTAACACCATCCCGATGAAAATCAACAGCAATCAAAGTTCCATAGTGCTCAAGCCTAACAGTCATCATGTCACGATGACGGAGACCATAATCATTCACAAGTTCCTCCCAGGAAGGACCATGGAATTTACTGCTCACCCGACCATGTGTAAACAGAACACCATATAAGTTACCCTCACTGTTGTGAAGAGCAAGATCAATATCTGTGTCACCCCTCCGAATAGCTAAAGCTCTGCACTCCTCAATGTACCGAGCAAGATGGGATCTAACACTGCACGGGACATACTACAAAAAGAATGGAAGCAAACATCATAATCATATAAACAAAGGCATTACAATACATTCCAAGGAAAACAACATCAACCATATGCCACAATCAGATAAACAAGATATAGAATCTTACAACACGCCTTGAACAGCGACGATCCAGCACCACGGTGAAGACAGATGCAGAAGAATCAAACGAAGAACAAGGGCCAACTGGAGCTCGGCAAAAGGGGCAAGCCATTACAACCTCGCGGACTCCTTGCACCACCGGAACTCCTCCTCCGCACGCACAGAAAACTACCCCGTAGCAAAAATAATATACCGTAGGCCGGCGGAGAATGCTACGATCTATTGTTTCTGCGGGTTGGATAAGAAAATGGGTGGACGAGGGAAGAGATCGGCGCGGGGGTGGAAGCACCAGAGAGCAACGGGAGAGAGAAGAGGAGCTAGCGAACAGGGGAGGAAGAAAGGAGTGGCTCGGTCGGGCTGAGCACTAGGAGGGTCGCTGTATGGGCCTATCCAGGGGCTGTCGGTCGCCCGGAGGCCGACAGGCACCTATCGGCCGCCCGCAGGCCGACGGGTACCTATCGGCCGCCCGCAGGCCGACGGGCCAGCTGTTGGTCGCCCGGAGACCGACAGGCACCTATCGGCCCACTGCTGGCCGACAGGCCCCCCGTCGGCCCACCGCAGGCCGACAGGGTAATATTTTTGCCATTTTTGCATTCAGCCATATATTGTCCGAATTTGCTATAAATATACTCATAGTTTTGAAAAAAAATCCTCTGTTTTCCAATGCTCTGATTTTCAGGGAAATATTTTGGTTATGCGAATAATTAATCAATTCACTGGACCTAGTCAAGACTCGTGACATGAGAATGTCAGATTGAAAAATATTAGTTTCACATTTTCTTCATTTGCATATGCTTTTCAGGTAAGACCATGGCTCATATCGTTTTCAAACTGTAATTAATTCAGACAACCCATATCGTTTGAAAAATATTTTAACCTCCAGTGGAGGCATTATGTCCCCAACCTCCAGGAAAAAACAGCAATTATGGCGTCAGAAAAATAAGTGCCGCTTGTTAGGAAAAAGAAAAAAAGCATATCATTATAGAAATTCATACTCCAAATTTTCTACCAAATTCTGCTTTCTTCTAATGGAAATCAGGGGGAACCTTCCTTTGAAAAAAATACTATACCGATTTTGGACCTCGTAATATGTTGAGCAAGTATGATGGTTTCGGCTTAGTACAAATTGTGGTGGTCTATTCAAAGCAGTAGATATTGTGCCAACAAACAAAAATATGATGTTCGCTATTATTGCAAGCCGTTGCGATTTCAGTGAGATCCGAACAACCAGAATGAATAAGTTTTCATGAGCGATGTCAAGCCATGGAACTGTGTGACTGATAAAAGGACAGCGAAGCACATAGCAAGGGTAGAAATGGGGAATCATCTGAGATCTCAGAAATGCTTTCTTTCACTTGATAATATGATACAGGAAGAAAGAAGCCACAGCAAAATTACAGGCTAGCAACTACAGAAACAGAGAGGTAAAAGCTTCCTGTAGCTGGAACTTGTACCGCACATCCATGGACAAATACATGGAGGCTCTGATCAAAATCCACAGCCCTCTATTCCAGGTGCCTTCTCAGTTTCATCTGATCAAAACCCAGAGAGAAAGGAAAAAGAGTGTAGAAAAGCAGAGCTACCTAACAGAACAGAAGCTGAGGCAGTAGTGTTTAGGATTGATAAACTGCCATGCTAGCTAACCCTAACGATTATCTAGTACCTTACGAGAGTGGTAGTAGTGGATGGGTAGTGGTAGTGATCCATGGCGGCGTGCTCCCTGTGATCAGCAGTAGTCTGGTGGAGGCGTGCCGTGTTGTGGGCGTAGCCGGCATCGTCGCCGACCTTGTTGTGCCACGCAGGAAGCTTCGGCGTCTCGTGGGCCTTCTCTTGCGCGTAGGCAGCATAGTAGCCGTGGCCACCGGCACCGGCGTGGTCGGCTTTCCACGCACCGTCTTGGAAGGCCTTGCGCCCCGCCTCATCAATAGCCGGCTGGTGGTCAGCGGCGCCGCGGTCCCCCTTGCGGCCGCGGCGACGGCCACCGCAGCCGCCGTGGCTGGACCGCTCGCCACCGTAGTCGTCCTTTATGCCGCTGCCGAAACAGGAGCTGAACTCGAAGCACATTCTTGCTGGTGACTCGACTCTCTGGATTGGCAGTGCACCGATGAGGCTTAACTGACTGGATTACTGGAGTAGTGGTGGTGGTGGTGGTAGGGGTATATATGCTCCGGGTGCCGATCGAGACGACGAGCTTGTGCCAAGGGAAAGTGGAGACCAGGTTCACACTTCTCCATCTCCTCCTGAAGCCCGTGTTCTCTTCACCGGGTGAAGGCACGCCGCGCCTTCGGTCCTCAGTCTCGGATTGAGAACAGTGACGGTGGTGTTATCATGTCGGGGTCGTGCTCCCCCCCCCCCCCCCCCCCCCCCCCCCAGTCAAATCCGGCCGGGTGGGTGGCGGCCGGCGAGCGCGACGCATCGTGGCGGGCGGTGCCGTGGAGCAGCAGCATCGACGATCGATTCCGGAGGCAGGCCAAGATGCCGCGGGCGGTACTGTTTGTTAGAGTTAACCTCGTTGTTTAGTGTTCATCATATTTTGTTTCCTGCATGTAGTTGAGTTGCATAGACATGAGGCTGCGGTAGTGTGTGCACGGAGAAATGTGAGCACGTGTACACATGCAAGCCGAGTTGGTTTAGCTGGTTGGGTTAGTCGTCCTTCGATGAGATAGTGGAGAGTGGTTGCATGTGCAGGCATCCATACATTGAGTAGCATGCACGTATGTGCCGTTGCCTGACCGAGCTCATGGCTGTTAGTGTGGCCTAGATGTGGACGGAGTAATCAGCTAGAGAGGATGGTGTGGCCGAATAGCGTGGCCCTGTTAAGAGAGGTTGTTACTCGTGGCCATAGCTACCGGCTAGTGGAGAGCAAATAGCGGATCAGTAGCAGCAGTATGTGTGTATATCTACTAAAGGACTTGTAACCAGTTGCTGTGTGCGTGAGAAAAGAGTAAGAGAAGAGGCACAAGTGCGTTGCCGGAAAAAACTCTGTGTGCTCTTGTGTCCAGTATGTGTTGTGTGAGTCTTCTTCTACCTTGGGCTGCGCCAACACTGTTTCGGTTTGGAAATTCGTGGCAGGGGTTCTGCCCTCGGCCTGTTGCCTCGTGGATGGCAAGACCGACTGTTATGGAGCCTGCTCGGGAAAAAGACAGAACCACCCCCGACCCCTCTAGCGTCGGCCCCGCGTGGCGACCGAGAGGGCGCTCCAGATCCGGCTGGCGAGCCCCCCCCCCCCCTTCTCCTCCTTCCTACCAAGCCGCCAACACAGGGCACGGCCGGGCAAAGCCCGTCAGGTGCCGGCGGCGGCGGGGCCATGTCGTCCTCCCGCACGACGGGGGGATTGCGGGCATGCTCCCCCGTGCCGGA
This sequence comes from Elymus sibiricus, assembly GCA_039707655.1. Taxonomy (NCBI): domain Eukaryota; kingdom Viridiplantae; phylum Streptophyta; class Magnoliopsida; order Poales; family Poaceae; genus Elymus; species Elymus sibiricus. The sequence continues at coordinate 55,255,158 of CM077667.1, forward strand.
GCGTGGCGCGGCGGTGGGCGCGACGGCGCAGGGCGGGGCGGGCGTGGTGGCAGCGCGGACGTGGCGCCGCGCTGGCCCGCGATGGGTGGCGGGCACCGACGGTGACGGGGCGTGCCTAGTCTGCGATAGTCGGATCTGGCCGCAGGGCGACGCGGGTTGCGGCGGCGCGGGCTGGATGCCGTCGTCCGGCCGGCTGGCGGCGACGGCTGAAGGCGGCGGTGGATCCTGCCCGCGGGTGGTCTTCCTAGCCGGTACGGGTACGGACGGCGGGGCTGCTGGTGCAGATCCGGCGGAGCAGCGGCCACGGCCTGGCTAGTGGTGCGGGGTGGCGGCGTGGCGTCCTCCCTTCTCCTCGGTTCGAGCCGGTGGCGTGCGGGGATGGATGGCTGCGCGCACGACGGCGGCTCCGTTGACCTAGGGTTTGCGCTCGGGCGGGCCGGATTTGGGCCCGAGGCGGACCGGATTTGGGCCCGAGGCGGACCGGAGTGTTCTCCGGGTAGGTGAGGTTTGGGCTCGCCCGGAATGTACACGTGAGTGTTGTCCTCAAGTGTGCGGGGGGGTGGGGGGGGGGGCGGTGGTGGTGGTCCTGACTCTGCTTCTTCGTCGTGCCGTGCGACACCGATGATCTCAGATTTGGCGTTGTGCTAGCTCAACTGGACAACGGCCGTCGTAGGTCCTAGGGTCGTGTCCCCGGGTCCATCGGGACTGGCTGGGGATACAGGCGTCGGCGCCTCCTACAGTGGAGGTGTTGAACCAGATCCAGGGACTGATGTCGGGCTAGGCGTGAAAGTGTGGTCTTCTGCCCTACCTGCCGGGGTTGGTGTGTCGTGTGGTGGACGGGGGATGGGGTCTTGGGACAGGGATGCCGGGGCGGCGGCCCCGGGTGGTGGTCCCCATGAGTGGCGCTCCGGCGGGTCTCATGGCGGCGATGGTGGCTTCTCCTCTTAGTCGTAGGGGCGGCGAGAGGTCTAGCGGCAGGTGGCTCGGGCACGTCACTGTTGGCGGTGCCCGGATCCGGACCTGGGAGTCGGACCGCATCACTTTCGTCTTAGGTATCTCCGTGTGACATGGGTGAGGTGCGGAGCGAAAGCTCCACGCTTTGGCGCCGATGATGGCGACGCCTGCGGGCGCCTTTATCTTCCTGAAGACGTCGTTCTGGTTCTCCTCGGTTTGTCCAGGCTCCGGGTGAAGGCCCTTATCCATTCCGGACTCGGCAGTGGCGACGCTCTGCGCCGTTCTCCCTCCTGAGGGCGCTGTCGTGGAGCCTAGGTGTGCTACGCGTGGTGTGGCGTTGTACTCTAACTTCCCTTTGTTCTTCTTCGGTAGCGTAGTCTCTGCGTTGTACCGAGATTCCAGGATCTGCTTTGTAAGGAGTTACCTCTTCACCTTGTATCATTCGGCCGTGTACTTTGGTTGTTGTTTTCTATATAAAGCGGGGCGTGAGCCTGTTTCGAGGAGACCGACTGTTATCCATGCTCTCTCTCCATCCAAGTTCATTCATCTTGGAACACGACTTTATCAAGGCAGGTAGAATTATGTTCTAACGTTGAAAATGGCGACAGACTGACCGTTGCCGATGCTCCCTCCATGTTCATGATGCCCACTGCCATGCCCAAACGCAGGTTTTCAGGACGAGCAGAATTTGGTCATGGCATTTGTGGTTCTACCAAATACTAATAACCATGTTCACTGTGAACATAGATTCTTTAGCCGGAATTTTCATGGCAACCCAAGCAGAGTCAGATACTGAAGATGCTTGCTAGTACCAAACTTGTGTCCAATGCATGCTGGACGCAAACACGCCCGGCGGGGACAACCATCTTCCCTCTCGCGACCGGCTAGCCCCCCGCGCGGGCGACCGGCCGCGCCCCCTCCCTCCTCCCAGCGGTCCCTCCCTCCTCTACTCCTCCGCCGTCGCCAGCGTGCGGCGCCGAGCTCGGCCCGGGGCGATTCCCCTCCTGCTGCAGCTCCGGCGCGGGGCGGGCGCGGCGCAGGTGGTGCTGTCAGGCAGCGACGGTCCTGCGCGGGTGGGGGCGGGTGCTGGGTGGCGGCGGCGCCGTTGGCAGCGGGGTGTCGCGGTAGCGCGGGCTGGCGGCGCCCGCTAGGCCCAGATCTGGGCCCTTCGGGCCCCATCTGGGTCTGGGCGGGCCGGCGGCTGCTGGGCGGCGGCGTAGCTCTCGGGCGGTGGTGGCGGGGCGTCTGGATGGTAGTGGGTCGCGGCGAGGTTGCCGGCGTGCAGCAGCGCGGCGGCCGGAGCTTTGCGGGCCCGAGATGGGCCCGGCCGGGCCCGGGTGGCCTGGTATGCCTCGGCTGTTGCGTCCGGATGGCAGACTGCGGTGGCGCTGGGGGCACGGGCCCCTGCGCAGCTGCGGTGGAGGCGGTTCCCTCCCATTCGGCTCCGGTGTCTCCACCCTTGCCTTTGGATGCTCTTTGCCCCTGTCCTCTCGACCTCATGGTGGTACTCGCAGCTTGGCGGCATGGTGGGGTCCAAGACCGTGGTGGCGCGTGCTTGTGGGCGGCAAGATGGTGGGATGGCTCCGGTTCGAGTGGGTGGCGGTGCTTGGAGATGCGGGAGAAATCCTTGCCGGTCTATCCGGCTCCGACGTGGTGATGCCTGTGGGTGCCGCCCTTCCTTCTTGAAGGGCGTCGGTGCTATCCATCCCCCGCTCCCCTCCGCGTGCCGGGGGAAACCCTAGGACTTGTCCGGGCAGCAGCGTCGTTGGCGTCGCATTCCTTGTTGGAGGTGTTGCTTGGTACGTGGCGATCCGGTGTCATGGTGTGTGGTGGGACGTAGTTGGTGGGCGCAGCGGTGGCGGATCCTCCGTGCTTGCCGAGCTGCCGTTGTTGGCTTTTTTTTTCTTCTTTTTCTGTCTTTGGGCTTGATGTGCTGTTCGCCCCAGCAGTTACCCTGTGATCGGTGTTCGTTGCTTTATAATATAAAGCGGGGGGAAACCCTATTTCGGAATGCAGCTGGACTGCGTGGCCCATCTACTTGGGGTTCATCATTGCTCTCATTCACGCCTCTTTGTGTTACTCAGGGGAATATTTTGGTTCTCAGAATAATCAACCAGTCCATGAACATTGGACTGGGACTGGGTCATGAGTCGTGCAATGCTAGAGACCGAAATATTATGCGTCTACACTTCGTTCATTAATTTGAACTACTCCTAGCTTTTTCATTCAAGACCATTGACCTAGATTGGGACTAGTGTCAAAGTCTTTAAGATAACTAGCAAAGTGGCCCGCTCGATGCGCGGGCTAGAATTTAATTAAGTTTAATAATCTAAACCTATTATCTGATTTATAAATATTTATATGTATTATTATAATGACAAATCAATTATATATATCTGATTTATAAATCAGTACATATCATTTCGAATGAAAAAACATGTGTGTTTATATGAGTATGTATTGTTTATATATATCTTATTGATTTATCATTTATTGTTTACTGTATTCTTGGTGATCAGTCGTGTTATACAAAATACATATGTATCATTTTTTTGCATTTTGTTACTCTTTTGTGTATTCAAGAAATGTAAATAGCTAGAAAGTATGGCACACCAAAGCATTAGTACGGAGAATAACTAATTCAAGAACACACCTTTTTGTTGTATACTATTGATTTAGGAGTTTCAAGAAATGAATATCCGAACAATACAATACATACATACATACATACATACATACATACACATGTTTCTGACATGCGACTGACGCAAATAGTTAAAATTGGATCCACTAATATTTCTCTACTTTTCTTTACCACCATCACACTACCCCAAACCGACTTTTTCCTGACGGCCAAATCCCGTCAGGAATGATCCGTTTTCGTCAGGAATAAGCTGGTACCGTCAGGAATCCCCCGTCAGCAATAGCTTGTCAGGAATGACCGTCATTCCTGAAGGTACCCGTCACGAAAGATATTCCTGACGGCATTTCCTGACGGGAGACCTGAACCGCCCAAACTGTATGTCCTGACGGTGTGACCGTCAGGAACTGCCGTCAGGAAATAAGGCCGTCAGGAACATCCCTTTCCTGACAAGTTATGCCAGTCACGAACGTGCCTTCAGGAATGAGCTCAACATATTGGTGACGGCTGGCTTCATCAGGAATGACAGAACAGGGCCGTCAGGAATCAGCTAAGAGAATCTAAAAATATCATTCAAAATCAGTAGAAAAACATATATTCAAATTCACAGTCACATGTGTCAGATCCTCTCGTATCATGCACAAACAAAGGTCACACAACCAATTTTTAAATCACATCCAACTCATAGTTCACAATATACGTACAAATTATATTGAAATGTCAATGTTCAGAAGATCCAGATCCATATCCAATCATGATTCATATAAGCTCAACTTAACAGGAGTTCGTCACCAAGTCCAAAGGAAACATACTAGTTGATTCCTAAATTGCCAAGATAAGCATGTGACAAAAAAAGGCTACCTGCACCCTAGTTCACAATATTAAACACTTATTATGCTTCTGGCATTCCTAAATGATTATCCTGTCTTGGGAGTAGAACCACACTCATTCAGGTGAGTAGTATGAGCATGGCCTTCAACATGAGAAGAATCTGGCAACAGAGGGCAACAGAGTATCAATATCCTCTTGGCCTTCGGAGGATCCATTCACCTACATCAGAAAAAAGTAGCAGATTTTAGTGAACAAGGTGAAAGGCAAATCTGTGTTATATATAAGCTTTCAAACCAAAGGGTAAACTCTAGCTGATGACACACATGATATTCGCCACTAAGAAAGTGAAAAGGTCTTATCTTAGTACCAAGTGTAGGCTGCAATCAAGAAATAACAGGAACATAATGAAAACGGAAGAAAAGTGAAGAAAAATTAACTTTGTATGACCAACCCCCTTCACAACTTTATAACGGTTACGCCTTACGAAGAGACTACATAGGCATAATCTAACTTTGTGTGATAGCAAACTAAATTACCACTTCATAAGAAAAATCTAACCAAGTATGACAAGCACTAGACTGCAAGTACAGAACTACTAGCACAAAATATACAGAGAAAGAAACAGAGCTGCACATCACAACGCTAGCACTAAATAGACAAATAACTTAACTTTGTATGGCAACAACTTAAATCACTAACTGACTTGTACATGACTACATGGATACATGGTTGAAACACACATGCACTGAAGAAAGAAGCAACCACTAATTGAAATACGCAGGCACCAAGGCAGCAGGCACTAACCATAAGCATCAATCCATTTAATGGGTGGACACAAAGAAGATTGCAAAATTAGGCAGATTGATTAACCGGAAGAGCTTTGAGCTGCACTAGAACTACATGTCTACATATATATGCAGTTATGCACTGCACTGGCACTACACTACAAGGACAGAACTAGCACCACATTTACAGAGAAAGAAACAGAGCAGCACATCGCAGCGCTAGCACTACATGTATAGAGCAAAATAGTTAACTTCGTATGACAACAATCACGAATTGAGTTTTACATGACTGCACGCATAATACACAGGCACTTAAGCAGGTAGCAACCACTGATTGAAATACACAGGCACTGATTAAATAGATTGTTTCTTATCATAAATTATCAACAAGTGAACTAGTTTGATGCATCCCTGTTTTGATGACATTACAATCTGCATGCATTATACATTGCTCTACTTGTATAATTCAGCTTAAGAACAGTTTACTTTGCTAATCATAGAAGTAACATGATCACAAACTATTGTCAAGTTTGTGCATAGAGGAATTGGGGATCATAACAACTACTTACCAGATCCCTATCATCCATCGTCTCATCTTGAAAAGGAAGAAGCTCTTGGGTATTTCTTATCCATCTTGCTATATACCAACTGTAGTGCAACAAATGGTATATATCATGTCTTGGAGTAGAACCATGCTCATCCAGATGAGCAACATGAGCATGGCCTTCAGCATGGGAAGGATCTGTCAGCGGAGTACTAGCATCCTGTTGGGCTTGGAAAGATCCATTCACCAACAATGGAAAACAATATAGCAGATTTCAATGAACAACGGTGAAAGGCAAAACTGTAATATATAGATATGTATACAAGTTTTCAAACCAAAAGGTAAACTCCATCTCATGACACACATGCTATTAGCCACCAAGCAAGTGAAAAGGTCTTTTCTTGGTGCCAAGTGTAGGCTGCAACTATGAAGAAGTAGCAGGAACATAACTTTCAAGATCGAGATCACGTTCCTTCCAATCTACTGGATGTGCATCTTGAAGAGCTTTGTGGTGGGTTCTTCTGAAACCATGAACAAATCATAGCGTGTCGCTATTAATTTCAGATTAACATTTATTGTAGTGTTCAAGTTTGTTGCTGCTGCAGGCCCATGCTTCTTTTCCTACATATGAGAACATGCTCTCTCAACAAACTTTCCATACTCACAAGTCATATGAAACTGAGTGGAACTTACCAACATGCTTGGAGATTGGACCTCTCGATGGAGAGGGTTGTGGTCTGGCAGTGTCACTTCTCAAACATGGCCTTTGTAGTGCTACACCTTCCTGATTTTGTAAGACCTTCAATAAAGAGAAAACAATAAAACATGCATACATAAGCTACACCTTCCTGACCAGGGGACATAACCTACAGCTTTCAGGTATTGACATGCATACAGATATGTATCACAACTCTATCAATGACACCAATTGAGGAAACTTACAAATAAATTATATGCTTCACCTGCTAGTGACGACGATGGACAACAGCCAGATTTAATGTATCCTACAAACTTAAAATTGCGCGCTGCTGCACTCAAATCCTTTCAGAAGAACCACAAAACACCATTTATTTTAATCTCAAGAGAGGGTTGTGGTGTGATGCTGTCACTTCTCAAACTTGGCCTTCGTAGCGCTACACCTTCCTGATTTTGTAAGGCCTTCAATAAAGAGAAAACAATAAGACATGCATACATAAGCTACACCTTCCTGACCAGGGTACTGATCAGCTCTAGTACAGGGCTAATGTCGTGTTCGAACTAGGGATTGATTTTTACTACTTGTACATTTCCCAAAGCTTCGATGACTAAATATGATTTGAATTCATCAAAGATCTTCTAAAGATTCTGACGAAACTGAATTTAAAACAAAGCAGAAACAGATAACGGAGCATCAACACTCATAGCATGATCCTATTTCGGAAACTTGACTAAACTGCACGTCAAGTTGTAAATAGACACAACAAGCAAAGGCATGAACAGATCTCAACACAATTTCCTACAAGATTCACGCTCCAGCAAGGATCAAAGAGCAGAGTTTGAACTGAACATACCTGAATTTTTGCAAAACTAAGACAAACAGCAGGGAATCAGGCGGATCACAGACTTGTGCTTCTACAAACATATAAGAGGACAACCTGTAACTCCCAATTACAGCATCAGATCAAGATCAGCAGAAAACGAGATGGGAATCATATCCTACAACTTGCGGGGGTCAAAGATGAGCAGCAGGCGTCATCGTCGTTGTGTTGCAGATGAAGAAAAGCATTGATCAGGTACAAAAACTACAGCTTGCAGGTATTGACATGCATACAGATATGTATCACAACTGTATCAATGACAACAGTTCTAAGTAAACTTACAAATAAATTATATGCTTCATAGATCTATTGGGAACAACAATGGACAACAACCAGATTTAGTGCATCCTACAAACTTAAAAGTTGTGCAGCACACTACATAGACAGATGGCAACTATAATACTCCATGGCTGTTGCACTCAAATCCTTTCAAAAGAACAACAAAATAGCATTTTTTTTTATCTCAAGAGTGCCAAATACTAAACAATGACCATTGCTTCTACAGGTGAATTCTATGATAGGGATTCAACACTCATAATGAAAAAAATGTATAGGCTGCTACCTTTTTTGGTCTTCCATGAAACAATCCAAGTTCCCTGCTGCTCAGCTTCGGTTGTTGTTCGTCCAGACTTGACTCGGCGATGGAAGGCGCTGGACTTTTGTGGGAGACAGAGGAGGACGAGGCGAGGGAGCCGGATCTGAACATCAAGGCGAGGGAACCGGATCTGAACATCGAGAGAGCTTGCCGGTGAGTGGGGCGGCGCTTGATGGGGAGGAAGGCGGTGCTGGATGGCGAGGGTTCGGCGCTCGGTGGGGTGGGAGACGGCGTTGGAGGCGTGGTGGCGGCGCTGGACGGCCAGGTGAGGCGCTGGTCGATGGGGAGGGAGGCGGCGCTGGAGTAGCTGGACGATGAGGGGTCCGCCCTCGATGGGGAGGGAGACGGCACTAGAGGAGTGGGGGCAGCAGCGGGTGTGGGGTGCGGCGGCGCCGGACGGGAGGAGGCGTCCATGGCGGGATTGGGAGGAGGGGCGGCGCGATGCAGATGTGAGATGGGGAGGACGACTGCAGAAGACTCGGTTCTTTTAGGGATTTGACCCTTTGTTCCACGTACCTGACGGTGCGCCATGTTATTCGCGACGTGGATCCGATGCCTTCACGAACGCTGCACTCCTTCCTGACGGTTACTTGCGTTCCTGAAGGTTTTTATCGGGACCTTCACGAATGACCGGTTTTTTCGCGTCGGTGCGCCATCCACGCCAGGAACATGATTCGTTCCTGAAGGAGGCCTCACGACCTTCACGAATGTCCTCAGCCGTGGGGAAAAGATCAGTTTCGGGTAGTGTCAACCTCATGCTACTCCATTGGATTGAATATCCTCTGCTTCTTGCAAACCTCTATAATGCTGCACCATCGGGGGAATGGACATGAGTATAACAATGATGTAAAATGTGCACTTTGGTTGTTGCAACCAACAGTCGACCACTTTGATAAGAACAGTATCCAAAGAAACGTTTATGTTGCTACTTAATAGTTCAAGCATACAGCTAGTTTCAAGCATTATTAGATTGGAATACTCCCAATCTGCTGCTTTCAAAATGGATTAGAGTTCCAAACTCTATTAAGACCTGCAAACAGATTAACGTATTAGAGATGGTCAGCTATTGATGGTTGTACGGACATGTCAGTACAAACTTTTAAAAATATAAGGTATACCATGAAAGATGTTTCTGTGACACTCACCCAGTGCACCCGAATGTTTCCTCTGTAAATATGAGGTATACTTCTTGCCTCAAATAGAACATATTTCCCAGTTTCTTACAAAATAAGTGGCTTGTTTATTTTGCACGCCCTTATTAAATATCCTTCAAAAATCCATACAGACATACTACAATTAGGTGCAATTAATGTTGTCGCTATGAGGGGGAGCCAGGGCAGTTTCCGTATTTGATTTAGTTTTCAAATGGACCAGGGACGAATTATAACACATAACAATATTGAGCTCCTTAAATTACCATTTAGACCCTCTCACTATTTTCTCAGTGTTTTAATTCATAGAAAAACTGAACTCGCCAGTTACCATAGAGTAAGATATTAGCAGCGAACTGGTGACTTTGAGCAGTTAAAAATTGTCGGTCATTGCATGACTCCTGTTGGGACAAACACGAACCAGCTCACCGCTCATCTCCTCTCTCTGCTACACTCAAACGATCAAAGGTGGAAGAAGGAGCACACTGGATTTTTCCGGCGCACAAACGCCCCGCCGCACGAACGGCGCCTCGGCCGCACACACAGCCTCTTCTATTTTCTGCAGCTCGAACTGCTGGCTCGGCACATACCGGAGCAACTTTACATCAATACATGGGAAGGCTTTTATAGCCAGGCTTGTGCACACACACACTACACGCATGCACGCATTACCCGGCCACCACACGGCCACTAACCCATGCATGCACGGCATCACACCTGGCCACTAACTAACCCACGAACTAACTCCTAGCTAGTTGCACGTACATCTCTCCACAGCCCACGACAGCGCTTGACCGCACATGCACCACAACGGCATGCAGCCACCAGATGATCCGAACGAGCCGGCCAGCTCTCCGGCCGCTCCGCTCGTCACGGCCGCAGGACTCGGCTGCCAACGGAAGCACGCACACGCGCCCACGTCCGCCACGGACTCGACCGGGGCGCGCTCACGCAGGTTGCCACCGCCTGCGGGCATGGCTTATTGCCAACAACTCCAACTCTGCACTTAAACATTTTCCATAGACATTTGGAGAAGTAAACATATATGTCGTAGCTGAGAGGAAGTCATATACCTTTCTCATAAAGAGGAATGGTGAAAAGTGTTTACATGCTTGCCTGGAATTCTGAGCCAAATGTAGCAGACGTAGAATTTCACAACCATGACACGAATAATTCTAACTCTAGTCATTCAGAATCAGAATTTCAAGTAATCTGAATGTAAAATACAGCAAGTGGTACTTTTGTCACTGCATCAACATATACTGAGGGATCTGAACATATGTTGAAATTGACTAATGAACATATACATGGCAAACATTTCGGCAGAACCATAGTTAGTAATGATTATTCCTACACATGGCATGTAGGAGATCTATAATCTAGCATTACCTAAAATAGAGACCAGTCGTGGACGACATATTCCCATGGTACCACTATGCTAATACTGAAAAGAACGTCTATTTTAAGGAAACACGTGTCTTGCTTTGAATATTACAGAACTACTACCTTGCAACTATCTTCTATATTATCCCTGCAAAAATAAAACTATATTCCATACTGAAAAATAATAGGTGCAATAGTTGTAAGCTTATTCCAACTCTTATAAGGTACAATATTCCCGTACAAAAGAAAGCGTAAACAATTTCAAGGTCACAGATGATGTTCTTGATTCATAAGTATGTGTTTAGTTTGTTCTCATACTCATATGGTTTTGCCATTATTATGCAGGTCAGATACCCTAACCTTAACTGACATGACAGGTTCGTCCTCCACCCGTGGGCATCGTTTTCATCAGCTCCACTTCTATCACCTTGCCAAAACTAAAGGATGTGTGATAGAAGTTGAACGCGTACATCCATGCACCAATGTGCACATTGAGGAGAACCTGTCATGAAACTTAAGAGGATGTGTGAGTTGTTGATCTTGAAACTGTGGCATAAGTTGTTTACATAGTAGCAGTATGGAGTCCATTAGTTCCTTAAAGATAACTTGGTTTCTTTAAATGAAATATTGAGGATGGAGGCTGTTGAATATATGTGTACGTATATATTGTGTCTTGGGCCCATCTCCTAGTTCATCTGTATAGTTGAGGTTGTGGCCCCCCTCTGTACTCATATATACGTGCCTGGTGCACCAATCAATGCAATTTGTGTTGCACAGCCTATTCTTTCCCTTCTACATGGTATCTATCGCAAGTCTCTCCTAGACCTAACCTAGCCGCCGCCGCCGTTGCGCCTCCATCGCGCCGCCGCCGCCACCTGCCGCCGCCCTCGGCTCTCCCTAGCCGCTGCCGCCGCCGGTCGCCGCCGCCTCCCCACCTGCCGCCGCCACCAGCCATCGCCGCCGCTTCCCTTAGCCGCTGCCGCCGGTTGCCGCCGCCTCCCCACCTGCCGCCGCCGCCGGCTTCCCTTAGCCGCCGCCACTTCCTCCGCTTCCGCCCCGCACGCCTCACCCTCACCGATTGTCCTAACCTAGCCGCCGCCGCCGCCGCGCCTTCCCCAGCGCCGCCGCCGCCACCGCTCCTCCAAGCCACCGCCGCCGCCGCGCATTCCCTAGTGTCGCCGCCGCCGCGCCTTCCCTAGTGTCGCCGCCGCCATCTATCCCATGCTGCCCTCACCTCCGATGCAGCAGGTCGACACCCACTACACCAACACCATGGTGCCTCCGATCATGCCTCCGGCCCCGTGGAACCAGGCTCTCTTAGCGGCCCTTCCTTCGGCTCCCTCACCGACTAACTACATCGGTGGCGGTAATTGGTATATGGATACGGGTGCCTCCGCTCACATGGCCGCTCATCCTGGTGATACCCATACTTTTCATCCTGTTCATACTTCCACACAAATCACCGTCGGTGATGGCTCCTCTTTACCCATTACACATATGGGCCATGCATTCTTTCCTTCGTCCTCCATACCACTGTCTATGTCTAACATACTTATTTCGCCTGACCTCATTAAGAATCTTGTTTCCGTTCGATATCTTACGCGTGAAAATCCTATTACTATCGAATTTGACAAGTGCGGGTTTTCTGTCAAGGACGCCCGTACCCGGATGATCCTCTACCGATGTGACAGTCCCGATGAGCTCTACCCAGTACACCCACCCTCCTCTACCGCCACCACTCCAGTTGCCTTCTCCGCTAGTGTGGATCTTTGGCACGCTCGTTTGGGTCATCCTAACCCTGCTACACTTCGTCATATTCTTCAGACTTTCAGTTTTTCCTGTGATAAGATTGCCGATCACACTTGTCATGCTTGTCGTCTAGGCAAACATGTTCGTCTTCCATTTAGTGCATCCACCACCGTAGCATCATATCCCTTTGAATTACTTCATAGCGATGTCTGGACTTCTCCTGTTGCAAGTAATACGGGCTATCTTTACTATCTTGTTATCTTTGATGATTTTTCGCACTATGTGTGGACCTTCCCGTTGCGGCGCAACTCCGATACTATATCCACTCTCGCTGCCTTTTACTCCTATGTTTCAACGCAGTTTGGGCGTCACATTCTCGCCTTACAAATAGATAACGGGAAGGAGTTTGACAACCGGGCTGTTCGCACTCTCCTCACCACACATGGCACGACATTTCGTCTCAATTGCCCCTATACTTCGCAACAGAACGGTCGTGCTAAACGCGTTCTTCGCACTCTTAACGATTGCGTTCGTACGCTCCTCTTTCATGCCAATGTGCCTCCGCGCTTCTGGCCTGACGCCCTTGCCACTGCCTCACTCCTCCTTAACCTTCGCCCCTGTCGTACTCGTGGCAACTTTGTACCCCACTATCTTCTCTTCGATGCACCACCCTCTTATGATGAGCTTCGCGTTTTCGGTTGTCTCTGCTACCCTAGCATCGCCGCTACCACGCCTCATAAGCTTGCACCTCGATCTGTTGCATGTATCTTTCTTGGCTACCCACCCAACACCAAAGGATACCGCTGCTATGATCCCGTCTCACACCGAGTGTTCACCTCGCGCCATGTTTACTTTGATGAGAAGGTGTTTCCGTTTCAGCAGGTACCCGCCGCCGTCACCTCGCCGTCGGCCACTGGCGGCCTTTCTACGACGCCGTCTGCTGGACGGCCCCGCCTGGCTCCTGGACCGCCTCCGGGCTTCGGCGGTCCTCGTGCCGTGGGACGAGCTGCGCCACGCAACCCCACGACGCCCTCGCCGACTCCGCTCGCCTCGCCTGTTGGAAATATGCCCTAGAGGCAATAATAAATAGGTTATTATTATATTTCCTTGTTCATGATAATCGTTTATTATCCATGCTATAATTGTATTGATTGGAAACTCAAATACATGTGTGGGTACATAGACAACACTGTGTCCCTAGTATGCCTCTAGTTGACTAGCTCGTTGATCAAAGATGGTTAAGGTTTCCTAGCCATTGACATGAGATGTCATTTGATAACGGAATCACATCATTAGGAGAATGATGTGATGGACAAGACCCAAACTGTAAACGTAGCATTTGATCGTGTCAGTTTATTGCTATTGTTTCCTGCATGTCAAGTATCTGTTCCTTTGACCATGAGATCATGCAACTCACTGACACCGGAGGAATACCTTGTGTGTATCAAACGTCGCAACGTAACTGGGTGACTATAAAGGTGCTCTACAGGTATCTCCGAGGGTGTCTGTTGGGTTGGCATGGATCAAGACTGGGATTTGTTACTCCGTGTGACGGAGAGGTATCTCAGGGCCCACTCGATAATACAACATCACATTGAGCCTTGCAAGCAAAAGTGACTAAAGAGTTAGCCACAGGATCTTGTATTACGGAACGAGTAAAGAGACTTGCCGGTAACGAGATTGAACTAGGTATAGTGATACCGACGATCGAATCTCGGGCAAGTAACATACCGAAGAACAGGGAACAGCATACGGGATTAACTGAATCCTTGACATAGAGGTTCGACCGATAAAGATCTTCGTAGAATATGTAGGAGCCAATATGGGCATCCAGGTCCCGCTATTGGTTATTGATCGTAGAAGTGTCTCGGTCATGTCTACATAGTTCTCGAACCCGCAGGGTCTACACACTTAACGTTTGGTGACGATTAGTATAATTGAGTTATTATGTTGGTGACCGAAAGTTGTTCGGAGTCTCGGATAAGAACCCGGACATGACGAGGATCTCCGGAATAGTCCGGAGGTAAAGATTGATATATGTGATAATAGTGTTTTGATCTCCGGAAGAGTTCCGGAGTTCACCGGAATGGGTTCCGGATGTTTACCGAAGTGTTCGGGTGCAGCAACACTTTATATGGGCCAAAGGGATAAAGCCCACGAGGTATTGGAAAGAGCAAAAATAGTTTTGCTGCTGCGTAAGCGGTACTACCGCTTGGTGAAGCGGTACTACCGCCCGAGCGGTACTACCGCTTGTGTGAAGCGGTACTACCGCCCAAGCGGTACTACCGCTTGTGTGAAGCGGTACTACCGCTTGTGCGCGGCTGTGGACGGTTCGGCAGGGATCCGAGTTGGACTCTTTCCCTGCGGGCCAAACCGACCTTGTGCGGGCAAAACCGACCTGGAGGAGGCTTTTACTCCAAGTTTAGACCCCAAGGCTCAACATCTAAATAGAGGGGCAGGGCTAGCACACGAGATACATCAAGATTTCCCCAAGCCGTGTGCGGCAACCCTAACCCTCTAGTTCCTCCGTCATAATCTCCGTGGCGCTTGGCGAAGCCCTGCAGAGATTGTTCCTCACCACCATCACCACGCCGTCGTGCTGCTGGAACTCAACCACTACTTCACCATCGCTCGCTGGATCGAGGAGGTGAAGGTGTCATCAAGCCGTACGTGTGTTGAACGCGGAGGTGCCGTCCGTTCGGCGCTAGTTCGTGATCGGTTCGAGGGACGACTTGCGATTTGGATCGCGAAGACGTTCGACTACATCAACCGCGTTTCTTAAACGCTTCCGCTTAGCGATCTACAAGGGTATGTAGATTCACTCTCACTCTCGTAGATGCTCATCACCATGGATAGATCTTGTGTGTGCGTAGGAAAATTTTTGTTTCCCATGCAACGTTCCCCAACAGTGGCATCATGAGCTAGGTCTATGCGTAGATGAGATCTCGAGTAGAACACAAACGAGTTGTGGGCGTGGGTGTATACATATTGCTTGCCGTTACTAGTTGATATTTGATTCGGCGGTACTGTGAGATGAAGCGGCCCGGACCGACATTACGCGTACACTTACGCGAGACAGGTTCCTTCAACTGACATGTAACTTCGTTGCATAAAGATGGCTAGCGGGTGTCTGTCTCTCTCACTTTAGTTGAATCGATTTCAATGAAAAGGGTTCTTTTAGAAGATCAAAAAGCAATCACTACACCACGTTGTGGTTTTGCGTAGGTAAGAAAGGTTCTTGCAAACCCGTAGCAGCCACGTAAAATTTGCAACAACAATTAGAGGACGTCTAACTTGTTTTTGCAGGGTATGATGTGATATGATATGGCCAATTACATGATGAGATATATGTGATGTATGAGATGATCATGTGTTGTATAGAATATCACGACTTGCATGTCGATGAGTACGGCAACTGGCAGGAGCCATAGAGTTGTCTTTAATTATTGTATGACCTGCGTGTCAATCATTAAGCGCTATGTAATGCTTTACTTTATCGCTAAACGTTAGCAATAGTCGTGGAAGCAACAGTCGGCGCGACAACCTTATGGCGACACGTTGATGGAGATCAAGATGATGGAGATCATGGTGTCATGCCGGTGACGATGGAGATCATGCCGGTGCTTTGGAGATGGAGATCAAAAGCACAAGTTCATGGCCATATCATGTCACTTATGATTTGCATGTGATGTTAATCCTTTTATGCATCTTATTTTGCTTAGGACGACGGTAGCATTATAAGGTGATCCCTCACTTAAATTTCAAGATAAATTGTGTTCTCCCCAAGTGTGCACCGTTGCGAAAGTTCGTCGTTTCGAGACACGCCGTGATGATCGGGTGTGATAGACTCTACGTTCACATACAACGGGTGTAAGCCATGTTGCTCGTGCGGAAACACTCGGGTTAAACTTGACGAGCCTAGCATGTACAGACATGGCCTCGGAACACAAGAGACCGAAAGGTCGAACATGAGTCATATAGTAGATATGATCAACATGAAGATGTTCACCATTGAAACCACCTCAACTCACGTGATGATCGGACTTGAGTTGGTGGATTTGGATCATGTTACACTCGAATGACCGGAGGGATGTCAATTTGAGTGAGAGTTTTTTAAAATAATATGATTAACTAAACTCATTATCTAGAACAATAGTCTAAGTTGTCTTTGCTATATTTATGTTGTAGATCATGGCTCGCGCAGTAGCACCCCTGAATTTTAATGCGTTCCTAGAGAAAGCTAAGTTGAAAGATGATGGAAGTAACTTTGTGGACTGGGCCCGTAATCTAAGGATTATCCTTACGGCTTCCCAGAAGGCTTATGTCCTTGATGCACCGCTTGGTGATCCACCCGCTCCAGTTGAGTCTCTAGACGTTGTGAACGCCTGGCAGGCTCGTTCTGATGATTACTCAATAGTTCAATGTGCAATGTTGTATGGCTTAGAACCGGGACTTCAAAGATGTTTTGAACGTCATGTAGCATATGAGATGTTCCAGGAGTTGATGTTTATCTTTCATAAGAATGCCCGGATCGAGAGATATGAGATCTCCGATAAGTTCTATGCTTGCAAGATGGAGGAGAACGGGTCTATCAGTGATCACGTGCTCAGAATGTCTGGGTACTCCACCCGTCTGGCTGAATTGGGGATGCCCCTTCCGCCAGAGGCTATCACTGACAGAGTTCTTCAATCATTGCCACCTAGCTACAAGAGCTTCGTGTTGAACTATAACATGCACGGGATGAACAAGTCAGTCGCCGAGCTGTTTGCGATGCTGAAAGCCGCTGAGTCTGAAATTCAGAAGGAGCATCAAGTGTTGATGGTTAATAAAACCACTAGTTTCAAGAAAAATGGCAAGGGTAAGAAGGGTAACTCCAAGAAGAGTGGCAAAGCAGTTGCTCCTCTCGTGAAGAAACCCAAGGCTGGACCCAAACCAGAAACTGTGTGTTTTCATTGCAAGGGAACTGGACACTGGAAGCGGAATTGCCCCAAGTATTTGGCTGACAAGAAAGCGGCCAACAACAAACAAGGTATATATGATATACATGTTATTGATGTGTACCTTACCAACTCTCGTTGTAGTGCCTGGGTATTTGATACCGATGCGGTTGCTCATATTTGCAACTCAAAACAGGAACTGCGGAATAGACGGAGGCTGGCAAAGGACGAAGTGACGATGCGCGTGGGAAATGGTTCCAAGGTTGATGTGATCGCCGTCGGCACGCTCGCTCTTCGATTACCGTCGGGATTAGTGATGAACCTAAATAAGTGTTATTTGGTGCCTGCGTTAAGCATGAACATTATATCTGGATCTTGTTTATTGCGAGACGGTTACTCATTTAAATCAGAGAATAATGGTTGTTCTATTTATATGAGTAATATCTTTTATGGTCATGCACCCAATGTGAGGGGTTTATTCTTATTGAATCTCGATAGTAATGATACACATGTTCATAACATTGATGCCAAAAGATGTGGAATTGATAATGATAATACCACTTTCTTGTGGCACTGCCGTTTAGGTCATATTGGCGTAAAACGCATGAGGAAGCTCCATGCTGATGGACTTTTGGAGTCACTTGATTTTGAATCACTTGACACATGTGAGCCATGCCTCATGGGCAAGATGACTAAAACGCCGTTCTCTGGAACAATGGAACGGGCAAGTGACTTATTGGAAATCATACATACTGATGTGTGCGGTCCGATGAGCATTGAGGCGCGCGGTGGTTATCGTTACTTTCTCACCTTCACTGATGACTTAAGTAGATATGGGTATATTTACTTAATGAAACACAAGTCTGAAACATTTGAAAAGTTCAAACAATTTCAGAGTGAAGTTGAGAATCATCGTAACAAAAAGATTAAATTCCTACGATCTGATCGAGGAGGAGAAAATCTGAGTTATGAGTTTGGCAGTCACTTAAGACAGTGTGGAATTGTTTCACAATTGACACCGCCTGGAACACCACAGCGTAATGGTGTGTCCGAACGTCGTAATCGAACCTTATTGGATATGGTGCGATCTATGATGTCTCTTGCCGATTTGCCACTATCGTTTTGGGGTTATGCATTAGAGACAGCTGCATTCACTTTAAATAGGGCACCATCGAAATCCGTTGAGACGACGCCATATGAACTTTGGTTTGGCAAGAAGCCAAAGCTGTCGTTTCTTAAAGTTTGGGGATGTGATGCTTATGTCAAAAAGCTTCAGCCTGAAAAGCTGGAACCCAAAGCAGAGAAATGCGTCTTCATAGGATACCCAAAAGAGACAGTTGGGTATACCTTCTACCTCAGATCCGAAGGCAAAATGTTTGTCGCTAAAAACGGAACATTTCTTGAGAAAGAGTTTCTCTCGAAAGAATTGAGTGGGAGGAAGATAGAACTTGATGAGGTTGTTGAACCTTTACTTCAACCTGAGAGTAGCGCAGCGTAGAAAGATGTTTCTGTGGAGCCTACATTAGCTGAAGAGGAAGTTAATGATGATGATCATGAAGCTTTGGATCAAGTTGCTATCGAACCTCGTAGGTCGACAAGGACGCGTACTGCTCCCGAGTGGTACGGCAACCCTGTCTTAGAGGTCATGTTGTTAGACAACGATGAACCTACGAGCTATGGAGAAGCGATGATGGGCCCGGATTCCGAGAAGTGGTTAGAGGCCATGAAATCCGAGATGGGATCCATGTATGAAAACAAAGTATGGACTTTGGAAGTATTACCTGAAGGGCGTAAAGCCATTCAGAACAAATGGATCTTTAAGAGGAAGACGGACGCGGACGGTAATGTCACCGTCTATAAAGCTCGACTTGTGGCAAAGGGTTTTTCACAAGTTCAAGGAGTTGACTACGATGAGACCTTCTCACCCGTAGCGATGCTTAAGTCCGTCAGAATCATGTTAGCAATAGCTGCCTTTTTCGACTATGAAATTTGGCAGATGGATGTCAAAACAGCGTTCCTTAACGGTTACCTTAAGGAAGAGTTGTATATGATGCAACCAGAAGGTTTTGTCGATCCAGAGAATGCTGACAAAGTTTGCAAACTCCAGCGATCCATTTATGGACTGGTGCAAGCATCTCGGAGTTGGAATCTTCGTTTTGATGAGGTGATCAAAGCGTTCGAGTTTATACAAGCTTACGGAGAAGCTTGTATTTACAAGAAAGTGAGTGGGAGCTCTATAGCGTTTCTAATATTATATGTGGATGACATATTACTGATTGGAAACAATATAGAAATGCTGGAAAGCGTGAAGGAATATTTGAACAAGAGTTTTTCAATGAAGGACCTAGGAGAAGCTGCTTTCATATTAGGCATCAAGATCTATAGAGATAGATCGAGACGTTTAATAGGACTTTCACAAAGCACATACCTTGACAAAGTTTTGAAGAAGTTCAAAATGGATCAGTCCAAGAAGGGGTTCTTGCCTGTTTTGCAAGGTGTGAAGTTGAGTAAGACTCAATGCCCAGTGACTGCAGAAGATAGAGAAAAGATGAGTGTCATCCCCTATGCTTCGGCCATAGGCTCTATCATGTATGCAATGCTGTGCACAAGACCCGATGTCAGCCTTGCCATAAGTATGGTCGGAAGGTTTCAAGGTGATCCAGGAATGGAACACTGGACGGCGGTCAAGAATATCCTGAAGTACCTGAAAAGGACTAAGGACATGTTTCTCGTTTATGGAGGTGATCAAGAGCTCGTCGTAAAGGGTTACGTCGATGCAAGCTTTGACACTGATCCGGATGACTCTAAGTCTCAAACCGGATACGTGTTTATTCTTAATGGGGGTGCGGTTAGCTGGTGCAGTTCCAAGCAAAGCGTGGTAGCTGATTCTACATGCGAAGCGGAGTACATCGCTGCCTCGGAGGCGGCGAAGGAAGGTGTCTGGATGAAGGAGTTCATGACAGATCTTGGAGTAGTGCCTAGTGCGCTTAACCCAATGACTCTGTTTTGTGATAATACTGGTGCCATTGCTCTAGCCAAGGAACCAAGATTTCACAAGAGGACCAGACACATAAAGCGACGTTTCAATTCCATCCGCGATTACATCAAGGAGGACGACATAAATATTTGCAAAGTACACACGGATCTAAATGTTGCAGTTCCGATGACTAAACCTCTTCCAAGGGCTAAACATGAACAACACCAGAACTGCATGGGTGTTCGATTCATTACAATGTAAATCACATAGTGATGTGAACTAGATTATTGACTCTAGTGCAAGTGGGAGACTGTTGGAAATATGCCCTAGAGGCAATAATAAATAGGTTATTATTATATTTCCTTGTTCATGATAATCGTTTATTATCCATGCTATAATTGTATTGATTGGAAACTCAAATACATGTGTGGGTACATAGACAACACTGTGTCCCTAGTATGCCTCTAGTTGACTAGCTCATTGATCAAAGATTGTTAAGGTTTCCTAGCCATTGACATGAGATGTCATTTGATAACGGGATCACATCATTAGGAGAATGATGTGATGGACAAGACCCAAACTGTAAACGTAGCATTTGATCGTGTCAGTTTATTGCTATTGTTTTCTGCATGTCAAGTATCTGTTCCTTTGACCATGAGATCATGCAACTCACTGACACCGGAGGAATACCTTGTGTGTATCAAACGTCGCAACGTAACTGGGTGACTATAAAGGTGCTCTACAGGTATCTCCGAGGGTGTCTGTTGGGTTGGCATGGATCAAGACTGGGATTTGTTACTCCGTGTGACGGAGAGGTATCTCAGGGCCCACTCGGTAATACAACATCACATTGAGCCTTGCAAGCAAAAGTGACTAAAGAGTTAGCCACAGGATCTTGTATTACGGAACGAGTAAAGAGACTTGCCGGTAACGAGATTGAACTAGGTATAGTGATACCGACGATCGAATCTCGGGCAAGTAACATACCGAAGAACAAAGGGAACAGCATACGGGATTAACTGAATCCTTGACATAGAGGTTCGACCGATAAAGATCTTCGTAGAATATGTAGGAGCCAATATGGGCATCCAGGTCCCGCTATTGGTTATTGATCGTAGAAGTGTCTCGGTCATGTCTACATAGTTCTCGAACCCGCAGGGTCTACACACTTAACGTTTGGTGACGATTAGTATAATTGAGTTATTATGTTGGTGACCGAAAGTTGTTCGGAGTCTCGGATAAGATCCCGGACATGACGAGGATCTCCGGAATAGTCCGGAGGTAAAGATTGATATATGTGATAATAGTGTTTTGATCTCCGGAAGAGTTCCGGAGTTCACCGGAATGGGTTCCGGATGTTTACCGAAGTGTTCGGGTGCAGCAACACTTTATATGGGCCAAAGGGATAAAGCCCACGAGGTATTGGAAAGAGCAAAAATAGTTTTGCTGCCGCGTAAGCGGTACTACCGCTTGGTGAAGCGGTACTACCGCCCGAGCGGTACTACCGCTTGTGTGAAGCGGTACTACCGCCCAAGCGGTACTACCGCTTGTGTGAAGCGGTACTACCGCTTGTGCGCGGCTGTGCACGGTTCGGCAGGGATCCGAGTTGGACTCTTTCCCTGCGGGCCAAACCGACCTTGTGCGGGCAAAACCGACCTGGAGGAGGCTTTTACTCCAAGTTTAGACCCCAAGGCTCAACATATAAATAGAGGGGCAGGGCTAGCACACGAGATATATCAAGATTTCCCCAAGCCGTGTGCGGCAACCCTAACCCTCTAGTTCCTCCGTCATAATCTCCGTGGCGCTTGGCGAAGCCCTGCAGAGATTGTTCCTCACCACCATCACCACGCCGTCGTGCTGCTGGAACTCAACCACTACTTCACCATCGCTCACTGGATCGAGGAGGTGAAGGCGTCATCAAGCCGTACGTGTGTTGAACGCGGAGGTGCCGTCCGTTCGGCGCTAGTTCGTGATCGGTTCGAGGGACGACTTGCGATTTGGATCGCGAAGACGTTCGACTAGATCAACCGCGTTTCTTAAACGCTTCCACTTAGCGATCTACAAGGGTATGTAGATTCACTCTCACTCTCGTAGATGCTCATCACCATGGATAGATCTTGTGTGTGCGTAGGAAAATTTTTGTTTCCCATGCAACGTTCCCCAACATCGCCGGCATCTTCGCCGGCTGCCTCGTCGGCCGCCCCGTCGCCGGTCTCGTCGCCGGCTGGCACGCCGGCTGCCCCGTCGCCGGCCTCTTCGTCGGTCGCCTCGTCGCCGGTGGCCCCTTCGCCAGTTGCGTCGTCGCCGGTTTCGGCCGCCCCCTCGGGTGCTGCCGGCATCAACGAGGCGACACCGTCTTCTGGACGGCCCCGCTTGGCTCATGGACCGACTCCGGGCTTTGGCGGTCCTCGCGCCGTGGGCAGAGCTGCGCCTCGCGCCCCCACGGCCGTCTCGCCGGCTGCCCCGGCCCCTTCGCCGGCGCCTTCTCCTGCCGCCTCGGGCACCTCGGGTGCCGCGGACTCCCCGGCCGCTTCGGTGGCGGCCTCCCCGGCCGCCTCGCCGGCTGTCTCGCCGGCCGCTTCGTCGGCTGCCTCGGCGGCCGCCTCCTCGGGCCTCGTCCCGGAGTTGCCGTCTCGCCCCCTCACTCGGGCCTGCGCCGACGTCCACCGCCCGAGTCTGCGGTACTCCAGCGACGAGTATCACCTCGCTGCCTCCACTGCCGAGCCGTCACCGATCCCTGCGTCCGCCAGAGCAGCCCTTCGTGATCCTCACTGGCTTGCTGCGATGCAGGAAGAGTTCGACGCTCTTCAGCGGAACCGTACCTGGACACTAGTTCCTCGGCCTTCTCGCGCCAATGTCATCAGCGGCAAGTGGGTCTTTTGCCATAAGACCCGCTCGGATGGTACACTTGAGCGCTACAAGGCTCGCTGGGTGGTCCGTGGTTTTCGGCAACGCGCTGGCGTTGACTTCACTCAGACGTTTGCACCGGTTGTCAAACCGGGCATGATCCGCACCGTTCTCCAGCTGGCGGTTTCCCGAGGCTGGCCGGTTCATCAGATGGACGTCTCCAACGCCTTCCTTCACGGCCATCTTGAGGAGCAGGTTTACTGTGAGCAGCCCACCGGTTTTGTCGACGCATCTCTTCCTGGGCATGTGTGTTTGCTGTCCCGGTCTCTCAATGGGCTCAAGCAAGCACCTCGCTCCTGGTACCAGCGTATCGCCGGGTTCCTTCAGACACTGGGCTTCAGCGTTACTTGCTCGGATGCCTCGTTGTTCGTCTATCACCGCAGCGACACGACTGCATATTTACTACCCTACGTCGACGACATCATCCTGACGGCCTCTTCCGCAGCCCTTCTTCAGCAGATTACTCTCCGGCTGCGTGATGAGTTTGCCATTAAGGACCTGGGCGCTCTACATTATTTCCTTGGCATTGAGGTTGTTCGGCGACCCGACGGCTTCTTTCTTTATCAGCAGAAGTATGCACACGAGCTACTTGAGCGTGCCGGCATGCTCAACTGCCATCCTGTCGCTACTCCTGTTGACACGAAGGCCAAAGTTTCTGCTGTCGAGGGCTCGCCCACGTCGGATGCTCCGTTCTACCGGTCCATTGTTGGTGCTCTTCAGTATCTGACTCTCACCCGGCCGGATCTTCAGTATGCTGTTCAGCAGGTGTGTCTCCATATGCACGCCCCTTGTGACTCGATGGCACTTGGGCTCACCCTCACGGCGTCCACTTCACTGGAGATGGTGGCCTACTCCGACGCGGACTGGGCTGGCTGCCCTGACAACCGTCGGTCCACCTTTGGCTACTGCGTCTACCTCGGTCCTTCCCTCGTCTCGTGGTCGTCCAAGCGACAACCCACGGTTTCGCGCTCTAGTGCGGAGGCTGAGTACCGAGCTGTGGCTAATGCCGTCGCCGAGTGCACCTGGCTACGACAGCTACTTCAGGAGTTGCATCATGACATCTCCCAGGCTACGGTTGTCTACTGTGACAACGTCTCTGCGGTGTAGCTTTCCGCCAACCCCGTTCATCATCGTCGGACTAAGCACATTGAGCTGGACATTCACTTTGTGCGTGAGCAGGTGGACCTCGGACGCATCCGGGTCCTCCATGTTCCGACCGCACAATAGTTCGCCGATGTGATGACTAAGGGACTGCCGACTTCCACCTTCGAGGAGTTTCGTTCCAGTCTCTGCGTCTCCGGCGCCGCTTCGACTGCGGGGGGTGTTGAATATATGTGTACGTGTATATTGTGTCTTGGGCCCATCTCCTAGTTCATCTGTATAGTTGAGGTTGTGGCCCCGCTCTGTACTCATATATACGTGCCTGGTGCACCGATCAATGCAATTTGTGTTGCACAGCCTATTCTTTCCCTTCTACAGAGGCCTCTCTTTTCCTCCAAAAAAAAGTTCTGGTACAAAAATATTTGAAGTTGGATCAATCACTTCAAATTCAATCGACAATCGTAAAGTGTGTTAAAGGCTAAAGCAAACTTACTTGAAGGTTTGGCAGAGAATTGATCGAATCCATCTAGAGCCGGCCGAAGCAGGAGCTCCGACGGGGTACGTACAGCTAGCTCAGGACATACCGATCAAGATTTATTCCGCAAAGCTAGCTTTGCACAGCCATGCGCATGTCTTACAGTGCTAGCCAAAACGATCGGCCGGCCGGTGGGCATCGACCAGAACGCGACGGACGGTGGCGGGCTGGCGGCGGAGACCAGAAGCTAGATTTGTTCACCAATGCAGATGTGTTTGAGTGCTAACCAAAACGATCGACCGGCCGGCCGAGGTTACCGATCTGAACGTGACGTGGGCGGAGAGCAAGCTAAGCCCAAAAAGGTTCATGCACGAGGAGTTTCCGGGTAGCTATGCAAGCTAGCTTTGCTTACGTACGTACAAAATTAGTCTAGGCTTATATCTAATCTAAGCTACGTAAAAAATTAGTTTAGACTTATATCAAACGTTCTTTTCTACGTAATGGCATAGGTGGGTAATTTTTATTAAGTTTACTAGCAAACATGCCCGTGCGTTGCAACGGGAGAAAAAACTCACATGTGAATAGCCAAATATAAGTATGGCTCAACAACCCTTACGGGTCAATGTCCAATATTAATATATTGCCACACCTATGTTGCCGCTTATCCTCCTTCCGAACCATACCCATGGTGGCCAGGGTGTCCACACAATGCATCCAACATGAAATCCCAATACAATGATTTCGGCCACATGTGATATACTCCCAGAGTTCAATACAAAGTATTCAACTGGTGCGACAGGCACCCGTGGCCATCCAATTGCTTTTGCGTGCGCGTGTATCTTTCGGCTACAATGAATCGGCTCCCTGCGTGTAGCTAGCTAGCTTCGGGAGTACTAGTACACGTCTGGGTCAAGGCCGGTTGGGTGCTAGCTTTGTACGTGATATTGGAGGTCAACTTCTTGTGGTGTGGTGCATCTCGCCGTAAGGGTAACTCGACGGGATTACATCGGCAAGGAGCGGTTCGAGTCAGCGTTGCTTTGCTTCGTCGTCCTTCTTCGTCGGTCGTATCACCGTCGTCGGAAAGTACTCGACGTCGGGTCTGGGCCAACAATTGGTATCAGAGCGAGGTTGATCTTCTAGTAACGGAAGATCATGTCGGAGGACGACAAGGCCAAGCAGCTGGCGGCGTACTCCGGTGCGGCTAAAGTATTTGCTGCCCCGGTGAGTTTGTCGTATCCACGGTTTGATCGCGAGAACTTCGGGGTCTGGAAGGCTCTGATGGAGTGTGGTCTCCGCGGCAACGAGTTGTGGGACGCAGTCGATCCAGGAGGCGACAGTTTCAAGAAGGATGGAGCCGAGCACCGGAAGGATCGGCAGGCGGCGTTAGCGATTTACTCGGTGATGACAATGGATGTCCTCCAACACCTGATCGCCAAAGAAACGGCGAAAGAGGCGTGGGATACCTTGGAGCTCATGTTTGAGGGACACACACGCGTCAAGCAAGCCAATCTCCAAACTCTCTTAAGGAACTATGAGACTTTGGTCATGGGCGACAATGAGTCCGTGGACGCGTTCGCTTCACGGGTAGCTACTCTCGTCAATCGGATCCGCGCACTTGGAGAAAACCTTACGGAGGCCTCGGTTGTCCATCGGTTCTTGCGCGCGGCTCCTCCCCGGTACCTGCAAATTGTCTCGGCGATCGAGCAGTGCGTCGATCTCGAGACCCTCTCCATTGATGATCTCGTCGGACGCTACAAGGCTCACGACGAGCGTATGCGGTACAATGTCGGGGACGGGAGGAACGATGATCATGTCATGCTCACGCGGGCTCAGTGGCAGGCACTGGACTCAAGGAGAGGAGGCGAGGGCTCAAGCAGTTACACTCGCCAAGATCATGCGCCAAACGAACAGAGTCAGAAGAACGCCAGTGACGGCTCTCCGAAGAAGAAGAAGTTCGACAAGCGTAAGATCAAGTGTCACAATTGTGGCGTCATGGGGCACTTCAAATCGGAGTGCAAGAATCCCTCGAAGGAGAAGGCTCTCATGGCCCAGCAAGGAGATGAAGGTGACATGATGTTGATGTGTGAACTCGTGGACGAAGAGGATCCAGTTCTTCAAGTGTCGGCTAAAGATGCCGCGCTCCGTGAAGGAAAGGTTTACTCTCAAGATCATGGTTCGGAAACTCGTGTCAATGCTACGGATGCGGGGGTGATTCCGAAACTTACATCAATGCTACGGGCGTAAGTGCTATCTTTGCTGGAGCGAAGGAAGCAATCATCGCGTGTGCTCGGCCGTGGAGAAGCGGCCTTGTTACAGACATGAGGGGTGATTCCAAAACTCGTGTCGAAGCTACTGACGCGAGACATAATGCTGAAATTTGTGTCGATGCTACGGACACGAATGTTGTTTCGGCGTACGTGGCGCCTGAAGACCGCGAATCAAAGTATGTTGATGCAAAAGTGGACACGTGTGCATCAGCCTTACCACGCTGCCCAGTAACAGACGGACGTGGTGTCACGCTGAGTAGGCCAAAAGCACCGGCCGCAAACACCAGAGATGGATGTGTCGCACAAAGTCAACGTGCCTCGTGCCTAGCATCTAGCGGTGCACAGGGGGGCTCCAAGGCAACCCCGTGTGGTGTCCCAACAACAAAGGAAGAGCCGCATGGTGAGCTACACACCAGTTCAACAGGAGGGCTGGGTGGCTCACGTGGCTTACGTGGTGAGGTTGGACCACTACCTATTGGTCTTTTACCTGGTTGCCTTGAAAGTGAACCAGGAGAGGAAGATCGTGTCTCTGGAAGCCCAGTTTCGGTTGGCGGACTGTCAAGTTGTCATGCTCGTGCAGTTTTGCCACTTTTGGCCATTGCACCGCAAGGAGACACGAACGGCAAGGAAATGCCTGTGTCAGTGAAGGAAAAGTTACATCCAACTACGTCCGTACATCTTCGGCGGTGTTTGCTTAGTACTGAAGAACCGAAGGAATTTGAAGGCGCAAATATGAAGGAGTGTTGGCGTCATGCTATGGAAGAAAAGTTGGGGTCGATCAACGGCAAGAATGCATGGGAGCTCGTCAATCTTCCCAACAACCATAAACCCATGGAGCTCGAGTGGGAATTTAAGATCAAGCAAGATGCCGAAGGAAATTGTGTGAAGCACAAGGCGAAGCTGGTGCCCAAAGAGTACATGCAAGATGAAGGTGTGGACTTCGAAGAAGTGTTCGTTCCCGTTGCACGGATGGAATCGGTGAGATTACTCATCACTCTCGCGGCTCAAGAATCATGGAAGATACATCACATGGATGTAAAATCCACGTTTTTGAATGGTGAGATAGAAGGAGCTGTGTATGTGAATCAGCCACCGAGCTTCATCAAAGAGGGAGAAGAACACAAGGTATTGAAGCTACACAAAGTCTTGTATGGGCGACGACAAGACCCTCGGGCGTGTGGAACATCAAACTTGATCAGACGATGATTTCTCTTGGATTTGAGAAAGCCCCACTGGAGCATGCAATGTACAAGACAGGTCAAGAAAGGGGTCGTCTACTAGTTGGCATCTACGACGACGATCTATTGATAACTGGAGCCGATGAAGAGGTGATTGCAAAGTTCAAGCTACAAATGAAGGACCTTTTCAAGATGGATGATCTATGGATATTCAGTTATTACCTCGGGACCCAGGTACGACAAGAGCAGGAAAGGATCACGCCATGCCAGGAGGCATACACAAGGAAGGTACTTGAAAGGTGTAGCAAGAAAAATTGCAATCCAATTAATGCTTCGATGGAACCTCGTCTTGAGCTGAGCAAGAAGGAGATGGTGAAACTACTTGGCTACAGTGATAGTGTCAAGGAAGGAATTGTTGAAGACCGTAAAAGTAACTCGGGCATGGCATATTTCCTTGGTGGAAACATAGTAAGTTGGCTATCACGAAAGCAAAAGGTGGTGACATAGACTTCAGGTGAAGCGATGTGTCAAGATGTGTGGCTAGGGAGGCTACACGGTGATCTCATCGATCGAGATCGGGAACAAGTGGTGCTCAATGTTGATAGCGAGTCTATATTTTTTGTACGCGAGGATCCAGTCCGCGTGACTGGAGCAAGCACATTGATACGATGTATCACTACATAAAAGACTGCATGGAAGAAAAGAAGACGGAGGTCAACTACAATCGCACCGATGATCAGTTGGCGGACATCCAGACCAAGGCTTTGGATTGAGAGAAGCTCTTGAAGAGGCGACGAAGGATCGATGTTGGAGCCGTAACGTAACAAAGTCGTGATTAGGGGGGTGATTGTTGGAGTTAATCACGTCTTGTGGTTCCCTAGCCGGGTCGGACTAGGAGACACTCACCGTATAGGAATTGTATTGGCTGTAGCTAGCTAATATATATATCTATGTACCCCTACCCCTTGTAGTATCAAACCGTGAGATCAATACAAAGTATTCAACGGGTGCGACAGGCACCCGTGGCCATCCAATTGCTTTTGCGTGCGCGTGTATCTTTCGGCTACAATGAATCGGCTCCCTGCGTGTAGCTAGCTAGCTTCGGGAGTACTAGTACACGTCTGGGTCAAGGCCGTTTGGGTGCTAGCTTTGTACGTGATATTGGAGGTCAACTTCTTGTGGTGTGGTGCATCTCGCCGTAAGGGTAACTCGACGGGATTACATCGGCAAGGAGCGGTTCGAGTCAGCGTTGCTTTGCTGCGTCGTCCTTCTTCGTCGGTCGTATCACCGTCGTCGGAAAGTACTCGACGTCGGGTCTGGGCCAACAATTGGTATCAGAGCGAGGTTGATCTTCTAGTAACGGAAGATCATGTCGGAGGACGACAAGGCCAAGCAGCTGGCGGCGTACTCCGGTGCGGCTAAAGTATTTGCTGCCCCGGTGAGTTTGTCGTATCCACGGTTTGATCGCGAGAACTTCGAGGTTTGGAAGGCTCTGATGGAGTGTGGTCTCCGCGGCAACGAGTTGTGGGACGCAGTCGATCCAGGAGGTGACGGTTTCAAGAAGGATAGGGCCGAGCACCGGAAGGATCGGCAGGCGGCGTTAGCGATTTACTCGGTGATGACAATGGATGTCCTCCAACACCTGATCGCCAAAGAAACGGCGAAAGAGGCATGGGATACCTTGGAGCTCATGTTCGAGGGACACACACGCGTCAAGCAAGCCAATCTCCAAACTCTCTTAAGGAACTATGAGACTTTGGTCATGGGCGACAATGAGTCCGTGGACGCGTTCGCTTCACGGGTAGCTACTCTCGTCAATCGGATCCGCGCACTTGGAGAAAACCTTACGGAGGCCTCGGTTATCCGTCGGTTCTTGCGCGCGGTTCCTCCCTGGTACCTGCAAATTGTCACGGCGATCGAGCAGTGTGTCGATCTCGAGACCCTCTCCATTGATGATCTCGTCGGACACTACAAGGCTCACGACGAGCGTATGCGGTACAATCTCGGGGACGGGAGGAACGATGATCATGTCATGCTCACGCGGGCTCAGTGGCAGCACTGGACTCAAGGAGAGGAGGCGAGGGCTCAAGCAGTTACACTCGCCAAGATCATGCGCCAAACGAATAGAGTCAGAAGAACGCCAGTGACGGCTCTCCGAAGAAGAAGAAGTTCGACAAGCGTAAGATCAAGTGTCACAATTGTGGCATCATGGGGCACTTCAAATCGGAGTGCAAGAATCCCTCGAAGGAGAAGGCTCTCATGGCCCAGCAAGGAGATGAAGGTGACATGATGTTGATGTGTGAACTCGTGGACGAAGAGGATCCAGTTCTTCAAGTGTCGGCTAAAGATGCCGCGCTCCGTGAAGGAAAAGTTTACTCTCAAGATCATGGTTCGGAAACTCGTGTCAATGCTACGGATGCGGTGGGTGATTCCGAAACTTGCATCAATGCTACGGGCGTAAGTGCTATCTTTGCTGGAGCGAAGGAAGCAATCATCGCGTGCGCTCGGCCGTGGATAAGCGGCCTTGTTACAGACATGAGGGGTGATTCCAAAACTCGTGTTGAAGCTACTGACGCGAGACATAATTCTGAAATTTGTGTCGATGCTACGGACACGAATGTTGTTTCGGCGTACGTGGCGCCTGAAGACCACGAATCAAAGTATGTTGATGCAAAAGTGGACACGTGTGCATCAGCCTTACCACGCTGCCCAGTAACAGACGGATGTGGTGTCACGCTGAGTAGGCCAAAAGCACCGGCCGCAAACACCAGAGATGGATGTGTCGCACAAAGTCAACGTGCCTCGTGCCCAGCATCTAGCGGTGCACAGGGGGGCTCCAAGGCAACCCTGTGTGGTGTCCCAACAACAAAGGAAGAGCCGCATGGTGAGCTACACACCAGTTCAACAGGAGGGCTGGGTGGCTCACGTGGCTTATGTGGTGAGCTTGGACCACTACCTATTGGTCTTTTACCTGGTTGCCTTGAAAGTGAACCAGGAGAGGAAGACCGTGTCTCTGGAAGCCCAGTTTCGGTTGGCGGACTGTCAAGTTGTCATGCTTGTGCAGTTTTGCCACTTTTGGCCATTGCACCGCAAGGAGACACGAACGGCAAGGAAATGCCGGTGTTAGTGAAGGAAAAGTTACATCCTACTACGTCCGTAAATCTTCGGCGGTGTTTGCTTAGTACTGAAGAACCGAAGGAATTTGAAGGCGCAAATATGAAGGAGTGTTGGCGTCATGCTATGGAAGAAAAGTTGGGGTCGATCAACGGCAAGAATGCATGGGAGCTCGTCGATCTTCCCAACAACCATAAACCCATGGAGCTCGAGTGGGAATTTAAGATCAAGCAAGATGCCGAAGGAAATTGTGTGAAGCACAAGGCGAAGCTAGTGGCCAAAGAGTACATGCAAGATGAAGGTGTGGACTTCGAAGAAGTGTTCGTTCCCGTTGCACGGATGGAATCGGTGAGATTACTCATCACTCTCGCGGCTCAAGAATCATGGAAGATACATCACATGAATGTAAAATCCACGTTTTTGAATGGTGAGATAGAAGGAGCTGTGTATGTGAATCAGCCACCGAGCTTCATCAAAGAGGGAGAAGAACACAAGGTATTGAAGCTACACAAAGTCTTGTATGGGCGACGACAAGACCCTCGGGCGTGGAACATCAAACTTGATCAGACGATGATTTCTCTTGGATTTCAGAAAGCCCCACTGGAGCATGCAATGTACAAGACAGGTCAAGAAAGGGGTCGTCTACTAGTTGGCATCTACGACGACGATCTATTGATAACTGGAGCAGATGAAGAGGTGATTGCAAAGTTCAAGCTACAAATGAAGAACCTTTTCAAGATGGATGATCTATGGATATACAGTTTTTACCTCGGGACCCAGGTACGACAAGAGCAGGAAAGGATCACGCCATGCCAGGAGGCATACACAAGGAAGGTACTTGAAAGGTGTAGCAAGAAAAATTGCAATCCAATTAATGCTTCGATGGAACCTCGTCTTGAGCTGAGCAAGAAGGAGATGGTGAAACTACTTGGCTACAGTGATAGTGTCAAGGAAGGAATTGTTGAAGACCGTAAAAGTAACTCGGGCATGGCATATTTCCTTGGTGGAAACATAGTAAGTTGGCTATCACGAAAGCAAAAGGTGGTGACATAGACTTCAGGTGAAGCGATGTGTCAAGATGTGTGGCTAGGGAGGCTACACGGTGATCTCATCGATCGAGATCGGGAACAAGTGGTGCTCAATGTTGATAGCGAGTCTATATTTTTTGTACGCGAGGATCCAGTCCGCGTGACTGGAGCAAGCACATTGATACGATGTATCACTACATAAAGGACTGCATGGAAGAAAAGAAGACGGAGGTCAACTACAATCGCACCGATGATCAGTTGGCGGACATCCAGACCAAGGCTTTGGATCGAGAGAAGCTCTTGAAGAGGCGACGAAGGATCGATGTTGGAGCCGTAACGTAACGAAGTCGTGATTAGGGGGGTGATTGTTGGAGTTAATCACGTCTTGTGGTTCCCTAGCCGGGTCGGACTAGGAGACACTCACCGTATAGGAATTGTATTGGCTGTAGCTAGCTAATATATATATCTATGTACCCCTACCCCTTGTAGTATCAAACCGTGAGATCAATACAAAGTATTCAACGGGTGCGACAGGCACCCGTGGCCATCCAATTGCTTTTGCGTGCGCGTGTATCTTTCGGCTACAATGAATCGGCTCCCTGCGTGTAGCTAGCTAGCTTCGGGAGTACTAGTACACGTCTGAGTCAAGGCCGTTTGGGTGCTAGCTTTGTACGTGATATTGGAGGTCAACTTCTTGTGGTGTGGTGCATCTCGCCGTAAGGGTAACTCGACGGGATTACATCGGCAAGGAGCGGTTTGAGTCAGCGTTGCTTTGCTGCGTCGTCCTTCTTCGTTAGTCGTATCACCGTCGTCGGAAAGTACTCGACGTCGGGTCTGGGCCAACAATTGGTATCAGAGCGAGGTTGATCTTCTAGTAACGGAAGATCATGTCGGAGGACGACAAGGCCAAGCAGCTGGCGGCGTACTCCGGTGCGGCTAAAGTATTTGCTGCCCCGGTGAGTTTGTCGTATCCACGGTTTGATCGCGAGAACTTCGAGGTCTGGAAGGCTCTGATGGAGTGTGGTCTCCGCGGCAACGAGTTGTGGGATGCAGTCGATCCAGGAGGTGACGGTTTCAAGAAGGATGGGGCCGAGCACCGGAAGGATCGGCAGGCGGCGTTAGCGATTTACTCGGTGATGACAATGGATGTCCTCCAACACCTGATCGCCAAAGAAACGGCGAAAGAGGCGTGGGATACCTTGGAGCTCATGTTCGAGGGACACACACGCGTCAAGCAAGCCAATCTCCAAACTCTCTTAAGGAACTATGAGACTTTGGTCATGGGCGACAATGAGTCCGTGGACGCGTTCGCTTCACGGGTAGCTACTCTCGTCAATCGGATCCGCGCACTTGGAGAAAACCTTACGGAGGCCTCGGTTATCCGTCGGTTCTTGCGCGCGGTTCCTCCCTGGTACCTGCAAATTGTCACGGCGATCGAGCAGTGTGTCGATCTCGAGACCCTCTCCATTGATGATCTCGTCGGACACTACAAGGCTCACGACGAGCGTATGCGGTACAATCTCGGGGACGGGAGGAACGATGATCATGTCATGCTCACGCGGGCTCAGTGGCAGCACTGGACTCAAGGAGAGGAGGCGAGGGCTCAAGCAGTTACACTCGCCAAGATCATGCGCCAAACGAATAGAGTCAGAAGAACGCCAGTGACGGCTCTCCGAAGAAGAAGAAGTTCGACAAGCGTAAGATCAAGTGTCACAATTGTGGCATCATGGGGCACTTCAAATCGGAGTGCAAGAATCCCTCGAAGGAGAAGGCTCTCATGGCCCAGCAAGGAGATGAAGGTGACATGATGTTGATGTGTGAACTCGTGGACGAAGAGGATCCAGTTCTTCAAGTGTCGGCTAAAGATGCCGCGCTCCGTGAAGGAAAAGTTTACTCTCAAGATCATGGTTCGGAAACTCGTGTCAATGCTACGGATGCGGTGGGTGATTCCGAAACTTGCATCAATGCTACGGGCGTAAGTGCTATCTTTGCTGGAGCGAAGGAAGCAATCATCGCGTGCGCTCGGCCATGGATAAGCGGCCTTGTTACAGACATGAGGGGTGATTCCAAAACTCGTGTTGAAGCTACTGACGCGAGACATAATTCTGAAATTTGTGTCGATGCTACGGACACGAATGTTGTTTCGGCGTACGTGGCGCCTGAAGACCACGAATCAAAGTATGTTGATGCAAAGGTGGACACGTGTGCATCAGCCTTACCACGCTGCCCAGTAACAGACGGATGTGGTGTCACGCTGAGTAGGCCAAAAGCACCGGCCGCAAACACCAGAGATGGATGTGTCGCACAAAGTCAACGTGCCTCGTGCCCAGCATCTAGCGGTGCACAGGGGGGCTCCAAGGCAACCCTGTGTGGTGTCCCAACAACAAAGGAAGAGCCGCATGGTGAGCTACACACCAGTTCAACAGGAGGGCTGGGTGGCTCACGTGGCTTATGTGGTGAGCTTGGACCACTACCTATTGGTCTTTTACCTGGTTGCCTTGAAAGTGAACCAGGAGAGGAAGACCGTGTCTCTGGAAGCCCAGTTTCGGTTGGCGGACTGTCAAGTTGTCATGCTTGTGCAGTTTTGCCACTTTTGGCCATTGCACCGCAAGGAGACACGAACGGCAAGGAAATGCCGGTGTTAGTGAAGGAAAAGTTACATCCTACTACGTCCGTAAATCTTCGGCGGTGTTTGCTTAGTACTGAAGAACCGAAGGAATTTGAAGGCGCAAATATGAAGGAGTGTTGGCGTCATGCTATGGAAGAAAAGTTGGGGTCGATCAACGGCAAGAATGCATGGGAGCTCGTCGATCTTCCCAACAACCATAAACCCATGGAGCTCGAGTGGGAATTTAAGATCAAGCAAGATGCCGAAGGAAATTGTGTGAAGCACAAGGCGAAGCTAGTGGCCAAAGAGTACATGCAAGATGAAGGTGTGGACTTCGAAGAAGTGTTCGTTCCCGTTGCACGGATGGAATCGGTGAGATTACTCATCACTCTCGCGGCTCAAGAATCATGGAAGATACATCACATGAATGTAAAATCCACGTTTTTGAATGGTGAGATAGAAGGAGCTGTGTATGTGAATCAGCCACCGAGCTTCATCAAAGAGGGAGAAGAACACAAGGTATTGAAGCTACACAAAGTCTTGTATGGGCGACGACAAGACCCTCGGGCGTGGAACATCAAACTTGATCAGACGATGATTTCTCTTGGATTTCAGAAAGCCCCACTGGAGCATGCAATGTACAAGACAGGTCAAGAAAGGGGTCGTCTACTAGTTGGCATCTACGACGACGATCTATTGATAACTGGAGCAGATGAAGAGGTGATTGCAAAGTTCAAGCTACAAATGAAGAACCTTTTCAAGATGGATGATCTATGGATATACAGTTTTTACCTCGGGACCCAGGTACGACAAGAGCAGGAAAGGATCACGCCATGCCAGGAGGCATACACAAGGAAGGTACTTGAAAGGTGTAGCAAGAAAAATTGCAATCCAATTAATGCTTCGATGGAACCTCGTCTTGAGCTGAGCAAGAAGGAGATGGTGAAACTACTTGGCTACAGTGATAGTGTCAAGGAAGGAATTGTTGAAGACCGTAAAAGTAACTCGGGCATGGCATATTTCCTTGGTGGAAACATAGTAAGTTGGCTATCACGAAAGCAAAAGGTGGTGACATAGACTTCAGGTGAAGCGATGTGTCAAGATGTGTGGCTAGGGAGGCTACACAGTGATCTCATCGATCGAGATCGGGAACAAGTGGTGCTCAATGTTGATAGCGAGTCTATATTTTTTGTACGCGAGGATCCAGTCCGCGTGACTGGAGCAAGCACATTGATACGATGTATCACTACATAAAGGACTGCATGGAAGAAAAGAAGACGGAGGTCAACTACAATCGCACCGATGATCAGTTGGCGGACATCCAGACCAAGGCTTTGGATCGAGAGAAGCTCTTGAAGAGGCGACGAAGGATCGATGTTGGAGCCGTAACGTAACGAAGTCGTGATTAGGGGGGTGATTGTTGGAGTTAATCACGTCTTGTGGTTCCCTAGCCGGGTCGGACTAGGAGACACTCACCGTATAGGAATTGTATTGGCTGTAGCTAGCTAATATATATATCTATGTA
Organism: Elymus sibiricus; assembly: GCA_039707655.1. Classification (NCBI taxonomy): domain Eukaryota; kingdom Viridiplantae; phylum Streptophyta; class Magnoliopsida; order Poales; family Poaceae; genus Elymus; species Elymus sibiricus. The sequence goes on from CM077667.1 coordinate 55,291,485, forward strand.
CCCCTACCCCTTGTAGTATCAAACCGTGAGATCAATACAAAGTATTCAACGGGTGCGACAGGCACCCGTGGCCATCCAATTGCTTTTGCGTGCGCGTGTATCTTTCGGCTACAATGAATCGGCTCCCTGCGTGTAGCTAGCTAGCTTCGGGAGTACTAGTACACGTCTGGGTCAAGGCCGTTTGGGTGCTAACTTTGTACGTGATATTGGAGGTCAACTTCTTGTGGTGTGGTGCATCTCGCCGTAAGGGTAACTCGACGGGATTACATCGGCAAGGAGCGGTTTGAGTCAGCGTTGCTTTGCTGCGTCGTCCTTCTACGTCAGTCGTATCACCGTCGTCGGAAAGTACTCGACGTCGGGTCTGGGCCAACAATTGGTATCAGAGCGAGGTTGATCTTCTAGTAACGGAAGATCATGTCGGAGGACGACAAGGCCAAGCAGCTGGCGGCGTACTCCGGTGCGGCTAAAGTATTTGCTGCCCCGGTGAGTTTGTCGTATCCACGGTTTGATCGCGAGAACTTCGAGGTCTGGAAGGCTCTGATGGACTGTGGTCTCCGCGGCAACGAGTTGTGGGATGCAGTCGATCCAGGAGGTGACGGTTTCAAGAAGGATGGGGCCGAACACCGGAAGGATCGGCAGGCGGCGTTAGCGATTTACTCGGTGATGACAATGGATGTCCTCCAACACCTGATCGCCAAAGAAACGACGAAAGAGGCGTGGGAGACCTTGGAGCTCATGTTCGAGGGACACACACGCGTCAAGCAAGCCAATCTCCAAACTCTCTTAAGGAACTATGACACTTTGGTCATGGGCGACAATGAGTCCGTGGACGCGTTCGCTTCACGGGTAGCTACTCTCGTCAATCGGATCCGCGCACTTGGAGAAAACCTTACGGAGGCCTCGGTTATCCGTCGGTTCTTGCGCGCGGTTCCTCCCTGGTACCTGCAAATTGTCACGGCGATCGAGCAGTGTGTCGATCTCGAGACCCTCTCCATTGATGATCTCGTCGGACACTACAAGGCTCACGACGAGCGTATGCGGTACAATCTCAGGGACGGGAGGAACGATGATCATGTCATGCTCACGCGGGCTCAGTGGCAGCACTGGACTCAAGGAGAGGAGGCGAGGGCTCAAGCAGTTACACTCGCCAAGATCATGCGCCAAACGAATAGAGTCAGAAGAACGCCAGTGACGGCTCTCCGAAGAAGAAGAAGTTCGACAAGCGTAAGATCAAGTGTCACAATTGTGGCATCATGGGGCACTTCAAATCGGAGTGCAAGAATCCCTCGAAGGAGAAGGCTCTCATGGCCCAGCAAGGAGATGAAGGTGACATGATGTTGATGTGTGAACTCGTGGACGAAGAGGATCCAGTTCTTCAAGTGTCGGCTAAAGATGCCGCGCTCCGTGAAGGAAAAGTTTACTCTCAAGATCATGGTTCGGAAACTCGTGTCAATGCTACGGATGCGGTGGGTGATTCCGAAACTTGCATCAATGCTACGGGCGTAAGTGCTATCTTTGCTGGAGCGAAGGAAGCAATCATCGCGTGCGCTCGGCCGTGGATAAGCGGCCTTGTTACAGACATGAGGGGTGATTCCAAAACTCGTGTCGAAGCTACTGACGCGAGACATAATTCTGAAATTTGTGTCGATGCTACGGACACGAATGTTGTTTCGGCGTACGTGGCTGTTGGAAATATGCCCTAGAGGCAATAATAAATTGGTTATTATTATATTTCCTTGTTCATGATAATCGTTTATTATCCATGCTATAATTGTATTGATTGGAAAGTCAAATACATGTGTGGGTACATAGACAACACTGTGTCCCTAGTAAGCCTCTAGTTGACTAGCTCGTTGATCAAAGATGGTTAAGGTTTCCTAGCCATTGACATGAGATGTCATTTGATAACGGGATCACATCATTAGGAGAATGATGTGATGGACAAGACCCAAACTGTAAACGTAGCATTTGATCGTGTCAGTTTATTGCTATTGTTTTCTGCATGTCAAGTATCTGTTCCTTTGACCATGAGATCATGCAACTCACTAACACCGGAGGAATACCTTGTGTGTATCAAACGTCGCAACGTAACTGGGTGACTATAAAGGTGCTCTACAGGTATCTCCGAGGGTGTCTGTTGGGTTGGCATGGATCAAGACTGGGATTTGTTACTCTGTGTGACGGAGAGGTATCTCAGGGCCCACTCGGTAATACAACATCACAATGAGCCTTGCAAGCAATGTGACTAAAGTGTTAGCCACGAGATCTTGTATTACGGAACGAGTAAAGAGACTTGCCGGTAACGAGATTGAACTAGGTATAGTGATACCGACGATCGAATCTCGGGCAAGTAACATACCGAAGAACAAAGGGAACAGCATACGGGATTAACTGAATCCTTGACATAGAGGTTCGACCGATAAAGATCTTCGTAGAATATGTAGGAGCCAATATGGGCATCCAGGTCCCGCTATTGGTTATTGGCCGTAGAGGTGTCTCGGTCATGTCTACATAGTTCTCGAACCCGCAGGGTCTACACACTTAACGTTTGGTGACGATTAGTATAATTGAGTTATTATGTTGGTGACCGAAAGTTGTTCGGAGTCCCGGATAAGATCCCGGACATGACGAGGATCTCCGGAAGAGTCCGGAGGTAAAGATTGATATATGTGATAATAGTGTTTCGATCTCCGGAAGAGTTCCAGAGTTCACCGGAATGGGTTCCGGATGTTTACCGAAGTGTTCGGGTGCAGCAACACTTTATATGGGCCAAAGGGATAAAGCCCACGAGGTATTGGAAAGCACAAAAGTAGTTTTGCTGCCGCGTAAGCGGTACTACCGCTTGTGTGAAGCGGTACTACCGCTTGTGTGAAGCGGTACTACCGCCCGAGCGGTACTACCGCTTGTGTGAAGCGGTACTACCGCTTGTGTGCGGCTGTGCACGGTTCGGCAGGGATCCGAGTTGGACTCTTTCCCTGCGGGCCAAACCGACCTTGTGCGGGCAAAACCGACCTGGAGGAGGCTTTTACTCCAAGTTTAGACCCCAAGGCTCAACATATAAATAGAGGGGCAGGGCTAGCACACAGGACACATCAAGATTTCCCCAAGCCGTGTGCGGCAACCCTAACCCTCTAGTTCCTCCGTCATAATCTCCGTAGCGCTTGGCGAAGCCCTGCAGAGATTGTTCCTCACCACCATCACCACGCCGTCGTGCTGCTGGAACTCAACCACTACTTCACCATCGCTCGCTGGATCGAGGAGGTGAAGGCGTCATCAAGCCGTACGTGTGTTGAACGCGGAGGTGCCGTCCGTTCGGCACTAGATCGGAAGGATCGTGATTGGATCGCGGGACGCTCGGCGATTTGGATCGCGAAGACGTTCGACTACATCAACCGCGTTTATTAACGCTTCCGCTTAGCGATCTACAAGGGTATGTAGATTCACTCTCCCTCTCGTAGATGCTCATCACCATGGATAGATCTTATGTGTGCGTAGGAAAATTTTTGTTTCCCATGCAACGTTCCCCAACAGTGGCATCATGAGCTAGGTCTATGCGTAGATGAGATCTCGAGTAGAACACAAACGAGTTGTGGGCGTGGGTGTATACATATTGCTTGCCGTTACTAGTTGATATTTGATTCGGCGGTACTGTGAGATGAAGCGGCCCGGACCGACATTACGCGTACACTTACGCGAGACAGGTTCCTTCAACTAACATGTAACTTCGTTGCATAAAGATGGCTAGCGGGTGTCTGTCTCTCTCACTTTAGTTGAATCGATTTCAATGAAGAGGGTTCTTTTAGAAGATCAAAAAGCAATCACTACACCACGTTGTGGTTTTGCGTAGGTAAGAACGGTTCTTGCAAACCCATAGCAGCCACGTAAAATTTGCAACAACAATTAGAGGACGTCTAACTTGTTTTTGCAGGGTATGTTGTGATGTGATATGGCCAATTACATGATGAGATATATGTGATGTATGAGATGATCATGTTTTGTATAGAATATCACGACTTGCATGTCGATGAGTACGGCAACTGGCAGGAGCCATAGAGTTGTCTTTAATTATTGTATGACCTGCGTGTCAATCATTAAGCGCTATGTAATGCTTTACTTTATCGCTAAACGTTAGCAATAGTCGTGGAAGCAACAGTCGGCGCGACAACCTTATGGCGACACGTTGATGGAGATCAAGATGATGGAGATCATGGTGTCATGCCGGTGACGATGGAGATCATGCCGGTGCTTTGGAGATGGAGATCAAAAGCACAAGTTCATGGCCATATCATGTCACTTATGATTTGCGTGTGATGTTAATCCTTTTATGCATCTTATTTTGCTTAGGACGACGGTAGCATTATAAGGTGATCCCTCACTTAAATTTCAAGATAAAATTGTGTTCTCCCCAAGTGTGCACCGTTGCGAAAGTTCGTCGTTTCGAGACACGCCGTGACGATCGGGTGTGATAGACTCTACGTTCGCATACAACGGGTGTAAGCCATGTTACACGTGCGGAACACTCGGGTTAAACTTGACGAGCCTAGCATGTACAGACATGGCCTCGGAACACAAGAGACCGAAAGGTCGAACATGAGTCATATAGTAGATATGATCAACATGAAGATGTTCACCATTGAAACCACCTCAACTCACGTGATGATCGGACTTGAGTTGGTGGATTTGGATCATGTTACACTCGAATGATCGGAGGGATGTCAATTTGAGTGGGAGTTTTTTAAAATATGATTAACTAAACTCATTATCTAAGAACAATAGTCTAAGTTGTCTTTGCTATATTTATGTTGTAGATCATGGCTCGCGCAGTAGCACCCCTGAATTTTAATGCGTTCCTAGAGATAGCTAAGTTGAAAGATGATGGAAGTAACTTTGTGGACTGGGCCCGTAATCTAAGGATTATCCTTACGGCTTCCCAGAAGGCTTATGTCCTTGATGCACCGCTTGGTGATCCACCCGCTCCAGTTGAGTCTCTAGACGTTGTGAACGCCTGGCAGGCTCGTTCTGATGATTACTCAATAGTTCAATGTGCAATGTTGTATGGCTTAGAACCGGGACTTCAAAGACGTTTTGAACGTCATGGAGCATATGAGATGTTCCAGGAGTTGAAGTTTATCTTTCAGAAGAATGCCCGGATCGAGAGATATGAGATCTCCGATAAATTCTATGCTTGCAAGATAGAGGAGAACGGGTCTATCAGTGATCACGTGCTCAGAATGTCTGGGTACTCCACCCGTCTGGCTGAGTTAGGGATGCCCCTTCCGCCAGAGGCTATCACTGACAGAGTTCTTCAATCATTGCCACCTAGCTACAAGAGCTTCGTGTTGAACTATAACATGCACGGGATGAACAAGTCAGTCGCCGAGCTGTTTGCGATGCTGAAAGCCGCTGAGTCTGAAATTCAGAAGGAGCATCAAGTGTTGATGGTCAATAAAACCACTAGTTTCAAGAAATATGGCAAGGGTAAGAAGGGTAACTCCAAGCAGAGTGGCAAAGCAGTTGCTCCTCTCGTGAAGAAACCCAAGGCTGGACCCAAACCAGAAACTGTGTGTTTTCATTGCAAGGGAACTGGACACTGGAAGCGGAATTGCCCCAAGTATTTGGCTGACAAGAAGGCGGCCAACAACAAACAAGGTATATATGATATACATGTTATTGATGTGTACCTTACCAACTCTCGTTGTAGTGCCTGGGTATTTGATACCGGTGCGGTTGCTCATATTTGCAACTCAAAACAGGAACTGCGGAATAGACGGAGGCTGGCAAAGGACGAAGTGACGATGCGCGTGGGAAATGGTTCCAAGGTTGATGTGATCGCCGTCGGCACGCTCGCTCTTCGATTACCGTCGGGATTAGTGATGAACCTAAATAAGTGTTATTTGGTGCCTGCGTTAAGCATGAACATTATATCTGGATCTTGTTTATTGCGAGACGGTTACTCATTTAAATCAGAGAATAATGGTTGTTCTATTTATATGAGTAATATCTTTTATGGTCATGCACCCAATGTGAGGGGTTTATTCTTGTTGAATCTCGATAGTAATGATACACATGTTCATAACATTGATGCCAAAAGATGTAGAATTGATAATGATAATACCACTTTCTTGTGGCACTGCCGTTTAGGTCATATTGGCGTAAAACGCATGAGGAAGCTCCATGCTGATGGACTTTTGGAGTCACTTGATTTTGAATCACTTGACACATGTGAGCCATGCCTCATGGGCAAGATGACTAAAACGCCGTTCTCTGGAATAATGGAACGGGCAAGTGACTTATTGGAAATCATACATACTGATGTGTGCGGTCCAATGAGTATTGAGGCGCGCGGTGGTTATCGTTACTTTCTCACCTTCACTGATGACTTAAGTAGATATGGGTATATTTACTTAATGAAACACAAGTCTGAAACATTTGAAAAGTTCAAACAATTTCAGAGTGAAGTTGAGAATCATCGTAACAAGAAGATTAAATTCCTGCGATCTGATCGAGGAGGAGAATATCTGAGTTATGAGTTTGGCAGTCACTTAAGACAATGTGGAATTGTTTCACAATTAACACCGCCTGGAACACCACAGCGTAATGGTGTGTCCGAACGTCGTAATCGAACCTTATTGGATATGGTGCGATCTATGATGTCTCTTGCCGATTTGCCACTATCGTTTTGGGGTTATGCATTAGAGACAGCTGCATTCACTTTAAATAGGGCACCATCGAAATCCGTTGAGACAACGCCATATGAACTTTGGTTTGACAAGAAGCCAAAGCTGTCGTTTCTTAAAGTTTGGGGATGTGATGCTTATGTCAAAAAGCTTCAGCCTGAAAAGCTGGAACCCAAAGCGGAGAAATGCGTCTTCATAGGATACCCAAAAGAGACAGTTGGGTATACCTTCTACCTCAGATCCGAAGGCAAAGTGTTTGTCGCTAAAAACGGAACATTTCTTGAGAAAGAGTTTCTCTCGAAAGAATTGAGTGGGAGGAAGATAGAACTTGATGAGGTTGTTGAACCTTTACTTCAACCTGAGAGTAGCGCAGCGCAGAAAGTTGTTTCTGTGGAGCCTACATTAGCTGAAGAGGAAGTTAATGATGATGATCATGAAGCTTTGGATCAAGTTGCTATCGAACCTCGTAGGTCGACAAGGACGCGTACTGCTCCTGAGTGGTACGGCAACCCTGTCTTAGAGGTCATGTTGTTAAACAACGATGAACCTACGAGCTATGGAGAAGCGATGATGGGCCCGGATTCCGAGAAGTGGTTAGAGGCCATGAAATCCGAGATGGGATCCATGTATGAAAACAAAGTATGGACTTTGGAAGTATTACCTGAAGGGCGTAAAGCCATTCAGAACAAATGGATCTTTAAGAGGAAGACGGACGCGGACGGTAATGTCACCGTCTATAAAGCTCGACTTGTGGCAAAGGGTTTTTCACAAGTTCAAGGAGTTGACTACGATGAGACCTTCTCACCCGTAGCGATGCTTAAGTCCGTCAGAATCATGTTAGCAATAGCTGCCTTTTTCGATTATGAAATTTGGCAGATGGATGTCAAAACAGCGTTCCTTAACGGTTACCTTAAGGAAGAGTTGTATATGATGCAGCCAGAAGGTTTTGTCGATCCAGAGAATGCTGACAAAGTTTGCAAACTCCAGCGATCCATTTATGGACTGGTGCAAGCATCTCGGAGTTGGAATCTTCGCTTTGATGAAGTGATCAAAGCGTTCGAGTTTATACAAGTTTACGGAGAAGCTTGTATTTACAAGAAAGTGAGTGGGAGCTCTATAGCGTTTCTAATATTATATGTGGATGACATATTGCTGATTGGAAACAATATAGAAATGCTGGAAAGCGTAAAGGAATATTTGAACAAGAGTTTTTCAATGAAGGACCTAGGAGAAGCTGCTTTCATATTAGGCATCAAGATCTATAGAGATAGATCGAGACGCTTAATAGGACTTTCACAAAGCACATACCTTGATAAGATTTTGAAGAAGTTCAAAATGGATCAGTCCAAGAAGGGGTTCTTGCCTGTTTTGCAAGGTGTGAAGTTGAGTAAGACTCAATGCCCAGTGACTGCAGAAGATAGAGAAAAGATGAGTGTCATCCCCTATGCTTCAGCCATAGGCTCTATTATGTATGCAATGCTGTGCACAAGACCCGATGTCAGCCTTGCCATAAGTATGGCCGGAAGGTTTCAAAGTGATCCAGGAATGGAACACTGGACGACGGTCAAGAATATCCTGAAGTACCTGAAAAGGACTAAGGACATGTTTCTCGTTTATGGAGGTGATCAAGAGCTCGTCGTAAAGGGTTACGTCGATGCAAGCTTTGACACTGATCCGGATGACTCTAAGTCGCAAACCGGATACGTATTTATTCTTAATGGGGGTGCGGTTAGCTGGTGCAGTTCCAAGCAAAGCGTGGTAGCAGATTCTACATGCGAAGCGGAGTACATCGCTGCCTCGGAGGCGGCGAAGGAAGGTGTCTGGATGAAGGAGTTCATGACAGATCTTGGAGTAGTGCCTAGTGCACTTAACCCAATGACTCTGTTTTGTGATAATACTGGTGCCATTGCTCTAGCCAAGGAACCAAGATTTCACAAGAGGACCAGACACATAAAGCGACGTTTCAATTCCATCCGCGATTACATCAAGGAGGACGACATAAATATTTGCAAAGTACACACGGATCTAAATGTTGCAGATCCGATGACTAAACCTCTTCCAAAGGCTAAACATGAACAACACCAGAACTGCATGGGTGTTCGATTCATTACAATGTAAATCACATAGTGATGTGAACTAGATTATTGACTCTAGTGCAAGTGGGAGACTGTTGGAAATATGCCCTAGAGGCAATAATAAATTGGTTATTATTATATTTCCTTGTTCATGATAATCGTTTATTATCCATGCTATAATTGTATTGATTGGAAACTCAAATACATGTGTGGGTACATAGACAACACTGTGTCCCTAGTAAGCCTCTAGTTGACTAGCTCGTTGATCAAAGATGGTTAAGGTTTCCTAGCCATTGACATGAGATGTCATTTGATAACGGGATCACATCATTAGGAGAATGATGTGATGGACAAGACCCAAACTGTAAACGTAGCATTTGATCGTGTCAGTTTATTGCTATTGTTTTCTGCATGTCAAGTATCTGTTCCTTTGACCATGAGATCATGCAACTCACTAACACCGGAGGAATACCTTGTGTGTATCAAACGTCGCAACGTAACTGGGTGACTATAAAGGTGCTCTACAGGTATCTCCGAGGGTGTCTGTTGGGTTGGCATGGATCAAGACTGGGATTTGTTACTCTATGTGACGGAGAGGTATCTCAGGGCCCACTCGGTAATACAACATCACAATGAGCCTTGCAAGCAATGTGACTAAAGTGTTAGCCACGAGATCTTGTATTACGGAACGAGTAAAGAGACTTGCCGGTAACGAGATTGAACTAGGTATAGTGATACCGACGATCGAATCTCGGGCAAGTAACATACCGAAGAACAAAGGGAACAGCATACGGGATTAACTGAATCCTTGACATAGAGGTTCGACCGATAAAGATCTTCGTAGAATATGTAGGAGCCAATATGGGCATCCAGGTCCCGCTATTGGTTATTGGCCGTAGAGGTGTCTCGGTCATGTCTACATAGTTCTCGAACCCGCAGGGTCTACACACTTAACGTTTGGTGACGATTAGTATAATTGAGTTATTATGTTGGTGACCGAAAGTTGTTCGGAGTCCCGGATAAGATCCCGGACATGACGAGGATCTCCGGAAGAGTCCGGAGGTAAAGATTGATATATGTGATAATAGTGTTTCGATCTCCGGAAGAGTTCCAGAGTTCACCGGAATGGGTTCCGGATGTTTACCGAAGTGTTCGGGTGCAGCAACACTTTATATGGGCCAAAGGGATAAAGCCCACGAGGTATTGGAAAGCGCAAAAGTAGTTTTGCTGCCGCGTAAGCGGTACTACCGCTTGTGTGAAGCGGTACTACCGCCCGAGCGGTACTACCGCTTGTGTGAAGCGGTACTACCGCCCGAGCGGTACTACCGCTTGTGTGAAGCGGTACTACCGCTTGTGTGCGGCTGTGCACGGTTCGGCAGGGATCCGAGTTGGACTCTTTCCCTGCGGGCCAAACCGACCTTGTGCGGGCAAAACCGACCTGGAGGAGGCTTTTACTCCAAGTTTAGACCCCAAGGCTCAACATATAAATAGAGGGGCAGGGCTAGCACACAGGACACATCAAGATTTCCCCAAGCCGTGTGCGGCAACCCTAACCCTCTAGTTCCTCCGTCATAATCTCCGTAGCGCTTGGCGAAGCCCTGCAGAGATTGTTCCTCACCACCATCACCACGCCGTCGTGCTGCTGGAACTCAACCACTACTTCACCATCGCTCGCTGGATCGAGGAGGTGAAGGCGTCATCAAGCCGTACGTGTGTTGAACGCGGAGGTGCCGTCCGTTCGGCACTAGATCGGAAGGATCGTGATTGGATCGCGGGACGCTCGGCGATTTGGATCGCGAAGACGTTCGACTACATCAACCGCGTTTATTAACGCTTCCGCTTAGCGATCTACAAGGGTATGTAGATTCACTCTCCCTCTCGTAGATGCTCATCACCATGGATAGATCTTATGTGTGCGTAGGAAAATTTTTGTTTCCCATGCAACGTTCCCCAACAGTGGCGCCTGAAGACCACGAATCAAAGTATGTTGATGCAAAAGTGGACACGTGTGCATCAGCCTTACCACGCTGCCCAGTAACAGACGGATGTGGTGTCACGCTGAGTAGGCCAAAAGCACCGGCCGCAAACACCAGAGATGGATGTGTCGCACAAAGTCAACGTGCCTCGTGCCCAGCATCTAGCGGTGCACAGGGGGGCTCCAAGGCAACCCCGTGTGGTGTCCCAACAACAAAGGAAGAGCCGCATGGTGAGCTACACACCAGTTCAACAGGAGGGCTGGGTGGCTCACGTGGCTTATGTGGTGAGCTTGGACCACTACCTATTGGTCTTTTACCTGGTTGCCTTGAAAGTGAACCAGGAGAGGAAGACCGTGTCTCTGGAAGCCCAGTTTCGGTTGGCGGACTGTCAAGTTGTCATGCTTGTGCAGTTTTGCCACTTTTGGCCATTGCACCGCAAGGAGACACGAACGGCAAGGAAATGCCGGTGTCAGTGAAGGAAAAGTTACATCCTACTACGTCCGTAAATCTTCGGCGGTGTTTGCTTAGTACTGAAGAACCGAAGGAATTTGAAGGCGCAAATATGAAGGTGTTGGCGTCATGCTATGGAAGAAAAGTTGGGGTCGATCAACGGCAAGAATGCATGGGAGCTCGTCGATCTTCCCAACAACCATAAACCCATGGAGCTCGAGTGGGAATTTAAGATCAAGCAAGATGCCGAAGGAAATTGTGTGAAGCACAAGGCGAAGCTAGTGGCCAAAGAGTACATGCAAGATGAAGGTGTGGACTTCGAAGAAGTGTTCGTTCCCGTTGCACGGATGGAATCGGTGAGATTACTCATCACTCTCGCGGCTCAAGAATCATGGAAGATACATCACATGGATGTAAAATCCACGTTTTTGAATGGTGAGATAGAAGGAGCTGTGTATGTGAATCAGCCACCGAGCTTCATCAAAGAGGGAGAAGAACACAAGGTATTGAAGCTACACAAAGTCTTGTATGGGCGACGACAAGACCCTCGGGCGTGGAACATCAAACTTGATCAGACGATGATTTCTCTTGGATTTGAGAAAGCCCCACTGGAGCATGCAATGTACAAGACAGGTCAAGAAAGGGGTCGTCTACTAGTTGGCATCTACGACGACGATCTATTGATAACTGGAGCAGATGAAGAGGTGATTGCAAAGTTCAAGCTACAAATGAAGAACCTTTTCAAGATGGATGATCTATGGATATTCAGTTTTAACCTCGGGACCCAGGTACGACAAGAGCAGGAAAGGATCACGCCATGCCAGGAGGCATACACAAGGAAGGTACTTGAAAGGTGTAGCAAGAAAAATTGCAATCCAATTAATGCTTCGATGGAACCTCGTCTTGAGCTGAGCAAGAAGGAGATGGTGAAACTACTTGGCTACAGTGATAGTGTCAAGGAAGGAATTGTTGAAGACCGTAAAAGTAACTCGGGCATGGCATATTTCCTTGGTGGAAACATAGTAAGTTGGCCATCACGAAAGCAAAAGGTGGTGACATAGACTTCAGGTGAAGCGATGTGTCAAGATGTGTGGCTAGGGAGGCTACACGGTGATCTCATCGATCGAGATCGGGAACAAGTGGTGCTCAATGTTGATAGCGAGTCTATATTTTTTGTACGCGAGGATCCAGTCCGCGTGACTGGAGCAAGCACATTGATACGATGTATCACTACATAAAGGACTGCATGGAAGAAAAGAAGACGGAGGTCAACTACAATCGCACCGATGATCAGTTGGCGGACATCCAGACCAAGGCTTTGGATCGAGAGAAGCTCTTGAAGAGGCGACGAAGGATCGATGTTGGAGCCGTAACGTAACGAAGTCGTGATTAGGGGGGTGATTGTTGGAGTTAATCACGTCTTGTGGTTCCCTAGCCGGGTCGGACTAGGAGACACTCACCGTATAGGAATTGTATTGGCTGTAGCTAGCTAATATATATATCTATGTACCCCTACCCCTTGTAGTATCAAACCGTGAGATCAATACAAAGTATTCAACGGGTGCGACAGGCACCCGTGGCCATCCAATTGCTTTTGCGTGCGCGTGTATCTTTCGGCTACAATGAATCGGCTCCCTGCGTGTAGCTAGCTAGCTTCGGGAGTACTAGTACACGTCTGGGTCAAGGCCGTTTGGGTGCTAGCTTTGTACGTGATATTGGAGGTCAACTTCTTGTGGTGTGGTGCATCTCGCCGTAAGGGTAACTCGACGGGATTACATCGGCAAGGAGCGGTTCGAGTCAGCGTTGCTTTGCTGCGTCGTCCTTCTTCGTCGGTCGTATCACCGTCGTCGGAAAGTACTCGACGTCGGGTCTAGGCCAACAGTATCAAACTAACGGCCCGATGTTTCTGATTATTGTGGGATTTTCTAGCTTATTTCTCTATTTTTGATCCGTATTTTTCTTTTAGTAGATAATAGATAGATAAAGATGCTCTCTGATATTCAGGGTCATGCCTTACTTTTAGCTTACTTAACACTTTTATTAATTCTGTCCATCCCTCCAATTTTGTTTACCTAACACTTCAATTACCTCATCATAAATTCCGAGGGGGAAATGACGTCACCAAACTCCAAGAAAATAAACAAATTGGACGTCAGAAACATATGAGCCACCTGCCAGGAAATAGAAAAGCAACACATCATTTGGCACGTGGACGTATACGAGTGCATTACTAGGTATATATCAAAAAAGATATGGAAAATAAAATGGCCTTTGCTGCTGCATTCCATATCAGCTGCCTTTATTCTCCTACAAGGCTGGTAGAATCTGCTGCTCTTCCTCCTCTTCTATCTCGATGTGGCGACATAGCCACGCAGCAATATGCTTAGACACAAAGAAACCAAAAGGAGGGTATATTCTTCGTAGAGAACATAATTGGATTCGGGACAAATTGCAGCCGGCCAGCAAGGACGGACATGGATATGCACCAAAAAGTTAACTAAATCTCAATCTGTGAAGGTGCTTGTCCACCGAAAGTTTGAATTATTAGAGACCGATGCCACTTGTTATGGATTATGTAGTATCAAGTAGTTAATTTCTGTTGTATTCGCTCAAAAACTTGACCCGTAATCCTATGTAAATAAGGTCATCTCCTGTGGAGATGGAACATTTGTATTTTCCATGATGGAGATTCCTTTTGTATATTCTGCGCAGGAGGAATAGGATCGAATTTTAGCAGCAATCGCCTGGGCCAAACTAGAAACGTTTGTGTAATATTCTTCAAAAGAGAAGTTGTCCCTTAGTTTAAAATAGTTTAGTGCTTTATGAGCTCTTCTTCCGTCAATTAACTAGTAAACAAACTTCTTCAGTTATGCCTGAACATAATGAACACTGTATGTATACGTAGACCACTTAATTAATGGTCACAAAAGAAGGACACATGTTGAATGTCTTTTGCTATTTTACAGTGGTCTATAATACGAAATTATGTAAACATTATATATTAAAATGATGGAACCACTAGTAGGATATGGTGATCACTGTTCTGATGGTGTATCTATGTTTCACCGTATGATATGGTAGTTAGTAATAAGAAGTTCAGTTTCGCAAGCACACATGACAAAAGGACTACATTTTTAACACGGGCACTCATCTAATTAAGTACCAGTGTGCATGCTCTGAGAACAGTTTTTATTAGGACAAGTGTTCACATGATATATATGTTCTCTGCCTTTTAAAGAAGTTCGATCGTGTATCTCAAATCTATCTCCAAGTTCCTTTTTAGTTTGTTCGTGAAAGATGTCGATTAGAAATCCTATAAAAATATGATCACTTCACGTGGGAGATATAGTAGTTGGATTTCTTAATGACGATTTCATTTGCATATTCTGTGCAGGAGAAATTGGCCCCAACTCTGCCCAGTATTTCTTTAAATAGCTTGTGTTTTCGAGCTGTTTTCTGGCTGATTAATTATACATGTTCCAACATTTATTATTGAGATGAAACTTTTAATGCTAACATAAAATGTATTCTGTGAAATCTATATCAAAAGCTTGTAAAAGATGAATAAATATAGAAAAATGTGTGCTTCCACATTGGTCTGAAGTATAAATCCAACCTGGGAAGAAGCCCGTCTGCTAGCGGATGGCAGATGGAGACGGTGGCTTGCCGTCTTCTTCATTTTATCCCCAGTTTCGTCCCACGCATACTCCCTGCCATCCTCCCTCCGTCATTGTTCTGCCGAACCCGCGGTTGGGGATCCCGCGTCCTACCGTGGGGCTGCTAGCTCGACGACAAGTTCCCTTGGCCGCCTTCTCCCCGTACTTCGACCATCAGTTGGCGAATTAAACGTACTTTATGTGCTAGAAAACTTAAACAATCGAAAACAAATTTAGAGTATTGAAAACAATTGAAAAGCCACATATTTTAATAGATTTTGATATTGCCCCCCCCCCCCCCCCCCCCCCCCCCCCCAGCCGTCTGATCAAAATTACACGGTGACAGTTTTCTGGAACTTTTTTGCCTTCTATACATAAAAATGCCATGTTGCTCTGAAGAAAATATCATCCCGTATAACTAAAAATGCCAAGGAAAACCTTTGCGAATGACATCCTTCTTGGGGACGTGCACTGACTATTAGGGTCCTTTAGTATACTAACTTACAAAAGTTACCATAAATTGGGACAATCGCCAGCCAACAGCTGTCGTCAGAAGTGGTGGTTGCCTCTGTTCATGACCATGGATGTCCAAAATAAGGTCTAGTATTAGTCGTCCCGGGGATGCTTTAATGCTTAGAGGTCATATAGAATGATTTTGGCTAGTTTTGTCTAACCGAACAAACTCAACTAATGATTGATTGTGTGTATTGCTTTTTTTAGGAGAATAGTTTGGTTATTCGAACAATTTATAGATCCGCAAGATTTGGTATTGACTCGTGACATGAGAAGTGTGCCACATTTTTTTGTTGCGAGAGCACAATTTCTTCCTTTCACCATATACTTTCCATGGAAGACCATGCGATGACTTACCCATCATTTCTAAATAAAACCGTAATTCATTGAAACAGTTCTTCTTCTTATTTTTTTAATTTTCAGTGTCGACATGACGTCATTAACCTCGAGGAAAAACAACAAATTTCGTGTCAGAAACATATGTATCACTTGCCATGAAAACAAAAGAAAGCATACCGTAATTCCTGGTGGATCCTTTGTAGCAAATTCTGGTTCTGTTTCTAAGCAATTTTAACATGATCCAACTTACCTCCTCTTTTCACATGGAAGGCAAACCAGGGGAAACCCGTATGTGAATAATTTTAATATGCTCCATTTTACCCCCTCTTTTCACATGAGAGTTAAGAATATATAATAGATCTGAGTCATTGATCTCATTAATTAGTGCTCTGATTAACTCGATCTTACCTTCTTACCTCACGTGTAAAAAGAGGGAGTAATAGTGAGTATGTTAAAATTTTCCCTCTCTTTTGCAATCAGATTCGTTTCTTTCGCTTCATTGCATTAGACAAGTGTACATCCATGGAGCACGTGAAATGTAAGAGGCGGGGACCTTTTATAGGCTATAATGATATACATGGAGAAACTTGCGTCGATCACCCTCAAATTAACCCATGCATGTGGCATTTGTCATTTCGAAATGCACTTGTCCTTCTACTCATTGCATCGATGCAACATGGGTACAACTACGAACAGGTCATGGAAACAACATGGCAGTTGTCATATCTAACATTTGGGACCTGATGTGAATTTCTACCTCAATTGTCATTAAAAGAAGCCCGGTTCACCCCCTTTCCCCTCTTAAGTATCCACTCATATCTCACGCATATGCACTTGTGAACACAACATCAACAACAACCGTACTCTAATGCATGATGGGAGTTTGAAGTATCTATCACTTCTAATCTTTTTGATTCATCAATAAGAAAATAGTAGTCCCGTTTCTAGAAATGCCGAGATGGAATTTCTTCATGCCCTCACATATGTAGGAGTCGGAGGCACTGGAAATTTAGCAAGAAGTTATCTACTTGATCATAGTCGAGACACGTAAAATCGTGGAACTCCCTGTTGTATTGCGGAATCAGAGGTTGGCACACACTCTGAGAGAGAGAGCCATGCGCTTGCAAGGGATGGGGTGGTGGGCTGCAAGCAAGACACATCATCGGAGCATCAAACTATCCCGGAGGAATGTATGGATGGAAGACTGTAGGTTTGGCGATGTGTGGCTGGTTAGTTCGTCTTGTTTGGTCGTGTCCTGTGTCCATACCATTTCGTTCCATTCACTCTTGCTTTGGACTATTTATTAATTGTGCCGTTTCGATATAAATTTGATGTGTTGTTGGTTATGTGCATCCTCGTGTCAATGTCCTCAAACTATTTTATTATGTATGACAAATTCTCTATAATCTTCTTCTAATAAACCTTTGCATATTTTTTGTGCTAGTCGGACAGCTACACCGTACCCGGAGACATTGTGACCAAGGCCATGGTAAATGGTTATGGGTCCCTAAGAGCATCTACAACCACAGATAGGTAATCTGGCCCCACAAACACCCACGAACGACCGGGCAGCCCTCAAATTTCCTTCTCTGCATCCGAATCCCTCATAGTTCAACCCTCAAAATCATACAAACCATGTAAAGGAAACATCTACGTACTACGTAGATCTAACTAAGCCTACACTACACTATTCGTTATTGTCGGAGATGTCTACTATCTCTGTGTCAGGTTTCGGGTACATTGGCCGTCTGCCAGTGGATGGCGATGACGGCATGCCGTATTCTTCTTCTTCTCCCAAATTTTGTCCCACACATACTCCATGTCATGCTCCCTCCGACGTTGTTCTGCCGAACCCGGTTTCGTATCCCGCATCCTACCGTGAGGCTACGAGCTCTATGACAGGTTCCTTAGCCGCCTTCGCCCTATACTTCGACCGTCAGTTTGACCAATTAAAGGTAGATTATGTGCTACAAACTTTAACAATTGAAAACTTTTTGGAGTATGGAATTTTCAATGGTTTAATTTATGTGGCACAAAAGCCACACATTTGATAGATTTTAACATAAGATAATGGTAATTGGGAACGTTCCCAGGGGAGGAGGTCCCCGAGAACGCCCCCACAGCCTTATGATCAAATTCACACGATGCAGTTTTCTGGAAAAAAATTGCCTTCTATACATAAAACGCCATGTTGTTCTCAAGAAAATGTCGTTCCTTATAAATAAAAATTCCAAGGAAAACCATTGCAAATTCCATCCTTACTTGGGAACATGCGCTGGATATTGGGGTCCTTCGATATATTGTACATTACTCGGATGTAATTTATCAACAATTGATGTTCAATGTTGAGTCACAAAAAATGAGGACGTTGTGTAAATTAGGATGGAAGAAGCATTTACCAAAAATGAATTTACAAATTAACTTACAAAATTTACCATAAATTGGTACAATTGCCACCCAATTGTTGTGTCAGAAGTGGTGGTTGTCTGTTGTCATGACCGTGGATATCCGAAACAAGGTCTAGTATGCGTCGTCCTGGGGATGCTTACAGTGGCGGACCTAGAATCGCAGGCTTGGGGGCGTCACGGTTTAAAGTTTACACTAAACATCATCACAAACTCAACAAATAGTCTGGAAATAGCAACAACTTGATGGATACTCGGTGTTAAGTATATAGTAGTTCCTCTGTCCCAAAATAAGTGTCTTTGATTTAGTAGAACTTTACGGTTGTACTAAATCAAAGGCACTTATTTTGGACGGAGGGAGTAAAATTTATTTTATGGCACCCCCAATAGACCTATGCGTGGATGCTTAGAGGTCACCGGGAATGATTTTGGCTAGTTTTGTCTAACCGAACAAGCTCCGCTGATGATAGGTTGTGTTATTGCTTGTTCATACTGGTGTTTCTCAGGGGAATCATTTGGTTATTTGAACAATTATAGATTCGCCAGATTTCGTAATGACTCGTGACATGAGAGGTGCTCCACATTTTGTTGTTTCGAGGTCACAATTTCTTCATTTCAACATACTTTCCAGGGAAGAACATGCCATGACTTACCGATCTTTTCTACATGAAACTGTAATTCATTCAAACAGTTCTTCTTGTTATTTTTAACTTTCAATGTGGACATGACATCATTAACCACGAGGAAAAACAACAAATTTGGCGTCAGAAACATATGTACCACTTGTCAGGAAAAGAAAAGAAAGCACACCGTTATGCAAATTCCTGGTGGATCCTTTGTACTCCCTCTAATTCATATTACTTGTATTAGATTTATTTGGATACAGATGTAACTAGATACATCTGTATTTAGACAATTCTAAGACAAGTAATATGGATCGGAGGGAGTAGCAAATTCTGGTTCTCTTTTTAAGAAATTTTAACATGATCCCTCTTATCTCCTCTTTTTACTTCCTCTTTTCTTATGGAAGGTAAACCATGGGAAACCAGTATGTGAATAAAAGAACAGTCACTATACAGATTTAACACCTGGTAGCATATGCTGAGCAAGTATGATGATCCAGCCTTGATACAAAGTTGTGTTGAGCTATTCCAAGCAATAAACAAGGTGGCAACCAAGAAAAAAACATGTTTGCAGCTTCACCAAAAGGGTTGTGTGATGACCATAACCGAAATGAGTAAGTGAGCACTCAGCAGCAGCACCAACTTCAGGCCTTGGGACTCGGAAGTGAGCATCTGAGCAATGAGTGTCACATAAAAAAGACAGTAAAGCCACACACTTGCACATATCAAGATGAGCAGAAATGGGGACTGCTGTGATTTCACATTGCTTTTATTCATTTGATTGTATGATCCAAGAAGAAAGCGTTTACAGCAGAAGTACAAGCAAGCAACAATGGAGGCCGAGTGATAAAAGCATCTGCCATCAAAAGCGTCCTTTTGTCTACTGCACATCCATCGACAAACCATGGAGGCTCTGATAAAAATCCGCTTCTCTCACACACTATTCCAAGTGCTTTTCTGTTTCAGCAGCTGAGAAGACTGATCGAAATCCATGACGAAAGAGGAAGAACAGAGCAATAGAGCGGAGCGGAGGAAAAAAGAAACAGAGGAAAAACAGATCAATAGAATCAGAGGCAGTGCTGAGGCTGGGGGGGGGGGGGAGGGACTGATGAACTGTCACGCTAACTAATTCTAACGACTAGCTAGTACCTTAGAGCATCTACAGCCGCACCGCAAATCTGACCCCCTATTCGCCCACAGGCGCGTTCGGGCGCGTCCGCGGATACAGCCGGATGGCCCATCGTATGGGCTTCACACATCCACATACCTCAAATGTGGAATCTCAAACCGACGCAATCCATGCACGTCGATCATACGATACAAATTGTCCAAATTCAACAGTTCAAAAAAAAAACAATTCATAGTTCAACAATCGGACATGTCAGAATAAAAATCAATGTCCGAGCGTGACGGATGCTTCGCTGGAGGGCCGGATAACTCGCGGATGCCATCCATGCCTCCTGCTCCGAGGCTATCCTTGTCGTCTCCTACTCCGAGGCAATCCTTGCGCCCTGCTCTGCTTGCATGCGGGCCGCTTGCTCTGCCTGGATGTTTGCCGCATGCTCCTCTGCTGTCGTAACCGCCGTCGTCGCCGCCGCCTCGTACTCCCTACGGTGATTGATCTTCTTCTTCTCCACAAGCCACTTCTTTGCATGCTCATCCAAGAGGGTTTCGTCCGCCAAGATCTTCGAATCCTCAACGTCTCGTGCGAGTTGCAACCTCTCCTTCTCAAGCTTAATCTCTCCAAAAGTCTTCGCCTTTTCGAGCTTCCATTTGATCGTCGCCTCTTGCTTCTCCAGCTCAATTATAAGTCAATGTGTGAAGGTGATTATCCACCGAAAGTTCTAATTATAAGAATTTGATGCAACTCGTTTTGGATTATGTAGCATCAATTGCATGCTCAAGATCTTGATCGGTAATCCTATGTAAATATGATCATCTCTCGTGGAGATTGAATACTTGGATTTTCCATGATTGGGTTTCTTTTGTGCTTTTCAAGTATTGATTGGCTGTGCCAAACTTGAAAAGGTCGGAGTAATATCTGCAATACCTAAGTTGCCCCTTATTTTAACTAGTACAGTGCCTCTTGAGCTCTTCTTCAGATAATTAGAAAAGGTTGAAGTAATATTCTGCAAAAGATAAGGGGGCCTTATCATAAATAGTGTAGTGCTATTCGAGATCTTCTTCAGTTAATTAATTACACATACTTTTGCAGTTATTCTTAAAATGTACTTTAAGTCCCAGCAAAAAGCACATTTTGTGGATACCTATATCGCCTAATTAAAGGTCGTAAAAGAAGGACAAATTGAAAGTTTTTGCTGTTTACAATGATCAGTACTATAGAAGCACGTGAGCACTATGATAGAACGGCTGGTAGGATATGGATGATCACTGTTCTGATGGAGTATTTTTTTTTTGTAAAGGAGGTCAAGACCCCTGAAAAGGTTTCTGATGGAGTATCTATATTTCACTATATGATATGATAGTGAAATTCGGTTATAAACCCATACTTTTGCAAGCACACATGACAAGAGGAAAACAACTCTAACGTGAGCACTCATCTAATTAAGCACATATATAAATTTTTCAAAAAAGGGTGTTTTTATTGACTCAAAATTAAACATTGAGAAATACAATATAGTGAGTACACCCGACCTCAGCATAAATAATATGCACAAAGCCAACACTAACACAAGCACACAAAGTATCACATCGGCAAATAGCCAAGTCATTCAAAACTGAAACTATGCCTCGGTGGAAGGGAAAAGGCAACAAAAAAAAAAGGAAAGTGATGAAAATAACGATTGACGACACACGACAATGACCATCATCACCAATCGTCTTTTGGTAACACAAGGACTAGGAGGAAGGTTCTCCAAAAGCGACGCCTCCAGAAAGAGAACAACGTGCAAGTCGTCACCATCGCCCGAAACGACCAGCAAAGGTTAGATCGTGGGCTTTCACCTTAAAGATCAAGTCCGAGGAAACTCCAAGCAATGCCTTCATCTGGGTAACAACACAGAGAACACCACCATTGCCACTTATATCCAAAGGGTCATGCCTAGAGTTTTCAGCTCGAGACCACCAACCAATCGAAGTCATCCTATGTTGTCTCCTCCACTTGCCACAATCCAAACAGTTGTATACACGCACGGTCATGATGGCGGTCTAACGAGTCGTGGCAAGAGCCACTCGCCGCAACACAATGAAGTATTTGTCCGGGAGAACCAACACCGGCACCGCCAAAATCCCGAGTTTGAGACGCTTTGGAGGTCTATATTGTCCTCACAAGTGGCAGCCAATGATTGATGTGCATCAGATGCCAATACCACACACTGCCACTAGTTCTCCGTCCTCAACATGTGACGCAAGAAATCACCATCATCGCCGGATCGAAGGTAAAAACCCCGAAGGCGACGTTGTCCGGGCTGCTGCCACAACCTCTAGGTCCAGGGTAGTTTCAGCCAGCAGCATACGGTGAGATCAAACTACGCCACTGTCCTTGCGTCAAAGCAGGGAGCTCTATGGACACCACCTCCCAAGTAACCCAGCGGACGACGCGGGGGGCGGGCAGTTTCCTTTCTTTCCCATTCTCTCTTTATGTTCTCGATATATATCAAGGAAAAATATTGCGCGCTATGCTAGCGACCACCCCAACCGATGGCAAGGTCTGTAAGGAGGGGAGAGTTGCCAGAGATCATCATATTCGAAGTGCTGCAAGCGAAAGTGGGTCGCCTCTCTCCCATCCTTGGAGGAGGGGAAACACCGAAATTTAAAAATGGAACTCTAGCACGTGGGCTTATATGAGTGCCTGTCCTTTGTTTCTATCTATCATGTTTGGAGGGGCCAAATTATGTATTTACTACTAATCTAAGCAGCCTACAAAAAAATTCTTCATTAATTTGACCAAAACTGGGGGAGGGGGGAGGGGCACGACCCCTCCAGGGTTCAAGTTAGCTCCGTCAGTGCATCCACAACATGATATGCTGAAACAAGAAAAAACAAGTTCTGGATTCTCACAAACTCCACATCCCATACGAGGATGGACATGGATATGCACCAAAAAATTAATTAGCCCTCAATCTATGAAGGTAAATATCCATCGAAAGTGCTAATTCTTAGAGATTTATGCCGGTCGTCATGGATTGTGTAGTATTGAGTGGTTAATTTCTCGTTTGCTTGCGCAATATATTTATTGGTAATCCTATGTATATAAGGTCATATCCCAGATAGATTAAATAATTTGATTTTTCATGATCAAAATTTATGTTGTATATTCCATGCAGGATCGGATCGAAATCAAGTAGTGATCGCACGAGCCAAATAATCAAAAGGTTGTAATATTATACAAAAAAAGAATTTGTCCCTTATTTAAAATAGTTTAGGGATCTTTGAACTCCTTTTCGGCTAATTAGTTCCACACAGTTCGGCAACTTATTCTCAGAAAGTATTTTAAGCCCCCAGCAGAAAGCACACTTTGTGGACACACATATCTCCTAATTAAAGGTCAAAAAATATTGACACATATTGAATTTTTTTGCAATTTTATAATGACACATACTACTGTGTGTATGTCGTCACTCTCGCTCAAGTTCATTGCTTGCTCTATCTTCATGTGTTCTTCAGGGCAACGTCATCTAAGTCCTCTGAGTATCTACCAGTTCATTGTATTGGGTCATGTCCCGTGACACTAGAGTCCTTAATTACATCATAATGTGAGAATGAAAATTTCGATGTCTACACTTGATTCACTTATGCATGTTCTTTTAGGAAGGTCATTGGCCTATGATTTGTACTAGATGGGTTGTGCGCGCTTTGCTGCACCGTTGAATTTGTTGGGATTCTTAAATTTTTTGACTCAATTTACTTTAAAATATATGGTGTATTATTATTTTCAAAAGTAAAACCACTTTAAGTTTGATCAAATTTATATACAAATATATCAAAATTCATAATATCAAATTGGTGTTATTAGATTCATCATGAAATGAATTTTCATATCTTTTGTTTAATATTGTGGATGACGATATGTTTTGCTCTGAACTTGGTCAAAATTAAAGAAATTTGACTTTCCAAAAAACTAATAACCCCTAGATTTTGAAACTGATGGAGTATTTAGTTTGGCCGGTGGGGGAGCCGATGGAGTGTGTTTTACGTTTATTTATAATGTGGTTATTTGGTGGGTCTTTCGCGGTGTGATTCTGTGTTATCCACTAATCAACCCATATTTATGTGGAGATATTTCTTCATCGTTGGTTGCATGTACTATATTCGTGCTATTGTATCACATCATGATGTTTTTTTATGGGTGATAAAAGTCTGCTAGGGGTTGATTTGTTTTTATAGGCCAGTTGTTGCTGGTTGATTTGAAAAATCGTTGCCCGATCAAAATCGTAAACAAAATCCAAAATTGAATACCTCAATTGAACGAAAAAGCTTTAAAATTAGGGAGCAGATAGAATTAAAATATTTAAAGAGGAGAGCTCTTTGAGAAATTATTGAGCCGGTCAAAATAGGGCGACCAAAGTCTAAATTGAAGCCTCAATTAATTGTGAAGATTTAAAAATTAGGAAGCATATTGTATTGTATAAAAAATTAAATGGGAGGGTTTGAGAAATTGTTGACCCAGTCAAAATCGGATGAACAAATTCCAATTGGAGACCTCAATTGATTGTGATGCCTCCAATCCTAGGAAGATCAGTGATATAGTATATGTCCTAGATTGATATGCTGCAATTTAATAAGATCCTGATCTATAAGGCTGATTACCCATTGAAAGTTGTAATTATTGGAGATTGAAACTGTTCTTTACGGTTTGAGTACATATGTCGCATCAATGGTTATATTTGGTTTGCTCGCCCTCAAGATACTGATCAGGAAAATCTAATGAAATTATCTCGCTTGGAAATAGAACACTTAGATTTCTCATGATTAAGATTTGATCGAACTTCTCAACTACACCTAATGATCGCCTGATGAATCTAGGACAAACTAGTACTATTCTGAAAAAGAAAAGATGTCCTTTCTTTCGAACTTCTAGCCATTTTTCTTTGGCTAACCACCAGATTGTTTTTTTTGATACAAATGTGCTTCTACAACCTCCATTCTTTCGCTTTGCTAAAGGGTATACTGAGTTACTGATAGAGCTATACTAACTTACTGACAGAGCTTGTGAAATCGTTGGCTACCATGCCATCCAGCAACCAGCTACCAAATTAATGAGCCGATCACCCCAAATCAAAATATGCAGATAGCGTCTATCCTTTTTTAGCACTACAACTATAGTGCAGATCGTCTGTCTTGTTGCGCAAAATTTCTTAACGGCCAAACTAGAAAATACAACACTAGTGAGAACATTACTAGCCACTTAATGTGGTACATGGCCGACGGGAGATGCGTGCCTATGTTTAGTTAGGTCGTCCCCAATAAATATCATTTACCTCCTCTGACTGTAAAACATGTCTACTTCCACTCTCCACTTCTGTAGTGCGGGTTATTATCTATCTCACTCACACACATACAAAAACTCATGAGCAATGTGTGCAAAATCGATGCCTCATACACCCACCCATGAGTTCAAAATCAAGATAGGTTCTTATCTTTTTTATTGACCGATTGGAAATAGCAGTTGGTTGTTCAAAGTAGTGATGAAATGTCTTCCCTTGCTCTGCCTATGGGAGTTGGAGGCATCAGGAAGTTAGCGAGAACTAACTACATCTACTACTGAGCAGATAGTTTTGCAAAGTCTACGATGACCTTCTCGTCAAGCTCAGATTTTTAGCTTTTTGGGCGCCACGCAACCTCGGTGTGACCCCCGAGCTCTATGTCATTACTCGTGTTTCAGAATGCAATGCACAAAGTCAGTCGTGTTGGCATGTCGGATCGTGACCCTGATCTCGGGGGTAGGCACGAGCCATGCTCCGAGAGATTGATCCACACGACTCGGGGCAGCCCGGAATGGAAAAGTTCATGAATCATGCTTTGGGAAACTTTTTTTCAAAAGAAGGAGCTTTGTGCCCCCAAGTTTGTATTCATCTAACCTCAAACGACTCCAACAATATATCACGGCCTTGCATCACGAGAACACACCAAATCTCTAGCCAGATTAGGACTTCATTGAGGATTGTTGTAAACTTGTAAATAGTTACACTTGGACGGTGACACGTCAGCACACCTAAGATGTCAAATGTCGAGGGCTTTTATCAAGTAGTCGTCGATGGAAGACAACGAATACTTCATGCCATCACGGGCATTTCATTGGGCCTACAAATACAAGGGGCACGGATTTAACAGTAGTGGGCCGATGCACAGATAGATTTGCCTCAAAAAGTGTGCACAAATAGATCGAAGCAAAAAATACATGGGTGCCCTCTTGCGTCAAATAGATGGCCCTTATCTCGCGGCAACAATATCTCGCCTTAAGCGAGAGCTATTTTCGTCTCGCTCAAGCAAATGCCCCCCGTGTTAGCTATTGGGTCGACCTGTTAACGCACGTTTATAAGAAAGCAAGAATAAAAATGGAGAGAAATCAATATTCGAACCTGGATGTCGGGCAACTCTGCTAGCCACTAATCAGCGTCATGTAAATTACAAGGTCAGGATCTAGTTAAGGGAAAAATAGGCCGTTTTTCAGTTCTTTATTCTTTTCGTTTTTCATTTGATTTTTCTTTTTGCCTTTCATTGTTTGTATCGTTTTCCTTCTTTTTTAGTTTATGTTTGTTTGTTTGGGTGTCCATTGTACATTTTTTGTATATGTCAAGAATATTTTTATAATACATATTTGACATTTTTCCAATACAAATTTAACATTATTTTAATACAAGTTCAACATTTTTTCTAAACACATTTTTATATGCATTATCAAAAAAATCATTATTTTTTTAATACGTGGTCAATATTTTTTATATACATTTAATATTTATCAAATGCTTGATCAACATTTTACAAATACTTGTTCAACCTGTTTTTCAAATGCTTGATTAACATTTTCATATAATTGAGCGAAAAATTCATAATATTCTTAATACATGGTCAAAAACATGTACCCACATTTTAAAAAATTCATCTGTTTGGTCACAATTTTTCCAGTAATTATTCAATATGTTTTTAAATCCTTGATTAACATTTTTATATTAATGATAAAAATCATTGTTTTTTATATTTTTTATATACAAATTTTAAAAAATTATATTTCTTTGTCTACATTTTTCAAATAATTATTCAAAAAAATCAAATGTTTGATTAAGATTTTCTTAATAGCAAGCACAAGATTACTTTTGCGGTTTTGAAAAATGTTTAGGGAGTGCTAAAAGTTTCTTCTTGCGGTTTTGAAAAAAATGGCCGTCCAATTGAAAATATTTAAACACCATGACGTCCATTCCACCCAATTTTCTTCATGTAACACTTCAATTTACACATCTTAATGCCCAAGTGGGTAATGACGACATCAACTCCAAGAAAATAAATAAATTTGACGTAAAAAAAACATATCAGCCACTTACCAGGAAACCGGAAAGAAAGCATATCAATTTGGCACGTGGCGTGTGTGAATGCATTACTACGTATATATGGAAAAACAAGTGGATAATAACATGTCCTTTAATTTGCTTCTGCTATCCATATGCCGCTGCCTTTATTCTCCTATAATCCTGGTGGCATCTTCTCTGTTCCCTTCTCTTCTAATTGGAGATGGAAAAATGCATATTCACGCAGAACACGATATGCTTAAACCAAAAGAAGCAAAAGTGAGGATACATTGTTGGTAGAAATGAGGAAGCCAAAAATGGATTGGCGACAAATTGCAAGGTTCTACCAAGGATGGGCACCAAAAAAGATTATTAGATCTCATTCTGAAGGTGATTGTCCACCGGAAGTCCTAGTTGTTGCACATTGATACCACCCATTATATAGTACCAAGTGGTTAATTTCTAGTTGCGCTCGCCCAAGATCTTACAGTAATCCTATGTAAATAAGATCATCTGATGTGGAGGATGAACAATTGAATTTTTCACGATGGAGTTTCCTTTTGTAAATTCCATGCATCACGAGTTGGATTGAATTGTGGGTAGGGATCTCCTCTGCCAAACTAGAAAAGGCTGGAGCAATATTCCGCAAAAGAGAAGATGTCCCTTATTTAAATTGTGTAGTTCTTTAAGAGCTCTTCAGTTCATTTTTTACCCAAACTTTTGCAGTTATTCTCAAAGAGTATTTTTTTAATCCCATCATAAATCATGTCGATTTGGCTATGTTGAAATGATTGTGTTCTTATTGGAAAGATCTCTTATCCTATGCAAGTTATCCACCGTTGTACGGACTGACTTCGTATGTGGTCTATGCTGCACGAAACGGAGTACCAGTCACTGTTCAAGGCGGCGTGTATTGGGTTGGAGGAGGTGGCCAGAGAGGTTTTTACCTAACATGGGTGGCAGCATAATCCCCAGACTGGTCCACTTCCTTCGTCGATATAGGCATAGTTTTGGTCTTATATCGCTTTACTGTTGCCAAATTGTCGTTTTTACATATTTTGTTAGACGGGTTTTCTGTGGGTGTGTGCGTCTTAGCTATGCAGAGGTCGGGTGTCGCTCATCATGATTTGTATCCGCTTGATGCTAGATTTTGAGATAATAAAACCCTCCATTTTGAAAGTGTACTATCAAAACTTGTAACCACTAGTCGGATATGGATGATATCTGTTCTGAGAGTCCATCTACTATAGTTACGATAGTTAGTTTATACATGAAAAGCACTTCTCCAAGTTCACGTGCCAAAAGAAAATCATTTCTTTACAAAAGCACCCATCTAATTAAGCACTTGTATACACGCTCTCAGAACGATTGTTCTTAGCACAAGTGTAAACACGGAAGAAAATCGATTGCTAAATAAAGCTCGATCATCAATCTTAACAATCCCTAAGTTGCTTTATGTTTCTCCCGTGCAAGATTTTGATCATAAATCCTATGAGAATTAGATCATTTCCCTGGGAGATCTAGCAATTAGATTTCTTATGATGGATATTCCTCTTGTATATTCTACGAAGGAGAGTATGGATCAAATTCTGCGCAGTTATTGCCCGGGCCAAACTAGGGGAAGTTGTAAAATCCAGAAAAACAAAAGGTGTTTCAAAATAGTAGTGTTTCATTATCGGTTGCCAAAGGTGATGGCGGTGAATGTACGAAACCAGGTTCAGTACTGAAAAAAAGGCAACGAAGCCACACGAATATGCACATGGCAACGGTAGAAATGGGGTATCATCAGAGATCCGTGAAATGCTTTATTTCACTTGATTATATGATACAAGAAGAAAGCAGACACAGCAATATTACTGGCAAGCAACTGGGAGACCGACTGATAAAAGATTCCTGGAGCTGGAACTAGTGCCGCACATCCATGGACAAGATGACTAAACACCTAGTCTCAGAATGGCCGTGAGATGAGAACAACCACAATGAATAAATATGCATGAAAGACTGAAAGAAAGACAGCTAAGCAACATATATGCACATAGCAAGCGTAGAAATGGGGAATCATCTGAGATCTCAGAAATGCTTTCTTTCACTTGATAATATGATACAAGAAGAAAGAAGCCACAGCAAAATTACAGGCTAGCAACTACAGAAACAGACTGGTAAAAGCTTCCTGGAGCTGGAACTAGTGCCACACATCCATGGACAAATACATGGAGGCTCTGATCAAAATCCACGCAACTATTCCAGGTGCCTTTTCAGTTTCATCGGATGAGAAGGCTGATCAAAACCCAAAGAGAAAGGAAAAACAGAGTAGGAAAGCAGAGCTACCTAACAGAACAGAAGCAGAGGCAGTAGTGTTTACGATCGATAAACTGCCATGCTAGCTAACCCTAACAGAACAGAAGCAGAGGCAGTAGGATACAGGTGTGAAAAGTAATGTCATACACCCATACTTCTCCAAGGTCACTTTCAAAAATGAAATAATTTAATTACAAAAGCACCCATCTAACTAAGTACTTGTGTACAGGCTCTAGGAATGATTGTAATTTGCACAGTGTTTACAGGATATATCTTCTTTCGGTCGAAGAATAAAGCTCGATCATCCATCTTAACAATCCCCAAGTTGCCTTTTATTTTTCTTGTGCAAGATCTCGGACATAAATCCTATTAGCATATGATCATTTCCCTGGGGGATCTAGCTATTGGATTTCTTATGATGTAGTCTACGCATGCGAATTTGGATCAAACTCCGCCTAGTGATTGCCCGTGCCGAACTAGGGAAAGTTTAAAAATCCTGGAAAATAAAAAGTTGTTTCTTTGAAATACCTAGTGCTTCTTTAGTACAAAGCACAATTATTATTCTCGAGGAGTAAATGTTTAATGCTTGCATTAAGTGTACTTTGTAAAGCAAAATTATTAAAAATGTTCATGCTTTTACAATGATCTCAACTAAAAAAACGTGTGGGAACTATTAAAAATATGGAAGGATCACTATTCTCATGGATTATGTATGTTTCACTAAATCATATGGTAGTTAGTGGAGAGGAATTAAGTTATACTCCCCAACTTAAGCAAAACACATGCTTTTTTTTTGCATATGTACTCTTCGGTGCAAGTGTTTGTACGCAGGGCCGTAGAAGGTCATGTGCGAGCTGTGCACTTTCACAGGGCCCACATAATCCAGAGCCCCGACCTGGGTCCATATTTGTGTATGCATAGTCTGAAAACACACGTTTCTGCCTTCCTGGGCCTGGTCCGCTCAACGCCTTGAGGCATACGTGCAAAAAAATAATGAAGGTGATCATGGTCATGGTGATAATATAGAAGAGGTTACAGGTTTCGTTACAGAGATTGATGGAGGTAATGATGGCAATGTTGTTGATGAAGATCATGACCCTGTTATTTCGGATGACATGAATAATTCTGTTTAGCCTGATATGTTGGATCCGAGAAATTGGGACGGACTTGATGATAAAAAGATTGATAGTTTGCTGCAAAAGGGTCCTAAAAGAGAAGATATTGAGCATGGTCTTTATGACAAGTTCTCTAGAAGATTTTTTGCATTATCGTTTAATATAATTCCCTCAAATGGAGACAAGTTTGACAAAGGGTAGCTTGTATACAATATCAACCTTTATAAAGAATTTTGTTTTTTGCTGCAAATTTTTAAAAAGGGGGCTTGTGAGAGGCCAAATAGCAAATGAGGGTTTAGGTGACTGGATTCATCTTGATGCAAGACTTAAAGAGCATGAATCAAGTAGAGATTGGAGAACATAAAGATATTGATGGACCTGAATTGTTTTATGAGTTAATTTTCATTCAGGATTTAGTTAAGAAATCAATGGGTCATGTTAATATTCTTGAGGTTTTGATGAAGTCCCCCTTCTATCCTAATGATATTATTCCATACATGATTTTTTTACTTATTCCTGCAACTATTGTAGCCGCGGAAAGGAGCTTTTCTATTCTCAAGTTGTTGAAATCCTACTTGCGTTCTACTAAGACACAATAAAGACTTAATGGTTTGACGGCAATAGCACTTGAATATGATGTCGTGGAGAAGATTAATTATGAAGATATCATTACAAGAAACACAAGACGGATGGCACTTTTGAACAGAGCTTGAGGCCAGTTTATTGGTTTTACAATTTTGCATTGATACTTGGGAATTTTCTAAACTTTTTACAAAATAACATAAATTTAAACTATATAGCTAAGAGATTTTGCTTGAGTTATTATTATTTATTTTCAAATGTTAGGGCCACATATTTTCTGCACAGGGGCCCCGAATTCCTGGTGCCAGCTTTGTTTGTACGATATTACCTTGTTTGCCTTTTAATAAAGTTAAATTATGCATGGTAGCACAACTTTGAAAAGTAAAATAAATTTAAGACATTAAGTCCAACACAAGTAGCAAAAAATATGACAAATAAAATAAGGAGGGGGGTGGAGAGCACGCGGAAGTATCTATTAAAAATCCTCACATACCACTGCGCCACCGTCCGCCCTGAATTACTTCACGCTGAAAAGGTTAGAAAGAATATATGTAAAATTAAAAATACTTCTAATACATTCATTTCTGCGATAAGTAATTCCGGATGAAGGGAGTATTACACAAGAAATATTAAAGAGCCACTAGAGTATTGAATGAAACAGAAAACCAGATTAACCAATGAGAAGTAGATTATGGGGCAAAAGAGGCAGTCACCCACCTAGCTTTTACTTCGAATGTGGATGTACGAGACAAGGTCGGTTCGAATTGTCGTGAGGCAGGATAGAACTCAATTTGACGGTTTTAGCTCATCTCGGGCGGTTGTGTAATTGACCAAACTCAGCTAATGATAACTCTGTTTTCCAATGCTTTGTGATTTTCAGGGGAATATTTTGGTTATGCAAACTATCAGTGAATTCATTGGACTTAGTCATGACTTGTGACATTAGAATATGAGATCGAAAAATACCAGCTTCCACATTTTCTTCATTTGCACATGCTTTTCAGGGAAGACCATGGCACATATCATTTTAAAACTGCAATTAATTCAGACAACAGGCAACTCATATTGTTTTAGTAGAAATTTATTTTAACCTCCGGTGGTGCATGATGTCATCAACCTCCAGGAGAAACAGCAATAATGACGTCGCAACCAAACGCGTGCTCGTTAGGAAAAATAAAACAAAATATATCGTTATACAAATTCATAACTTCATAACAAATTCTGGTTTCTTCTAATGGAAATTAGGGGGGTCGTTCTTTGAAAAAAATAGTACCGGGTGAAATGTTGAGCACTTATGATAGTTCAGGCTTTATACAAATTGTGGTGGTCTATTCCAAGCAGTAGATGATGTGCCCACAAACAAAAATAAGATGTTCGCTGTTAATGCAAGCCGTTGCGATTTCAGTGAGATCCGAACAACCAGAATGAATAAGTTTTCATGAGCGACTTCAAGCCCTGGAACTGTTTTTTTTTTTTCCACCTGCATGCCGTGGAACTGGGTGACTGAAAAAAGGACAGCGAAGCACATAGCAAGGGTAGAAATGGGGAATCATCTGACTGAGATCTCAGAAATGCTTTCTTTCACTTGATTATATGATACAAGAAGAAAGCAGCCACAGCAAAATTACTGGCAAGCAACCACGAAGACAGACTGATAAAAGCTTCCTGGAGCTGGAACTGATCAAAATTACTGCCGCTCATCCATGGACAAATACTTGGAGGCTCTGATCGAAATTCACAGCCACCTATTCCAGGTGCTTTCTCAGTTTCAGCGTGTGAGGAAAAACAGAGTAGAAAAACAGAGCTACTAGACAGAGTAGAAAAGCAGAGGCAGTGTTCAGGGGGAGGGTCAGGGGAGGGTCAGGGACTGATTGATGAACTGCCATTCTAGGTAATTAATCCTAACGACCAGCTATCTAGTACCTTACGAGAGTGGTAGTAGTGGATGGGTAGTGGTGGTGATCCATGGCGGCGTGCTCCCTGTGATCAGCGGCAGCCGGGTGGAGACGCGCCGTGTTGTAGGCGTAGCCGGTGTCGTCGCCCACCTTGTTGTGCCACGCAGGAAGCTTCGGCGTCTCGTGGGCCTTCACTTGCGCGTAGGCAGCATAGTAGCCGTGGCCACCGGCCCCGGCGACCACGGCGGCGTGGTCATGTTTCCGCGCGCCGTCGTGGTGGGCCTTGCGCCCCGCCTCGTCAAGAGCCCGCTGGTGGTCGTCGGCGGTCGCCGGCTTGTGGTCGTCGGCGGCCGCGTTGTAGCCGTTCCCGTTCTCACGGTACCCCCTGCGGCCGCGGCGGCGGCCGCCGCAGCCGCCGTGGCTGGACCGCTCGCCGCCGTAGTCGTCCTTTATGCCGCCGCCGAAACAGGAGCTGAACTCGAAGCACATTCTTGCTGGTGACTCTTGACTTCCTGGCTGCCTCTTTCTCTTTTCTTTGTTTGCACTTTGCACTTGCACTTGCACTAGACTAGACAAGACTATCTGGATTGGAGGTGCACCGAGGAGGAGGCTTAACTGACTGGATTACTGGAGTAGTGGTGGTGTTTGTGGTAGTGGTAGGGGTATATATGCTCCGGGTGCCGAGACGACGAGCTGGGTGCTGGACGCGACGTGTGTGCAAAGCCAAGGGAAAGTGGAGACCAGGTTCACACTTCTCCATCTCCACCCGGCGAAGGCACAGCGACGTGGGGTGGTGGCCGGGGCACAGTGACGTGGTGTTATCGTGTCGGGGTCGTGCTCCCCCGGTCAAATAGGGGAATTGGAGGGAGACGAGCGCTTGGGAGGTGGGGTGGTGGCCGGCGAGCGCGACGCATCGTGGCGGGCGGTGCCGCGGCGCGGAAGCATCGACGATCGATTCCGGAGGCAGGCCAAGATGCCGCGGGCGCCCGGTACTGTTTGGGTTTGGAAATGCGTGGCATATTGTTGGGGTTCTGTCCTAGGCCTGTCTCATGGACGACAAGACCGACTGTTATCCATGCTCTCTTTCTCTCCATGTTCATTGATCTTGGAACACGACCATTTCGGGGCAGGTAGAATTTGGTCCTAACGTTGGTCCTAATCTTGGAACACGACCGTAAGAAAGACGGGAAGTTGAGAGCACCCGCTGACGGGTCGCAGTGGAGAAAGATCGAGAGAAAGTGAAGCGACTTTACAGGTGACCCAAGGAACGTATGGTTTGGTTTAAGTGCAGATGGCGTTAATCCTTTTGGGGAGCAGAGCAGCAAGCATAGCACATGGCCTGTGACTCTATGTATGTATAACCTTCCTCATTGGTTGTGCATGACGCGGAAGTTCATTATTATGCCAGTGCTCATCCAAGGCCCTAAGCAACCCGGCAATGACATTGATGTGTACCTAAGGCCATTAGTTGATGAACTTTTACAGCTATGGAATGGAAGAGGTGTACGTGTGTGGGATGAGAACGAACAGGAGGAATTTGACCTACATGCGTTGCTGTTTGTAACCATCAACGATTGGCCTCTCTCAGTAACCTTTCAGGACAAACAAACAAGGGATACCACGTATGCACACACTGTTTAGATGACACCGATAGTATATATTTGGACAAATGCAGGAAGAATGTGTACCTGGGGTGTACCTGGGGCATCGTCGATTTCTTCCGACCAACCATCAATGTCGAAAGAAAGGAAAGCATTTCAAAGGTGAGGCAGATCACCGGAAGAAGCCCGCCCTCCGTACTGGTGATCACATACTTGATATGGTCAATGATTTACAAGTAATCTTTGGAAAGGGTCCTCCGACTGACGATGCGGGACGCGCACCCATGGGGAAGAAGAAATCTATATTTTGGGACCTACCCTATTCGAAAGACCTAGAGGTCCGCTCTGCAATCGACGTGATGCACGTGACGAAGAATCTTTGCGTGAACCTACTAGGCTTCTGGGGAGTGTATGGGAAGACAAAAGATACACCGGAGGCACGGGAGGAACAGCAACGTGTGCATGAAAAAGACGGCATGCATCCAAAGCAGTATGAAGGTCCTGCCAGCTACGCTCTTACCAAAGAAGAGATGGAAATCTTCTTTGAATGCCTGCTCAGTATGAAGGTCCCGTCTGGCTTCTCGTCGAATATAAAGGGAATAATAAATATGGCAGAGAAAAAGTTCCAGAACCTAAAGTCTCATGACTGCCACGTGATTATGATGCAACTGCTTCCGGTTGCATTGAGGGGGCTTCTACCGAAAAACGTTCGATTAGCCATTGTGAAGCTATGTGCATTCCTCAATGCAATCTCTCAGAAGGTGATCGATCCAGAAATCCTGCCAAGGTTAACGAGTGATTTGGTGCAATGTCTTGTTAGTTTCGAGCTGGTGTTCCCACCATCCTTCTTCAATATCATGACGCACGTCCTAGTTCATCTAGTCGACGAGATTGTCGTTCTGGGCCCTGTATTTGTACACAATATGTTCCCCTTTGAGAGGTTCATGGGAGTCTTAAAGAAATATGTCCATAACCGTGCTAGGCCAGAAGGAGGCATCTCCATGGTCCATCAAACAGAGGATGTCATTGGGTTTTGTGTTGACTTCATTCCTGACCTTAAGAAGATTGGTCTCCCTCAATCGCGGTATGAGGGGAGACTGACTGGAAAAGGCACGCTAGGAGCGGACTCAATAATATGTAGCGACGGGCATTCTTGGTCTCAAGCACACTACACAGTTCTACAGAATTCTACCTTGGTGACCCCGTATGTCGATGAACACAAGAATATTCTGCGCTCCAAACACCCGGAGCAGTGTGACGACTGGATTACATATGAACACATCAGGACTTTCGGCAGTTGGTTGCAAAAACGTCTCATGGGTGACATCACTATTTCTGATGAGCTGTACTCGTTGGCCAGGGGACCATCTTCGACTGTATTGACTTACAAAGGGTACGAGATAAATGGGAATACATTTTACACGATCGCCCAAGATCAAAAGAGCAGCAACCAAAACAGCGGTGTCCGCTTTGATGCAGCAACCAAGAGGGGAAAGGACACATATTATGGTTACATAGTGGACATATGGGAACTTGACTATGGACATGATTTCAAGGTCCCTTTGTTTCAGTGCAAATGGGCCAATCTGTCAGGAGGCGGGGTACAGGTAGACCCACAGTACGGAATGACAACAGTGGATCTGAACAATCTTGGGTACACAGACGAACCATTCGTCCTAGCCAATGATGTGGCGCAGGTTTTTTATGTGAAGGACATCTGCCGTGTGGAAAGCGCAGGAGAGGCGTGTGGGATGTTTTTATCAGATAGAGCGGTCAGGAGCGGACGTGGTAGTGGTTCGGACGCTCGCAAAGCCCCACTAGTTTGTCTCCGGTTTGTGGGAAAAAACACGTCCCAGCCATTCGGCGAACCGATGCAGGTCTGCGTTGGATGGCGCAACACATCCGGATCACGCAGTCCAAAGCGGACAGCTCAATGATCGGCTTTGGAGATGCCCTTCAGGGGAATATTTTGGTTCTCAGAATAATCAATGGTTCATTGGACTGGGTCTTGAGTCCTAGAATGATAGAGACCAAAAGTTTAACTGTCTAAACTTTTTTCATCAATTTGAACATGCTTTTTCATGGAAGACCATTGACCTGGACTGTGACTGGTGTCAGAGATTCTATTATAATTGATGAAGCTCTCTGATAGTCAGGGTCACGACTTATTTTAAGTTTACGGAACAATTTAATTCGAAAAAAGCCATGCACACCACGTCGCCCGTTCCTCCCAGTTTTGTTATGTAAAACTTTAATTTACCAATCTTAATGCTCAACCAGGAAATGATCTCATCAACTCCAGGTTAGACGTCAAAAAACATATGAGCCACATACCAGGAAATAAGAAAGAAAGCACATGATCTGGCACGTGAGCGTAGGTGAGTGCATTACTAGGTATATATGGAAAAACAAATGGATAATAACATGTCCTTTGCTGCTGCTTTCCATATGCCACTGCCTTTATTCTCCTACAAGTCTGGTGGCATCTGCTGCTCTCCCTCCTCTATTAGTTGGAGATGCCGAAATGATTGTTCAGCCACACCACGATATGCTTAAACAGAAAGAAACCAAAGGGTACATTGTTGGTAGAAAAGAGGTAGCCGGAAATGGATTGGTGACAAATTGCAAGGTGCCACCAAGGATGGACATGGATGAGCACAAAAAAGTTAGTTAGATTTCAGTCTGAAGTTAATTGTCCACTGAAAGTCCTAATTATTGTAGATTATAGATTGATGCCAACCGTTATGTATTACCAAGTAGTTGAATTTTAGTTTTCGCTCGCCCAAGATCTTGATCAGTAATCCTATGCAAATAAGATCATCTGTTGTGGAGATCGAACAATTGGACTTTCCATGATGGAGATTTCTTTGCATATTCCATGCAGCACGGATTGGATCGAACTTTGGGTAGGGATCGCCTGTGCCAAACTAGAAAAGGCTGGAGCAATATTCGGCAAAAGAGATGTTGTCCTTATTTTAAATAGTGTAGTGCCTTCCGAGCTCTTTTTCCATAGTTAATTTACTACACAAACTTTTTCAGATATTATCAAAAAGTATTTTTAAGCCCCGACATAAAGCACACTTTGTGGATATGTACTGTAAAAGCTTGTGACCACTATTAAACTTATGGAACCACTAGTAGGATACAGGTGATCACTGCTCTGATAGGGCATCTATTATAATTATGATAGTTAGTTTGTAATGAAAAGTAATGTCATACACCCGTACTTCTCCAAGGTCACTTGCCAAAAGGAAATAGTTAAATTACAAAAGCACCCATCTAACTAAGCACTTGTGTACATGCTCTAGGAATGATTGTTATTGGCACAAGTGTTCGTAGGATATATCGTCTTTTGGTCGATGAATAAAGCTCGATCATCAATCTTAACAATTCCCAAGTTGCTTTTTATTTTTCTCGTGCAAGATCTCGAATATAAATCCTAACAATATAGGATCATTTACCTGGGAGATCTAGCAACTAGATTTCTTATGATGGAGATTTATGTTGTAAAATTCTACGCAGGAGAATTCAGATCAAACTCCACCTAGTGATTGTCCAGGCCAGACAAGGGAAAGCTGTAAAATCCTGAAATTGCTAGTGCTTTTTTATTACATGGTAGCACGATTACTCTCGAGGAGTAAATGTTTAATGCTTGCTTAAAGTGTACTTTGAAAATCTATATCACCTAATTAAAGCTCGTAAAAGACAAACAGATTTTATAAACTTTCGAGCTTTTACAATCATCTGAACTAAAAAACATGTGGGAACTATTAAAAGTTATGGAAATATGACCATTCTCATGGATTATGCAAGTTTCACTAAATCATATGGTAGTTAGTTATGCGGCCATGCAGAATTAAGTTATACTACCCGACTTTTGCATAACACATGCCAATTTTTTGGCATAAT
Source organism: Elymus sibiricus (assembly GCA_039707655.1). Classification (NCBI taxonomy): domain Eukaryota; kingdom Viridiplantae; phylum Streptophyta; class Magnoliopsida; order Poales; family Poaceae; genus Elymus; species Elymus sibiricus. Next base: position 55,330,064 of record CM077667.1, read on the forward strand.
TACTTTTTTTTCCGAAAAGGAGAGTGCCCTAGCCTCTGCATCACAAGATGCACACAACCATTTTATTAAACTTCAAACAAGTTCACGTCATTGAGTGCCAGAAAATAGGACAAATAAAGAAAACACGACCACAACCTGTCAGACTAGAGATTACATAGCTCATCCACATAATCAACGAGTCGCTCGCAAGTCAATACGGTAGAATAAACCCTGGGCAACCATTTCCAGTCGGCTGCACCCGAAGGCCATAAGTGCTTGCACATCCAGATGCTGCAGTGATGACTACATACAGATTGAAGTTATAGCCCAGTAGATAACCTGCAAGAAATTAGGAGTAGAATATCAGGTAAAAACAAAGTCATTCTGGCAATTACATATTGCCCAGAGAATGGCACAAACTTCCACATGGATTTGACCCTTCAGCTTATGATGAATACCACCCAACCAATTCCCAAACAAATTTGAAATATTTGTTGGTGTTGCTTAATTATAAGTAACATGAATCGTGCGCCTGACCAAGGTAGTAATTGGATATTTAACGAATTTGATATTAAAACTGCCCTAACATAGTCTTGCTCACGTTGAACAAAATAGATGCTAATGTATGGATCAATTTAATAACCCGATCACACACAGTATGTTTATCTTTATGTTTGTAGCATCTTTGGCACATGGGTTGAGCTACCGCCAGGTCATGAGACCATCATTAAAAGGAGGCATGTTTATCGTGTTTCACTCAAATCTCCACTCATGTATCAGCATGAATGCACTCACATCACCCATATTCTGAAGCACACCGGGAGTTTTGTATCGTGGCCAATTTTTACCTTTATGATTGGTGAAATAGAAGAAATCAATAGTCCAATTGCTGAAAATAATGGGATGGAGTTTCATCCTGGACTCTAGATGTAGGAGTTGGAGGCACCAGAAAGTTATATCCTGCTACGACGAGCACAACAGGAATGCTCGTCCGGCCATGATGGATTTGGACTGAAGCTGAGCTGAGTAGTCTCTCCTGGGTGAGGACGACAGATGCTCCTGGGCTACTGCCTAGTGGTATATTGGTCTGTTGGCTACTGGTGGACTGTTGCGTACTCTTTGAAGCGTGTACGTGCATTTTGTGTCACGTATCAATATATACAATATTTTTTAGAAATGTTTGGTTGTACATATGTACACCCATGAACTGTGCTGGATCTGCCCCTGCCCTCTATTTGGAAAAAGAGCTCACTTTACTAATAGAATTGGGTTATTTATAAACTTTCTTAAACAGGGGTAGCATGTGTGTGCGTCCGTTCATAGGTGTAAGTCTGTTCATAGGTGTAAGTGAATGTGCGTATGTATGAGCTTATGTGTTTGTACTATGTTAGAAAAAGGATAACTTTGCAGAAGTTTCTCTTATGGCTTTGAAAGGAATGTCAACAAACACCGTGCTAAAATTGCACAAGAATACAGGTTTTGAGGGCAAATGTACACTGCATTTTGGATAATGAAATATATGACACATAAGGAGTCTCTACCTTACGATTCATCTGCATACGAACAAAATAAGGCTATATTATTAGCACCGTTGAATATGAAAAATGTTCATTTTAATCCCTGAACTCGTAGAGGTTGGACGAAACGAATACTCACGTCGAAATCTCAGTCAATTGCACCACGAACTATGCAATCCCGGTCTAAAAAGAACCCTGGGATTGTTTACCAAACGGGGATTGTCGACGTGGCAAAGGATGGCCAGGATTGGTGGCAGAGGCCCATCAACCTACTCTCAGACATCAAACACGAAAGAAAAAAAGGCTATTCTTCTCAATTTGCGGGTAGCAAGAATCGAACTGTAGCTATTAACCACTAGGGCGATTTCACTTAGTTGTGCACTATCAAGAATAGTGCAATTTGCACCGAAAGAGGTGGTCGTGAGTTCGAATCATCTTGTGTGCACCTTTTTATAGCAGTGTGACAGAAAAAAAAAGACAAATGGGCTGGACAGCACCGAGGACGGGTGCGCGCCGTGGTCAACACTGCCGCTCCGTGGCGCACCAGTCAGACAAATCTTGGTTGACATTTGCCACGTCGGCGATTTTATGCCTCACACGATTCTAGCGTTCGATTTAGTCCAGGATTGCATAGTTCAGGATGCAATCAACAGGGATTTCAACGTGGGGATTCGTTTCACTCAAACTCTATAAGTTCGAAGTTAAAATAGACTTTTTCTTTATTTGACTGTCTTAGTTCAGGGTAATAATGCTTGTCCGGTCGGCTATTGTGGTCAGCTATTGTGTTGGGGACGACTAGAGATTTGACTATTGCGGATGATCCCTCCATGTTGACTGCCTTACCGGCATGCAGGTTTTCAGGGCAAGCGGAATTTATTCATGGCATTTGTTGTGCTTTAACAGGGCAAGGACCACACAAGCTAAGTTTGAGTTAACTGGGTGTGCATTAACAGGACAAGGACAAGTAGATGTTTACCGTGTCCTAGTTTAGTTGGCCCACGGCATCTCCAACACGGACCCTCAAACCGGCCACATCCGTCAGAACCACGCAGTCCGGACGTATTTTGCTACACTCACTTCCGACAAGCCCACCAAAACCGCCTTTCTCGTCTGTGCCCTTTCCTATCCAAAACGTTCTACACGCATTCATGCCGGCCCAGAGCAGACACGAGCTTTCACTAGAGCCTGCATTGAAGCAGCGGGTAGGCCGAGAGTGCCGCCCGGTACACGCGTCATCGCTCCACATTGGAATGCCGTCCGTCCACCCGCCTACCTCCATTAACAAGCGCGTGTGCCTCCAGTGCCCGGAGGACCAAACGCCAGTCCGCATGCCGACCGACATTAAACACATCCCCTCTTGGCACCTAGCGTCCGCCATCTATTCAAATGTGGCCAGGCGCCGGGTAGCAGTCGCGCCACACCTCCGCTCCCATATCCTCTTTGCAGCATACACAACATGGCCTCGAGCTCCAAAGCCCAGTGGGACGGTTTATCTGGCTAGCAGAAGAAGGAACACTTTGCATGGCAGCCGGCTGGGTGGCCCGTCGAACCAACAACATAGAGTCTGGCTTGCCGGCAATCTCTCCAGAGCCTGCGCCACCGCAATCACCAGACCGTCCTCGCTCCTCCAGGCCGGCCAGCGCCACCTCCCACAAATCCTCCGCAAGCGATGGCGAAACAGGGACACCGACGACGATGTCACCAACTCTACATCGGGTGCGCCCCGCCATCACGACTATGAAGTTGGCACGTCTGCGGCCGCAGCCAAGATATAGGGAAAATAGACCATGAGAGGCCGTCGTCGCTTGGGTCCTGGGATGACCACCACCACTGCCTTAATGGGTTACAAATCCAGTAACTTGCCCGCGCGCGGGCGGACGTAAACCACAGCGACCACCTTGCCCCGCCCAAAATCCAACCGCTCTGGTTCGGTCTTCGTGGAGGTGGAGGCTATTATTTCCCTCCCGCTGAAGCATTTAACTCCGGGGCTCACGACGGTCCGGTGAGCTTGATGCCGGACATGTGTCGTGCGACGGGATCCGTAACAGCCGGTGATAGACTAGGTTAGAATAACCCAGCATAGTTCGCTATAGTTCAGCTGAAAAAGGTCCGATATGTAAATGTTCTCTTCCGGTTTATACGAGAATCATCCGTTTTACATGATAATTGTCCGGTTTGTCGAAATTTGCTTTGAAATGTATGCGGCTACGGTTGGATTGCAGACTCCCACGCGGATTGTTGTTCATCGGTCTGCGGACGAATGCGGTGTTGGATCTGAGTGCCAACTTTCGAGATGCCCTTATACACCATGCAATGTGCTAGAGTTTAATAAGGTTTGGCTTATTAGAGTATGGGAAGGAGTCAGTACTAGTCCGAGTATGACTTGACCAAGGGTCGCGGCAGTGCATATATACATGTATGCGCTGCTTGTAATCAGATTGTAACCGCGGAGAAATCAAGAAAAGAAGAAATAAAAGGAAAGAAAAACAAAGGGCACAACAATGGCCTTTGGCTAAAGTTTTTTATGTGTGTGTGTTCGTGATACATCGATGTGATCGATCCTGAGGAATAAATTCCAACACTGGATGTTCATTGCCCTCATTATTTCTTCAGGGAAATATTTTGGTTTTCAGAATAGTCAGTCGGTTCATTGGACATGGTCACGAGCCTTAGAATGGCAGAGACCGAAAGTTTAACTGTCTAAACTTTGTAACATACTTTTCCATGGAAGACCATTGACCTGGACTGTGAGTAGTGTGAGAGTTTCTATGATAATTGATGAAGCTCTCTGATCGTATCAGAGTCACGCCTTATTTTTAGTTTACTTAACAATTCAATTTATAAAATGCCAAGCACACCATCTCGTCCATTCCTCCCAATTTTCTTTATGTAACTCTTTAATTTACCCATCTTAATGCCCAAGCGGTAAATGACGTCATCAACTCAAAAAAATAAACAAATTTGACGTCAAAAAAAAAATATGAGCCACTTACCATGAAATTGGAAAGAAAGCACATCAATCTGGCATGTGGCGTATGTGAGTGCATTACTAGGTATAAATGGAAAAACAAGTGGATAATAACATGTCTTTTAATTTGCTGCTGCTTTCCATATGCCGCTGCCTTTATTCTCCTACAAGGCTGGTGGCATCTTCTGCTTTCCCTCCTCAGGCAAAATGATTGTTCAGCCACACCACGTTATGCTTAAACCAGAAGAAACAAAGGAAGGGTACATCGCTGGTAGAAAAGAGAAAGCCACAAATGGATTGGCGACAAATTGCAAGGTGCCAGCAAGGACGGGCATGGATGAGCACCGATAAGTTAATTAGATCTCAGTCTGAAGGTGATTGTCCACCGAAAGTCCTAGTTATTGGAGATTGATACCACCCGTTATATAGTACCAAGTGGTTATTTGTAGTTTGCGCTAGCCCAAGATCTTAATCGGTAATCCTATGTAAATAAGATCATCTGATGTGGAGATTGAACAATTGGATTTTCCATGCAGCACGAATTGGATTCCATGCAGCACGAATTGGATTGAATTCTGGGTAGGGATCGCCTGTGCCAAACTAGAAAAGGCTGGAGCAACATTCCGCAAAAGAGAACATGTCCCTTATTTAAATAGAGTAGTTCTTCCTGAGCTCTTAAGTTAATATATTACACAAACTTTTGCAGTTATTCTCAAAGAGTATTTTTTTCTTTTCGAAATGGCAGTTATCCTGCATTCATTAAGAAGAAAAGAGTTGCTCAGTTAATTAAGGAAAACCGAGCGAAAACCAGATTGCCCAGTTAATTATGGAGAACCGGACAAAAACCATCACAACCGATGAGCGGCACACAGAAGAAACCCCACGCACACCACTCCAAAGAGGGCCACGGCGAGACAACACACAGGTGTCATCGTCATCACTCCTCCCCTAGAGGCGTCAACGCCATCCCTACACTCTGAGCAAACGACTCCGTCTTCGCCGTAGGCGATCGTCGACACAACCCACACTGAAGCGGACACGTGAAGCTGCATGAAAATCTGCGCCAAAACTCAGCCACCTGCGGCCACACAGCACAGCTCCGACTCTGACGGAGAACTCTGACGGACAAAACCAGGCACGGCTGGCGCCACGGAAGATCGCCGAACGGGCCACCTGTAGCCGGTCATCGTATACCACAGGGCCCCGCCGCCGCAGCTTCGACTCCACAGCAGCAAACAAACCAAGACAATCCCGCGGACACGCCGAAGAAGAGCCGACTACCGCAACCATTGCCGCGTCGCCGACATCGGTCCCACCATCATCGTTGCCACAGAAGTCTGGACGCCACAACCACCGCCAACCACCGGTCCCGCTTGCCGATGCCGAGCTCTGAGACGAAGCCCCCAAGAGGGAAAACGACATACCAAAGCGTCGCCATCGTCCGATCACAAGATCATGGGTTTCCCCTGGAGAGGCCGCAATGGCCGGATCCGTGCGGGAGGGGTGCAACAACACAACACCGATGCCTCCAGGAAGGTCAACGACGGCCACAGCCGCCGCCATCGATAGTCACGGCACAAGGCCGAGACAGGGTCTTCACCCAAGCTACCACACCACCTCGGCCCCACATCATCTCGCACCGGCGCCGGCAAGACCACCAACCACCGCCTCCCACGAACCAGCACGTCGATGAAGAAGCCCGGAGCAGCCACCAGAGCCAACCGCCCCTCGCGGAGGCCACCGGCAAGATCCGCTACAACTGCAGCTCCCGCACCGAAGACGGCTGATTCACCCCCTGCAGCACCCCTCGCACGCCCGCGCCGCGCATCGACAGCGCGCGGCCGCAGAAACCCCCCTCCGCTGCAGCCTCCAGAACCAGCACCCGAGCAGTGCCACCCTGTACGGCCGCGCCAAGCCGCCCGACGCGGCCACTCCGCGCAGGCCCGTGACGCCCCAGCGCCAGAACCGCGCGCCGCCCCTCCCATGGCCGCCACGAGCGCGCCATGGCCGATCCGCGCCGCCCGGTGCTGGAGAGCACCGGCGCCGCCCCAATCTGCCGCCTCCAAGATGCCGCAGCCTCCCAGCGCCAGATCCGCGAGATCTGCGCGCCGCCCCTCGCATGGCCACCGCGAGCGCGCCATGGTCGATCCGCCCCCCCGATGCCGAAGCGCATCGGCGCCGCCCCTAGCCGCCGCCCCCAGCCGTCGCAGCCCCGCCGAGCCGCGCGCCTCCACGTGACGGTGTCGTCCCGCGCCGTCTGAATTTTTTAAGCCCCAACATAAAGCATACTTTGTTGATATGTACTATCAAAGCTTGTAACCAGTATTAAAATTATGGAACCACTAGTAGGATACAAATGATATATGTTCTTATAGTGCATCTACTATAGCTATGATAGTTAGTTTGTAATGAAAAGTTATGTCATACATCCGCACTTCTCCAAGTTCACATGCGAAAAAAATCATTTCTTTACAAAAGCACCCATCTAATTTTTTTTTTCGAAATGGCAGTTATCTTGCATTCATTAAGAAGAAAAGAGTTGCTCAGTTAATTAAGGAAAACCGAGCGAAAACCAGATTATCCAGCTAATTATGGAAAACCGGACGAAAACCGTTACAACCGTTGAGCGAACAAGGGTCAAGCCCACTCTCAAAGACTGAAACACACAGGGCAAAGCCCACCCTTCTCTCGAGGCTGCCGCCTCAACATCCACTGCTCCGATGCGCCCTGCGCACTCAACCGACACCGCCTTCTGGGGCCGCCGCCCCGACATGCCACCGCTCACCCTCGAGCAGCAACGCCGCACGATACAACAGTCCGCAGCCCACACTGCTCAGGACAACCGCACGCAGACCACGAACGTCGCACCACATCCGGGGCCGCTGCCCCGACATGCCACCGCTCACCCTCGAGCAGCAACGCCGCACGATACAGCAACCCGCAGCCCACACTGCTCAAGACAACCGTACGCAGACCATGAATGCCGCACCACATCCGGGGCCGCCGCCCCGACATACCGTCCAACCGCCCCCGCTGGGATGCGTCGACCGAGCCGACAACCTTGCCGCCCCGGCAGCTCAAGGTCCTCACCCAAGCCAGAACGACAAGCAGCCCTACCTCCTCGAGGTGTCGCCGCACCGCTGCCCGAGGCCGCCGCCTCGGCTCTCAATAGAAGATCCCGGAGCCGCTGCCCCGGCATACACCGCCCATGAAAATGGAAGAGCCCCACACAATATCCAAAGGCTGACCTGTTGGGGAACGTTGCATGGGAAACAAAAATTTTCCTACGCACACACAAGATCTATCCATGGTGATGAGCATCTACGAGAGGGAGAGTGAATCTACATACCCTTGTAGATCGCTAAGCGGAAGCGTTTAAGAAACGCGGTTGATGTAGTCGAACGTCTCCGCGATCCAAATCGCAAGTCGTCCCTCGATCCGATCACGAACTAGTGCCGAACGGACGGCACCTCCGCGTTCAACACACGTACGGCTTGATGACGCCTTCACCTCCTCGATCCAGCGAGCGATGGTGAAGTAGTGGTTGAGTTCCGGCAGCACGACGGCGTGGTGATGGTGGTGAGGAACAATCTCTGCAGAGCTTCGCCAAGCACTACGGAGATTATGATGGAGGAACTAGAGGGTTAGGGTTGCCGCACACGGCTTGGGGAAATCTTGATGTCTCCCGTGTGCTAGCCCTGCCCCTCTATTTATATGTTGAGCCTTGGGGTCTAAAGTTGGAGTAAAAGCCTCCTCTAGGTCGGTTTTGCCCGCACAAGGTCGGTTTGGCCCGCAGGGAAAGAGTCCAACTCGGATCCCTGCAGTACCGCGCACAAGCGGTAGTACCGCTTCACACAAGCGGTAGTACCGCTTGGGCGGTAGTACCGCTTCACACAAGCGGTAGTACCGCTTGGCCGGTAGTACCGCTTCACAAAACGGTAGTACCGCTTACGCGGCAGCAAAACTACTTTTTGCACTTTCCAATACCTCGTGGGCTTTATCCCTTTGGCCCATATAAAGTGTTGTTGCACCCGAACACTTCGGTAAACATCCGGAACCCCTTCCGGTGAACTCCGGAACCCTTCCGGAGATCAAAACACTATTATCACATATATCAATCTTTACCTCCGGACTATTCCAGAGATCCTCGTCATGTCCGGGATCTTATCTGGGACTCCGAACAACCTTCGGTCACCAACAAAATAACTCAACTATACTAATCGTCACCAAACGTTAAGTGTGTAGACCCTGCGGGTTCGAGAACTATGTAGACATGACCGAGACACCTCTACGATCAATAACCAATAGCGGGACCTGGATGCCCATATTGGCTCCTACATATTCTACGAAGATCTTTATCGGTCGAACCTCTATGTCAAGGATTCAGTTAATCCCGTATGCTGTTCCCTTTGTTCTTCGGTATGTTACTTGCCCGAGATTCGATCGTCGGTATCTCTATACCTAGTTCAATCTCGTTACTGGCAAGTCTCTTTACTCGTTCCGTAATACAAGATCTCGTGGCTAACACTTTAGTCACATTGCTTGCAAGGCTCATTGTGATGTTGTATTACCGAGTGGGCCCTGAGATACCTCTCCGTCATACGGAGTAACAAATCCCAGTCTTGATCCATGCCAACCCAACAGACACCCTCGGAGACACCTGTAGAGCACCTTTATAGTCACCCAGTTACGTTGCGACGTTTGATACACACAAGGTACTCCTCCGATGTCAGGGAGTTGCATGATCTCATGGTCATAGGAACAGATACTTGACATGCAGAAAACAATAGCAATAAACTGACACGATCATATGCTATGTTCGTAGTTTGGGTCTTGTCCATCACATCATTCTCCTAATGATGTGATCCTGTTTATCAAATGACATCTCATGTCAATGGCTAGGAAACCTTAACCATCTTTGATCAACGAGCTAGTCAACTAGAGGCTTACTAGGGACACAGTGTTGTCTATGTACCCACACATGTATTTGAGTTTCCAATCAATACAATTATAGCATGGATAATAAACGATTATCATGAACAAGGAAATATAATAATAACCAATTTATTATTGCCTCTAGGGCATATTTCCAACAGTCTCCCACTTGCACTAGAGTCAATAATCTAGTTCACATCACTATGTGATTTACATTGTAATGAATCGAACACCCATGCAGTTCTGGTGTTGTTCATGTTTAGCCCTTGGAAGAGGTTTAGTCATTGGATCTGCAACATTTAGATCCGTGTGTACTTTGCAAATATTTATGTCGTCCTCCTTGATGTAATCGCGGATGGAATTGAAACGTCGCTTTATGTGTCTGGTCCTCTTGTGAAATCTTGGTTCCTTGGCTAGAGCAATGGCACCAGTATTATCACAAAACAGAGTCATTGGGTCAAGTGCACTAGGCACTAATCCAAGATCTGTCATGAACTCCTTCATCTAGACACCTTCCTTCGCCGCCTCCGAGGCAGCGATGTACTCCGCTTCACATGTAGAATCAGCTACCACGCTTTGCTTGGAACTGCACCAGCTAACCGCACCTCCATTAAGAATAAATACGTATCCGGTTTGCAACTTAGAGTCATCCGGATCAGTGTCAAAGCTTGCATCGACGTAACCCTTTACGACGAGCTCTTGATCACCTCCATAAACGAGAAACATATCCTTAGTCCTTTTCAGGTACTTCAGGATATTCTTGACCGCCGTCCAGTGTTCCATTCCTGGATCACTTTGAAACCTTCCGACGATACTTATGGCAAGGCTGACATCGGGTCTTGTGCACAGCATTGCATACATGATAGAGCCTATGGCTGAAGCATAGGGGATGACACTCATCTTTTCTTTATCTTCTGCAGTCACTGGGCATTGAGTCTTACTCAACTTCACACCTTGCAATACAGGCAAGAACCCCTTCTTGGACTGATCCATTTTGAACTTCTTCAGAACTTTGTCAAGGTATGTGCTTTGTGAAAGTCCTATTAAGCGTCTCGATCTATCTCTATAGATCTTGATGCCTAATATGAAAGCAGCTTCTCCTAGGTCCTTCATTGAAAAACTCTTGTTCAAATATTCCTTCACGCCTTCCAACATTTCTATATTGTTTCCAATCAGCAATATGTCATCCACATATAATATTAGAAACGCTATAGAGCTCCCACTCACTTTCTTGTAAATACAAGCTTCTCCGTAAACTTGTATAAACTCGAACGCTTTGATCACCTCATCAAAACGAAGATTCCAACTCCGAGATGCTTGCACCAGTCCATAAATGGATCGCTGGAGTTTGCAAACTTTGTCAGCATTCTTTGGATCGACAAAACCTTCTGGTTGCATCATATACAACTCTTCCTTAAGGAAACCGTTATGGAACGCTGTTTTGACATCCATCTGCCAAATTTCATAATCGAAAAAGGCAGCTATTGCTAACATGATTCTGACGGACTTAAGCATCGCTACGGGTGAGAAGGTCTCATCGTAGTCAACTCCTTGAACTTGTGAAAAACCCTTTGCCACAAGTCGAGCTTTATAGACGGTGACATTGCCGTCCGCGTCCGTCTTCCTCTTAAAGATCCATTTGTTCTGAATGGCCTTACGCCCTTCAGGTAATACTACCAAAGTCCATACTTTGTTTTCATACATGGATCCCATCTCGGATTTCATGGCCTCTAACCACTTCTCGGAATCCGGGCCCATCATCGCTTCTCCATAGCTCGTAGGTTCATCGTTGTCTAACAACATGACTTCTAAGACAGGGTTGCCGTACCACTCAGGAGCAGTACGCGTCCTTGTCGACCTACGAGGTTCGATAGCAACTTGATCCAAAGCTTCATGATCATCATCATTAACTTCTTCTTCAGCTAATGTAGGCTCCACAGAAACAACTTTCTGTGCTGCGCTACTCTCAGGTTGAAGTAAAGGTTCAACAACCTCATCAAGTTCTATCTTCCTCCCACTCAATTCTTTCGAGAGAAACTCTTTCTCAAGAAATGTTCCGTTTTTAGCGACAAACACTTTGCCTTCGGATCTGAGGTAGAAGGTATACCCAACTGTCTCTTTTGGGTATCCTATGAAGACGCATTTCTCCGCTTTGGGTTCCAGCTTTTCAGGCTGAAGCTTTTTGACATAAGCATCACATCCCCAAACTTTAAGAAACGACAGCTTTGGCTTCTTGCCAAACCAAAGTTCATATGGCGTCGTCTCAACGGATTTCGATGGTGCCCTATTTAAAGTGAATGCAGCTGTCTCTAATGCATAACCCCAAAACGATAGTGGCAAATCGGCAAGAGACATCATAGATCGCACCATATCCAATAAGGTTCGATTACGACGTTCGGACACACCATTACGCTGTGGTGTTCCAGGCGGTGTCAATTGTGAAACAATTCCACACTGTCTTAAGTGACTGCCAAACTCATAACTCAGATATTCTCCTCCTCGATCAGATCGTAGGAATTTAATCTTCTTGTTACGATGATTCTCAACTTCACTCTGAAATTGTTTGAACTTTTCAAATGTTTCAGACTTGTGTTTCATTAAGTAAATATACCCATATCTACTTAAGTCATCAGTGAAGGTGAGAAAATAACGATAACCACCGCGCGCCTCAATACTCATCGGACCACACACATCAGTATGTATGATTTCCAATAAGTCACTTGCCCGTTCCATTGTTCCAGAGAACGGCGTTTTAGTCATCTTGCCCATGAGGCATGGCTCACATGTGTCAAGTGATTCAAAATCAAGTGACTCCAAAAGTCCATCAGCATGGAGCTTCCTCATGCGTTTTACGCCAATATGACCTAAACGGCAGTGCCACAAGAAAGTGGTATTATCATTATCAATTCTACATCTTTTGGCATCAATGTTATGAACATTTGTATCATTACTATTGAGATTCAATAAGAATAAACCCCTCACATTGGGTGCATGACCATAAAAGATATTACTCATATAAATAGAACAACCATTATTCTCTGATTTAAATGAGTAACCGTCTCGCAATAAACAAGATCCAGATATAATGTTCATGCTTAACGCAGGCACCAAATAACACTTATTTAGGTTCATCACTAATCCCGACGGTAATCGAAGAGCGAGCGTGCCGACGGCGATCACATCAACCTTGGAACCATTTCCCACGTGCATCGTCACTTCGTCCTTTGCCAGCCTCCGTCTATTCCGCAGTTCCTGTTTTGAGTTGCAAATATGAGCAACCGCAACGGTATCAAATACCCAGGCACTACAACGAGAGTTGGTAAGGTACACATCAATAACATGTATATCATATATACCTTGTTTGTTGTTGGCCGCCTTCTTGTCAGCCAAATACTTGGGGCAGTTCCGCTTCCAGTGTCCAGTTCCCTTGCAATGAAAACACACAGTTTCTGGTTTGGGTCGAGCCTTGGGTTTCTTCACGAGAGGAGCAACTGCTTTGCCACTCTTCTTGGAGTTACCCTTATTACCCTTGCCATTCTTCTTGAAACTAGTGGTTTTATTGACCATCAACACTTGATGCTCCTTCTGAATTTCAGACTCAGCGGCTTTCAGCATGGCAAACAGCTCGGCGACTGACTTGTTCATCCCGTGCATGTTATAGTTCAACACGAAGCTCTTGTAGCTAGGTGGCAATGATTGAAGAACTCTGTCAGTGATAGCCTCTGATGGAAGGGGCATCCCCAATTCAGCCAGACGGGTGGAGTACCCAGACATTCTGAGCACGTGATCACTGATAGACTCGTTCTCCTCCATCTTGCAAGCATAGAACTTATCGGAGATCTCATATCTCTCGATCCGGGCATTCTTCTGAAAGATAAACTTCAACTCCTGGAACATCTCATATGCTCCATGACGTTCAAAACGTCTTTGAAGTCCCGGTTCTAAGCCATACAACATTGCACATTGAACTATTGAGTAATCATCAGAACGAGCCTGCCAGGCGTTCACAATGTCTAGAGACTCAACTGGAGCGGGTGGATCACCAAGCGGTGCATCAAGGACATAAGCCTTCTGGGAAGCCGTAAGGATAATCCTTAGATTACAGGCCCAGTCCACAAAGTTACTTCCATCATCTTTCAACTTAGCTTTCTCTAGGAACGCATTAAAATTCAAGGGTGCTACTGTGCGAGCCATGATCTACAACATAAATATTGCAAAGACAACTTAGACTATTGTTCAAGATAATGAGTTTAGTTAATCATATTACTTAAAAACTCCCACTCAAATTGACATCCCTCCGGTCATTCGAGTGTCACATGATCCAAATCAACCAACTCAAGTCCGATCATCACGTGAGTTGAGGTGGTTTCAATGGTGAACATCTTCATGTTGATCATATCTACTATATGACTCATGTTTGACCTTTCGGTCTCTTGTGTTCCGAGGCCATGTCTGTACATGCTAGGCTCGTCAAGTTTAACCCGAGTGTTCCGCACGTGCAACATGGCTTACACCCGTTGTATGCGAACGTAGAGTCTATCACACCCGATCATCACGGCGTGTCTCGAAACGACAAACTTTCGCAACGGTGCACACTTGGGGAGAACACAATTTATCTTGAAATTTAAGTGAGGGATCACCTTATAATGCTACCATCGTCCTAAGCAAAATAAGATGCATAAAAAGATTAACATCACATGCAAATCATAAGTGACATGATATGGCCATGAACTTGTGCTTTTGATCTCCATCTCCAAAGCACCGGCATGATCTCCATCGTCACCGGCATGACACCATGATCTCCATCATCTTGATCTCCATCAACGTGTCGCCATAAGGTTGTCGCGCCGACTGTTGCTTCCACGACTATTGCTAACGTTTAGCGATAAAGTAAAGCATTACATAGCGCTTAATGATTGACACGCAGGTCATACAATAATTAAAGACAACTCTATGGCTCCTGCCAGTTGCCGTACTCATCGACATGCAAGTCGTGATATTCTATACAAAACATGATCATCTCATACATCACATATATCTCATCATGTAATTGGCCATATCACATCACAACATACCCTGCAAAAACAAGTTAGACGTCCTCTAATTGTTGTTGCAAATTTTACGTGGCTGCTACGGGTTTGCAAGAACCGTTCTTACCTACGCAAAACCACAACGTGGTGTAGTGATTGCTTTTTGATCTTCTAAAAGAACCCTCTTCATTGAAATCGATTCAACTAAAGTGAGAGAGACAGACACCCGCTAGCCATCTTTATGCAACAAAATTACATGTCAGTTGAAGGAACCTGTCTCGCGTAAGTGTACGCGTAATGTCGGTCCGGGCCGCTTCATCTCACAATACCGCCGAATCAAATATCAACTAGTAACGGCAAGCAATATGTATACACCCACGCCCACAACTCGTTTGTGTTCTACTCGAGATCTCATCTACGCATAGACCTGGCTCTGATACCACTGTTGGGGAACGTTGCATGGGAAACAAAAACTTTCCTACGCACACACAAGATCTATCCATGGTGATGAGCATCTACGAGAGGGAGAGTGAATCTACATACCCTTATAGATCGCTAAGCGGAAGCGTTTAAGAAACGCGGTTGATGTAGTCGAACGTCTCCGCGATCCAAATCGCAAGTCGTCCCTCGATCCGATCACGAACTAGTGCCGAACGGACGGCACCTCCGCGTTCAACACACGTACGGCTTGATGACGCCTTCACCTCCTCGATCCAGCGAGCGATGGTGAAGTAGTGGTTGAGTTCCGGCAGCACGACGGCGTGGTGATGGTGGTGAGGAACAATCTCTGGAGAGCTTCGCCAAGCACTACGGAGATTATGACGGAGGAACTAGAGGGTTAGGGTTGCCGCACACGGCTTGGGGAAATCTTGATGTCTCCCGTGTGCTAGCCCTGCCCCTCTATTTATATCTTGAGCCTTGGGGTCTAAACTTGGAGTAAAAGCCTCCTCTAGGTCGATTTTGCCAGCACAAGGTCGGTTTGGCCCGCAGGGAAAGAGTCCAACTCGGATCCCTGCAGTACCGCGCACAAGCGGTAGTACCGCTTCACACAAGCGGTAGTACCGCTTGGGCGGTAGTACCGCTTCACACAAGCGGTAGTACCGCTTGGCCGGTAGTACCGCTTCACAAAACGGTAGTACCGCTTACGCGGCAGCAAAACTACTTTTTGCACTTTCCAATACCTCGTGGGCTTTACCCCTTTGGCCCATATAAAGTGTTGCTGCACCCGAACACTTCGGTAAACATCCGGAACCCCTTCCGATGAACTCTGGAACCCTTCCGGAGATCAAAACACTATTATCACATATATCAATCTTTACCTCCGGACTATTCCGGAGATCCTCGTCATGTCCGGGATCTTATCTGGGACTCCGAACAACCTTCGGTCACCAACAAAATAACTCAACTATACTAATCGTCACCAAACGTTAAGTGTGTAGACCCTGCGGGTTCGAGAACTATGTAGACATGACCGAGACACCTCTACGATCAATAACCAATAGCGGGACCTGGATGCCCATATTGGCTCCTACATATTCTACGAAGATCTTTATCGGTCGAACCTCTATGTCAAGGATTCAGTTAATCCCGTATGCTGTTCCCTTTGTTCTTCGGTATGTTACTTGCCCGAGATTCGATCGTCGGTATCTCTATACCTAGTTCAATCTCGTTACTGGCAAGTCTCTTTACTCGTTCCGTAATACAAGATCTCGTGGCTAACACTTTAGTCACATTGCTTGCAAGGCTCATTGTGATGTTGTATTACCGAGTGGGCCCTGAGATACCTCTCCGTCATACGGAGTAACAAATCCCAGTCTTGATCCATGCCAACCCAACAGACACCCTCGGAGACACCTGTAGAGCACCTTTATAGTCACCCAGTTACGTTGCGACGTTTGATACACACAAGGTACTCCTCCGATGTCAGGGAGTTGCATGATCTCATGGTCATAGGAACAGATACTTGACATGCAGAAAACAATAGCAATAAACTGACACGATCATATGCTATGTTCGTAGTTTGGGTCTTGTCCATCACATCATTCTCCTAATGATGTGATCCCGTTTATCAAATGACATCTCATGTCAATGGCTAGGAAACCTTAACCATCTTTGATCAACGAGCTAGTCAACTAGAGGCTTACTAGGGACACAGTGTTGTCTATGTACCCACACATGTATTTGAGTTTCCAATCAATACAATTATAGCATGGATAATAAACGATTATCATGAACAAGGAAATATAATAATAACCAATTTATTATTGCCTCTAGGACATATTTCCAACATGACCCTCCAAAGCGATGCCTCCAAGAAGGTTACGACGTAACCGCCGCCGCCGCCCACTCCAGAAACTGAAGTTTAGGTTCTCACTCGGAGAGCCCAAGCACATGGAAGGAGAGAGGAAGAACTCTACGACGACGCCTCCAAGAAGGTCACGACGCCCGCAGGCGCCGACGTCGTCAAAGCTTTCGCCCAAGTCCCTCGTCTCCTAACAGTGAGCTTGCAAATCTAAGCACACGTGGATATCCAGATCACCGGAGCCGAGGCCGCTATGTAGAGCACCTCCCGTCGTCAGCCGCCATAGCCCATACGCGATGACCCGCTGCAGCACCCCATACGATAGAGAGACGAAGCGCTTGCCAGGGTCAGATCCGAGGGCACCGCGTCGAATCCACCGTCCCCGGCCGCCGCAGCAGCCCATGTCGATGCAGCCATCGCCCCGGGGCCGCTGCCCCGGCATCCTTGCCCTGACGCCCGCAGCCTCCGGCAGCCCCGCCCCAGCAGAACACCACCGAAGGCCAACCGCGCCAGATGAGCCCCGCACCTCCGCAGAGCAGATCCGACCAGAGCGCGCCGAATCCACCGCACTCCCCAGCCACTGCAACGGCCCTTGCCGCCGCAGCCATCACCCCGGGGCCGCCGCCCCGGCTTCCGCTGCCGCATCACGCAGCCACGGCAGGCCCCGCCATGCCCCCGTCGAGCGGCGCCTGACTGAGCACCACGTCCAGCCGAGCACGCCCAGCCACGGCCAGCCACCACCCACCCGCAGCATCACCGCCTGGAGCAGCGGAGCAGCGCCGCCCCCGCTCTCGAGAACGGTGGCCGAGGGGTCCCGCCGTCGCCGCGCCGCCAGGGCTTTGCCCGGCGACGCCTCCAGCGGCGGCGAGAGGAGAGGGAGGCACGGGGGACCTGCTCGAGCCCGCAGGGGCGCCCCAGTGCGGCCCGGCGCGGCCGCATGGGAGCAGGACAGGAAGAGGGGGAGGGCCCGACTCGAACTCCTCCGCGGGGAGAGAGCCGGTGAAGACGGCGCCGGGCTTCGGGATGGATGGAGAGAGGACGCTGGGAGGGTCCCGGATCTGTGCTTGGCACCCATCTAATTAAGCATTGGTGTACATGATCTAAGAACGATTTTTATTGTCACAAGTGTTCAGAGAAAAAGAAAAACGATTGCTGAATGAAG
This sequence comes from Elymus sibiricus, assembly GCA_039707655.1. NCBI lineage: Eukaryota > Viridiplantae > Streptophyta > Magnoliopsida > Poales > Poaceae > Elymus > Elymus sibiricus. The sequence continues at coordinate 55,347,957 of CM077667.1, forward strand.
CTCGATCATACATCTTAACAATCTCTAAGTTGCTTTTTGTTTCTCTCGTGCAAGATTTTGATCATAAATCCTGTGAGAATAGGATCATTTCCCTGGAGGATCTAGCAATTAGATTTCTTGTGATGGAGATTCCTCTCGTGTATTCTACGAGGAGAGTATGGATCAAATTCTGTGTAGTGATTGCCCGGGCCTAACTAGGGGAAGTTGTAAAATCCTGAAAGAGAAGTTGTTTCAAAATAGTAGTGTTTCATTATCGGTTGCCAAAGGAGATGGCAGTGGATGTTGGAAACCAGGTTCAGTCCGAATTGTCGTGAGGCGACCTAGAGCTCAGCTTTGACGGTTTTGGCTCACCTCAGACAGCTTTGTAATCGAGCAAACTCAGCCACTGATAGCTCTGTTTTCCAATGCTCTGTTTTTCAGGGAAATATTTTGGTTATGCGAATAATTAATCAATTCACTGGACCTAGTCAAGACTCGTGACATGAGAATGTCAGATTGAAAAATATTAGTTTCACATTTTCTTCATTTGCATATGCTTTTCAGGTAAGACCATGGCTCATATCGTTTTCAAACTGTAATTAATTCAGACAACTCATATTGTTTGAAAAATATTTTAACCTCCAGTGGAGGCATTATGTCCCCAACCTCCAGGAAAAAACAGCAATTATAGCGTCAGAAAAATAAGTGCCGCTTGTTAGGAAAAAGAAAAAAAGCATATCATTATAGAAATTCATACTCCAAATTTTCTACCAAATTCTGGTTTCTTCTAATGGAAATCAGGGGGAACCTTCCTTTGAAAAAAATACTATACCGATTTTGGACCTCGTAATATGTTGAGCAAGTATGATGGTTCCGGCTTAGGACAAATTGTGGTGGTCTATTCCAAGCAGTAGATATTGTGCCAACAAACAAAAATATGATGTTCACTATTATTGCAAGCCGTTGCGATTTCAGTGAGATCCGAACAACCAGAATGAATAAGTTTTCATGAGCGATGTCAAGCCATGGAACTGTGTGACTGATAAAAGGACAGCGAAGCACATAGCAAGGGTAGAAATGGGGAATCATCTGAGATCTCAGAAATGCTTTCTTTCACTTGATAATATGATACAGGAAGAAAGAAGCCACAGCAAAATTACAGGCTAGCAACTACAGAAACAGAGAGGTAAAAGCTTCCTGTAGCTGGAAGTTGTACCGCACATCCATGGACAAATACATGGAGGCTCTGATCAAAATCAACAGCCCTCTATTCCAGGTGCCTTCTCAGTTTCATCTGATCAAAACCCAGAGAGAAAGGAAAAAGAGTGTAGAAAAGCAGAGCTACCTAACAGAACAGAAGCAGAGGCAGTAGTGTTTAGGATTGATAAACTGCCATGCTAGCTAACCCTAACGACTATCTAGTACCTTACGAGAGTGGTAGTAGTGGATGGGTAGTGGTGGTGATCCATGGCGGCGTGCTCCCTGTGATCAGCAGTAGTCTGGTGGAGGCGCGCCGTGTTGTGGGCGTAGCCGGCATCGTCGCCGACCTTGTTGTGCCACGCAGGAAGCTTCGGCGTCTCGTGGGCCTTCTCTGGCGCGTAGGCAGCATAGTAGCCGTGGCCACCGGCCCCGGCAACCACGGCGGCGTGGTCATGTTTCCGTGCGCCGTCGTGGTGGGCCTTGCGCCCCGCCTCGTCAAGAGCCCGCTGGTGGTCGTAGGCGGTCGCCGGCTTGTGGTCGTCGGCGGCCGCGTTGTAGCCGTTCCCGTTCTCACGGTACCCCCTGCGGCCGCGGCGGCGGCCGCCACAACCGCCGTGGCTGGACCGCTCACCGCCGTAGTCGTCCTTTCTGCCGCCGCCGAAACAGGAGCTGAACTCGAAGCACATTCTTGCTGGTGACTCTTGACTTCCTGGCTGCCTCTTTCTTTTTCTTTGTTTGCACTTTGCACTTGCAATAGACTAGACAAGACTATCTGGATTGGAGGTGCACCGAGGAGGAGGCTTAACTGACTGGATTACTGGAGTAGTGGTGGTGTTTGTGGTAGTGGTAGGGGTATATATGCTCCGGGTGCCGAGACGACGAGCTGGGTGGTGGACGCGACGTGTGTGCAAAGCCAAGGGAAAGTGGAGACCAGGTTCACACTTCTCCGACATATCTCTTCCTGAAGCGCGTCTTCTCTTCACCGGGCGAAGGCACGTCGCGTCTTCGGTCCTCAGCCTCGGATTGAGCACAGTGGCGGTGGTGTTATCGTGTCGGGGTCGTGCTCCCCCAGTCAAATCGGGGAATCGGAGGGAGACGAGCGCTTGGGAGGTGGGGTGGTGGCCGGCGAGCGCGACGCATCGTGGCAGGCGGTGCCGCGCCGCGGAAGCATCGACGATTGATGCCGGAGGCAGGCCAAGATGCCGCGGGCGGTACTGTTTGGGTTTGGAAATGCGTGGCAGGGTGCCTCATGGACGGCAAGACCGACTGTCATCCATTCTCTCTCTCCCTCCAATGATCCAATCCATGTTCATTCATCTTGGAACACGACTTTATCAAGGCAGGTAGAATTATGCGTTCAGTATATATATTATGTGTATATATAGTGTGTCTAGGCCCACCTCCTAGTTCCTTGTATAGTTGAGGTCATGACCCACCTTGTACATCATATATACGTGCGATTGCACCTGATCAATACATCGTGCAATTCCATCATCATACATGGTATCAGTTTTCGGGTTCTAAACCCTAGCTTCCGCCCGCCGCCGCCGCCGCGCCCACCCCTCACCGCGCCGCCGCCGCCGCATCTCCCACCCGCCGCCGCGCTCCCCTCGCGCCGCCGCCTCCCCACCGTGTCGCCGCCTCCGCGCCCTCCTAGCGCCGCCGCAGCCACACTCCCTAGTCGCCGCCGCCGCGCCCTCTTGCGCCGCTGTCGCCACAAACCCTAGCCGCCGCCGCCGCGCCATCTAGCGCCGTCGCTGCCTTTCCTCCCTACCCGCCGCCGCTGCCCTTCCCCGCGCCGCCGCTGCTGCTATGTCTTCCGTCACTTCCTCCGGCTCCAACCCGTTCGCCGACGCCAACCCTCCCGACGCCGCCGACATCCGCAACCTCAACATCCACGAACGGGTTCCGATTCGTCTTACCCAGACGGACTCCTCCTACTACGCATGGAAGACCTATTTCTCCCTTGTGTTCCGGGAGTACAATCTTCTTGATCATGTGGATGGATCCGTCGATTCCAGCCTTGTGCCTGCGCACCATGAGTGGTCCACCATCGACGCCACCCTCATCCGCTGGTTCTTCCTCACCATCTCGCCCGATCTGTTTCACACGGTCGTGCACGACGGTGACGTTGCTTGTGCGGTTTGGACCAAGCTGAACGGGCTCTTCACCGACAATCGCCTCCAACGCCGCGTCTTCTGGCAGCAAGAGTTTTTTGGGTGCCACCAAGACAACTCCTCCGTCGACGAATATTGCCTTCGTCTCAAGACCCTTGCTGACGAGCTCCGCGACATTGGCGCGAAGATTGATGACAATACCCTTCTCAGCACACTCACCGCCGGTCTCAACGAGGATTTCGGCAACGCCGCAGCGAACCTCTCCCTCATCACCGAGCCCTCCTTCGCCAAGTTCGTGGCCTATCTCCGGTTGGAGGAGCGCCGGATGAAGCAGGTGAAGAGCCGGGCCATGCACGTTGCCCTAGCCGCCGGCACCACTCGCGGCGGTCCCCCACCACCACCCGCCGCTCCTCACCAGCAGCGGCCCCCCGCGCCGCAGCAGCCTCCGCTGCTCCCAACGCTGCCGGTGCCGTTCGGCGCGCCTCCAGCTCCACCGGCAAACGGGGCGGTCGGCGCGGAGGTCGCCAGCAGCAGCAGGGCGGCGCCCCCCCAACAGCAACATGTGCAGCAGCAACCTCCGCCTTGGGCCGGCGGCTACAACCCATGGACGGGTGTTGTCCATGCATACACCATGCCGGTTCCTCGGGCCCCAGCACCGACCATGCCCGCGCCGCGCCCGCCGGCTCATCAGGCTTATCTCGCCGGGCCGCACTCCTACGGAGGGTTCCTGCCTCCACCACCGCCGCAGATGACCGGCGCCTACGGCATGGAGTCTCCATCGCCCCTGTCGACCCTGCCCCACCGCCATGGGATCCGGCGCTCCTTCGCCCAACAACTATCCAAGTGGCGGTGACTGGTACATGGACACCGGTGCCAGTGCCCACATGTTCGCTCATCCGGGTAACCTCACCTTCTTCTCCCCCATCAACACTTCCACCCGCATCACTGTCGGTGATGGCTCCACCCTCCCGATCACACATGTCGGGCGCACCTCGTTTCCTTCTTCTTCCATGCCAATCACTTTATCTAACGTTCTTGTTTCTCCTGACCTCATTAAGAATCTTGTTTCCGTTCGTTATCTTGCTCGTGAAAATCCTGTAACTGTTGAGTTTGACAAATTTGGTTTTTGTGTCAATGACGCTCAAACCAGGATGGTACTCCACTGATGTGATAGTCCCGATGACTATCTCTATTCGGTCCACCCGAAGTCCTCCACCACCACTGCTCCAGTTGCTCTCTCTGCCGGCGTCGACCTCTGGCTCGCCCGTCTTGGTCATCCCAACCCCGCCACTCTTCGTCTTATTCTTAGGAGTTTCAGTTTTCATTGTAATAAAGTAGAGGATCACACTTGTCATGCATGTCGTGTCGGCAAACATGTTCGCCTTCCGTTTAATAATTCAGCCACCATTGCGTCTTTTCCTTTTGAGTTGATCCATAGTGATGTGTGTACCTCTCCAGTTCCTAGTAATTCGGGCTATGTCTATTATCTCGTTATTCTTGATGATTACTCCCATTATGTGTGGACTTTTCCTTTACGACGGAAATCGGATGCACTTTCTACCTTGACGGCCTTTTACTCCTATGTCAGCACGCAGTTTGGGCGTCCCATTCTCGCTCTCCAGACTGACAATGGAAAAGAGTTCGACAATCTTGCCTTCCGTACTTTCCTCGCACACCATGGCACAGTTTTTCGTCTCACATGCCCGTATACATCACAGCAAAACGGTCGCGCTGAACGTGTCCTACGCACTCTGAATGACTGCGTTCGCACCCTCCTGTTTCATGCCACCGTGCATCCTCGCTTCTGGCCGGACGCCCTCACCATCGCGTCGCTTCTTCTTAATCTCCGGCCCTGCCGGCCGCGCTGGAATTATGCGCCCACCACCTTCTCTTCGGTACGCCGCCTTCCTATGATGGCCTGCGTATTTTTGGGTGCCTCTGCTATCCCAGCATTGCCGACATCACTCCTCACAAACTCGCTCCACGTTCTGTTGCCTGTATCTTCATCGGTTACCCTCCCAACTCCAAAGGATACTGCTGCTATGATCCAGTCTCCCATCGCGTGTACACCTCCCGGCATGTTTACTTTGACGAGTTTGTGTTTCCCTTTCAGCTGGTGCCTCCCGCCGCTCCTTTATCGCCGGCCTCTGGTGGCGCCGGGTCGTTGAGTCCTCACCCCGGGCGTGCGCGTGCGGCCATTGGCCCGCCACGGTCCTCAAGCCGCGGCCTCCCCCGGCTCGGGCGTTGTGATCCCTAGAACAACCGCGAGATCTTCATCGGCGTCGCCTCCTCTGGCCCGCCCTCGCCCACGGCGTCCTCCGTCGCTTCACCCATCGCGCCGGCCTCGCCCGCGGCGTCGCCGTCGCCTGACGAGCCGGCCTCGCCCGCGGCCTCGACGTCTTCGGACGCATCATCCACGCCACCTGCGGCTGCCCCGCCGGCTGGTCCCGTCACTCGTGCTCGGGCGGGCATCCACTGTCCGAGCACGCGGTATCACTACTGGAATTCAGTTATTTGCCGTCTGCCACATCTTTGCCGTCTGCTGGCGGATGGCAAAGAAGGTCTTTACCGTCTGTTGCCATAAAGCAGACGGCAAAGACCTGGCTGACGGCAACGGTTATGTTTGCCGTCCTCATTGTCTTTGCCGTCTGCCCTGCTTGTCTTTGCCGTCCGCTAGCGGACGGCAAAGAAGATGCCTAGCTAACGGTAAGCCCCTAGCCCCCACCCACTACTCTCTCTCGATCTCTCCCTCGACTCCCTCTCCCTCTCCCCCCGTTGCCCCCTCCCGCCCCGGCCGCCGCCGCCCCCTCCCGCCCCGGCCCCGCCATCGCCGCCCCGTAGCAGAGCCCCGCCGACGCCCCCTCCGGCCCCCGCCTCCTCCCCGCCACCTCGTCGCTGCCGCCCCCTCCCGCCGCTCCCTCCCCGCACCTCCGCCCCCTCCCACCGCCTCCTCCCCGCACCGCCGTCCCCTCCCTGCCACCCCCTCCGCGCACCACCGCCCCCGCCCGTCGCGACCACCACCCCGCCGCCCCACCGCCCCCGCCCGTCGCGACCACCGCCCCGCCGCCCACCTCCCGCCGCCCCGCCACCGCCCCGCCGCTACACTGCCCCGCCGCCGCCCCGGCGCCCCGCCTCCCCGCCGCCCCGTCGCCCGACCGCCCCGCCTCCCCGCCGCCCCGTCGCCCGACCGCCCCGCCGCCCTCGCAACCCGGCAACCTCCCTCCCTCCGGTGAACTTTTTTTTCCTTTTCTCTGTATTTTTTTTGTTTTCATTTAATTTTTGCTGTTAGAGATGAATAGGCTGGGTTAATTAGGTTAGTGGTAGGTTAGGTTAGAAAAAAATGAAGAAGAAAATAAGAATAAGTAGAAGAAGAGGAAAAAGGAAAAGAAGGAAGAAGAAGAAGAAGGGAAAGAAGAAGAAGAAGAAGAAGAAGAAGAAGAAGAAGAGAAGACCCCCGACGCCACTGACCCCCGACGCCACCGACCCCCGACGGCACTGACCCCACTGAACCCCGACGCTAAGGACCCCCGACCCGCGACCCCACCGACCCCCGACGCCACCGACCCCCGACGCCACCGACCCCTGACGCCACTAACCCCCTACCCCCGACGCCACCGACCCCCGACCCCCGATGCCACCGACCCCCCGACCCCCGACGCCACTGACTCCCGACGCCACTGACCCCCGACCCCCGACACCTATTCTGCCTCCTGTTGACCGAAAAGGTGCTTTTCGGGCTTCCAGAGGCCGAGGAGGTCATATTTTTATAAATTATGAGTTAGGTCACATATTTTCTGATTTTGTTATAAAAAACATCATATTTGTGTTGATCGGGTGAATTTCAATGTGCAGTTCTTCGACGACCTCCCCGTGCGTTGGACGAGCTCCCCTGTTGCGTTCGTGGGTGAGCACAAATGACATCTCCTCCCCCGGCCCCCTTAATTTGCTCGGTTCCGGTCTTCGTGCCGATGAAACTTGCTAGCTATAGGTGTCTTCAATCATCAGTATGCGTGACCAGTATGCGTCTCCCGTTCGAAAGGGCGACATCTATAAATATGCATGTCTATGCATATTTATAACCGCCATCCTTTCGAATTGTCCAACGTTATCCATGGACAGCCCGAGTATGTGTAGATTGGGTTCGTTTTCCCGTATGCTCTGCTCCGGATCCGATGCGGAATTTCGTCAGTGCCTCCCTGTTGTTCTCCGGGTACACATCCTCTCTGCTTATTGCCGAGACGTGTATCAGGAGAACAGCGGGGAGGTGCTGCCGAAATTCTACGTCGGATCCGGAGCAGAGCATGGGAAAACGAACCCAATCTACACATACTCGGGTGGGATTAGGACCTATCTCTACCTATTAGCGTGTAGGTTGCATGGACGTAATAAAACTAACAAACTTGATTAACGGATGAATATAGATGATGAATTATATATATATTTCTTGTGTGTTTAGTAGGTAGGCAAGATGAGTGATCGTGCTTGGATGTACACCGGTCACCCTAGTCAGAAAGAAATGACCATTGAATGGTTAACAAAAACCAAGGGGTTTCCGAGCGCCGCATTTGCAAATGGCCAGGAAATAACCTGGTGCCCCTGTGTCCGGTGCGACAACCATAAAAAGTGGACACGGGATGAAATGGGTAAACACTTGCAAAAGTGGGGTTTTACGACTGATTATACGGTGTGGAGATTTCATGGTGAGTCTGCCCAACGTGCCAGAGCTGAGGTGGTTCGTCGTCGCACCGACGAGCATGGTACCGGGATCGAAGACATGGTGCAAGACTTTGATGATGCTCGGGATTCGGACGATGATATGGAGGAATCTGCAAAGGCCTTCTATGAAATGTTGGAGTCTTCAAAACGTCCTCTCCACGAGCACACTAAGCTTTGTCAGCTGGTTGCCATCGCGCAAGTAATGGCTCTGAAGGCTCAGTTCAACCTGGGCAGAGAATGCTACGACGCGATGATGACGATATTTGGACGCTTTCTACCCAAAGGCCATGTATTGCCAGCAAACCTGTACCAGTCGGACAAAATCCTACGTGCGCTTAAGATGCCCTATGAGAAGATAGATGCCTGTGAGAATGGATGTGCCTTATTTAGGCTTGAGTATGCGGGCTTGAACTATTGTCCCATTTGCAAGTCTTCCAGGTATGTTGTGGTAGACAACGGTATGGGTGAGAAGAGTCAGACCAAAATCCCAGTTAATGTTCTTCGGTATATGCCAATCATACCAAGACTTCAACGTCTTTTCATGGTCGAAGAGACGGCCAGACAGATGACGTGGCATAAATTGGGCAAAAGAACCGAACTAGATGTAGATGGGAATCCGATGTTGGGACACACATCAGACGCTTTTGCGTGGAAGCACTTCGATGCATTACATAAGGATAAAGCGGCAGATCCAAGGCATCCTTGAGTCGCCATCAGCACGGATGGGTTCAATGTGTTTGGTATGACGGCAACCCAATACAGTTGCTGGCCTGTATTTGTCATTCCACTCAATCTTCCCCCCGGAGAGATTATGAAAAGAAAGAACATTTTCTTGACGTTGATAATTCCAGGGCCCAACTATCCGGGGAAGAATATGAATGTGTACATGCAGCCGCTTAAGGATGAATTGCAAGAAGCTTGGGATAATGGGATCAAGACATATGACGCCGCTACAAAAAAAAACTTCAAAATGCATGTGTGGTACATGTACTCGTCGCATGACTTGCCGGCGTATGTGCTATTCATTGGCTGGTGTGTGCATGAAAGGTTCCCGTGCCCCACATGCAAGGCAGCTCTTGAGTTCCGTTGGCTGCAGGCGGGTCGCAAGTACTCTTGCTTCGACTTGCATAGACAGTTCCCGGATCCTCGCCATAAGTTCAGAAAAGACAAGAAGAATTTCATGAAAGGTAGAGTGGTCAAAAACTCTGCACCACCTGCATTGACAGGCCAACAGACCCTGGATCAGATAAACGCTCTCGAGCCGGATCCAAATCGTCTAGGGTATTTCAAAGGGTATAATTCGAAACACGCCTGGACTCACAAGATATACTTGTGGGATCTGCCTTACTTTAAAGACCTCCTTTGCCCACACAACATCGACGTGATGCACACTGAAAAGAATATCGCCGAGGCCCTTTTTGGTACATTGTTCGACATAGAGGGGAAGTCGAAGGATAATCCTAAGGCTAGAGTCGATCAGGAGGCTCTATGTGATAGACCGTTACAAAACATGCGACAACCGAAAGGAAAGAAGAACTGGAGGAAGCCAAAGGCATGGTTCAATCTTGGAAGGCCAGCTATGAGGAAAATGATCTTGTGGGTGAAAATGCAGTTGATGTTCCCCGATGGGTATGCAGCGAATCTAAAGAGGGGAGCGAGTCTTGACAAATTGAAAATATTTGGTCTCAAGAGTCATGATTGGCACATATGGCTTGAGCAGGTAATGCCGGTGATGTTGCGTGGCTTTATCCCTAAGGATGAATGGCTAGTACTAGCAGAGCTGAGCTATTTCTTCCGTGCTCTTTGTGCGAAAGAACTATCGCCTGACGTGCTAGACGAACTGGAAGAGTTGGCGCCGGAGTTGATCTGCAAGTTAGAAAAGATCTTTCCACCGGGATTCTTTAATCCAATGCAGCATTTGATTTTGCATCTCCCGACCGAGGCAAGATTGGGGGGGCCCGTGCAAAATCGTTGGTGCTTCGCAACTGAGAGGATGCAGAAGACGCTTCGAGCAAAATGTAAAAATAAACATAGAATTGAAGCATCGATGGCCGAGGCATTCATTACTGAGGAGGCGGCAAACTTCGTGACAGCACACTACGAAGCCAAGAATCGTCATTTGCATAATCCGAAGCCTCGGTACAATGATGGCGACTGTGAAAAAGGTCGATCCAACCACAACCTATTCAAAGGGAAGCTCGCACCTGCCGGTGCTTCGAAAGCAATAGAGTTGGATATCGAAGAATGGCGGACCATTTCGTTGTATATCTTCAACAACCTAACAGAAGTGCGGCCGTACATCGAGTAAGTTCTCGGTACATTGTTTCGCAACTTCTAATTCCTTTGAAATGCTCTTATTCCCGGATATGTGATACAGTCGATACGTCGCCAAATTCTCGGATGGAGCGGTGATCCAAAAGGATTCCATCGAAGAGTATGAGCTTCTGGCAAAGCATGGAGGCGGCTATCCCGGTTTCATCTCTTGGTTCAAACAAACGGTAATTTCCATTAGACCATTTCATTTCTTCGTCTAGTTTGCGGCTAATGCAACAATCCTTTCGTATTAAACTTGTAGGCTAATCCAGAGTCTATGGACTCCGAATTGAGACAAGTCGCTAATGGTTTTGACTATAAGGTCCGTTCATTTGACAAATACGACATCAACGGGTATCGCTTTCGTACTTTTGGCAAAGAGCTATCTATGGCCGACCGAAAGTCTACAAATTGTTGTGTCTCCGTTGTCGGCGAAGGAGGTGTCGAGTATTATGGAAGAGTTGAAGCAATTTATGAACTTATATTCTTTGGTGAAAACCCACCAAACGTCGTAGTCTTCAAATGTTATTGGTTCCAGCCGAAGGAGACTAGAAGGACTCATGAACATATAGGGCTAGTCGAAATCAAACAAAGCACCCATTTAGATGTTCCCGATGTCTATATTACGGCTCAACAGGCGACCCAAGTTTTCTATCTACCGTGGGCCTGCCAAACTGATCCAAATCTGAATGGTTGGGATGTCGTTTATGATGTGCCGCCACATTTTAGACCACCTCCCCTCAATGAAGATGATTATGAACCTCACATTAACCCAGACACATATGAAGGAGAATTCTTCCAAGAAACACGTCTTTCCAAAAAACGTTTCAAGAACCGCTCTACTTCACCCCAGAACATTGAGGTAGACAGCGACAGTGAATCTGACTTCATCCCTAAGCCGGAACAAGAAGAGACGGAAGAAGAAAAGGTTACTGCTGCGGATGACCTCTCAATGCTTGACCGATTACATAAAGGAGGCCTTCCACATGTTGCTCCCGATAGTGATGATGATGCATTTATTAATGATAGTGATGATGATGATGCATTTATTGATCCCGGAGCATATATAGACGATGAATATTATTATTAGTTCATGTCAGGTATACATGATGATGATACACTCAAATTATATATATACATATTATTATTCATGTCGGTATTCAATTTTTTTATGTTGTACTAATTTCGTTTACTCTTTGTCATGGCAGGTGTTGAAATATGGTGGGCGCGGGTCGAGAGCGATCCGAGGATCCTTCGTCGGCGCGTGGTGGGAGGGGTACTTCCATTCCACCCCAAACTCTCCGGAGAGCGTTGTACGACAGTATTGGGACACCCAAGGGCGCTTCTTCGTCGGCGAAGTTGCCGACTAGGAGAGGAGGTCGGGGGAGAGGTAGGAAGGCTCCTAAAGTTACACGTGGTGGCCGCGGGAGAGGTAGGAAGGCTGCTACGCCTTCCTCGCCGCCACCCCCAGCTGATTCACCCGACCACAGGACTGCTACGGTGGACCCGTCTGAGGTGGAGGCTACAAGGACTCCTGTCCACGAGCCTCGGGTCGACGATCCTTCTGTCTCAGACGCGGCCACCCGCAAGACTCCTGTGCCAGACGCTTCGTCCCGCGAGACTCCTGTGCCAGACGCTTCGTCCTACGAGACTCCACGGGCTTCCACCGGATGGGATACCTGGCCGGATCAGCATCAGCCGGAGCCGAGTGGCCATGCTGATGGTGGCGGGGATCGGCTTTCTGATAGCGGGGACGAGGTGGTTGAGGGCACCGTCTACCAGCGTGGGTGTACACGGCTCCCGCCCGTGCCGGCGACTCGCGAGCAGAGGTGGCTGATTAAGCCTGAGTCGCTGAAGTAAGTGCATTTACTCTTTTTAAACCTTTTGCCTTCATGTTTCTTCACATATCTAATGCGTTGGCTTTGTCATACTTCAGGGGTTGGATTCACGCCAAGGATGTCCGCAGGCCCAACTCCATCCTTGGTGTGATTTTACGGCATAACTTCCCGGGGTTTGTCACGTTGCCCGGCGAGGGTCAGCAAGAAGAGGTAGGATTGAAATGGGAGCACTACTTGGCTGCCCCTGCACCGCCGGAGGAGATGATCGACGGTGTGTTGTGCCACACGAGGGCCGACATGGTTATCAGGAAGTTCTGGGTAATTTCTCCTTTACACAATTAAAAATCAATAATAGCTAGTTATTGTACTAATCAGTGTTGTCTCTTTTGATTGCAGACCTTCTACAGGTGTGAGGAGGGATACGAGGAGGCCGCGGCAAAGCTTATCGATTACGAGTGCAGGCGCCTACTACAAAACTTACGGCACGAGGCTCGGGTACAGGCTGTTCGAGACTACTACGCCTCGTAGCGTATTAAGAAGGCCAAGTCGTCGTCCCGCCGAAAGTTTCTGGACAAGGAGCAGTACATGAAGGTAATTACCTATTCTTAAGGCCTTGTACTTAGTTTCCTTTGCTTTGATTCGTAGGCGTAGCTCTCAAATTTCTCTTTATTAACTTAGGTGCCCCCTAGATGATGTGCGGATAAGATGGGTTGTTGGGAGGCGTTGGTGAATGAATGGTGCTCTGACCAATGGCGAGTCGTCCACGACGATGCCAAGGCACGGCGTGCCCAAATGGAAGGTGTGCCACACCATCAAGGCAGCGCCAACATTTATCAGTTCGGGCGGAACTGGGTATGTGGTTTGCTTCATGATTCCTGCAATTCATTCTTGTTGTGCTAGGTTTACCCATTATTAATACTTTGTTCCTCTCTTGTAGGCTCATCACAATAAGACGGAGGTGCCAGCGGTGTACGACCTCTATGCCATGGCCCATACTGCCTCATACAAGAAGGTCAAGGCATTCTCTGAGTCTGACCTCGATAATCTTGACAACTTCACCAATATCTCCTCCCACCACATGCTCGTGAGGTACAGAGATGTGGGGAAGGCGGTGAATGGGGAGGACTTCAACCCGAGCCAGCATCCACTTGATCCAGACCTGGTGATGATAGCTGGCCACGGGAGGCCCCATGGCTCGATAGCCATTGGAGATGGACATATACGGTCTTCGAGCACTCTCCGGCAGATCAAGGCGCGCCAAACGAGCTCCTGTCCTGAGATGCCGCCTCGTCCACGGCCAGTCCAACTCGCCATCGAGGTTAGTCATACGGACTCAGATAGGTTTCCTCCATTACATTGTGTGTGCGAACAAAGATGATTACAATGCTAACGACGAGTTGTGTTGCAGGCTGCTCTGCAGAAAGAGAGAGAGACAACCCAGGCGCTTCTGGCGGAACAGACCCGGCAGGCGGCGGAGGAGAAGAGGGATCTGGAGGAGAGGACGGCTAGGTTGTTGGAGGAGGAGAGGGCACGGAACGATGCATCTAACCGGGCCATGTACGAGCTCATCGTGGTAAGTTTCTTCTTCATATTAGCCAAATCATGCACTACATGTTCTTTTCATTAATAACCAATATGATTGACTTGGCAAAACCAAATGTGCAGACTTTGTGCGAGAAGAACGGCCAGACCCCTCCGCCGATGCCAGTCATTACCACGGCTGGAACGGTGAGTTTCATTTCAATGTTCATTAGTTACTAGTCTTAACATTTCAGCGTCATCATGCTAACGCAAATGATCTTTGGTACAACATAACTCCTGAGCCGCATCGCACGACCCGAGCAACCCCAGTGCTTCACCTCCGTGATGACGAGGACGGTAAGCCCTAATATGTCACTTACTTGGCTCATTTTCTCAAACAAATACAAACATAGCACTTAGACAAACTTAGCACAACGACAAACTTAGCACTTGGACAAATGTCATATTTTACCTAAGTTAGTGACATAATAAGCTTAGTTAACTCAAAAATGACATAATAGACTTGGTAACCTCATAGATGCCATAGACTTAGCTTATTTTCTTGCAAAATGACACAATAAGCTTAGTTAGGTTAAAAATGTGAAAATTACCTAGGTTAGCTCTAAAATGACACAAATAAGCAATAAGAAGAAGAAAAACAAGAGGAGACAGAGAAAGAATCTTGCCACACTTTGGCTTGCCACACTTTGGCTTTAGGTGCTCAAATAGTTAGTCACAATTTGGCTTGCTGCAATTTTACCACACTTTGGCTTGCCACAATTTTACCACACTTGCCTTACTTGAGGTGCTCAAATAGTTACCACAGTTTGGCTTGCCTAAGGGAATCTTGCCACACTTTTTCTATCTATGACATGTGGGTCTTACTGCTAATAAAAAAAATTCTTGCCTTAGTTGTGGCAAGAACCAAACACACACCTAACATGGTCAAACTTGGCTAAGTTGAGTTGTGGCAAAGTGTGGCTAGTTGTGTCTTGAAACCAAACAGCCCCTTCATCTTCTTCTAATTCTTGATCTTCTTCTACTTCTTAATTCTAGTATTATTTTTCTAACTTTCTTATTTCCAATTTGCAGATTTGAGACGAGTTCACGGCAGCTTGCTTTGATGTAGTGCTAGGTTTACTTTCTGTTTTCATGTATTGAGTCATTTGTATCGATGAGACTATATGTATGTATGGATGAACCTATTGTAATATGGCGAACAATGTGGCATTTGATACTTTTAATTTGGTATAATTGTTGGTTGATCATATATGGCTGTTGCACATTGTTTCTGTGAATTATTTATGTATATATCATATATTGTTTGTTTGAAAATTGTTGAATGTAGAAAAAACAAAAAAAAATTGGCAATACAGCCTCTTTGCCGTCTGCCCCGGACGGCAAAGAGCGCTATGCCGATGGCCGCCGTCGGCAAAGATGCCACGTGGCGGCCGCCTGTGAAACCTGGGAAAACAAGGCTGGGGCCATTTTGCCTCTTTGCCGTCCGCGGCAGACGGCAAAGGGGGAGGCGGCAGACGGCAAAGGGGGGCGTCGGCAGATGGCAAAGGGGGCCGGGAGGCAGGCGGCAAAGGGGGTGCGGAGGCAGACGGCAAAGGTGGGAGGGAGGCAGACGGCAAAGGGGGGGGGGGCAGAGGCAGACGGCAAAGGGTAGGGGTAGGCAGACGGCAAAGGGTGGGGGTCCGTTAGCCACCTAACGGTGACGCCGTCAGTACTACGCCGTCCAGGTCCTTTGCCGTCTGCAAGCTGACGGCAAAGAATCTTTGCCGTCCGCTGGGCCGAAGCAGACGGCAAAGAACCCCTTTGCCGGAGTTCGTTGGGCCCGAAATTGTGCCGTCCGCTAGCGGACGGCAAAGGCCTTTGCCGTCCACCTTTTGCCCTTTGCTGTCTGCCATGGCAGACGGCAAATCTCCTGATTCCAGTAGTGTATGCTTCGGATGAGTACGTCTGCACCGCCTCCACCTCCTCGTTGTCGCCCCTGCCGTCCTTTGTTCGAGCGGCCCTGCGCTATCCTCTCTGGGTTGCGGCGATGCAGGAGGAGTTTAACGCGTTGCAGCGTAACCGGACTTGGCAGCTAGTCCCTCGTCCCCGTCACGCTAACGTGATCATCGGGAAGTGGGTTTTCAAGCACAAAGTCCATCCTGATGGTACTCTCGACCGCTACAAGGCGTGTTGGGTCGTTCGTGGCTTTCGCCAACGTGCCGGCGTCGACTTCACTGACACTTTCGCTCCGGTTGTTAAGCCCGGTACGATCCGCACTGTGTTATAGCTTGCAGTCTCCCGTGCCTGGCCAGTACACCAGATGGACGTCTCTAATGCCTTCCTTCATGGTCACCTTCAGGAGCAGGTCTTCTGTCAGCAACCCACCGGGTTTGTTGATCCGACGCATCCAGATCATGTGTGCCTGCTCTCGCGCTCCTTATATGGGCACAAGCAGGCTCCTCGCGCCTGGTACCAGCGCATCACGGCGTTTCTGCATCAACTCGGGTTTCGCTCCACACGCTCCGATGCTTCGCTGTTTGTTTATCACCAGGGCGCCGCCACTGCATATCTGCTCCTCTACGTCGACGACATTATTCTGACAGCATGCACTACTGGGATTCTCAGTCAGCTCACTGATCGTATTCGTGCTGAGTTTGCCATCAAGGATCTGGGTCCGTTACACTACTTCCTCGGTGTCGAGGTAGTGCGCCGTCCTGATGGTTTCTTCCTCCACTAGTGGAAGTACGCTCTTAAGCTCCTTGACCGTGCTGGCATGCTTAATTGCAGACCCGCGGCCACACCTGTTGACACGAAGGCCAAGCTCTCTGCTGCTGATGGTTCTCCTGCTCCGGATGCTCCTTTCTACCGGTCTATTGTGGGTACTCTTCAGTACCTCACTCTCACTCGACCGGAGCTCCAGTATGCTGTGCAGCAGGCGTGCCTCCACATGCATGCCCCTCGAGATGCTCATTGGACCTTCGTCAAGCGGATCCTCCGCCACATCCGTGGCTCTGTGGACCTTGGTCTCACGTGGCACGCCTCTGCCTCCACCGAGCTCACCGCCTACACCGACGCTGACTGGGCCGGCTGCCCTGACAACCGTCGATCCACCTCGGGTTACTGTGTCTTCCTTGGACCATCACTTGTTTCGTGGTCTTCCAAGCGGCAGCCTACGGTCTCCCGGTCCAGCGTTGAGGCTGAGTATCGCGCCGTGGCCAATGTTGTCGCCGAGTGTTCATGGCTTCGCCAGCTTCTCCTTGAGCTCTCGTGCCCAGTCGACAAGGCAACGGTGGTCTACTGCGACAACGTCTCGGCCGTCTACCTCTTCGCCAACCCGGTTCATCATCGCCGCACCAAGCACATTGAGCTTGATATTCATTTTGTTCGGGATCAGGTGGCCCTTGGCCATGTTCGTGTCTTACACGTTCCGACTTCCCAACAATTTGCAGATATCATGACCAAAGGCTTACCCACGGCGTCATTCGAGGAGTTCCGATCCAGTCTTTGCGTCAGCGATGGTGCCGCTTCGACTGCGGGGAGGTGTTGAGTATATATATTATGTGTATATAGTGTGTCTAGGCCCACCTCCTAGTTCCTTGTATAGTTGAGGTCATGGCCCACCTTGTACATCATATATACGTGCGATAGCACCTGATCAATACATCGTGCAATTCCATCATGATACATTATGTCCTAGCGTTGAAAACCCCGACAGACTGACCGTAGCCGATGCTCCTAGCTCCATGTTCATGATATCCACTGCCATGCCCGAACAGAACTTGGCCTTGGCATTTGTCGTTCTACCAAATACCCTCATGGACACTAACAAGGTTCACTGTGAACATAGATTCTTTAGCCGGAATTTTCATGGCAAGCCAAGCACAGTCCAGATACTGAAGATGCTTGCTACCAAACTTCTGTCCAATGCATGATGGACTGCGTGGCCCATCTGCTTGGGGTTCATTGCTCTCATTCGTGCCTCGTTGTGTTCTTCAGGGGAATATTTTGGTTCTCAGAATAATCAATCAGTTCATGAACATTGGACTGGGTCATGAGTCGTGGAATGCTAGAGACCTAAAATTTATGCGTCTACACTTCAGTCATTAATTTGAACAAGCTTTTTCATGCAGACCATTGACCTGGATTGGGAGTAGTGTCAAAGTCTTTAAGATAATGCTCTCTGATATTCTGGGTCATGCCTTACTTTTAGTCATTAATTTGTTTACTTTTAGTTGACCTGGAGTACTTAACACTTCAATTAACTCATCTAAACTTCCGAGGGGGAAATGACGTCACCAGACTCCCAAGAAAATAACCAAATTTGACGTCAGAATCATATGAGCCACCTGCCAGGAAATAGAAAAGCAGCACATCATTTGGCATGTGGACGTATATGAGTGCATTACTAGGGAGTATATATCAAAAAATATATGGAAAATAAAATGTCCTTTGCTGCTGCATTCCATATGCAGCTTCCTTTATCCTCCTACAAGCATGGTGGAATCTGCTGCTCTTCCTCCTCTTCTATCTCGATGTGGCGAAATAGCCACGCAGCGATATGCTTAGACATGAAGAAACCAAAAGGAGGGTATATTCTTGGTAGAGAACATAATTGGATTGGGGACAAATTGCAGCCGGCCAGCAAGGATGGACATGGATATGCACCAAAAAGTTTATCTACATCCAAATCTGTCAAGGTGCTTGTCCACCGAAAGTTTGAATTATTAGAGACCGCTGCCGCTTGTTATGGATTATGTAGTATCAAGTAGTTAATTTCTGTTGTACTGGCTCAAAATCTTGACCGGTAATCCTATGTAAATAAGATCATCTCCTGTGAAGATGGAACAATTGGATTTTCCATGATGAAGATTTCTTTTGTATATTCCGCACAAGAGGAATAGGATCGAATTTTGAGTAGCAATCGCCTGGGCCACACTAGAGACGTTTGGTGTAATATTCTCCAAAAGAGAAGTTGTCCCTTAGTTTACAATAGTGTAGTGCTTTATGAGCTCTTCTTCCGTTAATTAACTATTACACAAACTTCTGGAGTTATTCTCAAAAGGTATTTTTATGCCCCGACATAATGAACCCTTTGTGTATACGTACACCACCTAATTACTGGTCACGGAAGAAGGACACGTATTGAATGTTTTGCTATTTTACAATGGTCTGTACTATAAAATTATGTGACCACTATTAAAATGATGGAACCACTAGTAGGATATGGTGATCACTGTTCCGATGGTGTATCTATGTTTCACCGTATGATATGGTAGTTAGTAATAAGAAGTTCAGTTGTACACCCGTAGTTTCGCAAGCACACATGACAAAAGGACTATATTTTTGACACGGGCACTCATCTAATTAAGCACCTGTGTGCATGCTCTGAGAACAGTTTTTACTGGGACAAGTGTTCACATGATATATATATATATATGTTTTCTGTCTTTTAAAGAAGCTCGATCGTGTATCTCAAATCTATCTCCAAGTTCGTTTTTAGTTTGTTCGTGAAAGATGTCGATTAGAAATTCTATAAAAATATGATCACTTCCCGTGGAAGATATAGTAGTTGGATTTCTTAAAGAAGATCGAGATTTCATTTGCATATTCTGTGCAGGAGAAATTGGCCTGAACTCTGCCCAGTATTTCTGTAAATAGCTTGTGTTTTCGAGCTGTTTTCTGGTTGATTAATTATACATGTTCCAACATTTATTATTGAGGAGAAACTTTTAATGCTAACATAAATTGTATTATATGAGAACTGTATCACCTAATTAAAGCTGGTAAAAGTTGAATGAATGTAGAAAAATGTGTGCTTCCACATTGGCCTGAAGTATAAAAGCAACCCGGGAGGAGGCCATCTGCCAGCGGATGCCAGATGGCGACGGCGGCGTGCCGTCATCTTCATTTTCTCCCCAGTTTCGTCCCACCCATACTCCCAGCCATCCACCCCCGTCGTTGTTCTGCCGAACCCGGTTTCGGATCCCGCGTCCTACCGTGGGGCTGCTAGCTCAACGACAAGTTTCCTTGGCCACCTTTGCCCTGTACTTTGACCATCAATTTGGCCAATTAAACGGAGTTTATGTGCTACAAAACTTAAATAATTGAAAACCAATTTGGTATGGAATTTTCAATGGTTTAATTTATGTGGCACAAAAGCCACATATTTTTAATAGATTTTAATATATGATAATGTTCATTGGGAATGTTCCTTTGGGAGTAGGTCCCGGAGAATGCCCCCAACCCCCCTAGCCGTCTGATAAAAATTACACGGTGGCAGGTTTCTGGATATTTTTTGCCTTCTATACATAAAAATGTCATGTTGTTCTGAAGAAAATATAGTCCCATATAACTAAAAATGGTAAGGAAAACATTCGCGAATGACATCTTTCTTGGGGAACGCTCGCTGGCTATTGGGGTCGTTTAATATACTAACTTACAAAAGTTACCATAAATTGGGACAATTGCCACCCAACGTCGTCGGAAGTGGTGGATGCCTGTGTTCATGACCGTCGAGGTCTAGTATGAGTCGTCTTGGGGATGCTTTAATGCTTAGAGGTCACCCGGAATGATTTATGCTAGTTTTGTCTAACCGAACAAACTCAACTAATGATAGGTTGTATGTATTGCTTGTTCACACTGGTGTTTTTCAGGAGAATAGTTTGGTTATTTGAACAATTTACAGATTCACAAGATTTGGTATTGACTCGTGACATGAGAAGTGCGCCACATTTTTTTTTTGTTGCGAGAGCACAGTTTCTTCCTTTGAACATATACTTTTCATGGAAGACCATGCCATGACTTACGGATCATTTCTACATAAAACCGCAATTCATTCAAACAGTTCTTATTTTTTAACTTTCAGTGTGGACAACCAGAAGAAGCCCGTATGTGAATAATTTTAACATGCTCCGTCTTACCCCCTCTTTTGACATGAGAGGTAAGAGTATATAATAGATTTGAGCCGTTGATCTCATTAATTGTGGTATGATTAACTCTTACCTTCTTACCTCACCTGAAAAAGAGGGGGTAAGACGGACCATGCTAAAATTTGCCCTCTCTTTTGCAATCAGATTCGTTTCTTTCGCTTCGCTGCATCTGCATTAGAGCGTGTACATCCATGGAGAAGGTGAAGTGTAAGATACGGGGAACTTTTATAGGCTATAATGACCTACATGGAGAAAGTTAATGTGCCGATCACCCTCAGATTAACCTATGCATGTGGCATTTGTCATTTCGAAATGCACTTGTCCTTCTACTCATTGCATCGATGCCACATGGGTACAACGGGAACAGGTCATGGAAACAACATGGCAGTCGTCATAGCTAACATTTGCGACCCCATGTGAATTGTGTTGGCGCCGCCTCTCTTGTTGCAGCGCCGCTCTTCTTCTTCCTCCCACAACTCTCTTGTGGTTTCTATCTATCTTCTCTCAAGAACACTATCATAAACATACCTGAACACAACACACACGCACACACACTACACCAAGGAAGAAGAAACAACAGCCTCGCATGGTCGCTCTCTCCTTGGTGAAACACATAGCTACATTGTTTTGCCCAGCCCTCACGGCCCCCCTTTCTCATTAACTGACTCCAGTATTTATATACAAAGCTGAGCATCCAGCCATCTAAACTCTCGCACCCACTAACCCGGCTGCCATGCACGGCCACTAACAGCACACAGCCACGCACGCGTTGGCCAGCCGCCACACTCGGCGCTGCTAACAACCACTAACTAATTCCTACATGCATGCACGTCCAGCTCCTATACATGATCCACTCGACGGCAACGACCCGGCCATAATCACATGCATGCAGCTAACAAACTCCGGTGCATGACTAAATCAACTAACTAATCTGACCCACTACTAGCTTGCATGCACACACATGATCACATCTTATGTGAGTACACTGCCGCAGCTTAGTGAATGGACAAGACTACATGCATGACACGATGCAAAACAAATTAAACATGATCTAATCCTATGCACTTAATACTAATAACAAGATTAGTTCCAACAAATTGCTACCTCAGTTCTAATTAAAAGAAGCCCAGTTCCACCCCTTTCCCCTCTTAAGTATCCGCTCATATCTCATGCATATGCACTTGTGAACACAACATCAACAACAACCGTACTCTAATGCATGATGGGAGTTTGAAGTATCTATCGCTTCTAATCTTTTTTATTCATCAATTAGTAGTCCAGTTTTGAGATGGAATGTCTTCATGTCCTCACATATGTAGGAGTCGCGGAGGCGCCGGAAAGTTAGCAAGAACTTATCTACTTGATCATACTCGAGACATGTAAAATCGTGGAACTCATTGTTGTTGTATTGCGGAATCAGAGGGAGGCACGCACTCTGAGAGCCATGCGCTTGCATGGGATGAAGTGGTGGGCTGCGAGCAAGACACATCGCGGGAGCATCAAACGATTCCGGAGGTATGCATGGATGGAAGACTGTAGGTTTAGCCATGCGTCGCTGGTTAGTTCGTCTTGTTGGGTCGTGTCCTGCGTGGATGTCTTTTTGTCCCATTCACTCTTGCTTTGGACTATTTATTAATTGTGCTGTTTTTATATGAACTTTATGTGTTGTTGGTTATGCGCATCCTCGTGTCAATGTCCTCAAACTATTTTATTATGTATGACAAATTCTCTATAATCTTCTTCTAATAAACCTTTACATATTTTTTGTGCTGGTGGGACAGCTACACCCAGAGACATTGTGACCAAGGCGATGGTAAATGGTTGTGGGTCCCTAAGAGCATCTACAACCATTGCTCCTCAAACGCCCACGAACGTCCGGGCAGCCCTCAAATTTCCTTCTCTGCATTCAAATCCCTCATAGTTTAACTCTCAAAATCATACGAACCATGTAAAGGAAACATCTACGTACTACGTAGATCTAACTAAGCATACACTACACTACTCGATGTACTCAGAGATGTCCACTATCTCCGTGTCGGGCTCCGGGTTCTTCTTTTTCTCCCCAATTTTGTCCCACCAATACTCCCTGTCATGCTCCCTCGGTCGTTGTTCTATGAAACCTTTTTCTGATCCCGCGTCCTATTGTGAGGTTGCCAGCTCTACGACAGGTTCCTTGGCCGCCCTCGCCCTATTGGGGATGGAGGGAGTAAACTTTATTTTATGGCACCCTCAATAGACCCGTGCATGGATGCTTAGAGGTCATCGGGAATGATTTTGGCTTGTCTAACCAAACAAACTCCGCTAATGATAGGTGGTGTTTATTGCTTGTTCATACTGGTGTTTCTAGGGGAATAATTTTGTTATTTGAACAATTATAGATTCATAAGATTTGGAAATGACTCGTGAGTCGTGACATGAGAAGTGGTCCACATTTTTTTTGTTCAAGAGCATATAATTTCTTCATTTCAACATACTTTCCAGGGAAGAACATGCCATGACTAACCAATCTTTTCTACATGAAACCTAATCCATTCAAACGGTTCTTATTATTTTTAACTTTCAATGTGTACATGACGTAATTTCCTGGTGGATTCTTTGTAGCAAATTCTGGTTCTCTTTCTATGCAATTTTAACATGATCCCTCTTATCTCCCCTTTTTACCTCCTCATTTCATATAGAAGGTAAACCAGGGGAAACCCGTATGTGAATAAAAGAACCGTCACTATACAGATTTATCACCTTGTAATGTTTGCTCAGCAAGTATGATGATCCAGCGTAACGGATGCCTTGCTAGCTGGCCGGATCACTCGTCGGACGCCATCCTTGCCTCCTGCTCCGAGGCCATCCTTGAGTCCTGCTCCGCCTACAACGCTTGCATCCAGGTTGCATGCTCCGCCTACATCCTTGCCGCATGCTCCCCTGCTGCGGCAGCCGCCGTCGTCGCCTCATATTCCCTACGGTGGTTGATTTCCTTCTTCTTCTCCGCAAGTCACTTCTTTGCATGATCATCCAATAGGGTTTCGTCCACCAACATGATCTTCGCGTCCTCAGCGTCCCATGCGAGTTGCAACCTCTCCTTCTCAAGCTCACACTACAGGAATCAGGCTCTTTGCCGTCTGCCATGGCAGACGGCAAAGGGCACAACCACGGACGGCAAAGGCCTTTGCCGTCCGCCAGCGGACGGCAAAATTTTGGGCCGAATAAACTCCGGGAAAGGGGTTCTTTGCCGTCTGCCTTGGCACAGCGGACAGCAAAGATTTTTTTGCCGTCAGCTTGCAGACGGCAACGCAGCTGGACGGCGTAGTACTGACGTTAGCACCGTTAGGTGGCTAACGGCCCCCCACCAAGCCCTTTGCCGTCAGCCCCCGGACGGCCCCCACTCAGTCCTTTGCCGTCTGCCCCGGACGGCCCCCACCCAGCCCATTGCCGTCTGTCCCGGACGGCCCCCACTCAGCCCTTTGCCGTCTGCCCCCCGACGGCCCCGCCCAGACCTTTGCCGTCTGCCACTGACGGCCCCCCGCCTAGTCCTTTGCCGTCTGCCCCGGACGGCAAAGAAGCCAAATGGCCCCAGGCCTGGAGCTCCCAGGTTTAACAGGTGGCTGCCACGTGCCCGCTTTGCCGATGGTGGCCGTCGGCAAACAGGTCTTTGCCGTCCGGGGCAGACGGCAAAGAGGCTGTATTGCCTCTTTTTTGCCTGTTTTTGTTATATTCAACAATTTTCACAGGCAAATATATGATATGTATATATATATATATCACAGAAACAATATCCCTGCCATATGGATATGATCAACCAACAATTATACCAAATTAAAAGTATCAAATGTCACATTGTTCACCATATTACAATAGTTTCATCCATACATACATAGTCTCATACATAGGTAGAAAGTTTCACGTAAGTTCATCGATACAAAATGAAAACAGAAAGTAAACACTAGCACTACATCAAAGCAAGCTGCCATGAACTCAATCAAATCTGCAAAATTAGAAATAAGAAAGTTAGAATAAGAATACTAGAAGAAGTAGAAGAAGATCTAGAAGTAGAAGAAGATCTAGAAGAAGAAGATGATGAAGAAGCGTTTTTCTTCTCTCTCTTTCTCCGCTTGTTTTTCTTCTTCTTATTGCTTATTTGTGTCATTTTAGAGCTAACCTAGGTAATTATAACATTTTTGACCTAACTAAGCTTATTGTGTCATTTTGCAAGAAAATAAGCTAAGTCTATGGCATCTATGAGGTTACCAAGTCTATTATGCCATTTTTGAGTTAACTAAGCTTATTATGTCATTGTGGAGGAAACAATGCTAAGTATAGGTCATTTTAGAGCTAACTTAGGTACAATATGTCATTTTGGAGGTAAGTAAGCTTACTATGTCTTTTTAGAGGAAACAAAGCTAACTTAGGTAAAATATGACATTTGTCTAAGTGCTAAGTTTGTCTTTGTGCTAAGTTTGTCTTTTTTTGAGAAAATGAGCCAAGTAAGTGGCACATTAGGGCTTACCGTCCTCGTCATCACGGAGGTGAAGCACCTGGGTTGCTCGGGCCGGTGTCACCTGGAGCACTACTTGGCCCTGGAGAAGGATCGTGCGATGCGGCTCGGGAGTTATGCTGCACCAAAGATCATCTGCGTTAGCATGATGACGCTGAAATGTTAAGACTAGTAACTAATGAACATTGAAATGAAACTCACCATTCCAGCCGTGGTAATGACTAGCATCGGCGGTGGGGTCTGGCCGGTCTTCTCGCACAAAGACTGCACATTTGGTTTTGACAAGTCAATCATATTGGTTTTAATGAAACGAACATGTAGTGCATGATTTGGCTAATATGAAGAAGAAACTTACCACGAGGAGCTCGTACATGGCCCGGTGAGATGCATCGTTCCGTGCCCTCTCCTCCTCCACCAACCTAGCCGTCCTCTCCTCCAAATCCCTCTTCTTCTCCGCCGCCTGCCGGGCCTGTTCCGCCAGAAGCCCCTGTGTTGCCTCTCTCTCTTTCTGCAGAGCAGCCTATGATGTCTACTACAACTTTATTCTTATAGACTCGTGTTGGGCCTCCAAGCGCAGAGTTTTGTACGACAGTAGCAATTTCCCCTCAAGTGGATGACCTAAGGTTTATCAATCCGTGGGAGGTGTAGGATGAAGATGGTCTCTCTCAAGCAACCCTGCAACCAAATAACAAAGAGTGTCTTGTGTCCCCAACACACCCAATACAATGGTAAATTGTATTGGTGCACTAGTTCGGCGAAGAGATGGTGATACAAGTGTAATATGGATGGTAGATATAGGTTTTTGTAATCTGAAAATATAAAAACAGCAAGGTAACTAATGATAAAAGTGAGCACAAACGGTATTGCAATGCTTAGAAACAAGGCCTAGGGTTCATACTTTCACTAGTGCAAGTCTTTCAACAATACTGACATAGTTGAATCATATGTAAATCCCTCACGTGCGACAAAGAGCTCACTCCAAAGTCACAAATAGCGGAGAACAAACGAAGAAATTATTGTAGGGTACGAAACCACCTCAAAGTTATCTTTTCCGATCAATCATATGAGCCATCCCCATTAATTGTCACGAACAGCCCTAGCGTTCGTACTAAAATAACACCTTAAGATACACATCAACCAAAACCCTAATGTCACCTAGATACTCCAATGTCACCACGAGTACCCATGGGCTTGATTATACGATATGCATCACACAATTTCAGATTCGTCATGTTCAATCCAACACAAAGAACTTCAAAGAGTGCCCCAAAGTTTCTACCGGAGAGTCAAGACGAAAACGTGTGCCAACCCCTATGCATAGATTCTCAAGGTCACGGAACCCGCAAGTTGATCACCAAAACATACATCAAGTGGATCAATAGAACATCCCATTGTCACCACGGATATCCCATCGCAAGACATACATCAAGTGTTCTCAAATCCTTAAAGACTCAATCCGATAAGAAAACTTCAAAGGGAAAACTCAATTCATCACAAGAAGATAGAGAGGGGAAAACTCCATATGATTCATCTATATTAATAAAGCTTGCGGTACATCAAGATCGTGTCATCTCAAGAACACGAGAGAGAGAGATCAAACACATAGCTACTGGTATATACCCTCAGCCCCGAGGGTGAACTACTCCCTCCTCGTCATGGAGACCGCCGGGATGATGAAGATGGCCTCCGGTGATAGTTTCCCCGTCCGGCGGGGTGCCGGAATGGGCTCCCGATTGGTTTTTCATGGCTACAGAGGCTTGCGGCGGCGGAACTCCCGATCTACGTTTCTTTCTGGGGGTTTTGGTATTTATAGGAATTTTTGGCGTCGGTCTCACGTCAAGGGGACTCCCGAGGGACCCACAAGCCAGGGGGGCGCCCCCTAGGCTTGTGACTGCCTCGGGACTCCTCTCCGGTATCTTTTTACTCCAGTATTTTTTATATTTTCCAAAAATATTCTCCGTAAATTTTCAGCCCATTCCGAGAACTTTTATTTCTGCACAAAAAAATGACACCATGGTAGTTCTGCTGAAAACAGCATCAGTCCGGGTTAGTTCTAATAAAATCATACCAAAATCATATAGAATTATTGTAAACATGGCATGAATACTTCATAAATTATAGATACGTTGGAGACGTATCAGCATCCCCAAGCTTAATTCCTGCTCGTCCGCGAGTAGGTAAATGATAAAAGAAATAATTTATGAAGTGTGAATGCTAGCAAGTGCACAAGTTTGATCAATGATAATTCCAATCACTTTTTCTAGCATAAATATAAACCATAAACAGTAGCTCATCTCATAAAACTTCTCATGATCAAGTAACAAGCTATTCACATGTTAAAGTATAGACCAGAAAGTTTCTTGAAAACTAACAAACCATATTCCTAGTCATCGAACAATTGCAATTCATCTTATTTTCAGGAAGGTTCTATGTAAGAGCTTTGATTTAGCAAATTCCACATACTCAACTATCATATAGTCTTCCATGATTATTGACACTCAAAGCATATTTTTAGAACAAATAGCATCATCGAACACAGAGAAAGATAGGGGCTTAATGTTTCGCCTCCCAACTTATTTATCATATAGATAATTGTCAACAATAATGATTCATAATCAAATATATTTGTGTGGATATATATGTCTAGATCATTCCCCAACACATGACGCTTGCCAAGAGAAAAAGGCGAAATATAGAAAGTGGTGAAGATCACCATGACTCTTGCATAAAGGTAAGTACTAGAAAGTAAAGGATAGGCTCTTCGCAGAGGGAAGCATTGATTTGCAGAGGTGCCAGAGCTCGAGCTTTTAAAATAGAGATGAATAATAAGTTTGAGCGGTAAGCTTTCATTGTCAACATAACAACCGAGAGATCTCGGTATCTTCGATGCTAGATACATTATAGGCGGTTCCCAACCAGAATGGTAAAGTTTTTACCCCCCCCCCCTCCACTAATCAATCACACTCCACGGCGAGCCGAATCCACGGGTACATTCCATATAAACAACAATCCTGGGGGAGTTTTGTTTCATTATATTTTGATTTGATTTTTGAGCATGGAACTGGGCATCCCAAATACCAGCCACTTTCTCGTGAATGATAGTGAATCAACACATATCGTGAGAATAACCCACCTAGCATGGAAGATACTGACAGCCCCTAGTCACTATATGAGCGATTCGGGCATACAAAACAGAATATTATTTGAAGGTTTAGAGTTTGGCACATGCAAATTTACTTGGAACGGCAGGTAAATACTGCATATAGGTAGGTATGGTGGACTCTCATGGCAGAACTGGTTTAAGGGTGTTTGGATGCACAGGTAGTATATCTACTTGGTGCAGAAGTTTTGGCTAGTATGAGGTAGAAGCAAGCACCACATGTTGGAGGATCCATAACAATATAACTTCTATACAAATATACCCAAACATAACTCATTAAGTTGTCTTCCTTGTCCAATTTTAACTAATTTGCTCGAGTTTGAAAATAATTAATGAGCTCACAATCATAGAAGATGTCCAAGATAGTATATTTATATGTGGAATCTCTCTTCCTTCAATATTATTTCATGAATTGTTCTAGTGACCAATGCGGTGTTTGCTAACTTTCAATAAATTTTACCACCTATACTTATTATGTGTGAAGTCATTACTCCCCATGGGATAAGTATATGAAGCATATTTAATTTCAGATTTATGATATTCAATTCATTCAACCATTTACTCATAGGATATAAGTGAAGCACGAGAGTGAATGACAAACTACTCCAAAAAGATATAAGTGAAGATCAATGAGTAGCCAACAATTAAATAACTATGTGAAGACTCTCTCATCTAAGAATTTCAGATCTTAAGTATTTTATTCAACAGCAAGCAAAAGAAAAATAGCACTCCAAGAATAGCACGCATCATGTGAACGAATAAAAATTTAGGCTCAACATAGACTAACCGATAATTGTTGATGAAGAGAGGTGGGATGCGTAGCATCCCCAAGCTTAGATGCTTGAAACTTCTTGAAATATTTACTTGGGGTGCCTTGGGCATCCCCAATCTTGAGCTTTTGTATCTCGTTCAATCCTCTCATATCATGGTTTCACCTATTCTCAAAAACATCTTCCACACAAAACTTGAAAAGAACTCGTGAGATAGGTTAGTACACATAATAATAAATCAACTCTTTATGTACTGCCAAGACAAGTTGCATAATAATTTTCAAACATAATTTACTGTTTACTATCGTTTACACAATTTATATCTACCAATATAGGCTATGAAAACCATAGGATAAGTAGATAACAAAACTATGACAGCAATCTGTCCAAACAGAACAGTCTGTAGCAATCTATTAAACCAGTGTACTTCTGTAATTCAAACAATTATGAAAATTTAGGACATGCTATAAAATTTATATGAAAATACTGTGTAAAAATTTCAGAAACTTTCCACCTTCCAGTAAAATATGAAAATTCAAACACTACAGAAAAAGTTTCTGTTTATACACGGCACACATCAAACATGCAATTCAAGCATCCTAAAAGGCAATTCTTGGAACTTTTTATTGAAAAACAAGATTATAAATGACACCTATCAGAGAACAAGAAAATAAATTGACGCTCCAAGCAAAACTCATATTAAGTGACGAATAAAAATATAGCTCTAAGTAAGATATACCGATAGTGTTGAAGACGAAAAAGGGGATGCCTTCCGGGGCATCCCCAAGCTTAAGCGCTTGAGTGTTACTTGGATATTACCTTGGGGGTGCCTTGGGCATCCCCAAGCTTAGGTTCTTTTCGCTCCTTATTCTCCTCATATCGGTGTCTCGCCCAAAACTTGAAAACTTCAATCACACAAAACTTAACGGAACTTCGTGAGAAGGGTTAGTGTAGTAAAGATAAATCATTCACATAGGTACTGTCAAGACAAGATTCATAATTGTTCCCACATCATACCTACTGTATTCTATCATTCCCATAATTTATATCACTAAATATAAGCTATGGAAACACTAAAACAAGCAAACTATGCATGCAAAATAGAATCTGTTAAAAACATAACAGTCTGTGAAGATCTGTAGTGTAGCCATACTTCCCTGTTTCTAAAAATTCTGAACAATTAGGAAAATCTAGGAAATTTGTATATAAATCATGTGTAAAAAATTCAGATCAAAATCACGTTCCAGTGAATTTACAAAATTCCTGTACTGAGAGCAAAAGTTTGTTTTTTTGCACAGAATCAAGTCAACTATCATCCACACTATCCCAATGGCTTTGCTTGGCACTTTATTGAAATAAAAGCTCTAAAACATGATTATACAGTAGCTTAATCATGTGGACACACAAAAACAGAAAGGAAAAGTGTTGGGTTGTCTCCCAACAAGCGCTTTTCTTTAATGCCTTTTAGCTAGGCATGATGATTTCGATGATGCTCATCTAAGAATAGTAGTTAAAACATGCAAAAGATCATGATGAATCTCATGGAAAGCACATTGAAGTCTAACCCACTTCCTATGCAAAGGGATTTTGTGAGCAAACAATTTATGGGAGCAAGAATCAACTAGCATAGGAAGGCAAAACAAGCATAACTTCAAAACTTTGAACACATAGAGAGGAAACTTGTTATTATTGCAATTCCTACAAACATATGTTCCTCCCTCATAATAATTTTCAGTAGCATCATGAGGGAATTTCACAACATAACTATCACATAAAGCATTATCTTCATGATCCACAAGCATAGAAAATTTGTCACTCTCCACATAAGCAATTTTCTTCTCATTCATAATAGTGGGAGCAAACTCAACAAAATAACTATCATGTGAAGCATAATCCAATTGAAAATTAAAATCATGATGACAAGTTTCATGGTTATCATTATTCTTTATAGCATACATGTCATCACAATAATCATCATAAATAGGAGGCATGCTTTCATCATAACAAATTTGCTCATCAAAACTTGGGGGACTAAACATAGCATCCCCAAGCTTGTAGCTTTGCATATCATTAGCATCATGAATATTCAAGGAATTCATACTAACAACATTGCAATCATGCTCATCATACAAATATTTAGTTCCAAACATTTTATTGACTTCTTCTTCTAACACTTTGGTACAATTTTCCTTTCCATCATTTTCACAAAAGACATTATAGAGATGAAGTATATGAGGCAACCTCAATTCCATTTTTGGTAGTTTTCTTTTATAGACTTAACTAGTGATAAAACAAGAAACTAAAAGATTCAATTGCAAGATCTAAAGATAAACCTTCAAGCACTCACCTCCCCGGCAACGGCGCCAGAAAAGAGCTTGATGTCTACTACAACTTTATTCTTGTAGACTCATGTTGGGCCTCCAAGCGCAGAGTTTTGTAGGACAGTAGCAATTTTCCCTCAAGTGGATGACCTAAGGTTTATTAATCCGTGGGAGGTGTAGGATGAAGATGGTCTCTCTGAAGCAACCCTGCAACCAAATAACAAAGAGTCTCTTGTGTCCCCAACACACCCAATACAATGGTAAATTGTATAGGTGCACTAGTTCGAAGAAGAGATAGTGATACAAGTGTAATATGGATGGTAGATATAGATTTTTGTAATCTGAAAATATAAAAACAGCAAGGTAACTAATGATAAAAGTGAGCACAAACGGTATTGCAATGCTTAGAAACAAGGCCTAGGGTTCATACTTTCACTAGTGCAAGTTCTCTCAACAATACTGACATAGTTGAATCATATGTAAATCCCTCACGTGCGACAAAGAGTTCACTCCAAAGTCACAAATAGCGGAGAACAAACGAAGAAATTATTGTAGGGTACGAAACCACCTCAAAGTTATCTTTTCCGATCAATCATATGAGCCATCCCCATTAATTGTCACGAACAGCCCTAGAGTTCGTACTAAAATAACACCTTAAGATACACATCAACCAAAACCCTAATGTCACCTAGATACTCCAATGTCACCACGAGTACACATGGGCTTGATTATACGATATGCATCACACAATTTCAGATTCATCATGTTCAATCCAACACAAAGAACTTCAAAGAGTGCCCCAAAGTTTCTACCGGAGAGTCAAGACGAAAACGTGTGCCAACCCCTATGCATAGATTCCCAAGGTCACGGAACCCGCAAGTTAATCACCAAAACATACATCAAGTGGATCAATAGAACATCCCATTGTCACCACGGATATCCCATCGCAAGACATACATCAAGTGTTCTCAAATCCTTAAAGACTCAATCCGATAAGAAAACTTCAAAGGGAAAACTCAATTCATCACAAGAAGATAGAGAGGGGAAAACTCCATATGATTCATCTATATTAATAAAGCTTGCGGTACATCAAGATCGTGTCATCTCAAGAACACGAGAGAGAGATCAAACACATAGCTACTGGTACATACCCTCAGCCCCGAGGGTGAACTACTCCCTCCTCGTCATGGAGACTGCCGGGATGATGAAGATGGCCTCCGGTGATAGTTTCCACCTCCGGCGGGGTGCCGGAATGGGCTCCCGATTGGTTTTTCATGGCTACAGAGGCTTGCGGCGACGGAACTCCCGATCTACGTTTCTTTCTGGGGGTTTTGGTATTTATTGGAATTTTTGGCGTCGGTCTCACGTCAAGGGGACTCCCGAGGGACCCACAAGCCAGGGGGGCGCCCCCTAGGCTTGTGACTGCCTCGGGGCTCCTCTCCGGTATCTTTTTGCTTGAGTGTTTTTTATGTTTTCTAAAAATATTCTCCGTAAATTTTCACCCCATTCTGAGAACTTTTATTTCTGCACAAAAAACGACACCATGGTAGTTCTGCGGAAAACAGCGTCAGTCCGGGTTAGTTCTAATAAAATCATACCAAAATAATATAGAATTATTGTAAACAAGGCATGAATACTTCATAAATTATAGATACGTTGGAGACGTATCAGCCTGCAACACAACTCCTCGTTAGCATTGTAATCATCTTTGTTCGCACACACAATGTAATGGAGGAAATCTATCTGAGTCCGTATGACTAACCTCGATGGCGAGCTGGACTGGCCGTGGACAAGGCGTTATCTCAGGACAAGAGCTCGTTTGGCGCGCCTTGATCTGCCGGAGAGTGCGCGAAGACCGTATAAGTCCATCTCCAATGGCTATATGGCCATGGGGCCTCCCGCCGCCAGCTATCATCACCAGCTCTGGATCAATAGGATGCTGGCTCGGGTTGAAGTCCTCCCCATTCACCGCCTTCCCCACATCTCTGTACCTCACGAGCTTGTTGTGGGAGGAGATGTTGGTGAAGTTCTGGGGATTATCAAGGTCAGACTCAAAGAATGCCTTGGCCTACTTGTACGAGGCAGTATGGGCCATGGCATAGAGGTCGTACACCTGTGGCACCTCCGTCTTATTGTAATGCGCCTACAAGAGAGGAACAAAGTATTAATAAAGGGGTCAAGCTAGCATCAAGAATGAATTGCAGGAATCATGAAGCAAACCACATACCCAGTTCCGCCCAAACTGAAATAAGTTGGCGCTGCCTTGATGGTGTGGCACACCGTCCATTTGGGCACGCCGTTCCTTGGCATCGTCGTGGACGGCTCGCCATTCGTCAGAGCACCACTCATTCACCAACGCCTCCCAACAATCCATCTTATCCGCATACCATCTCGGGGGCACCTAAGTTAGTAAAGAGAAATTTGAGAGCTACGCCGCGAGGCATAGTAGTCTCGAACAGCCTGTACCCGAGCAAGGAAACTATGTACAAGGCCTTAAGAATAGGTAATTACCTTCATGTACTGCTCCTTGTGCAGAAACTTTCCGCGGCACGACGACTTGTCCTTCTTAATACGCCGCGAGGCGTAGTAGTCTCGAACAGCCTGTACCCGAACCTCGTGCCGTAAGTTCTGTAGCAGGCGCCTGCACTCGTCATCGATAACCTTTGCCGCGTCCTCCTCTTATCCCTCCTCACACCTGTAGAAGGTCTGCAATCAAACGAGACAACATTGATTAGTACAATAACTAGCTATTATTGATTTTTTATTGTGTAAATGAGAAATTACCCAGAACTTTCTGATCACCATGTCGGCCCTCGTGTGGCACAACACATCGTCGATCATCTCCTCCGGCGGGGCCGGGGCAGCCAAGTAGTGCTCCCAGTTCAATCCTAACTCTGGAAGCTTACCCTCGCCAGGCAACGTGACAAACCCCGGGAAGTTATGCCATAAAATCACACCAAGGATGGAGTTGGGCCTGCGGACATCCTTGGCCTGAATCCAACCCCTGCAGTATGACAAAGCCAACGCATTAGATATGTGAAGAAACGTGAAGGCAAAAGGTTTAAAAAGTGTAAATGCACTTACTTCTCCTTTTCAGGCCTAATCGGCCACCTCTGATCGCGGGTCACCGGCACGGGCGGGAGCCGTGTACACCCACGCTGGTAGACGGTGGCCCCCTCAACCACCTCATCCCTGCTATCAGAAAACTGATCCCCGCCACCATCAGCATGGCCACTCGGCTCCGGCTGATGCAGATCCGGCCAGGTATCCCATCCGGTCGAAGCATGTGGAGTCTCGTAGGACGAAGCATCTGGCACAGGAGTCTCGCGGGTCGAAGCGTCTGGGACAGAAGGATCGTCGACCCGAGGCTCATGGACAGGAGTCCTTGTAGCCTCCACCTCAGACGGGTCCACCATAGCAGTCCTGTGCTCGGGTGAATCAGCTGGGGGTGGCGGCGAGGAAGGCGTAGCAGCCTTCGTACCTCTCCCGCGGCCACCACGTGTACCTTTAGGAGCTCTCTTCTTCCCCAGACCTCCTCTCCCGGTGGGCAACTTCGCCGACGAAGAAGCGCCCTCGGATGTCCCAATACTATCGTACAACGCTCTCCGGAGGACATCTTAAGCGCCATCGGATTCCCATCTGCATCTAGTTCGGTTCTTTTGCCCAATTTGTGCCACGTCATCTGTCTGGCCGTCTCTTCGACCATGAAAAGACGTTGAAGTCTTGGTATGATTGACATATACCGAATAACATTAACTGGGATTTTGGTCTGACTCTTCTCACCCATACCGTTGTCTACCACAACATACCTGGAAGACTTGCAAATGGAACAATAGTTCAAGCCCGCATACTCAAGCCTAAATAAGTCACATCCATTCTCACAGGCATCTATCTTCTCATAGGGCATCTTAAGCGCACGTAGGATTTTGTCCGACTGGTACAGGTTTGCAGGAAATACGTGGCCTTTGGGTAGAAAACGTCCAAATATT
The DNA here is from genome assembly GCA_039707655.1 of Elymus sibiricus. Classification (NCBI taxonomy): domain Eukaryota; kingdom Viridiplantae; phylum Streptophyta; class Magnoliopsida; order Poales; family Poaceae; genus Elymus; species Elymus sibiricus. The sequence goes on from CM077667.1 coordinate 55,383,299, forward strand.
GTCATCATCGCGTCGTAGCATTCTCTGCCCAGGTTGAACTGAGCCTTCAGAGCCATTACTTGCGCGATGGCATCCAGCTGACAAAGCTCAGTGTGCTCGAGGAGAGGACGTTTTGAAGACTCCAACATTTCATAGAAGGCCTTTGCAGATTCCTCCATCTCATCGTCCGAATCCCGAGCATCATCAAAGTCTTGCACCATGTCTTCGATCCCGGTACCATGCTCCTCGATGCGACGACGAACCACCTCAGCTCTGGCGCGTTGGGCAGACTCCCCATGAAATCTCCACACCGTATAATCAGGCGTAAAACCGCACTTCTGCAAGTGTTTACCCATTTCATCCCGTGTACACTTTTTATGGTTGTCGCACTGGACACAGGGGCACCAGGTTATTTCCTGGCCATTTACAAATGCGGCTCTCAGAAACCCCTTGGTTTTTGTTAACCATTCAATGGTCATGTCTTTCTGACTAGGGTGACCGGTGTACATCCACGCACGATCACTCATCTTGCCTACCTACTAAACACACAAGAAATATATATATATAATTCATCATCTATATTCATCAGTTAATCAAGTTTGTCAGTTTTATTACGTCCATACAACCTACACGCTAATAGGTAAAGATAGGTCCTAATCCCACCCGAGTATGTGTAGATTAGGTTCGTTTTCCCATGCTCTGCTCCGGATCCGACGCAGAATTTCGGCAGCACCTCTCCGCTGTTCTCCTGATACACGTCTCGGCAATAAGCAGAGAGGATGTGTACCCGGAGAACAACAGGGAGGCACTGACGAAATTCCGCATCGGATCCGGAGCAGAGCATAAGGGAAAACGAAACCAATCTAAACATACTCGGGCTGTATATGGATAACGTTGGACAATTCGAAAGGATGACGGTTATAAATATGCAAAGACATGCATATTTATAGATGCCGCCCTTTCGAACGGTAGACGCATACTGGTCACGCATACTGATGATTGAAGACACCTATAGCTAGCAAGTTTCATCGGCACGAAGACCGGAACAGAGCAAATTAAGGGGGGGAGGAGATGTCATTTGTGCTCACCCACGAACGCAGGGGAGCTCGTCAAACGCACAGGGAGGTCGTCGAACAGCAGACCCTCGCAGCGACAAAACAACTGCACATTGAAATCCACCCGATCAACACAAATATTGAATCCCGATAGAAATATCTCTCTATATGTAACTACTTTTCCACTTCTATTTTATTATTTTTCTCCTCTATTTCTTGTTCTTCTTCTTCTTCTTCTTCTTCTTCTTCTTCTTTTCTTCTCCTCTTCTTCTTCTCCTCTTTTTCTTCTTCTTTCTCCTCCTCTTCTTCTTCTCCTCTTCTCCTCTTTTTCTTCTTCTTCTTCTTCTTCTTCTTCTTCTTCTTCTTCTTCTTCTTCTTCTTCTTCCTCCTCCTCCTCCTCTTCTTCTTCTTCTTCTTCTTCTTCTTCTTCTTCTTCTTCTTCTTCTTCTTCTTCTTCCTCCTCCTCCTCTTCTTCTTCTTCTTCTTCTTCTTCTTCTTCTTCTTCTTCTTCCTTCTTTTCCTTTTTCCTATTCTTTTCCTCTTCTTCTTCTCCTCTTCTCCTCTTCTCCTCTTTTCTTTTTCTTATTCTTCTTCTTCTTCTTCTTCTTTTTCTTCTTCTCCTCCTCCTCTTCTTCTTCCTCTTCTTCCTATTTTCCTTTATCCTCTTCTTCTACTTATTCTTCTTTTCTGCTTTTTTCTCTTCTAACCTAACTAACTAACCTAATAAACCAAGCTAACTAACTAACCTAATAAACTAAAAAACTAACCTAACTAATTTAACAAAAATAAAAAAATAGGAAAAACAAAATAAAAAAAGGGCGGCCAGCCGGGGGGACTCACCGGCAGGGGCGGCTGGTGGCGGGGACGACGAGGCGGCGGGGCGTTGGGGGCGGCGGGGCGCCGGGGCGGCGAGGCGCCGGGGCGGGGAGGACTGGCGTGACGGGGGCGGTGGGGCGGTGGGCGCGACGGGGGCGGTGGGGCATTGGGGGCGGCGAGGCGCCGGGGCGGCGGGGAGGACGGGCGCGACGAGGGCGGTGGGGCGGCGGCACGATGGGGGCGGTGGGCGGCGGCGCGACGGGGGCGGTGGGGTGGCGGCGCGACGGGGCCGGTGGGGCGACGACTCGCGGTGGCCGCGGCGGTGGCGGCGGTGGGCGTCGGGGAGAGAGGGGACTGGGAGTGGGAGTGGGTGAGAGTGAGAGAGAGGGGCCGGGGTGGGGGCGGGACGGCCGTTAGTAGCGTTAGGGCATTGCCGTCTGCTGGCGGACGGCAAAGAGGCTAGCCTCTTTGCCGTCTGCTTTAGGACTCGTTGCCGTCCGCTAGCAGACGGCAAAGAAGGGGCCAAATTTAACCTAGCCACCGCGCGAGCAGACGGCAAAGAGCTGACTGATGGCAAAGACCCTCTGTGCCATCTGCCAACTCTTGGCCGTCTGTTTTCTGGCAGCTGACGGCAAAGACCCTCTTTGCCATCTGCCAGCAGACGGCAAAGAGTTGGCAGACGGCAAATAACTGAATTCCAGTAGTGTCAGTCCCTCCAAAATTCTTCGCCTTTTCGAGCTCCCATTTGATCGCCACTTCTTTCTTCTTCAACTCAGTTATAACTCAATGTGTGAAGGTGATTATCCACCAAAAGTTCTAATTATAAGAATTTGATGGAACTCGTTTTGGATTATGTAGCATCAATTGCATGCTCAAGATCTTGATCGGTAATCCAATGTAAATAAGATCATATCTTGGGGAGATCGAATAATTGGATTTTCCATGATAGAGGTTTCTTTTGTGCTTTTCAAGTAGCGACTGGCTGTGCCAAACTAGAAACGGTTGGAGTTATATTTTCAATTCATAAGTTGCCCCTAATTTTATATATTGCAGTGCTTTTTGAGTTCTTCTTCAGATAATTAGATAAGGTTGGAGTAATATTCTTCAAAAGACAAGGGGTCCCTTATTATAAATAGTGTAGTGCTTTTCAAGATCGTCTTCAGCTAATTAATTACACATACTTTTTCAGTTATTCTCAAAATGTACGTTAAGTCCTAGCAAAAAGCACATTTTGTGGATACATATATCACCTAATTAAGGGTCATAAAAGAAGGACATATTGAAAGTGTTTGCTGTTTACAATGATCAGTACTATAGAAGCATGTGAGCACTATGATAGAACGGCTAGTAGGATACAGATGAATACTCTTCTCATGCAATATCATTTTTCGAAAAGGAGGTGGAGACCCTGATTCTGATGGAGTATCAATATTTTACTATATGATATGATAGTAAAGTTCGGTTATAAACCATACTTTCGCAAGCACAGATGACAAGAGGAAAACATCTCTAACGCGAGCACTCATCTAATTAAGCACATATATAAAATTTTCAAGAAATGGTGCTTTTTATTGACTGGAGATTAAACATCAAGCGATACAGTATATTGAGTACACCCGACCTCAACATAACTAAGATGCACAAAGCCAACACTAACACAAGCACACAAGGTATCACGTCAGCAATAGCCAAGTCATTCAAGACTGAAACAATGCCTCGGTGGAAGGGAAAAGGCAAAAAAAGGAAAGTGATGAAAACAACGATTGACGACATACGACAGAGACCATCAGCACCAATCATCTTTTGGCAACATAAGGACTACGAGGAAGGTTCTCCAAAAACGACGCCTCCAGAAAGAGAACAACGTGTGAGCATCGCCATCCCGATCCGACCAGCGAAGGTTAAATCGTGAGCTTTCACCTTAAAGATCAAGTCTGAGGAAACACCACCTTGGAGGAGGCCTCTCTCCCATTCTTGGAGGAGGGGAAACACCAAAAGTTAAAAACAAGGCGGGCTCTTAGGGGGGTCGGAGGGGGCGGCCGCCCGGCCTCCAAAGTCTAGGGGGCCCCACCCAGGTAGTATGCATGCAGGCCATGGCCCAGGAGGCCAGGATGCAAGGCAGCGCATGGACGCGCACAGGTCCTGTATGTGTTGTCTTCCGATGTATGTATCTAGCCCATGGAGTAGATGGTTCCTCGTCGATCGATCTGTAGCCTGTACGCGTTGCCCTTGCTGGGATTCCTTCTAATCGCAAGGGCGTTCCCTATTCATCTATTCCCCAATCTCTCACGCTCATGGTGCTCATGGCTGAATCAAACAAACCGGAGGCAGCCGTCGGTGTTTGTTTCCCTTCCTCTGGTGGCAAGCTGGTGGTGGGTATGGATGGGGTACAGCGTTTATGCTGGATTCCTTAATGTTGAAAACACTTGTTTCGGCCTTCCTAGGCCTGGTCCGCTCAAGGCATCGAGCCATACGCGCAAAAATTCATGAAGGTGATCATGGGTCATGGTGATAATATAGAATGGGTTACGGGTTCCGTTAGAGAAATTGATGAAGGCAATTATGGGAATATTGCTGATGAAGATCATGACCATAATATTTCGGATGATATGAATAATTCTGTTCAGCCTGATATATTGGATCCTAGAAATTGGGACGGACTTGATGCTAAAAAGATTGATATTTTGCTGCAAAAGGGTCCTAAAAGAGAAGACATTGATCATGGTCTTTATGACAAGTTCTCTAGAAGATTTTTTGCATTATCATTTAATAGAATTCTCTCAAATGGAGACAAGTTTGAGAAAGTGTGTCTTGTATACAACAGCCACCATGATAAAGCATTTTGTTTTTGCTGCAAATTATTTAAAAAGGGGCTTGTGAGAGGCCAACTAGCAAATGAGGGTTTAAGTAACTTGATTCATCTTGAGGCTAGACTTACAGAGCATGAATCAAGTAGAGAGTGGAGAACATAAAGATATTGATGGACCTAAATTGCTTTATGGTTTAATTTTCATCCAGGATTTAGTGAAGAAATCGATGTGTTCTGTTGATATTCTTGAGGTTTTGATGAAGCCCCCCTTCTATCCTAATGCTATTATTGCATACATGATTTTGTTAATTATTCCTGCAACTATTGCATCGGCGGAAAGGAGTTTTCTAATCTCAAGTTGTTGAAATCCTACTTGTGTTCTACTATGACAAAAGAAAGACTCAATGGTTTGACGACAATAGCACTTGAAAATGATGTCTTGGAGAAGATTAATTATGAAGATATAATTGAAGATTCCATTTCAAGGAGCACAAGACGAATGACACTTTCAATAGAGCCTGGCATCAGTTTATTGGTTTTACTATTTTGCGTTGATACTTCTAAACATTGTACTACAAAATAACATAAATTTAAACTATATAGCTAAGAGATCATGCTTGAGTTATTATTATTATTTCAAATGTTAAGGCCCCATTTTGTTTTCCGCACAAATGCCCCGAATTCCTTGTGCCGGCCCTATTTGTACGATATTACCTTGTTTGGCTTTTTATAAAGTTACATTATGCATGTATAAATTGAGCAAACTCAGCTAATGATAACTCTGTTTTCCAATGCTCTGTGATTTTCAGGGGAATATTTTGGTTATGCGAACAATCAGTGAATTCAATGGACTTAGTCATGACTTGTGACATGAGAATATGAGATTGAAAAATACCAGCTTCCAGATTTTCTTCATTTGCACATGCTTTTCAGGGAACATCATGGCAGATATCTTTTTAACACTGTAATTAATTCAGACAAGAGACAACTCATATCGTTTTTAAAATTTATTTTAACCTCCAGTTGGTGCATGATGTCATCAACCTCCAGGAAAAACAACAGTAATGACGCCACAACCAAACGCGCCCCTTGTTAGGGAAATAAAAATAAAACATATTGTTATACGAATTCATACCCAGGACTTTGTACCAAATTCGGGTTCTTCTAATGAAAATCAGGGCGAACCTTTCTTTGAAAAATTAGTATACTGATGTAGGACCTGGTAATACGTTGACCTGTTAGCAGGTTCATTGTTTATGATGATTCAGGGTTTATACAAATTGCGGTGGGCTATCACAAGCAGTAGATGAGGTGCCAACAAACAAAAATAAGATGTTCGATGTTCTTCAAGACGTTGCGTTTCAGCGCTTCAGAATGTCTGTGGGATCAGAGCAACCAGAATGAATAAATATTCTCGAGAGACTTGAAGCCGTGGAGCTGGGTGACTGAAAAAATGGCAGCGAATCCACACACCTGCACATAGCAAGGATAGAAATGGGGAATCATCTTTGACCTCAGAAATGATTTCTTTCACTTAATTATACTCCCTCCGTTCCTTTATGTAGGGTGTATTATTTTCGGCACGGTGACCAAGGCACATAATTATAGACATGTTAAGACTAAATGACCCTTGGCAAATTTGTTGGTTAGTGGAAAGTGAATCAATTTGTCCAGAAAAGTATGAGATACATGCAATCGACAAAGAGATAGTTTCCTTGTTTTACTATAAAGAGAGATACAGACAATCAGAAAACAGATACTTTCCTTTTTTAGGAGGGCTAACAAGGGAATTATGAGGAATCAGAAGAAATGCACCTTACATTCTGGAATTTTATCAAAAAACAAATACACCTTATATAAAGGAACGGAGGGAGTATGATACAAGAAGAAAGCAGCCACAGCAAAATTATAGACAAGCAACAAGGAGACCGACTGATAAAAGCTTCCTGGAGCTGGAACTTGTGCCGCACATCCATGGACAAATACATGGAGGCTCTGACCAAAGTCGACGCAACTATTCCAGCTGCCTTTTCAGTTTCAGCAGCTGAGAAGGGTGATGAAAACCCAAAGAGAAAGGAAAAACAGAGTAGAGAAGCAGAGCTACCTATCAGAACGGAAGCAGAGGCAGTAGTGTTTGGATTGATAGACTGCCATGCTAGCTAACCCTAACGACTATCTAGTACCTTACGAGAGTGGTAGCAGCGGATGGGTAGTGGTGGTAATCCATGGCGGCGTGCTCCCTGTGAGCAGGAGCAGTCTGGTGGAGGCGTGCCGTGTTGTGGGCGTAGCCGGCGTCGTCGCCGACCTTGTTGTGCCACGCAGGAAGCTTCGGCGTCTCGTGGGCCTTCTCTTGCGCGTAGGCAGCATAGTAGCCGTGGCCACCGGCGCCGGCGTGGTCGGCTTTCCACGCACCGTCTTGGTAGGCCTTGGGCCCCGCCTCATCAATAGCCGGCTGGTGGTCAGCGGCGCCGCGGTCCCCCTTGCGGCCGCGGCGACGGCCACCGCAGCCGCCGTGGCTGTTCCGCTCGCCACCGTAGTCGTCCTTTATGCCGCCGCCGAAACAGGAGCTGAACTCGAAGCACATTCTTGCTGGTGACTCGACTCTCTGGATTGGCAGTGCAGCGATGAGGCTTAACTGACTGGATTACTGGAGTAGTGGTGGTGGTGGTGGTAGGGGTATATATGCTCCGGGTGCCGATCGAGACGACGAGCTCGTGCCAAGGGAAAGTGGAGACCAGGTTCACACTTATCCATCTCCTCCTGAAGCGCGTGTTCTGTTCACCGGGTGAAGGCACGCCGTGCCTTCGGTCCTCAGTCTCGGATTGAGAACAGTGACGGTGGTGTTATCATGTCGGGGTCGTGCTCCCCCCCCCCAGTCAAATCGCGGAATCTCAGGGAGACGAGAGGGGTGATGGCCGGCGAGCGCGACGCATCGTGGCGGGCGGTGCCGCGGAGCGGCAGCATCGACGATCGATTCCGGAGGCAGGCCAAGATGCCGCGGGCGGTACTGTTTGTTAGAGTTAACCTCGTTGTTTAGTGTTCATCATATTTTGTTTCCTGCATGTAGTTGAGTTGCATAGACATGAGGCTGCGGTAGTGTGTGCACGGAGAAATGTGAGCACGTGTACACATGCAAGCCGAGTTGGTTTAGCTGGTTGGGTTAGTCGTCCTTCGATGAGATAGTGGAGAGTGGTTGCATGTGCAGGCATCCATCCATTGAGTAGCATGCACGTATGTGCCGTTGCCTGACCGAGCTCATGGCTGTTAGTGTGGCCTAGATGTGGACCGAGTAATCAGCTAGAGAGGATGGTGCGGCCGAATAGCGTGGCCCTGTTAAGAGAGGTTGTTACTCGTGGCCATAGCTACCGGCTAGTGGAGAGCAAATAGCGGATCAGTAGCAGCAGTATGTGTGTATATCTACTAAAGGACTTGTAACCAGTTGCTGTGTGCGTGAGAAAAGAGTAAGAGAAGAGGCAGAAGTGTGTTGCCGGAAAAAACTCTGTGTGCTCTTGTGTCCAGTGTGTGTTGTGTGAGTCTTCTTCTACCTTGGGCTGCGCCAACACTGTTTCGGTTTGGAAATTCGTGGCAGGGGTTCTGCCCTCGGCCTGTTGCCTCGTGGACGGCAAGACCGACTGTTATGGAGCCTGCTCGGGAAAAAGACAAAACCACCCCCGACCCCTCTCGCGTCGGCCCCGCGTGGCGACCGAGAGGGCGCTCCAGATCCGGCTGGCGAGCCCCCCCCCCCCTTCTCCTCCTCCCTACAAAGCCGGCGGCGGCGGGGCCATATCGTCCTCCCGCACGACGGGGGGATTTCGTGCATGCTCCCCCATGCCGGAGCGTGGCGTGGCGGTGGGCGCGACGGCGCAGGGCGGGGCGGGCGTGGTGGCTGCGCGGAGGCGGCGCCGCGCTGGCCCGCGATGGGTGGCGGGCACCGACGGTGGCGGGGCGTGCCTGGTCTGCGACAGTCGGATCTGGCCGCAGGGCGACGCGGGCTGCGGCGGCGCGGGCTGGATGCCGTCGTCCAGCCGGCTGGCGGCGACGGCTGAAGGCGGCGGTGGATCCTACCCACGGGTGGTCTTCCTAGCCGGTACAGGTACGGACGGCGGGGCGGCTGGTGCAGATCCGACGGAGCAGCGGCCACGGCCTGGCTAGTGGCGCGGGGTGGCGGCGTGGCATCCTCCCTTCTCCTCGGTTCGAGCCGGTGGCGTGCGGGGATGGATGGCAGCGCGCACGACGGCGGCTCCGTTGACCTAGGGTTTGCGCTCGGGCGGGCCGGATTTGGGCCCGAGGCGGACCGGAGTGTTCTCCGGGTAGGTGAGGTTTGGGCTCGCCCGGAATGTACACGTGAGTGTTGTCCTCAAGGGTGCGGGGGGGGGGGGGGGGGGGGGGCGGTGGTGGTGGTCCTGACTCTGCTTCTTCGTCGTGCCGTGCGACACCGATGATCTCAGATTTGGCGTTGTGCTAGCTAAACTGGACAACGGCCGTCGGAGGTCCTAGGGTCGTGTCCCCGGGTCCATCGGGACTGGCTGGGGATACAGCCGTCGGCGCCTCCTACAGTGGAGGTGCTGAACCAGATCCGGAGACCGATGCCGGGCTAGGTGTGAAAGTGTGGTCTTCTGCCCTACCTGCCGGGGTTGGTGTGTCGTGTTGTGGACGGGGGATGGGGTCTTGGGACAGGGATGCCGGGGCGGCGGCTGTCGTGGGAACAAGCCTGACAGTAGATAGTGGGGGTACGAATGGAGGGGGCAGAGTCCTAGCTACGGCGAGGATGTACACACAGATGTATGAGTTCAGGCCTCACTCGGAAGTGATAACAGCCCTACGTCTCAGTGCTCCGGAGAGCTCTCTACTCTGTCGAGTGAAATATGTGTGTTGTGTTACAAAAGGTTGCGAACCCTTGTGCCAGAGGGGAGGGGTGGCTTATATAGAGTGCGCTGCCCCTCATAAGTGTCCGGCATCCAAGGGTTTAATCGTGGTCATAAAGGGGTGAACGTTACTGGTAACGTACACAATAAATGCTATTAAAGGTCTTGATGAATGCCTGCCCGTTAGCCTCCCTGGGGTGACTTCTGGGCTTCTGTGGTCGACTGTCTTCTGGTCTTTCCGAGTGAAAGGGTAAGCGTCGAGTGAAAGATATCTCCGAGTGTATATTGTCGAGTGACTCATGCGTCATGGTGATTCCAGTCAGAGACTTACTCGTAGCCTTTAAGCTTTCCGGGGCAGTGTCCTTAGGTGGGGTATGTAGGTCAGGCCTATGACCCTACCCTAAGTACATATCCCCATCAGCGGCCCCGGGTGGTGGTCCCCATGAGTGGCGCTCCGGCGGGTCTCATGGCGGCGATGGTGGCTTCTCCTCTTGGTCGTAGGGGGGGCGAGAGGTCTAGCGGCAGGTGGCTCGGGCACGTCACTGTTGGCGGTGCCTGGATCCGGACCTGGGAGTCGGACCGCGTCACTTTCGTCTTGGGTATCTCCGTGTGACATGGGTGAGATGCGGAGCGAAAGCTCCGCCCTTTGGCGCCGACGATGGCGACGCCTGCGGGCGCCTTTATCTTCCTGAAGACGTCATTCTGGTTCTCCCCGGTTTGTCCGGGCTCCGGGTGAAGGCTCTTATCCATTCCGGACTCGGCAGCGGCAACGCTCTGCGCCGTTCTCCCTCCTGAGGGCGCTGTCGTGGAGCCTTGGTGTGCTAGGCATGGTGTGGCGTTGTACTCTGACTTCCCTTTGTTCTTCTTTGGTAGCGTAGTCTCTGCGTTGTACCGAGATTCCAGGATCTGCTTTGTAAGGAGTTACCTCTTCACCTTGTATCGTTCGGCCGTGTACTTTGGTTGTTGTTTTATATATAAAGCGGGGCGTGAGCCTGTTTCGAGGAGACCGGCTGTTATCCATGCTCTCTCTCCATCCAAGTTCATTCATCTTGGAACACGACTTTATCAAGGCACGTAGAATTATGTTCTAACGTTGAAAACGGCGACAGACTGACCGTTGCCGATGCTCCCTCCATGTTCATGATGCCCACTGCCATGCCCGAACGCAGGTTTTCAGGACGAGCAGAATTTGGTCATGGCATTTGTCGTTCTACCAAATACTAATAACAAGGTTCACTGTGAACATAGATTCTTTAGCCGGAATTTTCATGGCAACCCAAGCAGAGTCAGATACTGAAGATGCTTGCTAGTACCAAACTTCTGTCCAATGCATGCTGGACTGCGTGGCCCATCTACTTGGGGTTCATCATTGCTCTCATTCACGCCTCTTTGTGTTACTCAGGGGAATATTTTGGTTCTCAGAATAATCAACCAGTCCATGAACATTGGACTGGGACTGGGTCATGAGTCGTGCAATGCTAGAGACCGAAAAATTATGCGTCTACACTTCGTTCATTAATTTGAACTACTCCTAGCTTTTTCATTCAAGACCATTGACCTAGATTGGGACTAGTGTCAAAGTCTTTAAGATAACTAGCAAAGTGGCCCGCTCGATGCGCGGGCTAGAATTTAATTAAGTTTAATAATCTAAACCTATTATCTGATTTATAAATATTTATATGTATTATTATAATGACAAATCAATTATATATATCTGATTTATAAATCAGTACATATCATTTCGAATGAAAAAACATGTGTGTTTATATGAGTATGTATTGTTTATGTATATCTTATTGATTTATCATTTATTATTTACTGTATTCTTGGTGATCAGTCGTGTTATACAAAATACATATGTATCATTTTTTTGCATTTTGTTACTCTTTTGTGTATTCAAGAAATGTAAATAGCTAGAAAGTATGGCACACCAAAGCATTAGTACGGAGAATAACTAATTCAAGAACACACCTTTTTGTTGTATACTGTTGATTTAGGGGTTTCAAGAAATGAATATTCGAACAATACAATACATACATACATACATACATACATACATGCATACATACACATGTTTCTGACATGCGACTGACGCAAATAGTTAAAATTGGATCCACTAATATTTCTCTACTTTTCTTTACCACCATCAACCTCATGCTACTCCATTGGATTGAACATCCTCTGCTTCTTGCAAACCTCTATAATGCTGCACCATCGGGGGAATGGACATGAGTATAACAATGATGTAAAATGTGCACTTTGGTTGTTGCAACCAACAGTCGACCACTTTGATAAGAACAGTATCCAAAGAAATGTTTATGTTGCTACTTAATAGTTCAAGCATACAGCTAGTTTCAAGCATTATTAGATTGGAATACTCCCAATCTGCTGCTTTCAAAATGGATTAGAGTTCCAAACTCTATTAAGACCTGCAAACAGATTAACGTATTAGAGATGGTCAGCTATTGATGGTTGTACGGACATGTCAGTACAAACTTTTAAAAATATAAGGTATACCATGAAAGATGTTTCTGTGACACTCACCCAGTGCACCCGAATGTTTCCTCTGTAAATATGAGGTATACTTCTTGCCTCAAATAGAACATATTTCCCAGTTTCTTACAAAATAAGTGGCTTGTTTATTTTGCACGCCCTTATTAAATATTCTTCAAAAATCCATACAGACATACTACAATTAGGTGCAATTAATGTTGTCGCTATGAGGGGGAGCCAGGGCAGTTTCCGTATTTGATTTAGTTTTCAAATGGACCAGGGACGAATTATAACACATAACAATATTGAGCTCCTTAAATTACCATTTAGACCCTCTCACTATTTTCTCAGTGTTTTAATTCATAGAAAAACTGAACTCGCCAGTTACCATAGAGTAAGATATTAGCAGCGAACTGGTGACTTTGAGCAGTTAAAAATTATCGGCCATTGCATGACTCCAACTCTGCACTTAAACATTTTCCATAGACATTTGGAGAAGTAAACATATATGTCGTAGCTGAGAGGAAGTCATATACCTTTCTCATAAAGAGGAATGGTGAAAAGTGTTTACATGCTTGCCTGGAATTCTGAGCCAAATGTAGCAGACGTAGGATGTCACAACTATGACACGAATAATTCTAACTCTAGTCATTCAGAATCAGAGTTTCAAGTAATCTGAATGTAACAGACAGCAAGTGGTACTTTTGTCATTGCATCAACATATACCGAGGGATCTGAACATATGGTGAAATTGACTAATGAACATATACATGGCAAACATTTCGGCAGAACCATAGTTAGTAATGATTATTCCTACACATGGCATGTAGGAGATCTATAATCTAGCATTACCTAAAATAAGAGACCAGTCGTGGACGACATATTCCCATGGTACCACTATGCTAATACTGAAAAGAACGTCTATTGTAAGGAAACACGTGTCTTGCTTTGAATATTACAGAACTACTACCTTGCAACTATCTTCTATATTGTCCCTGCAAAAATAAAACTATATTCTATACTGAAAAATAATAAATGCAATAGTTGTAAGCTTATTCCAACTCTTATAAGGTACAATATTCCCGTACAAAAGAAAGCGTAAACAATTTCAAGGTCACAGATGATGTTCTTGATTCATAAGTATGTGTTTAGTTTGTTCTCATACTCATATGGTTTTGCCATTATTATGCAGGTCAGATACCCTAACCTTAACTGACATGACAGGTTCGTCCTCCACCCGTGGGCATCGTTTTCATCAGCTCCACTTCTATCACCTTGCCAAAACTAAAGCATTGCTTCTCTCCTCAATGTGCACATTGGTGCATGGATGTACGCGTTCAACAACGCACATAGTCTGAACGCCACCAGCTCAATCATCATCCTTGAATCTAAAAAAAATTGCATAGCAAGATCTTCATTATGCATCGCCATGCTCACATAGTGACAATTAACATGAAACGAAAGTTTTCTTTAGCCTCATCCATATTTCTGAAGTTTGCCGATGGATACAAACCGCTTGTTTTGATAACCGAAATGGAAATTGTCTGGTCAGAGCCGGACATGAGAGCAAAGCAAGAGATAAAGGATTACATGGCAGCATATTGTGTCAAAAATTACATGCCAACATCTGGCCAATGAGAACTGGTAACCTCAACCTAATCAAGGGCCACCAATTTTATTCTAGTACCTTGGCATTGCGGATCATGCTCCACCGTCCCGTAGTGGATGAAGCACACAATCAACAGGATGTGTGAGTTGTTGATCGTGAAACTGTGGCATAAGTTGTTTACATAGTAGCAGTATGGAGTCCATTAGTTCCTTAAAGATAACTTGGTTTCTTTAAATGAAATATTGAGGATGGAGGCCTCTCTTTTCCTCCAAAAAAAAGTTCCGGTACAAAAATGTTTGGAGTTGGATCAATCACTTCAAATTCAATCGACAATCGTAAAGTGTGTTAAAGGCTAAAGCAAACTTACTTGAAGGTTTGGCAGAGAATTGATCGAATCCATCTAGAGCCGGCCGAAGCAGGAGCTCCGACGGGGTACGTACAGCTAGCTCAGGACATACCGATCAAGATTTATTCCGCAAAGCTAGCTTTGCACAGCCATGCGCATGTCTTACAGTGCTAGCCAAAACGATCGGCCGGCCGGTGGGCATCGACCAGAACACGACGGACGGTGGCGGGCTGGCGGCGGAGACCAGAAGCTAGATTTGTTCACCAATGCAGATGTGTTTGACTGCTAACCAAAACGATCGACCGGCCGGCCGAGGTTACCGATCTGAACGTGACGTGGGCGGAGAGCAAGCTAAGCCCAAAAAGGTTCATGCACGAGGAGTTTCCGGGTAGCTATGCAAGCTAGCTTTGCTTACGTACGTACAAAATTAGTCTAGGCTTATATCTAATCTAAGCTACGTAAAAAATTAGTTTAGACTTATATCAAACGTTCTTTTCTACGTAATGGCATAGGTGTGTAATTTTTATTAAGTTTTACTAGCAAACATGTCCGTGCGTTGCAACGGGAGAAAAAACTCACATGTGAATAGCCAAATATAAGTATGGCTCAACAACCCTTACGGGTCAATGTCCAATATTAATATATTGCCCCACCTATGTTGCCGCTTATCCTCCTTCCGAACCATACCCTTGGTGGCCATGGTGTCCACACAATGCATCCAACATGAAATCCCAATACAATGATTTCGGCCACATGTGATATACTCCCAGAGTTTTGTCCACAATGGCTTCAATTTGAATGCTGGAAATTATCATGTATTTACACTTTGAAAAGTCCTGTAGGCTCCAAAGTTTTGTCCAAAAAAAGAAAAGATTGATATAGTTAGATTGCAAGAAGAAACTTGTCACTCACAGCGATAAAGGGACAAACTATAAACACACAAAATAGGATAAACCAAATAGATTTTTGGCAAACAAAAAGGATAGCTGGATTCCCCCTTCTCATTAGAATAAGAGTTCCTCCCAAATCTATTTAGGTTCCACACATCGGACCATAATTGAGAGATGAAAAGAGTAGGAACCAAAACACACCAGTTACCTTTATTCCACTGGTTTCTCTAAACAAAATGCAATATGTTCAGAATTTATCTTACAATTATGCCCAGTCAAAAATATCTTACAATTATGCCACTTTGTTTTGTTAGTTCTCTACATTTTTTATTAGCACGTGTTTTGTGTACGTAGTTAATAGTTAAAAAGGCTAGACACAATTATGCCGTGATCCTTGATAGTGCGAAATACCGGATGAGAAGTAATGCTTACACAAAAACTAAAATGTTCTCGTTCACAGTATGATTGATTGTCAGGTTTATACAAAGTATAATTGGAAAAAGACGTACGTCATTACATGCATACAACAGGGACTGGTCCAATACAACTAATATCTTCAATAAGTTTAAACAGATGCATATACATATGCATACACAAAATCATCAGAAATTGTCTATATGAACACCATTGAATAACTTAAAGCAATACTCAATGCCAGCAAAGCCATATCTTCAAGGTCGAATCTATCAGCTTGTCTTCAGTCACCTTAACACCTTTCTATGTTCGCCTAGTAATGAAAAATATGCAGCTGGCTGGAGCTGAGCGAAAAGAGCTATCTCATGAATGAAAGCAAATGCTGACCAACAATCTTTGTAGTTGCAAGATCGGTGGTTATCTCCTCTCTGACTCTCTCTCTCACTCTCGATGGTATGAGCACACACACGGACAGAGAGTATTTGCGCTGCGTACAACTGATGCAGCTTTTCTGTTTCTACTTCTTATTCAGTCCAGTACAACGACTTGGATCTCAACTGAAAGCAGTAAAGCTAGCTAGCGACCAGGTATTCCAGACGTGCCATCCCACACCCACCTGAACGCAGCTACAATGGCGCTGCATGCAGTCGGTTCGTGCCATCCCACGAAGTACATGCAGCGGCCATGTCTAACTAACCTGAATCTACGCCAAGACGTGGACATGCACACGTTACTTGGTTGTTATTAGCAGAAAAGAAAATGCTAATACTAAGAGAAGACTTCAATGGGGTTACATGGTCATCACTCATCAATCTTCAGAGTTGCTTGATCTGAAAAGCCAACTCTCATGCCTTCCGTTCACATGATATAAATTAGCCTTCCGTAACTCCTACATATATCTCAAATGGACAGTTGTACATTGATCCCCATACTAATAAATCAGCTTAACCCGAGCTCACATAAGACAATGAATTATTACTGTCATATCTTGGACGGAAGGTAGAATCCCTCCTCTCTAGCTCACAGCACTCAGGACGTCTTATTCTCATTCTAATCCAAATCGAGAGACCGACTCACACTCAAGAGCTAGTTGAGCAGATCAGAATGATTGCCAAGTGCAAGAAGGAGAAGCCGGCCAAGGCAATGGTCACCGGGCTGGAGATGGTGGCGAGGCCACCTATGAGGGAAAGAAGCAGCAGCAACACAAGCCACTGGTGGTCGTGCGACCGCATCCGCCGCCGCAGCAACCGCATGCTCCATGGACATCATGCAGCAGCCGATGCCGGCGACCATGAAGCTGGTGTTGTGGGCCACTGTTCCACTACCTGGTACATGCCA
Source organism: Elymus sibiricus (assembly GCA_039707655.1). Taxonomy (NCBI): domain Eukaryota; kingdom Viridiplantae; phylum Streptophyta; class Magnoliopsida; order Poales; family Poaceae; genus Elymus; species Elymus sibiricus. The sequence continues at coordinate 55,399,913 of CM077667.1, forward strand.
TGCTCCCCGGTGACGCTGACGACTTTCCAGCGAGAAGCGGTCCCACCATGGAGGCACTACCATTTGGTTGTCACCGTCGTTGCGTGGTTGCTTCCAGTAGATGGGTGCGGCCGTGGCCCGCAAGTCGCGCATGGGCTGCTTGGGAGGCGCGCGGACGACTGCTTGGGAAGATGGGGCCGGATGGAATTAGCGGCATCGATTCGCCCGTTGCTCCGGTTCGAGGCGCAGGGCCGGCGGTTGCCATTGGGAGCATGTCGCCCTCCACCCGACGCGCCACAGCAGGCTCTATCCTACCGCTCATCTCGCTCGCCGCTGCCATCGCCGTGGTGCTCCTCCTCACCAACTCTCTTGCCGCTTCCGCGCTCCTGGACGCCAGAGCCAGCCGCGTCAACCCGGCCAACAAGGTAGAGAAGAGAATGTGGATTAGGATAGGGTTGGCCGGACGTGGAGGAGGCTGGGAGATGGAGGGCGGCGGAGCGGTGATCCGGGCGCTTGGGCAGCGGAGCGATGAGGCGGATCAGAGGCGCTGAGGAGGAAGAGGATGAGCGAGCGGATAATGCTCGGTCTGCCTTCTGAGTTGTTTTTTTTATTGACTAAACTGGCAGATGTAGATAGAAGGGAGCAGTCCTCATTTTCAAACGAAACGTAGTTGCTTGATCTGTCAAGGTGCTTGTCCACCGAAAGTTTGAATTATTAGAGACCGATGCCACTTGTTATGGATTATGTAGTATTAAGTAGTTAATTTCTGTTGTAATCGCTCAAAATCTTGACCCGTACTCCTATGTAAATAAGGTCATCTCCTGTGGAGATGGAACAATTGTATTTTCCATGATGGGGATTTCTTTTGTATATTCCGCGCAGGAGGAATAGGAACGAATTTTGAGCAGCAATCGCCTGGGTCACACTAGAAACGTTTGTGTAATATTCTTCAAAATAGAAGTTGTCCCTTAGTTTAAAATAGTTTAGTGCTTTATGAGCTCTTCTTCCGTTAATTAACTAGTACACAAACTTCTTCAGTTATGCCCCAACATAATGAACACTGTATGCTATACGTAGACCACCTAATTACTGGTCACAAAAGAAGGACACAGGTTGAATGTCTTTTGCTATTTTACAGTGGTCTGTACTACGAAATTATGTAAATACTATTAAAATGATGGAACCACTAGTAGGATATGGTGATCACTGTTCTGATGGTGTATCTATGTTTCACCGTATGATATGGTAGTTAGTAATAAGAAGTTCAGTTGTACACCCGTAGTTTCGCAAGCGCACATGACAAAAGGGCTACATTTTTTACACGGGCACTCATCTAATTAAGCACCAGTGTGCGGGTCAATAGCTCATGTGCGACACATTTCATGTGAATTGGAAGGAGTGCGACGTACTTGCCAGAAATAGCACGTGTGCGCCGTCTTACATGGCAATAATAGCCCCAATACGACCAGGTGGTTAAAACACGGGTTCGGTCGTCAAGGGGACTGCGGTTAAGGTAAAAACAGGGGGTCAAACTAATCAGTGTGTCTGGTGGTGGGTCCCACTTGGCAGTGCATCGATTCCTCGCCTGACTGAACACGTGCTTCTCCCCGCTTCTCCCTGCTTCTGGTTGCTGCTCTCTTCTTCGTTCTCATCGTCGTCGGCGGCGGCGGCGATGGAGCTTTCGTTCACGGCCGTGGCTGTGCATGTGGTGTGTCTTCGGCACCATTCCCCTCCGTCTTGAGTTAGATCTGACCAAGTGAGCCTCTGTTTGCCCCTGTTTTCCACGGGATCCAGATTGTGGAGGTGGGTGGGGACTGGGGAGCGGCGGCGGGGCGGCGTTGGGCTGAACGAGATGGAGCCACGAGAGACAACGTCGACCAGGTAATCACCCTGTCCAACCTCTTCAGACCTGCGATGTGTACCCCGTCTGCTTTCGCTGCCTCACAGTGCCCGCCATTGATAAACAGGGGCAATGTTGCTCGGACCTTCGAATTCAGTGTTGAATTCTTATCATCTAAAGCAAAGCTAGTTGATGGTAGCGTGCGAGACATAGAGAGAGATACAATTGTGAAATGGGAGGTTGAATTTGAAGAGATTGATCCACAGGAAATACAGAGCATGGAAGAGAGGGCCGTGAGGAATGTTGTGGAGAAAATTGGGGAAAGCATTTTTTGGGGTCCAGAGCAAGAGGTAGCATTGTTACGGTTTGATAATCGGAAGGGTGAGTATGTGATAATTGAGAATGGTGAAGAGATGGTTGATTAAATCGATCAGCAAGACGGCTGGGCAAGCAAACAGACTATCTTTCATGCAGAGCTCGTTGATCTGAAATCAGATTCTAAGGTTGGATATGTGCCCTCAAAGTTGGCTTCGCAGATGGTAGATGATGATTGGGCTTCACAGATACAGATAACGCCCATGTGTATGGGTGAAGTGACAGTAATAGAGGGGGCTGATCAAGATGCAAAAGAGGGATGTGATGGTGCTGCAAGGGATGTTTGTGTTGATTGGAATTCAGTACAATTAGAAGACACTACTGATTTGATCATTGCACCAATGGCTGACACTGAGATGGCCAATTTTTTTGGCATTCCAGTAGATCCAGTAGATGATCAAGATGAGGAAGAGAGGGGTGAATCGAGTTTGCCTAATGATGCTAACATAGATGCTTGTGGAGATGTGGATGGACAGCTGATGAAAGATGCTGCAGATGATGTAGATGATGCACATAATGATGAGCTTGTAAGTGTGTATGACAAAGAAAATCCTGTTATTGAAATAGGCAAGTTGTTCCCAAGCATGAAGGAGTTTAGGATGTGTTTCAAGACTTATGCAGTCAAACATGAGTTTGATGCCAAGACTATGTGGACTGATAGAAAGAAATTTTATGCAAGGTGCAGAGGTTTTGATGGAAGCGTCAGGCCTTGCAAGTGGTACATATACTAGAATACAACCTGATGGAAGTACCATCAGGGTAAATCAAATCCAAAATCCACATACCTGTATTACAAGTTCACAGACAGTATCAACCATGACATCACAACTTTGGATTGCAGAAAAGATCACTCCAATTTTAGCCAAGAAACCAAACACTACAGCAAAGAAACTTAAAGTCGACTTGGAAAAGCAGTACCCCATTAAGGTGAAGTATACCACAGTGTGGAAAGCAAAACAGAGGGCAATGAAAGAATTATATGGTGATTGGGCAAATACTTTTAGGATGCTTTATAACTTCAAAGCAGAGGTGGAGAAGAGGTCACCTGGCAGTGTTGTGGAGATAGATACTGAGGTAACAGAGGATGGTAGAGTTCTTTTCTCCAAGTTCTTTATGGCTTTAAAGCCTTGCATAGATGTCTTCAAAGCAGGGTGCCGTCCATATTTGAGCATAGACTCATATTTTTTGACTGGCAAATGGAATGGTCAATTGGCAGCATGCAATACTTTAGATGGACACAACTGGATGTTCCCTGTTGCTATTGGTTTGTTTCAGTCAGAGACAGAGGTTTCATGGACATGGTTCATGATGTAGTTGAAAAGATGCATAGGGCCAGTGTCACCTTTGGCAGTACACACAGATGCATGTAAAGGGCTAGAAAATGCAGTGAAGAATGTTTTTCCTCATTGTGAGCAGAGAGAGTGCTTCGGCCATATGTGGATGAATTTGATCAAAAAATTCAGAGGAGAAGAATTTGGGAGAATGTGACCAGCATCAAGATCTTACACCAAACAGACACATTCATATCATCTTGATAAGATAAAAGCAGCATGCGGTGAGTTTGGTCCATGGTTGAACACCTATCATTCTCTATTGTGGTACAGGTCGGGATTTAACACTGCCATCAAGTGTGATCATATCAACAATAACAAGATAAAGCAGTTAAAGAACTTGCCTGTGCATGACATGGTTGACCAAATCAGGATCATGATCATGCGCCTGTGGGAATTGAGAAGAAGGATTGGTGATTGTCTGCAAGGGGATAAGCTTCCTGCAGTGGTACAACAGGTGGTGAACAGGAGCAGAAATCTTACACATTTGTCTGTTGAAAAATCATCATTGTGGGGTGCTGAAGTTAGAGATACCAAGACTGGAAGGAGGCATGTTGTTAACACTCAGTTGCATGACTGCACTTGCCTCGAGTGGCAACACACCGGGAATCCATGTGACCATGCCATACTTTTCTTGGCCTCCCAACCCAAGATAAACATGCACCCATATTTGCATGAATATTACTCAGTGGCAAGATTCAAGGCTGCATATGCAACTCGAATTCCAGCACTTACAGATCAGTCTCGGTGGCCTGAAGTGGAAATTGAATTTTCCATGTGTCCTCCCCTAACAAAAAGAAAGGCTGGCAGGCCTAAAGAGAGTAGATTCGAGGCATGGTTTGAGAAAGGTGGGAGTAGTAAAAAGGTGAAGGGGAAGAAGGATGCAAAGCCAAAAAGGTCCCAAAAAGGAAACAAAAATAGATGCAAGCTGTGCCAGGAACTTGGGCACCGAAAAGGATCTCCAAAATGTAGTTACACTCCTCAAAGGCCAAAGTATGTTTATGTTTGTATTTTTTTTATTTGGATGTTGTTTTTAATTACTAGCCAAATTAAAAGCTTTGTTTTCCAGGAGGAAGCATGGAGGTCAACCCCTTGTTGTTGATGATTGCTAGGCAATCAAAAAGGCAAGAATCAATGGCTGTAGAAAAAAGAGAAGTTTTGGTGAAAGTGTGCAAGATGAGCCAAACATGGATGATGTTGTGGTGCAAGATGAGCCAAACTTGGATGATGTTGTGGTGCAAGATGAGCCAAACTTGGATGATGTTGTGGTGCAAAATGAGCCAAACTTGGATGATGTTGGGGTGCAAAATGAGCAACATTCGGATGAAGTGCACAATGAGCAAGATTTGGATGTGGGGCAAAATGAGCAAAATGAGCATAATGTGGTGCAAACTAGAACTGAAGTTGATGCGGCTGATGTGCAAACTTAACATATATTGGAAGTTGTGTTACAAATTGAAGTTGTTGTAGTTGATGTTGTGCAAACTAAGCCTCATTTAGATGTTGTGGTGCCAACTAAATCTGTCCTAGATGGTCCAGCGAAGAAAACCAAGAGCTTGAGTGAACTGGGTGTCGTACCCGTCGTAGGATCAACAAGTGACAAGAAAAAGAAAAAGAAATCGAGTGGTAAGAAGAAGTAGAAGTGAAATATTGTTCTTGTCTAAATAAAAAAACTTGCCTGGATTTGTGTAAAAAACTTTCCTGAATTTGTGTAATGCTATTTTTACTTTGATGGGTATTTGTGTAACTCTATTCAAATTCTGGCCGAATTTCAAATTTAAGCCAAAATTCAAATTTGAAGTTGTTTAGTTTGGGTATTGATGTTACAATGCTTTCTCAAATATTATGCATGTTAGGTGATCAATCCGATGACTTTTTGTTGAGTGAAACACTAGTCATGAAAAATGTGCTCCAAATGAGCTCCAAAGCTAGGATAAACACCCCATTTGCAAGCAAGTTTTTTTCCGACCTTCTCTAAATGAGCCAAAAATCAAAACTTGACTTCCAGTGTGCAAATATAGGGTGCATGCCCAATATTGGATCGTTTGGATAAACTATGACATGCTTAACCCTAAACGCTAACCTCAATCCCACACAACCTCGTTCGTGATAGCTAGGTTTTGTGAAGGGTTTTTCATGAATATACCCATAGACCAGGTTTCTTATTTTTCCCAGCAACCTAGTAACATAAAACGATGATGGGTGCAAATTTCATATTTTTCTGATTTTTTTTAAATTAGTTATGGTCAACCCTAGCCCTCATAACCCCCTCGAAACCCCTCATAACCTCTTCAAAACCCCGCATCCTTTTGGCCCGTTGGATATCTGCGAATGGACGGTGTGGATCAGGTGCTAGGGCAACGTCAGCGATCCGAGTGAGGCGCTCTGATTGGCCATATTCGAGAACGCTGGATCACTCCCCCCAATCATTCCTGGCCGTTGGATCGCTGCGTGTCGAACATTGTGGATCAGTCTGCAGTGCCACGTCAGCAATCCGCGTGACGCTAGTTCGGCGCTGTGATTGGCTGGATTTGAAAACGCCTGTTTTTTGCGCTTGGTTTGTTTTGCGCTCGAGGGTGGGTTGCTGCCATGCATGCGCGCCGTTGGGCCATGGTAAAGAAGCCCACACGTTGGACCTTTGGACCGAACGTTGCCACGCCTCCCTCTAGCCAGGCCATAGACAGCGGGCTACATTGCCATGCATGCGAGCGAGCAGCCTACGATGCATGCATGCACGGGCGGTACACGCACAGAAGAACGAGCCCTGAAACGTCGCAGCCCGGCTATTGATGCAGCCTTCGGTTTCCCATGCGTGTACACACACCCCTCCCGATGCCACCCAACGCCGCCCGCTCATTACTTCCACCCAGTGAAACCAGTAAAAAATCATGTCGCACTAGGGCTATTTAAGCCACCTATCATCTTCCTCCTCCTCTCACACCCTCCCCGTACTTCGACCATCAATTGGCCAATTAAACGTACTTTATGTGCTACAAAACTTAAACAATCGAAAACAAATTTGGAGTATTGAAAACAATTGAAAAGGCACATATTTTAATAGATTTTAATATACGATAATGTCCATTGGGAATGTTCCTTGGGGTGTTTGTCCCGGGGAACCCCCCCCCCCCCCCCCCCCCCCAGCTGTCTGATCAAAATTACACGGTGACAGTTTTCAGGAACTTTTTTGCCTTCTATATATAAAAATACCATGTTGTTCTGAAGAAAATATCATCCCGTATAACTAAAAATGCCAAGGAAAACCTTTGCGAATGACATCCTTCTTGGGGAACGTGCACCGACTATTGTGATCCTTTAGTATACTAACTTACAAAAATATCATAAATATGGACAATTGCCAGCCAACTGTCGTCACATGTGGTGGTTGCCTCTGTTCATGACCATGGATGTCCAAAATAAGGTCTATTATTAGTCATCCTGGGGATGCTTTAATGCTTAGAGGTCACCTGGAATGATTTTGGCTAGTTTTGTCTAACCGAACAAACTCAACTAATGATAGGTTGTGTGTATTGCTTTTTTCAGGAGAATAGTTTGGTTATTCGAACATTTATATATTCGCAAGATTTGGTATTGACTCGTGACATGAGAAGTGTGCTACATTTTTTTGTTGCGAGAGCACAATTTCTTCCTTTCAACCTATACTTTCCATGGAAGACCATGTCATGACTTACCCATCATTTCTACATAAAACCGTAATTCATTGAAACAATTCTTCTTATTTATTATTTTTCAGTGTGGACATGACGTCATTATCCTCGAGGAAAAACAACAAATTTAGTGTCAGAAACATATGTACCACTTAGCATGAAAACAAAAGAAAGCAGACCGTAATTCCTGGTGGATCCTTTGTAGCAAATTCTGGTTCTCTTTCTAAATAATTTTAAGATGATCCAACTACCTCCTCTGTTCATAGGGAAGGCAAACCAGGGGAAACCCGTATGTGAATAATTTTAACATGCTCCGTCTTACCCCCTCTTTTTACATGAGTGGTAAGAATATATAATAGATCTGAGTCATTGATCTCATTAATTAGTGCTCTGATTAACTCTTACCTTCTTACCTCATGTGTAAAAAGAGGGGGTAAGAGCGAGTATGTTAAAATTTTCCCTCTCTTTTGCAATCAGATTCGTTTCTTTCGCTTCACTGCATTAGAGAAGTTTACATCCATCGAGCACGTGAAATGTAAGATGCAGGGACCTTTTATAGGATATAATGACATACATGGAGAAACTTTATGTGTCGATCACCCTAAAATTAACCCATGCATGTGACATTTGTCATTACGAAATGCACGTGTCCTTCTACTCATTGCATCGATGCAACATGGGTACAACGACGAACAGGTCATGGAAACAACATGGCAGTTGTAATAGATAACATTTGGTACCTCATGTGAATTTCTACCTCAGTTGTCATTAAAAGAAGCCCGGTTCACCCCCTTTCCCCTCTTAAGTATCCGCTCATATCTCACGCATATGCACTTGTGAACACAACATCAACAACAACCTTACTCTAATGCATGATGGGAGTTTGAAGTAGCTATCACTACTAATCTTTTTGATTCATCAATAAGAAAATAGTAGTCCCGTTTCTAGAAATGTCGAGATGGAATTTCTTCATGGCCTCACATATGTAGGAGTCGGAGGCGCCGGAAAGTTAGCAAGAAGTTATCTACTTGATCATACTCGAGACACGTAAAATCGTGGAACTCCCTGTTGTATTGCGGAATCACAGGGAGGCACACACTCTGAGAAAGCCATGCGCTTGGAAGAGATGGAGTGGTTGGCTACGAGCAAGACACATCATGGGAGCATCAAACTATCCCGGAGGAATGTATGGATGGAAGACTGTACATTTGGCGATGCGTGGCTGGTTAGTTTGTCTTGTTGGGTCGTGTCCTGTGTCCATACCATTTCGTTCCATTCAGTCTCGCTTTGGACTATTTATTAATTGTGCCGTTTTGATATAAACTTCATGTGTTGTTCGTTATATGCATCCTCATGTCAATGTCCTCAAAATATTTTATTATGTATGACAAATTCTCTATAATCTTCTTCTAATAAACATTTGCATATTTTTTGTGCTAGTCGGACAGCTACACCCGGAGACATTGTGACCAAGGCCATGGTAAATTGTTGTGAGTCCCTAAGAGCATCTACAACCACGGATAGGTAATATGGCCCCTCAAACACCCACGAACGACCGGGCAGCCCTCAAATTTCCTTCTCTGCATCCGAGTCCCTCATAGATCAACCCTCAAAATCATACAAAGCATGTAAAGGAAACATTTACATACTACGTAGATCTAACTAAGCCTAAACTACACTATTCGTTGTCGTCGGAGATGTCTACTATCTCTGTGTCATGTTCCGGGTACATTGGCCGTCTGCCAGCGGATGGCGACGACGGCGTGCCGTATTCTTCTTTTTCTATCAAATTTTGTCCCACACATACTCCATGTCATGCTCCATCCGACGTTGTTCTGCCGAACCCGGTTTCGGATCCCGCATCCTACCGTGAGGCAGCCAGCTCTATGACAGGTTCCTTGCCTGCCTTAGCCCTATACTTCGACCATCAATTTGACGAATTAAAGGTAGATTATGTGCTACAAACTTTAACAATTGAAAAAAATGGGAATATGGAATTTTCAATTGTTTAATTTATGTGGCACAAGCCACACATTTGATAGATTTTAATATAAGATAATGGTAATTGGGAACGTTCCCCGGGGAGGAGGTCCCCGGGAACGCCCCCACAGCCGTGTGATCAAATTCACACGGTGCAGTTTTATGGAATTTGTTTTGCCTTCTATACATAAAATGCCATGTTGTTATCAAGAAAATGTCGTCCCTTATAAATAAAAATGCCAAGGAAAACCTTTGCAAATTCCATCCTTACTGGGGAACATGTGCTGGATATTGGGGTCCTTCAATATATTGTACATTACTCGGATGTAATTTATCAACAACTGATGTTCAATGTCGAGTCACAAAAAATGAGGACGTTGTGTAAATTAGGATGGAAGAAGCATTTACCACAAATGAATTTACAAATTAACTTACAAAATTTACCATAAATTGGTACAATTGCCACCCAATTGTTGTTAGAATTAATCTTGACATGTGTGTACGCGCATGTGTGCATTGCATGTTAGTGGTCTAGAGATGGCCGGGTCGTTGAGTCAGCTGTGTACTGGAGTGAGTCCAGGAGTTGGTTTTGGTCAGGTCGTGATGGCTAGAGCCATTCTAGGAGAGGATCAAGTCAAGTTGTTAGCTGAACACGGCTGAGTAGTGTTTGGCCGTTGAGTGGATGGCTGGACGTGCATGCATGTAGGAATTAGTTAGTGGGGGTTAGCAGCGCCGAGTGTGGCGGTTGGCCAGTGCGTGCGTAGCTGCGTGCTGTTAGTGGCCGGGCATGGCGGCCAGGTTAGTGCTTGCGTGAGTTCCTTGTACTGGTTATTTAAGGTCATCAGATGAATGAGAAAATGAGGCCTTGAGGGCTAAAGGAAAAACCATGTAGCATATATGTTCTCACCGGGAGAGAAGGCAAAGCTAGTTCTCTCCTAGGTGAAGTGTGTGTGTGTTGAGTCCTCTCACCGTGTGTGTGTGTGTGGTCTTGTGTTGTTGAGAGAAAACATAGAGAGATGAGAGAGTTGTGTGATGCAACGAGAGGTAGCAGAAGAGCGGCGCTGCGAGGAGGCGGCGCCAACAATTGTCATGTCAGAAGTGGTGGTTGCCTGTTGTCATGACCGTGGATATCCGAAACAAGGTCTAGTATGCGTCGTCCTGGGGATGCTTACAGTGGCAGACCTAGCATCGCAGGCTTGGGGGTGTCAAGGTTTAAAGTTTACACTAAACATCATCACAAACTCAACAAATATTGTGAAAATAGCAACAACTTGATGGATATTTAGTGTTAAGTATATAGTAGTCCCTCTGCCCCAAAATAAGTGTCTGTAAAGTTGTACTAAATCAAAGACACTTATTTTGGGACGGAGGGAGTAAAAATTATTTTATGGCACCCCCAATAGACCCGCGCATGGATGCTTAGAGGTCACCGGGAATGATTTTGGCTAGTTTTGTCTAACCGAACAAGCTCCGCTAATGATAGGTTGTGTTTATTGCTTGTTCATACTGGGGTTTCTCAGGGGAATCATTTGGTTATTTGAACAATTATAGATTCACGAGATTTGATAATGACTCGTGACATGAGAAGTGCTCCACATTTTGTTGTTGCGAGGTCACAATTTCTTCATTTCAACATACTTTCCAGGGAAGAACATGCCATGACTTACTGATCTTTTCTACATGAAACCGTAATTCATTCAAACTGTTCTTCTTGTTATTTTTAACTTTCAATGTGGACATGACGCCATTAACCACGAGGAAAAACAACAAATTTGGCGTCAAAAACATATGTACCACTTGCCATGAAAAGAAAAGAAAGAACACCGTTATGCAAATTCCTGGTGGATCCTTTGTACTCCCTCTGATTCATAGTACTTGTATTAGATTTGTCTGGATACGGATGTAACTAGATACATCTGTATTTAGACAATTCTAAGACAAGTAATATGGATCGGAGGGAGTAGCAAATTCTGTTTCTCTTTCTAAGAAATTTTAACATGATTCCTCTTATCTCCTCTTTTTTACTTCCTCTTTTCTTATGGAAGATAAACCAGGAAAAACCAGTATGTGAATAAAAGAACAGTCACTATACAGATTTATCACCTGGTAGCGTATGCTAAGCAAGTATAATGATCCAGCCTTGATACAAAGTTGTGTTGTGCTATTCCAAGCAATAAACAAGGTGGCAACCAAGAAAAAAACATGTTTGCAGCTTCACCAAAAGGGTTGTGTGATGACCATAACCGAAATGAGTAAGTGAGCACTCAGCAGCAACACCAACTTCAGGCCTAGGGACTGGGAAGTGAGCATCTGAGCAATGAGTGTGACATAAAAAAGACAGTAAAGCCACACACATGCACATATCAAGATGAGCAGAAATGCGGACTCTGTTGTGAATTCACATTGCTTTCATTCACTTGATTGTATGATCCATGAAGAAAGTGTTTACAATAGAAGTGCAAGCAAGCAACAATGGAGGCCAAGTGATAAAAGCATCTGCCATCAAAAGCGTCCTTCTTCCTACTGCATATCCATCGACAAACCATGGAGGCTCTGATAAAAATCCACTTCTCTCACACACTATTCCAAGTGCTTTTCTGTTTCAGCAGCTGAGAAGACTGGTCGAAATCCATGTCGGAAGAGGAAGAACAGAGCAATAGAGCGGAGGCTGAGGAAAAACGAAAGAGGAAAAACCGATCAATAAAATCAGAGGCAGTGCCGAGGCTGGGGGAGGAGGGACTGATGAACTATCACGCTAACTAATTCTAACGACTATGTAGTACCTTGGAGCATCTACAGCCGCACCGCAAATCCGACCCCCTATACGCCCACAGGCGCATTCGGACGCTTCCGCGGATAGAGCCGGATGGCCCATCATATGGGCTTCACTCATCCACATACCTCAAACGTGGAATCTCAAACCGACACAATCCATGCACGTCGATCATACGATACAAATTGTCCAAATTCAACAGTTCCAAACAAAGCAAAACAAATCATAGTTCAACAATCGGACATGCCAAAATAAAAATCAATGTCCGAGCATGACGGATGCTTCGCTGGAGGGCCGGATCACTCGCGGACGCCATCCATGCCTCCTGCTCCGAGACCATCCTTGTCTCCTACTCCGAGGCAATCCTTGCGTCCTGGTCCGCTTGCATGCGGGCCGCATGCTCCGCCTGCATCTTTGCCACATTCTCCGCTGCTGTCGTAACCGCCGTCGCCGCCGCCGCCTCGTACTCCCTACGGTGGTTGATCTTCTTCTTCTCCACAAGCCACTTCTTTGCATGCTCACCCACGAGGGTTTCGTCCGCCAACATGATCTTCGCATCCTCAGTGTCTCGTGCGAGTTGCAACCTCTCCTTCTTAAGCTCAATCTTTCCAAAAGTCTTCGCCTTTTCGAGCTTCCATTTGATCTTCACCTCTTGCTTATCCAACTCAATTATAAATCAATGTGTGAAGGTGATTATCCACCGGAAGTTCTAATTATAAGAATTTGATGCAACTCATTTTAGATTATGTAGCATCAATTGCATGGTCAAGATCTTGATCGCTAATCCTATGTAAATAAGATCATCTCTTGTGGAGATTGAATAATTGGATTTTCCATGATTGGGTTTCTTTTGTGCTTTTCAAGTATTGATTGGCTGTGCCAAACTAGAAAAGGTCGGAGTAATATCTGCAATACATAAGTTGCCCCTTATTTTAAATAGTACAGTGCCTCTCGAGCTCTTCTTCAGATAATTAGAAAAGGTTGGAGTAATATTCTGCAAAAGATAAGGGGGGCCTTATTATAAATAGTGTAGTGCTATTCGAGATCTTCTTCAGTTAATTAGTTACAAATACTTTTGAGTTATTCTTAAAATGTACTTTAAGTCCCAGCAAAAAGCACATTTTTTTGATACGTATATCGCCTAATTAAAGGTCATAAAAGAAGGACACATGGAAAGTTTTTGCTGTTTACAATGATCAGTACTATAGAAGCATGTGAGCACTATGATAGAACGGCTAGTAGGATACAGATGATCACTGTTCTGATGGAGTATTTTTTTCGTAAAGGAGGTCGAGACCCCTGAAAAGGTTTCTGATGGAGTATCTATATTTCACTATATGATATGATAGTGAAGTTCGGTTATAAACCCATACTTTTGCAAGCACACATGACAAGAGGAAAACATCTCTAACGTGACCACTCATCTAATTACGCACATATATAAATTTTTCAAAAAAGGGTGTTTTTTATTGACTCAAAATTAAACATTGAGCGATACAATATAGTGAGTACACCCGACCTCAGCGTAACTAAGATGCACAAAGCCAACACTAACACAAGCACACAAGGTATCACATCGGGAAATAGCCAAGTCATTCAAAACTGAAACCATGCATCGGTGGAAGGGAAAAGGCAACAAAAAAAGGAAACTGACGAATACAACGATTGATGACACACGATAATGACCATCATCACCAATCATGTTTTGGCAATACAAGGACTAGGAGGAAGATTCTCCAAAAGCAACGCCTCTAGAAAGAGAACAATGTGCAAGTCATAGCCATCGCCCGATCCGACCAGCAAAGGTTAGATCGTCGACTTTCACCTTAAAGATCAAGTTCGAGAAAACTCCAAGCAATGCCTTCATCTGAGTAACGACACAGAGAACGCCACCATTGTGAGGTATAACCAAAGGGTCATACCTAGAGTTTTCAGCTCGAGACCACCAAGCAATCGAAGTCATCCTATGTTGTCTCCTCCACTTGCCACAATCCAAATAGTTGTATACACGCACGGTCCTGATGGCAGGCTAACGTGTCGTGGCAAGAGCCGCTCGCCACAACACAATGAACTATTTGCCCGGGAGAAACGACACCGGCACCGCCAAAATCCCAAGTTTGAGACGCTTCGGAGGTCTATATTGTCCTCACAAGTGGCAGCTAATGATTGATGCGGATCAGAGGACAATACCACACGCTGCCACTAGTTCTCCGTCCTCGACATGTAACACAGGAAATCACCATTGTCGCTGGATCAAAGGTCAAAACCCTGAAGGCGACGTTGTTCGGGCTGCTGCCACAACCTCTAGGTCCAGGGTCGTTTCAACGAGCAGCATTCGGTGAGATCAAACTACGCCACTGTCCTTGCGTCGAAGCAGGGAGCTCCATGGACACCACCTCCCAAGTAGCCCAGCGGACAATGCGGTGGGCGGGCAGTTTCCTTTCTTTCCCGTTCTCTCTTGATGTTCTTGATACGTCTCCGTCGTATCTATAATTTTTTATTGTTTCATGCCAATATTATACAACTTTCACATATTTTTGACAACATTTTATATGATTTATTGGACTAACCTATTGATCCAGTGCCCAGTGCCAGTTCCTGTTTGTTGCATGTTTTTTGTTTCGCAGAATATCCATATCAAACGAAGTCCAAACGCGATAAAAATTTACGGAGTTTTTTTTTTGGAATATTTGTGAATTTCGAGAAGTGCAAACAACGCAAACGGAGTCCCGCAGCCCCCACGAGACACCAGGGCGCGCCCCCAGGGCCCAGGCGCACCCTGGTGGGTTGTACCTAGCTCGTAAGTCAGTTGGAGCTCTCCTTCGGGCGCAAGGAAGATAATTTGTGGATAAAAATCCCCTCAAAATTTCAGCCCGATCGGAGTTACGGATCTCCGGGAATATAAGAAACGGTTTTCGGCCAGAAAACAGGAACGCGAAACAGAAGAGAATAGAGAGGGAGATCCAATCTAGGAGGGGCTCCTGCCCCTCCGCCGCCATGGAGGCCATGGACCAGAGGGGGAACTATCCTCCCATCTAGAGGGGGGGCAAGGAATAAGAATAAGGAGGGGGCTCTCTCCCCCCCTCTCTCCCGGTGGCGTCGGAACGCCACCGGGGCAATCATCGTGACGGCGATCTACACCAACAACTTCGCGGCCGTCAACACCAACTCTCTCCCCCTCTATGCAGCCGTGTAATACCTCTCTTCCCTGCTGTAATCTCTACTTAAACATGGTGCTCAAGTCCATATATTATTTCCCAATGATATTTGGCTATCCTATGATGTTTTAGTAGATCTCTTTTGTCCTATGGGTTAATTGTGGTATGATGTTATGGATGTGAGTTGTATGTTGATATGGTGCTGTCCTATGGTGCCCTCCGTGTCACGCAAACGTGAGGGATCCCCGCTGTAGGGTGTTGCAATATGTTCATGATTTGCCTATGGTGGGTTGCTTGAGTGGCAGAAGCATAAACCCGAGTAGGTGGGTTGTTGCGTATGGGAGTAAAGGGGACTTGAAACTTAATGCTATGGTTTGGTTTTACCTTAATGAACTTTGGTAGTTGCGGATGCTTGCTAGAGTTCCAATCATAAGTGCATATGATCCAAGTACGGAAAGTGTGTTAGCGTATGCCTCTCCCTCATTGCATATAACAAGTATCTATCATATTATATTCAATTGCCTAGGGACACTAGTAGAAAACAGGGCATCAGTCCCGGTTTCAGAGGGCCTTTAGTCCCGGTTCTGCAACCGGGACAAAACGATCGGGACTAATGCCCATCATTTTTAGTCCCGGTTGGCTTACGAACCGGGACTAAAGGAGCTCCACGTGGCCGCCCTGGGGCGCCCAGGCAGGAGGACCTTCCGTCCCGGTTGGTAACACCGACCGGGACTAAAAGGCAGCCACGCGTCAGCAGCTGCCAGGCGCTGGCGTTTTTTTAAAGGAGGGGTTTAGGGGTTTTACTATTGTGTTTCCCCCTTTTATTTTTGTGTTTACCATTTTTATTTTACGCTTTTCATTCAACTCGACGCTAATGAAGGAACCATTACACAACATCGTCATGATCAATATATAGAGAGAAGTGACCTCTCTTTCTCCGTGCTTGGTCGAACAATATGCAACAAGTTTTCGTAAATCTATTTGACGCTATTACATATAGTACACGTTCATGCATATATACAATATAACATCTCTTACGATCCTAATGTCAATTACCAACATCGCATTCGAAATCCTTATGGCATTCTCCGTCTTTAGGTATGACATGCTCAACAAAGAATCCCGCCAATTCCTCTTGAATTGCTCGTACGCGATCAGTTGGTAGGAGTATGTCCCGCTTCCGCCAGGTCTAATTTAAAGAAGGGGGTCAATAAATCTCAACACAATTGATGGTAATGAAATAAAAATGTGAATATTGTTTACGTACTTCCGATTGTTCTAAAGATATGCCCCGGCCCCGCTCAGAGGTCGAGCGGCGAATGAACTCGCAAACGTAGTAAGCACATAAATTAGTCCCGGGTGCCTGCCACAAGCACTTTATGAGAATAGAGTTCAATCAAAATGATAATCAAGCATGATAATGGTATTTGAAACTAGAATAAATGAGAGATGTGCGGTACTAGAGTAGTACTTACTTTGGGGTGTAAAAATTGCAGCTCTTTTTTCCATCTAACACCCTTAACCTGTTTGGTGAACTTTTTCCAAACCCTGCCCGGCAAAGAAAATGATTACTTGATATCAGGAAATGAAAGAAAGTTGCCGATATGGTGCGATAATGATTGAACTTACTTCTGAAGCATTTGACTCATGTCCGTCCAGTCCTTAGGGTCTTTACGTCTCGAGTCCAAGACAATTACTTTTCCCTCTTCAACCTGAATGTCTAGCAGAATAAAGTAGTAACTGCGCACGCATAACTCATTAATTGCACTTAACCTCGAGTAAGCGAAACAGAATGTGCATAAGATAGTAACACTCACTTGAAGTTGTAAGGAAATAGTATTTCTCTTCTGGTTTGTTGTCCAAGTAACGCATCTAGCAAATTTTTCTCTGTTTCATCGGGAATTTTTTTTAACGTATGTTCATTTATGAAATTTGGGTCAACGAACCCAATGTCATAGATTTGTAGTTGTTTGCATTCGAGGATCTTCATTCTGCATAATATAGTGTGAGGATAATTAATACATGCAATGAATGAGCTGAGCTAGAGACTTAATTACAGAAAAAAAATACTTACAGACAATAGGAACTGACGATAGTTTTGTCGAGCTCCTTTTGGTTGTATAACTGAAAAATTTCTTCAAATTCAATGAACAACATCTGGTCTCCATTGAAGAAGTGCTCATTTTTTATTCCCACCAAGATATTGTCGGTCCCCTCCTTGCAGGCTTTCAAGTACCATTCATGCAAATGTCGCATCCTCGTTGGTAGACCCTTGAGCTCCTCAAGTGTGACGAGAGGCTTCCTGTGCTCGTATCTTAAGGATGGTACTACCTCAGCCTTTTCGAACTGTACCGAATCGGGTAAGTAATCACCAGCAGTGATAGCAAGACCACCGGCAGCTTTCTCTGGATCATTAGCGATATCGGTAACCACCTTGAGCGGAGGGCATGATTGCAGTTCTTGTTCGCCGAGCTGGGGAATTGTTCTCCCACTTCTTGCGCCACTTCTACTTAAGCTTCCCGACCGCCTCGCTTGATCATATGTCTTTTGAATACAACGGTCATAGTTTGATGGCGGCGGAGGCGGTGGAGGTCGCTTAAGGGCAGCCAGAGTTCGCTTCGCTTTCACCGGATCTATTTTCTCCTCTGGAGGTGGGCGTTTCGGTGCAAGCTGACGTTTCACTTCGGCATCCACGATCTTGTTGTTTTCCTCCTCAGTCAACTCGTATGGTAACTTGGGAGGAACCTTAAGGCTTGGGCCTGCTCTGAATCTCCTCGTTTTCGTACTGCTGCTAGCCGCCGGAGCGGCGGCGGCTCTCTTCCGATGTTGCTGAGGCGGCGGAGGAGGCGGAGTCCGATGACGCGGCGGAGACAGCTGAGGCGGAGGAGGATTCTGCTGAGGGGCCTCCTCCGTCGGAGTCCGCTGAGGCGGCGGAGACGGCTGACACGCCAGAGACGACTCAGGCAACGGAGACGACTGACGCACCGAAGACGGTTGACGCACTGGAGATGGTTGATGCACCAGAGACGGCTGACGCACTGGAGACGACTCAGGCACCGGGGCCTCCTCCGGCTGAGTCTGCTGAGGCGGCGTCCATTATGGAAGCACGATGTGTTCCTTTCTCCATAGACAGGTAGTCCTTAAGGCATATCGAAGAATAATCTCCCCTTCACCTGTAGCGTACTCAAGCTCCAGCCCATCAAATCCGTCCATTATTTCATCCACCCCGACAATAGAAAAGCCAGCTGGAACCGGAGTGCAATGGAAAGTTGCATCAGGTCGAGGAGGTAAGACATAGCCGAGCGCCGCCTTCAAGGTCAGGTTATGGCATTTCGCCATTAGCACACAATGTTCATTATTCGTGATACCATCCACGGGGTAGCGAGGAGCCGTGCTATTAGGATGAACGAGCTTCGTGGAAGCCACGCTGCTTCTCCGCTGAGATGGTGGGGTAGCATCGTGGGTAGTCTCCAATGAAGGATCTTCGTGCCGCTGAGATGGTTGGCCGGTAGCTCGCTGGCTCTCAAGTTCCTCTAGTTTCGCTAATCTGGCATTCATGTTCTGCATTTCCCTTGCTTCCTCTTTCTTCTTTCTCTGTCGGCTTCTGTAACCAGTGCTGTCGGGAAACCCAACCTTCCACGGAACGGAGCCTGATGTGCCTCGTGTTCGTCCAGGGTGTTCAGGATTCCCGAGGGCCGCTGACAGCTCGTCCTTCTCTCTGTCGGGAACGAACCTCCCTTCCAGCGTTTCCTTGATTACTTCCTCAAGCTTTGTGATGGGTGTTTGAAGTTGAGCTTTCGTCCAGACACACTTCCCTGTGACTGGGTCCAAAGTTCCCCCAACCCCGAAGAACCAAGTCCTTGCACGATCTGGCCAGTGCAAAGTCGCTGGTTGGACATTTTTAGCAAGCAGGTCTTGCTCAGCTTTGTCCCACGTAGGTCGGGCTTTGCTGTAGCCACCAGACCCCGTAACATGGTGATACTGCTTCTTTGCAGCATTTTTCTTATTTATAAGTAACCTCTGCTTGGCCTTCTCCGATTTCTTGTAGGCCACAAATGCGGGCCAGTGATCTTTTATCTTGAAGTATTGACCTTTGAAATCTGGAGTCTCGTCTTTCTCGACAAATTTTTTGTTCAATAGTTTCTTCCAATTCTTGAATAGTTCTGCCATTTTCTTAAGAGCAAATGCCTTGACCTTTCGCTGTATAACTGGGTTATTCGGATCCTCCTCTGGCGGTAGGCTGAAATTTCTCAACATCGAGTTCCAAAGATCATATTTCAGTCTATCATTGACATAAGGAACTTCAGGGTCCTTCTTCTTATTCCATTCTTGGATGTTGATCGGGATGTTGTCCCTAACAACAACTCCGCACTGATGTATAAATTTGTGCTTGGTCCGCTTGGGAGCAATCGGTTGGCCTTCTGGAAAGACTTCTTCGATCGTGAACCTTTCATCCGGGACCAACTTTTTCTTCGGGCCTCGTCTCCTTACCGAAGTTTGGCTCGATCCGGAGGGCTAAAAGAAGAAAGAAGCGTTAATATATGTACATACAAACCAATTAATGCATCTAGTCAGCAGAGGCTTAATATATATACCTCGCCGGACTTTGAAACAGTTAAGGCTCCCTTCTACATTCAATCACCGGAGCCGTCATGATCTCCTTCCTCCTCCATTCCATCACCGGAGCCGTCATGATCTCCTTCCTCCTTCATTGGATCACCGAAGCCGTCATCCTCTCTTCTATCACCATCGTTGTCGTTGAGCCACGACAAGATATGATCATCACCTCCGTCACGGATTATATCCCCCAACAAGTCTTCTTTTTCTAAGTCTCTATGATCCATAGCTTCTGCACATAAAGCATTGACACTTCAAACTAGCTATCACATAAACCAAAAAAGAAGTATATTTGTCACCAAAATAAAACACTTGACAGAGTTTCCTCTATTTAAAAAATAGTTCTCTGTTTTCAAAAATCATTCCCTCCATATAGAAACTTGCCCCCCCCCCCTCATGTCGAAGTCATCGGAGATATGTTGAATTCCCGAGAGACTTAGGGGTGTTCTAACGCGGCACTACACGATATAGGTGAAGGGGGATAACATCCGGGGAACCCACGGGGAAACCATCACATTGAAACAAACATCATAGCAACACAAAATCGCGAGATGAAGGCTGCGGGAGGCGAGATCGGGCATCGGCAATGGGATTGCTAGGTTTAGTGAAGGCGAGATCGGGCGTAGTATTTTGACGGGGATGGCGAGTTTTGGGTTCGGGTATTACTGAAACAGGTTTGAACCCGCGAAACGTGTCGGGTTTTATACTTTACCGAACGACAGCCCCACGGGGTTAAAAAGGCACCCATCCCCGTCCCCTAATAGGGTAAAAACCGACGTGGGACCCGGGTTTCGGGGCCCATTGCCATCTTGATACACATATAGTGCCATACATATACATGAACATATACATACATACATACATGAAAAAAATAGTGCCATACATATACAGAACATATACATACATACATACATGAACATACATACATTAAAAAAAATAGTGCCATACACAAATATAGTGCCAATGGCGGCGGCAGCGCAGGCGGCGGCGGCGGCAGCGGAGGCCTTGGGAAAGGGGGGGAGCTCACTGGGGGCGCGGCGATGGAGCTGGAGGCCGGCGACGTCGACGAGGGCCGGCTCGGGGGCACGCGGCGACGGGGCGGAGAGCGCGCGAGGAGGTCCGGCGCCGGCGACGGTCAGCGGGCTTGGGGACGACAAGGCGTCGGCAAGGGCGTCGGCGAGGGCGACGGCAAAATCTGGCAGCCTGGCGGCGTCGATGTCGTCGTCGGCGCCGTCGGGGGAGAGGAGAGAAGAAACTGCAGATGGATATGAAAAACTGCTAAGTCCCGCTTATATAGCCCCCTTTTAGTCCCGGTTGGTGGCTCCAACCGGGACTAAAGGGGGGCATTAGTCCCTGTTGGAGCCACCACCCGGGACTAAAGGACTGTGCTTCCCGCAGCCACAAGTTTAGTCCCACCTCGCTAGTCGAGAGGGGCTCGGAGTGGTTTATAAACGCTGCTGCCGCTGCCCTGTCGAGCTCCTCTCTAATGCAGGCAGTACATGCCTATTTGACGCCCTGCTGGGCCTTCTAGCACTGCGGGCCTGCATCCTGGCCTATTTGTAGGGTTTCTAGTCGTATGCAGGCCGTGGTGCCTAGTAGGCGGGTCTTTTTTTTGCATATATTATGTTTTTAAATTTTTAATGTTGTTTTTTGCATATGTTATTTTTAGTTATATAATTTTAGTTGCATAAATTTTATGTAATTTTAGTTGCATCAGTTTTTTTTTATTGATTCTTTTTAGTTGATTCCTTTTGCTATTAGAGTTTTATAAAAGCTTTTTAGTTTCTATTAAAGCTTGTAACAAAATATACTTTATGAAAATTCATTTTACTATTAAAGTTTTTAACAAATAAATACTTTGATAATTTTAGTTAATATTATTTTGATTCTTTTTGCTAATGAAGAATATCATATTTAATTGATTCTTTTTAGTTCATTCTTTGTGCTATTACAGTTTTATAAAAGACTTTTTCTGCATATTTTTAAACATATTTTAACTCAAGACTTTTTCTACATTCAATATGCACCATTCAAAGCCACATCAACACTTTTCAACCCTTTTCTGACTTCATTTGCTATTTTTCATGCATTTCATGATTTATTTTAAGCTAAAATGACCCTGAAATTGAAAAGCATTGCAAATGAACTCTGAAATGGTTGAAAGTTGGCATGGTATCATAATTTCACCCACATAGCATGTGCTAAAAAGTTGAGAGGGTTACGGGAAAACCTGGATGCACTTCGTGTACAAACTAGACAATCTCCTTCGAAGTATCAGGGTTTCGGGACGAAAACTCGTCTATTACATAGGGATTTCATTTTTTTAAACATATTTTAACTCAAGACTTTTTCTGCATTCAATATGCACCATTCAAATCCACATCATCACTTTTCAACCCTTTTCTGACTTCATTTGCTATTTTCATGCATTTCATGATTTATTTTGAGCTAAAATGACCCTGAAATTGAAAAGCACTGCAAATGAACTCTCAAATGGTTGAAAGTTGGCATGGTATCATAATTTCACCCACATAGCATGTGCTAAAAAGTTGAGAGGGTTACGGGAAAAACTGGATGCACTTCGTGTACAAACTGGACAATCTCCTTTGAATTATCAGGGTTTTGGATGAAAACTCGTGTATTACAAAGGGATTTCATTTTTTAAACATATTTTAACTCAAGACTTTTTCTGCAATCAATATGCACCATTCAAAGCCACATCATCACTTTTCAACCCTTTTCTGACTTCATTTGCTATTTTTCATGCATTTCATTATTTATTTTGAGCTAAAATGACCCTGAAATTGAAGAGCACTGGAAATGAACTCTGAAATGGTTGAAAGTTGGCATGGTATCATAATTTCACCCATATAGCATGTGCTAAAAAGTTGAGAGGGTTACGGGAAAAACTGGATGCACTTCGTGTACAAACTGGACAATCTCCTTCGAAGTATCAGGGTTTCGGACGAAAACTCGTCTATTACAAAGGGATTTCATTTTTTTAAACATATTTTAACTCAAGACTTTTTCTGCATTCAATATGCACCATTCAAAGCCACATCATCACTTTTCAACCATTTTCTGACTTCATTTGCTATTTTTCATGCATTTCAGGGTTTCGGACGAAACCATTACAGAACATCATGAATAGAGAAGTGACCAAATTAACACAAGTTCATCATCACATTAAAACCAAAATACAGTAGTGATCAAATGTTATTACTGAAAAAATAAATACATAAAGTTCATACATAGTTCTCATAGAACAACAAATAGCTCTCTAGAGCATCTAATTAAAACATAAATTGAAACTAACGTACAACTATGTAAACCATTTAAATACAACAACAAATGCGATCATAATCGCAACTAAGGTAACAATTGATCCAACAGCATAATGATACCAAGCCTCATTATCAATGGCATATTTTCTTATCTTTCTAATCTTCAAGCGCATTGCATCCATCTTGATCTTGTGGTCATCGACGACATCGGCAACATGCAACTCCAATTTCATCTTCTCCTCCTCAATTCTTTTCAATTTTTCTTTCAAATCCTCGTTTTCTTTTTCAACTAAATTTAACCTCTCGACAAGAGGGTCGGTTGGAATTTCCGGTTCACATACCTCCTAGATAAACACATCTATGTCATGTTGATCGGCACAATTGTCATAAACACTAAATGAAACAAATAGTTATAAAAGATAATATACCACATCCGAATCATAGACCGGACGAGGGCCGACGTGGGCGGATACCATGACCATGGAATTATATAATAACAAACAATAATAAAAGTAAGAAATTTATACAAGTATCTATGTAAATCATACAAGTAAGAATTTTTTCTTTCAAAAAGAAGATAAGAACAAGATTCTCACCACGGTGGTGCCGGCGCAGGCGATCGACGACGGTGAGGACGGGGACGGGACGTGACAGACCTCCAAACCTAGACAAATCTTGGGGAAAATGGAGCTTGGAGGTCGAGCTTGGAGAGGAGAAAGCTTAAGCGTGGCTCGGGCATTTCATCGAACACCTCGTGTGAATAGGAGGTGAGAGCAGAGCAGCACACACCTCCCACACGCCGGCCGGCCAAAAAACAGAGGAGTGAGCGGGCAAGGGCAAGCATATATATAGACATATCTTTAGTCCCGGTTCCAGCCACCAACCGGGACTAAAGGGGCTGCGCCAGGAGCGAAGACCTTTAGTCCCGGTTCGTGTCTAGAACCGGGACTGGTGCCCACCGAGGCCCGGCCGGCGTCCTGGCCTCACGAACCAGGACTGATGCACCCATTAGTCCCGGTTCGTAACACGACCAGGACTAATGCAATATTCTGGCCTGGACCAAAGCCCTGTTTTCTACTAGTGGGACAATCTTTCTCTTGCGTTACACAAAAAGCATTCTACTAAGTGTTGGGGAACGTAGTAATAATTCAAAATTTTCCTACGTGTCACCAAGATCAATCTAGGAGATGCTAGCAATGAGAGAGAGAGAGAGAGTGCATCTTCATACCCTTGAAGATCGCTAAGCGGAAGCGTTGCAAAGAACGCGGTTGATGGAGTCGTACTCGCGGCGATTCAAATCGCGGAAGATCCGATCTAAGCGCCGAACGGACGGCGCCTCCGCGTTCAACACACATACAGACCGGGGACGTCTCCTCCTTCTTGATCCAGCAAGGGGGGAGGAGAAGTTGAGGGAGAGCTCCGGCAGCACGACGGCGTGGTGGCGGTGGAGCTCGTGGTTCTCCAGCAGAGCTTCGCTAAGCACTACGGAGGAGGAGGAGGTGTAGGAGGAGGGAGGGCTGCGCCAGGGGCAAGGGGTGCAGCTCCCATGCGCCTCCCCACTATATATAGGGGTGGAGGGGGCTGGTTTCTTGCCCTCCAAGTCCATTGGGGCGTTGGCAAAGGTGGGAGGAAAGAAATCCCATCCTTTCCCTTCCCCACCGATTGTTATCCCCCCTTTTTAGGGATCTTGATCTTATCCCTTCGGGATATGATCTTATTCCTTCTAAGGGGGGATCTTGGTGCGCCTTGACCAGGGCTGTGGGGCCTTGCCCCCACTACCCACGTTCATGTGGGTCACCCCATGCAGGTGGGCCCCACTTCGGAACCTTCTAGAACCTTCCCGGTACAATACCGAAAAATCCCAAACATTTTCCGGTGGCCAAAATAGGACTTCCCATATATAGATCTTTACCTCCGGACCATTCCGGAACTCCTCGTGACGTCCGGGATCTCATCCGGGACTCCGAACAACTTTCGGTAACCACATACAATTCCCATTACAACTCTAGCGTCACCGAACCTTAAGTGTGTAGACCCTACGGGTTCGGGAACCATGCAGACATGACCGAGACACCTCTCCGGCCAATAACCAATAGCGGGATCTGGATACCCATATTGGCTCCCACATGTTCCACGATGATCTCATCGGATGAACCACGATGTCGGGGATTCAATTAATCCCGTATACAATTCCCTTTGTCCATCGGTATGTTACTTGCCCGAGATTCGATCGTCGGTATCCCTATACCTTGTTCAATCTCGTTACCAGCAAGTCTCTTTACTCGTTCCGTAACACATGATCCCGTGACTAACTCCTTAGTCACATTGAGCTCATTATGATGATGTATTACCGAGTGGGCCCAGAGATACCTCCCTGTCACACGGAGTGACAAATCCCAGTCTCGATTCGTGCCAACCCAACAGACACTTTCGGAGATACCTGTAGTGCACCTTTATAGTCAGCCAGTTACGTTGTGACGTTTGATACACCCAAAGCATTCCTACGGTATCCGGGAGTTGCACAATCTCATGGTCTAAGGAAATGGTACTTGACATTAGAAAAGCTCTAGCAGACGAACTACACGATCTTGTGCTATGCTTAGGATTGGGTCTTGTCCATCACATCATTCTCCTAATGATGTGATCCCGTTATCAACGACATCCAATGTCCATGGTCAGGAAACCATGACCATCTATTGATCAACGAGCTAGTCAACTAGAGGCTCACTAGGGACATGGTGTGGTCTATGTATTCACACATGTATTACGGTTTCCGGTTAATACAATTATAGCATGAACAATAGACAATTATCATGAACAAGGAAATATAATAATAACCATTTTATTATTGCCTCTAGGGCATATTTCCAACAGTCTCCTACTTGCACTAGAGTCAATAATCTAATTACATTGTGATGAATCGAACACCCATAGAGTTCTGGTGCTGATCATGTTTCACTCGTGGAAGAGTTTTAGTCAACGAATCTGCGACATTCAGATCCGTATGTACTTTACAAATATCTATGTCTCCATCCTGAATGTAACCACGAATGGAGTTGAAGCGGCGCTTGATGTGCTTGGTCTTCTTGTGAAACCTGGGCTCCTTGGCAATGGCAATAGCTCCAGTGTTGTCACAGAAGAGAGTCATCGGGCCCGACGCATTGGGAATGACTCCTAGGTCGGTGATGAACTCCTTCATCCAGACTCCTTCCTGCGCTGCTTCCGAAGCAGCTATGTACTCCGCTTCACATGTAGATGCCGCCACGACGCTTTGCTTGCAACTGCACCAGCTGACTGCCCCACCATTCAAAATATACACATATCCGGTTTGTGACTTGGAGTCATCTGGATCTGTGTCGAAGCTAGCATCGACGTAACCCTTTACGACGAGCTCTTCGGCACCTCCATAAACGAGAAACATATCCTTAGTCCTTTTCAGGTACTTAAGGATATTCTTGACCGCTGTCCAGTGTTCCATTCCGGGATCACTTTGGTACCTCCCTACCAAACTTATGGCAAGGTTCACATCAGGTCTGGTACACAGCATGGCATACATAATAGAGCCTATGGCTGAGGCATAGGGGATGACACTCATCTTTTCTCTATCTTCTGCCGAGGTCGGGCATTGAGCTGTGCTCAATCTCACACCTTGCAATACAGGCAAGAACCCCTTCTTGGACTGATCCATATTAAACTTCTTCAATATCTTGTCAAGGTATGTGCTTTGTGAAAGACCAATGAGGCGTCTCGATCTATCTCTATAGATCTTGATGCCTAATATGTAAGCAGCTTCTCCAAGGTCCTTCATTGAAAAACAGTTATTCAAGTAGGCCTTTATGCTTTCCAAAAGTTCTATATCATTTCCCATCAACAATATGTCATCCACATATAAAATGAGAAATGCTACAGAGCTCCCACTCACTTTCTTGTAAATACAGGCTTCTCCATAAGTCTGTATAAACCCAAACACTTTGATCACCTCATCAAAGCGAATGTTCCAACTCCGAGATGCTTGCACCAGCCCATAGATGGAGCGCTGGAGCTTGCATACCTTGTCAGCATTCTTAGGATCGACAAAACCTTCCGGCTGCATCATATACAATTCTTCCTTAAGGAAACCGTTAAGGAATGCCGTTTTGACGTCCATTTGCCAGATCTCATAATCATAAAATTCGGCAACTGCTAACATGATTCGTACGGACTTCAGCATCGCTACGGGTGAGAAAGTATCATCGTAGTCAACTCCTTGAACTTGTCGATAACCCTTAGCGATAAGCCGAGCCTTATAGACGGTCACATTACCATCCGCGTCAGTCTTCTTCTTAAAGATCCATTTATTTTCTATGGCTTGCCGATCATCGGGCAAGTCCACCAAAGTCCATACTTTGTTCTCATACATGGATCCTATCTCGGATTTCATGGCTTCAAGCCATTTGTTGGAATCCGGGCCCACCATGGCTTCTTCATAGTTCGAAGGTTCACCGTTGTCTAACAACATGATTTCCAGGACAGGGTTGTCGTACCACTCTGGTGCAGAACGTGTCCTCATGGACCTACGAAGTTCAGTAGTAACTTGATCCGAAGTTTCATGATCATCATCATTAACTTCCTCTCTAGTCGGTGCAGGCATCACAGAAACATTTTCCTGCGCTGCGCTACTCTCTGGTTCGAGAGGGGGTACAATTACCTCATCAAGTTCTACTTTCCTCCCACTTACTTCTTTCGAGAGAAACTCTTTCTCTAGAAAGGATCCATTCTTGGCAACAAAGATCTTGCCTTCGGATCTGAGGTAGAAGGTATACCCAATAGTTTCCTTAGGGTATCCTATGAAGACACACTTTTCCGATTTGGGTTCGAGCTTTTCAGGTTGAAGTTTCTTGTCATAAGCATCGCATCCCCAAACTTTCAGAAACGACAGCTTAGGTTTCTTCCCAAACCATAATTCATATGGTGTCGTCTCAACGGATTTAGGCGGTGCCCTATTTAAAGTGAATGCGGCAGTCTCTAATGCATATCCCCAAAATGATAGCGGTAAATCAGTAAGAGACATCATAGATGGCACCATATCCAATAGAGTGCGATTACGATGTTCGGACACACCATTACGCTGAGGTGTGCCAGGCGGCGTGAGTTGTGAAACAATTCCACATTTCCTTAAGTGCGTGCCAAACTCGTGACCCAAATATTCTCCTCCACGATCAGATTGTAAGAACTTTATTTTCTTGTCACGTTGATTCTCTACCTCACTCTGAAATTCCTTGAACTTTTCAAAGGTCTCAGACTTGTGTTTCATTAAGTAGACATACCCATATCTGCTTAAGTCATCAGTGAGGGTGAGAACATAACGATAGCCACCGCGAGCCTCAACGCTCATTTTACTGCATACATCGGTATGTATTATTTCCAACAAGTTGGTTGCTCGCTCCATTGTTCCAGAGAACGGAGTCTTAGTCATCTTGCCCATGAGGCATGGTTCGCACGTGTGAAATGATTCATAATCAAGAGACTCCAAAAGTCCATCTGCATGGAGTTTCTTCATGCGTTTGACACCAATATGACCAAGGCGGCAGTGCCACAAGTATGTGGGACTATCATTATCAACCTTACATCGTTTGGTATTCACACTATGAATATGTGTAACATCACGTTCGAGATTCAATAAAAATAAACCATTGACCAGCGGGGCATGGCCATAAAACATATCTCTCATATAAATAGAACAACCATTATTCTCGGATTTAAATGAGTAGCCATCTCGGATCAAACGAGATCCAGATACAATGCTCATGCTCAAAGCTGGTACTAAATAACAGTTATTGAGGTTTAAAACTAATCCCGAAGGTAGATGCAGAGGTAGCGTGCCGACGGCGATCACATCGACCTTGGAACCATTCCCGACGCGCATCGTCACCTCGTCCTTCGCCAGTCTCCGCTTATTCCGCAGCTCCTGTTTTAAGTTACAAATGTGAGCAACCGCACTGGTATCAAATACCCAGGAGCTACTACGAGCGCTGGTAAGGTACACATCAATAACATGTATATCATATATACGTTTGACGTTGCCGGCCTTCTTATCCGCTAAGTACTTGGGGCAGTTCCGCTTCCAGTGACCGGTTCCCTTGCAATAAAAGCACTCAGTCTCAGGCTTGGGTCCATTCTTGGGCTTCTTCCCGGCAACTGATTTACCGGGCGCGGCAACTGCTTTTCCGTCCTTCTTGAAGTTCTTCTTACCCTTGCTTTTCTTGAAACTAGTGGTCTTATTCACCATCAACACTTGATGTTCCTTTTTGATCTCCACCTCCTCTGATTTCAGCATCGAATATAACTCAGGAATGGACTTCTCCATCCCTTGCATATTGAAGTTCATCACAAAGCTCTTGTATCTAGGTGGAAGCGACTGCCAGGCGTTCATAACGTCTTGAGTTGCTGGGAAAATGGGTGCGTCACCTAGCGGTGCATCAAGGACATATGCTTTCTTGGAAGCTATGAGGATGATCCTCAAGTTACGGACCCAGTCCGTATAGTTGCTTCCATCGTCTTTCAGCTTGGTTTTCTCTAGGAACGCGTTGAAGTTGAGGGCAACATTAGCGTGGGCCATTGGATCTACAAGATAGATTGTAAAGACAATTTTAGACTAAGTTCATGATAATTAAGTTCATCTAATCAAATTATTTAATGAACTCCCACTCAGATAGACATCCCTCTAGTCATCTAAGTGATACATGATCCATATCGACTAGGCCGTGTCTGATCATCACGTGAGACGGACTAGTCATCAATGGTGAACATCTCCATGTTGATCGCATCTACTATACGACTCATGTTTGACCTTTTGGTCTCTCGGGTTCCGAGGCCATGTCTGTACATGCTAGGCTCGTCAAGTCAACCTAAGTGTTTCGCGTGTGTAAATCTGGCTTACACCCGTTGTATGCGAACGTTAGAATCTATCACACCCGATCATCGCGTGGTGCTTCGAAACAACGATCCTTTGCAACGGTGCACACTTAGGGGGAACACATTTCTTGAAATTTTAGTGAGGGATCATCTTATTTATGCTACCGTCGTTCTAAGCAAATAAGATGTAAAAACATGATAAACATCACATGCAAATCATAAAGTGACATGATATGGCCAATATCATCTTGCGCCTTTGATCTCCATCTTCGGGGCGCGGCATGATCACCATCGTCACCGGCACGACACCATGATCTCCATCATCGTGTCTTCATGAAGTTGTCTCGCCAACTATTACTTCTACTACTATGGCTAACGGTTAGCAATAAAGTAAAGTAATTACATGGCGTTTTTGATTGACACGCAGGTCATACAATAAATTAAGACAACTCCTATGGCTCCTGCCGGTTGTCATACTCATCGACATGCAAGTCATGATTCCTATTACAAGAACATGATCAATCTCATACATCACATATATTTCATCACATCCTTTTGGCCATATCACATCACATAGCATACCCTGCAAAAACAAGTTAGACGTCCTCTAATTGTTGTTGCAAGTTTTACGTGGCTGCTATGGGTTTCTAGCAAGAACGTTTCTTACCTACGCAAAAGCCACAACGGTGATATGCCAATTGCTATTTACCCTTCATAAGGACCCTCTTCATCGAATCCGATCCGACTAAAGTGGGAGAGACAGACACCCGCTAGCCACCTTATGCAACAAGTGCATGTCAGGCGGTGGAACCAGTCTCACGTAAGCGTACGTGTAAAGTCGGTCCGGGCTGCTTCATCCCACAATGCCGCCGAATCAAGATAGGACTAGTAACGGCAAGCAAATTGACCAAATCATCGCCCACAACTACTTGTGTTCTACTCGTGCATAGAATCTACGCATAGACCTAGCTCATGATGCCACTGTTGGGCAACGTAGTAATAACTCAAAATTTTCCTACGTGTCACCAAGATCAATCTAGGAGATGCTAGCAACGAGAGAGAGAGAGAGAGTGCATCTTCATACCCTTGAAGATCGCTAAGCGGAAGCATTGCCAAGAACGCGGTTGATGGAGTCGTACTCGCGGCGATTCAAATCGCGGAAGATCCGATCCAAGCGCCGAACGGACGGCGCCTCCGCGTTCAACACACGTACAGCCCGGGGACGTCTCCTCCTTCTTGATCCAGCAAGGGGGGAGGAGAAGTTGAGGGAGAGCTCCGGCAGTATGACGGCGTGGTGGCGGTGGAGCTCCGACTGCGTGATTCGCACCATGGTAACATGAGTGCCCTCAAAGGAGTGCCATACATCTTTTGCAAAAGGACACAGGAGGGTGGTGTGCACAGCCGTCTCCAAACTCTGATTGCAAAGTATACACTTGGGACTGTGCGGCAAGCCCCTGTTTAGCAGTCTATCGGAGGTCCAGTTTCGATTTCAAAGAAGCAGCCAAAAGTAAAATTTCACCCTCGGCTCAGCCTTTGCACTCCATATGCGCTCCAGATTCGGCTGAGGAATCCGTGCAAAAAACTGGGAATGATACGCAGATTTTGCAGAATAGCAACCATCCGCAGTTAAAGTCCATTTGATACCGTCTCTTTCATTTGTTAGCTGAACATTTTGTAGCATCTCCCAGAGATATATGAATTGGTCAATGTCCTCAGTAGTGGCAACTCGTTGCAGCCCCTTCATCCATCTTCCTGCAGTAAGAGCCTCTTTAACAGTAAGGGTTTTCCGGCGCGCCATTCGAAACAAACTTGGGGTCAGCTCCTTTGGGGCCTGGCCCAATAGCCATTTGTCACTCCAAAAATGGGCGATCGACCCATCACCGAGGGTGATCGAGGTGCAAGCAGCAAAGAGTTGCTTGTCAATCTTGTCACATGGAACAGAAGTCCCTTTCCATGGTTTATCCTCCTCTTGCCATTCATTCCACAACCATCTTAGCCGCAGAGATCTTCCAAAACATCCAATGTCCTTTATGCCCAGGCCACCATTTTGTTTGGGGGCACACACAGCTCTCCAGTTTACCAAGCATTTTCCCCCATTTCCTTCTTCATCCGCATTCCACAAAAAAATCCTTCTGATTTTATTAAGCCTCTTCTCAGCCCAGCCACTTGCAGGAAAAATTGTCAAAAAATATGTTGCCATGGCAGTGATCACCGAGTTGACTAGCAGCAGTCTCCCTGGCCTTGTGATTAGTTTACCTTTCCAAGGCTTTAGCCTTGCCGAAGCTTTGTCCAGAAGTGGCTGAATTTCCACTCTGCGTAGCTTCCTTATGCTCAGCGGCAGGCCAAGGTACTTGCATGGTAGAGCAGCAATGTTTCCACCAAAAGCCTCTATGATCTCCTCCAAGTTAATTCCTTCACATCTGATGGGGTAAGCAGTGCACTTGTCGATATTCACCTTCAGCCCAGACACCTCTCCAAAGCAATGTAGTATATCCTTTATGGCCTTGATCTCCTTTTTTATTGGGTTGACAAAGACCGTAGCATCATCCGCATAGAAACTCACTCTAATCCTAGCCGCTTTTGTGGTGGGCGGAGTTAGGATCCCCCTCTGTGTTGCCATGTCAAGTAGTCTTTGTAGAGGCTCCATTGCCAAGATAAAGAGCATCGGGGATAAGGGGTCCCCCTGCCTCAATCCTTTCATGTGCCGGAAGGGCTTCCCCGGGATGCCATTCAGAAGTACTCGTGAAGTTGAGGATGCCAAGATCAGCAAGACCAAATCACACCATCTCCGTCCGAATCCGAAGGCCTTCATTACCTTCAGCATGTATTGCCAGCCAATGGAATCGAACGCTTTTGCAATATCTAGCTTCAAGAAGATCAGAGGTTTTTGCTTCTTGTGGGACTCTTTAATGACATTGTTTACATACAAGAAGTTGTCTTGAATGCACCTCTTTTTTATGAACGCACTCTGGCTCGGGGCGATGAGATCTTTTAGGTGTGGAGCCAACCTATTTACCAGAACTTTGCAAAGGATTTTTCCATGCTGTGCATTAAGCTTATAGGTCTGAAATCACTTGGCACACTAGCGCCCTCCTTTTTGGGGATCAAGACCAAGTTAGCAGTATTAACAAGATGCCAACAGTTTCCCCTAAGTTGGTGCATCTGACAGAGTGCTCGCAAAAGGTCCTCTTTTATGATATCCCAGCAGCTCTTGTAAAAAGCGCCAATGTACCCATCTGGCCCAGGTGCCTTCTCGGCATGACAAGCAAAAACCGCCTCTTTTATCTCATCAAGTGAGAAGGCCTCATCTAGAGCCTGTAGATCAAGGCGAGGCAACTGCAATCTGTTCCAATTCAGCTCCATGTAGGTCTCAAGGGGGGTGCCCAACAAAGAGGTGAAGTGATCCAATAAGATTTTCTGCTTTTGATCATGATTTGTTGTATCACTAGCAGGGCCGGACAAGGAGGCAATGTGATTTTTTCGACGTCTCCCGTTGGCTCGCAGGTGGAACAACTTTGCGTTTGCATCTCCATCTCTCATCCCTGTTAATCTGGACCTCTGCCTCCACATCATTCTATCAATTGCAGCAAAACCCAAAAGTCTTGCTTTGAGAAGCTGCCTTAAAGCTCGCTCTTCATCAGACAAGTTCCTTTCCTCTTGGGCCAGATCTAGGTTGAAAATCACATCATTTGCAATGGCTTCTTGGACCCTTCTCTCTGCCACTTTTTCCTTGTTCCATTTTCTCAAGGCCTTTGCAGTCCGAGAGAGCTTGGCGTGCATTC
Organism: Elymus sibiricus; assembly: GCA_039707655.1. Classification (NCBI taxonomy): domain Eukaryota; kingdom Viridiplantae; phylum Streptophyta; class Magnoliopsida; order Poales; family Poaceae; genus Elymus; species Elymus sibiricus. The sequence goes on from CM077667.1 coordinate 55,433,594, forward strand.
TTCAAATGACGTCGGTTGCGGCAACTGGCTTGTTCCAAGCATTGGCAACAACCTCTCGAAATCCGTCCATCTTTAACCAAAAAATCTCGAAACGGAAGCCTTTGAACGGTTTGAGGTCCATTTTCTTTAACAGCATGGGGCAGTGGCCGGACACATTGGTGGAAGCCGGGTTCAGTTGATAGCTTGGAAAAAGAATTTCCCACTCTTTTGTCATCATGATACGGTCAATTCTGGTGAGCGTATTGTTTGCTCTCTCGCTGGCCCATGTGAATCTTCTTCCTGTTAGACGGAACTCCCTAAGATCCAGGTCATCGACAGCGCGTCTAAATTGCCCCATCATTCGCAAATTCAGATTGTTATAGCTCTTCTCGGCTGCACTCTTTATCAAGTTAAAGTCTCCATAGATCAACCATGCATCTTGCACATGAGTTTTGATGTCTCTCAGCTCCTGGAGGAACTGGGTTTTCTCATGATCATCTTGAGGTCCGTAGACGCATGTTACTGACCAGGAGGTATTGTCAGACCTGTCCCTGACATTTGCCATCACCGAGTAACCCCCAGGGGCTGAAGCAATTGCCTGGATCTCAAAATTTTGGTTACAGGCTATAAGAATGCCGCCCCGTGTGCCATCAACACCTTTGTAAATGAAATTGTCACAGAAAGCAGTCCCCAAAATTTCAGCTGTCAGACTTCGGTTGATCACGGTAAGTTTTGTTTCTTGTAAACACACAATACTGCATCTCGAGTCCGCTACCACTTTTCTCATAGCAGTCCTTCTTGCTGGGTTATTTAACCCTCGGACATTCCAGTTCAGTATGGCTAGCTCCATTTGGAAACCGTACAGAACTCGGATATCCAGCGCCTATAGCGCAACAGGGGCCAGCCAAATCTCATATCTTTGCTGACAGGGGGCACAATATATTCAGACATCACAAACATTTTTTCCAAATAAACATCCCCTACGCATACACTTGAGGCAACACAAGCATCACTGCTCCTGCAGTCCCCCATCGAACTGAAGCTACAGAAGCTGCACTTAACTGAACACTTGACTGAGGACTTGACTGAACTAGCACAAACCCAAACTGAACACTTGACTGAACTAGCACAACACCAAACTGAGAGGTCACCAGCACTCCCAACACCGAAATCACCATTAGTCTTAGCTATCATTGAAAGACCGAAAAGCGCTGATCACTAGAGGCAGCCAACCCTAGGTCACCACAGCCACGGCGGCCGCGGCGGCAGGAGCGGAGCCAGCATGCTTGGGCTTGTTCTTCTTGTTTGCCAACACCAGCGAGGAGACAGCCGAGATGAAGTTCTGGGGCAGCAGCTTCTTGTATAGCTCCTTGTATCGCTAGAGCTCGTCCATCCCCGGCGGTCCATCATGCAACACGACCCCGCTCCGCTTCAGCAGCACCCTGAGCGCCTTCTCCTCCGCCGTAAGCCCATAGGTCGGCTTTGCCGCAAGGCGCCCACTGCTCCTGATGATAGGAGCCGCCGGAGTTGCAGCCACCAGGGCGGGAGCACCAGGGGCCTTGGGGGTGGAAGGGGGGCTTCCGCCGTTTGCCGCCGGTGGTGGGAGCAGCGGCAGAGGGGTGGGGGAAGCAAAATCACAGAGAAACTGGTCGATAGCATCGAGCCCGACCGCCCCTGCCTCCTTCACCATCTCCAGGCCCAACTCGTCGGTCTTTGGTGGGCTAACCTGGTCCGGCGACTGCACATGGAAATCTTGATAGCTTCTAATATTGCCAATAGATGTACAAAGAAATGGTGGTCCATTTGTTTGAAATACAGAGATGTATTTTCTTCCCGAACTACATTCCTAGGGGTCGGAGGCACCAGGAAGATTGTGGTCTAGTTCATTCACCAGCTTAACAGAACTTCGTAACAATGTGGAGCAAATTGAAGCTGATGCTAGCGAGCTCGAGTCACTTCTAGTTGCATTAGAGTTTTCGTTTCTTGAGACACTTCTAAAAAAACTTCTCAACTCCATGTAATGATCGCCTGACCAATCTAGGACAAACTAGTACTATTCTGAAAAAGAAAAGATGCCCTTTCTTTCGAACTTCTAGCCATTTTGCTTTGGCTAACCAGCTAACAAATTAATGAGCTGATCACCCCGAATCAATGTATGCAGATAGCATCTGAGTGCAGCGTTTCGGTGCACAGACTCATCTGCACCCGGTCAGAAGAAAACTCAAAACAAATACTAAAAAACTTCAAAACTTTCAAATATTTTTCCCATGGTAGATAAGTTCTTGCGTGAGGTCCGACCCAATTTTAAGATCATTTGGACATCTGAGAAGATCTCAGCAAAAAAGACAAATAAGGTCAAAACAGTGCCTGAACAGTAAAAAAAATTAGAGACCCCTAATTTGTCTTTTTTGCCAAGAGCCGCTCAGATATACAAATGATTCAAAAATTGGAGTGGACCTCACCCATCAAATTATCTACCATGCAAATAAAATTGGAATTTTCTGAATTTGTTTAATATTTTTATGATTTTTTATTCAGTGTAGGTACAGATGAGTATTGGCTCAGAAATGTGTTTTCTGATAGCATCTATCCTTTTTTAGCACTACAACACATTGTCTGTATTTTCGCACAAAGTTCCATAATGGTAGACCCGCTCACCTTAAGGTCAATAAACTACTAGCAAATACTCCCTCTGGAAAGAAATATAAAATCGTTTAGATTGCAAATGTCTTTGGTAGATGTCCGTTTTTATGTTCGGACGTGGTCCGTAGATATGATGCGGAAAAGTGCCATCCAATGCTAACCACAAAGTATCCGGTTGGGATAAAAAAAAGTAGATGGTGCATGTTGAGGTGTGTGCCTATATTTAGTTAGGTCACTGATGGTCATGGTACCCAATAAATATCCTAAGTGGCAGCCTGGACTGCAGGGCCTGGGCGCCACCATGTTCGGTGTGTGGATTCGGGGCCTGCTTGGTGCAATGTTGTCGTCCTCCGGTGAGGTCTGATCCAACCCGATCTGGCCGGCCTTGTGGTGGAGGCTAGTATGATGCGAAATACTACCCTTCCTATTGCAATGGTTGGCATGCTTGAGCAACTCCGATGGGTGCTGCTTTCTACGTTCTGGGACTGGATAAATCCCTACTTCGAATGAGGCCGACAATGGGGACGCCTGCGGGAAACCATTGGTCTGGTCTCCGGACCAGACGGCGGCGGTGTCATGGCATCGTGCCCTTCTTAAAGGTGCCGCCTTGTTGCTTGAGGAGTCCCGATGATGCAGCTTGATTCTAGGTCGGTTGTTGCTTTGGGCATGGACCACTTAGGCGAAATGTACGCCATCCCAGCGCTCACTCGTCGACACCTTCCCAAGGTCCGCCAAGGCCCTGCCGATCATTTTCCGACTTCCTCTTTGCACAATGGAGGGCGGTACGTGGGTTTTGGTATTGTTGTAGAGGTCTCGGTGTTGGTTATGACGCGGCTTGGTTGCTCTGTGGTTGCCTCGTCGCCATTGGCACGAGGTTGGACTAGGGTAGTACGTATCATAGTTCAGAGGGTAGGTGTGCGTGGTGGGTGTGACGGCTAATTCTCGTGACTAGCGTTGTAATGGCCGAAAGGCCTTGTATCCAACTTCTTTACTGATTCTTTTTTAATGCAATGATACGCATGTTTGTGCGTATTCGACAAATAAATATCGTGTACCTCCTCTGACTATAAAACATGTCTACTTTCGCGCTCCGCTTGTGTAGTGTGGGTTCTTATCTATTTATCTACTCACACACGTACGAAAACTCATGAGCACTGTTTGAAAAATTGATGCCTCATACACCCATGAGTTCAAAATCAAGATTGGTTCTTATCTTTTTGATCGACCGATTGGAAATAGCAGTTGGTTGTTGAAAGTAGTGATGAACTGTCTTCACTTGCTCTGCGTGTAGGAGTTGGAGGCATCCGGAAGTCAGCTAGAACTAACTGCAGCTACGATTGTGCAGATAGTTGTTCAAAGTCTACAAGAACTTTCTCTTCAAGCTAAGATTTTTAGCTTTTTCGACGCCACGCAACCTCGGTGTGACCCCCGAGCTCTATGTCCTGACTCGTGTTTCAGAATGGAATGCACGCAGTCAGTCGTGTTGGCGTGTCGGGTCGTGATAGGCACGGGCACAGGCCATGCAGCGATAGATTGATCCCCACGAGTCGGGCCAGCAGACAACCCGCGATGGAAAGGTTCATGATAAACCTTTCTCGGAAGAAGAAACTCTGTGCCCCCAATTTTTTATTCATGAAACTTCAGAAGACTCCGACAATATATCACGGCCTTGCATCATGACACCACACAGAATCTCTAGCCAGATTAGGGCTTCATTTAGGATTGTTGTAAACTTGTAAGTAGTTACACTTGTACAGCGACACGTCAACAGACCTAAGAGGAGTGAACGCGAGAGCAGCGGCAAGCAGCTTCACATAAACAGTTGCGACGGTGGCATTTGAGCAAAACCAAAGCTGTCGAATGTCGATGGCTTTTATAGAGTTGTCGTCAATTGATGAACAACGAATACTACATGCCATCACGGTTTTTTTTGTTGGGCCTGCAAATACAAGGTGTACGACTTAACAACAATGTGCCCATGCACAAATAGATCCGAGTAAATATACATGGGAGCCCTATTACGTCAAATAGAGGGCAAAACAGTGTCTCGCCTGCGGTTTTGCGAGACGAGCGCGCTTGTCTCAGGGCAGCTTGTAGATGGACAGCAAAGTAGGGATCCTTTAGCGTTTTTTCTTGTATGTAGTGAGGCTTGAATTTTTTCCTATTTGTTTTGTTTTCTATAAATATATGGAAAATTTACTTTGTTTAGTTTTTGAAAAATGTTTGGTGAGTGTTAAAAGTTTCCTCTTGCGGTTTTGAAGAAATTGCCGTACAATTTTAAAATGTTTACACATTTAAAAAAAGTTCATGGTATGTTTAAATAATGTTCATGCAATGTTAAAACAATTTTGATAATATATAAAAATATATTCATCAAATTAAGAAAGAATTTTTCACAACAATAACAAAAAATACGCACATTAGAAACAAATATTCGTGATAGTTTTGAAAAATGTTCAATATTTTCTTACAAAAAGGTTGCCGCCAGATAAAAAAATTTCCATTTAAAAAAAAAATATATATATATATAAATGTTCGCAAAATTTATAAAATTGTGCATCCATTTTTTGAAAATTATTCGTGGAAAAAAAAGTTCAAACGTGCGTTTAATAATGTTTCATTGTGTATTAATAAAAGATTCAGTGTGCATTTTTCCAAATATTCAACATGTATCTGGAAAATATTCCTCCTGTATAAAAAATATCCAATATATATTCTTGAAAAGTCTACAAAGTATGGGAATAATCAAAAATAATGCAAAAAGTAACCTAAAATATAAATATATAATAAATATAAAAAACACGAAAGAAGACCCAAAGAAAACCAATGGAAAACAACAAAGAAGAAACCAAGGCCAAAAAGAAGAAAAATCAAATAAAAGCATTAAAATTGCAAAAAAAAACACTAAAAATTCTCAAACCGGTTTGGTCCACGAGCGCGCAGCGAGCGTCATCATAGGCGAGATAGATCGTTGCGCGCTCCTTGGAGAAGAAAACATAAAAACATAAAAGAGAAAAAAAAAGCCAAATAAAAACAACGAAAATTGAAAGAAAAGAAAAAATCTATGAGATGAGAGAAAGAAACGGAGGAAAATAAAAGCTAGAACATAATGTGGAGAAGATACGGTGAAAAAACCTCCTTGTTTCGAATTAAGAACTACCGCCCTACTTGTCCATCAGAAACACAATCCAAGCGCAGTGGCTAGTCACACTTCCGGTCAACCTGGAGAGCAGGGTTTGAATCATGAGCGCGCCCCGGTTTTTCCTCTGTTTTTTCCTTTAGTAACTGCATGCGAATGGGCTGGCCCAACTACTGCAGACTCCTTCAACGAGACATTCATCGTCTCACTTAATGCGAGACACATGTCTAAAAAAATGACTTAACGCGAGACATAATCGCCGCAGAAATATAGGGGTGTCCCGCATCAAATAGGTGGCCAGACGCACATGTCGCTTCCTGAGTGGGCCAGGGCCCATGTAGCAACACTTTACGGTCTAGGTTATTGTAAGATCCAGGGTGCTATAGCGGACAATTTCTTTCTAGTCTTGTTTTTCTTTCATTCAGTTTTCCTTAAAAGAATATATTCAAACATAATTTGATTTCAAAAAATGTTGAGGTTATTGACAACTGGAGAACATTTTTAGATAACCTGAATCCTTTTCCAAGTTTTGAGCATTTTTGAAAAACTTAAATATTTTATCAACGCAATTGAAATTTTTTCAATATGTGAATATGTTTTCAAGGTGCAAACATTTTTTAAAAATATTGATTATTTTTATAAAAACAATTTATGTGAATTCTATTGAATATTGGAGTACTATTGTTTTAAAACGGAACTTTTAAAATGTTTGCGAAACTTATTTTTGAAAAACGAAAACAAATTTATAAAAAATTGCGAACAGTTTTATCAAATATTGTATTTATTCAATATTTAATAAAAATAGTATTTTTTAATTTTTCTGAAAAAAATAGCATTGAAAAAAAAACAATATCAAAACCTTCTTGTTTTTCTATTTGAGTCTATCGAAATGTTCTAGAACTTTTGTTAAATAGTTCTTAAAACCGAGATCATTTAGTCTGTTTTGCTACCAAAATGTAACAGCGCAAAATAGTTAGATGTGCTGCGCTTGTGCGTTTGTCCGACAATAGATTGGAAGGTGGGACACAGACCAGTAACTTCGGTCACTCTAGCAGCATAATTGAAAACAACAGTATATGAAATCATCTATTCATAAAAAATAATGAAATAAAAAGTTTAGAATTTTGTAAAAGTCTTCAATTTTAAAAATGTTTGACATTTTGAGATCAGTTCACGAATTAACAAATTCGTCATTTTAAAACTTCATGGTTTTGAAAAACAAATCATGAATTAAAAAAAAATCTGAAAAAACATGAATGTGAGAAAAGTTCATAAATTGGAAAAAGGAACACGTATTTAAAAACAAAAACATGGATTTCAACATGTTCTAGAACTTGAAAAGAATTCATAGATTTCCTTAATTGGAAATAAGTTCATAGATTTGATAAAAGTTCATGGATTTTAAAAACTTTCACGAATTTGAAAAAACTTCACGAATTTCTTGGTACAAAAAAAGATGATATATTTAAGAAAAAAATTCACAGATTTCACAAAAAAAACTGGTGGATAGGAAAAATAGTGCGCAGGTTTAATTTTTTTCATGAATTTGAAAATAAATCGTGGATTTTAAAAATGTTTGCAATTTGGAAATGGTGTTCACAAATTGAAAAAAGTTCACAAATTTGATTTTTTGTCAATTCAATGAAAAGCTCATGAAAATGAAAACAGTTTCGTTGATCTAAATGAAAAAACTAGAAAAATGAATAAGTAAAAAGAAAAGAAGAAGGAAAAAGGTAAAACGGAAAAATAAAAAGGCAAATGAAATGAAAAAACCCATCAAAATCAAACAAAAAATTCAGTTAAAAAGATAACAGAAAACACAGCCAAAAAACCGGTGGAGGTGAGATATTCAGCCGCAACCCAGTTAGAAGTACTTCAACAAGGGGGTTTGCACCGTGTAGCTTTAGACCTCTATTTGGCAGTGAAGGTGCCAAATAGGATTTAGCGTCTGATAACTTGACACAATGAGCGTAAATTTGGAACCACCGTCTATCAGGGTGTTCAAAAAAAGTTTGAGAATCCAAAGCTAACCTCGATTAACACAAGGATGAAATAACCACTTAAAAAAATTAATAGGGGGTGTACTTAAGTACATCTCACTGGGAAGTATTGTCATTTATGGCTCAATCACACACAACTGTGAACATCTATGCACGGTGATACAATCTGATACGAGTACGGACCATTTTTGGTACCACATATGACTTAAATTAAAGGTCAGCCTACTAAAATTTCTAACAGATTATAGTATATTAACAACCTTAGTCGCTTTATGACAATTTTATTTTTGTTACACGTGACTTTTGTATTTATCCCACATTGACCAGCACAGAAAGCAGGACAGAGGAGTCTTTTTTTTGCGTGTAAGGGCAGAGGAGAGTTGAGGCTTCACCTTTGTTTTTTTTTTGCGAGAAACTTCCAATCACCTTTGTTAGTGTGCATACCCTTTGCATCCAATATCTAGTAGGTAGCATTACTGATCTCATTGATAAATTCTCGCCGGGAAATTATTTTATGTTTGTGTATTATGAAAACAAGATTTTAGTTGGGATCAAACCGAGTATCTAAACAAGTTCTTGATCCCTAATTTGTTTATATGCCAATTATAAAGGTGTTAGGCTTTAAGCACCTCTTTTTAACTTGCCCTATGGAGTAACACCACTGCGACACTGCTATCACATTATTGTACGTTGCAGCAGTGCGGATTACATGTGGGGTTCGATCGACACGACAATGACTGTACTGCACGGTGTGCTACTGCAAGGACCCTAAAACCATCAAACGAGCCAAAGCAAGTACTGCTCTATCCCCGCAAACAAAAATAAAACTACTGCTCTATCAAACACAAAACACCTTTTGCAGTGCTTTGCTTTGAGCCAGTACTTGGTAGGTCTGTTGGAGTAGCTTGTTGGGATCATGTAAACTCAATCACAGTCTCCACGTTAGCATATCCATTATGGAGGTTGACGAGATGATGCGCGAACTCAGAGTCTTCATATTGGCTGCCTTCATATCATAGGACTCACTCATCAATGCCACATTATTTTCCCCAATCTTCCTACCCGCCTCACCTGAGGTGGGGAACACATGAAGTTTTGTTCGCGCTACACACAACTATCATGTGGAGTGCCCTTCAAAAGTTGTCCCCCATGCATCCAATATTAAAGCTGGGAGGACATATATGGATGGCACTGCATAAATTATGATGATTCTGATAGAGTGTTTTTTTCGTCAAGATCGTCATATTATCAGTTATTATGGCTAACGGCCCGTTGAGGCGACTCTGCTAGAATTGCCCTTAGGAAATCCATTAAATTAGGATGTTTATTACTCCCTCCGGTCCGAAATATATGTCACGGGTTTGAACTAAGGTTGGTTCAAACTTAGTTCTAAACTGCGACACTTATTATGGATGGGAATATTGTTTTTCTTTTATCTAACATTTGACAGAAAGTGTTAAATAAAACTTGGCTAGTTTTACGCGTGACCAAGCAAACCCAAATGATCTAAAAATAGACATGCTTCCCACTTTATAAATAAATCGAAGATCTGACAACCAGGAAGTCTATTGGAGTCAAAACAAACCCACATGATGAAAGCGGTTAATAATATAACCAATAATCGGCTATAAGAAGTTGTCATGTTATTTGGAGCCAATCTAATAGCTGGCTTGTACAATAGTAAGTTTTAAATATGTATTACTTTACTAATAATTGGCCCACCGTACAATCTCATAAAGTTTCTTGGGTCTTGTGCTATAGCTGGCTCTTATTCTAAAGCCCGCTTTTCTTCTCTCGCCTTTTATTGTACTTACTCGGATATAATACTTTACTCCTTGTAGCCTGCTTATGTCATTTTATTGTACTTACTCTGATGGCTGACTTGTGTGTTTTGTCTCATATTCAATGCTTGCTCGGCCACCCTTGTGCTCTTTGGGAAATATCATCTCGGTCCTATGAGTAATCTATCAATTAACTAGATCGAGTCACGACTAAGTTACGGCCAAGTCCTGGCGTGATAATATCAGTGTCTACATTTGGATCATTTGAACATGCATTTTTAGCGAATATCATTGACCTAGGACTAACCTTTCCAGATTAATATATGTTGAAGTTAACAAGACCCCGACCTAACAAGGTGAATATTCACCGGAAGTTATAATTGGAGATTGATACAACTCATTTGGGTAATCATGCTTGGTTTTTCTCACCCAAGATCTTGATCATGAAATCTAATGAAATCATCTCTCCGGGAGATAGAACAATTGGGTTTCTCCACGATGAAGATTTCGTTGTATATTCTGTGCAAGAGGAATTGGATCAAACTCTGCTTTATTTTCGCCGGTGCCAATCTTGGAAAATAGTAGTATTCTGAAAAACAAAAGTTTTTTGTTCTTTCAAACGGATAGTCCATGTCGAGCTCTGCTAAAAAAACTAATTGATTGTACATACTTTACCCTATTGGCTTCCATTGATGAAATCAGGGAAACCTGGCCTCACTATATACATTTTAAATATCGCTGGTCTGGTCTGGCCTCCATTGTCTCTCTTTATTAAAGGGTAAATTGATCGAGCTTGAAAAATTGTTGGTATGATGCCATCCAAGGACCATACTAATGAGTCCATCACCCCCGAATCAAGGCATGCGGATGTCATTTGTACTTTTGTAGTGTTATAACTATAAGACACATGATTTGTCCTTTTGCGCAATGCTTCATAACACATAGGACCGTCTACCACAAGGTCATCAAAAGGGAAAAATCCAACGCTAGTAAGAGCATTGCTAGTCACTTAACACTTTATGTGGCCAATGGGAGACACATGACCAGATTAGTGACATGGTTGATATGCAAGATCCCGTGCAAACTTCTTCTACCTTCCATGTCTTTAAGATACGCTTCCTTTCTCTCGCCACTTTTGCAGTGTCCACTCTTATATATCTCTCGCACACAAACTCATGAACACCGTCTAGAAAATTCAAGCCTCATACACCAATGCGTTCAAAAGCTTCATTGGTTCTAATCTTGTTGATCAAACAATTGGAAACAGTTGTCAGTTGTTTGAAATAGTGATGAAATATATTCGATTATTCCACACATAGGAGTGGGAGGCATCAGGAAGTTAGAGAGAACAGGCCACTAGCATGGTAGTGCCGGTAGTTGCGGACACCCAAGCAATCGGTCTCACCATGGAGAAAATCTTATTTTTGTAACTTTGTGATCACCATGCAACGTCACTGCTTCTCAACTACGGAGTCCTGATTTCTGTTTCTGCACGCAATTCACAATGTTGGTTGTGTTTTGTGTCATGGTTGTTCCCCCAATTCGGTGGTGGCCAAGCTGGGAAAGGGTGAATTCATGACTGATTCTCTCAGGAGTATTACTTGTTCTAATAAAGAGCACCCATCCCCACTTTCATATGCGTGAAACTGCTAAGATCCCAATGACACCTACGGTTCTCATTGCTAGCTCACAGCTATACATCACAACACCACACCAAAACTCTAGCAAAGCAACATTAAAAAAACTCTAGCTAAAGGCAACTCCTGATACAAAATCTAAAATGTGTACACCTGATTTGACAAAATATTTATCACATAGTATGACTTATATATTTGTCACATATTGGACATTATGCCCATGTGGGGCTTGTCGGTTTCGATGATCTTAGGGCATCTCCAATGCTGACCTCTAAATCGGACATCACATCCGTACATGAACCGCTGGAGACCAGTCTGCGAACATTGATACGGGGGCCGACCATCCAAAACAAGCCACAAATCATCCGCCTCTTTTTTTAAGTCCGCCAGCTCAAATAACCGCATATCAAATCATAGTTCTAAATTGAATATTACAATCCAACAAAGTTTTCAAATTAACGTAGTTCAAACTTCAAATCAACTACCACATATGTTCTAGTTGTTTCCTTTAACCGCCCACAAGTTCTCAATCAAATCTTCATTGAGTTTCCCATGAGTTACTCAATGCCTAATTTGTTGCTGCATTTAAACAAACTCATCAAACGTGGCCGGATCTGATTTGGAAGTTCAATAGGATCACCCATGTTCTCAAATTCAAGCAAACCGCCTGAATACATGAGAATAAGTTCACCATGTTCATCCACAATTTCTAACGTATATAAGTCTACGGCAGATCAATAGATTATTAGAAGTGTCCGCGTGCTTGACTGCACCATTTTCTCTTTAGTGTTTAGGTATTGGGCATCTGCTAGATAACACATATTTTACGGGTTCATGAAAAAGTGATCCGTTACTGCCTAGAGCTAAAATCAAAAGTTCAAAATGTACATGCACAACTGCATATTGCCGAAATCATAGAGTAAAATAAAAACCCATTTTAATAGTAAAACTTCCAGCAATAGGAAAAAAAATGCAAGGAAAGTTCATTTTCATTTACCGCGGACGTAAGATTCCGATTTTCCCACTGTTCTCGCATACCAAGATGTATCATAAAAATGTATTTTAGGGAGATATGCAACCTAAAAGTAATTTGGTTTCCAGTTTAAGGAAATCGAATATGGAGAACACACATCCAATGGCCTATGTTCATGATTATGGACAAAACAGGGTGATGTCAGGATAAGTACTCCCTTTGTGGCATAATATGAGACGTTTTTTGACACTATGTATAGTGTGAAAAAACGCCTTATAACAGGTTACGGGGGGAGTAGAAGATAAGAAGGTTATTCAAACATGCCCGTACATAATTGAACATATATATTAAGAAATAACAAGAACATTATGGCTCAATCATCCCAGATTTTGTCAGAGTCTTACTACGAAAACACCAAGTTCGGAACATCAAGTCACTGAAGCAAACATGTTGACTCCATGACAGTACTATAGAGAGAAACCAGCATACACATGTCAACTCAAAGAAGTTGAAATATGTACAACTTGTTATAAGTGATAACTATCCTTATTTGATAGGAGTACTAGTTTGTTTACACACGTAGATAAAGTCCAGTTAAGCTGTTTATTATGTGTCCCAGTTAATATCCAATGTGTAGACCGCACATAATATCGGTAGTTACACGAAGGAAGAAACTCGAATCCTAGTAGAAAGCACAGGAAAACCTCTTCTGTATATTTATTTTTGCTAGTGTGAAAAATAACAACTCCTTTAATTTTTCTTGCTTGACTGATCGAGCTCAATAATACATCTATGCATATGGAGAAAACTGCAAGCACGTTGTTTGGACAAAAAAGGTTTGCTAGGTCTTGGCTGGGCACTAGACACCTCACAAATCTGCACTGCCAAAGAATTGGCTTTCTCTATTCTATGGTAGTAGCATCATGCACCTACATGTGCTTTATCTTAAGCTTAATCAAGCTCTACCACTGTTAGAATTGCAGCAATCGTATGTTATGATCTAATGTTTACCCAACATCGGCTTCCAAGTTGGCTTATATCTGTCCGTATTCCTAGAGCGACCCGGGAGACTCGGGCGAGGGGTTATCAGGCAAGGTGAGTTCTAAAAAGCAAACTTGGTTGTAGTTGGAAACCATCCGCAACGGTCATTCAGAACACACATGTGGTGAACTCCCTCGTCCATGAACTGCCTCCCGATCTTACTACACGTGGTCCAACCCCTCGACGACGAGCTGCTTCAGGTAGATCTCCGGGGACGGTGAGGTCGCACGTGAAATGACCATAGTTGCCCAAGGAATACGGACGTCCATGTTCCGATGAACTTCCTAGTAGATGACGCTCGGCCTATGAAAGTAGTAACATAAACTAGTAACATATACATGTTAGTAGTCTAAGTTACTCTTCACTATGACTAGCCTCATATTCCCCCGTCCGGTGAAAAATGTACATCTATCATACAAATTTTGTCCCAAAAAGTGTACATCTACACTTCTTATGCAGTTAATAAATGCAACTGCCTCCTCGTAATCGACCCCCCCCCCCCCCCCCCCACCTCTATCCTCAAACCCCCATTCTTCTCCCCTACATCATCCCCCAATCCTCATTCTTCTCCTTTAATTTAATTGGTGGAGGCTAATAAGTGGAGAGAGAACTACTATGGCATCCATTTTGTAGGTGTACACTTTTCACCGGATGAAGGGAGTATGTTACTAGTCTAAATTACTCTTCACTATGACTAGCCTCAGGGTTAGCAGATGCATAAGTCATGTGTTTGGCTGCATGCGATAGGGTGTTCTGGTCACCCCATTAGGTTTTGTCCTGTCTGCTAAAATTAATTACAATGTTGCTGAGTCTATGTGCTGCAGGATGGGTGACATGGCTAATATTCAAGACCGTCGACATGCCAGTACTTCTACACCCTCTTTCTCTATATATAAACCCACCCTTTCCCTTGCCGCTTCTCCATTTTCACTAACCTCCCCGAGCCTCGCACACATACTCACTAACACACTATCCAAAAACCCTAAACAATTTGAAAAAATTATAGGCAATGTTGCTGGAAGCATATAGATGTTTTCTTTTTTCTTGAACGCCCCACGCTAGGAGTAGGAGGCATTGGAAAGTAAGCAAGATATGACGCCAGTCCTTGGAATTTTGGGAAGGCTAGGGCGAGAGCACCTCAAACCGTCATGGATCTCAGGGACCATCAGACTTGCGCGGCGATTTATCAGGCTTGTACTTCGTGTTTTGTTCTATCATTAGATTTGATTTGAACGATAATTCACTCAAAATAATGGTTTGACCAGTACCCTTTGTATAGATATTTCCCAGTCCATTAGGCAGGTAGTATTATGCAAGAGACGGATGTGATTTTGGTGCGATCAGCGTGACGGATTTGATCTGCCATCGTTGATAATCATCATTAGCGCCGCCTTATTACACATTCGTTAATATGTTTCAACTACAACACGCAGTGGCCCACCCAAGTCCCACATCCACATGTAGATTTAATGCACCGTGATGAACGCCGTCACGGCGTTTTAAACATTTTTTGTGTGCCTCGGTATTGACTAAACCGACCCCACAGATCGCCCAACACACAGATAATAGCCACAACGCTCAAGCATTTACTGTTCTTCTTCCATCACTGACAGGGGCTCACCCACCCGAACATCACCCCCCGCGAGTGGAACAATCGGCAGAGGATTCAGCTACCACGCCGCTTGGCCGACACACCGCCATGCTTGCTAGTTTCAGTAGGAGCAGAACGGTCATCAGTGTTTATTGAGAAAATTAACAAGAAAATAGGTAGATTTTTGTGGCGCTCAAGAAATGTGGGAGTAGCAATATCAGATGAGAACTTTAAATGTGGTAGTTCTTTGCAATTCAATCGGAGAAGGAATTGGTTGCTGTAATTACTGCTACTTGTTATATATACTATACATATATATATTAATAGATATTTACCTAGAACTTTTTTCTACGGTCTGAGGATTAAAAAAACAACATTCGCTAATGTGCCTACACTACACGTCCGGACCGCCTCTCTCATGAATGTCAAACAAGGGATTCTCTTAACCTTTAAGGGATTTAACAAAATGGCGCCATTCTGAATGTGCAGAAAATGGTCCATATTTTTCCCGATCTCATCTACCCTTCTATATGTCACGTTGTCTGTTGGGCAACGCAGCAGAAAACAAAAAATTTCCGACCTACGCACCAGCCCAGGACCACTATGGAGACTGCATACAAGGTTTGATCATTTTCGTTACCGACTCGTAGCGCAGCGGAAGTAGAGTCGATGACGAACGGCGGTGCAGATCCCCGCAGCTAGGATTTTACAACCTCCCAACCACGAGGATTTATACCCTCATCTGCCCCGCGGACAGCCCTCCGGGAGGCGGTCGCACAGTCCCCCGGACGGTGTCGCGGACAGCCCTTCGGGAGGACCTCCGAAACTCGGACTGTCACTCGGACAGCCCTTCGGGAGGACCTCCAAAACTCGGACGGTCACACGGACAGCCCTTCGGGAGGCACTCTCGAACTAAGACCGAAACTACGATCTCTCTACAGAGTTGCACACATACGGTGTCATCTATCCGGCAGGGCTTCGCCGTCCAGAACTAGTTCCCACCGGAACCTAGACAGCCTTTCGGCTCTACGAAACTATTTCGCTGGGAGGGAGAGAGAAGCCAGAAATGTCATGGCATGTGTATGTGAGAGCAAGGATCAAGCATATGGGGCTGCCTCCTCCCCTCTATTTATAGGAAAAACAAGGGGTAGGATGGGCATATCCAAAATGCCATGTCATCCCAAAATATCTTGGGAAGATATTTGTGGAAAGCCAACTTCGAACCATATCCATAAATCTGATTTCACTATTCACGACGACATTTTTCAGCGTCTGATCGAACTGAAAATATTCATGTGGGCTTAGAACATTTCCAGTACCCACCAAAATAATTTTCAACGCGAGCCGGAACAATTCCGGTTTAGTGATTTTCATCTGCGAAAAGCATCTGAAGCGGTTTCGGCAGCTCCGGAACATTTCCGGTTTTCATTCCGGAAAATTCCAGAAAGTTTCCAGAATGATTCTGGCACCCTCCAAGAATTATCAGGCATGTGCCGAAACCAATTTGACTTTATGGTGTACTCCGAAACAACTTTTCGGTTTAGTGATTTTCATCTGTGAAAAGCAACTAAAGCGGTTCCGGCAGTCCGGAACATTTCCGGTTTTTGTCTCTGAAAAATCTCAGTAGTTACCGGAACAATTCTGGTACCTTCCAATAATTTCCAGGCATGTGCCGAAACCAATTTGACTTTATGGAATACCCTGAAACAACTTTTCAGTTTCACCGGAACTATTCCGATATCCTCTCCGGAACGTTTCCGTTTCGTCCGAAACTTTTTCGGTGAATTTCTCTCAGACTCCCCGTCTAGTATTCAGCAGATAGATGACCCTTAAGCGTGTGACCCTATAGGTTCGGTGAAGTATAGACATCACCCGGAACACTTTCCGATCAATGATCAACATCGGAGCCGTGGACACCCATATTGACCCCTATACCCACACGAATGAATATTCGAGTGAACCTCCAGTTGCCGTGTGCTATTCCTGTTGCTTCGCGATATGTTACAAATACCCGAGGTGAGACATGTAGGCATCCCCGTGGATCAACAACTTGTCCACTATGCCAGTTACCTCGTTACCGGTATTGCTCTCTTTTCTCGTTCCCGTGTTCCGGCATCCCCGTGATCAAATCACAAAGTGTCTGGCCAGACGATGATGGATACCGTAACACCGAGCGGGCCCAGAGATATCTCTCCATCGTCGGAGGAGCAAATCCCAATCTTGAGCTATCAAGTTACTTGACATACTTTTCCATGAACCCGTAAGCCGCCGTAATAGCCACCCATTTACGGATGACGTTTAACAAACCCAAAAGTTCATGAAGCAAGCATGAAGAAACTCGATACTCTCATGGTAAGGAATCATGCAAACATTAACCATCTCTGTGTTATTAACCATTAACTAATGACGAATGTATCTCATAGCATAACATCAATTCGGGTCGATTCAACACAAGTGTTCTACCAACAATTGTGCCCTCAAAATTGCCGGCATAGTCATGCCCATGATCAGGAAAACAGGATCATCATGCAATACTTGAGCCAGTCATAGAGGCTTGACTAGGAATACTTTTTACCGTTTATTATCCCACACGTGCACATGAGTTTCCCTCCAAGCCTCGTTTTATTTGCAGACTCGAGAATCATTGCAGTTATAGCATGGAACATAAACATAATTATGAACAGGGAGATAATCAATAACATTTATTATTGCCTCTAGGGCATATCTCCTACAGACTCCCACTTGCACTAGAGTCAATAATCTAGTCAATGCTAATGCACTTTACACCTATGGCATACTGGTGTAAAATATGCTTCGCATGTGGTATAGCCTGATGTCCAACGGATCTGACGACTTCAGCTCCGTGTGTAACTTTGCATATCCCCGCGTTTTCACGCTTTCACAAAATTCATATTTTGTGTGGACTTGGCTTTGCATATGTGTGAATCATTGGTCGAAACCTGATTCCTCAGACTGAGCTATGGAGCAGCTATCTGCAATAGTGTCCCATAGACCAAAGCCATCTTGGAACCATACTAAGTTCATGAATGAACTATATGATTCAACAACTTCTTTGTCACTTCTTAAGTGTCAACATACTTAGCCTTTGTTATAGAATTCGCCACAGTATCTTGTTTGGAACAATTTCCAACTACCGTGCCACCATATTGTGTATTACACAAAACCTTTAACTTAAATCGAAAATCGCATGGAGCATTGATGAAGACTGTATCGATGTAATTACTTACAACGAGTACTTCATAATCTCTGCTTGCGAGAAAACATGTCATCACTGCTACTCTAGTACTCAATGACATCTTTCACTGTTGTCCTATGATCAGTACTTTGATCACTTTGGTATCTATACTCGCAACAACTTTGGAGTATTGGACATATCTGGTTGTTTTTACATACCATGGAATACATGATTAATCCAAACACAAGAGTGTGTGGAATCACCATCATGTATTTTGCTCATCAGTGTTTTGGGACACCGAGTCTTGCAAAAACTCTTTCCATGTGACTTCGGCAAGAATCACTCCTTGACGGTTTTCAATGCTAAAAAGTTTTAGCATCTTGTCAATATGTATTCATAGCTTAGCCCCATTAGGTAAATCTATCTCCATAGATCATCATGCCTAATATTGAGGCTATTTATCCTAAGCACTTCATCGAAAAACTATTTTCAAATGAAGTCCTAATTCGTGTCAAGAAATTTATTTCCAATTAACAATGTGTCAAGTACACAAGGTTTCTAGAAATATTATTATGCTCCCACTTACTTTCTTGAATCACAAGCATCTTCGATACCCATTTGATGAAGTCAAACCCCTTTGACCATTCCATCAAAAACGAAGATTCCAACTCCACTTTGCTCTCTTCTGTCCATCGCTGGAACTCTGAAGTTTGCATACTTACTAGCATCCTCTGGATCGACAAATTACTTTGGACTGTATCACATACAAGTCCTAGGTTTCATTTCCATCAGATGGAAATCCTTTTGTCATCCATGTTTCATATCTCATGATTGAAATATGTATTAATTGCTAGTTCAACCCGAACCGACTTCAAGCATCGCTACGGTGAGACAATCTCATCGTAGTCAACTCCTTGAACTTGTTATTGCAACAAGTCGAGCTTCATGGATAAATTTTTTTTTTCCGTATCAGTTTTTAGTTCCATAAATATTCGTTAGACTCTAAGTCTTCCGAAAGGTGTATCAAGATTTTAATCTCGAATCACATATATGGAAACTATCTCGGATTGTATTGGAATTTAGCCAATTCCGGAGTCAGGGCCCATCAATGCTTCCTTGTGTATCGTAGGTATACTGTTGTCTAACAACAATATCTCGTTTGCGCACCTGATAGGTTTGCACGAGCTTTGCCTACGTGGTTCAGCTGCAAGTTTGACCGAAGTCCATACATTTTATTGTAGAGACTTCCGTATCAGTCGCAGTAGGAAACTCTGGAATCACTTCCAAGGTTTCTTTCCTTTGATCTGATGACGAAGATACTGGTTATCTCGTCGAGTTGCACTGTCCTCCCACTCACCTTTTGAAAGAACTATTCTCTTTAAAAGCATACCGTTTTGCGGCAAAACCCTTTGCCTCGGTATAGTGGTGGGGGAATACCCAATGACTTGGGATAACCTTACAAAGTAGCACTTGTCTGATTTGGAATAGGTTTGTAACCTTTTACACAAGCCCCATATTCCAAATGTTAAGAAAAGATATAACATGGTTGGGCGTACCACACCATGGCGTCATTTCAACAGACCTGATGGAGCTCTTTTCAGTGTAAAAGCCGCAGTCTCTAAAGCATCACTTTAAAAGGGATAATGGCAAATTTATTTATGTCATCTTTGATCTTACCATGTCATGAATGGTTCGATTACATCAACACGGACTCTCCACTTGCAGTGGTGCTCCGGGAGGTGCAAGTTATGAAACCCCTTTCACAACTCATCAGACATTTGCTAAACTCGTAACTCAAATATTCCTTTCTGCAATCGAATTGTAGAAACATAATTTTCTTGTTACAACAACTTCTACTTCATTTTTGAAAACCTTATGAATGAATTCAAAAGATCCAAACTTACGTCTCAACAAGTAAATATCCATATATCTACCTGAGTCATTTCTGAAGATAGATAAATCCACTACTTGCAACAACATTTATTGGACTACACACATCATAATGTATGATCACCAATATGTTCTATGCTCGTTCCTTATGGCATGTGAATGGTATTTCAGTCACTTGACCTTTCAGAGGAAAGTTGCAAGTGTCAGATGATTCAAAATCAAATGACTTTAAAATCCATCATAATGGAATTTTCCATGCGGGTTTCTCCAATGTGACCAAATGCAGTGCCACACATATGTGGTATTCTTTTAGTCTTGCGACATTTAGCGTCAGTGTTATGGATGTATCATATTACCATCAATATTCATAACATACATCCCATTCTGGATGGAAGCATGGCCCTTCATGTTATTCATAACACCGAACATCAAAAGTTCTCTTATGAATAACCTCCTTGCAAGATACCTTATGCAAAGGGCTAGAGTGTATGAAACTCTAAATGAATTATGAAAGTAAATACAGAGGTAATGTATTATTATCAATATTCATAACATACTTCTCATTCATAATGAAAGTATGGCCCCCTTTTGTTATTCATAACTCCGAACATTAAAAGTTCTCTTATGAACAACCTTCTTGCAAGATACTTTATGCAAAGGGCTAGAGTGTGAAACTCTAAAATGAATTATGAAAGTAAATACATAGGGAATACATCGATGGAAGGCATAGTAACATTTACTATGTTCCCTGCGTGTATCTAAATCTCATTCCTGGCTAGTCTTTCAGGCCATAGTAGTTCTTACATCGAGTTGCAACAGAATGCAATCGAGCGGGTATCTTTGTGATTAACTCACAATACCCAAGAATTAGTGATTAACATGTTTAACCAAAATTCCCAAGAACTATATCTCTGACCAGCCTTCTATACATCAAAAAACTTGTATGACATTCATACATGAGCTGGATATTCCAGTCTTCTTTCCTTTTGCCATTATACTTCTAACAGTTTCACTTTCAGTATTTCTCCTACTCTCAGAAGAAGCACCCAACTTAAGAGCGGCGTTAGCCCCGGACTTCCTAGGCGTGAAAGTTTCACTAACACCCTTCGGACACTTCCTTTCTCTTTAAGTTGTCGTTTTATTCACCATCATCATATGACAGGCGTTCTTCTGGATCCCCTCTTATCAGTCAAATGCCTAGTAAACACTTTTACTAATAGTTTGCAAACAAACATGGCTTTAGATATCTCATATCTTTCAGCCTTTGTTTGTATCTGAAAATTAATTTTCAGTTCCATGAATATCACATAACTATCCCACAACTTTCGAAGTTCGGGTCTCATGGAAGCAAACATATTTCACTTGACCGTAACGGAATTTTAGCTTTTGGATCGAAGGACGAGAGTCATATCATCCATAGCATTAGCGGGAGAATACCGAAAGTATGCGATAGGACAAAGTCCTTCTCGGCACTCTTGAGGACAATCCTCACATTACGTTACCAACCGTAAAGTTTTAACCAGATATTTAACAGCTATTCAATTTTAATAGGGAAGGTGGAAACGCGAGCCATTATTCTACTTATTATGCAAATCACACTTAGACAGTGTTCAAGATTAATTGCACTGAGAATTAAACAAGGTAATTCTACAGTGCGCTCCCACTCAAATCAATATCTCTCAAAATTGATTATGAGTGATACAAGACCCGATTTTTGATTGTTCGCCACGATGGTAGCATCACAGATGACGAAAAATCTCAACCGGTAGGCCAACTTGCCAATCACATCTCTATGTGACTCTTGTTCATCTTTCGATGCGTGTGTTCCGAGCTCATGACTTTCATGCCTGAACGTCAAGACAACCAAGTGATCTCGCTGCGAGGTCTCAACTCACCCGCCTCACACTTCTCTAATCGTTCGTGCCCATGTTAGCATGTGACACCCCGAAAAGTTAGGTGCCGTGACGGTGCTACACTTGGGAGAACACTAACTACTTGATATTTGTTGTGAGAGATCACCCTAATAAAAGCGACTACCGCGCAATCAAAAGGGTGCATCATAAGGGATAAACATCTCAGGCAATTCATAATAGCAAGATATGGTATAGCCCTTTCTGACGGAGAAGTCTTTCATTTCTTCGTCTTCGGCATTTGCGTCGGTGTTCACCTTCGCGAAGATTGCCACCACCTTGTCGATGCACCAGATAATATTGCTATCTCTATAGCTAATAAAATAAGTGCATTAATGAAGGTTGACACGCAGGTCATTAAAGTGACAATCATATGGCTCCAGCCATCATGCCGAATCATGACACGCAGGTCATGTTAATCAATTTACATTATATAGTCATCTCATACATAATCAAATTATAATGAGCACTGCTATACCACATCACATGCACATGCAAACCATCCTGCAAAACCAAGTTAGACGCCTCTAATCGGTTTATACAAGATTTTATTTTACGTGGCTTCTAAGGTTTCGAACCAAACCGAAGCTACCAACGTCCATCATCAAGCATGATAATCCAAGTCGCTAGATTAACATTGCGGGGTGTATGAAACACGAGATAATAAAATCTCGAGCCCCATACTAAACTTCATCATACGCGTGACCCCCGTGCAGATCATATCTGCATTGCCCTTTCATCTGCGAATTTCATCTTTCTTTTGACTA
Source organism: Elymus sibiricus (assembly GCA_039707655.1). Classification (NCBI taxonomy): domain Eukaryota; kingdom Viridiplantae; phylum Streptophyta; class Magnoliopsida; order Poales; family Poaceae; genus Elymus; species Elymus sibiricus. The sequence goes on from CM077667.1 coordinate 55,456,141, forward strand.
TGGCGGAACCCAAAGAACTGAAGCACTTCGTTGATCAATCAGGATCGCGGATTGCCAGAACTTTGTGAAATTCCACCATACTGTCTCGAGATTGAGCAAACGCAAATTCTAGGGAAGCAATAAGAACATCGGGTAACAGACTTCATCTGCTACCCGCACAAATAATTTTCAGCAATAGATCTCATCTACTACCTAATTATATTGTGCAACACCCATACATCTCTATGTATTCTAGATCGCAACTTGCATCTACGCATAGCACGGCTCTTGATGCCACTGTTGGGCAACGCAGCAGAAAACAAAAAATTTCCGACCTACGCACCAGCCCAGGACCACTATGGAGACTGCATACAAGGTTTGATCATTTTCGTTACCGACTCGTAGCGCAGCGGAAGTAGAGTCGATGACGAACGGCGGTGCAGATCCCCGCAGCTAGGATTTTACAACCTCCCAACTGCGAGGATTTATACCCTCATCTGCCCCGCGGACAGCCCTCCGGGAGGCGGTCGCACAGTCCCCCGGACGGTGTCGCGGACAGCCCTTCGGGAGGACCTCCGAAACTCGGACTGTCACTCGGACAGCCCTTCGGGAGGACCTCCAAAACTCGGACGGTCACACGGACAGCCCTTCGGGAGGCACTCTCGAACTAAGACCGAAACTACGATCTCTCTACAGAGTTGCACACATACGGTGTCATCTATCCGGCAGGGCTTCGCCGTCCAGAACTAGTTCCCACCGGAACCCAGACAGCCTTTCGGCTCTACGAAACTATTTCGCTGGGTGGGAGAGAGAAGCCAGAAATGTCATGGCATGTGTATGTGAGAGCAAGGATCAAGCATATGGGGCTGCCTCCTCCCCTCTATTTATAGGAAAAACAAGGGGTAGGATGGGCATATCCAAAATGCCATGTCATCCCAAAATATCTTGGGAAGATATTTGTGGAAAGCCAACTTCCAACCATATCCATAAATCTGATTTCACTATTCACGACGACATTTTTCAGCGTCTGATCGAACTGAAAATATTCATGTGGGCTTAGAACATTTCCAGTACCCACCAAAATAATTTTCAACGCGAGCCGGAACAATTCCGGTTTAGTGATTTTCATCTGCGAAAAGCATCTGAAGCGGTTTCGGCAGCTCCGGAACATTTTCGGTTTTCATTCCGGAAAATTCCAGAAAGTTTCCAGAATGATTCTGGCACCCTCCAAGAATTATCAGGCATGTGCCGAAACCAATTTGACTTTATGGTGTACTCCGAAACAACTTTTCGGTTTAGTGATTTTCATCTGTGAAAAGCAACTAAAGCGGTTCCGGCAGTCCGGAACATTTCCGGTTTTTGTCTCTGAAAAATCTCAGAAGTTACCGGAACAATTCTGGTACCTTCCAATAATTTCCAGGCATGTGCCGAAACCAATTTGACTTTATGGAATACCCTGAAACAACTTTTCAGTTTCACCGGAACTATTCCGATATCCTCTCCGTAACGTTTCCGTTTCGTCCGAAACTTTTTCGGTGAATTTCTCTCAGACTCCCCGTCTAGTATTCAGCAGATAGATGACCCTTAAGCGTGTGACCCTATAGGTTCGGTGAAGTATAGACATCACCCGGAACACTTTCCGATCAATGATCAACATCGGAGCCGTGGACACCCATATTGACCCCTATACCCACACGAATGAATATTCGAGTGAACCTCCAGTTGCCGTGTGCTATTCCTGTTGCTTCGCGATATGTTACAAATACCCGAGGTGAGACATGTAGGCATCCCCGTGGATCAACAACTTGTCCACTATGCCAGTTACCTCGTTACCGGTATTGTTCTCTTTTCTCGTTCCCGTGTTCCGGCATCCCCGTGATCAAATCACAAAGTGTCTGGCCAGACGATGATGGATACCGTAACACCGAGAGGGCCCAGAGATATCTCTCCATCGTCGGAGGAGCAAATCCCAATCTTGAGCTATCAAGTTACTTGACATACTTTTCCATGAACCCGTAAGCCGCCGTAATAGCCACCCATTTACGGATGACGTTTAACAAACCCCAAAGTTCATGAAGCAAGCATGAAGAAACTCGATACTCTCATGGTCTAAGGAATCATGCAAACATTAACCATCTCTGTGTTATTAACCATTAACTAATGACGAATGTATCTCATAGCATAACATCAATTCGGGTCAATTCAACACAAGTGTTCTACCAACAATTGTGCCCTCAAAATTGCCGGCATAGTCATGCCCATGATCAGGAAAACAGGATCATCATGCAATACTTGAGCCAGTCATAGAGGCTTGACTAGGAATACTTTTTACCGTTTATTATCCCACACGTGCACATGAGTTTCCCTCCAAGCCTCGTTTTATTTGCAGACTCGAGAATCATTGCAGTTATAGCATGGAACATAAACATAATTATGAACAGGGAGATAATCAATAACATTTATTATTGCCTCTAGGGCATATCTCCTACATTGTCTAGTGTCAAAGGATTCAAGAAAACCAAGGCTTCATCATTAGCCGGAAGTAACAGGCGCATAATGGTACGAAGCTCTCCAAAATTGTTTTGGAACGGAGTCCCGGATAGGATAATTAATTAGCTTTTTGGTACGAAGTTCAGCAAGAGCCTTCCGAATATCGCTATTTGGAAGGCCTTTGCTGAAATTCGTACCAAAAAGCAAATTATTCTATCCGGAACTCCGTTCCAAAACAACTTTGAAGAGCTTCATAGCATCATACGCATGTTACTTTCGGCTAATGATGAAGCCATGGATTTCTTCATTACTTTGACAGACAACGTGACATATAAAGAATATATATAGATGAGATCAAAAAAAATATGGATCAACTTGTGCACATCCATAATGGGGGCATTCTTGATAAATCTATGTTACCGGAGGGGGTAGACGACAACGACGCTCACCCCTCATGTCATGTCCGACGTCCCCCCTCATGTCGAAGTTATCGAGGAGGGGGTAGACGACAACGACGCTCACCCCTCATGTCCGACGTCCGACGTCCCCCCTCATGTTATGTCGGACGTCCCCCTCATGTCGAAGTTATCGGGGAGGTGGCCTCGACAACGCTCTTTTAACTTGGTAAATTTGGGTGGCCTCGACAACTCTTCTAGGGTTTGGGGTGGCCTCAACAATGCTCTTTTAACTCATTTAACTCATTTAACTTGGTAAATTTGGTTGGCCTCGACAACGCTTCTAGGGTTTGGGGTGGCCTCGACAACACTTCTAGGGTTTGGGGTGGCCTCGACAACGCTTTTTCAGTCCCGGTTTGGCGAGAGGGGGTTGATCGATCGACGTCCCCCCTCATGTTGGAGAGTTACCGGAGTTTTCTATGAACAAAAAAATACTACCTATCACATCTCAGTCCCGGTTTGGGTGGACTCGAGTGTTTGGTCGGGCGAGAGGGGGTTGATCGACGTCCCCCCTCATGTCGAAGTTACCGGAGTTTTCTTCTTGGGGTTTGGCTGACCTCGAGAGTTTGTCAGGTAGGGGAGGGGGGGGTAGGAGATCGACAACGCTTTTTTTCTAGGGTTTGCGTGGCCTCGAGAGTTGGTCGCCCGATATGTCCGACGTCCCCCCTCATGTCGAATTTACCGGAGTTTTCTTCTAGGGGTTTGGGTGGCCTCGAGAGTTTGTCGGGTAGGGGCGGGAGGGGGTAGGAGATCGAGGGTGACGGCGACATACATACATATAGCCACATACATACATGGAAAAAAATGCTATGAACAAAAAAATGCTATGAACAAAAAAATACATATAGCCACATATATGAAAAAAAATACATATATGAACAAAAAAATGCTATGAACAAAAAAACATCATATATACATCCATCCATACATACATATAGCCACATACATATATACATTATATGTGAACAAAAACATTCATCATATAAAAAAAATCAACATATATATATAAAAAAAATTGCACAGAGCAGGGGCGGCGGCGGCTCACAGCGGGGGCGGCCGGTGAAGGTGACGGCGACGGCGGGGGTGGCGAGGGCGCCGGCGACGGCGACGGCGGGGGCGGGCCGGGGCAGGGGCGCGGCCGGGCGCGCTCGGGGGCGGGGCAGGGCCGCGGGCTCGGGGACGACGACGGCGACGGCGACGGCGACGACTGGGCAGGGGCGTGGGCTCGGGGGCGGGGCAGGGCCGCGGGCTCGGGGACGACGACGGCGACGGCGACGGCGACGACGGGACAGGGGCGTGGGCTCCGGGGCGGGGCAGGGCCACGGGCTCGGGGACGACGACGGCGATGGCGACGGCGACGACGGGGCAGGGGCCTGGCGATGGCGACGGCGTGGGCGGTGGACGGCGTCGGGGCAGCCTGGCGGCGTCGAAGAGGTCGGCGTCGTCAGGCGAAGTGGCGATGAAAACTGTGAAATTTCACAAGTGCTGGTTATATACACTCAGCATTGGTCCCGGTTGGTGGCACCAACCGGGACCAATGCCACCCTTTAGTACCGGTTGGTGCCACCAACCGGGACCAAAGGTCTCTTTTTGTCAGCCCAAAGGGCGGGAAGCAGAGACCTTTGGTCCCGGTTGGTGGCACCAACCGGGACTAAAGGGTGGCATTGGTCCCGGTTGGTGCCACCAACTGGGACCAAAGGTGGGCATTGGTCCCGGTTGGTGCCACGAACCGGGACCAAAGGTGGTGCTGCCAGGGGCTAAAAGTTTAGTCCCACCTCGCTAGCTGAGAGGGCTCGAGAGTGGTTTATAAGCGCTGCTGCGCACACCCTCTCGAGCTCCTCTCAACAGCAGGCTTACGGGCCTAATCGGACACACCGCTGCCTGTGGGCCTTCTGGGCCTTATTCGGGCCTGAATCCTGGCCCAACTGGATGGTTGGGTTTCTAGTCGTATTCAGGCCGCGGTGGCCCAGTAGGCGGCATTTTTTCTACTTTTTTTGTTTTCTTTTTTGCTTTATTTTTTTTTTTCAGTGATTCTTTTTGCTTTTAGGTCACAAAAATTATAAACTTTCTGTTAGTATCATTAGTTTCCAAATTTGAATAGTTTAAATTTGAATTCTTTTAAATTGGTGTGAATCACTAGTTTGTGAATAACTTTACTATAAAAATAGATTTTTGAGTGATTCTTTTTCCTGCTATTTAATATTACTGTGTTTTATCATTATATTCAATTTGGTAATTTTTAGGTTATTTTAAATGTCAATTTGGTAATCTTTATGAAAATTCTTTTTGCTATTAATGTTTTGAATAAAAAATACTTTGATAACTTTAGTTGCATAAATTTTATATAATTTTAGTTTCATAAATACTAGAGGTTTATAAAATATTTTTAGTTGATTCCTTTTGCTGTTAGAGTTTTATAAAAGCTTTTTAGTTGATTCTTTTTGCTATTGAAGAATATTATAGTTTTATTTTAGTTGATCATAACAGAATTTTTTAATTGATTATTTTTAGTTCATTATTTTTGCTATTAGAGTTTCATAAAGGTTTTCTAGTTCATTCTTTTTGCTATTAGTTTCATAAAAGTTTTGTTTTAGTTTCATAAAAGTTTCATAAAACTTTCTTGCTATTAGTTTTGTTTTAGTTTCATAAAAGTTTTGTTTTAGTTTCGTAAAAGTTTCATAATACTTTCGTGCTATTAGTTTTGTTTTAATTTCATAAAAGTTTTGTTTTAGTTTCATAAAAATTTCATAAAACTTTCTTGCTATTAGTTTTGTTTTAGTTGATTAAAAGTTTTGTTTTAGTTTCGTAAAAGTTTCATAAAACTTTCTTGCTATTAGTTTTGTATTAGTTTCATAAAAGTTTTGTTTTAGTTTAATAAAGGTTTCATAAAACTTTCTTGCTATTAGTTTTGTTTTAGTTGATTAAAAGTTTTGTTTTAGTTTCATAAAAGTTTTGTTTTAGTTTCATAAAACTTTCTTGCTATTAGTTTTGTTTTAGTGGATCATAACAGAATATTTTAATTGATTATTTTTTAGTTCATTCTTTTTGCTATTAGAGTTTCATAAAAGTTTTCTAGTTCATTCTTTTTGCTATTAGTTCATTCTTTGAGCTAAATGACCCTGAAATTGAAAAGCACTACAAATGAACTCTGAAAAGGTTGAAAGTTGGCATGGTATCATCATTTCACCCGCAATGCACTTCGTGTACAAAACGGACAATCTCTTTCGAAGTATCAGGGTTTCGGACGAAAACTCATCTGTTACAAAAGGCATTTAATTTCTTCACATGTAACTGCAATGATATAGTTGTGGAGAGAAAGTCTTCACTTTTTCTTCGCTTGTGTCCTTTGCTTATTGCGCCGTAACCATGGATAATCTTCATCGTTTAACAGGGTGCTTGGGTCAGCCTTGACTTTGAAGGGAGGAATTTCATGAAACTTTTCATAATCTTCAGACATGTCTGTCTTGCCCTCCAATCCCACGATGTCTCTTTTTCCTGAAAGAACTATGTGGCGCTTTGGCTCATCGTATGATGTATTCGCTTCCTTATCTTTTCTTTTTCTCGGTTTGGTAGACATGTCCTTCACATAGAAAACCTGCGCCACATCATTGGCTAGGACGAATGGTTCGTGTGTGTACCCAAGATTGTTGAGATCCACTGTTGTCATTCCGTACTGTGGGTCTACCTGTACCCCGCCTCCTGACAGATTGACCCATTTGCACTGAAACAAAGGGACCTTGAAATCATGTCCATAGTCAAGTTCCCATATGTCCACTATGTAACCATAATATGTGTCCTTTCCCCTCTTGGTTGCTACATCAAAGCGGACACCGCTGTTTTGGTTGGTGCTCTTTTGATCTTGGGCGATCGTGTAAAATGTATTCCCATTTATCTCGTACCCTTTGTAAGTCAATACAGTCGAAGATGGTCCCCTGGCCAACGAGTACAGCTCATCAGAAACAGTGTTGTCACCCATGAGACGTGTTTGCAACCAACTGCCGAAAGTCATGATGTGTTCATATGTAATCCAGTCGTCACACTGCTTCGGGTGTTTGGAGCGCAGAATATTCTTGTGTTCATCGACATACGGGGTCACCAAGGTAGAATTTTGTAGAACTGTGTAGTGTGCTTGAGACCAAGAATGCCCGTCCCTACATATTATTGAGTCCGCTCCTAGCGTGCCTTTTCCAGTCGGTCTCCCCTCATACCGCGATTGAGGGAGACCAATCTTCTTAAGGTCAGGAATGAAGTCAACACAAAACCCAATGACATCCTCTGTTTGATGGCCCATGGAGATGCTTGCTTCTGGCCTAGCGCGGTTACGAACATATTTCTTTAAGACTCCCATGAACCTCTCAAAGGGGAACATATTGTGTAGAAATACAGGGCCCAGAACGACAATCTCGTCGACTAGATGAACTAGGACGTGCGTCATGATATTGAAGAAAGATGGTGGGAACACCAGCTCGAAACTAACAAGACATTGCACCAAATCACTCCTTAACCTTGACAGGATTTCTGGATCGATCACCTTCTGAGAAATTGCATTGAGGAATGCACATAGCTTCACAATGGCTAATCGAACGTTTTCCGGTAGAAGCCCCCTCAATGCAACCGGAAGCAGTTGCGTCATAATCACGTGGCAGTCATGAGACTTTAGGTTCTGGAACTTTTTCTCTGCCATATTTATTATTCCCTTTATATTCGACGAGAAGCCAGACGGGACCTTCATACTGAGCAGGCATTCAAAGAAGATTTCCTTCTCTTCTTTGGTAAGAGCGTAGCTGGCAGGACCTTCATACTGCTTTGGATGCATGCCGTCTTTTTCATGCACACGTTGCTGTTCCTCCCGTGCCTCCGGTGTATCTTTTGTCTTCCCATACACTCCCAAGAAGCCTAGCAGGTTCACGCAAAGATTCTTCGTCACGTGCATCACGTCGATTGCAGAGCGGACCTCTAGGTCTTTCCAATAGGGTAGGTCCCAAAATATAGATTTCTTCTTCCACATGGGTGCGCGTCCCGCATCGTCAGTCGGAACAGATAGTCCGCCAGGACCCTTTCCAAAGATTACTTGTAAATCATTGACCATATCAAGTATGTGATCACCAGTACGGAGGGCGGGCTTCTTCCGGTGATCTGCCTCACCTTTGAAATGCTTTCCTTTCTTTCGACATTGATGGTTGGTCGGAAGAAATCGACGATGCCCCAGGTACACATTCTTCCTGCATTTGTCCAAATATATACTGTCGGTGTCATCTAAACAGTGTGTGCATGCGTGGTATCCCTTGTTTGTCTGTCCTGAAAGGTTACTGAGAGCAGGCCAATCGTTGATGGTTACAAACAGCAACGCATGTAGGTCAAATTCCTCCTGTTTGTGCTCATCCCACACACGTACACCTTCTCCATTCCACAGCTGTAAAAGTTCTTCAACTAATGGCCTTAGGTACACATCAATGTCATTGCCGGGTTGCTTAGGGCCTTGGATGAGCACTGGCATCATAATGAACTTCCGCTTCATGCACAACCAAGGAGGAAGGTTATAGATACATAGAGTCACGGGCTAGGTGCTTTGATTGTTGCTCTGCTCCCCAAAAGGATTAATGCCATCTGCACTTAAACCAAACCATACGTTCCTTGCATCACCTGCAAAGTCCCCCCACCTTCTCTCGATTTTCCTCCACTGCGACCCGTCAGCGGGTGCTCTCAACTTCTCATCTTTCTTACGGTCTTCTTTGTGCCATCGCATCAACTTGGCATGCTCTTTGTTTCTGAACAGACGTTTCAGCCGTGGTATTATAGGAGCATACCACATCACCTTGGCAGGAACCCTCTTCCTGGGGCGCTCGCCCTCAACATCACCAGGGTCATCTCGTCTGATCTTATACCGCAATGCACCGCATACCGGGCATGCGTTCAAATCCTCGTACTCACCGCGGTAGAGGATGCAGTCATTAGGGCATGCATGTATGTTCTGCACCTCCAATCCTAGAGGGCATAGAACCTTCTTTGCTTCGTACGTACTGCCGGGCAATTCGTTATCGTTTGGAAGGTTCTTCTTCATTATTTTCAGCAGCGAACTAAATCCCTTGTCAGATACACCATTGTCTGCCTTCCATTGCAGCAATTCCAGTGTGGTACCGAGCTTTCTGTTGTCATCTTCGCAATTTGGGTACAACCTTTTTTTGTGATCCTCTAACATGCGATCGAACTTCAACTTCTCCCTTTCACTTTCGCATTCTCTCTGTGCATCAACAATGACCCGGCGAAGATCATCATCGGGCACATCGTCTGGTTCCTCTTGATCTTCAGCTTCCCCCATTGCAGCATCACCATATTCAGGGGGCGGGTAGTTGTCATCATCCTCTTCTTCTTCGTTGTCTTCCATCATAACCCCTCTTTCTCCGTGCTTGGTCCAAACATTATAGTGTGGCATAAAACCCTTCTCAAGCAGGTGGAAGTGAAGGGTTTTAGAGTTGGAGAAAGCCTTCGTATTCTCACAGACAGTACATGGACAATGCATAAAACCATTCTGCTTGTTTGCCTCAGCCGCTTCGAGAAAATTATGCAGGCCCTTAATATACTCGGAGGTGCGTCGGTCACGGTACATCCATTGCCGGTTCATCTGCGTGGGTTATATAGTTCTTATTATTGAACAACATATAACTCTCTAGAGCATCTAATTAAAACACACAAGTAAGAACTTTTTTCTTTTAGAAAGAAGATAAGAAGAAGAGGCTAACCACGGTGTTGCCGGCGCCGAGATGGGCGCGGGCGATCGACGGCGGTGAGGACGGGGACGGGACAGGACGGACCGCCAAACCTAGACAAATCTTGAGGAAAATGGAGCTTGGACAAGGAGCTTCGAGAGGAGAAAGCTTAAGTGTGGCTCGGGCATTTCATCGAACACCTCATATGCATAGGAGGTGAGCTAGAGCACCACAAAAGCTCTCCCACGGCCGGGCAAAAAAACAGAGCAATGCATTGCTCTGCTCGCGGGCGGGGGCTATATATAGGCCAACCATTGGTCCCGGTTCCAGCCACAAACCGGGACCAATGGTTGTGGGCCAGGAGCGAGGCGCATTGGTCCCGGTTCGTGGCTGGAACCGGGACTAAAGGTGACCCCTTTAGTCCCGGTTCCAGCCACAAACCGGGACCAATGGTTGTGGGCCAGGAGCGAGGCCCATTGGTCCCAGTTCGTGTCTGGAACCGGGACCAAAGGGGTCCGACGAACCGGGACCAATGGCCCACGAGGCCCGGCCGGCGCCCTGGCCTCACGAACCGGGACCGATGCCCCGATGGGTCCCGGTTCGTGAGTGAACCGGGACTAATGGGCTTCTCAGGGGTGGACCGATGCCCTGTTTTGTACTAGTGCATGCACATCACACAGTTTATATAATGCACTAACTATGACTAGAACATAACCTATAGTGAGAACCATAACCTATTTGGTGAATCAAATGAAATGCTCAAGGAAAGGAACTATCTAGTTGAGATGCCAAGTCAATTATGCTGGCATAATCCATGTGCATTCTAAAAACAGTCGAGGATTTCCCCTGAAAAACTGTGCAAATTATTCTCAAATATGGCCGTTGTTAGCAAGTTACTCTAGAATCTAACAAAGACATAATGAATTCGTCATATCCTGTAATAACAAAACATCGCCAAGAAACAAGCATCGACATACATATGACATGTGTGCAAACCATGTCTCCTACAATCAGTCGCAAAGCTACCACATAGTAGCAACGAGCTAAAACAAGGTGAAAACACTGGATGAGCAGACTTGAGCTTAGCAAACCATAAGCAAGAAAGGCACGTTTGTATATGCTAAATGCTCATCAATAAGTTGTACTACGGGGATGAGTAGCCAGCAACGAGCATAGTAGTATGTATGTATGTATGGAACGTGGAGTATTAGAGCTCGAGCTCAAATGCACCACATGAACAGTAAAATCGAAAAAAAATTCAAAACGTTTCAAAAAATTCTGAATTTTTTTTGTGATGAACTTTGAAAAATGTTTGAAGCGCTTGCAAATTTTCATGATGAGATCACATCCTAGGAAGGCGTGACAAAAAAAACAAAAACGATGCTCTGAAAATGCTATTTTCGAAAGCATTTTGAAACACTGATTTTGTTTTTTTTGCCACACCTTCCTCGAATGTGATCTTATGGTGAAAATTTGCAAGCACTTAGAAAATTTGTCAAAGTTCATCATAAAAAAAATCGGAATTTTTCTGATATGTTTTGATTTTTTTTCGATTTTACTGTTCATGCAGGTGCATTTGAGCTCGAGCTCAAAAGAGTACTTTCCGTATGTATGTATGTATGTATGTATATATGTTTGTACGTATGTAAATCTGGTGAGAAGCAAGCTAGGACAAAAAGGAAGTCTATTGGGGCCAAAACAAACTCAGATGATGAAAGCATGGTTAATAATATAACCAATAATCGGCTATAAGAAGTTGCCATGTCATTTAGAGCCAACCTAATAGCCGACTTGTACAATAAAAAGTTTTAATATGTAGTACTTTACTAATAGTTGGCCCACCATACAATCTCACAATGTTTCTTGGTTCTCATGCTAAAGCCCGTTTGTCTTTTCTCTCTTTCCTATTCTGTCTCCTTCAACTAAGCAAAGATATAAGATATAATATTTTACTCCTTGTAGCCTGTTTATGTCATTTTATTGTACTTACTCAGATGGCTGGCTTGTGCGTTTTGTCTCATATTCAATGCTCGCTCGGCCACCCTTGCGCTCTTTGGGAAATATCATCTCGGTACTATGAGTAATCTATCAATTCACTGGATCGAGTCACGACTAAGTTACGGCCAAGTCCTGGCGTGATAATATCACTGTCCACATTTGGTTCATTTGAACATGCATTTTTAGCGAATATCATTGACCTAGGACTAACATTTCCCAGATTAATATATGTTGAAGTTAACAATACCCAGATCTATCAAGGTGAATATTCACCGGAAGTTCAAATTATTGGAGATTGATACAACTCGTTTGGGTAATCATGCTTGGTTTTCTCGCCCAAGATCTTGATCATGAAATCTAATGAAACCATCTCTCCGGGAGATCAATAGGGTTTCTCCGCGATGAAGATTTTGTTGTATATTTTGTGCAAGAGGAATTGGATCAAACTCTGCTTGATTTTTGCCAGTGCCAACCTAGGAAAATAGTAGTATTCTGAAAGACAAAACTTTTTTATTCTTTCAAACGGATAGTCCATATCGAGCTCTGCTAAGAAAACTAGTTGATTGTACATACTCCACCCTATTTGCTTTCATTGATGAAATCAGGGAAACCTGGCCACACTATATACATTTTTAAATGTCGCTGGTCTGGTCTGGCCTCCATTGTCTCTCTTTATTAAAGGGTAAATTGACCGAGCTTGAAAAATTGTTGGTATGATGGCATCCAAGGACCATACTAATGAGTCCATCACCTCCGAATCAACGCATGCGGATGGCATTTGTAATTTTGTAGTGCTATAACTATAACACACATGATTTGTCCTTTTATGCAATGCTTCATAACACATAGGACCGTCTACCACAAGGTCATCAAAAGGGAAAAATCCAACGCTAGTAAGAGCATTGCTAGTCACTTAACACTTTACGTGGCCAATGGGAGACACATGACCAGATTAGTGACATGGTTGGTATTCGAGATCCCGTGCAAACTTCTTCTACCTTCTCTGTTTTTAAGATACGCTTCCTTTCTCTCACCACTTTTGCATTGTCCACTCTTATATATCTCTCGCACACAAACTCATGAATACCGTCCAGAAAAGTCAAGCCTCGTACACCAATGCGTTCGAAAGCTTGATTGGTTCTAATCTTGTTGATCAAACAATTGGAAAAAGTTGTCTGTTGTTTGAAATAGTGATGAAATATGCTTGATTATTCCACACATAGGAGTGGGAGGCATAGGAAGTAAGAGAGAACATGCCACTACCATGGTAATGCCGGTAGTTGCGGACACCCAAGCAATCGGTCTCACCATGGAGAAAATCTTATTTTTGTAACTTTGTGATCACCATGCAACCTCACTGCTTCTCAACTCCGGAGTCCTGATTTCTGTTTCTGCACGCAATTCACAATGTTGGTTGTGTTTTTTGTCGTGGTTGTGCCCCCAATTCGGTGGTGGCCAAGCTGGGAAAGGGTGAATTCATGATTGATTCTCTCAGGAGTATTACTTGTTCTAATAAAGAGCACCCATCCCCACTTTCATATGCGTGAAACTGCTAAGATCTCAATGACACCTACGGTTCTCATTGCTAGCTCACAGCTATACATCACAACACCACACCAAAACTCTAGCAAAGCAACATTGAAAAAAGTCTAGCTAAGGGCGAGTCCTGATACAAAATCTAAAATGTGTACACCTGATTTGACAAAATATTTATCACATCGTATGACTTATATATTTGTCACATATTGGACAATATGCCCATGTCGGGCTTGTCGGTTTTGATGATCTTAGGGCATCTCCAACGCTGACCTCTATATCGGACATCACATCCGTACGCGAACCGCTGGAGAACAGTCCGCGAACATTGATACGGGAGCCGACCATCCAAAGCAAGCCAAAAATCATCCGCCTCTTTTTTTATGTCCTCCAGCTCAAATAACCACATATCAAATCATAGTTCTAAATTAAATATTACAATCCAACAAAGTTTTTAAATTAACGTAGTTCAAACTTCAAACAACTACCACATATGTTCTAGTTGTTTCCTTTAACCGCCCACAAGTTCTCAATCAAATCTTCATGGAGTTTCCCATGAGTTACTCAATGCCTAATTTGTTGATGCATTTGAACAAACTCATCAAACGTGGCCGGATCTGATTTGGAAGTTCGATAGGATCACCCATGTTCTCAAATTCAAGAGCTACGACAACATCTTCATCCTCATTCTCCACGATCATGTTATGCAAGGTCTCAGGATCCCATTTTTTAGCAGGTCGACCAACAACTACAAGACGGGCCTGGAGCGCTCCAAATGCCGTCTCCTCATATTTTCTAGTTGCTTATTGTCTTTCAGAAAAGTGATACTTGTTCTGACCAACAGGCTGAGAGATGGTCCTGACAAAGGTAGACCATGAAGGAAAGATCCCGTCAACCAGATAGTAACCCATGTTGTATTCATACCCATTGATAGTATAGTTTCAAGGAGGAGATTTCCCTTCTGTGAACCTAGCAAATAGTAGAGACGATGTAGAAAATTGATGTCACTGTGAGATCCTGGCATGCTAAAGAAAGCGTGCCAAATCCATAGATCACGTGATGCAACTGCTTCAACAATGATGGTGGGCTTCTTCACAAGGCCTTCATATTCCCCTTGTAGAGCTTTTGGACAGTTCTTCCAGTTCCAATGCATGCAGTCAAGAGATCCGAACAAACCTAGGCACCATCTTGCTTCGGACATTGCCGAGAGCTTATCGGTATCTCCAACCGTTCATTCTTTCAAGTACTGAGTTTCGAACACCGAGACCATGACAGTAGCAAACCTGACCATGGTGTCTTCGCGTGTCCTCTCATACATCAGGAGGTGCGACAATGCCATATGCAAGCATCCGCAACATGTTCATGCACTTATGATAACAAGAGAATCCAATCCTTCCAACGACATCCTTCTCAAGATGAAGTATTCATCAAAGGACTGAACACCAAGGTAGAGGCGATCGAAGACATTGTTTCGTATCCGAAAGCGCCGGCGAAAATTGTCAGTAAATAGGGCATCTGGCCAAAGTAATCATCCATCAGCATCAAATGGCCCCGTGCCTTTTCCCGATTGAGCACTCGATGACCCTTAATAGATCCCTTGAATTTGAGAACATGCTCTTCCCCTTGCTCTGATTCTGCAAGGACCTTCTACATCATATTCGTTTTATCCGTGTAGTCCTCCTCGTCGACCGACTCAACGTAGTGCTCGTATATGTACTCTATGTCCGATGCCATTGCTTCAAATAAGGGACAAACTATTTAGCACGGGCATTTCAACAAACACTTGTCGGGCGTGGTGACTACCGTAAGGGTGGATGATACATGCGCGGCGGCAGACCGATGAGAACTGTCGACGGGAGGCGAAGCATAAGCGGCGTAGATGCTTGGTGTAGCGGTCGAGGTCTTGTAGTTCCGGCAGAGGCATGGCGAGTGACCGGGGTGGTAGAGCAGCAATATCTGCGAGCGAGAAAGCATATGAGGAGGGTGGCGTTTTGGGTGGGGTTTTGGACGGGATGGGGTGTCGGAGTCCTACGTGGCTGGTGTCCGGGCTCCAGCAATCCCCCCTAGTTTGCTTCCGGTTTTCTTGGAAAACAGACGTCCAGACTTCTCCGAGAACTGATGCAGGACGCCGTTGGATGGCAAACTGCGTTTGAATAGATCGACCGGGCTTTGTGATGTTGTGGAACTCTGCCTGGTGGCTTTATTTATAAAGTCAGGCTCTGGCCTTTTCTCTAAAAAAAATAGATCGAACGGACGCTTGTGGAAGGTTTGAGGGTCCGCTTTGGAGATACCCTTAACTCCGGGTGTTCGGCGGCCCGTACCAGAAGCTGGACGGATGAGAGATTTCTAGAATTACGAATGACTTCCTGAGAAAAATCTTTTTCTTGGGGTGTATATTCTAAAAATTGACAAGAGGTAAACCCGGGCACTGAAACAAGTTTTGAAAGGATCGAACTAATTTGTGTAGAAGCTTGTAAATACATGGGACGGTACATGACATGGAAGGGTTAGCATAACGTACGGTTACACTACGTGCTCGCGCTCCTATATGATTTTTTTAGCAAGATACCCTATTTGCCGACCTATGTGACGAAGTACCGGCCCAACTTTGCCTCTTGTGCGCCACTAACAGCATATATTTCTAATATCAGTTTTCAGTGATTTTTGTTTTGTTTTTCTGATTTTATTTTCAGGTTTCCCCTTTTTTCATATTTTTTATATGCACAATTTTCAAAAGATGCACATATATATAAAAACTCACATGCGAACCCACATGCGAACACCACTTACAAACACAATCCGAAACCCACTCCTACACCAATACATTTCAAATCTTGATCGGTCTTTTTTACTGATCTACATAAAAATTACCGATCTTGTTGTTGAATCCCGAGACGGTGTTTGGCCCAGACCAAGTGTAGGAGTTATTGGGAAGTTAGCGAGGTCCAAACCCAAATATGGCATAACTTTATTGTTTGAAACAACCAACACGCAACTAGGGTATTTTGTGCCTAGGAATTTTTATCACATCTAAAAGAATACTTCACAAAGATTGTCAGAACATGAGGGTCCTAGAATAATTAATGGTTCGGAACAACTGGCCAAGACGCAAGTGGCATATCATGACCAATGTATGGCTTAAGGTCTTCCCTCCTTTTTAATTGTTCGGTGTTCCTCTGTAATATGTATCAGACTGGCTGTGATCTTGGAGCAATAAAATCATAGAATAAAATCGAGGGTGAAATATACGCTATCATGGATCTGAAGCCGCCGCACGATTTGCATGGTTCAGTAAATCGCGGGAGATCGCGGCGCTATCGCTGGCAATTGCGCCATTCCTTCATTAACCGTCACAACATAAATCTCGGCCGCGATCCCCCTTCGCCCGCGATTTTAATCTATGAATGTAACAAGAGGTAGCGAGTGGCCTTTGACCTTTTTGAAAGAAACAAAACCAATTCAAATTTCGTATAACTGCCATCAGTGGCAGAGGAAAAAAATAAATTAAGGTAGGACGATCTCTAAAGCATAAATTTTAATATGCAAAACCAGTGTACATAGTTCATACACACTAATATGCACACACGAAATTCACTTCTTGATGAGTGGCATGTGCCGTAACACTGCCACGAATATTTAGACTGAAGCTACCACTATCAAGTACCTTAAAATAGCTTGTCAAAACATTCATCGCATGAAAATACCACTAAATAACTACATTAGAGATTGCCAACCTATTTTCTGAAAATGCCATTAAAATACAAAAAAAAATTGCCCCTCACATTTACCTTTGCTAGCTCCTCCCCCTTCCTATCCATCTTCTTGTTCGTTTCCTTTACCGGCAATGCCGCTGCGCCACCAGCCACCGGCAAAGTCTGCACCGTGTGCCTTCACCGGCGACCCCACCAGGCCTCCCCAACTGCGTCCTGCCTGGCTTGGTTGCTTGGATCTGGAGAGCCCGTGGGAATTTCTTGTGGTTGAGTAGGGACTTCACCCGCCTCAATGATCAGCGAAGGCTACACATCAAAAGATCCATCCCACTGCTGATGACGATCAGACATAGTCGCACCGTGTCGGGCACCAGATCTGCTGCACACAGGGCCGCTGCCGCTGCAACATCTTGCACCAGCCGATCTTTTGATTCCAGTTGCCATAGCGTTGGCAGGATGAATGCATTCCACATTGCAAAGCTCCTGCCACTACAACCCTCGGCGCCGAGCCCTGCGTCCATGCGCTGACCACTTGTTAGTCTGAGGCTCTGAGCGTGGGCGATCCAATAGAGGAGGCGGCCTTGGCTGCGGTGGCACGAGCGAAGGACACCTTTGCCTTTGATCCCGGTGCTGCAATTATGTCCTCCGCGGCTGCCAGAAGACGTCGTTGAGGAACGCGCCTAGGCTAGTGTATTGAACAGTGAAAATAAAATTTTCATTTACATATCTTGCTCATTTTCGCCTAATTATAATCCTCTAAAGCAAGAAGCTATATGATTAACATTTTTTCCCTTTTACCATACTTACAGATTTTGGCTCACCAGCTGCCTATACAGATGTGCAGAGCTAATATAAGCGTGAAATGTTATGTCGGGATGAAAATTCTAGTGTCTTTGTATATTTGCAATCCATTTGAACTCCAAAGTAGTAGTATAATCATAGTTTTAAATAGCACGTTAAGCCTTTTAGTGACAGACCTCTTTTAAACGGCACATCACGCTATTTAAAATGTTTTTCATGTGTTTGGACCAAAGTCCCATTGAGTGGGACTTCTTCTAAACGCTATAGCGCACTATTTAAAACCACGAGTATAATACTTTGTATGAGAAGACCTTCATACTTGTATTTTTTTTTACCTGCATACTTTTATTTGACGGCTCCATAATTTGCTTGTAAAAAAGGTACCACATGTTTGTGTGTTTCACATAATTTCTTTTATATATATCTTGTATCAGTCTACCCTACAAAATCAAAATGCCAGAATATTCGACTGGTACTTAGATTTTGTAGTACAAACTGATACAAGACATATATAACAGTTATAATCTGATGCTGTATATTCGGTGTATTCACAAATCAGCAGAATAAGAGCAAAGATCTGGTCTGGGTACAGACATAGACAAATAGAGACCACACACAGAGTGACACGCAGACAGAATCCGAAAATTCGGATAAGGGATAGGATTGCAGCAAATGGAAGCCACACAGCTCCGGACCATATCTCATATGCAGGGGCCCGCCCAGCACGAGCCAGATTCTCTCCTCTCCCTTGGAGCCACTAAAACATCTTGCCATCTCGACAGATCTTCCTGTACCACATCCATCCATTCGTAGCTGCAGGCAGAGCAGAGTTGAGCGTGTGGGAGTTGAAGGAGATCGAGATGGCCACTGCGTATGCTCCTCCCATGGCGAGCCAGGTGATGAAGAGCGGCTTGGTGTGCTCCAAGCCGCGGGGCATGTCTGGCGCTTCACTCACCAGGAGGCCCCGCTTCGTAGTCAAGGCTGTCAAGTCTGACAAGGTCAGTTGCAATTGCATGCAAGAGAGAGCTAAAATTAGCGAGCGCAGCGTTTGGGTGCCAGGCACATCTGCACCTGGTCAGAAACAACTGCGTGATGTCCGTGTTAATTTTTAGATCATTTAAACATCTGAGTAGCTCTTAGTAAAAATCACAAATCCGGTCAGAACAGTGCATGAACAGTAACCGTTTTTACAGACCTCGAATTTGTCTTTCTTACCGAGAGCTACTCAGATGTCCAAGTGATTTGAAAATTGGAGGAGACCTACGCATCAAGTTATCTACCTTGCAAAAAACATTGGAACTTTTTGAATTTTTCTAGTATTTGTTTTGATTTTTTTCTTCTTCAGCGCGGTTGCAAATGAGCCTGAGCTTAGAAGTGGATTATCGCGATTCAGCACGCTTTTTCTTTGTTGTAAATCTTCGTGTATCTCATACATATTCTTGTGTCTTGTCTCTCTCCTACAGGGGACGTACCAGGTGGTCCAGCCTATCAACGGC
Source organism: Elymus sibiricus (assembly GCA_039707655.1). Classification (NCBI taxonomy): domain Eukaryota; kingdom Viridiplantae; phylum Streptophyta; class Magnoliopsida; order Poales; family Poaceae; genus Elymus; species Elymus sibiricus. The sequence goes on from CM077667.1 coordinate 55,475,313, forward strand.
GACCCGTTCATCGGCAGCCTGGAGACGCCGGTCACCTCCAGCCCCCTCGTCGCCTGGTACCTCTCCAACCTCCCCGCCTACCGCACCGCCGTCAGCCCGCTCCTCCGCGGCATCGAGGTCGGCCTCGCCCACGGCTACCTCCTCGTCGGCCCCTTCGCGCTCACCGGCCCGCTCCGCAACACGCCCGTGCACGGCCAGGCCGGCATCCTCGGCGCCATCGGACTCGTCTCCATCCTCAGCGTCTGCCTCACCATGTACGGCGTCGCCTCCTTCAACGAGGGCGAGCCGTCCACCGCGCCCGCCCTCACGCTCACCGGCCGCAAGAAGGAGGCCGACAAGCTGCAGACCGCCGAAGGCTGGGCGCAGTTCACCGGAGGCTTCTTCTTCGGCGGTGTCTCCGGCGCCGTGTGGGCTTACTTCCTGCTCTACGTGCTCGACCTCCCATACTTCTTCAAGTAGATTCATTATTGGCATGCAGGTGCGATGGGTGCACAACTGCAGATGATGTTTTGTGATCTCTTCTTGGTGGTTGCTCGAAAGAGTCTATGTATAAATGAATTTGCATATTCCTCACAATCTTTGGGTCTAGCTTATTTCCTTGCTCAATGGCCTCGTGGCGGTGGTTGCACATACTTGCATAAGTTTGGTTTGACCAAGTTCTAACTCTCTACTAAAAATTCCCTAAAAACTCTACTACCGAAAAACGCTTCGCGCCTCGCTTTATAGATAAAGCAACTGCCAAGAGTCATACATCCAACTAAAACACAGAGGTCCACGAGGAGCAGCATCAAGTAAAAAAAAAAATAGAAAACACAAAACACGCTGGGGACAACAACCAACACACCCACTAAAAGAAAGTACAGCCTCAAGGAGGGTAAATGATCATCAGAAGTCCTGCCGCCATCTCCTTGTGCTTCCGCGTCAACTCGTCAATGGCAAACTTATCCCGCCGCTTGGATAGGGGCTTCCACACCTGCAAAAATCCACAAAGCTTGTAAATCGCAACGATAGCCCTGGATGGAAATATGTGTTCAAATACTGCATTGACAGGATCTTGAACTCAAGACCTTTTGGCTCGGATACCATATTAATTTCATGTTCGAGCCAGTTGCTACAGATGTTCGGACTAATGAAGAAAGGCGGGCAATATATTTCAACAACCCATGTTTTTTTAAGTGTAACGGACGTTAGGAGTTTTTTTCATCCAAAATATTGGTAGTACTAGTCTGTTAAAATTAGTTTCTTCTCGTTTATATATGGACGTACTTTAGGGTACGTTTAATAATATTAGTAGCACGACTGTGCGTTGCTACTGGCTACAAAAAATGATCAATGATCAAAGGTATTTGGTCAAATGATCGTTAGTTCTACTTCACATATTGTGACCACGATGCACAAGTTTCATAAATTATTTGTTCAAAAATTGTGCAACTAAGTAGAAATATGATATAATACTGGTAATTTATCTCTACTATTAAAGCATTGGTATGTCGTTTGGTACCCACATCTCCACCCCTTGCCTAACCTCCCCACCTCATTACTTTTCAACCGAACCCATCTCCCGACGCAACACTAGTAGAAAACAGGCCATTAGTCCCGGTTAGGAAGGGGACTAAAGGGTCCAAGCCTTTAGTCCCGGTTGGCTACGAACCGGGACTAAACCCCTGCCACGTGGTCGGCAGCGGGCGCCGGGTGATGGGGACCTTTAGTCCCGGTTGGTAACACCAACTGGGACTAAAGATTTAGGTTTTATTGTTTATTTTTCCTTTTTCATTTTGTGTATTCGATTTAATTCTTTTTCATTTCAAACATATTTTACGCTGCTACATACTGTACACGTTATGCATATATAATAGAATATCTCGTAGAACCAATCATATACATAGAACTTTTCGTACAACCATGCATACACATATGTACAATTTGGTATATACAATTTCTCCTACAATTTGCAAATCATTACATGCAGGCATTAGGTGTAATGGTATTCTCCGTCGGGAGATAGGACCTGCTCAAGCAAAAAACCCGCAATTTCCTCTTGAATTGCTCATATGCAGTCCTTTGGTAGGAGCTTATCCCGCATCTCGTGCATCTTTAAAAAAGAGATCAATATGAACAAGTTAGTTGTTTGTATATATATTACATCATGATAAAAAAAATGTGAATGGTGTTTACGTATCCAAAGATCTCTTGTAGTTCTGAACTTTTCGGTCATAATGCAAATGTTCTCGCAAACGTAATATGCACATAAACTAGTCCCTTTTTCCTGCCTCATGCACTTTACGAGAATATAATTCAATCAGATAATAATAAAGCATGATAATGCATCGTATTGAAACTATACTTAAAGAGATGCGCGGACGTAGCTAGTACTACTTAAATACCTTGGACCTTCGCCATTTCAGCTCCTCTTTCCATTCACCTCTAACATCTTTGGTGAACTTTTTCCAAACCCGGCCCGGCAAAGAAAATGAATAAAGGAGTTACTAATTAATTACTTGATATCAGGAAACGAACTAAAGAGAGGCCGCCATCGTGCGTAAATGATTGAAATTACCTGTTGAACATCGAATGCAGGCTTCTGTATTCTTCAAGGTTTTACTTAGTGAGTCAAGTACTTCAACAGTTCCATCGTCAATTCTAATGATTAGCAGGATCCAGTGGTAGCTGGGGACACGATTTGTATAAACGGGCATGCATAACTCATCAACTACACTTAACATCGAGTATATATATATATAGAAGGTAAAAGTAAGGTAAAAGTAACACTCACTTGAAGTTGTAAGGTAAAAGTATTTCTGGTTTGGTATTTAGGGCCTTCAAAAACCTTAGCAACATTTTCTCCGTGTCTTTTGAGTAAGTAGTTAACACCTTTTCATTAACGGTATTTGGGTCAATGAACCCAATGCCATAGACTCCATCTCTTTCCAATTCAAAAATCTTCATTCTGCACAATACCATAGAAAAGAATATAGTGAGAATAATTACAGGCAATGAACGAGCTGAGCTAGAGACTTAATCAAATTACAGAAAAAATCACTTACAGATAGTAGCAACTGACCATAGATTTGTCGAGTACTTTTTGATTGAATAACTGGAATAATTCTTCATTTTCAATCCACAAATCATTTTCATGGATGTAATGCTTTCGCTTGACTTTCACCATGAGGCTCTGTCGCCCGCTCGTTACTTCTCTCATGTACCACTGATGCAAGCTGTACATTTGCGTTGATAGAAGCTTATCATCTTCAGGACTCACGAGAGGGTTCTCGGGGACATATGCCCATTGTAGTTCCTTCGGATCCGTCGGTGGCAATTCCTCGATCTCTAGGACTTGTTCAACAGTGATACCGAGCTGTCTAGCATTCTCTCTATCAGCGTCGGTTATTGCCACCTTATCGGTACTCACCTTGAGCGGGATGATGGATTGCACTGCCTGTTCTCCGAGCTGGGGAACAGTTCTCCCGCATTTACTACTACCGCTTGACTTCTGTTTTTTTTGTTGATGATAGGACTTGCTAATAGAGCGTTCATAGTCTGAAAGCGGCCTTTTCTCCGCCGGTTTAGCTGCATTCAAAAAGTATTGTACAACTTCCTCAGGTATTTTCTCCTTTGGCGGCGGGGGCGGTTTCGGTCCAAAATGGGCCTGCAATTCCTTAGCCTCTTGTTCATCGATTTCCTCGTCAGTCTTCTCGTAAGCTAACTTCTTTTTGACAGGAGGCTCGGGTTTCTTTTTTGTGCTCTCCTCCGCTTTGGAGACGGCGGATATCGATATCACAGACTCGCACTAGGCTCCGTCTCGGGGTGGGATGGACTATGCTGACGTGGCGGGGATCGATATGGCGGACTCGCCCTGCGCTCCGTCTCGAGGTGGGTTGGAGTCTGCTGACGCAGTGGACTTGGAGGACTCGCCCTGCGCTCCGTCTCGAGGTGGGTTGGAGTCTGCTGACGTGGCGGACTTGGAGGTGGAGTCGATGGCCTTGGCACCGAGTTTGGAAACACGATGCATTCCTTTTTCCATAAAATGACACAACGAATGGCTTCTCCCAGTATCCACTCCCCTTCACCTCCAAGGTAGTCAAGATCTAGTGATTCATATGCCGACAGAACTTCATCCACCCCGACACGAGCATAGCCAGGTGGAATCGGATTGCCGTGGAAGGTTTCTTCAGGTCCAGTCGGTAAAGCAAAGCCGTCCGCCACCTTCATGGATATGTTCTTCAGTTTCAAGTGTAGCTCACAAACTGTCGACTCTAGGATATCATCCACGGGGTAGCGAGCCAGCAGTGCATCATCGACCGGGACCCCCGTGGAACCCACACTGCTTTTCGGCATGGATGATGGAATGGCACCATCCAATGCTGCATCTGGATGCTCCTGCTGCTGAGACGCGCCTTGCTGGTTTAGTTTGTTGATTTGCTCCTGCTGCAGCATGTATTTGCGTTCCAAGTCCGCGTTCTTTGCTTCTACCATCTGAATCCGATCTACTTCATGCTTCTTCTTTCTCTCACGGCTTCTGTAAGTGTCGTTCCAATCCACAAGCCCCAGAAGCCACGGAACAAGGCCTTTGCCTCGTGTGCGTCTCGGGTGTTCAGGATTCTTGAGGGCGCGTGTAAGCTCATCGTTCTCTCTCTCGGGCTGGTACAGACCCATTCGAGCTTCTTCTATTGCTTTAAGTAACTCGTCCGTGGCTTCTTTAAGACTTGCCTGTTCAAGAACCTTCCCTGTCTTTGGGTCCAACTTTCCCCCATGTGCATAAAACCAAGTCCTGCTCCTGTCAGGCCAATTCTCTGTTTCTGGAGTGACCCCTGCAGCCTTCATGTTTCTCTCGGATTCTTCCCACAAAGGCAACCCATACTTGTAGCCACCTGGCCCCAGATGATGGTGCCACGTTTTTTTCTCGGCATTTATCTTGTTTACTCTTGACCGTTCCTTAGCCGCTTCTGATTCCTTGAACTGCACAAATCTGTCCCGGTCATCTTTTAACTTCGTATATTCTCCTTTGAATTCTGGAGTCTTCTTTCCTCCTTTCACGTAATTGGTCCATAATCTTTTCTTATAAGTCTGGAATTGTGTGGCCATCTTCTTAAGAGCACACTTCTTGACTTTCTCCCGTTGGAGATCTGTGAGACCCTCTGGTAGGGTGAAATGTTTCATGAGCTCCTCCCAAAGCAGATCTTTTGCTCTTTGGCTGACAAAAGGAACTCCGTGATCTTTTGGCTGATTCCATTCTTGAGCGGTGATTGGGATTTGGTCCCTAACGATAACTCCGCATTGACATATAAATTTGTCTGCATTAATTTTAGGAGCAATCGGTTCGCCATCTGCTCTGATTTGATCGATGTTGTACTTTATGCCTTGTTTCAACGGTTTTGTCGGGCCACGTTTAACCCTTGTAGAAGTTTTGCTCGATCCGGAGGGCTAAAAGAAGAAAGATTCGTTAATATATACAAATCAATCAATACTTCTGATGATCACCAGAGGGCAAATTAATACCTCGCCGGACTTCTGATGATGGAGAAAAATTGCTTCGCCATCATTGTCAGTTGGTTCCCCTTCGTCTCGTGGTTGTTCTTCCTCAATTCCCTCACCGGATGGGTTCAGGTATTGTGAGCCATCATCTACTTCTTCATTCTCTTCATTTCCGTAGCATATCAAGTTGTACATGGCATTCTCTTGATCACGGTCTCTGTCTCTACCGTCCATAGCTTAACTAATCCGGAACAAATATAAAACAATTAGAATGCATTCAATAAGCAAAACCGGAGATATGCAAATCAATACAAGGCAATGCAACAATATGATCATATAATATCACTAATACATCATCGAATAGTATCACTAATACATCTCGAATATTATTATATAATATAACTAATACATCATCGAATATTATCACTAATACATCTCGAATATAATATCACTAATACAGATCTAGTTGACGTCTCGCGGCGCAGGCGGTGGACACCCAAAGATAAGGAACTATGACAGGATCATAGCTCGGGTGAGATCCCTGAAGAACCTGCCAGGTATTGGAGAACCTGGCGTCCAACGCAGCCATGTAGCGTCGGACGTGCTCGTCCTCCTCCCTGACATGGCGACGTACCACCTCCGCGGGGGCCGGCTCCCTCTGCACCAACAATGGTCCACGCGACCGCCACGAAAGAACCTCCGGGTCGACGACGGGACCCTGATTCCTCACCAAGCTGCGCGCCCCGAAAGGCAGCACCTCCCAGTGCCAGCCCGGCGGAGCCCAATCCCGGACATGGCGCCTCTCAAGCAGGTTGTTGCTGTTGGGGAACGTTGCATGGGAAACAAAAATTTTCCTACGCACACACAAGATCTATCCATGGTGATGAGCATCTACAAGAGGGAGAGTGAATCTACATACCCTTGTAGATCGCTAAGCGGAAGCGTTAAGAAACGCGGTTGATGTAGTCGAACGTCTCCGCGATCCAAATCGCAAGTCGTCCCTCGAACCGATCACGAACTAGTGCCGAACGGACGGCACCTCCGCGTTCAACACACATACAGCTTGATGACGCCTTCACCTCCTCGATCCAGCGAGCGATGGTGAAGTAGTAGATGAGTTCCGGCAGCACGACGACGTGGTGATGGTGGTGAGGAACAATCTCTGCAGGGCTTCGCCAAGCGCTACGGAGATTATGACGGAGGAACTAGAGGGTTAGGGTTGCCGCACACGGCTTGGGGAAATCTTGATGTGTTCCGGGTGCTAGCCCTGCCCCTCTATTTATATGTTGAGCCCTGGGGTCGAAACTTGGAGAAAGAGCCTCCTCAAAGTCAGTTTGGCCCGCAAGGCAAGAGTCCTGCTCGGACTCCAGGACCAGACGCCAGGGACCTCGGCGTCTGGCCCCAGACGCCAGGGTTCCTGGCGTCTGGCCCCTGGCCTCCGCAAAACTTCCTTTTGCACCTTCCTAAAGCCTCGTGGGCTTTACCCCTTGGCCCAAATAAAGTGTTCTCGTACCCGAACATTTCGGGAAACATCCGAAACTCCTTCCGATGAATTCCGGAACCCTTCCGGAGACCAAACACTATTATCCCATATATCAATCTTTACCTCCGGACTATTCCAGAGCTCCTCGTCATGTCCGGAATCTCATCCGGGACTCCGAACAACTTTCGGTCACCAACATAACAACTCAACTATACTTATATCGTCACCAAACGTTAAGTGTGTAGACCCTGCGGGTTCGAGAACTATGTAGACATGACCGAGACACCTCTACGGTCAATAACCAATAGCGGCACTTGGATGCCCATATTGGCTCCTACATATTCTACGAAGATCTTTATCGGTTGAACCTTTATGTCAAGGATTCAGTTAATCCCGTATGATGTTCCCTTTGTTTATCGGTATGTTACTTGCCCGAGATTCGATCGTCGGTATCTCTATACCTAGTTCAATCTCGTTACCGGCAAGTCTCTTTACTCGTTCCGTAATACAAGATCCCGTGGCTAACACTTTAGTCACATTGCTTGCAAGGCTTATAGTGATGTTGTATTACCGAGTGGGCCCTAAGATACCTCTCCGTCACACGGAGTAACAAATCCCAGTCTTGATCCATGCCAATTCAACAGACACCCTCGGAGATACCGGTAGAGCATCTTTATAGTCACCCAGTTACGTTGCGACGTTTGATACACACAAGTTATTCCTCCGGTGTCAGTGAGTTGCATGATCTCATGGTCAAAGGAACAGATACTTGACATGCAGAAAACAATAGCAATAAACTGACACGATCATATGCTACGTTTACAGTTTGGGTCTTGTCCATCACATCATTCTCCTAATGATGTGATCCTGTTATCAAATGACATCTCATGTCCATGGCTAGGAAACCTTCACCATCTTTTGATCAACGAGCTAGTCAACTAGAGGCTTACTAGGGACACAGTGTTGTCTATGTACCCACACATGTATTTGAGTTTCCAATCAATACAATTATAGCATGGATAATAAACGATTATCATGAACAAGGAAATATAATAATAACCAATTTATTATTGCCTCTAGGGCATATTTCCAACAGTCTCCCACTTGCACTAGAGTCAATAATCTAGTTCACATCACTATGTGATTTACATTGTAATGAATCGAACACCCATACAGTTCTGGTGTTGTTCATGTTTAGCCCTTGGAAGAGGTTTAGTCATCGGATCTGCAACATTCAGATCCGTGTGTACTTTGCAAATATTTATGTCGTCCTCCTTGATGTAATCGCGGATGGAATTGAAGCGTCGCTTTATGTGTCTGGTCCTCTTGTGAAATCTTGGTTCCTTGGCTAGAGCAATGGCACCAGTGTTATCACAAAACAGAGTCATTGGGTTAAGCGCACTAGGCACTACTCCAAGATCTGTCATGAACTCCTTCATCCAGACACCTTCCTTCGCCGCCTCCGAGGCAGCGATGTACTCCGCTTCGCATGTAGAATCAGCTACCACGCTCTGCTTGGAACTGCACTAGCTAACCGCACCCCCATTAAGAATAAACACGTATCCGGTTTGCGACTTAGAGTCATCCGGATCAGTGTCAAAGCTTGCATCGACGTAACCCTTTACGACGAGCTCTTGATCACCTCCATAAACGAGAAACATGTCCTTAGTCCTTTTCAGGTACTTCAGGATATTCTTGACCGCCGTCCAGTGTTCCATTCCTGGATCACTTTGAAACCTTCCGACCATACTTATGGCAAGGCTGACATCGGGTCTTGTGCACAGCATCGCATACATGATAGAGCCTATGTCTGAAGCATAGGGGATGACACTCATCTTTTCTCTATCTTCTGCAGTCACTGGGCATTGAGTCTTACTCAACTTCACACCTTGCAATACAGGCAAGAACCCCTTCTTGGACTGATCCATTTTGAACTTCTTCAAAACTTTGTCAAGGTATGTGCTTTGTGAAAGTCCTATCAAGCGTCGTGATCTATCTCTATAGATCTTGATGCCTAATATGAAAGCAGCTTCTCCTAGGTCCTTCATTGAAAAACTCTTGTTCAAATATTCCTTCACGCTTTCCAACATTTCTATATTGTTTCCAATCAGTAATATGTCATCCACATATAATATTAGAAACGCTATAGAGCTCCCACTCACTTTCTTGTAAATACAAGCTTCTCCGCAAACTTGTATAAACCCGAACGCTTTCATCACCTCATCAAAGCGAAGATTCCAACTCCGAGATGCTTGCACCAGTCCATAAATGGATCGCTGGAGTTTGCAAACTTTGTCAGCATTCTCTGGATCGACAAAACCTTCTGGTTGCATCATATACAACTCTTCCTTAAGGAAACCATTAAGGAACGCTGTTTTGACATCCATCTGCCAAATTTCATAATCGAAAAAGGCAGCTATTGCTAACATGATTCTGATGGACTTAAGCATCGCTACGGGTGAGAAGGTCTCATCGTAGTCAACTCCTTGAACTTGTGAAAAACCCTTTGCCACAAGTCGAGCTTTATAGACGGTGACATTACCGTCCGCGTCCGTCTTCCTATTAAAGATCCATTTGTTCTGAATGGCCTTACGCCCTTCAGGTAATACTTCCAAAGTCCACACTTTGTTTTCATACATGGATCCCATCTCGGATTTCATGGCCTCTAACCACTTCTCGGAATCCGGGCCCATCATCGCTTCTCCATAGCTCGTAGGTTCATCATTGTCCAACAACATGACTTCTAAGACAGGGTTGCCGTACCACTCAGGAGTAGTACGCGTCCTTGTCGACCTACGAGGTTTGATAGCAACTTGATCCAAAGCTTCATGATCATCATCATTAACTTCCTCTTCAGCTGATGTAGGATCTACAGAAACATCTTTCTGTGCTGCGCTACTCTCAGGTTGAAGTAAAGTTTCAACAACCTCATCAAGTTCTATCTTCCTCCCACTCAATTCTTTCGAGAGAAACTCTTTCTCAAGAAACGTTCCGTTTTTAGCGACAAACACTTTGCCTTCGGATCTGAGGTAAAAGGTATACCCAACTGTCTCTTTTGGGTATCCTATGAAGACGCATTTCTCCGCTTTGGGTTCCAGCTTTTCAGGCTGAAGCTTTTTGACATAAGCATCACATCCCCAAACTTTAAGAAACGACAGCTTTGGCTTCTTGCCAAACCAAAGTTCATATGGCGTCGTATCAACGGATTTCGATGGTGCCCTATTTAAAGTGAATGCAGCTATCTCTAATGCATAACCCCAAAACGATAGTGGCAAATCGGCAAGAGACATCATAGATCGCACCATATCCAATAAGGTTCGATTACGATGTTCGGACACACCATTACGCTGTGGTGTTCCAGGCGGTGTTAGTTGTGAAACAATTCCACATTGTCTTAAGTGACTGCCAAACTCATAACTCAGATATTCTCCTCCTCGATCAGATCGTAGGAATTTAATCTTCTTGCTACGATGATTCTCAACTTCACTCTGAAATTGTTTGAACTTTTCAAATGTTTCAGACTTGTGTTTCATTAAGTAAATATACCCATATCTACTTAAGTCATCAGTGAAGGTGAGAAAGTAACGATAACCACCGCGCGCCTCAATGCTCATCGGACCGCACACATCAGTATGTATGATTTCCAATAAGTCACTTGCCCGTTCCATTGTTCCAGAGAACGGCGTTTTAGTCATCTTGCCCATGAGGCATGGCTCACATGTGTCAAGTGATTCAAAATCAAGTGACTCCAAAAGTCCATCAGCATGGAGCTTCCTCATGCGTTTTACGCCAATATGATCTAAACGGCAGTGCCACAAGAAAGTGGTATTATCATTATCAATCCTACATCTTTTGGCATCAATGTTATGAACATGTGTATCATTACTATCGAGATTCAATAAGAATAAACCCCTTACATTGGGTGCATGACCATAAAAGATATTACTCATATAAATAGAACAACCATTATTCTCTGATTTAAATGAGTAACCGTCTCGCAATAAACAAGATCCAGATATAATGTTCATGCTTAACGCAGGCACTAAATAACAATTATTCAGGTTCATCACTAATCCCGATGGTAATCGAAGAGCGAGCGTGCCGACGGCGATCACATCAACCTTGGAACCATTTCCCACGCGCATCGTCACTTCGTCCTTTGCCAGCCTCTGTCTATTCCGCAGTTCCTGTTTTGAGTTGCAAATATGAGCAACCGCACCGGTATCAAATACCCAGGCACTACAACGAGAGTTGGTAAGGTACACATCAATAACATGTATATCATATATACCTTGTTTGTTGTTGGCCGCCTTCTTGTCAGCCAAATACTTGGGGCAGTTCCGCTTCCAGTGTCCAGTTCCCTTGCAATGAAAACACTCAGTTTCTGGTTTGGGTCTAGCCTTGGGTTTCTTCACGGGAGGAGCAACTGCTGTGCCACTCTTCTTGGAGTTACCCTTCTTACCCTTGCCATTTTTCTTGAAACTAGTGGTTTTATTGACCATCAACACTTGATGCTCCTTCTGAATTTTAGACTCAGCGACTTTCAGCATCGCAAACAGCTCGGCGACTGACTTGTTCATCCCGTGCATGTTATAGTTCAACACGAAGCCCTTGTAGCTAGGTGGCAATGATTGAAGAACTCTGTCAGTGATAGCCTCTGGCGGAAGGGGCTTCCCCAATTCAGCCAGACGGGTGGAGTACCCAGACATTCTGAGTACGTGATCACTGATAGACTCGTTCTCCTCCATCTTGCAAGCATAGAACTTATCGGAGATCTCATATCTCTCGATCCGGGCATTCTTCTGAAAGATAAACTTCAACTCCTGGAACATCTCATATGCTCCATGACGTTCAAAACGTCTTTGAAGTGCCGGTTCTAAGCCATACAATATTGCACATTGAACTATTGAGTAATCTTCAGAACGAGCCTGCCAGGCGTTCACAACGTCTAGAGACTCAACTGGAGCGGGTGGATCACCAAGCGGTGCATCAAGGACATAAGCCTTCTGGGAAGCCGTAAGGATAATCCTTAGATTACGGGCCCAGTCCACAAAGTTACTTCCATCATCTTTCAACTTAGCTTTCTCTAGGAACGCATTAAAATTCAGGGGTGCTACTGCGCGAGCCATGATCTACAACATAAATATAGCAAAGACAACTTAGACTATTGTTCTAGATAATGAGTTTAGTTAATCATATTACTTAAAAAAAACTCCCACTCAAATTGACATCCCTCCGGTCATTCGAGCGTAACATGATCCAAATCCACCAACTCAAGTCCGATCATCACGTGAGTTGAGGTGGTTTCAATGGTGAACATCTTCATGTTGATCATATCTATTATATGACTCATGTTCGACCTTTCGGTCTCTTGTGTTCCGAGGCCATGTCTGTACATGCTAGGCTCGTCAAGTTTAACCCGAGTGTTCCGCACGTGCAACATGGCTTACACCCGTTGTATGTGAACGTAGAGTCTATCACACCCGATCATCACGGCGTGTCTCGAAACGACGAACTTTCGCAACGGTGCACACTCGGGGAGAACACAATTTATCTTGAAATTTAAGTGAGGGATCACCTTATAATGCTACCGTCGTCCTAAGCAAAATAAGATGCATAAAAGGATTAACATCACATGCAAATCATAAGTGACATGATATGGCCATGAACTCGTGCTTTTGATCTCCATCTCCAAAGCACCGGCATGATCTCCATCGTCACCGGCATGACACCATGATCTCCATCATCTTGATCTCCATCAACGTGTCGCCATGAGGTTGTCGCGCCGACTGTTGCTTCCACGACTATTGCTAACTCATAGCGATAAAGTAAAGCAAAATGGCGAAAATAATTAAAGACAACTCTATGGCTCCTGCCAGTTGCCGTACTCATCGACATGCAAGTCGTGATATTCTATACAACACATGATCATCTCATACATCACATATATCTCATCATGTAATTGGCCATATCACATCACAACATACCCTGCAAAAACAAGTTAGACGTCCTCTAATTGTTGTTGCAAATTTTACGTGGCTGCTACGGGTTTGCAAGAACCGTTCTTACCTACGCAAAACCGCAACGTGGTGTAGTGATTGCTTTTTGATCTTCTAAAAGAACCCTCTTCATTGAAATTGATTCAACTAAAGTGAGAGAGACAGACACCCGCTAGCCATCTTTATGCAACGAGTTTACATGTCAGTTGAAGGAACCTGTCTCACGTAAGCGTACGCGTAATGTCGGTCCGGGCCGCTTCATCTCACAATACCGCCGAATCAAGTATCAACTAGTAACGGCAAGCAATATGTATACACCCACGCCCACAACTCGTTTGTGTTCTACTCGAGATCTCATCTACGCATAGACCTAGCTCTGATACCACTGTTGGGGAACGTTGCATGGGAAACAAAAAATTTCCTACACACACACAAGATCTATCCATGGTGATGAGCATCTACGAGAGGGAGAGTGAATCTACATACCCTTGTAGATCGCTAAGCGGAAGCGTTAAGAAACGCGGTTGATGTAGTCGAACGTCTCCGCGATCCAAATCGCAAGTAGTCCCTCGAACCGATCACGAACTAGTGCCGAACGGACGGCACCTCCGCGTTCAACACACGTACACCTTGATGACGCCTTCACCTCCTCGATCCAGCGAGCGATGGTGAAGTAGTAGATGAGTTCCGGCAGCATGACGGCGTGGTGATGGTGGTGAGGAACAATCTCTGCAGGGCTTCGCCAAGCGCTACGGAGATTATGACGGAGGAACTAGAGGGTTAGGGTTGCCGCACACGGCTTGGGGAAATCTTGATGTGTTCCGGGTGCTAGCCCTGCCCCTCTATTTATATGTTGAGCCCTGGGGTCGAAACTTGGAGAAAGAGCCTCCGCAAAGTTGGTTTGGCCCGCAAGGCAAGAGTCCTGCTCGGACTCCAGGACCAGACGCCAGGGACCTCGGCGTCTGGCCCCAGACGCCAGGGTCCCTGGCGTCTGGCCCCTGGCCTCCGCAAAACTTCCTTTTGCACCTTCCTAAAGCCTCGTGGGCTTTACCCCTTGGCCCAAATAAAGTGTTCTCGTACCCGAACATTTCGGGAAACATCCGAAACTCCTTCCGGTGAATTCCGGAACCCTTCCGGAGACCAAACACTATTATCCCATATATCAATCTTTACCTCCGGACTATTCCAGAGCTCCTCGTCATGTCCGGAATCTCATCCGGGACTCCGAACAACTTTCGGTCACCAACATAACAACTCAACTATACTTATATCGTCACCAAACGTTAAGTGTGTAGACCCTGCGGGTTCGAGAACTATGAAGACATGACCGAGACACCTCTACGGTCAATAACCAATAGCGGGACCTGGATGCCCATATTGGCTCCTACATATTCTACGAAGATCTTTATCGGTTGAACCTCTATGTCAAGGATTCAGTTAATCCCGTATGATGTTCCCTTTGTTTATCGGTATGTTACTTGCCCGAGATTCGATCGTCGGTATCTCTATACCTAGTTCAATCTCGTTACCGGCAGGTCTCTTTACTCGTTCCGTAATACAAGATCCCGTGGCTAACACTTTAGTCACATTGCTTGCAAGGCTTATAGTGATGTTGTATTACCGAGTGGGCCCTGAGATACCTCTCCGTCACACGGAGTAACAAATCCCAGTCTTGATCCATGCCAATTCAACAGACACCCTCGGAGATACCTGTAGAGCATCTTTATAGTCACCCAGTTACGTTGCGACGTTTGATACACACAAGGTATTCCTCCGGTGTCAGTGAGTTGCATGATCTCATGGTCAAAGGAACAGATACTTGACATGCAGAAAACAATAGCAATAAACTGACACGATCATATGCTACGTTTACAGTTTGGGTCTTGTCCATCACATCATTCTCCTAATGATGTGATCCTGTTATCAAATGACATCTCATGTCCATGGCTAGGAAACCTTCACCATCTTTTGATCAACGAGCTAGTCAACTAGAGGCTTACTAGGGACACACTGTTGTCTATGTACCCACACATGTATTTGAGTTTCCAATCAATACAATTATAGCATGGATAATAAACGATTATCATGAACAAGGAAATATAATAATAACCAATTTATTATTGCCTCTAGGGCATATTTCCAACAGTTGCCACCGAGTAGACGATGAGGATGCTGGCCGGGCATCGTCGACTCAACGGCTACGCTATGCAACTAAACATTTAAACATCTAAACATCGTATATTTGCCTAATATAAAATATAAAATCATCGATATCGTCGGGGACTCTCCCTCACCGACAACTAAAACAACTAAAACATAAAACAACTAAATTAACTGAAACAATATGAACACTTAATTAACTAAAACAACTAAAACATAAAAAAACCTAAACAACTAAAACAACTAAAACATAAAACATCTAACAAAATCATCTAACAAAATGATCTAACAAAATCATCTAATAACATAAAACATTTAACAAAATCATCTAACAAAATCTAACAAAAACATCTAACAAAATCATCTAATAACTAAAACATCTAACAAAATTATATAATAACATAAAACATCTAACAATATGAACACCTAACAAAATCATCTAATAACATAAAACATCTAACAAAATCATCTAACAAAATCTAACAAAAACATCTAACAAAATCATCTAATAAACTAAAACATCTAACAAAATCATCTAATAACAAAATCTAACAGGATTTGGGGAGCTCGACGGGGGGCTGACGAGGAGAGCGGCGACGGCGACGAGCGGCGACGGCGACGAGCGGTGACGGCGTCGGGGTGGCGACGGCGAAGAGCGGCGACGGCGACGGCGTCGGGGCGGGGCGACGGCGACGGGGCAGCCTGGCGGCGTCGGGGCGGGGCGACGGCGACGGGGCACGGCGAGGAGGTGCGCAGGCAGGCTGGCGGCGTCGGGGCGGGGTGACGGCGACGGGGCACGGCGAGGAGGCACGCGGGCAGCCTGGCGGCGTGGGGGGCGTCGGCGTCGGGGGAGAATGGGGAAGGAATTGAAACGGCTAACTCCCAATTTATATAGAGACCCCCTTTAGTCCCGGTTGGTGGCTCCAACCGGGACTAAAGACCCCCTTTATTCCCGGTTGGAGCCACCAACCGGGACTAAAGACCACTTTTTTGGCTCCCGCGCAGGAAGGGACCCACCAACCGGGACTAAAGGTCAGTTTTCTTTTTTGTTTTGTTTTTCTAAACAACAAAGTTCTATTTTTAGATTTGGAATAACTGTTAGAGTACTTATAGTTTTTGAATGAACCTTTTTGATTTATGTCAAAAAAATATAAACTGTCTGTTAGTGCTAGTAGTTTTCAAATTTAAATAGTTTAAATTTGAATTCTTTTGAAATTTGTGTGAATCACTAGTTAGTGAATAACTTTAGTTTAAAAATATATTTTTGAGTGATTGTTTTTCCTGTTGTTTAATATTAGTATGTTTTATCAGTATATTCAATTTGGGAATTTTTAGGATATTTTAAATAGGTGTTTTAATCAAAACCAGATTCTGTTTAACTCTTTTAGTTTTATACCTTCATGAGTTACAAAGGCATTTCATTTTTTTAAACTTATTTCAACTCCAGACTTTTTGTGCATTCAATATGAACCATTCTAAGCCACATCCTCAAATTTCAAAGCTTTCTAACTTCAATTGCTATTTTTCATCCATTTAATGAATTGTTTTGAGCTAAATGACCCTGAAATTAAAAAGCACTACAAATGAACTCTGAAAAGGTTGAAACTTGGCATGGTATCATTATTTCACCCACATAGCATGTGGTAAAAAGTTGAGAGGGTTACGGCAAAAACTAGATGCACTTCGTGTACAAACTGAACCATCTACTTCGAAGTATGAGGGTTTCGGATGAAAACTCATCTATTACAAAGGCATTTCATTTTTTAACTTATTTCAACTCCAGACTTTTTGTGCATTCAATATGAACCATTCTAAGCCACATCCTCAAATTTCAACGCTTTCTAACTTCAATTGCTATTTTTCATCCATTTAATGAATTGTTTTGAGCTAAATGACCCTGAAATTAAAAAGCACTACAAATGAACTCTGAAAAGGTTGAAACTTGGCATGGTATCCTCATTTCACCCACATAGAATGTGGTAAAAAGTCGAGAGGGTTACGGCAAAAACTGGATGCACTTCGTGTACAAACTGGACCATCTACTTCGAAGTATGAGGATTTCGGACGAAAACTCATCTGTTACAAAGACATTTCATTTTTTTAACTTATTTCAACTCCAGACTTTTTGTGCATTCAATATGAACCATTCTAAGCCACATCCTCAAATTTCAATGCTTTCTAACTTCAATTACTATTTTTCATCCATTTAATGAATTCTTTTGAGCTAAATGACCCTGAAATTAAAAAGCACTACAAATGAACTCTGAAAAGGTTGAAACTTGGCATGGTATCATCATTTCACCCACATAGCATGTGGTAAAAAGTTGAGAGGGTTATGGCAAAAACTGGATGCACTTCGTGTACAAACTGGACCATCTACTTCAAAATATGAGGGTTTCAGACGAAAACTCATCTGTTACAAAGGCATTTCATTTTTTTAAACTTATTTCAACTCCAGACTTTTTGTGCATTCAATATGAACCATTCTAAGCCATATCCTAAAATTTCAACGCTTTCTAACTTCAATTGCTATTTTTCATCCATTTAATGAATTGTTTTAAGCTAAATGACCCTGAAATTAAAAAACACTACAAATGAACTCTGAAAAGGTTGAAACTTGGCATGGTATCATCATTTCACCCACATAGCATGTGGTAAAAAGTTGAGAGGGTTACAACAAAAATTGGATGCACTTCGTGTACAAACTGGACCATCCCGGCTACTCACTAGAGAAGAAAAGTGATTACGGTGAAGCCAATCACATCCCAGAGTGGGATCTTGGGGTATAAAACTTTTTCTTCGCGTGTGTCCCTTGATTATTGCGCCGTAACCACGGACAATCTTCATCATTTAACAGGATGCTTGGGTCAGTCTTCACTGCGAAGGGAGGAATTTCATCAAACTTTTCATAATCTTGTGACATGTCTGTCTTGTCCTCCACTCCCACGATGTTTCTTTTCCCAGAAAGAACTATGTGGCACTTTGGCTCATCGTATGATGTATCCGCTTTCTTATCTTTTCTTTTTCTCGGTTTGGTAGACATGTCCTTCACATCAAAACTTGCGCCACATCATTGGCTAAAACAAATGGTTCGTCTGTGTACCCAAGATTGTTGAGATCCACTGTTGTCATTCCGTACTGCGGGTCTACCATTACCCCTCCTCCAGTCAGATTGACCCATTTGCACCGGAACAAAGGGACCTTCAAATGACCTCCATAGTCAAGTTCCCATATATATCTCCTCTATGTAACCATAATATGTGTCCTTTGCCCTATTGGCGTTTGCTGCATCAAAGCGGACACCACTGTTTTGGTTGGTGCTCTTTTTATCTTGGACGATCGTGTAAAATGTATTCCCATTTATCTCGTACCCTTGGAAAGTCAATATAGTTGAAGATGGTCTCTTGGCCAACAAGTACAAGTCATCTTCAACATTGTCGTCATTCATGAGATGTGTTCGCAACCAACCGCCGAAAGCCTCAATGTGTGTACGTTTAATCCAGGCGTCAGACTGCTCCGGGATCTTGGAGCGTATAATATCCATGTGTTTCTCGATATACGGGGTCACCAAGGTAGAATTCTGTAGAACTGCGTAGTGTGCTTGCGCCCAAGAATGCCCGTCCCTACATATTATTGATTTTGGTCCAAGCGTGCCTTTTCCACGCAGTCTCCCCTCATGCCGCGATTGAGGAACACCAATCGGCTTAATGTTAGGAATAAAGTCAACACAAAACTCAATAACCTCCTCCGTTTCATGGCCCTTGGAGATGCTTCCTTCTGGCCTAGCACGGTTACGAACATATTTTTTTAAGACTCCCATGAACCTCTCAAAGGGGAACATATTGTGTAGAAATACAGGACCCAGAATGGCAATCTCTTCGACTAGGTGAACTAGGACGTGCGTCATAATATTGAAGAAGGATGGTGGGAACACCAACTCGAAACTGACAAGACATTGGACCTAATCATTCTGTAAGCTTGGTAGGATTTCCGGATCGATTACCTTCTGAGAAATTGCATTGAGGAATGAACATAGCTTCACAATGATTAATCGAACATTTTCTGGTAGAAGCCCCCTCAACGCAACCGGAAGCAATTGCGTCATGATCACGTGGCAGTCATGAGACTTTAGGTTCTGGAATTTTTTCTCTGCCATATTTATTATTCCTTTTATATTCGACGAGAAGCCAGACGGGACCTTCATACTGAGCGGGCATTCAAAAAAAATTTCCTTCTCTGCTTTGGTAAGAGCGTAGCTGGCAGGACCTTCATACTGCTTTGGATGCATGCCGTCTTTTGCGTTCATACGTTGCTGGTCCTGTCGTGCCTCCGGTGTATCTTTTGTCTTCCCATACACTCCCAGGAAGCCTAGCAGGTTCACGCAAAGATTCTTCGTGACGTGCATCACGTCGATTGCAGAGCGGACCTCTAGGACTTTCCAATATTCTAGCTCCCAAAATATAGATTTCTTCTTCCACATGAGGGCGTGTCCGTCAGTGTCATTCGGAACAGATTGTGCGCCAGGACCCTTTCCAAAGATTACTTGTAAATCCTTGACCATATCAAGTATATCATCACCAGTACGGAGGACGGGCTTCTTCTGGTGATCTGCCTCACCTTTGAAATGCTTGCCTTTCTTTCTTAAGGCATGCTTGGTCGGAAGAAATCGACGATGTCCCAGGTACACATTCTTCTTGCATTTGTCCAAATATATACTTTGGGTATCATCTAAACAGTGCGTTCATGCGTTGTATCCCTTGTTTGTCTGTCCTGAAAGGTTACTAAGAGCAGGCCAATCATTGATGGTTACAAACAGCAACGCTCGTAGGTCAAATTCCTGTTGTTTGTGCTCATCCCACACACGTACGTCTTCTTTATTCCACAACTGTAAAAGTTCATCAACTAATGGCCTTAGGTACACATCAATGTCGTTGCCGGTTTGCTTAGGGCCTTGGATGAGCACCTGCATCATAATGAACTTCCGCTTCATGCACAACCAAGCAGGAAGGTTATAGATACATAGAGTCACAGGCCATGTGCTATACTTGCTGCTATGCTCCCCAAAAGGATTAATACCATCTGCACTTAAACCAAACCATACGTTCCTTGGGTCATCTGCAAAGTCCGGCCACTTTCTCTCGATTTTTCTCCACTGCGACCCATCAGCGGGTACTCTCAACTTCCCGTCTTTCTTATGATCTTCTTTGTGCCATCGCAACGATTTGGCATGCTCTTTGTTTTGGAACAAACGTTTCAACCGTGGTATTATTGGAGCATACCACATCACCTTGGCAGGAATCCTCTTCCTCGGGCGCTCGCCCTCAACATCATCACCAGGGTCATCGCGAGTGATCTTATATCGCAATGCACAACATACCGGGCATGCATTCAAATTCTCGTACTCCTCACTGCGGTAGAGGATGCAGTCATTAGGGTGAGTTCCTTGTCCTTCGGAAGCTTCTTTGCTTCGCATGTACCGTCGGGCAATTCCTTGTCCTTCGGAAGCTTCTTCTTCATTATTTTCAGCAACTTTTCAAATCCCTTGTCAGATAGACCATTCTCTGCCTTCCATTGCAGCAATTCCAGTGTGGTACCGAGCTTTGTGTTGTCATCTTCGCAATTTGGGTACAACCCTTTTTTTGATTCTCTAACATGCGCTGCAACTTCAACTTCTCCTTTTCACTTTCGCAGTTTCTCTTTGCATCAGCAATGGCCCGACCAAGATCATCAGCGGGCTCATCTGATGCCTCAGCTTCTTCTTCTTCATTCTCTTCCCCCATTGTAGTACCATCATATTCAGGAAACCCAGGATAGTTGTCATCATCCTCTTATTCTTCATTCTCTTCCATTAGAACCCCTCTTTCTCCGTGCTTGGTCCAACAATTATAGCCGGACATGAAACCAGACGTAAAAAGGTGGACGTGAATTTGTTTTGCGCTAGAGTAAGTCTTATCATTCTTACACACACCACATGGACAACACATAAAACCATCCCGCTTGTTTGCCTCAGCCGCACGCAGAAAACTATGCACGCCATTAATGAACTGGGGAGAGCGTCGGTCATCGTACATCCATTGCCGGTTCATCTTCATTACACAACACCGAAAAGACCAAATTAATACAAGTTCATACATAAAGTTCATACACACTTATTCTCATAAAACAACATACAACTATCTAGCTAAAACATTTAAGTGCAACAACAAATGCGATCAAAATCGCAACTAAGGTAACAATTGATCCAACAACATAATGATACCAAGCCTCTTTATTAATGGCATATTTTCTAATCATTCTAATCTTCAAGCGCATTGCATCCATCTTGATCTTGTGATCATCGACGACATCTGCAACGTATAACTCCAATTTCATCTTCTCTTCTTCAACTCTTTTCAATTTTCCTTTCAAATCCTCGTTTTATTTTTCAACTAAATTTAACTTCTCGACAATAGGGTCGGTTGGAATTTCGGGTTCAACTACCTCCTAGATAAAAATATCTATGTCAACTTGATGGGCATAATTGTCATTAACATGAAATGCAACAAATAGTTATAAAAGAGAATATACCACATCCGAATCGTAAACCGGACAAGGTCCGACTGGCACGGATATCATAACCATGGCACTATATATAACAACAATCATAGAAGTAAGAAAATTATGCAAGTAACTATCTAAATCATAGAAATACGATTTTTTTTTATAAAAAGGATAAGAACACAAGAATAGGCTCACCAAGGTGGTGCCGGCGACGGGACGGTGCGGGCGATCGATGGTGGTTAGGACGGGGACGGGAAGGCACACTAAGTAAACCACACCTACACATATGCAAACTAAGAAGTTAATTTGAGCTCAAATTGCATATAAATCTAAAAAACTCCCACATAATTACACCCAAACTAAAATCCACAAATCACTATACTTATAAAGCATTGCACGAGCTGATCTAGCAATAAGAGACGAAAGGACAAAGTTGCTAACCTTTGTGGACACTTGGATGGATTGGGGTGCCTCAAATCTTGACAAATCTTGGCAAAAATGGAGGGATGAGCTCGAGCTAGGGAAGAACAGAGCATGGAGAGGATGAGCTCGGGCTGGAAGAACCAACTATATATAGGGATACATTTAGTCCCGGTTGGTTACACCAACCGAGACTAGAGGTCCATCTCTAGTCCCGGTTGGTGTTACAAACCGGGACCAAAGGGTCTCGTGGGGGCCCCAGCCTGACGCAACCCTGCCACCACCCCTTTAGTCCCGGTTGGTAACACCAACCGGGAATATAGGGTCCTCATGAACCGGGACTAATGCCTAGCCTCATGAACCGGGACTAGTGGCTGCATTAGTCCCGGTCCAATAGCCAACCGGGACTAATGCTTCGGTCCAAAGACCAGTTTTCTACTAATGCAAGAAAAAAGCCATAGAAAACTGACCACCCATCAACTCGTTCCTTCTCCTTGGTGTGACCCCCCCTCCCCAAACACACACGCACGATTGCTCCTCCGACGCCGCTTACAACCGCGCCTCCCATATGTTGTTGCCTCGTCTCGCTCCCTCTGTTGTCCAGACAATACTCCCCTGCCACCTCTCCGCTTTGAGGTCCATGTCCACCCCCATCACCAGGAATGCCTCACCATGGAAGGGGTAAGCCCTCAAAAACCGCCGCCTCCTTTGTTGGCGGTCATGCGCTGTGTGTTGTGTCCCTCGCAAAGGGTCACGCTCGCTTTGCCTGGTAGCCACAGTAGCCTCACACGACGACCATGTATCCCTTGTCAGTGTCGTGCGCTCTGTCATGCCTCACTGGCGGCCGCGCACCCCATCGTTTCCCACAACCAGCGGCCGCGCTCGCCTTGCCCGATAGTCGCCCCACCTTGCCTCACACAACCCGATGGCTGATGCATCCTCGTCTGATGACCGCCCATCATTGCTTCTGTGGTTAATCTTATTTGGGATCTTGTGGGACGAGTGAGGATTCGGTGGGGAAAGTGCATGGGGCGAGAATCTATTCTGGAAGGTGGGGCCTCACCCGGTGCTAGAAATTAACACCGCCTAATAATTGCTTCTTTTGTTCTAACTTATTTCTTCGCTCCATGGACACATGGTGGTGGTTGTACATGCATGTTTTTTGGTTTCACCAAGGTGCAGTGACATATATTCCAGGCCGGTCTACATGTTGATGGTAGTCACGTTATAACATGGTGAGTTCTATTACTTGGGGCATGGCAGGATCGATCAGCGTACGCAAGTGACTTTTGTCATTTCTAGTGCAAATTTTAATTACAACCTCCCTCGTTCTTTCTACCGCCTGACGGATAACATGATCGTTTATCTTTAAAAACCTACCATTTCCCTCGCTGCCTCTCCATTCTTCATTAACGTCCCTTGCCCTCACACACGCACTTACGAACACATTATCCCAAATCCCAAAACAAGACTGTGAAATCTTGGCCAGGACTAAAGCTTCAATATAAAAAATCGTATTCAATGTTGCTCGAAGCATATAGATGCTATTTTTGCTTGACCACGCCACGCTAGGAGTTGGAGGACGCTAGAGTCATCTGTCATTCCGGTAAAAGGTTTTAGATTCGTGATTTGGTGCCAGGGGGCTGCGTGCCCCTCGTTCTGGCCGTCGGATGCTTGTCCTGTTTTGGTAGTACGGGTCTGGGACGAAGAATGATGAGGTTGAGGCGTTGTTCTTTCTCCGGTCTTGGCTACTGTTTTGTGTTCTTTGAGGTTTGATCAAACCAGGTGTATGGGCTGAAGGAAGTGTTACTGGATCAAGGCTTCTGATCCCCTGAAAATAAGGCAAGAAAAAAAAAAACAGTTTGTGCTATTCCGTGTATTTGCTCATCAAAAGTGTGTATTTAGTCGTAACAAAAGGAAAGACGTGCTAATGGATAAAGACACAGGACAAATGATCTCAACGTCTAAACCGGCCCCTCCCCACCTGAAGACAGGAAAATAAGTTGACTACATTTATACACAATTTCTAATGTATATGTCTACTGCAGATCAATAGCAGTCCATTACACTCCCTTTGTGCCTTGTTCCTCCCAAATTCTCTCCAATGGTGCGTCCCCCTCGCGTCCTCATACGACTGCTGCTACTCGGTGCCTGCTCTCAGATTGAAGGTGGCCTGTGGTGTCCTGGGTTGAGCGTCCATCCATGCCGGCGAACAACACCGCATTCCAACCTTAACCCATGGCTCATTGCAGGGCTTATTAGGATCAATGCTGCTGGGGTGGATGTTGAGACCCACTTGCAAATTTGACAAAATGAACAACACGGTTCTGGACAAGCAGAACCCATTTACAACAAGCTTACTAGTAAATGTACTTTGTAGTACTCCCTCAAACGTGTTTCAGCTATAGAAATACAAGTATACTCGTTCTTGTATTTCTATGGCTGAAACACATTCGCTTATTTTTTCTTACATAGACCAACACAACGGAAAACTTGTTGGATGGATTGGGATTTCTGTTAAACTGAAAGTAAGATTCTGTGGAAAATCATTTTTTTCTTATGTTGCTAGGAGAGCTACCAAATTAATCGATCAGAAAGGGTATTATAAAAACACCCCAAAGGAGGAATGCACCACATGAATAAAAGATGAGTGCTAAAAATGAAGAAACGGAAAAGGAATTGTTCGATTTATCTAGGAAAACTGGACAAAAACCAAAACAATGCCTAGCTACATTAGGCCTAAAACACCAAAGACATACATGACGCCGGAAGGCCAACACCCCACAACAAGTCCGGCCGGACAATCGAGCGTCTTCGCCACTTATTCTGTAGCAAATCATAGCAACTTACCTATCTTGTTGTTCCTGCGGTGATGGCCTGACGGGAGCCAGGGGATCTTTCCCAAAGTGGGTCTATGTCGGTGGTGACGAGTCAGGGAGTTATCCTCTTTTTCAGAAGAAAAAAAACACCAAAACATATTTACATGCAGCGTAATTAGAGAGGAGGTTAATTATGTATGCAACTCAATGAAATAGAAAACCATATTGACAATGGGGAATTATTGTGCATTAAAGTAAGATAGAACTAGGAAATATTGCATTAATTATTTCTTCAAGTACGGTAATTAACTATTTTGGGAGAAGGGACTATAAATAAATAACTTGCGCATCATTTTTCTTTCTCTGTCAATGGAAGGATTTCAGCTTTCCACACTGCTACTGATCTTGCGGCTTCATGGCCGGGAATAGGAGGACCTCCTTGATGTTCTGAGAGCCCGTCAGCAACATGGTAAGGCGATCAATCCCCAGACTCAAGGGCACTGTAGGAGGTTTCGTCCCTGGCCATCACTTCATCATCACCGTCCTGAGGATCCCTGAGATGTTCCTCAAAGCGCGCCGCCTCTGCACGACAGGGTCTTTCAGCTCCGTGTAGGCATTGCACACCTCATGCTTATTGATGAACAGATCAAACCTTTCGGTCAATCCAAGATGGACTCGTCCATGTGGGACTTGGCCAGCAGGCTGAAATCTTCGGAATGAGGGTTAAAAGTTTCAACGAAATTTTCGTGAAATTCCTGAAATTTCGCATGTTTCAGTGCACTAGTAGAAAACAGGGCTTTGGTCCAGGCCTGAAATCCCATTAATCCCGGTTCACTCACGAACCGGGACCCATGGAGGCATCGGTCCCGGTTCGTGAGGCCAGGGCGCCGGCCGGGCCTCGTGGGTCATTGGTCCCGGTTCGTCTGACCCCTTTGGTCCCGGTTCCAGACACGAACCGGGACCAATGGGCCTCGCTCCTGGCCCACGTTTCCTTTAGTCCCGGTTCCAGCCACAAACCGGGACCAATGGTTGGCCTATATATACCCCCTGCCCGCGAGCAGAGCAGTGCACTGCTCTGTTTTTTTGGCCGGCCGTGGGAGAGCTTTGTGGTGCTCTAGCTCACCTCCTATGCACATGAGGTGTTCGATGAAATGCCCGAGCCACACTTAAGCTTTCTCCTCTCGAAGCTCCTTGTCCAAGCTCCATTTTCCTCCAGATTTGTCTAGGCTTGGCGGTCCGTCCTGTCCCGTCCCCGTCCTCACCGCCGTCGATCGCCCGCGCCCATCTCGGCGCCGGCACCACCGTGGTTAGCCTCTTCTTCTTATCTTCTTTCTAAAAGAAAAAAGTTCTTACTTGTATGATTTAGATAGATAATTGTGTAATTTTCTTACTTTTATTATTGTTTGTTATTATATAGTGCGATGGTTTTGGTATCCGCCTCCGTCGGCCCTCGTCCTGTCTATGATTCGGATGTGGTATATATTATCTTTTATAACTATTTGTTTTATTTAGTGTTTATGACAATTATGCCGACCAACGTGACATAGATTTTTTAATCTAGGAGGTATGTGAACCGGAAATTCCAACCGACATAGAAATTCTTGTCGAGAAGTTAAATTTGGTTGAAAAAGAAAACAATTACTTGAAAGAAAAATTACAAAGAGTTGAAGAGGAGAAGATGAAATTGGAGTTGAATGTTGCCGATGTCGTCGACGATCACAAGATCAAGATGGATGCAATGCGCTTGAAGATTAGAAAGATTAGAAAATATGCCATTCATACCGAGGCTTGGTATCATTATGCCGTTGGATCAATTGGTACCTTAGTTGCGGTTAAGATCGCATTTGTTGTTGCATTTAAATTTTATAGTTTCAATGTATGTTTTAATTAGATGCTCTAGAGAGCTCTATGTTGTTCAATAATGAGAACTATGTATGAACGCTATGTATTTATTTTGGTCACTACTGTACTTTGGCTTTAATGTGATGATGAATTTCTATTAATTTGGTCACTTCTCTATTCATGATATGCTGTAATGGTTTTTAATACACTTTATTATATAACGCACGCAGATGAACCGACAATGGATGTACGGTGACCGACGCACCTCCGAGTATATTAAGGGCCTGCATAATTTTCTCGAAGCGGCTGAGGCAAACAAGCAGAATGGTTTTATGCATTGTCCATGTACTG
Source organism: Elymus sibiricus (assembly GCA_039707655.1). Classification (NCBI taxonomy): domain Eukaryota; kingdom Viridiplantae; phylum Streptophyta; class Magnoliopsida; order Poales; family Poaceae; genus Elymus; species Elymus sibiricus. The sequence goes on from CM077667.1 coordinate 55,502,399, forward strand.
TCTGTGAGAATACGAAGGCTTTCTCCAACTCTAAAACCCTTCACTTCCACCTGCTTGAGAAGGGTTTTATGCCACACTATAATGTTTGGACCAAGCACGGAGAAAGAGGGGTTATGATGGAAGACAACGAAGAAGAAGAGGATGATGACAACTACCCACCCCCTGAATACGGTGATGCTGCAATGGGGGAAGCTGAAGATCAAGAGGAACTAGACGATGTGCCCGATGATGATCTTCGCCGGGTCATTGTTGATGCACAGAGAGAATGCGAAAGTGAAAGGGAGAAGTTGAAGTTCGATCGCATGTTAGAGGATCACAAAAAAGGGTTGTACCCAAATTGCGAAGATGACAACAGAAAGCTCGGTACCACACTGAAATTGCTGCAATGGAAGACAGACAATGGTGTATCTGACAAGGGATTTAGTTCACTACTGAAAATAATGAAGAAGAAGCTTCCAAAGGATAACGAATTGCCCGGCAGTACGTACGAAGCAAAGAAGGTTCTATGCCCTCTAGGATTGGAGGTGCAGAAGATACATGCATGCCCTAATGACTGCATCCTCTACCGCGGTGCGTACGAGGATTTGAACGCATGCCCGGTATGCGGTGCATTGCGGTATAAGATCAGAAGAGATGACCCTGGTGATGTTGAGGGCCAGCGCACCGGGAAGAGGGTTCCTACCAAGTGTTGGAAATATGCCCTAGAGGCAATAATAAATTGGTTATTATTATATTTCCTTGTTCATGATAATCATTTATTATCCATGCTATAATTGTATTGATTGGAAACTCAAATACATGTGTGGGTACATAGACAACACTGTGTCCCTAGTAAGCCTCTAGTTGACTAGCTCATTGATCAAAAGATGGTGAAGGTTTCCTAGCCATGGACATAAGATGTCATTTGATAACGGGATCACATCATTAGGAGAATGACGTGATGGACAAGACCCAAACTACGAACGTAGCATATGATCGTGTCAGTTTATTGCTATGACCATGAGATCATGCAACTCCCTGACATCGGAGGAGTACCTTGTGTGTATCAAACGTCGCAATGTAACTGGGTGACTATAAAGGTGCTCTACAGGTATCTCCGAGGGTGTCTATTGGGTTGGCATGGATCAAGACTGGGATTTGTTACTCCGTGTGACGGAGAGGTATCTCAGGGCCCACTCGGTAATACAACATCACAATGAGCCTTGCAAGCAATGTGACTAAAGTGTTAGCCACGAGATCTTGTATTAGGGAATGAGTAAAGAGACTTGCCGGTAACGAGATTGAACTAGGTATAGAGATACCGACGATCGAATCTCGGGCAAGTAACATACCGAAGAACAAAGGGAACATCATACGGGATTAACTGAATCCTTGACATAGAGGTTCGACCGATAAAGATCTTCGTAGAATATGTAGGAGCCAATATGGGCATCCAGGTCCCGCTATTGGTTATTGATCGTAGAGGTGTCTCGGTCATGTCTACATAGTTCTCGAACCCGCAGGGTCTACACACTTAACGTTTGGTGACGATTAGTATAGTTGAGTTATTGTGTTGGTGACCGAAGGTTGTTCGGAGTCCCGGATAAGATCCCGGACATGACGAGGATCTCCGGAAGAGTCCGGAGGTAAAGATTGATATATGTGATAATAGTGTTTTGATCTCCGGAAGGGGTTCCGGGTGTTTACCGAAGTGTTCGGGTGCAGCAACACTTTATATGGGCCAAAGGGGTAAAGCCCACGAGGTATTGGAAAGTGCAAAAGGAAGTTTTGCTGCTGCCTTAAGCGGTACTACCGTTGTAAGGCAGTACTACCGCGTAAGCGGTACTACCGCTTGTGTGAAGCGGTACTACCGCTCAAGCAGTACTACCGCTTGTGAGCGGTACTGCAGGGATCCGAGTTGGACTCTTTCCCTGCGGGCCAAACCGACCTTGTGCGGGCAAAACCGACCTGGAGGAGGCTTTTACTCCAAGTTTAGACCCCAAGGCTCAACATATAAATAGAGGGGCAGGGCTAGCACACGGGACACATCAAGATTTCCCAAGCCGTGTGCCGGCAACCCTAACCCTCTAGTTCTCCCGTCATAATCTCCGTAGTGCTTGGCGAAGCCCTGCAGAGATTGTTCCTCACCACCATCACCACGCCGTCGTGCTGCCGGAACTCATCTACTACTTCACCATCGCTCGCTGGATCGAGGAGGTGAAGGCGTCATCAAGCCGTACGTGTGTTGAACGCGGAGGTGCCGTCCGTTCGGCACTAGTTCGTGATCGGATCGAGGGACGACTTGCGATTTGGATCGCGGAGACGTTCGACTACATCAACCGCGTTTCTTAACGCTTCCGCTTAGTGATCTACAAGGGTATGTAGATTCACTCTCCCTCTCGTCGATGCTCATCACCATGGATAGATCTTGTGTGTGCGTTGGAAATTTTTTGTTTTCCATGCAACGTTCCCCAACAGTGGCATCTGAGCTAGGTCTATGCGTAGATGAGATCTCGAGTAGAACACAAACGAGTTGTGGGCATGGGTGTATACATATTGCTTGCCGTTACTATTTGATACTTGATTCGGCGGTATTGTGAGATGAAGCGGCCCGGACCAACATTACTCGTACGCTTACGAGAGACCGGTTCCTTCAACTGACATGTAACTTCGTTGCATAAAGATGGCTAGCGGGTGTCTGTCTCTCTCACTTTAGTTGAATCGATTTCAATGAAGAGGGTTCTTTTAGAAGATCAAAAAGCAATCACTACACCACGTTGTGGTTTTGCGTAGGTAAGAACGGTTCTTGCAAACCCGTAGCAGCCACATAAAACTTGCAACAACAATTAGAGGACGTCTAACTTGTTTTTGCAGGGTATGTTGTGATGTGATATGGCCAATTACATGATGAAATATATGTGATGTATGAGATGATCATGTGTTGTATAGAATATCACGACTTGCATGTCGATGAGTACGGCAACTGGCAGGAGCCATAGAGTTGTCTTTAATTATTTTTCACCGTTTTGCTTTACTTTATCGCTATGAGTTAGCAATAGTCGTGGAAGCAACAGTCGGCGCGACAACCTCACGGCGACACGTTGATGGAGATCAAGATGATGGAGATCATGGTGTCATGCCGGTGACGATGGAGATCATGCCGGTGCTTTGGAGATGGAGATCAAAATCACAAGTTCATGGCCATATCATGTCACTTATGATTTGCATGTGATGTTAATCCTTTTATGCATCTTATTTTGCTTAGGACGACGGTAGCATTATAAGGTGATCCCTCACTTAAATTTCAAGATAAAATTGTGTTCTCCCCGAGTGTGCACCGTTGCGAAAGTTCGTCGTTTCGAGACACGCCGTGATGATCGGGTGTGATAGACTCTACGTTCACATACAACGGGTGCAAGCCAGTGTTGCACGTGCGGAACACTCGGGTTAAACTTGACGAGCCTAGCATGTACAGACATGGCCTCGGAACACAAGAGACCGAAAGGTCGAACATGAGTCATATAGTAGATATGATCAACATGAAGATGTTCACCATTGAAACCACCTCAACTCACGTGATGATCGGACTTGAGTTGGTGGATTTGAATCATGTGACACTCGAATAACCGGAGGGATGTCAATTTGAGTGGGAGTTTTTAAGTAATATGATTAACTAAACTCATTATCTTGAACAATAGTCTAAGTTGTCTTTGCTATATTTATGTTGTAGATCATGGCTCGCGCAGTAGCACCCCTGAATTTTAATGCGTTCCTAGAGAAAGCTAAATTGAAAGATGATGGAAGTAACTTTGTGGACGGGGCCCGTAATCTAAGGATTATCCTTACGGCTTCCCAGAAGGCTTATGTCCTTGATGCACCGCTTGGTGATCCACCCGCTCCAGTTGAGTCTCTAGACGTTGTGAACGCCTGGCAGGCTCGTTCTGAAGATTACTCAATAGTTCAATGTGCAATATTGTATGGCTTAGAACCGGAACTTCAAAGACATTTTGAACGTCATGGAGCATATGAGATGTTCCAGGAGTTGAAGTTTATCTTTCAGAAGAATGCCATGATCGAGAGATATGAGATCTCCGATAAGTTCTATGCTTGCAAGATGGAGGAGAACGGGTCTATCAGTGATCACGTACTCAGAATGTCTGGGTACTCCACCCGTCTGGCTGAATTGGGGATGCCCCTTCCGCCAGAGGCTATCACTGACAGAGTTCTTCAATCATTGCCACCTAGCTACAAGAGCTTCGTGTTGAACTATAACATGCACGGGATGAACAAGTCAGTCGCCGAGCTGTTTGCGATGATGAAAGCCGCTGAGTCTGAAATTCAGAAGGAGCATCAAGTGTTGATGGTCAATAAAACCACTAGTTTCAAGAAAAATGGCAAGGGTAAGAAGGGTAACTCCAAGAGTGGCAAAGCAGTTGCTCCTCTCGTGAAGAAACCCAAGGCTAGACCCAAACCAGAAACTGTGTGCTTTCATTGCAAGGGAACTCGACACTGGAAGCGGAACTGCCCCAAGTATTTGGCTGACAAGAAGGCGGCCAACAACAAACAAGGTATATATGATATACATGTTATTGATGTGTACCTTACCAACTCTCGTTGTAGTGCCTGGGTATTTGATACCGGTGCGGTTGCTCATATTTGCAACTCAAAACAGGAACTACGGAATAGACGGAGGCTGGCAAAGGACGAAGTGACGATGCGCGTGGGAAATGGTTCCAAGGTTGATGTGATCTCCGTCGGCACGCTCGCTCTTCAATTACCATCGGGATTAGTGATGAACCTGAATAATTGTTATTTAGTGCCTGCGTTAAGCATGAACATTATATCTGGATCTTGTTTATTGCGAGACGGTTACTCATTTAAATCAGAGAATAATGGTTGTTCTATTTATATGAGTAATATCTTTTATGGTCATGCACCCGATGTGAGGGGTTTATTCTTATTGAATCTCGATAGTAATGATACACATGTTCATAACATTGATGCCAAAAGATGTAGAATTGATAATGATAATACCACTTTCTTGTGGCACTGCCATTCAGGTCATATTGGCGTAAAACGCATGAGGAAGCTCCATGCTGATGGAATTTTGGAGTCACTTGATTTTGAATCACTTGACACATGCGAGCCATGCCTCATGGGCAAGATGACTAAAACGACGTTCTCTGGAACAATGGAACGGGCAGGTGACTTATTGGAAATCATACATACTGATGTGTGCGGTCCGATGAGCATTGAGGCGCGCGGTGGTTATCGTTACTTTCTCACCTTCACTGATGACTTAAGTAGATATGGTTATATTTACTTAATGAAACACAAGTCTGAAACATTTGAAAAGTTCAAACAATTTCAGAGTGAAGTTGAGAATCATCGTAACAAGAAGATTAAATTCCTACGATCTGATCGAGGAGGAGAATATCTGAGTTATGATTTGGCAGTCACTTAAGACAATGTGGAATTGTTTCACAACTGACACCGCCTGGAACACCACAACGTAATGGTGTGTCCGAACGTCGTAATCGAACCTTATTGGATATGGTGCGATCTATGATGTCTCTTGCCGATTTGCCACTATCGTTTTGGGGTTATGCATTAGAGACAGCTGCATTTACTTTAAATAGGGCACCATCAAAATCCGTTGAGACGACGCCATATGAACTTTGGTTTGGCAAGAAGCCAAAGCTGTCGTTTCTTAAAGTTTGGGGATGTGATGCTTATGTCAAAAAGCTTCAGCCTGAAAAGCTGGAACCCAAAGCGGAGAAATGCGTCTTCATAGGATACCCAAAAGAGACAGTTGGGTATACCTTCTACCTCAGATCCGAAGGCAAAGTGTTTGTCACTAAAAACGGAACATTTCTTGAGAAAGAGTTTCTCTCGAAAGAATTGAGTGGGAGGAAGATAGAACTTGATGAGGTTGTTGAACCTTTACTTCAACCTGAGAGTAGCGCGGCGCAGAAAGATGTTTCTGTAGAGCCTACATCAGCTGAAGAGGAAGTTAATGATGATGATCATGAAGCTTTGGATCAAGTTGCTATCGAACCTCGTAGGTCGACAAGGACGTGTACTGCTCCTGAGTGGTACGGCAACCCAGTCTTAGAGGTCATGTTGTTGGACAACGATGAACCTACGAGCTATGGAGAAGCGATGATGGGCCCGGATTCCGAGAAGTGGTTAGAGGCCATGAAATCCGAGATGGGATCCATGTATGAAAACAAAGTATGGACTTTGGAAATATTACCTGAAGGGCGTAAGGCCATTCAGAACAAATGGATCTTTAAGAGGAAGACGGACGCGGACGGTAATGTCACCGTCTATAAAGCTCGACTTATGGCAAAGGGTTTTTCACAAGTTCAAGGAGTTGACTACGATGAGACCTTCTCACCCGTAGCGATGCTTAAGTCCGTCAGAATCATGTTAGCAATAGCTGCCTTTTTCGATTATGAAATTTGGCAGATGGATGTCAAAACAGCGTTCCTTAACGGTTTCCTTAAGGAAGAGTTGTATATGATGCAACCAGAAGGTTTTGTCGATCCAGAGAATGCTGACAAAGTTTGCAAACTCCAGTGATCCATTTATGGACTGGTGCAAGCATCTCGGAGTTGGAATCTTCGCTTTGATGAGGTGATCAAAGCGTTCGAGTTTATACAAGTTTACGGAGAAGCTTGTATTTACAAGAAAGTGAGTGGGAGCTCTATAGCATTTCTAATATTATATGTGGATGACATATTGCTGATTGGAAACAATATAGAAATGTTGGAAGGCGTGAAGGAATATTTGAACAAGAGTTTTTCAATGAAGGACCTAGGAGAAGCTGCTTTCATATTAGGCATCAAGATCTATAGAGATAGATCGAGACGCTTAATAGGACTTTCACAAAGCACATACCTTGATAAGATTTTGAAGAAGTTCAAAATGGATCAGTCCAAGAAGGGGTTCTTGCCTGTTTTGCAAGGTGTGAAGTTGAGTAAGACTCAATGCCCAGTGACTGCAGAAGATAGATGAGTTTCATCCCCTATGCTTCAGCCATAGGCTCTATCATGTATGCAATGCTGTGCACAAGACCCGATGTCAGCCTTGCCATAAGTATGGTCGGAAGGTTTCAAAGTGATCCAGGAATGGAACACTGGACGGCGGTCAAGAATATCCTAAAGTACCTGAAAAGGACTAAGGACATGTTTCTCGTTTATGGAGGTGATCAAGAGCTCGTCGTAAAGGGTTACGTCGATGCAAGCTTTGACACTGATCCGGATGACTCTAAGTCACAAACCGGATACGTATTTATTCTTAATGGGGGTGCGGTTAGCTGGTGCAGTTGCAAGCAAAGCGTGGTAGCTGATTCTACATGCGAAGCGGAGTACATCGCTGCCTCGGAGGCGGCGAAGGAAGGTGTCTGGATGAAGGAGTTCATGACAGATCTTGGAGTAGTGCCTAGTGCGATTAACCCAATGACTCGGTTTTGTGATAATACTGGTGCCATTGCTCTAGCCAAGGAACCAATATTTCACAAGAGGACCAGACACATAAAGCGACGTTTCAATTCCATCCGCGATTACATCAAGGAGGACGACATAAATATTTGCAAAGTACACACGGATCTGAATGTTATAGATCCGATGACTAAACCTCTTCCAAGGGCTAAACATGAACAACACCAGAACTGCATGGGTGTTCGATTCATTACAATGTAAATCACATAGTGATATGAACTAGATTATTGACTCTAGTGCAAGTGGAAGACTGTTGGAAATATGCCCTAGAGGCAATAATAAATTGGTTATTATTATATTTCCTTGTTCATGATAATCGTTTATTATCCATGCTATAATTGTATTGATTGGAAACTCAAATACATGTGTGGGTACATAGACAACACTGTGTCCCTAGTAAGCCTCTAGTTGACTAGCTCGTTGATCACAAGATGGTGAAGGTTTCCTAGCCATGGACATAAGATGTCATTTGATAACGGGATCACATCATTAGGAGAATGACGTGATGGACAAGACCCAAACTACGAACGTAGCATATGATCGTGTCAGTTTATTGCTATTGTTTTCTGCATGTCAAGTATCTGTTCCTATGACCATGAGATCATGCAACTCCCTGACATCGGAGGAGTACCTTGTGTGTATCAAACGTCGCAACGTAACTGGGTGACTATAAAGGTGCTCTACAGGTATCTCCGAGGGTGTCTGTTGGGTTGGCATGGATCAAGACTGGGACTTGTTACTCCGTGTGACGGAGAGGTATCTCAGGGCCCACTCGGTAATACAACATCACAATGAGCCTTGCAGGCAATGTGACTAAAGTGTTAGCCACGAGATCTTGTATTACGGAACGAGTAAAAAGACTTGCCGGTAACGAGATTGAACTAGGTATAGAGATACCGACGATCGAATCTCGGGCAAGTAACATACCGAAGAACAAAGGGAACAGCATACGGGATTAACTGAATCCTTGACATAGAGGTTCGACCGATAAAGATCTTCGTAGAATATGTAGGAGCCAATATGGGCATCCAGGTCCCGCTATTGGTTATTGATCGTAGAGATGTCTCGGTCATGTCTACATAGTTCTCGAACCCGCAGGGTCTACACACTTAACGTTTGGTGACGATTAGTATAGTTGAGTTATTGTGTTGGTGACCGAAGGTTGTTCGGAGTCCCGGATAAGATCCCGGACATGACGAGGATCTCCGGAAGAGTCCGGAGGTAAAGATTGATATATGTGATAATAGTGTTTTGATCTCCGGAAGGGGTTCCGGGTGTTTACCGAAGTGTTCGGGTGCAGCAACACTTTATATAGGCCAAAGGGGTAAAGCCCACGAGGTATTGGAAAGTGCAAAAGGAAGTTTTGCTGCTGCCTTAAGCGGTACTACCGTTGTAAGGCAGTACTACCGCGTAAGCGGTACTACCGCTTGTGTGAAGCGGTACTACTGCTCAAGCGGTACTACCGCTCGTGCGCGGTACTACCGCTTGTGCGCGGTACTGCAGGGATCCGAGTTGGACTCTTTCCCTGCGGGCCAAACCGACCTTGTGCGGGCAAAACCGACCTGGAGGAGGCTTTTACTCCAAGTTTAGACCCCAAGGCTCAACATATAAATAGAGGGGCAGGGCTAGCACACGGGACACATCAAGATTTCCCAAGCCGTGTGCCGGCAACCCTAACCCTCTAGTTCTCCCGTCATAATCTCCGTAGTGCTTGGCGAAGCCCTGCAGAGATTGTTCCTCATCACCATCACCACGCCGTCGTGCTGCCGGAACTCATCTACTACTTCACCATCGCTCGCTGGATCGAGGAGGTGAAGGCGTCATCAAGCCGTACGTGTGTTGAACGCGGAGGTGTCGTCCGTTCGGCACTAGTTCGTGATCGGATCGAGGGACGACTTGCGATTTGGATCGCGGAGACGTTCGACTACATCAACCGCGTTTCTTAACGCTTCCGCTTAGCGATCTACAAGGGTATGTAGATTCACTCTCCCTCTCGTAGATGCTCATCACCATGGATAGATCTTGTGTGTGCGTAGGAAAATTTTTGTTTCCCATGCAACGTTCCCCAACACCAAGGTGATGTGGTATGCTCCTATAATACCACGGTTGAAACGTCTATTCAGAAACAAAAAGCATGCCGAGTTGATGCAAAGGCACATAAAAGACTGTAAGAAAGATGGGAAGTTGAGAGCACCCGCTGACGGGTCGCAGTGGAGAAATATCGAGAGAAAGTGGAGCGACTTTATAGGTGACCCAAGGAACGTATGGTTTGGTTTAAGTGTAGATGGCGTTAATCCTTTTGGGGAGCAGAGCAGCAAGCATAGCACATGGCCTGTGACTCTATGTATGTATAACCTTCCTCCTTGGTTGTGCATGAAGCGGAAGTTCATTATGATGCCAGTGCTCATCCAAGACCCTAAGCAACCCGGCAATGACATTGATGTGTACCTAAGGCCATTAGTTGATGAACTTTTACATCTATGGAATGGAAGAGGTGTACGTGTGTGGGATGAGAACGAACAGGAGGAATTTGACCTACATGCGTTGCTGTTTGTAACCATCAACGATTGGCCTGCTCTCAGTAACCTTTCAGGACAGACAAACAAGGGATACCACGCATGCACACACTGTTTAGATGACACCGACATTATATATTTGGACAAATGCAGGAAGAATGTATACCTGGGGCATCGTCGATTTCTTCCGATCAACCATCAATGTCGAAAGAAAGGAAAGCATTTCAAAGGTGAGGCAGATCACCGGAAGAAGCCCGCCCTCCGTACTGGTGATCACATACTTGATATGGTCAATGATTTACAAGTAATCTTTGGAAAGGGTCCTGGCGGACTATCTGTTCCGACTGACGATGTGGGACGCGCACCCTTGTGGAAGAAGAAATCTATATTTTGGGACCTACCCTATTGGAAAGACCTAGATGTCCGCTCTGCAATCGACGTGATGCACGTGACGAAGAATCTTTGCGTGAACCTGCTAGGATTCTTGGGAGTGTATGGGAAGACAAAAGATACACCGGAGGCACGGGAGGAACAGCAACGTGTGCATGAAAAAGACGGCATGCATCCAAAGCAGTATGAAGGTTCTGCCAGCTACGCTCTTACCAAAGAAGAGAAGGAAATCTTCTTTGAATGCCCGCTCAGTATGAAGGTCCCGTCTGGCTTCTCGTCGAATATAAAGGGAATAATAAATATGGCAGTGAAAAAGTTCCAGAACCAAATTCTCATGACTGCCACGTGATTATGACGCAACTGCTTCCGGTTGCATTGAGGGGGCTTCTACCGAGAAACGTTCGATTAGCCATTGTGAAGCTATGTGCATTCCTCAATGCAATCTCTCAGAAGGTGATCGATCCAGAAATCCTGCCAAGGTTAAGGAGTGATTTGGTGCAATGTCTTGTTAGTTTCGAGCTGGTGTTCCCACCATCCTTCTTCAATATCATGACGCACGTCCTAGTTCATCTAGTCGACGAGATTGTCGTTCTGGGCCCTGTATTTCTACACAATATGTTCCCCTTTGAGAGGTTCATGGGAGTCTTAAAGAAATATGTTCGTAACCGCGCTAGGCCAGAAGGAAGCATCTCCATGGGCCATCAAACATAGGATGTCATTGGGTTTTGTGTTGACTTCATTCCTGGCCTTAAGAAGATTGGTCTCCCTCAATCGTGGTATGAGGGGAGACTGACTAGAAAAGGCACGCTAGGAGCGGACTCAATAATATGTAGGGACAGGCATTCTTGGTCTCAAGCACACTACACAGTTCTACAGAATTCTACCTTGGTGACCCCGTATGTCGATGAACACAAGAATACTCTGCGCTCCAAACACACGGAGCAGTGTGATGACTGGATTACATATGAACACATCAGGACTTTCGGCAGTTGGTTGCAAACACGTCTCATGGGTGACAACACTGTTTCTGATGAGCTATACTCGTTGGCGAGGGGACCATCTTCGACTATATTGACTTACAAAGGGTACGAGATAAATGGGAATACATTTTACACGATCGCCCAAGATCAAAAGAGCACCAACCAAAACAGCGGTGTCCGCTTTGATGCAGGAACCAAGAGGGGAAAGGACACATATTATGGTTACATAGTGGACATATGGGAACTTGACTATGGACATGATTTCAAGGTCCCTTTGTTTTAGTGCAAATGGGTCAATCTGTCAGGAGGCGGGGTACAGGTAGACCCACAGTACGGAATGACAACAGTGGATCTGAACAATCTTGGGTACACAGACGAACCATTCGTCCTAGCCAATGATGTGGCGCAGGTTTTCTATGTGAAGGACATGTCTACCAAACCGAGAAAAAGAAAAGATAAGGAAGCGAATACATCATACGATGAGCCAAAGCGCCACATAGTTCTTTCAGAAAAAAGAGACATCGTGGGATTGGAGGGCAAGACAGACATGTCTGAAGATTATGAAAAGTTTCATGAAATTCCTCCCTTCAAAATGAAGGCTGACCCAAGCACCCTGTTAAACGATGAAGATTATCCATGGTTACGGCGCAATAAGCAAACGACACAAGTGAAGAAAAAGTGAAGACTTTCTCTCCACAACTAGTATGATGATGCCTTTGATCTAGAATATCACTGCAGTTACATGTGAAGAAATGAAATGCCTTTTGTAACAGATGAGTTTTCGTATGAAACCCTGATACTTCGAAAGAGATTGTCCGTTTTGTACACGAAGTGCATCCAGTTTTTGCCGTAACCCTCTCAACTTTTTAGCACATGCTATGTGGGTGAAATGATGATACCATGCCAACTTTCAACCTTTTCAGAGTTCATTTGTAGTGCTTTTCAATTTCATGGTCATTTAGCTCATAAAAAATCAGTAAATGCATGAAAAATACCAGATGAAGTCAGAAAGTGTTGAAAATTGATGATGTGGATTTGAATGGTTCATTTTGAACACACAAAAAGTCTGGAGTTCAAATAAAAGTTCAAAAAAATGAAATACCTTTGTAACAGATGAGTTTTCGTCTGAAACCCTGATACTTCGAAAGAGATTGTCCGTTTTGTACACGAAGTGCATCCAGTTTTTGCCGTAACCCTCTCAACTTTTTAGCACATGCTATGTGGATGAAATGATGATACCATGCCAACTTTCAACCTTTTCAGAGTTCATTTGTAGTGCTTTTCAATTTCATGGTCATTTAACTCAAAAAAATCAGTAAATGCATGAAAAATACCAGATGAAGTCAGAAAGGGTTGAAAATTGATGATGTGGCTTTGACTGGTTCATTTTGAACACACAAAAATTCTGGAGTTCAAAGAAGTTCAAAAAAATGAAATACCTTTGTAACAGATGAGTTTTCGTCCGAAACACTGATACTTTGAAAGAGATTGTCCGTTTTGTACACGAAGTGCATCCAGTTTTTGCCGTAACCCTCTCAACTTTTTAGGACATGCTATGTGGGTGAAATGATGATACCATGCCAACTTTCAACCTTTCCAGAGTTCATTTGTAGTGCTTTTCAATTTCAGGGTCATTTAGCTCAAAGAATGAACTAATAGCAAAAAGAATGAACTAGAAAACTTTTATGAAACTCTAATAGCAAAAGAATGAACTAAAAATAATAAATTAAAATATTCTGTTATGATGAATAAAAACAAAACTATAATATTCTTTAATAGCAAAAAGAATCAACTAAAAAGCTTTTATAAAACTCTAATAGCAAAAAGAATCAACTAAAAAGCTTTTATAAACCTCTAGTATTTTTGAAACTAAAATTATATAAAATTTATGCTACTAAAATTGTCAAAGTATTTTTTGTTCAAAACATTAATAGCAAAAAGAATTTTCATAAAGTATTTTTTTGATAGAAACTTTAATAGCAAACAAAAATAACAAAATCTGTTTTTGATTAAAACACCCATTTAAAATAACCTAAAAATTACCAAATTGAATATAATGATAAAACACACTAATATTAAATAGCAGGAAAAAGAATCACTCAAAAAATCTATTTTTAAAGTAAAGTTACTCACAAACTAGTGATTCACACAAATTTCAAAGAATTCAAATTTAAACTATTCAAGTTTGAAAACTAATGGCACTAACAAAAAGTTTATATTTTTTGTGACCTAAAGCAAAAAGAATCACTCAAAAACTCTAAGTATTTAGCTGTAAGTAGAAACAAAAGAAAATAAATAAAGCAAAAAACAAAACAAAAATACTGGAAAAAAATTAAAAAAAACCCGCCTACTGGGATCCGTTAGTTGGGCCAGGATGCAGGCCCACAGCAGGCCCAGTAGGCCCACAGGCAGAGAGACGCGTTTAGGCCCGTAGGCCTGCATAAGAGAGGAGCTCGAAAGGGGAGACGCACCAGCGCTTATAAACCACTATCGGCGCCCTTCAGCTAGCGAGGTGGGACTAAACATCCACCCGCCCGACGCCGTGCCAGCCGCAGCCCTTTTGTCCCAGTTGGTGGCACCAACCGGGACCAACGCCACCCTTTCGTCCCAGTTCGTGCCACCAACCGGGACCAAAGGTCTCTGCTTCCCGCCCTTTGGGCTGCTGAAAATGACCTTTAGTCCCTGTTGGTGGCACCAACGGGGACCAAAAGGGTGGCATTGGTCCCGGTTGGTGCCACGAACCGGGACCAATGCTCTGTGTATATAAGCCCACACTTAGCAGTTTCTCGAAATCACTTGTTCTTCTCCGCCCGACGCCCCCAGGCTGCTCCTCGTCGCCGTCGCCGCCGAGCCATGTCCCGACGCCGTCAGGCTGCTCCACCTCGCCGTCGTCGCCGTCGCCGAGCTGCCCCGACGCCGTCTCCGCTCCCACTGTGAGCCGCCGCGCCGTTCCCCTCCTCTCCTCTCCCCCACCCCCCGCGCCCCGACGCCGCCGCCCGCCGCGATGCCGACGCCGCCCGCGCTCTGCTTGCCGCGCCGCCGCCGCCGCCCCGGACGTGCTCTGCTTGCCGTGCCGCCGCCGCTTCTGCCTTTTTTTTGTTCATATGTATGCATTGATGTATATGTATGGAGATGTGTATGCAGATGTATATGGATGATCCATGGATATGTATGCATTGATGTATAATTTTTTTGTTCATATAACTTTTTTTTGTTCATAGATTTTTTTTTGTTCATAGAACTTTTTTTTGTTCACAGAAAGTTTTTATATATGATCCATGGATATATGAGCAATGATGATCCATGGTTGTATGCATTGATATATGAGCAATGATGTTCATCGAAAGTTTTTTCTTCATAGAGGAAAGTTTTTTGTTCATAGAAGAAAGTTTTTTGTATAGTTTTTTTTATGCTCATAGAAACTCTCGAGTCCACCCAAACTGGGACTGAAAGAGTGTTGTCGAGGCCACCCCAAACCCTAGAAGCGTTGTCGAGGCCACCCAAATTTACCAAGTTAAATGAGTTAAATGAGTTAAAAGAGCGTTGTCGAGGCCACCCCAAACACTAGAAGAGTTGTTGAAGCCACCCAAATTTACCAAGTTAAACGAGCGTTGTCGAGGCCACCTCCCCGATAACTTCGACATGAGGGAGGACGTCGGACATGACATGAGGGGGGACGTCGGACATCGGACATGAGGGGTGAGCATCGTTGTCGTCTACCCCCTCCCCGATAACTTCGACATGAGGGGGGACGTCGGACATGACATGAGGGGTGAGCGTCGTTGTCGTCTACCCCCTCCCCGATAACTTCGACATAAGGGGGGACGTCGGACATGTCATATGGAATTTTTTTTTTGTTCATATAGAAAACTCCGGTAACATAGATTTATCAAGAATGCCCCCATTATGGATGTGCACAAGTTGATCCATTTTTTTTCTGATCTCATCTATATATATATTCTTCTATATGTCACGTTGTCTGTCAAAGTATTGAAGAAATCCATGGCTTCATCATTAGCCGGAAGTAACACACGTATGATGCTACGAAGCTCTTCAAAGTTGTTTTGGAACGGAGTTCCGGATAGAATAATTCGCTTTTTGGTACGAATTTCAGCAAAGGCCTTCCAAATAGCGATATTCGGAAGGCTCTTGCTGAACTTCGTACCAAAAAGCTAATTAATTATTCTATCCGGGACTCCGTTCCAAAATAATTTTGGAGAGCTTCGTACCATTATGCGCCTGTTACTTCCGGCTAATGATGAAGCCATGGTTTTCTTGAATCCTTGGACACTAGACAACGTGACATATAGAAGGGTAGATGAGATCAGGAAAAATATGGACCATTTTCTGCACATCCAGAATGGCGCCATTTTGTTAATTAAATCCCTTAAAGGTTAAGAGAATCCCTTGTTTGACATTCATGAGAGAGGCGGTCCGGACGTCGGACATTCATGTTTGTATATTAATTGCCATGTTGTAATATTTGCAGAAACTATGGATCAAAGAGACTTGGAACAAGAACAGTTGTTGGGGGAGATAATCCTCGCCGGACGTGATGTCTTGTCGTATCTCAACGACACCGATGGTCTGGAAGGAGAGGATGACGGCTCTGGTGATCGAACAATGGAGGAGAAAGGACATGATCATGATGGCTCCGGTGACCGAATGCCGGAGGAAGAAGGAGACCATGATGACGGCTCCGGTGACCGAACGGAGGAGGGAGCTGTTGCAAAGTCCGGCGAGGTATATATATTAATTAAGCCTGTGTTGACTAGCTAATTGATGCATTAATTGTTTTGGTATGTACATATATTAACTCTTCTTTCTTCTTTTATAGCCCTCCGGATCGAGCCAAACATCGGTAACGAGACGAGGCCCGAAGAGAAGGTTGCGTAAGGATGAAAGGTTCACGATCACAGCACTCGCAGACGATGGCCTACCGATTGAACCCAAGCGGATCAAGGACGCATTTTCTGCTCAGTGCGGAGCTATTGTTAGGGACAACATCCCGATCAGCATCAAGCAATGGAATAAGCCTAAGGACGACGACGTCCCTGAAGGTGATTATGTCACCGATAGACAGAAAGATGATCTTTGGACCGCGCTGAAGCCAAATTTCACCCTACCGCCAGAGGAGGATCCGAATAAGCCAGTTATAGAGCCACTGGTCAAGGCGTGTGCTCTTAAGAAGATGACAGATCTATTCAGGAGGTGGAAGAATGAGTTGAAATCAAAGTTTGTCGACAAAGGGAAGACTCCAGAATTCATCGGCCAATTTGAGAAGATAAGAGATCACTGGCCCGCATTTGTGGCCTACAAGACATCGGACAAGAGTAAGAAAATGTCAGAGACAAACAAGAAGAATGCTGCAAAGAAGCAGTATCACCATCACACGGGGTCAGGTGGCTACCTCAAAGCCCGGCCGTTGCGGGACAAAGCTGAGAATGACCTGATTGCTAAAGGGGTCGAACCACAGACATTGAACTGGCCAGACCGTTCAAGGACTTCGTTCTTCGGGGTTGGGGGAACTTTGGACCCTGAAACAGGGAAGTGCCGTTGGACGGACGAGCAACTTGCAATACCCGTCAAGAAGCTTCAGAAGTATATCACCGCAACGTAGGAAGGGACGTTCATTCCCGACACAGAGAAGGACGAGCTGACTGAGGCCCTAGGGAATGCTGAGCACCCTAGACGAACACGAGGCACACCAAGCTCCGTTCCGTGGAAGGTTGGGTTTCCCGACGCAGGCGGTTACAGAAGCCGGGAGAGAAAGAGGAAAGCGGAGCTGAGCGACACGAAGCTACCCCGCCATCGAGCAAGACTACAAAACCTAGAGGAACTTGAGAGCCAGCGAGCTGCCGGCCAACCATCTCAGCGGCACGAAGCTACCCCGCCATCTCAGCGGAGAAGAGGCGTGGCTTCCACGGAGCCCGTTCAGCCTGACTTCATGGCTCCTAGCTACCCCGTGGATACTATCACGGAGGCTCAACATTGCGAGCTTATGACGAAATGCCGGAACCTCACTTTCAAGGCAGCTGTCGGCTCTGTTGCACCTCCTCAACCCAACGGAACTTTTCACTGCCTTCCGATTCCACATGGCTATGCTGTTGTGATGGTGGATGAAGTAATGGAGGGATTTGAGGAGCTCGAGCTTGACCACTCTACAGGTGAAGGGGAGAATCAGCTGGTTCGTGCTCTGAGGAGTACATGTCTATGGCAGAAGGAGTACATCAAGCTTCCAAACTGGACGCCTCCGCCTCCTCCTCCTCCTCCGGCGAGTCAGGGCACTCCGCCTCCTCCTCCTCCTCCTCCGGCGAGTGATCAGGGCACTCCGCCTCCTTCTCCGGCTCCTCCGACGCGTGAGGGCACTCCGCCTCCTCCTTCGCCTACTCCGGCGCGTCGGAGCAGTCCGCCTGCTCCTCCGCCTCGTCGGCAACGGCGGAAGACAGATGCCGTCGCTCCGGCTCCTCCGGCGCGTCGGAGCACTCCGCCTCCTTCTCCGCCTCGTCAGCAACGACGGAAGAGAGACGCCGCCGCTCCGACGGCTAGCAGTACAAGCAGAGGCGGGAGGCAATTCAGATACGATCCATCTCTCAAGCCTCTGGAAAAGTTACCATATGAGAGGACCGAGCAGGAAAACGAGGACATATGTCGTGCCCAAGTGAGGGACCATTTTGCAAAGAAAACTCCACCTCCGAAGGAGAAGCTAGATCCGGTGAAAGTGAAGCGCACTATCGATGCCCTGAAGCGACCACCACCGCCTCCGCCGGATTCCAACTATGTCCGCATTCTTAAAAAGACATATGAAGAAGCGCGGCGGTCGGGAAGTACTTCCGGTGATGCAAGGTTAGCAGAACGAAGAAGTGGGAAAACAATTCCCCAGCTCGGCGAACAGGAGAAGCAATCGTGCCCCCCGCTCAAGGTGTCTAGCGATATCGTCGCTAATCATCCGGGGATGGTGCCCGGTACCAATCCTGGTGATTACTTGGGGGATGATGTAATTTTTGAAACGGCTGAGGTAACAAAAGAAGAATATAAATACGTGCACGGGAAGCCTCTCGTCAAACCTGATCATCCTCCTCTAACAACGATGATGTACAAATTGCATGAGTGGTACATGAAAACCTGCAGGGAGTCTGGGAAAGACACTATGTATGTGGCAGTGAAACCAGAGCACGAATTCATTGGACTTCCCGTGATGCCTATTGAATTTGTGGAGTTATTTCAGTTATACAATCAACTGGCCCTCGACAAACAACTCTTGACTTCCTACTGTCTGTAAGTATTACTTCTATAGTTAAGTCTTTAGCTCAGCTCGTTCATTGCATGTATATATAATTATCCTCACTATATTATGCAGATTGAAGATCGTCGAATGCAAAAAAGCAGGAATCTTCGACGTTGGGTTCATTAGCCCAGATGCCGTAAATGAATGGACGGTACGAAACTCAATCAAAGAGACCGAGGAGAACTTGCTAAAGTTGTTCCTTATACATCAAAACAAAAGGGAAATACTCTTTGCTTACAACTTCAAGTGAGTGTTGCTGTCTTCTCTGTATACTCGGTTTCGCTTACTCGAGGTTAAGTAATGTAATTGGTGAGTTATATATGCGTGCGCAGTTTCCACTTTATTCTGCTATCCATTAAGCTTGACGGGGCATTAGTAACTGTCTTAGACTCGAGACGTAAAGATCCCGAGGATTATGCGGACATGACTGCAATGCTCAAGAAGTAAGTTCAGTCAATACCGGGACCATATCGGCATGCAACTTTCGTTAATTTCCTGATATCAAGTAATCATTTTCTTTGCCTGGCAGGGTTTGGAAGAAGTTCACCCGAAAGGTTCCCGGTCTAAATAAAGAGTTGCGATTTACGCACCCCAAAGTAAGTAGTACTAGCTAGTTCCGCGCATCTCTAATTGATTCAAATTTTCATCAATATATCATTACCATGCTTGCTTATTAGTTTGATTGAACTCTATTCTCGTAAAGTGCTTGTACCAAAAAGAAGGGACTGTTTTATGTGCATACTACGTATGCGAGTTCATTCGCCACTCGACCTCTGAGCGGGGCTTCTCTAACAAACAATTTGAACTATGTAAATAATATTCACAATTTTATTTTATATATTACCATCAACTGTGTTGAATTTTATTCATATATATGCATGTATTGACCCCCTTCTTTAAATTAGATCTGGCAGATGCGGGATGAACTCCTATCAGATGATCGCATACGAACAATTCAAGAGGAATTGGCGGGATTCTTTCTTGACCACGACATACCTAAAGACGGAGAATACCATGTGGATTTCTGATTGGATCTTAGGTAGATGATGTTAGGGATTGTAAAAGATGTTATATTGTATATATGTAGTAGCGTCAGATAGATATACGAAAACTTGTTGTTCGACCAAGCACGGAGAAAGAGATGTCACTTCTCTCTATATATGTTCAGCATGACGATCTTGTGTAATTAATGGTTTCCTTCATTTTCTTATTAGCTAGCGTCGAGTTCTCTCTATATGTATAGTAGCTAGCGTCGACCAAGCACGGAGAAAGAGAGGACACTTCTCTCTATTAGCTAGCTAACACAATATGAAACCCCTAAATTAACCCTCCAAAACCCCCCAACCCCCCCCCCCTTCACAAAAAAAAACCCCAGCTCCTGCCAGATGCTGACGCATGGATGCCCTTTGGTCCCGGTTGGTGTGACCAACCGGGACTAAAGGTCCTCCTGCCTGGGCTCCCCGCAGCGGCCACGTGGAGCCCCTTCTGTCCCGGTTGGTAAGCGAACCGGGACTAAAGGTTTTGGGCTTTAGTCCCGACCCTTTAGTCCCGGTTCCAGAACCGGGGCTAATGTGCCTCTGGAACCGCGACAAATGGGCCATTTTCTACTAGTGGTGGGGTCTGGAATATTTTTAACCCCAAAATTTTTATGCAAATTCTAACAAATTTCCAAAAAAAAAATAGGTTAGATTTAAGGAAATTTGAAATCTCAAAATCCGAAATTATTTCTAAAATATGCGAAAGTTTTGAAATTAAGCATATTTGGATGAGGTCCGAAATTATTGTGTTTCCGAAATTAAAAACTTGTTCCGGATGGTTGATGATGAACATCCGGTTCATGCATGTCTCCTCCAGCAAGTGCCCAACTAGACCGTCGAGCAGCCGCACCGTCGTGTGTGGAAGCGTGGACGTAATGTCGTACCTGGCACAAGCCTCCATCAAGTACTCATTGGCTTCGTTGCTTGACAGATCCTCTGGTATCTTCAGATTCGCTATGTTCTCAAGTCCCGGGATCATGTCGATCCACGCGAAAGGAGACGTGAAATCAATCTCAACTCGTGGCTCGGGCGGCGCCGTTGGCGTGGTAATGCACCTTGTAGCCGCCCGTGAGCCCCTTGGCCATGTTGCCCAGCATCTCCACCATGAGCTCCATCAGGTCGTTGTAATCAGCATATGCCATGTAGAACTCACAGGTCGTGAACTCGGGGTTGTGCGTTGTGTCGATGCCTTGGTTCCTGAACTGCTTCCCGATCTCGTACACGCGGTCCAAGCCCCTGGCGCCGAGCTTCTTTAGGTAGAACTCGAGGGACGGTGAGGTCGCACCTGAAAGGACCATAGCTGCCCAAGGAAAAATGAACATCCATGTTCCGATGAACTGCCCGGTAGATGCGGCCCGTCCTATGAGTAACATAGACTAGTAACATGCATACTATTCTAAGTTACTCATGTTACTATTCTAAATTACTCACCACTATAGCTAGCCTTAGGGTTAGCAGATTCATAAGACATGTGTTTGGCTGCATGCAATAGGGTGTTCTGTTCACCCCATTGAGTTTTGTCCTTTCTGCTAAAATTAATTACAATGTCGCTGGGTCTATGTATTGCAGGATAGGTGACGTGGCTAATATTGAAGACTGTCAACATGCAAGTACTTCTACATCCTCTATCTCTATATATAAACCCACCCTTTCCCTTGTTGCTTCTCCGTTCTTCACTAACCTCCCCGAGCCACACACACGTACTCACTAACACACCATCCAAAAACCCTAAACAATGCGGAACAATTGTAGTCAATATTGCTGGAAGCATAAATATGTGTGTTTTTTGAACGCTGCACGCTAGGAGTAGGAGGCATTGGAAAGTTAGCAAGATATGACGCCAACGCTCGGAATTTTGGGAAGGCTACGGCGAGAGCACGTCAAACCGGGCAGGGAATATGCTGAGCTTGCCCCTGTTGCTCTTACCACGGTACCCGCGCACCCCGACGCCGTTGCCAAGCATCATGCCCGAGTGGAAAGCGGAGAACGCCTCGGGCGACTCCAGCTCCAAGTTCCCGGCGTCGCCCTGTTTATACGCTTGTTTGGACCTGATTGTACTAGAGTGCAGACTTAGGGCCTATGCACACAATATAGACTCTAGCTTCTTGTGTATTACATAATTGGGAAAACTATAGCTAGCCTCGGGCCCTCGGCACGTAATTAGTTTCAAAGCTTACGAGCTGCTTTTGAAGATTTCGATCCATGACAACAATTTAGCCGTCGTGGAGTGCGCACGGGGTTGGAGTACGACTACGACGAGACAAGCCCGACGAATTCATCGAAGCGAAAGACACTGATTGTTTGCGTGAGAATAAGCAAGACCTGTTGTTGGTTTTCAACTCAAGATCAAGAAGCAGACAAGCACACGAGCTAGCAACGCAAGCACACAAGCAGACATGTTCAACGATTCTTGCGGAACGTGCTCCTCTCGTCGCAGACGTACCTACACACGAAACCGAGGCTAGCTTGAACGGGCGTGCGGCTGAGAAAGACTCCAGCTTTGCAGGTAAAAAAATTGTCTCCTTTCCCAGGTTTTTGATTGCAAACCCCCTAAGAGTTTGAAAAGATGGCAAAAAAAGGGCCTAGTTTTTGACAAGTTGTGAGAATTCTAGCTAAAACTTTTGGCAGCATAACACGTTGAATAAAAATTCAGGAAAATTGAAACGATGGTATCATATATCATGTATTATTGCGACTATAAATACAACAAGCTGTCTGCTTTGCCACTTCCTAGACCGTCCATCAATACCACTACCAGGATGGATGATATCCAAAAGCTACTGCCCACCTACCTACTTACTACAATGCATTCATCCTACCAACAGAACACATCAATTCTCAAAACAAGTAACTAATCTCTACAAACCATGCATCCTGGTAGATGAGGCCCGTCCTATGAGTAACATAGACTAGTAACATGCATATGCATAAGTCTAAGTTACTCACCACTATGCCTAGCCTCAGGGTGAGCAGATGCATAAGGCATGTGTTTGGCTGCATGCAATAGGGTGTTCTGTTCACCCCATTGAGTTTTGTCCTTTCAGCTAAAATTAATTACAATGTCGCTGGGTCTATGTACTGCATGATAGGTGACATGGCTAATATTAAAGAAACATCGTCTTTGCCACCGGAGGAAGAACAAAAGGATTGCCTTTCAGCTTGCCCGTACCTGCCGATGAGCGAAAACTATGAACAAAATCTGACAAAAAGAGGACAATAGCAATACTTATATGCTTAAGCAACAATGGGTTTATTGATATTTTGCGGCGAAGAGCACTATTGCATATTTATGACCCAACTCAACTCGCATGAATCGATAATGTTCAGGTTAAAACACAACTGAACTCTCAGCTACATCGACTAGTTGATAGTTGTTGCTCGATGCTTAACAAGACAAAAAAAGGCATTCCACTTCCGTAAAATTATTCTTGCTGTCATGCAAAATAAAAACTCCTTTAATTTTCTCGCTTCAGTGTTCGAGATCAGTAATACATGCATGGATATGGAGAAAACTGCTAGATCTTGGCCGGGCAGCAGACACCTCACAAACCTGCACTGTCAAAGAATTAGCTTTCCCTATTCTATGGTGGTGGTATCATGCACCTGAATGTTCTTTGCCTTACAATTGTCTTAAGCTTAAATAAGCTCTAGCACTATTAGCATTGCAGCGATCTGTATGTTACGATCCTAGTATTACCCAACATCGACGAACAGCAGAGATAAGATACTACTAGTAACCAGATGGACACAACTGACAAGAGTACACACAGAATGGTTACTTAATGTATATTTCTGCTTTCCTGGTGAGTTATATTTGACGGAAAGGTTAAAAATCCCTATGTTTTATGTGTTTTATAAATTTTATAGGATGTGAGATGGATTTGGTAGAAGTTGCAAAATAAAATAAAATGTGACGACACTAAAACTGCATCGTGCCATGATGGAAAATCATGATAAACTCCATTGACTAGAGATGAAATCACAACCCATTATGATTTTGATTCAGAGAACTCATGTCTTGAACTGGTTGAACCACACCTACATTTGCAAATGAAACTACATCCATGTTGTCCCACTCATCATCAGAAGTACGGCTATGGGACCATGGCCCCTAAACAAGGCCAGATTTTGGGGGCCCGGGGCGAGACTAAAACTCGGGACCCTTTACATAGACATCATAACATGGGACCCTTTATATATATGCCGAAGGACTTTTTCTAGATGAAGAAAAAGAGAAAGGACCCGTGTCTCGCCCCCCGTCTGGCGGACGGCCCGGCTGCACCGCCGCCGCCGTCCCCCGCCGACGGGCCCCTCCCCACCCCAATCCCCTCCACCCGATGCAGCCCCGCGGGCCTGTTCTGCTCTTCCCATGCTTGGGGCTTTGATGAGGGGGGGGGGGGGGGTTGGACGAGGTCCCGGAGACGCCGCCAGCTCTCCAGGTCCAGGCCGGCGTGCCTGGGATGGAGATGACCGGCGCTCGAGCTAGCGCTGCTGACCGGGGCCAGCGCACCCAGGATGGTGGTTGCCGCCGCGTTGGTGCTGGAGTGGCCCTCCCGGAGACACCGTCGGCTCCTCTCCAGATCCAGGCTGGTGCGTCCGGGTTGGAGAGGGCGGACGCCGGAGCCAGTGCTCTCGCTGTTGTCCTCTGCCTGCGCACCCGTGATGGAGATGGCCGGAGGTCCATGGAGGACGTTCTCGTGACGCCGGCCCCCCATGCGTGTGCGCTGCCGTCGCTGCCCCCTCCACTGCCGCCCCCGCCCCTGGCGCTCCCTCCGCCACCGTTCAAGCCCTCCATCCTCATCTCTCATGCACCCGGCCAGTCCGTGCCGTCGTGCCTCTCCTCTGCATCGGCTTCGGATCTGGTTCCCGACATGGATGCGCCATCACTGTCTCCGCGCCCGGGGCTGTCCCGCTCCTCCTCTGGGATGGTCGCCGATTTCATCCCTCCGTCCAACGGCTCGGCTCAATCGCCAGAAGCCCCTCCGCCTCCGCGTCGCCTCAAATCCATCGTGGTCCAGGGGGCCGCCGCCGGGATGTGCGCTGATGACCGTCTCGATGCTTCACCGGTTGCTGCCTCGGACCCCGGAGGATGGATTGAGGTGCGGGGGAGTGGGGGATGCGCGGATGCTTCTAGGGGCGGTCAGGCTGTGCCGCCACAGCGGCGCCCGGTGATTAGTCTGGCTGAGCGCGCCGCCTACCTCAAATGGATGGATGGTCATTGTTTTCGCTGTTTCAGCCGCAAGCATTTCGCCAAGGATTGCAAGGAGCCGCTAAAGTGTTG
Source organism: Elymus sibiricus (assembly GCA_039707655.1). Taxonomy (NCBI): domain Eukaryota; kingdom Viridiplantae; phylum Streptophyta; class Magnoliopsida; order Poales; family Poaceae; genus Elymus; species Elymus sibiricus. The sequence continues at coordinate 55,527,375 of CM077667.1, forward strand.
GCGTTGCTACAAGGATTTTCATCTTGCGAGTCAATGCCCAGGCACTTCATTGAAGCTTTCCTTGTCGGTGCCTTCCTCGGGTCCTCAACTCGGTGTTGGAGTTCATTGGGACGCGTCGGCCAGCCATGCTACTGTTGGGGAACGTTGCATGGGAAACAAAAAATTTCCTACGCACACGCAAGATCTATCCATGGTGATGAGCATCTACGAGAGGGAGAGTGGATCTACATACCCTTGTAGATCGCTAAGAGGGAAGTATTAAGAAACGCGGTTGATGTAGTCGAACATCTTCGCAATCCAAATCGCAAGCCGTCCCGCGATCCAATCACGATCCGTCCCGATCTAGCGCCGAACGGACGGCACCTCCGCGTTCAGCACACGTATAGCTCGATGACGATCTCCGCCTTCTTGATCCAGCAAGAGGGGGCGGAGAGGTAGATGAGATCTCCAGCAGCACGACGGCGTGGTGGTGGTGATGGTGGAGTTATTCCAGCAGGGCTTCGCCTAAGCACTACCGGAATCTATTTGGTGGAGGAACTAGAGAATAGAGAACTAGCACGTGGCCATGTGCCTTTGGGGGCTCTATTCCTCTAGTATATATAGGAGGGGGGGGGAGGAGGCAGCCTCCCTAGGGTTTCCCCTAGGGGTTCGGCCGAACCAGGCAAGGAGGAGTCCAATCCACTTCCTACTAGCAAGTGGACTCATATTAGGAAGGAGTCCTATTCCTTCCTATCTCCACCTTTTTTTCCTCTTGGGCATATGGGTCCTTATCGGGTCGGTTCCCCAACCCATTAGGGGCTGGGGCGCCACCTCTTGGGCCCATGTGCCCCCCCGGAGTGGGTGGGCCCCACCCGGTGGACCCCCGGAACCCATTCGTCACTCCCGGTACACTACCGGAAATACCCGAAAGTTTTCCGGAACCCAAATACCACTTTCCTATATATAAATCTTTACCTCTGGATCATTCCGGAGCTCCTCGTGACGTCCGGGATCTCATCCAGGACTCCGAACAACCTTCGGTCACCAACACATATGTCTCAATACTACCGAAACGTCACCGAACGTTAAGTGTGCAGACCCTGGGGGTTCGAGAACTATGTAGACATGACCAAGACACCTCTACGGCCAATAACCAATAGCGGGACCTGGATGCCCATATTGGTTCCTACATATTCTACGAAGATCTTTATCGGTTGAACCTCTATGTCAAGGATTCAGTTAATCCCGTATGTTGTTCCCTTTGTTCTTCGGTATGTTACTTGCCCGAGATTCGATCGTCGGTATCTCTATACCTAGTTCAATCTCGTTACCGGCAAGTCTCTTTACTCGTTCCATAATACAAGATCCCGTGGCTAACTCTTTAGTCACTTTGCTTGCAAGGCTTGTTGTGATGTTGTATTACCGAGTGGGCCCTGAGATACCTCTCCGTCACACGGAGTAACAAATCCTAGTCTCGATCCATGCCAACTCAACAGACACCCTCGGAGATACCTGTAGAGCATCTTTATAGTCACCCAGTTACGTTGTGACGTTTGATACACACAAGGTATTCCTCCGGTGTCAGTGAGTTGCATGATCCCATGGTCATAGGAACAGATACTTGACATGCAGAAAACTATAGCAATAAACTGACACGATCATATGCTACGTTTATAGTTTGGGTCTTCACATCATTCTCCTAATGATGTGATCCCGTTATCAAATGACATCTCATGTCTATGGCTAGGAAACCTTGACCATCTTTGATCAACGAGCTAGTCTATTAGAGGCATACTAGGGATACAGTGTTGTTTATGTACCTACACATGTATTTGAGTTTCCAATCAATACAATTATATCATGGATAATAAACGATTATAATGAAATATAATAATAACCATTTTATTATTGCCTCTAGGGCATATTTCCAACAGTCTCCCACTTGCACTAGAGTCAATAATGTAGCTCACATCGCTATGTGATTTACATTGTTATGAATCTAACACCCAATGAGTTCTGGGGTTCGATCATGTTTTGCATGTGAGAGAGGTTTTAGTCAACAGTCTGCAACATTCAGATCCGTGTGTTCTTTGCAAATCTACATGTCAAACTGCAGATGCTACCACGCTCCACTTAGAGCTATTCCAAATGGTTGCTCCACTATACGTATCCGGTCTGCTACTCAGAGTCATCCGGATTGGTGTCAAAGCTTGCATTGACGTAACCCTTTATGACGAACTCTTTATCACCTCCATAATCGAGAAACATTTCCTTAGTCCTCTAGTTACTAAGGATAATTTTGACCGATGTCCAGTGATCCACTCCTGGACCACTCTTGTACCCCTTGACAGACTCATGGCAAGGCACAAACCAGGTGCGGTACACAGCATGGCATACTATATAAAGCCTATGGATAAGGCATAGGGGACGACCTTTGTCCTCTCTCTTTCTTCTGCCGTGGTCGAGCTTTGAGTCTCACTCAACTCCACACCTCACAAATCAGGCAAGAACTCTTTCTTTGACTGATCCATTTTGAACTCTTTCAAAATGTTGTCAAGGTATGTACTAGTTGAAAGTCTTATAAGACGTCTTGATCTATCTCTATAGATCCTGATGCCCAATATTTAAGTAGCTTCATTCTAGGTTTTCCTTTGAAAAACTCCTTTCAAACAACCCTTTATGCTTTCCAGAAATTCTAAATCATTTCCGATCAACAATATGTCATCCACATATACTCATCAGAAATTCTATAGTGCTCCCACTCACTTTCTTGTAAATACAAGTTTCTCATAAACTTTGTATAAACACAAAAACTTTGATCACCTCATCAAAGCGTATATTCCAACTCCGAGATGCTCGCTCCATCCCATAGAAGGATTGCTGGAGCTTGCACACCTTTTAGCATCCTTAGAACTGACAAAACCTTCCGGTTATATCACATACAACCTTTCCTCAAGGAAACCATTGAGGAACCGATGTTTTGACATCCATCTGCCAGATTTCATAATCGAAAAATGCAGCAACTACTAACATAATTCCAATAGACTTTACCATCGCTACGGGTGATAAAGTCTCATCGCAGTCAACTCCTTGAACTTGTCAGAAACTTCTTTGAGACAAGTCGAGCTTTATAAATGGTGACATTTACCATCAGCGTATGTCTTCTTCTTAAAGATCCATTTGTACTTTAACGGCCTGCCGTTCAACGGGCAAGTCTACCAAAGTCCATACTTGGTTTTCATACATGGACCATTTCTCGGATTTCATGGCTCCTAGCCATTTGTTGGAATCCGGGCCCACCATCGCTTCTTCATAGTCCGTAGGCTCATCGTTGTCTAACAATATGATTTCCAAGATAGGATTGCCGTACCACTTAGGGCAGTACGTGTCCTTGTCGGCCTACGAGGTTCGGTAGTAACTTGATCCGAAGTGTCATGATCATCATCATTAACTTCCTCTTCATTCGGTGTAGGCGCCATAGAAACATCTTTCTGCGTCGTGCTACCATCCAACTGAAGTGACGGTTCAATAACCTCATCAAGTTCTACCTTCCTCCCACTCAATTCTTTCGAGAGAAACTTTTTTCTCGAGAAAGGACCCGTTTTAAGCAACAAACACTTTGCCCTTGGATCTGAGATAGAAGGTATACCCAACTGTTTCCTTAGGGTATCTTATGAAGATGCACTTTTCCGCTTTGGGTTCGAGCTTATCAGACATAAGCGTCGCAATCCCAAACTCTGAGAAACGACAGCTTAGGTTTCTGCCAAACCAAAATTCATACGGTGTCATTTTCAACAGACTTAGATGGTGCCCTATTTAAAGTGAATGTAGTTGTCTCTAATGCATAACCCCAAAACGATAGTGGCAAATCGATAAGAGACATCATAGTACGCACCATATCCAATAGAGCACGACTACGACGTTCGGACACACCATCACACTATGGTGTTCCAGGTGGCGTGAGTTGTGAAACAATTTCCACATTGTCTTAAGTTGCATACCAAACTCGTAACTCAGATATTGACCTCCACGATCATATCGTAGACATTTTATCTTCTTGTCACGATGATCTTCAACTTCACTCTGAAACTGCTTGAACTTTTCAAATGTTTCAGACTTGTGTTTCATTAAGTAAATATACCTATATCTACTCAAATCATCAGTGAAGGTAAGAAAATAACGATACCCAACGCACGCTTCAATACTTATTGGACCGCATACATCAACAAGTATCATTTCCAATAAGTCACTTGCCCGCTCCATCATACCGGAAAACGGGGTCTTAGTCATCTTGCCCATGAGGCATGGTCCGCATGTCTCAACCGATTCGAAATCGAGTGAGTCAAAGATCCATCAGCATGGAGTTTCTTCATGCGCTTTATACCAATATGACTTTGGTGGCAGTGCCACAAGTATGTGGTACTATCATTATTAACTTTGCATCTTTTGGCATCAATATTATGAACATGTGTAACACTACGATCGAGATTCAATGAACCATTCACATTGGGTGCATGACCATTGAAGGTATTATTCATGTAAACAGAATAACCATTATTCTCTAACTTAAATGAATAACCGTATTGCAATAAACACGATCTAATCACGTTTATGCTCAACGCAAACACCAAATAACATTTATTTAGGTTCATCACTAATTCCGAAGGTAGAGAGAGCGTGCGATGGTGATCACATCAACCTTTGGAAACACTTCCAACACACATCGTCACCTCGCCTTTAGCTAGTCTCCGTTCATTCCATATCTTTCATTTCGAGTTACCAACATTTAGCAACTAAACCGGTATCTAATACCCAGGTGCTACTAGGAGTACTAGCAAGGTACACATGCATAAAACGTATATCTCAGTGACCGTTCTCCTCATAATGGAAGCACTCAGTCTCGGGTTAGGGTTCAACCTTGGGTTTCTTTACAGGAGCAGCAACTGGCTTGCCATCCATGAAGTTTCCCTCCTTGCCCTTGCCTACTAACCATCAACACTTGATGCTCCTTCTTGATTTCTACCTTCGCGGTGTCAAACATCGCGAATAGCTCGGGGATCACTATTTCCATCCCTGGCATTTCATAGTTCATCACGAAGCTCTAGTAGCTTTGTGGCAGTGACTTGGAGAACTATATCAACCACTATCTTATCTGGAAGATCAACTCCCACTCGATTCAAGCGATTGTAGCACCCAGACAATCTGAGCACATGCTCACCGATTGAGCTATTCTCCTTCATCTTGTAGGCAAACAATCTTGTTGGAGGTCTCATACCTCTCAACACGGGCACGAGCCTGAGAACCCAATTTCAGCTCTTAGAACATCTCATATGTTCCGTGACGTTCAAAACGTTTTGGAGCCTCAATTCTAAGCCGTAATGCATGACGCACTGAACTATCAAGTAGTCATCAGAACGTGCCTGTCAGATGTTCACAACATCTACAGACGACGCTTGAGGGGGTGGCGCACCGAGCAGTGCATTAAGGACATAATCCTTCTGTGCAGCAATGAGGACAATCCTCAGATCACGGACCCAGTCCGCATTATTGCTACCATCATCTTTCAATTCTATTTTCTCTAGGAACGTATAAAAACAGGGGAGCTACGGCGCGAGCTATTGATCTACAACATAATTTGCAAAATCATTTTGACTATGTTCATGATAATGAGTTCAATTAATCATAATACTTAAGAACTCCCACTCAAATCAACATCCCTCAGGTTGTCTAAGTGTGACATGATCCAAATCCACCAACCCAAGTCCGATCATCACGTGAGATGAGGTGGTTTCAATGGTGAACATCTCCATGTTGATCATATCTACTATATGACTCATGTTCGACCTCTCGGTCTCTTGTGTTCCGAGGCCATGTCTGTACATGCTAGGCTCGTCAAGTTTAACCCGAGTGTTCCGCATGTGCAACACTGGCTTGCACCCGTTGTATGTGAACGTAGAGTCTATCACACCCGATCATCACGTGGTGTCTCAAAACGACGAACTTTCGCAACAGTGCACACTCGTGGAGAACACAATTTTATCTTGAAATTTTAGTGAGGGATCACCTTATAATGCTACCGTCGTCCTAAGCAAAATAAGATGCATAAAAAGATTAACATCACATGCAAATCATAAGTGACATGATATGGCCATGAACTTGTGCTTTTGATTTCCATCTCCAAAGCACCGGCACGATCTCCATCGTCACCGGCATGAAACCATGATCTCCATCATCTTGAGCTCCATCAACGTGCCGCCAAGAGGTTGTCGCGCCGACTATTGCTTCTACAACTATTGCTAACTCATAGCGATAAAGTAAAGCAAAACGGCGAAAATAAATTAAAGACAACCCTATGGCTCTTGCCGGTTGTCGTACTCATCGACATGCAAGTCGTGATTATCTATACATAACATGATCATCTCATACATCACATATATCTCATCATGTCATTGGCCATATCATATCACAACATATCCTGCAAAAACAAGTTAGACGTCCTCTAATTGTTGTTGCGTGTTTTACGTGGCTGCTATGGGTATCTAGCAAGAACGATTCTTACCTACGCAAAACCACAACGGTGATTCACAAATTGCTATTCAACCTTCTCAAGGACCACCTTTGTCGAATCCGATCCAACTAAAGTGGGAGAGACAGACACCCGCCAGCCATCTTTATGCAACAAAGTCACAGGTCAGTTGATGGAACCGGTCTCTCGTAAGCGTACGAGTAACGTTGGTCCGGGCCGCTTCATCCAACAATACCGCTGAATCAAGAAAAGACCAAGGGAGGAAGCAATCTGAATATCAACGCCCACAAACTCCTTTGTGTTCTACTCGTGATCTCATCTACGCATAGACCTAGCTCATGATGCCACTATTGGGGAACGTTGCATGGGAAACAAAAAATTTCCTATGCACACGCAAGATCTATCCATGGTGATGAGCATCTACGAGAGGGAGAGTGGATCTACATACCCTTGTAGATCGCTAAGCAGGAAGCGTTAAGAAACGCGGTTCATGTAGTCGAACGTCTTCGCGATCCAAATCGCAAGCCGTCCCGCGATCCAATCACGATCCGTCCCGATCTAGCGCTGAACGGACGGCACCTCCGCGTTCAGCACACGTACAGCTCGATGACGATCTCCGCATTCTTGATCCAGCAAGAGGGGGTGGAGAGGTAGATGAGATCTCCAGCAGCACGACGGCGTGGTGGTGGTGATGGTGGAGTTATCCCGGCAGGGCTTCGCCTAAGCACTACCGGAATCTATTTGGTGGAGGAACTACAGAATAGAGAACTAGCACGTGGTCGTGTGCCTTTGGGGGCTCTATTCATCTAGTATATATAGGAGGGAGGGGGGGAGGAGGCAGCCTCCCTAGGGTTTGCCCTAGGGGTTCGGCCGAACCAGGCAAGGAGGAGTCCAATCCACTTCCTACTAGGAAGTGGATTCATATTAGGAAGGAGTCCTATTCCTTCCTATCTCCACCTTTTTTTCCTCTTGGGCATATGGACCCTTATGGGGTCGGTTCCCCAGCCCATTAGGGGCTGGTGCGCCACCTCTTGGGCCCATGTGGCCCCCCGGGGTGGGTGGGCCCCACCCGGTGGACCCCCGGAACCCATTCGTCACTCCCGGTAAACTACCGGAAATACCCGAAACTTTTTCGGAACCCAAATACCAGTTTCCTATATATAAATCTTTACCTCCGGACCATTCCGGAGCTCCTCGTGACTTCCGGGATCTCATCCGGGACTTCGAACAACCTTCGGTCACCAACACATATATCTCAATACTACCGAAACGTCACCGAACGTTAAGTGTGCAGACCCTGCGGGTTCGAGAACTATCACTAGTAGAAAACAGGGCAACAATCCTGGTTCCAGAGGGCCTTTAGTCCTGGTTTTACAACCGGGACAACACGATCGGGACTAATGCCGATCACTTTTAGTCCCGGTTGGCTTACGAACCGGGACCAAAGGTGCTCCACGTGGCCGCAATGCGGCGCCGAGGCAGGAGGACCTTTAGTCCCGGTTCGTAACACGAACCGGGACAATAAGGCGCTGTGTTTTTTTTGGAAAGGGTTGTGTTTCATTTTTTTTTCATTTTTTTTTATATTTATATTGTATTTTCACGCGGTTAAACATATTAATATACAACATCATCAATACAAATTATGGAAAAAACAACCAACATCAGTACAAATTAGATGGATGCAATAGACCAAGTTGTATTAGAGGAAATATTTTCCTCTAATTCAACTTGGTCTATTGCATCCATCTTTTCCTCTAATTCAACTTGGTCTATTGCATTCATCTAATTTGTACTCGTATATGTCATATAACAACTCATCATCATCATCTTAATGAACTCTTCATCATTCAACGTCCAACAACTCATCATCATCTTAATCAACGATCCTCATTATTGTAGTTATCAAAAGGTTGAAACACTAACTACTCCTAGGTAAAAAAGCGAAATAAAGGCGAACTCCGCCATCTCCCTATTGAAGAACACAGATCAACTTATCTCCAACTTGTGGGATGCGCAAGTATTCCTCTCCAAGTGGTAGCGTAAATGCTTGTATTGCATTTCTCCATCCTATGATTTTCAGGGTTTGTTCACTTTTAGATATCCTGTAGCTACCACTCTAATTAATCGGGAGTGGCCGTAAGCTAACCATTTGCAAATGACCATTTGTGAACATCCATCTAGGCACGGTCTCTGGGGGAGTACCTATTGAAAAACATTAGTAATAATAACATAGTTAGCAAACTAGTTTTGCTTAGAACAATGTATATATGAAAAAGATGGACTAGTGATGCAATGGTAAAAAAATTCTTACAAAGTTGTTTGAAGTGATGTTATGATGGTTCAACTTGTGCACTAGTGGCACATATCCATTATAAATATTGCCAGTCCGGTAATGTTTAGCATGATCCTCAACATCATGAATAAATGAGATGAGATGATTTATCTCCGAACAAGTAAGTTTGGAGTCATGACTGTAGTACGTCTGATCTATTATCTGTCAGGTAGTTCTTGTAGCACGGAAATAAGCTGATAATTAAAAATAAAGGAATTTAGTCGGGATGAGTACCAAATACTTTTCAATAATCAATATAAAGTACCTAACAAATCTGTTGACAAATGCACCTGGAGGTAGTACCGGAATCAAGTCATCCTCCGCATGCACCCAAATATCTATATTATTATCACGAACATCGTCATTACCAAGATTGAAGGTAATGTTCATGTCCTCATCCAACCCATATGCGTTGCAAAATTCTCTCCAATTAGAACAACCAAAATATGTGTGATCTTCGTTATTTTTCACCTTAACAACAAAAGTGTAATGCTCCGTTCTTAGGTGAGCTATCTTAGGCTCTCTACTATCCTTCTCTTTGAAATGGAACTTGTCCAAGACAACAAATCTTGCATGACAGGGAACGCACTAGTCGAATTGTACAAAAGAAAATTAAAGGTTAATTAAAGCAAAAAAGCACACGTCATACTTCATTAAAAAAAATACACGTCGTCTGTACATACCGTAATAATACTAAATTCTTCTGTTAGCTTGATGGTGAACGACCTATCGTTGTCCAGGTGAGGATAAATGTCGCATAAACCCCTGTCGTCCCATCACAAAGGGCACTGAGGGATCCTAGCGTCGTCACACGACGTCGACATTTCCTGTGTTCATGATTCTAAGATTAAAAATCGACGGCAAAATTTTGAAGCAAGATCATCATATAATATCACTAATACATATGATATCACCGGCGATCGTCGGGGACTCTTCATATAATATTATCAAATAATATCACTAATACATCTTGAATAATCCAGTTAATGAAGCATCGAATATTATCGCTAATACAGCTCGAATATTATCATATAATATCATTAATAAATACAGATCAAGTTGACGTCTCACGGCGAAGGCGGTGGACACCCAAAGAGAAGGAACCATCGCCGGATCATAGCTCGGGTGAGATCCCTGAATAACCTGCCAGGTATTGGAGAACTTGGCGTCCAACGCGGCCATGTAGCGACGGATGTGCTCGTCCTCCTCCCTGACACGACGACATACCACCTCCGCGGGGGCCGGCTCCCTCTACACCGATAGTGGCCCACGCGACCGCTACCAAAGAAGCTCCGGGTCGACGACGAGACCCGGATTTCTCACCAAGGTGCGCACCCCGGAAGGTAGCACCTCCCAGTGCTAGCCCGGCGAAGCCCAGTCCCGGATATGGCGCCTCTCAAACTGGTTGTCGACGACGAGGATGCGGGATTGTCATTGTCGACGAGAACAAATTGTGGCTATATAGCAAATATCATTTTATTTAACAACAATAACAATGACATATCTTTTTATAATTATATCCTATGATAATCCTAGCTATTCATTGGTTAGGCAGGAGCAAAGTCATGTTTTTTGTGTATTATTTAGTTTGCTCATGCGGTTATACCCAAAACTCTGTGAGGTAAATGATTAGTTGAGGTCAGTCAGATGTAAACTTTGTTCCTTGCCTGTGAAGCCAGAAATGTAGCTAGGAGAAATACAAGCTATTACTTTCATATCTTACAAGTTGTTAATGCAAATTTTTCATTCCATACGGACTGTACTCTGTCTATATATGCTCAATATGCTCTATCTATGCATCAGTACTTATGTGATCAGTCAAAACCAAAAACACTCTCCAAAAGCATAAAAAAACACCGCATGTCAATCAGCACGACACGGCGTGCCGCCGCGCACTACACGCTAGTATATCCTATGAACCAAATTATATATGAGACTCCATGGATTTCGGATCCCATGCCGCCACTGCTTCGGCCGGCGATGGGCGACGACGGTGACCGGGGGGGGATAGGAGGAGGGGAACGGCGGTGTGGCGCCCGGCGGCTCACCTAGCTAGGAGGAGGGGAGTGGGGCTCGGGGCGGCGACGGCGTCGGGGGCGGCGATGGGGGCGGCGCGACGAGGAGCGGGCTCGGGGAGGCAACGGCGCGGTCCGGCAGCCTGGCGGCGTCGAGGTTTTCTTCGGCGCCGTCGGGGGAGATGGAGATCGAAAACTATAGATGCATTTTGGTCCACTTATATACCCCAACCTTTAGTCCCCCTTTAGTCCCGGTTAGAGCCATCAACCGGGACTAAAGGTGAATTTCAGCAGCCCAAAGGGCGGGAAGCCCAGCCCTTTAGTCCCGGTTGGAGCCACCAACCGGGACTAAAGGGTTGGTCCTGGCTGTGGTGGGAGTTTAGTCCCACCTCGCCAAGCGAGAGGCGCTCGCACCGGTTTATAAGCCCGCCCCTCTCTGCCTTGTTAAGTTCCTCTCAAAGCCCAGACAGCTCACCGCCTGACCTCGCCCATCTCTGCCCTGTGGGGCCTACTGTCAGGAGTTATTCGGGCCTGCGGGCCTGCATCCTGGCCCATATAGGGTTTCGAGTCGTATGCAGGCCGTGGTGTGTGATTCTCCTGCCATGTAGGCGGGCAATTTTTTTATTTTTTGCATATGTTATGTCATTTTTTTGAGGAGCACGATGGGAGTTTAGTCCCACCTCGCTAGTTGAGCAGCACGACGACGAGCTTATAAGCCCCGCTGTGAGAGAGGCAGCACGAGCCTCTCTCAAACCGAACATGTGCCTACTATGTCGTTGTTACTAAAGTGAAAATAGAAGCACTTATAGAGAAAATTCAACCTAAATTCAAAGTGCTAGTAAATTCAAAGTTAACTAGCACTTTGAATTTAGGTTGAATTTTCTGTATAAGCGCATCTATTTTCAGTTTTGCTATTTTTTATGTTATTTTTTTGCATATTAAAAGTTCTTAACAAAAAATACTTTATGAATATTCTTTTTTCTATTAAAGTTTTTAACAAAAATAACTTTGATAATTTTAGTTGCATAAATTTTATATACTATTAAGTTAAATAACTTTGATCGGACGAAAACTCGTCTATTACAAAGGGATTTCAATTTTTTAAACATATTTTAACTCAAGACTTTTTCTCCATTCAATATGCACCATTCAAAGCCACATCATCACTTTTCAACCCTTTTCTGACTTCATTTGCTAGTTTTCATGCATTTCATGATTTATTTTGAGCGAAAATGACCCTGAATTGAAAAGCACTGCAAAGGAACTCTGAAATGGTAGAAAGTTGGCACGGTATCATAATTTCACCCACATAGCATGTGCTAAAAAGTTGAGAGGGTTACAGGAAAAACTGGATGCACCTCGTATATAAACTGGACAATCTCTTTCGAAGTATCAGGGTTTCGGACGAAAACTCGTCTATTACAAAGGGATTTCAATTTTTTAAACATATTTTAACTCAAGACTTTTTCTGCATTCAATATGCACCATTCAAAGCCACATCATCACTTTTCAACCCTTTTCTGATTTCATTTGCTAGTTTTCATGCATTTCATGATTTATTTTGAGCTAAAATGACCCTGAATTGAAAAGCACTGCAAATGAACTCTGAAATGGTTGAAAGTTGGCATGGTATCATAATTTCACCCACATAGCATGTGCTAAAAAGTTGAGAGGGTTATAGGAAAAACTAGATGCACTTCGTGTACAAAATGGACAATCTCTTTTGAAGTATCACGGTTTCGGACGAAAACTCGTCTATTACAAAGGGATTTCAATTTTTTAAACATATTTTAACTCAAGACTTTTTCTGCATTCAATATGCACCATTCAAAGCCACATCATCACTTTTCAACCCTTTTCTGACTTCATTTGCTAGTTTTCATGCATTTCATCATTTATTTTGAGCTAAAATGACCCTAAATTGAAAAGCACTGCAAAAAACTCTAAAATGGTTGAAAGTTGGCATGGTATCATAATTTCACCCACATAGCATGTGCTAAAAAGTTGAGAGGGTTACTGGAAAAACTGGATGCACTTCGTGTACAAACTGGACAATCTCTTTCGAAATATCAGGGTTTCGCACGAAAACTCGTCTATTACAAAAGGATTTCAATTTTTCACATGTAACTGCAAAGATATTCTAGATGAAAGCCATCATCAGAATAGTTTTGGAGAGAAAGTCTTCACTTTTTCTTCGCGTGTGTCCCTTGCTTATTGCGCCGTAACCATGGATAATCTTCATCGTTTAACAAGATGCTTGGGTCAGCCTTCACTTTGAAGGGAGGAATTACATGAAAGTTTTCATAATTTTCAGACATGTCTGTCTCGCCCTCCACCCGGACGATGTTTTTTTTCCCTGAAAGAACTATGTTTCGCTTTGGCTCATCGTTTGATGTATCCGCTTCCTTATCTTTTTTTTTCTCGGTTTGGTAGACATGTCCTTCACATAGAAAACCTGCGCCACATCATTGGCTAGGACGAATGGTTCCTCTGTGTACCCAAGATTGTTGAGATCCACTGTTGTCATTTCGTACTGCAGGTCTAACTGTACGCCGCCTCCTGACAGATTGACCCATTTGCACCGAAACAAAGGGACCTTAAATTCATGTCCACAGGCAAGTTCCCATATCCCCTCTATGTAACCATAATATGTGTCCTTTGCCCTATTAATGATTGCTGCATCAAAGCGGACACCACTGTTTTGGTTGGTGCTCTTTTTATCTTGGGCGATCGTGTAAAATGTATTACCATTTATCTCGTACCCTTGGTAAGTCAATACAGTCGAAAATGGTGTCCTGGCCAACAAGTACAGGTCATCTGCAACAGTGTTGTTACGCATGAGATGCATTTGCAACCAACCGCCGAAAGTCCCGATGTGTTCACGTGTAATCCAGTCGTCAGGCTGCTCCGGGTGTGTCCAGCGTAGAATATTGTTGTGTTCATTCATATACGGGGCCACCAAGGTAGAACTGTGTAGTGTGCTTGCGCCCAAGAATGCCTGTCCCTACATATTATTGATTTCGCTCCTAGCATGCCTTTTCCACTCAGTCTCCCCTCATACCGCGATTTAGGGACACCAATCGGCTAAAGGTCAGGAAAAAAGTTAACACAAAACCCAATGACCTCCTCTGTTTGATGGCCCGTGGAGATGCTTCCTTCTGGCCTAGCACGATTACAAACATATTTCTTCAAGACTCCCATGAACCTCTCAAAGGGGAACATATTGTGTACAAATAGAGGACCCAGAATGGCAATCTCGTCGTCTAGATGAACTAGGATGTGTGTCATGATATTGAAGAAGGATGGTGGGAACACCAACTTGAAGCTGACAAGACATTGCACCAAATCATTCCGTAACATTGGTAGGATTTCTGGATCGATTACCTTCTGAGAGATTGCATTGAGGAATGCACATAGCTTCACAATGGCTAATCGAACGTTTTCCGGTAGAAGCCCCCTCAATGCAACCGGAAGCAGTTGCGTCATAATCACGTAGCAGTCATGAGACTTTAGGTTCTGGAACGTTTTCTCTGCCATATTTATTATTCCCTTTATATTCGACGAGAAGCCAGATGGGACCTTCATACTGAGCAGGCATTCAAAGAAGATTTCCTTCTCCGCTTTGGTTAGAGTGTAGCTGGCAGGACCTTGATACTGCTTTGGATGCATGCCGTCTTTTTGTTCACACGTTGCTGGTCCTCCCGTGCCTCCGGTGTATGTTTTGTCTTCCCATACACGCCCAAGAAGCCTAGCACGTTCACGCAAACATTCTTCGTCACGTGCATCACGTCGATTGCAGAGCGGACCTCTAGGTCTTTCCAATAGGGTAGGTCCCAAAATATAGATTTCTTCTTCCACATGGGTGCACGTCCCTCAGCGTCATTCGGAACAGATTGTCCGCCAGGACCCTTTCCAAAGATTACTTGTAAATCCTTAACCATATCAAGTATGTCATCACCAGTACGGAGGACATGCTTCTTTCGGTGATCTGCCTCACCTTTGAAATGCTTGCCTTTCTTTCTTAAGGCATGCTTGGTCGGAAGAAATCGACGATGTCCCAGGTACACATTATTCTTGCATTTGTCCAAATATATACTTTGGGTATCAGGTAAACAGTGCGTGCATGCGTTGTATCCCTTGTTTGTCTGTCCTGAAAGGTTACTAAGAGCAGGACAATCATTGATGGTTACAAACAGCAAAGCTCGTAGGTCAAATTCCTCTTGTTTATGCTCATCCCATACACGTACACCTTTTCCATTCCATAGCTGTAAAAGCTCTTCAACTAATGGCCTTAGGTACACATCAATGTCGTTGCCGGGTTGCTTAGGGCCTTGGATGAGCACTGGCATCATAATGAACTTCCGCTTCATGCACAACCAAGGAGGAAGGTTATAGATACATAGAGTCACGGGCCATGTGCTATGATTGCTGCTCTGCTCCCCAAAAGGATTAATGCCATCTGCACTTAAACCAAACCATACGTTCCTTGCGTCACCTGCAAAGTCCTCCCACTTTCTCTCGATTTTTCTCCACTGCGACCCGTCAGCAGGTGCTCTCAACTTCCCGTCTTTCTTACGGTCTTCTTTGTGGCATCGCAACAACTTGGCATGCTCTTTGTTTCTGAACAGACGTTTCAACCGTGGTATTATAGGAGCATACCACATCACCTTGGCAGGAACCCTCTTCCTAGGGCGCTCGCCCTCAACATCACCAGGGTCATCTCGTCTGATCTTATACCGCAATGCATTGCATACCGGGCATGCGTTCAATTCCTCTTACTCACCGCGGTAGAGGACGCAGTCATTAGGGCATGCATGTATCTTATACACCTCTAATCCTAGAGGACAGAGAACCTTCTTTGCTCCATACGTAGTGTCAGGCAATTCGTTATCCTTTGGAAGCTTATTCTTCATTATTTTCAGTAACTTTTCAAATCCCTTGTCAGATAAACCATTCTCTGCCTTCCATTGCAGCAATTCCAGTGTGGTACCGAGCTTTGTGTTGCCATCCTCGCACTTTGGATACAACCCTTTTTTGTGATCCTCTAACATGCGATCGAACTTCAACTTCTCCCTTTCACTTTTGCATTCTCTCTGTGCATCAACAATGACCCGGTGAAGATCATCATCGGGCACATCGTCTGGTGCCTCTTGATCTTCAGCCTCCCCCGTTGCAGTATCACCGTATTCAGGGTACATAGGACGATAGCTGTCATCATCCTCTTCTTTTTCGTTGTCTTCCATCATAACCCCTCTCAAGCAGGTGGAAGTGAAGGGTCTTAGAGTTGGAGTAAACCTTCGTATTCTCACAGACAGTACATGGACAATACATAAAACCATTCTGCTTGTTTGCCTCAGCAACTTCGAGAAATTTATGCAGGCCCTCAATGTACTCGAAGGTGCGTCGGTCACCGTACATCCATTGCCGGTTCATCTGCGTGCATTATATAATTAAATGTATCAAAAACCATTAAAGAACATCATGAATAGAGAAGTGATCAAATTAATACAAGTTCATCATCACATTAAAACCAAAGTACAGTAGTGATCAAATGTTATTACTGAAAAAATAAATACACAAAGTTCATATATACATAGTTCTCATAGAACAACATACAAGTAAGAAAATTATACAAGTATCTATCTAAATCATACAAGTAAGAATTTTTTTTTCTTTTAAAAAGAAGATAAGTACAAGAGGCTCACCACGGTGGTGCCGGCGACGAGATCGGCGCGGGCGATCGACGGCGGTGAGGACGGGGAAGGGGACGACACCCTACACATGTGCAGACTCTAAGAAGTTAATTTCAGCTCTAATTGTGCATCTAAATCAAAAGAACTCCCACATACACTCCTCCACTAAAATCCACAAACCACACTCTACTTCTAGAGCATTTGAAATGAGCTAAACTAGCAGTGAGAGATAAAACGATGAAGTCGTTAACATTTTAGAACACTTGTGTAGTTGGTGCACCGCCAAACCTAAACAAATATTAGGGAAAATGTAGCTTGGAGGTCGAGCTTGGAGAGGAGAAATCTTAAGTGTGGCTCCGGCATTTCATCGAACACCTCATGTGCATAGGAGGTGAGAACAGAGAGCAACACACCTCCCAAACGCCGGCCGGCCAAAAAACAGAGGAGTGAGCGGGCAGGGGCGAGCATTTATATAGGCGTTGTATAAGTCCCGGTTGGTGGCTAGCACCGGGACTAAAGGTGCCTCTTTAGTCCCGGTTCCAGCCACCAACCGGGACTAAAGGGACTGGACCAGGAGCGAGGCCCTTTAGTCCCGGTTCGTGTCTGGAACCGTGACTGGTTCCTGCCGAGGCCCGGCCGGCGCCCTGGCCTCATGAACCGGGACTAATGCACCCATTAGTCCCGGTTCGTAACACGACCAGGACTAATGCAATATTCTGGCCCGTTTCAAAGCCCTGTTTTCTACTAGTGTATGTAGACATGACCGAGACACCTCTACGGTCAATAACCAATAGCGGGACCTGGATGCCCATATTGGTTCCTACATATTCTACGAAGATCTTTATCGGTTGAACCTCTATGTCAAGGATTCAGTTAATCACGTATGCTGTTCCCTTTGTTCTCCGGTATGTTACTTGCCCGAGATTCGATCGTCGGTATCTCTATACCTAGTTCAATCTCGTTACCGGCAAGTCTCTTTACTCGTTCCGTAATACAACATCCCGTGGCTAACTCTTTAGTCACTTTGCTTGCAAGGCTTGTTGTGATATTGTATTACCGAGTGGGCCCTGAGATACCTCTCCATCACACGGAGTAACAAATCCCAGTCTCGATCCATGCCAACTCAACAGACACCCTCGGAGATACCTGTAGAGCATCTTTATAGTCACCCAGTTACGTTGTGACGTTTGATACACACAAGGTATTCCTCCGGTGTTAGTGAGTTGCATGATCTCATGGTCATAGGAACAGATACTTGACATGCAGAAAACTATAGCAATAAACTGACACGATCATATCCTACGTTTATAGTTTGGGTCTTCACATTATTCTCCTAATGATGTGATCCTGTTATCAAATGACATCTCATGTCTATGGCTAGGAAACCTTGACCATCTTTGATCAACGAGCTAGTCTATTAGAGGCGTACTAGGGATACAGTGTTGTCTATGTACCCACACATGTATTTGAGTTTCCAATCAATAAAATTATAGCATGGATAATAAACGATTATAAGGAAATATAATAATAACCATTTTATTATTGCCTCTAGGGCATATTTCCAACAACTACTAGGCAACGTTCGTATGCTGAGGCTCTTTTGGCGATGCCCCTAGGAGATCGGTCGGCTCATCGTATGGACTGTTGCATCTTCCCTCACGCTCCTGTCGAGCAGGATCTACTTGCTACCATGCTCTCGGCTAGGCCGGCGGGCATCGATCCATGGCATGTTGATCCTATGCTTGATGAAGCAATGATGCCTTCTCCTCAGGTTTTTCCTGCCATCATCGGTCCTATGGACTGCTCTACTTGGGACGATGATTTGTGGTTGACCCAAGGTGCCTCGTCTGTTGGGAGTGAGGAATCTGTTGATCCTATGTGCTTGGAGGCTATGCTCTGGTCACCATGCTCTGGAGGATCCTCCTTGTCTTCCGTGGTTCACTCCCTTGTAGATCCGATGCCGAGTCCAGAGGAGTCGCTTGGTTTCAACATACCCACCGATCTGGTTGAGCCTGTGGTTGAGGTGTGCAATGTTGTTGCGAAGGTGGCGCAAACTAAAGCGGCACCATCATTATCTTTGGAAGATTTTCTCAGCAAGGTTACGTGTCCGCTCCCACAACCTCTGCTTGGGACCCCGGTGCATTCGCATGGGGAGAAGAACGACGAGCGGCGGAGCGGGCGCCTAGATAAGAAGAATAAGGCGTGCAACATCCCGACATCCAAGCGCATAGAGTTTAGGATGTTGGAGGCTTTTGGTGAGCTGTCGGAGGTCAGCAAAGCAGAGGGTCCAGAGCAAAAGATGCAAGCATACCTGGACATGTACAAAAAACCGCTCTCACCGCAAGTGATCGAGGCGTTGAGCTCTTTGGCGAGGATCGGAGGAAATTCAAAGCTGGACCTCTCAGGATGTTTTCCACATGATAATGTTAGCACATGATTCTTTGAGGCCCCGACAGAAGAGTCTTTCGATATGGACGGTTCCCCTTCGGCGTGTGGCAGTTGGTTTGGTTGCACTTGAGCCTCGTCAAACTGCTTTGGGCCTAGGCGCTCTAGTGTCTGGCTCAGACGATATCCCTTGAGGCTGTTTTTGTCTCCTCCCTATCCACTTAGTTCTTGTGTCTTTTTTCCGATTTTCTTTTTTCTTTCTTTGTGGGTTTTCATTCGATTTTCCCTGATTAGCCGAGAATGTTAGGTTTTTGGGTCCGGTTTCCCTTATAAACTGGACCAACTCTCTTCTTCTAAATGAAATGCAGGAACCCCCTGCCCCACTCAAGGTGTTCTCGATATATATATAACATATAAACTATTATCAATACCAGTTAAATGCATCCAAAACCAGTATGCATATATCAAGTAATTCATACATATTACCTTATAGATTTCTTCTAACATTCCTTGGTGCGGTGATGGGGTTGATATGAGTATCATCCAATAATTCTTCTTGATGCATAATATTACCAAACCATTTATCTCTATTGAGTCATTGTTGACCTCAAATGGCTGTTCACAAATTTCATGTTTGAAAAGGTTCTTTCGTCCGACGCGACAGTCCAAGGCACAATAAATAACATGCAATAAGCAATGGGTATATTAGGATAACATCCCATAAATCCTATATCCTATATCCTATATTCTTAAGAAATTCATCCCCACTATCTCAATTATCTAAACATGCAAGCTGTCCACATCACTACATGTGCCCCACCTCATCCACCCCTATTTATCTTCACATGGAGCTAACCACGTCAAGGCATCCAGCCACATCACCAACTATCGCATGCATGCATTCCATTACCGAACACAAGCAGACTAACAGGTAGCTTGATTATTATTATTTTAGTACACAACCATCTCTTTGGTCGCTTCCTGTTCTGTAATTTTTTCGAAAAGGAGGATAACCCCCCACCTCTGCATCTCTTGATGCACACAGCCATATTATTAAAAAAATCAGGTTCCAAACAAAGTCTCAAAGAAATATACAATTCTGAAAGAAATAAAGATACAAATTGCCATAACCGGCACAAATAGGATAAGATGACTAAACACCTATTCTATTACTGGACCACCATCCAAACCGGTTGTAAGTATCCCGTGTAACCATCTCCCATCGGTTGACCCCAATATCCAAAAGCCCCCTGTGGTCCGTATAGCTGAGTAACGACCACGTACGGATCCAAGCAGACGCCCTGAAGATAACCTGCAAAAAAATTGTAATGTTTTGTCTGTTAAAGGCAACGTCATTTCAACAAATTCATATGGCCCAAAGTAATGCACACACTCCAATTCGAATATGTGCCGCAGTCTTTGGCTCTGTACTATTTAACCATGTCCCAAATAAGTGTGAAACCGTTCTGGGAGGCGACACGTTAAATGCGGCATGAATAGTTCACCACAATAGCCTAGCAAGTGGACAGTGTAGAAACAATTGTTGAATTGTTTCGTCTTGATTACAAAAACAACATCGTTGACTACCCTCCCACCTACGCTTTGCCAAATTATTCTTCGTGAGAATTACACCCTTATGCACGAACCACATAAAGACCTTGATTTTTAATGGCACCTTAATTTTCCAAATGTGGATCGATTTCGGAATAGGCCCGGTGTTTATAAAGTCCGTATACATTGACTTAACAGAGAATTTACCTGACACTGACAGCTGCCATTGTAAGGTATCCGGTGCATCTGAAAGGTTAACCTCCATTAACCTATGCACTAGATGCAGCCAACTATTCCAGCGTTCCCCCACAAGCGATCGCCTGAACTGAATGTTAAGAGGAACCGCAGTTAAGACTGTACCAACGAAAACATCTTTTCGTTGTGCAATGTTGTATAAAGAAGGATATTGCAAAGCTAACGGTGTGTCTCCCAACCAAGTGTCTTCCCAAAATCTAGTGCCATGACCGTTGCCAACTATAAACTTGCTCCTATTAAAGAAAGACACCTTCGTCCTCATCAGCCTCTTCCAAAAAGGAGAATCAGACGGTCGTGCCGTCACTTCAGCAAGAGTTTTGGAGTGCAAGTATTCATTCCTCAATAACTGTAACCAAACCCCATCTTGCTCAACCAACAATCTGTACAACCATTTGCTCAATAGGCACATATTTTTCACTTCGAAGTTTTCAATTCCCAAGCCTCCCTGGTCCTTCGGTCTACAAATAATATTACACTTAACCAGTCTATATTTTCTTTTGTTCTCATCACTTTGCCAAAAGAAGCGAGATCGATAGAAATCCAATCTTTTCGTTACCCCTATAGGTACCTCAAAGAAGGAAAGGAGGAACATCAGCATACTAGTCAACACCGAGTTAATGAGGATCAACCTCTCCCCATAAGATAAAAGCTTGCCCTTCCAGCAGCTCAATTTCTTTTCGAATCGATCCCCGATACATTTCCACTCTGTGTTCGGTAATGGATGAGGCAGCCTAAGAGCCCATATGGATCGTCTTATTCTCCTCCCCACCTCATTTTCTCTCCAGCAAACAGAGCAACCTTTAGAGCTCCACGTCTAATCTTCCATGTGTTCTTTAACAGCTGCTGTCAGACTCAACCTTCGACACGCGTGAATTCATCACCACTCAAAGAGGGGTCCCAATACCTGCTACTACGCCGCTCCTAGATGGCGTCGCCGCACGCAGACAATGCTCGATGGTGCCCTGTGGCTAGGGATCGATCCCCGGACGAGCTCTCTTCGCCACTAAAAGGGGCTTGATGCATGTTACCATGCCGCTCCTGGACGGCGTCGCCGCACTCCCGAAGTACCTCGACGGTGCCATGTCTCCTCCGACCATCTACATCAGATTCGCCAGCCGTGGCTGCCCTTCACACCCATGCCCACGCGCTGTCGCAGCACCACCAAGAATCTTGCTGCTACCCGTCCGTCAACTCAGTAAACCGATCGACCTAGCTTTCGATGGGAGAGGACGAAGAGGGCCTTTTTGTAGTTGGGCCTTGCTTGCTTCACCGATATAATTTATTTAACTGCACATACATGAGTAACTCAAGTTTGCATATTGTAGGTATAAAATCTGCTTGAAGGATTCATGGTTGGTGTCACTGCTCCCGATGGCCAGAACAGAAGTCCCAGAACTAGGTGAAGATATCCTGTTAAATATAATAAATAGTATATCTGCCATAATTTTGCAACTAAGCAATGACTGATTTGGGATCCACCTCCATCGTCAATACCATGAATTCTCTCACCTTACCAACATTAAGTTTTCCTTTATTTTTATCTTTCATACTCAATTAATTTTCCTTTTATGTCCTTCTGACGGGAGCTGTAATATTTAAGATTTCTAGAGATAGTTTTTGTTATGCAGATGAAATTTCTATCACTGATTTGGAGGAAGAATATGCCTTTTCAATTGATTTGTTATCTCCACACCTTTAGTACAGTAGTACTGCTGCTGAATTGTAGGGAGATGCTTATCAAATAGCTCGACGTAAGCTGTGAAGCTCAGGATCGAAACAAGTTGTGCAATTAGCTTTATATATTATATGCATCTGATACCTCAGGTGGTGCTATTTCCGGTGCATTGTTCAATTTTCGGTGGTGCCTGTGATTACCTTAATGCTATAAATATATGCCTAAAAGCTTGACAATTCCCTCTGTATTTTTACCTCCGTTCCTTTTCTACTTAAGTCGCAGGTGACTGATATTTTGTCTCACCTACATAATTGTTTCTTTCAGGCACCTTTTTTTCTCATCTTTCAACCACAATATTCATTGCATCTCTAGATTACAGGCGGAGCTCTCGGTAGGGCGAGCTAGGGCGCCCGCCCTACCTTGATTAGCTACGAAACAGTTAATACATGTACGTGTATGCACATCTGTCGCTGCCTGCTGCCTGTGAAAAAGAGAATGAGAAGGGATGGTCGTAAGGTGCAGCCGGGCCACATTAGTTGGGCTGTGCGTGAGCCCGTTTCCGGGCTGTCGATCGGCAAGCAATCAATCGATCCAAACATCGAGCTAACGCACGCACAAGTACACGGAGAGAAGTGTCACCAGCACGCGTCATGTATTCTTCTTCACAAAATTTCCCACTGTACAATTCCTCCAAATCAAAATCATGACGACGCCATGGAGGTGGAAGACTGGCAGCACAACAACTATGAGCCTGCACCTGCACTGCAGGCCACAGCGCGCAGCCTGCCCCACCTTAATTTTTTCCGTCCTCCGCCACTTCTCTAGATTGTGTTGTGCTATATTTTCTAAGAATATTCTACAAGGCACAAAATTATTTATGTCCAATCTCAGTATGCCAATTCTTTTAGTTTTATATAGTTCACACAATGCCCAGTTTCAATAGCTCATTCATATTATTTTTTGAAGCGCTTCCATATTATCGTTAGCAAGATGAAGACTGAGTATGCTATCATTCCTTAATGTCAAGTATTAGTTACTACTATTGCATTAGCTTCGCCTCAGAACATACCTTTTCACATGGAAACAGGAAGGTGTTCTCACTAATGATTTGCTATAAGCTACTGTAGATGTTCGTTGAATAATGAAGACAAGTTCCCTACTACTATGGATGTTTTAGGAGCATTTCCCCACTCTCTATTATCCCATATTATGTTTATAAGCAGATATATACGACTATCAGTTGTAACATTGATTTTGTAAACTGTGTGTGGATCTAATTAATGCAGTGACATGCATATGATTGAGTTACATCAACAGTCACACATAACACACAATATATGTATCTCAAAATGGAAATTTGTACATGACCTTTCAGGACATCTTCATTTCCGATCCCTGTTTTTGGTGTGTTTTATACATTAATATTTGTGTAAAACATATGAGATTATTATGCCATACCGCAATAGAATAATTCGGGTCAATAGCTCCTGTGCGACACCTTTGAGGTGAATTGGAAGGAGTGAGACGTCTTTCGTCCGAATTGCCTTGGTGCGACACTTTTGAGCGAGGAAATAGCCCAGACACGACATGGCCCTTAATCTGAACTGATGCCCTCATTAGCTGTTAGGGGCTGGACCCACAACTTATCCACCTAAGCGCGGGACCCACCACTTGTCCACTAAGCGCGGGACCCATCTCTTCGCATCTAGAAGAGACGACCGCCTGTGCCCGTCCGCCCGCCGCCGCCCATTGC
Source organism: Elymus sibiricus (assembly GCA_039707655.1). NCBI lineage: Eukaryota > Viridiplantae > Streptophyta > Magnoliopsida > Poales > Poaceae > Elymus > Elymus sibiricus. Next base: position 55,551,539 of record CM077667.1, read on the forward strand.
TTCCCCTTTCCCCATTCTTCCTCTTCTCCGGCGACCTAGTGCAGATGTCCACCTCCTCCGCCACGCACTCAAAATGGCATCGGTATGGTCCAGTGCCGCTCACAAGGTGCCCTGACTGCCCACGCCCAGAGCCTCTGAAACGGTTGGTCACTAGGACTGATGATAATGGAAATCTTGGGCGGGAATTTGTGAAGTGCTTGAGCAAAACAATGGCAGGAAGTGATGGCAAGGTTAGATCTCAGTTCTTAGCCCGTTCTTTCACTGCCGTTTGCTCTGATTTCTCCATATTTTGTTTTTTCCCTCGAATTTGGAATTTAGGGTTCATATTGTTGTTTTCAGATCCTGAAGAAATGCACCCATTTCGAGTGGATGGATGAATATGTTGAGAGGATTCAGTTCGAGGGCTACATTGATTCGAGCGGGGCCGCAACCTGGGAGCTCAATTTGGGCGGGGTGCCGCAGATGGAGAATTTGGGGAGCTCGGACAGAGGGGCGGGCAGAGTCGTGCCAATGGCGAGGTATGCGCGCAATGCTGAACTGCACTTGGAGTCTGAATTGACCGGGGAACTGAAGAAGATCAAGAAAAATCTAATGGAGATGATCGATTTGCAGAAGCAAGCAAATTTCATGGCAGGGGGGTTCTATTGTTGTATCATTGCTCTGTTTTTGTTTTACTTGTTGTTCATCCGTCATTAGAGGGGGCATTTAGGTCTGTCAGGGCAGAGGATGCGATCTGTGCGTCATGCCAAGTTCATGTAATTGAATCGAAGCAGAAATATTCAGTGTTCATGCTCTGTTCTTGTTCTTCAGTTAACAGAGTGCACACCCCCCAAATTCAGTTTCTAGTAAAAAAAATCTTGTTGCCGAATAGATGTTGGGCCGTGAGAAAATAACCAGGCCCAAATAGAGTCCAGCCCACCCGCGTAGGGGCACCATCCCTCTTTTATAGCATTGAGGCACCCATCTTTAGAAAAAACTGCTTCGACTAAAATAAATGTTGCTTCGGCAAATAAACCTCTAACAAACATATACTTCTTTACTTGTTTTTACTTTGGCCAAATTTTTATGTCGAATAAATGTTGGGCCGTATGTATTGTAACTTATTTTGTTTTGCTTTACATTTTTGTTGCTTGTCCACTATTGTTTTGTGATTGTTTTCATGCATGTCTATGGTTCCATGAAACCCAAATTAAATGGGGATATATGAAAGCCTCAGAAATCATTTTTGAAAATGATCAAGTTAAAATTCGCTTCACATATGTCCAAGAAAATGTTCCTGTTTTGCTCTGAAAATATTGGCCAGAGGTAAAATTCAAAGCAATATTTTTAGGAGCACAGAAATATTTATTTTGGGCATCTGAGTTAATCCAATAATTATTTGCATGAACTAAATTAGTTGCATGTCATAGTTGCATGTCCATGGTTGCATGTCATAGTTGTATTAGTAACACATAGATCAATTAGATAGAACATCAAGCACATATATCAATTGACCAATATCAACTAGATAGAAAAAACAAAAACTAGATAGAACACATCAATATAGTAGCATAAGTAGTAGCATTGCATGAGCTAGATAGTACCACATTACAACTAACATAGATAAAACCAAGCACGACATACATAGTACCATTACAACTTATATAGATAGTTCAACCCAACACGACAATAATAAAACGGCACCCTAGATAAGATAAAACACCACCGGCTTGCTTGCTTGCTCCAAGGCCAACTCCTCCATGGCCAACTCCTCCGGGCGCCGTTCACTGCTCCTCCGGGGTGTTGTCGATGGGGTACGGCAGAGTGTGCATGCGCCCCGCGGTGGCGAAGATATTGGTGTAGTCCGTGAAGATGTTGTGGGTGGTGAAAGTGATGAACTCGCAGCCACACCAGAACACACGACCGAGGAGGTAGAACGCGTCGATGGAGTTGGTGAAGTGGGCAAGGATAGCAACCACAACCCCGTTGTGGATGACCTCCTCGACTCGGTACATCCTTGGAGATCCCCGGGGGAGGTGGCCGAATCCGAGCGCAAGGAAGGCATTGGTGAAATCCCTTGCGCCCCTCCATCTTGACATCGACCACACACGGAGTGTGTTCTCGACGTACACGTCGGCGGGGTAGAGCGTCTCACTACTAGAAAAAAGGTTGTTAGTGGCGCACCTGTTTTTGCTATTAATGGCGCACTATAGGTGCGCCACTATTAACACGCCACTAGTAACAAATAGTAATGGCGCACCAGAGGTGCGCCATTAGTAATCCAGATAGTAGTGGCGCACCACATGGTGCGCCACTACTAACCCTTAGGTGCTCCACTGGTATTCCCTCCGGATGCGCCACTAATAGCCTTATAGGTGCGCCACTAGTAATAAAGGAAGGTGCGCCACTAATAAGGGATGAAATGCGCCACTAGTAATATATTTGGAAAACAAAAAAAAATCCAAATTTACAGAAAACAACCTATAAGGAAAAATAATTTAAAAACAAAAAATGAAATATAATCATAATTTTTATTACAGTAAGAATATTACAATGTCTTTACAAGTATCCAATAAAAGGAAAATTGCAAGGAAATAAAAGAAAATCCTAAAACTAATCTGCTAGTAATCTTTTCTTCTTTTTCTTCACTTTATCCCTGCAAAATTTATTTCATGTCTCGGAACTTGAATCCATTGAAACACAGCAGATCCACATATAAATGTCTCAGGAATACAACATGCCTCAATTTATTTCAGGTGCACATAAACATGTGTGCATCCAGCGTCTGCCACTAGTGATGCCAAAGCAACGAATGTTTCACAGAGAAGTCACAAATCCTTTCCCTCTCAAGCTCTCGATAGTCTCCTTGAGGCTCGTCTCCAGGGGAACCAGCTCCATACCCAGACTTCTTATCTTGTCCTTCGACACCTGGTAGGTTGTGGCAAACGGCGCATCATCTGCGCACCTGCACACAGAAAAGGAAAAATAATAAGTTCAGGAGTCCCATCGCCGAATGGTGCAAATGAACAGATTAAGCGCTCTCTACAATGTTGAGAAATGCATGATCAGAGGACATCTATTATGTTCCTGAAGCCTCAACAAAAAACAAACCATGAAACAGGTAACCAATATGCAACACTATACTGTTCTCGGTTCAATTCCAAGGGATTCACTTGAGAAAGCGCTCGCAAGGAATGTTAACTTACTTGTCTGGCACTGGAAATTCGGGATACATCTCGTGTATGATCTTGACAAGGTCTGAGTGGTGAATGACTCTTTCAACCATGCAATATCTTCCGTTTGCTGAAGGAACTTCATATGCAAGGATATGTGCCAGGGCAACATCTTTAACGTTTATCCATCCAAAGCAGAAATTGGGGTATGTAGAAGATGATCCTGCATGAAAACACCAAGGATTTATTGTCAAGTGTCCAGAAATGTCTTGTTAGAGTAGATTTCTTTTGGCACAACCACTGTAATTTTAACCCTTTTTTTAGGCAAGTAACTATAACGTTCACATTTTCCATTGGTCACTAAAAATAACACTGGAAAGTAGAGACTGAACCATGAACAACAAAGAAATCAATGATGAAAAACGTAATGATGAATCATATTAAACATTGAAAATGATGATTGATGACAAAGGAACTGAATTAATCTACTAACACAAAACTGAACCTAAAAAACTGAAAAGTGAAGGATTGAAGACAGAGAAGAGGACTGAAGAAACAAACACGTACTAAAGACTGAACAAACAAGGCTGAAAAAATATATGAAATAGTTACTGCTGACTGATAAAATGAAGAGCAGAAGTAGGTACTGAAAGAAATTGAAAATAATAAAAATGAAACCTGAAAGACTGAGAAGCGAGACATTCTGAAGGAATTAGTGAAACTAAAAAACTGTAGCAATGAGGGACTAAATTTCATTTTATCATTCATCTATATGAATGAGAATACAAAACTTATAAAACTGAACAAGAAAGAGAGACCGATGACTGAACGACAAAACTAAGGAATAAAGAACGCTGAAACAAGATAAACGTGTAGAGTGCCTTGCAGCCTGGAGGAAGTGCAGAAAGAGCTTCTATTGACTGGATTGAAACTCTTTTAAGGCAAGACAACAACCAAGATTGATTCAATGAATGGTTTATCTATCTATCTATGATAGTTTGATGGATGCAGTTACAAAATAATGGCGAATGTGTACAGGCAGGAAAGGAATGGATACAAATAATGGAGGAGCAATTACCATTGACTGATCAACCAAAAACTGAAGCAATGCATATAAGACAATCACTCTTTTTCTCAGTGTTCACTCTTTGATAACCCCACCTGCCTCAAACAGAAACGCTGCAAAGATCTTCATGGTCTTTGGGTGCATAGCGTTACTACTGCAGCGAAAAACATTTATCAATAATGGACATCAAAACATTAACAGAGAAATGTATATCAATGAAGAAAAGAATGATATATCGGTAAGGTGGTGCCTTACCCCACGGACACGGACCACAAAATAACTCGGCACTGCACATAGAAAATGCCATTCATCAGACCTTGTCCTACTCACAACAGCCACATTAGCATATGCTATAATTAGAAGTCTGAACTCTTCACTTAAAGCACAATTGTATATGATTCCAGCAGCAACAAAAACAAACATCTAAATGATCAGTCAAGCTAGACTAGACCTATGTGCTGCCGGTACAGAAATTGGACTACAATAGACACTGATATGAAAACTGACAGAACTGAACTACCTATAATAACTAGCCTACCTAACATAAAGAGATAAATAAGGAACTGATGAAATAAAAAATGGAAAGAATACAGAAGAATCATACAAGGGAAGATGAAATTAATGAGGAACTGATAAATGAGTTAAATAAGAATGATGAATGAAATGAAACTAAGGTCAAATCTGATCGAAAGGACTGATGGTCCAAACACTGATAATAAGCAAACTAAATTGAGGGCAAAAGATACTTGTTTGTTATGTTCTACAAGCTAAAAAGGTACTTCTTCTACAAACAAACAGAAAACAAAATGAAAGAAATAAGGGGAAAATAAGAAATAGAAAGGACATGACTGGAAGAGAAAGACAATATGGACTGATCAACTACATGAAACTAAATGACTGAAAAAAGTAAATGATACACACATACAAATTTGGCTATCCAAAGAGGAAATGACCACATCAAAGAAGAACAGCAGTGTATAATGACATTCAAAATTCTACAATCATGCACCACTGGTGGTATTCTCAACAAAGATAAGCTTATATGATAATTGGTTAGAGCTCAATGAACTAAGATCCCAAATGCTTTTCTGAAAACCTGGCCACATCAAGCAGTCTAGACTGGGAAACCTGACCACCACAGACATCTTGTTCAGTTAAAATTCAGATGAACATACAAAATGTCCACGTCCAGCAAAGCACTTGACTTAAATCGATGAGAACACACAGAGCTAGCTCGTTTGCAGACAAGCAGAACACCTCTAGACAACAGCTCCCTACCAATTTCCTCAATCCTCTCCTCGCCAAACCCCAACACAGAGCTCAACCGTGACGACTACCAACAAATCCAAACCGGCTGAAAATTGCAGGAAATCAGTGCACGGAGACTACCTCGCTGGCGCCGGCCACTCCGCCCGTCTCGCCGGCCACTACATCTGTCCCGCTGACCATGAAGCGGGGACTGAATCGTTGGAGCATGAGGGAGCTGAGTACAGGAACTCAGAGATAAGGGGGAATGAGGAGAAAAGGCTCGCCGTACCTTCAAGCCAACCCGACAGGAGAGCTCCGGCGACCTCCTCTCCATACCACCCTCTCTCCTTCCTCCCGCCGCTCCCCGACAGCTAGCCTGCTCCCTCTTCCCATAGCTTCTCGCCGGCAGCCGGCCGCGCTCCGCGACCTCTCACAAGCGCCTACAGTTGCTCGGCGACGGATCCGCCGCGCGCGCCGCCGCCATGTCCCGGCGCAGATCCACGGCCGCGGGCCCTCCCGCCCCTTCGCCGCGGCCGCGGGCCCTCCCGCCTCGGAGACAGATGAGCGCGGTGGCGGCGGGGGACGCCGGACGCGCGGGCGGTGGGGGCGGAGGCGGAGGCGGCGACTGCTCTGCTGCTGCTGCCGGTGGTGGGTTCGGGAAGGAGCGGATCCAGTTCAAAATTGTGTGTGTGGGGGGGGGGGGTAGGTGGTGGCTGATAGCTCACATATCAATGGCGCACTTCGTGTAGGTGCGCCATTGCTATTTCACATACCAATGGCGCACTTCGTGTAGGTGCGCCATTGTTACCTGAAATAGCAGTGGCGCATCTATACGTAGTGCGCCATTGATATGTCTAGGGATGGGTCAAACCTTGGTCAAACTTAGTAGTGGCGCACCATGGGTGTGGTGCGCCATTACTAGTCCCGGTGCGCCATTACTAGTTTTGAAAAAAAAATGAAAAAAAAAAATAGTTAGTAATGGCGCACCGGGGTGTGGTGCGCCATTACTAGTTAAAACTAGTAATGGCGCACCACACGTCGGTGCGCCACTAATAAGTCTGGGGAGGGGGGTGTGCCCAGGAGAAACTTAGCAGTGGCGCACCACACAACAGGTGCGCCATTAGTAATATGGACATTAATGGCGCACCCATATCTGGTGCGCCACTGCTATATAGCAGTGGCACACCACATACATGGTGCGCCATTAATGTCCATATTAGCTATAGTCGTTTTTCTAGTAGTGTCTCCGGCACGGTGGGTGGAAAGCGGAAGGTTGGCCCGGTGTAGTTCATGGCTGCGGCGGCCTGGTTTTGGGGTTGTTTGTGGTGGTGAGAAGAGGATGCAGAGGGTCCGGATGCAGATGGGAGAGGATGGGTGAGGAGGAGCAAGATGATAGGTGGCTTAAATAGCCCTAGTGCGACGTGTTTACACCAGGTGGAAGTAATGAGCGGGCGGTGTTGAGTGGCATCGGGGGAGGGGAGCGTACATGTGTGTACACGCATGGGAAACCGAAAGCGGCATCAATAGCCAGGCTGCGACGTTTCAGCGCTGCAAGCTCTGTGCCGTCGGTCGGGGTTCACGCCTGCTCGTTCTGTGCGTGTGCCGCCCGTGCATGCAAGTGTGGCATCGTGGTAGTACTGCCAACAGCTCGCGTAGCCACTGGCCATTAAAAACGCGTGGAGAGATGAGCTCATGCAGCGGCTAGCGATGGTTGGGCATCTAGAATAGCCAAGCAGCGACATGAGCTCGAACGCTGCGAGGGCGACCTTAAAAACGCGTGGAGAGATGAGCTCGATGCCATGCATGCAGCGGCTAGCGATGGTCGGGCATCTACGCTGCGAGGGCGGGCGGCGCAAGGCTGCGCGCGCATGCATGCATGCTTTTCAGGCCTGCTCAAATCGGATCAGCGTGGTGTCCATCGGTCCAACGGGTGGGCCGCTTTAATTAAGCCCAACAATACATGGCCGGCCTGCTCAATCTTATCCAACGTAAAAAAGTGACCAGCCCGCGGATCAGCCAATCAGAGTGCAGCCCGCGGATCGCTGACGTAGCCCTAGTGCCTGATCCAGACCGTCCATTCACAGCGATCCAATGGCCCAGAGGGGTGCGGAGTTTTGAGGGGGTTTTGAGGGGTTTTGAGAGGTTTTCAACGGTTAGGGTTGAGCATAACTAATTCAAAAAAAATCAAAAAAATATAAAACTTGTGCCGATCATCGTTCTATGTGACTAAGTATCTAGGAAAAATAAGAAACTTGGACTACGGATTTTTTCATGAAAAAACCTTCACAAAAGATGGCTACCAAGAACGAGGTTGTGGAGTACTATTCAAGAGAAGTGAGCTAGGGTTAAGTGTTAAACATGTCATAATTTATAGAAACAATCCAATCTCAGGAAGGACTCTTATATACACACACTAGATGTCAAGTTTCCTTTTTTGGCTCATTTAGAGAAGGTGAAAAAAAAACTTGCTTACAAATGGGTCTGTTTTCCCTAGCTTTGGAGGGGTTTGGAGCTCATGTGGAGCACATTTTTCATGTCCAGAGTTTCACATAATAAAATTGCTCCGATTAATGAACTAACATGAATAATAGTCCAGAAATCATTGTAACACCAATAGCACATACCAAATAACTTCAAATTTGAATTTCGGCTCAAATTTGAATTTTGGCTCAAATTTTAATTTTGTCTCAAACTTGAATAGTATTACACAAATACATATCATATCAAAGTAATACACAAGTTTTAACAAATTTTCAACAAATTTCAACAGCATAGTAGCAATACACAAGTTTCAACAAATTTTCACTTTTGCTTCCTCCTACCACTCAATTTCTTCTTCTTTTTACCAATGCTTGTTTTTGATTGTACAACACCCAGTTCACTCAAGCTCTTGATTTTCTTCACTGGACTGCCTGGAACAGCAGCTTTATTTCGCACCACAACAGTTGCAGTATCATCGGACCCAATATCATCAGGGGTTGGCAACACAACTTTCAATATAGGCTCAGTTGGCACCACATTAGATGGAATATCTTCAGTTGGCAACTCAACTTCCAACATAGGCTCAGCTTGCACAACATCAGCTGGAATATCTTCAGAGGTACCCATATCTTCAGTTGGCACTAGAACATCAAAATCTTGCTCATCTTGCAGCAGCACATCCAAGTCTTGCTCATTTTGCACCACACCATCCAAGTCTTGCTCATTTTGCACCACACCATCCAAGTCTGGTTGAATGTGTATTGTTTCACCAGAACTTCTCTTTTTTCTACAGCCATTGCCTCTTGCCTTTTTCTTTGGCCAGCAATCTTCAACAACAAGGGGCTCACCTGCACGTTTCCTCCTAAAAAGATAAAGCATGTCAACTGGTTAGTAATTGAAAAATGCAACAAAATAGTAAACATGGCAAACATATGCCCACATACTTTGGCCTTTCAGGAGTGTAACAACATTTTGGAGATCCTTTTCGGTGCCCAAGTTCCTGCCACAACTTGCATCTATTTTTGTTACCTTTTTGGGACCTTTTTGGCTTTCCATCCTTCTTTCCCTTGCCCTTTTTACTACTCCCACCTTTCTCAAACCATGCCTTGAATCTACTCTCTTTAGGCCTGCCAGCCTTTCTTTTTGTTAGGGGAGGACACATGGAAAATTCAATTTCCACTTCAGGCCACTAAGACTGATCTGTAAGTGCTGGAATTGGAGTTGCATATGCAGCCTTGAATCTTGCTACTGAGTAATATTCATGCAAATATGGGTGCATGTTTATCTTCGGTCGGGAGGCCAAGAAAAGTATGGCATGATCACATGGTTTCCTAGTGTGTTGCCACTCCAAACAAGTGCAATCATGCATTTTAGTGTTAACAACATGCCTTCTACCAGTTTTGGTATCTCTAACTTCAGCGCCCCAAACAGAAGATTTTTCAATAGATAAATGCGTAAGATTTCTACTCCTGTTGACCACCTGTTGTACCACCGCAGGAAGCTTATCCCCTTTTAGACAATCCCCAATCCTTCTTCTCAATTCCCACAAGCGCATGATCATGATCCTGATTTTGTCAACCATGTCATGCACAGGCAAAAAATTTAACTGCTTCACCTTGTTGTTAAAACTTTCTGCCAAGTTGTTGTTGATATGATCACACTTGATGGCAGTGTTAAATCCTAGCCTATACCATAATAGAGAATGGCAGGTGTTCACCCATGGACCAAACTCAGGGCATGCTATCATTATCTTACCAAGATGATATGAATGTGTCTGTTTAGTGTAAGATCTTGCTGCTGGCCACATGCGACCAAATTCTTCACCTCTGAATTTTTTGATCAAATTCATCCACATATGGCCGAAGCACTCCCTCTGCTCACAATGGGGGAAAACATTCTTCACTGCGTTTTCTAGCCCTTTGCATGCATCTGTGTGGACTGCTAAAGGTGACACTGGCCCTATGCATCTTTTCAACTGCATCATGAACCATGTCCACGAGACCTCTGTCTCTGACTGAAACAAGCCAATAGCAATAGGGAACATCCAGTTGTGTCCATCCAAAGCATTGCAAGCTGCCAATTGACCATTCCACTTGCCAGTCAAAAATGATGGGTATATGCTCAAATATGGACGACAACCTGCCTTGAAGCCATCAATGCAAGGCTTTAAAGCCATAAAAAAACTTAGAGAAAAGGACTCTTTCATCCTCTGTTACCTCGGTATCTATCTCCACAACACTGCCAGGTGACCTCTTCTCCACCTCTGCTTTGAAATTATAAAGCATCCTAAAAGTATTTGCCCAGTCACCATATAATTGTTTCATTTCCCTTTGTTTTGCCTTCCACACCGTGTTATACTTGACCTTAATGGGGTATTGCTTTTCCAAGTCTACTTTAAGTTTCTTTGCAGTAGTGTTTGGTTTCTTGGCTAAAATAGGAGTGATCTTTACTGCAATCCAAAGTTGTGATGTCATGGTTGATACTCTCTGTGAACTTGTAATACAAGTATGTTGGTGTGGGATTTGATTCACCCTAATGGTACTTCCATCAGGTTGGCGTCTAGCAGATATGTACCACTTGCAAGGCTTGACACTTCCATCAAAACCTCTACATCTTGCATAAAACTTCTTTCTATCAGTCCACTTAGTCTTGGCATCAAACTCATGTTTGACTGCATAAGTCTTGAAACACATCCTAAACTCATCCATGTTTGGGAACAACTTTCCCACTGCAATAACAGGGTTTTCCTTGTCATACACATTTACCAACTCATCATCATGTGCATCATCTACATCATCTGCAGCATCTTCCATCAGCTGTCCATCCACATCTTCAGTTCTATCTCTGGTAGCATCAGTATCAGTAGGCATACTAGATTCACCATCCTTCTCCTCCTTATCTTCATCAGCTACTGGAATGCCAAAAAATTTGGCCATCTCAGTGTCATCCATTAGTGCAATGACTAAATCAGTTGGGTCATTTAATTCTACTGAATTCCAATCAACAGAAACAACCCTTGCAACACCATCATAACCCTCTTCTGCATCAACCTCCTCAGGTAATACTGTCACTTCACCTGTACACATGGGCATTATCTGCCTCTCTGAAGCCCAATCATCATCTACCATCTGTGAAGCTAACTTTGAGGGCACATATCCAACCTTAGAATCTGATTTCAGATCAACAAGCTCTGCATGAAACATAGTCTGTTTGGTTGTCCAGCCATCTTGTCGATCAATTTCATCAACCATCTCTTCACCATCCTCAATTCTCACATACTCTCCTTTCCAATTATCAAACCGTAACAATGCTACCTCTTGCTCTGGACCCCAAAAAATGCTCTCCCCAAATTTTTCCACCACATTCTTCACGGCCTTCTCTTCCATGCTCTGTAGGTCTTGTGGATCAATCTCTGCAAAATCAATCTCCTACTTCACAATTGTATCTCTCTCTATGTCCCGCATGCTACCATCACCTAGCTTCGCCTTAGAAGGAAGAAATTCCACAGTGAATTCGAACGTCCGAGCACCACCACCCCTGTTTGTCAATGGCGGGGCAGTGTGAGGTGAGCTAGCGGAAGCGGACGAGGCACAAATCGCATAGGTTGGAAAGGATGTTGTTGTCTCTGGCGGCTCCATCGCGGTTAGCCCCCCCTCCCCCCCACCCAAATCTGGATCAAATCGACCAAAAACAGAGGGAAACAGAGGCGATGCGGTGAGATCTAACTCGACACGGAGGAGAACAGGACAGGGTTCCGGATTCACTCACCACAGCCGCCGCCGTCGCCGAGAACGAAAGCTCCGCCGCTGTTGTCACCCAGAACAAAAGCTCCGCCGCCACCGCCGGCTCACCGCCGGGAACGAAGAGGAGGGAGCAACACAGGTTCAGACAGGGGTACCCGTTCGGACAGGCACGGGGACACGTTTCACCTGATGCACTGACAAGTGGGGCCCGTAACTAGATGCGCTGCCAAGTAGGGCCCGCATGTCTTAAACATAACCTCACTCCCGTTGACGACCATTTAAATCGCCTGAGTGGGCCTTGGCTATTTGGGCTTCTGAAACGTCTCGCGAGAGCCATTTTCGTCAACTACGTCGCATTCTTTCCAACTCACCTCAAAGGTGTCGCATAGGAGCTATTGACCCGAATAATTCACACTTTTTTCAGCTTTACAATCATATTTCCAGTAACATGTCCTTTGTAGATTTTAGTCTTCATATCATAAATTGTGCAAACAAAATTCTTCACTTTATGTATTATCATGTGCGTAGGACTAAGAGTTCTTGCAGCAACGCGCGGGACATCATCTAGTTATCTACATTCTCAGGACCACCTACATTGTTAGTGTGGATGTTGGTGTCGACGTCTCCTTCTTCCTGATCATATTCTGAATTCCCATTGGTTGCTCTGCCTCTATGACAACTATAGACAACACATCATCTGTGTTTTATCTAAGTACTGGAAGCATTAATAATTTAGTATTACTCTTGAAAAAAATTATGAATACCTCCGCCTTGTGATTGCTCTAGTTCTTCCACAATATTCTTCGTTTAGATGCATACTTTCTTCCAGATCACATGATAATGGGAAAGTACTTAGATAATACACAGCGCTAAAAATAAACAAATAAGTAAATGCGTCAATTGTTTAGCGGTGCCACTGTTCCGGCTATGCATCAAACTCCGATATAAACATATGCTATGCCTTGGATGGTCGAATCGCCGATGGACGGAACAAAGAGCAAAGCAGGGAATTGAAATCGGCAAACGATCTAAATTAGAAAGGGGTCAATTTACGATTTAGGAGAAAGGGGAAAGGAGCGCCGAGCGCGCAGTCGCAGAGAGGCGAAGAGTCGACGGCTGGTGGGAATTGCTCCGTGGATGCATGCGTGATAGAAGGGATCAATCAGATCCTTTTTTACGTGGACATCTATAAATGCAGGAATGAAGCGATCGCTGGATGGCTCCTTGCCTCGCTACATGCGTTTTGCGTAGAAGGGCGTTTTGGCGTGCAATGCTCCGTGAGGCCCAACCGTCCGACCCATAGAATTTTCCTTTTATCACTCAAAATACATTGGGCCAGAGCCTACCTACATAAACCCTGGGGAGGGGCCCCTGGATTTTGGGGGCACGGGGCATTGCACCTAAAACATCAGGGTAACATACATTGACTGCAAACTTAGTCATGATAAACGAACTACTTGTAGAACAGAGGGCAAAAGAAACATCCATGGCACCAAGAAAACAGAAATAGAACTACAACCCACTTTGGTTATGATTCAGCAAAATGCATGCCCTTTAACTGGTTGAACTACATCTATATTTTCAGTTGAGAACTACATCCATGCAATCCCACTTATCATCAGGAGTCAGGACTACAACTATGGACCCTACATGTAAAAGTAAGATTACATCCATGACAAAACTTTGGATAATCACTGATTACACAATGTAGAAAGCTGCATCTGAAAATATACACAAGAAGAACACAAGAAGCCCACAATGGGGAGTTTGAATTCTGAGAACGTTAATCATCTAACCCACAGGGAAACCATCGAAAAGCACATCTACACTAGGCATGGAAATGGAAAAAACCCTACATCCATTACATGGCAAAAATACATTGTAGAACTAGATGGAAACATAGGAAGAAAAAACATGTGTGGTTGTTAAAATCCATACGTCGACCAGACAAGCTTATGAAAAGCTAAATCTATGTATGCGTGAAGATAATGGTGGAATTACAATACTACATCCAGCACACAAAGCAAGTCACGCTGAAAGCTGCATCCATACTTGGGAAAAAAATACAGTGGCAAGAAAAACCATCTAGGGCTGTGTACACCTGGCACAGGAAAATGAGGCGAGATAACACATCAAGAACGTCCAAAAAATCTTTGGCAAGAACTCCTCTTGGAGCAGAGCATCACCACCACCTGTGGGAAAAAAACAGAACTTATGGCGTTATATGTGACTAGCAAAAGGGCCCGTGAGTTGCAATGGGTCATTGGTATTTTAGTACTTCGACGTTGATTGTGCACACCAAACTGAAATATCTCCTTCTTCTATTGTTAATTGCTAGTGAAATAATTAAGAGGAGATAATATATCTGAATAGTGAAGCTGTGAGCATAGCTTATTTCTCCTTCTCCTTGATTCATATGCATCATTTGTTTGGAGGGCAAGCTTGTAGCAGAGTTAAACCCAGAAAAAAATTGAATGTGAATCAAGGGACATAGAAGCATTCAACTGAATTAGTAGTGGAAGTAGAGAATCCCTAGAGCATAAAAAGTAAATGATACCTCTGATAAAGCAGGTTTAAGAAGCGTTTGAAAACATGAAACTATGCACAGCATGCCTGGTTGTTTCGTACATACAAATTTCCTCGTACTTCCTCCTTTCTTAAATATAAGTCTTTCTAGAGGTTAGACTACGGACTACATACGGATGTATATAGACATACTTTAGAGTATGGATTCACTCATTTTGCTTCGTATATAGTCCGTAATGAAATCTCTAAAAAAGACTTATATTTAGAAACGAAATGAGTATTGACGATAACATAAATTCACCTATAAAAAACTAACAAATTATTTAGTTAGTATATACTCGTAGTGCGCAGTCGAGTCAATTCAAACACTTTGCCTATGAATCGATCGAGTTGGAATTCCATTGCACCAACAATATATTTGGTATTGTCTTCTAGATTACAAGAGCACCACCATTTCTAGTTAATTAGGTGTCGGTGCTTCTTGGAGGTCTTTCATTGGCAAACCTGTTATTGGCCATGGCCGCTCTCCCTGGCACTGCCATGTGTTGTCTACACGGAGATAGGGCGGGCAACTGATTGCCCTCCTCCGAACGACCAGCTTGTTGAGGTCGACGGCGTGCAGCCGTGCACCCACCCTGCCGTATCTATAATCGTGTGTGACAATGCACGGCGACTAAGCGGTGGCAGTACGGAGTGTACACAATCTCATAAACGATCCAGTTCTACATGTACACAACAGCTTTGGGCTGATTGATCTTTGCAGCTGCCCGAACACACAAGCACACACGTACACGAATACTCCAAATCAATTAGACCAGCCGGCTCTTGCCTTTTTTTTTTGCGGCTAATAAAACTTTATTACTTAAGGAACGTCCAGCATACAATCTTTCTTACAAAGTTCAACTACCTCAGGGATACTAGACCCCAGCCAGACTACTGTTCTCCCCTTAGTACTCGTGCAATATCGTCTCTTATAGAGTCCATAGCAATCTGCATATGTCCGTTTTTTATCAACTAGATAGAAATCATCTGGCAGCCAGCTTCAGGTATATGTAAGTTTGGAACGTATATAAACTGGTGTGGTCGAATATAAGAAGTCAAGGTGGGACTATTCATAACTGAAGAACCCTTCCACAAGGCAAAAAGCGTATTCTAGCTCAACTGGTAGTAGATTGTAGAGTGGACTGCCGAGTTTGCGAGTTCGATCCAACTCCTTGGCATACAATTTTTGCGTCCTTTCACATATCAGGTGGGCTGGCTGAGTTGGGCCACAATGGGCCCGGCCAAATTGGGCCATAATGACGACGAATAAAAATCTGGATGGCATGTCACGCGCGACGGGCGAAAATTATTATATGGTAACGACGGACGGACGAAAATCATCATAATGACGGACGAAAATTAGGAAGGAAGAAGCGATCCGTGCTTTATTATTACTAGGAAATAGGAAATATGCCCGTGCGTTGCAACGGGTGATTGAAAATGTGGCTTCCGATTCAAAATCTTGTTTCGTCCGGGATGTTTGGGATAACTTTACAATATTTCGCACGGGATGCCGGCCTTGCAGATTGTATGATAGGAGACATCATAATTCTAGTCTTTTCTATGTTGTATTATTATTTTTTGACAGTTAATATCACGTTGCAAGCAAACAACAGTAGCAGCAGGCAATATAGTAGAAAATTAACAGCAGCAGTTAGGAAAAACACTAAAACAACATCTGTGAGCGAACTAAACTATATATGTGATGATATTAGGAGTACATCAGTAAATAGCATTGAACTGTATCCAAGTAGATCTAAACTACATCTATGATACTACTACGAGTCAAGTTTTTTTTTCTCCATCCCCTTTTTTTTTCCAGGTCGGACTGGAAGGGCCAGTTTCCGAAAAATCTTGGAAATTTCAGGTTTTTTCTCATCCGAAATATTTAAATAAATTTTGAATACAAAAACTTCTAGCGTCAAAATATAATGTATGTAACCTCAGATGTACACAAGTTGTCCCTAGATCTAGTGGTCACCATGTATCACCTGGATCCAGAGGACGCGAGTTCAATACCTGACCACAGAAAGGAAAGATTTGATGTCCCAGAGAATGTCCACCAGCTGAAAACAATAATGAGTTTGCTAGGAGTCGGTCCTCCGTCGCGGGGAACCTAGCGCAAGAGCATGTCCACCAGGACAAGCTTCATTATTTGCAATATATGGCATAGCAGACGGTATTTAACCTGTGGTTGGAATGTTTGAATTAAAAAAATTCAAAATTTTCAGATGGTATCTATATTTTCCGGGGGCCATCGGAATTTCCGGTTTTCGCCCGGTTTCCGAAAATCTCTGGAAAAAAACCCTGCTATGAGTACATCTGTAATAGCAATAAACTGTATCCAAGTAGGGGTTAAAACTCATATTAAGAACTTTAGGAGAAAGATCAACCAATCATCCACTAACAACCTAACAATAAGTAAGGCACGTAAACACCCAAGGATAATTAATATTTTGATCAAAGCAGCAACAATATAACCAGGTAATTCCTAAATTTCCCTTATTTTCCTCTCACAGACTGCTCCCAACTCGAGCACAACTCAATTTCTTTCTGAAACTGCTATTCACTCCCCCATCAAAATCCAACCATTGTCTTTCTCACAGACAATGTCACAGCTAACTCAACGAGTCGCAGTAGAAAAATTTGCCATTTACTACAATGTAGGGATGGGCTTATGCATTTCCTCGAACACATTGGCTTCTAGTCCGTTGGAAACCACCTGATCACACAAGAAAGCTAGCAGTAAACTTCAAACATCGAATGAAAAGAGCATAGGGTGCGGCTGACGATACCTTCCTCGGCCCGCTTGCCTAGGCGCTTACAAGTAGAGGACAAGAGGCCCCATATTCGTGATGCTGCTCCAATGCTTCTAATTCGCCAACTGCAGGCGTACGAGGACCAGCTCAGGGTGGAAAGGTGGAGAACTGGGTGACGGGACCTTGAGGGACATGATGCAACGAGGATTGCAACGACAGCGGCGTACGCGAGAGGGAGGAGGTGTGATTTGGTGGTCTGAGAGGCGGGCACGCGTCCGAGCGATATCTGGAGAACGACGAGGTCGTCGCCCTCGTCGGTGAGGAGTTCCGACGGTGAATGATGGGTACCAAAGAATGGGAAGAGCATAGCGATAGTGATGTCGTTAGAGTCCGTCTGTGTGGTGCTTCGGGAATCGGATGCGACGGAATGGCCAAAAAGATGAACCGAGGTAGATTTGCCATATTCATGAACTAAACTTGTCAGCCTCAGCGAATATAATTTATCATAAAAAATATTTAATTTGTCATGCCTGGAAATCTAACATTCGCTTGATATTCGGGTCATAAACAAAGAACATGTGACAATACAAATCTTACCCATTCACTACCTCGGCATCGGTGGTTACAAAGCTGTTGATGCCAAGTGGACGAAGGAGGCCGCAGACTTTGTAACCACGAGTAAACCGGCTCCGTCCTTGAAACATGGAGATCGTCCTCGTGACTCCCATTTCCTCAGGGTCCATCCAGTGCAGGACCCAGAGAGTAAGGAGTTGTACCTCCCGTTGCCGGAACTTCGCTCAACCGAAGGACTAATTGTATCTAATGCGTTCAGTACATTCCTAACCGTTTACCATGACATATGTATTTTTTCTACCAAAATATATAGCAGGAATTTGGACCCGCTCCTCGAAATTCTCCGAGCGGCCATTTGTATGACAACCGTCTTACCCAGGCAATCAACGAGGACTTCGGTGTCAACAGGACGGCTAAGATTTGGCATGGGGAAGGTCAGATGGGATGATGTATATTCCAAAAGTATAGATTTTTAAACAGTCAGAAGGAAAACCAGGCATGATGAAAAGATCACACCAAAAGTGCGAGAACAACTAGGACCCGCGACAGATGCAACAGTTTCGAAGAGGTTAGTTGAATTATTCCCGTGCACGGCACACGGAGTCCTCCCCAACCACATATGTCTAGTAGGACCCGCCATGATGATCGCCATTTATTTCATGCTGGCTACTTGCCAACGTGGACTGCGTGATGACAAGTCATCCCATTTACCGATGGTATTAGAATGATGCATGAGGACATCCTTACAAGGGTGTAGGTGTTGGAGATAAATATGGGATTTGAGGCATGGTCGTTGCTTCATCACCCTAAAGAGGGTGTCATTACGTTAGGACAAGTGACGCGGGCCCCTTGTTTAAGTGATCGGTGAGTGATATAGAGGAGATTCCCCATAGATTGTCTTGCAATGACGGTGATCCCACCTTTGCGAACCTTGACCCCCTGTTCAACCTTGCTGGCGCCGTGGAGGAGGATCAACCTCCCAATTTGTCGGCACTATTGTTGCTTGATAAGTTCAGCTAAGGGGGAAATGGGACTCCGGACCTTCCGCCAACAAACCACATTTTCAAATGTCCCCAAACGGTGCATATGGAATATGTATAAGCCCGGTGAACTGATGCTATCAAATTCTATGTTGAGGACCCACTCCATCGAACTTCAGCTTATACACGCCAACATATTAGATAGGCGAAAAAAAGGTGATGTGTTGCGCGGCCAAGGTTATAGAGGGTTTTCATTTTTTCAAGGAGTTCCCTGCTGATAAAAATTATTAGCACATTAGTGAATTGATCCATGCAAATATATTCTATGTCAGTACAGTCTCCCGGGACTTAATGAGGCTTTGGGCACTTGATCAAGCTTCAGATCCCCAACTCCGTCATAGTAATGTGGCCTTATTTGATCCTTTTCACATGCACTAGCACAACATGGAGTCGACAAATGGCCAGACCTCATCATAAACTACTTGTTCCAGTGCATGATTGCGAATCATCCGCATAAGGACACCAACCTCGTGCCATACTTCGAAACATAAGTCGCTCACTCCATCATGCTAAAACAGATACATGGCCTTGTGGTTTGATCTCATCCATGTTCATTTATTCAACTATCTACGCAAAAACCAACACTGGCTTGTACTGGCACTATTTTCGGCGCAGGGCTGGAATTATTTCTTCGATTCGAAGAGAGACCCTCGAAAGCTTTGGACCAAAATAAAGGAGATTCCAAATACTGCTCTACTCGTGTATAAGAACTACAAACAGTTAATTGTTTGTTGAGACATGTTTGTTCCCCAGCAGTTCTTACTGTGTTTGCTTCTCTAATACTCCTAATTATTATATCAACAATCTAATGTGTTTTCATGTGGATGAATGTTTGCATGTTGAGACAACATATATATATATATATATATATATATATATATATATATATATATATATATATATATATATATATAGAAAGTCTATTAGTAACCCCGGTGAAGAATTACTTATTCTTCACCCCGGTCGATCGACCCAGCCACGGTACAGCTTGGCCAGGTTTCAACCGATGTAAAATTGTATCAATACCGATGTAAGATTACCTTACGCTGGGAGGAGCCAGCCCACTCCTCGATGCCTTCGCTAATTAGGTGCTCACCTGCGAGCGGTTTCTACTTTGAACGAGGAGGGCGCGGTGAGCGGTGGGGCTCGACGGCGTGATGCTCGGCGGAGATTTTTGTCGCCCCTGTCCTCCTCGCCCCCGTACACCGATTAGGAGGCGACAGTGGCGGCGGTGGCGGCGGCGGCCGCGGTGGAAGGGCGGAGGGGACGGCGATTTGAGCTGCGGCGGCGCCGGCCACTGCAAAATCCAGCCCTGCTCTGTCGGAGAAGGCGCCAGCGACAAGAACACGGCGGTGACTGCCCTCCTCCGTATGGTCTGCTCTCTCTCTAACCTAGTAATTTTTTTCTCCTTGGTCTGGTTCTCCCATGATTTCTTCCTTCTTGGAGATTGATGCTTACAAATTGGATTGTAAAAGTTCCTCCTCCATCTCTTTATTTAGACGCCTGCACGCTTATGCTTTCTAAGCTCTGAGATTGATAGAAATTTAATTAGCTTGACTCTGGACAATGGGATGCTGCAAAGGAACTGCTGACGAGGGAAATTAGAAGAAGCTGGACGGCAATGGGCTTTTTATCAAAGAAGAAGAGAAGTAGCACAAGGCTCCTGAGGAGGAGGAAAACACAAGGTTATCTTCTTTGATCCAGCCAAAGATGGTAGCTCTGTCTCTTCTCTGTTTTAGATTATTCGTCCCTTCCTTTCTTTGAGCTCCACTGTTTTTGGATGAACTGGACTAGCCCCTCTTTAATCAATTAATTTCTCATGGAAAGAAGATAAAGTGAAATTTAATTGGAGCGTGCTTAATTAGTTGTTCCTCTTTTCTGATGGAGGCTGCATCATTTTTTTGAGGAGAGAACCCCTATTCCAGTGTAGGCTCTCTACTTGCTATAGGAGAGAAAGAAATTAAGTAGGATTAATTAAGCATGATGACATGTCTACCTGTATTTAATTAAACATGATGGGTTGCTTACTTGTAATTTGTAGCTATTAGGTTGGATGATGATTTACTCATATAATTAGTTGTTGTACTTTGCTAGTTTTTCACTGCTCATTTGATAACAGGAGAAAATTAAACTCCATGTATATGTATCAAAAGATACAGAAACATTAATGCTCCACAATTTATAGAGAAATATGCATGTGACTGCCTGAATGCTTGATGCTGTTTGAGACCGGCAAAAGCTAGCTAGCATATATATAGTCAAAAAGGGTCATATCATCTAGAACAAAAGGTAGGCATGATGCTCAGTGTCTTTCTTTAATTGATACTAATTAATTCTGAAGCTGCAGAGGTGTCATTCTTTTGTTTTGATTGCCTGATGATTCCTTTCTGTCCTCATTTGATATCTAAGCTGCTGAGGTGACACATACTATACTGTTGGAGAAATTGTTGTGAAGCTTAGCTTGTATGAGAGTCATAGAGAAGCTGTGGTGTCTTTTTAAGCTAACAAGGATAAAAAGTAAGTTACCCTTGTACATTTGTATGTAATTTGTAGAAGGCTGCATGCAACTTGCGCAGTTTGCAGCTGTGGACAAAACTGACATTTCATTGGAAAATGTAGCATGGCTGATGGTTGTGCATGACTCACTTCATACCATGATATGACTTATTAGTTCATCGAAAAATAGAAGAGACCTGGACTCTGTCTCAATATTTAGTTTCTTCTCGTATGTTGCTTGTGGCCATCTATTGTTTTTTATTAGCACCCCAAATATTTCCCACTGAGAAACATTGTTTTAACATTTCTAGTTTGAGGATATTCCCCGCTTCACTCTTTTGGAAGGAATGAATCATGAATTTTATTTATCCAAGTACAGCTAATGCCAGTACAATTTAGTGATTACTATTTAGTTGCCTTTCAGAGCCAATGAGTTCTCTTATCTTTATATCTAAAATACAACGGAGCACCAAATTTATGAAGGCTAATTGGCTAATTAATCAAAAGGAAAGAAGAAAGTGAAATAATATTTTGTTTGTAAAATATTGCAGCATACATCTTTATGCTTTTGTTTTTTATCAACATGTGTTCCATGGCTTTATGGCAGATTTGAAAGTGATATGCTTGCCTTTTAGGGTGTTACTATGGGGCGGAGGAAAGGAGAGGAGAGATCAAGGTGCCGTTTGCAAGCGATGCAAAACTTACATGTATGAATAGTTTCACGTCTCAATATTTCCATACAAGCCCTCAAAGCGCTCTTTCCATATTTCCATACAAAAGGATCATTGCCAAGCAAAGATGACTTAGACTCCATTTTTGGCACACTCATCTCTCATGACTTCTGTTGATTTCATTTTCTACGATGGAATTGATTCTGAAAATAATTGCGACATGGCCATTCGTTGCATATCCCTGTTCGCTATATGTATTCGTCTTCATCTTAGTTCATTGTGAATTATGAAACTGTTTTTCGCATGAGATATATTGGCAACAAAAAACGTTGAACAATTCTACGACTTATTTTTAAACAGGGGAGATATGTCATGGGATGAATTCTTGGCGCAGGTGCGAGTAGTTCAGAAAGGATCTATGGGAGATTCCGTGGAAGTCATGCTGGAAAGAGGCGAATTCTATGCCAACCCTGCTGCGTGTATATGTGAAGAGACTAAAGATGACCCCTCTACTGCAGGAGAGAAGAATTCCAAAGATGATCCCACCGGGACAGAAGAGGTGATTGATATTGGGGCCGGCGGTGATTCTTTGGTCAGATTGGAGGTTTGTGAGCTGGAAGTCATCCTGATTAGTTGAAATATTTTGTAGCTCAAAGGAGTTAGTTAAGTTATTTGCATACTAGTGGTGTATGTGGTATACTAAAAGTTCAGAGAATTTCTGATTTTATTTGGATGGATTTTGGTGTATGCATGAACTGTACTTCTTAATATACTGGATCTTATTTTGGCTTGCAATGGGTTTCACTGAATTTTCATTGGAAACAGAGAATTTCAGAGTCTTTTCTCTTTATTTCCAGATTACACAATATTTCATATTTTATTTTCGAAAGGAATCAGAGAAACAATAACATATTTGAATTCTTTATATAATAATAAAAGAAGTACGTAGACCTCCTTTCAAAACATCCATGTGTATTTCATATAGAAAAAAATACATTGCACAGTGATCCTGTAGACACTAGATCGTCTCAATACAAAACATGTCAGCATCTACAATTTGATCACTACAGCATTGGCTTACGACTTACTACATCCTTCATCTTTTTTTGTACACTAAAAAACAAGACTTCCTACATCCTTCATTTAATACAACATATTGTCCTTCTAATCAGAGCTCCTGAATCCTGTATAAGCGAGTTTTTCTGTTAGAGAGGAACCAAGAGTCCAAGACACATACTATCATATCAGAGAAGAACCAAGACACACATTATCATATCAGAGAAAAACCAAGACACACACAATCATATCAGAGAAGAACCAAGACACATACTATCATATTGTAGGTACTATAATGCCACAAAATTGAACGGATGGAACTTAACTCGCGCAGAACACTGAAGACGAGAACTGAGAAGGTTCCTTGGCATTGATAGTATTCAAAGAAATAGTGCATTCTGAATTGGCATATCAGAAATCTTTTTGTGTGGGGTCTATAGCCAACGAGATGATCCAGTAGACAACCGCCAGGCAAAATATTGGAGGAAGATACAAACAGGAAGAATATCCCAAACCAAGAAATAAACAAGATTTTTCTCGGATACACTCAACAAAGACACTTGTTGAAAAGCCTATCACAATCTGCTGAAAAACACGCGCTAATTAGAAGAATAAACTTCCAGTGGTACTTCTACAAGGGAATTTGACAAGCATTCACATGGATCGATTTTATCGACCGAATATTTCAAAAGGTAAATGCATTGCACCCCAATCAAGTATTCACTATACATCATGAAAAAGATGGCGGTGAAATCTTTGCCTTCCTATTACTAATTTTGCTCGCATTCAGATCTTTTATCATACTGAATAACAAGAAAGCAGCTGAATGACATGTTCAATTCATGGCATAAAAATTCAGAGTTCTTCATCTTCTTATGGCATCGGCAGCTTCAGTTAGGCTTCTGAATTCGCGGGGAGCATTGACAGGTCGGGCAGTTACACATGGTTGTGGTTGTGCTCGTTCTTGTAGGTGACATGAGCATCCCGGCTTTACCGCAATACTGCTCCACATGCTTCCACGCAACGCAATCCTTGATGCTGCTGCATCTGTAGAACCCCCTGCACTCTATTAGTTCATACTGAATTACTTGATAAGTTGCCACCTACAATGAAAGTATGCATATCTCATCTTAAGCTAAATAACATGTATGAAAGCCCTATAGCACATAGCTGATGGGTCAAACATCTGAAGCTTTGGTAATATGAACGGCCAACAGTTTCAAACATGAAATCAACACATAGATAACTGGAGTAAGAATAGAAACTGTTGGGTTTTCCATTAAAATTTCCTTTAGTGACAACATTCTATAAAATAGTATTTTGAAGACAACAACCCAACAGAAAACAAGGAAATAAGGAGTATACTAAGTACCGAATTTTAAGGTTGAAAAGGAAAGTAATATTTAAGGTAAAAACTGCAAATACTCGTATACACATAGATTTCTTTTATCTGTATAGATTATAGAACAAGTAGTATCATCATGAATCTCAAACTGAAGACAATGGCCAGCCAGCTAAATGAAGCTTCTAGTTAGATCAATGCATAACAGAGACGGAAGATATAAATACACGTTCATGTGAGAGCTAACTACTTCATTTTCTTTTGCAGGGAGAGAGCTAGCTATTTCTGAACTAAAAAATTCAGCATCCAGTTGATTGGTAAGCTTTTAGTCCTCAACAAATGTACTTGAATTTCTATCCAAACCTGTACATAAACTGCAGGTTCTTCCGTTCTGTATTGCCTAAACAATATATGGACTAGGATGCAGGTGAGCAAATGTACAACTGTCTTTTGAGTTCCTTGCAGATTGTAAAAGAAAACAAGAAAACTGAAGCAGCTGCTAATTTGCATTACTAATTGTGGAAATTCATCAATACATTTTTTGAGGACTAACAGCTTATCATCTTCTTACAATTCTGGACAGTGGCGTGCCTGGGATGCATTTGGTGATATAATTTCTAACTGAAAATTAATGACATATTTTCCTATTTTTTTATGAAAATCAATGGTGGTACACAAGCAGCTCAAATTGATAGGAAACTCTGCAAGAAGTACGTGAAGTATTTTACTTCAACTCGAACATGAGGTATATCTACTTTAAATCTATATCTAGATGATAGGAAAGTCACATATGCATTCTAAACAGACATAATTCCCCAAAATATTTTGTTTTATCTCTAGTAGGAAAATTTAGCAGCACCTCCAGAATCTACATTAAGTAGAAACATTATAATAATGTTTGAAGGAGCTACTAGCTGCAGGTATGACTCGGAATAACAGAACAAGAACTTTTCTGAACAATACAAGTGTATTTATTTACTGCGAGATTTGCTCATCATCTATTGTGGTACAAAGCTATTCTAGAACAAAAAATTTCTCCATACCTTCCAAAAAAACGATAAAGAAAATTCATTGAGTTTGATAAGGCAATCAGGCTATACAACTAAAGTCGATTCACAAAAGGGGAATTCTGCAGAGGAAAAAATAGTGTGTTTTGATGGAGTTCATCATCACTGATGACAGTAACTAGAGTTTACTTATATGGTGAGGCCTACAACAAAAAGATTGAAATGAACAAATTTATGGGAACAACATCAAGAAACAACACTAGTTGGAGACGAATACCTTTCTTCTCGAATTGGATATGGTATCCCCATGAAAATCAGGAAACAATAGAAGAACTTAGCCAACAAAATGAACATTTAGCAGTACCCAAACTACAAGCTGAAGAAAAACTGCAAGTGGCTAGATGCAGAGGTCGCAGCCATGCTAGCGTTGTGGCACGCGCAGTAGGACAGATTCTGATATTGCCAAACTTAAGCATAAGCAATTTAATTTCACATAACATGGTAATTTCGTTATGCTCTCATTACAACAGGCTCGAGTAATTCCTTGAGAAGTAATTGACCCATCATAAAGATGTCAATCTCGTAACACACAAAGATGCCCTCTTGACGACCAAAAAAACTTCAGTATATCCAAAATAGGTAGGAATATCACCAGGGGAATGGAGTCGGGCATGTTCGAGAGAGCAAAGGGGCAGACCTCGAGCTCATGGGCGCAGGAAGTATGAGGAGCGACTAAACTTAAGAGGAGGTCGATGATACATAGACCATGATGACTCAATGGCCGGTGAAATCTCGCGTTCTTATCAATCAGGGAGGTGAGGGGGTGGGAGAGGAGAGAAATACATTCCCCGAGCTCGCGGAGTGCGTCGACACGACCGAGCGCCCTGGCGCCGAGGTCGAGGTCAGACTTCACGCCGTCGCTTCCGTTGAACTCGATCCCGCCGGTGGGACGATCTCTTCTTCTTCTGCAAAGCCACCGGAGCAGGTTCGCGGCCGCAGGGAAAGAGTGACCTGCTCCGCTGGCCTCTGGAGAAGGGAAACCGCCGTTGCTGCGTGCGAAACTGGTCGGGCATAGCGGCGGTGAACTGGCGGAGATCGTTCGGAAAATGGCAGAGCCCTCCCACGATCTGGTTTTCTCCCAATTATTTTAGCAGTATAGATGCGTGAGGTAAATTTACCTCGCAAGTCTTACGGTTCTTTCCATACCAAAAGAAAAGAAAAAAGTCTTACCGTCCTTTTTTGGCATAGGGCCATACGTGAGGTAAATTTACGTCTCAAGCTTTGTTTCTTTCGTCTCTTCCGTGTAGTGTGTGGTTTGGCTGGGGTGAAGAATAACAATTCTTCACCCTGGGTGACGAATAGTCAATCCCTAGATATATATATATATATATATATATATATATATATATATATATATATATATATATATATATATATAATGCAATGTGATGATCATGTGCAAAATATAGCAACCGTGTGATTAAAACACTCTCACAACAGCGAGAAATGCTACCGCAACATCATTTCGTCTGTAGGCCTAGATTACAATCAATGGCGGGCGCCAAAAAGTTATTGCCACTGCTACCACACTGGGGTGTAGCGGGCTTAGACAAACGCATGCCATTGCTACCTCGAGGAGTTGTGGCGGACATGTTAGGAGTAGAGGGAGGTCAGTGTTGTGCACCCCTAAGAGCATTGGTCGTCACTGATGGACATTTAGCGCCCGCCACTGCTGGGCATCCCAACAACATTGAGAGGGCTAGAGACGACCACCAATCCGTTTTGTCAAACATAACATTCATGCATCTTTTCACCAAGATTTTCGTAGGGGAACAGTAGGGGGCTATCCTTCGGGGTTATTAATTGAAATCCGTCAATGGTGGAAATGTGACGGTGCTCCCCCACGCCGGCCCCGGCGCCCACAACCCACGCCGGCTGCCACTCCGGCGCCGGCGTCCACCTCCCGGAGATGGCCTCGCAAGTCTCCCTCTCGGCGTCCTCCTCCTCGTCGGGATCTCCTTCCCCTCCTCCCCGCCCCCCCCCCCCCCCCCCCCTGCGCTCCATTGTCGTCGTCCCCGAGGTGGTCGGAACTGCCTTCGGCCCAATCGTGCAGGGCGGGGCAGCGGCACGTCCTAACCCGCAGCCTGCTAGGCCGACTGCGCAGGGGTGGCAGACCAAAGCGGGCCACCGCCCGCGGAGTCCGGCTTCGCCCCCTCACCCGCCGGTGTCGCGGCGGCGAGTCTCCCGCACCCTTCCCAATTCGAAGCTGCCGCGGACCCGCATCCCGGCCGCCCTCCATGGTTGCTGCTACAACTGCGGAGACGACATGCACATCTCCCGCGACTGCACCAACGAGACCCTCTGCGTTCGATGCGGCGGCTCGGGCCACATCGCCACGGACTGCCTTCTGCGGCGGAGCTCTTCTCCGGCGGACAGGCGGAGTGGAGGTGCACTGGCGGCACGCGCTCGATCTGGGCAGGCTCCGGCCCCCTCTCCCACGCTGCAGCCCCAAGGGACGGCCTTTCCCGCCATCGTGCCGTCGTTGGCGCGGCCGGGGGCGAACCGCAACCGCCCGTCCTCCCCACCTCCCTCACGTGATCTCCGCGGCTCCGGGACGGTGCTCCTCCCGCCCCCACCGGGCCCTCCGCCGCCCGGCGCGGTGCGCCTTGTGCCCTCGTGGATTCAGGTCGCCCGAGGCTCGCCGGCGGCCCGGGCGTCCTCGGTCGCTAGTGTGGCGGGCCAGGATTTCTCCGTGCCCTTTGCGGCCCCGGTGGAGCTCGCCAGGGTGGATGGCATGGTGGAATCTGAGCCCTAGATGGAGTGTTGCTTCCTGGAATACTCGGAGGATCTGCAGCGCATGGAGCAAGATCTGTCCCGCGCGGTTGTCGTCACCATCACCGGTACGAGGCCCCAGGTGGACATGACTGCGGTGGCGGCAGCGCTCCACGTCGAGTTCGGCATCGGCCCGCAGGACATGTCGATCAGGCACTTCTATCCTGAGGACTTCCTTGTCATCTGCAAGCATCCGTTCATTCGACAGCTCATGGTGGATCGTGGGCAAGCCCCAGGGCCGGGATTCTCACTCTCTTTTTCGCCATGGATGCGCCAAGCTCAAGCCACAGGGGTTTCCCTTCCGTTCGTCGTGCCGGTGGAACTGATTGGTGTGTCGGCGCACGCGTGGACTAGGCGGACGGCGGAGGTGATTCTGCGAGGCTGTGGGTTCGTGGTCCAGGTGGCGGAGCGCACGGCGCAGCGCTACGACATGGACGCATTCCGAGTGTGGCTCAAGACGGTCGACCCGGCCGGGATCCCCCGCCGCCGCGCCCTGTTCATCCCGGAGCCCGTGGAAGACGGGGTTGGTGTCAGCTCTGATGATGCGCCGGAAGCTTTGTGGTACCCGATTCACATCCGTCAGATGGCGCCACCAGTCCAGACTGGCTCCTTGGTGGTCGCCGGCCAGGCTCCGCCGCCGCCTCCTCCTCCTCCCCCTTCCCCGCCGTCGGACGTCGAGGGGCGGGACGGCAGGCCCCCCCATAGTGGTCGTTGTGCGGGCGGTAATGCACCTCAGGCGGCAAGCGGCGGCATCGGCGGCTCACCGGTTTCCTCGGCGGGCTCGGCGCCGGCGGCGGCGCAGAAGCCCTTGCATTCAAACGGGGCTGGTCAGCATGTCGACACCTTGCAGCAGCTGACGTCTAGCCGCTGTGCTGCAGTAGTGGATGACGTGGAAAGTGATGGCCGGCAGGTTTCCGTTCGGCAAAGAAGCCTTTTGACCAGGAGATCGGTGGGGCCATTTGCCAAGAAGGCAGTGGAAACGACAGCTGTGGGAGCTGGCCTGGCTGATGTTGGTGGTGAGCTGCAACCAATCCCGATCTGTCGGGATGCGACCGGTGGTACGGTGGGCCAAGTGGAAGGAGAGGAAAGTCCCGTGGGTCCCGACTCGGTCTGCTCTCGTGTTTCGTCTTGTGCGGCGCCGCAGTCGAGGAATCCTGCTTCTCCTGCGTCTGTGCAGCTGGCACGCTGGGGACAAGCCGACGGACGAGGGGATTCTGCCCTGGCTATGAATGGGGCAGGAAGGAGTTGGGATCCGGAGAAGCGTGGAGATAGGACGCTGGAGGACTCTGTTCGTATTGGGTCGCTGCGCGTGTCCTTGCCGGCAGGAGAGACGCAGGAACCAATAATGCTAGACCTACAAAGACCTACAAAGGTTTACTTAACCTTCTAAACTAATTCGCTCTCTCCCTCCCTGATTTTAAGTGGGGTGGGCCCGCTCATCCCCCTATTACCAATCACAATCTTCCACATTAATTTGTACGTAAAATCTTTAAGTAACCCTTTGTAGATGTAGCATTACTCCGCAGGAACAGGGGCAACTTTCACAAGATGGACAAAGTGGGTCTCTCAACGTGGGGGAGGCCGTGAGTGGTGGGACCTCTGAGGCTCATATGGAGCAGGTGGACAGATGGGACATGGTCAGGGTTAGCCTATCGGGAGGAAGCTGCACCCATGCAGACGACGAGACGCCATGCACGCCTATACAGCAGGGAGCGGGGTGCACTATTCGCGAGAATGTGGAAGCACTATGCAAGGAAATGCGCAAGTCGCTGTCGCCTATCCTCACCAGGCCTACCTACCGCGCTCCAAGCAAGCAAGTTCGCAACCCACGAAAGAAGCAAAGACTGGAGGGGACCCCGCGGAGGAGTGCTAGGATAGCCAAACACGCAACTACAAAGCAACAGCAGGTCATCATACGCAAGTTATGTTTGGCGCATGAAGGGGAGGTAATCACGGAAGAGGCGCTTCGCATGTATGTGGATCTGTTTTCCCGGCCGCTCTCGGACGTGCACATCGCGGCCATTCTGGCGCTCTTTGGGTGGGAGTCGCCGCCGCTACGGATGCAGGAGCCCTTGGTGGACGTCGCTATGGTGGCGTAGGTGCCTTGGCACGAGGTAGAAACGGCGGGAATCACTCATGGATGTGCAACCTATGAAAATTGTAGTGTGGAATGTACGTGGGTTGAACGCCCCGGCTAGGCGGAACGCGGTGTTTCAGGTGGTTACGGCGGCGAGTCCAAGCATTGTGTGCTTGCAGGAATCCAAGTTGCAGGTTGTTACGCAGCCCATTGTACAACATTGCTTGGGTAATAAATTCGAGAGTTTCTTCTACGTGCCGGCAGCAGGAACACGGGGCGGAATTATCTTGGCTTGGGATGTGAGTGCTACCAAGTTATCGCGGCCGCACTACACGGCGAACACAATAACGGCCCTGGTGCAGACACCGGGTTCTCGGGAGTGGTGGATGACTTGCGTATATGGGCCCCACGAGGAGAGGGACAAGGTGGAGTTCTTGAAAGAGCTTGTGGAAATCAGGGACTTGCATGCGGGACCGTGGCTTGTCACCGGGGATTTCAACCTCATTGTGTCCCAGGAGGATAAGAATAATGAGTTGATAAATCGTAGGATGATTGGAAGGTTCCGTGCAAAGCTCAACCGGTTGGAAATGAAGGAGCTCTACCTTAATGGTCGAAGATACACACGGTCCAACGAGAGACAAGTAGCGACTATGGAGAAGATTGACCATGCATTCGTATCTAATGAGTGGGATGACGCGTTTCCGGCTTGCTTCCTATCGGCCATGGGAACGGCAATATCGGATCACTGTCCATTAATGTTGGACATGAATGCGCAGGTGGATACGTACAAGCGTGTCAAGTTTGAAGCTTTTTGGGTGAAGGAAGAAGGTTTCATGGAAACTGTGAAGGAGGCGTGGGAGGGAACACCACGTGCATCAAACGACTACCGTACGCTACACAATAAGCTCAGGGCTACGGCAAGAAGCCTGCAGAGGTGGAGTGATAGATGGATAGGGAACGTCAAGCTACAAATTGCGATTGCGCTTGAAGTAATCACGCGGCTGGATGTGGCTATGGACTCGCGAGCTTTATCCACCGCGGAGAGAGACCTACGTGGATGCTTGAAGAAGAAGTTGCTGGGCTTGTGCTCTTTGGAGAGGTCGATAGCGCGGCAACGATCGAGGTTGGTGCAGCTGAAGGAGGGAGATGGAAATACAAGGCTATTTCATCAGCAGGCTAGCTACAGGCAGCGGAAGAATGCACTTCGATCGGTCATGTACAATGGGCACATGTACACGGGGCAAGAAGAGGTGGCAAGCGCGGTAGATGCCTACTACGGAGAGGCATTTGGTATGGCTGCGGAGAGAACGCAAGCTCTCAACCTGGACGCGCTCGGCCTGCCAAGTTTTGACCTCGCACACCTAGAGACGCCGTTCTCATGCGAGGTGGTGGAGAAGGTGATCAAGTCCATGCCCCTGGACAAGGCGCCGGGGCCGGATGGGTTTACGGGCAGGTTCTACGCGACGTGTTGGAATATCATTAGGGAGGATTTCATGAGGGCTTTCAGCTGCTTCCATAGTGGAGATGTCAGGGGCATGGCGGCAATTAACAAATCCCTTGTGACCTTACTTCCGAAGAAGGATGGAGCGGTGGAGATCACGGACTTTAGACCAATTAATCTGGTGCATGGTGCGATTAAGATTTTTGAGAAGGTGCTATCGGTCAGACTAGCGGTGGAGCTGCCCAAGCTTGTGGGGAATCACCAGAGTGCCTTTGTGAAGGGGAGATCCTTACATGATAACTTCATGCTTGTCCAAGGTACAGCCAGGAGGTTGAATACATTGAAGAACCCTACAGTACTCCTCAAACTGGATATTTCAAAGGCGTTTGACTCAGTTCAGTGGCCATTTCTCCTTGAGGTGATGCAACGAATGGGCTTCGGGCCGAAGTGGAGAGCTTGGGTTTGTGGTATACTTGCAACCTCAACGACCAAGATCATGGTTAATGGGGCACCCGGGGAAACTATCTACAACTGCAAAGGGTTACGACAAGGGGATCCGAACTCTCCCATGCTGTTTATTCTTACCATGGAGCCCCTTCATCACATGTTTGAGTTGGCATCTACGCGTGGAGTCCTTCGGCCGTTGGCTAGATCGGGGATGAAGCAGAGAGTATCGTTCTTTGCGGATGACGTCGTACTATTTGTCAAGCCAATGGGCTCGGATCTGGCTGCGTGCAAAGGAATGCTGGAGTTGTTCGGAGATGCTTCGGGGCTACGTATAAACATGAGCAAATCAGCAGCACTGCCGATCAAGTGTACGGATGACGAAATACTGCTCGCAAGTCAGATTTTGGGATGCTCAATTGGATCATTTCCAATTAAGTATCTGGGATTGCCGCTATCCCTAAGGAAGCAGTCGGCAGCACAGCTACAATACTTATGCCCAAATTGCCTACCAAAGTGGAAGGCCGCGCTTATGCCCAAGAGCGGGAGACTAACCTTAGTCAAATATGTCCTCTGTGCTATGCCAATACATGCGATGTTGGCCCTGGACCTGCCCGTGAGGACGGTGGATGCAATGAATAAAGTGTGCCGAGGGTTTCTCTGGTGCCGAAGCGCGGAGGCCCGAGGAGGACATTGTGCGGTGGCCTGGGAGGAGGTATGTGCACCTAAATGGACCGGTGGGCTGGGTATCCCTAACCTACGGTGGATGAATATTGCCATGCAGAGTAGATGGCCTTGGCTCAAACGTACTGATGAAAGCAGGCCTTGGAAGGAGTTTAACATTAGAGTACCGAAAGAGGCCCAACTTTTGTACCAGGCTGCTGCGAGATCGATGGTGCAGGATGGGAATGCTACCCTCTTTTGGGAAGATCGCTGGCTAGACGGGTGGAGGATCCAGGAGCTCGCTCCTAACATGTATAACTCAGTCCCATGGAGAGTACGTGCAATGCGGATGGTTGGACAGGTTGCACTAGACGGGACGTGGGCAGCGGATATTGGACCCAATCTAGAGAGGGATGCGCTGAATGAGTTCCTGCGACTATGGGTAAGAGTCATGAGGTGGGAACCGGTACATGGCAATGCGGACACTATCACCTGGTCGTGGGAGGCCAAGGGGGACTTTTCTGTGAGATCGGCGTATGCTTCTAAGTTTGGAGGAAGAGAAGTGATCCCCACGGCAGAGCTCACATGGAAAGCAAAGGCACCGTTGACATGTCGTTTTTTCGCTTGGCTGGCACTCCGGAACAGGTGTTGGACCTCGGACCGGCTGGCGAGAAGGGGGCTGCCGCACCAAGATGCATGCCCCTTCTGTGACCAGGAGGAGGAGACTATAAACCACATTTTGCTTACCTGTGTCTTTGCTAGGACCATTTGGGCGGCCATTTGTGGAGCGATTGGAAGGCAGGATTGGGCACCGACGAGCTCCGATCTGCTTCAACTGTGGTTGTGCAGCAAGGATGGAATAGCTGGAATGACAAGGAAGGACGTGCACACGGTACTTCTTCTTGTTATGTGGGAGTTGTGGAAGCATCGCAATGCCGTTGTCTTTGATGGAGTAACTCTAGAAATTGGGTGTGTACTACGAACGATATCCGCGGAAGGAAGGGTGTGGGCCATGGCAGGATTAGTTAAGGGGCATGTGGATCCCTTCTTTGGTAGAGTGGAGAGGTGGGTGAGTAGCGAGGAGTAGCATATATATGTATGTAAGTGGAGTGGAGCTAGGGTGGACTGTTTACTTGTAAACTTGTAAACTGGTGGAGGCTTTCTTTGCCTTTCTTCTATAATATATGATATGCACACTCGTGCATATTCGAGAAAAAAAAAAGTTTTTGTTCTGATACGAACATATAGATCTGCTGATCCACGCGACGGCTAATGGTGGCGGTTCGCTAATCCCTGAAAACTGCCAGCAGACTCCTGTTATCCCAGGGCCGTGTGACCCCAAGGCTTGTCTCCGCAGCTGTCAAACAAACGTCGGCCCCGGTGCCGTTGGCGATTGTGATGCCGGTGGATGCCGGTGCACATACTGTACTGCATCTCAGCGGAATTAAACAGTGATTGTTGCTTAATATTTCCCCGTTTCGATAATAAGTGAAATCTAAGTTTCTTTTGTCTGGCTACCTGTCAAATACATGGAAACTCAAAACAGGAATGTCAGAAATTTTATAGACTCGAGGGGCAGTTGCCTTATTACTATTTGTTTTGAGTGGTGCCTTATTACTAAGTTATTAGCATGTTTGCTTGTGATTACCACATCTGAAAATAAAGGTGGGGTGCTCTAGCCTCCTCTCTCCCTTTGCTAGAGGTGTGCTGCTCTAGTCTCGTTGATTTACCTTCCTTTGCTAAATCCATGGAGGAGCTCATGAAATCGTGAATGACATGGAAGTTATAACGCACATATCTCTACTCCTAAATGCTCAGTTGCTTGAATAGCATCCACGTTTTTTTTTCGTCTCCCACTTTCGTATGGTTTTTTTTCGTCTCTTCTCCCTCCACCCCCACCTGGTCCATCGGTTTATTTTTCTCTCCACTCTTTATTACAAACCATGACTTTCCTAACGTATAACAAATCATGAATCTAACTTTCTTAAATTATCCAAATCAATCGATCCCTCTTATTAATGCAATTTGTTTTAGGAAACAAATAACAGATTTTCAGGAAACAAATAATAGATTTTAATCTAACTTTCCTAACTTATCCAAATCAACCGATCCCTCTCATTAGTGCAATTTATTTTAGGAAACAAATAACAGATTTTCAGGAAACAAACAACAGATTTTAATCTAACTTTCCTAACTTATCCAAATCAACCGATCCCTCTCATTAGTGCAATTTATTTTAGGAAATAAATAACAGATTTTTAGAAAATAAATAATGGATTTTTATGAATATTAACATCTAGATCATATATAACAAACAAATCCTCTTTCTACTGCATTATTTTCATCAGTGAACACAATCAGCCAAGCAAACGAACAAATATCAACACCTTCCTTCTAATCAATACTTTCCTTCTAATCAAAACTCTCGACATACAACTCTCCGTATGAGCGAGTCTCAGCCGCCGGCATTTTGGGGAGCATTTTTCGGTCGCCGTGATTTATGGACGCGGCATTTGGGTGCCTCGCTGATTTGGTTTGTCGATTTGTTGGTGGTGTGGTAGGGTGGCTGGCAATTTGGATGCCGGCGATGTTGTTCACGGAGGGCCTGGACCCTGGATCGGGACGCGCTCAAGTTGGTGCGGGAGGTGAACAGGCAGCAGCGGCCTCATGACACCGCCGGAGAAGTTCAGGAGCGACCACATGCCCCGTGCGTCGGTGCTGCTGCACGTCACAGAGGGGAGCGCCTCCACGGCCTTCGGTGTGGACAAGTGCTCAAACGCCAAGGAGGTCGAGGTCTACAGCTGGCCTCCGTCGTAGGCCTAGCTCGGACGTCGCACGGCCGTGCCTCTGTGCCGGTACGGCAACATGCCCGGACAGCAGAACTACTACTCCACCGACGGCTACTCGGATCTGAGCTCGTCAAGGGAGGCGGTGCTGCGAGGGAGAAGGCGTGGCGGCAACAGGCATGTGCTGCTGCGTACATCGGAGGAAGAGTACTCGGACTCTGCGTAGCCTTCAAGGGTGGGTATGCATCTGATTACTCCCATACTGGTCCAGTCCGAAGAGAAGGAAACAATGTGATTCCTAAGGCTTGTACGACATCCAAGCCGTCAAGTTCGATCATGTCCCTGCTGGAGGCGATGTCAAATCTTCTCATGGTTAGTTTTCTGTGCCGATTGATAAACTATTCTCATCTTTTTACTCCCTGCTTCATTCTCTACCATAGATAGCATTTTTTTTCCTAAGATACACAATCATTCATCTTTGTGTGTAACATGAAGGTCAATATCACTAGTAGAAAACATACCTTTTGTCCAAAGCATTAGTCCCGGTCTGGTTTTGAACCGGCACTAATGTGACCATTAGTCCCGGTTCGGGATGGGCATCATTAGTCCCGGTTCGTTCCGGACCTTTAGTCCTGGTTCGTAACACGAACCGGGACTAAAGGGGTGGTGGCAGGCTGGTGTCAGCCTGGGGCCCCATGATCACCTTTAGTCCCGGTTCGTGGCACGAACCGAGACTATAGGCTCACCTTTAGTCCCGGTTTGTGTCACGAACCGGGACTAAAGATCCCCTATATGAACCCTTTGGCAAGCCCGAGCACACTCCTCCCTATTTTTCCCCTTCTTCCTCTCCTTTGTTCTTCCCCTTGCTCGAGCTCACCTCCATTTTTGCCAAAATTTGTCAAGATTTGGAGGCACCCCATCCATCCAAGTGTTCACAAAGGTTAGCAACTTTGTCCTTTCATCTCTCATTGCTAGATTAGCTCTTGCAATGCTCTATAAGTATAGTGATTTGTGGGTTTTAGTTTGGGAGTATTTATATGTGGTAGTTTATTTGATTTATATGCAATTTGAGCTCAAATTAACTTCTTACTTTGCATGTGTAGGTGTGGTTTACTTAGTGCCTTCCCGTCCCCGTCCTAACCACCGTCAATCGCCCGCACTGTCCCGTCGCCGGCACCACCTTGGTGAGCCTCTTGTTCTTATCCTTTTTATTAAAAAAATCATGTTTGTAAGATTTAGATAGTTACTTTTATAGTTTTCTTACCTATATGGTTGTTTGTTATACAGAGTGGCATGGTTTTGATATCCGTCCCCGTCGGCCCTCGTCCGGTTTATGATTTGGATGTGGTATATACTCTCTTTTATAACTATTTGTTGCATTTCGTGTTTATGACAATTATGCCCATCAAGTTGACATAGATATTTTTATCTAGGAGGTATGTGAACCGGAAATTGCAACCGACATAGATATTCTTGTCAAGATGTTAAATTTAGTTGAAAAAGAAAACGAGTATTTGAAAGAAAATTTGAAAAGAGTTGAAGAAGAGAAGATGAAACTAGAGTTGTATGTTGCCGATGTCGTCGATGATCACAAGATCAAGATGGATGCAATGCGCTTGAAGATTAGAAAATTTAAAAAATATGCCATTGATAGTGAGGCTTGGTATCACTATGCTATTGGATCAATTGTTACCTTAGTTGCGATCTTGATCGCATTTGTTGTTGCATTTAAATGCTTTAGCTAGAGAGTTTGTATGTTGTTTTATGAGAACAAGTGTGTATAAACTTTATGTATGAACTTGTATTAATTTGGTCTTTTTGGTGTTGTGTAATGAAGATGTGCCGGCAATGGATGTACGATGACCGATGCTCTCCCCAGTTCATTAATGGCGTGCATACTTTTCTGGTTGCGGCTGAGGCAAACTAGCGGGCGGATGGTTTTATGTATTGTCCATGTGCTGGCTGTAAGAATGATCGAAATTACTCTAACTCAAGAACCATTCACGTCCACCTGTTTGAGTCCGGTTTCATGTCCGGCTATAACTGTTGGACCAAGCACGGAGAAAGAGGGGTCCTAATGGAAGAGAATGAAGAAGAAGAGGATGACGACAGCTATCCTGGCCATGGGTTCCATGAATACGATGGTACAACAATGGGGAAAGAAGCTGAGCCGGCAATGCGGGAAGGAGCTGAAGAAGAGGCATCAGATGAGCCCGCTGATGATCTTGGTCGGGCCATTGCCGATGCAAAGAGAAACTGCGCAAGTGAAAAGGAGAAGCTGAAGTTGCAGCGCATGTTAGAGGATCACAAGAAATTGTTGTACCCAAATTGCGAAGATGACAAGAAAAAGTTGGGTACCACACTGGAATTGCTGCAATGGAAGACAGAGAATGGTGTTTCTGACAAGGCATTTGAAAAGTTGCTGATAATGTTAAAGAAGAAGCTACCAAAGGACAACGAATTGCCCGACAGTACGTACGAAGCAAAGAAGGTTGTCTGCCCTCTAGGATTAGAGGTGCAGAAGATACATGCATGCCCTAATGACTGCATCCTCTACCGCGGTGAGTACGAGGATTTGAATGAATGCCCGGTATGTTGTGCATTGCGCTATAAGATCGGCCACGATGACCCTGGTGATGTTGAGGGCGAGCGCCCCAGGAAGAAGATTCCTGCCAAGGTGATGTGGTATGGTCCTATAATACCACGGTTGAAACGTTTGTTCCAAAACAAAGAGCATGCCAAGTTGATGCGATGGCACAACGAAGACCGTAAGAAAGACGGGAAGTTGAGAGTACCCGCTGACGGATCGCAGTGGAGAAAAATCGAGAGAAAGTGAAAGGACTTTGCAAAGGACGCAAGGAACGTATGGTTTGGTTTAAGTGCAGATGGCATTAATCCTTTTGGGGAGCAGAACAGCAATCATAGCACATGGCCTGTGACTCTATGTATCTATAACCTTCCTCCTTGGTTGTGCATGAAGCGGAAGTTCACTATGATGCCAGTGCTCATCCAAGGCCCCAAGCAACCCGACAACGACATTGATGTGTACCTAAGGCCATTAGTTGAAGAACTTTTACAGCTGAGGAATGAAAAAGGTGTACGTGCGTGGGATGAGAAAGAACAGGAGGAATTTGACCAACATGCGTTGCTGTTTGTAACCATCAATGATTGGCCTGCTCTCAGTAACCTTTCAGGACAGACAAACAAGGGATACCACGCATGCACGCACTGTTTAGATGATACCGACAGTATATATTTGGATAAATCTAAGAAGAATGTGTACCTGGGGCATCGTCGATTTCTTCAGAGCAGGCATCCCGTAAGAAAGAAAGGCAAGCATTTCAAGGGTGAGGCAGATCACCGGAAGAAGCCTCGCCACCGTACTGGTGATGATATACTTGATATGGTCAAGGATTTAAATCTAATCTTTGGAAAGGGTCCTGGCGGACAATCTGTTCCGAATGACGCTGATGGACGCGCACCCATGTGGAAGAAGAAATCTATATTTTGGGACCTACCCTATTGGAAAGACCTAGAGGTCCGCTCTGCAATCGACGTGATGCACGTGACGAAGAATCTTTGCGTGAACCTGCTAGGCTTCTTGGGCGTGTATGGGAAGACAAAAGATACACCAGAGGCATGGGAGGACCAGCAACGTATGCACGGAGAAGACGGCATGGATCCAAAGCAGTTTCAGGGTCATACCAGCTACGCTCTTACCAAAGAAGAGAAGGAAATCTTCTTCGAATGCCTGCTCAGTATGAAGGTCCCGTCTGGCTTCTCGTCGAATATAAAGGGAATAATAAATATGGCAGAGAAAAAGTTCCAGAACCTAAAGTCTCATGACTGCCACGTGATTATGACGCAACTGCTTCCGGTTGCATTGAGGGGGCTTCTACCGGAAAACGTTCGATTAGCCATTGTGAAGCTATGTGCATTCCTCAATGCAATCTCTCAGAAGGTAATCGATCCAGAAATCCTACCAAGGTTAGAGAATGATTTGGTGCAATGTCTTGTCAGTTTCGAGTTGGTGTTCCAACCATCCTTCTTCAATATCATGACGCACGTCCTAGTTCACCTAGTCGAGGAGATTGCCATTCTGGGTCCTGTATTTCTACACAATATGTTCCCCTTTGAGAGGTTCATGGGAGTCTTAAAGAAATATGTTCATAATCGTGCTAGGCCAGAAGGAAGCATCTCCAAGGGCCATGAAACAGAGGAGGTCATTGAGTTTTGTGTTGACTTTATTCCTGACATTAAGCCGATTGGTGT
This sequence comes from Elymus sibiricus, assembly GCA_039707655.1. Classification (NCBI taxonomy): domain Eukaryota; kingdom Viridiplantae; phylum Streptophyta; class Magnoliopsida; order Poales; family Poaceae; genus Elymus; species Elymus sibiricus. The sequence continues at coordinate 55,591,256 of CM077667.1, forward strand.
TCCTGAATCGCGGCATGAGGGCAGACTGGGTGGAAAAGGCACGCTAGGAAAGAATTCAGTAATATGCCAGGACGGGCATTCTTTGGCGCTAGAACACTACACAGTTCTACAAAGTTCCGCCTTGGTGGCTCTGTATATCGAGCAACACAAGAATATTCTACGCTCCAAACACCCGGAGCAGTCTGACGACTGGATTACACATGAACAAACGGTGACTTTCGCCGGTTGGTTGCAGACACGTCTCATGCATGACGACACTGCTGCAGATGACCTGTACTTGCTGTCCAAGTTACCATCTTTGACTATATTGACTTTCAAAGGGTACGAGATAAATGGGAATACATTTTACACGATCGCCCAAGATAAAAAGAGCGCCAACCAAAACAGTGGTGTCCGCTTTGATGCAGCAAACACCAATAGGCCAAAGGACACATATTATGGTTACATAGAGGAGATATGGGAACTTGACTATGGACTTGGTTTGAAGGTCCCTTTGTTTCGGTGCAAATGGGTCAATCTGACAGGAGGCGGGGTAAAGGAAGACCCGCAGTACGGAATGACAACAGTGGATCTCAACAATCTTGGGTACGCAGACGAACCATTCGTCCTAGCCAATGATGTGGCGCAGGTTTTCTATGTGAAGGACATGTCTACCAAGTCGAGAAAAAGAAAAGATAAGGAAGCGAATACATCATACGGTGAGCCAAAGCGCCACATAGTTCTTTCAGGGAAAAGAAACATTGTGGGACTGGAGGACAAGACAGACATGTCAGAAGATTATGAAAAGTTTCATGAAATTGCTCCCATCAGAGTGAATGTTGACCCGAGCATCAAGTTAAACGATGAAGATTGTCCATGGTTACGACGCAAAGGGACACACGCGAAGAAAAAGTTTTATACCCAAAGATCCCACTCTGGGATCTGACCGGCTTCTCTAGTTAGTTTCCGGACTTATATATTTGGAAAGTCCCACTTCGGACAAACCGGAGGGAATCTTTGTAATAGTAGTGAACTTATGTGTTTTGGCATTTGAAACGCGTCGAAATATTATGTCCAGAGCCACGTCATCAATTTTCAACCCTTTCTGACTTCATTTGCTATTTTTCATGCATTTACTGATTTTTTTGAGCTAAATGACCCTGGAATTGAAAAGCACTACAAATGAACTCTGAAAAGGTTGAAAGTTGGCATGGTATCATCATTTCACCCACATAACATGTGCTAAAAAGTTCAGAGGGTTACGGCAAAAACTGGATGCACTTCGTGTACAAAATGGACAATCTCTTTCGAAGTATCAGGGTTTGAGACAAAAACTCGTGTGTTACTAAGGCATTTCATTTTTTTAAACTTATTTCAACTCCAGACTTTTTGTGTGTTCAGTATGCACCATTCAAAGCCACGCCATCAATTTTCACCCCTTTCTGACTTCATTTGCTATTTTTCATGCATTTACTGATTTTTTTGAGCTAAATGACCCTGGAATTGAAAAGCACTACAAATGAACTCTGAAAAGGTTGAAAGTTGGCATGGTATCATCATTTCACCCACATAACATGTGCTAAAAAGTTGAGAGGGTTACGGCAAAAACTGGATGCACTTCGTGTACAAAATGGACAATCTCTTTCGAAGTATCAGGGTTTCAGACGAAAACTCGTGTGTTACTAAGGCATTTCATTTTTTTAAACTTATTCAACTCCAGACTTTTTGTGTGTTCAGTATGCACCATTCGAAGCCACGCCATCAATTTTCAACCCTTTCTGACTTCATTTGCTATTTTTCATGCATTTACTAATTTTTTTGAGCTAAATGACCCTGAAATTGAAAAGCACAACAAATGAACTCTGAAAAGGTTGAAAGTTGGCATGGTATCATCATTTCACCCACGTAACATGTGCTAAAAAGTCGAGAGGGTTACGGCAAAAACTGGATGCACTTCGTGTACAAAATGGACAATCTCTTTCGAAGTATCAGGGTTTGAGACGAAAACTCGTGTGTTACTAAGGCATTTCATTTTTTTAAACTTATTTCAACTCCAGACTTTTTGTGTGTTCAGTATGCACCATTCGAAGCCACGCCATTAATTTTCACCCCTTTCTGACTTCATTTGCTATTTTTCATGCATTTACTGATTTTTTTGAGCTAAATGACCCTGGAATTGAAAAGCACTACAAATGAACTCTGAAAAGGTTGAAAGTTGGCATGGTATCATCATTTCACCCACATAACATGTGCTAAAAAGTTGAGAGGGTTACGGCAAAAACTGGATGCACTTCGTGTACAAAATGGACAATCTCTTTCGAAGTATCAGGGTTTCAGACGAAAACTCGTGTGTTACTAAGGCATTTCATTTTTTTAAACTTATTTCAACTCCAGACTTTTTGTGTGTTCAGTATGCACCATTCGAAGCCACGCCATCAATTTTCAACCCTTTCTGACTTCATTTGCTATTTTTCATGCATTTACTAATTTTTTGAGCTAAATGACCCTGAAATTGAAAAGCACTACAAATCAACTCTGAAAAGGTTGAAAGTTGGCATGGTATCATCATTTCACCCACATAACATGTGCTAAAAAGTCGAGAGGGTTACGGCAAAAACTAGATGCACTTCGTGTACAAAATGGACAATCTCTTTCGAAGTATCAGGGTTTCAAACGAAAACTCGTCTGTTACTAAGGCATTTCATTTTTTTAAACTTATTTCAACTCCAGACTTTTTGTGTGTTCAGTATGCACCATTCGAAGCCACGCCATAAATTTTCAACCCTTTCTGACTTCATTTGCTATTTTTCATGCATTTAATGATTTTTTTGAGCTAAATGACCCTGAAATTGAAAAGCACTACAAATGAACTCTGAAAAGGTTGAAAGTTGGCATGGTATCATCATTTCACCCACATAACATGTGCTAAAAAGTTGAGAGGGTTACGGCAAAAACTAGATGCACTTCGTTTACAAAATGGACAATCTCTTTCGAAGTATCAGGGTTTCAAACGAAAACTCGTGTGTTACTAAGGCATTTCATTTTTTTAAACTTATTTCAACTCCAGACTTTTTGTGTGTTCAGTACGCACCATTCGAAGCCACACCATCAATTTTCAACCCTTTCTGACTTCATTTGCTATTTTTCATTCATTTACTGATTTTTAGAGCTAGATGACCCTGAAATTGAAAAGCACTACAAATGAACTCTTAAAAGGTTGAAAGTTGGCATGGTATCATCATTTCACCCACATAAGATGTGCTAAATAGCTGAGAGGGTTACGTCAAAAACTAGATGCACTTCGTGTACAAAATGGACAATCTCTTTCGAAGTATCAGGGTTTCAAACGAAAACTCGTCTCTTACTAAGGCATTTCATTTTTTTAAAATTATTTCAACTCCAGACTTTTTGTGTGTTCAGTACGCACCATTCGAAGCCACGCCATAAATTTTCAACCCTTTCTGACTTCATTTGCTATTTTTCATGCATTTAATGATTTTTTTGAGCTAAATGACCCTGAAATTGAAAAGCACTACAAATGAACTCTGAAAAGGTTGAAAGTTGGCATGGTATCATCATTTCACCCACATAACATGTGCTAAAAAGTTGAGAGGGTTACGGCAAAAACTAGATGCACTTCGTTTACAAAATGGACAATCTCTTTCGAAGTATAAGGGTTTCAGACGAAAACTCGTCTGTTACTAAGGCATTTTATTTTTTTAAACTTATTTCAACTCCAGACTTTTTGTGTGTTCAGTATGCACCATTCGTAGCCACGCCATCAATTTTCAACCCTTTCTGACTTCATTTGCTATTTTTCATGCATTTACTGATTTTTTTGAGCTAAATGACCCTGAAATTGAAAAGCACTACAAATGAACTCTGAAAAGTTTGAAAGTTGGCATGGTATCATCATTTCACCCACATAACATGTGCTAAAAAGTCGAGAGGGTTACGTCAAAAACTAGATGCACTTCGTGTACAAAATGGACAATCTCTTTCGAAGTATCAGTGTTTGAGACGAAAACTCGTCTCTTACTAAGGCATTTCATTTTTTTAAACTTATTTCAACTCCAGACTTTTTGTGTGTTCAGTATGCACCATTCGAAGCCACGCCATCAATTTTCAACCCTTTATGACTTCATTTGCTATTTTTCATGCATTTACTGATTTTTTTGAGCTAAATGACCCTGGAATTGAAAAGCACTACAAATGAACTCTGAAAAGGTTGAAAGTTGGCATGGTATCATCATTTCACCCACATAAGATGTGTTAAATAGTTGAGAGGGTTACGGCAAAAACTGGATGCACTTCGTGTACAAAATGGACAATCTCTTTCGAAGTATCAGGGTTTCAAACGAAAACTCGTGTGTTACTAAGGCATTTCATTTTTTTTAAACTTATTTCAACTCCAGACTTTTTGTGTGTTCAGTACGCACCATTCGAAGCCACGCCATCAATTTTCAACCCTTTCTGACTTCATTTGCTATTTTTCATTCATTTACTGATTTTTTAGAGCTAAATGACCCTGAAATTGAAAAGCACTACAAATGAACTCTTAAAAGGTTGAATGTTGGCATGGTATCATCATTTCACCCACATAACATGTGCTAAAAAGTCGAGAGGGTTACGGCAAAAACTGGATGCACTTCGTGTACAAAATGGACAATCTCTTTCGAAGTATCAGGGTTTGAGACGAAAACTCGTGTGTTACTAAGGCATTTCATTTTTTAAACTTATTTCAACTCCAGACTTTTTGTGTGTTCAGTGTGCACCATTCGAAGCCACGCCATCAATTTTCACCCCTTTCTGACTTCATTTGCTATTTTTCATGCATTTACTGATTTTTTTGAGCTAAATGACCCTGGAATTGAAAAGCACTACAAATGAACTCTGAAAAGGTTGAAAGTTGGCATGGTATCATCATTTCACCCACATAACATGTGCTAAAAAGTTGAGAGGGTTACGGCAAAAACTGGATGCACTTCGTGTACAAAATGGACAATCTCTTTCGAAGTATCAGGGTTTCAGACGAAAACTCGTGTGTTACTAAGGCATTTCATTTTTTTAAACTTATTTCAACTCCAGACTTTTTGTGTGTTCAGTATGCACCATTCGAAGCCACGCCATCAATTTTCAACCCTTTCTGACTTCATTTGCTATTTTTCATGCATTTACTAATTTTTTTGAGCTAAATGACCCTGAAATTGAAAAGCACTACAAATGAACTCTGAAAAGGTTGAAAGTTGGCATGGTATCATCATTTCACCCACATAACATGTGCTAAAAAGTCGAGAGGGTTACGGCAAAAACTAGATGCACTTCGTGTACAAAATGGACAATCTCTTTCGAAGTATCAGGGTTTCAGACGAAAACTCGTCTGTTACTAAGGCATTTCATTTTTTTAAACTTATTTCAACTCCAGACTTTTTGTGTGTTCAGTATGCACCATTCGAAGCCACGCCATCAATTTTCAACCCTTTCTGACTTCATTTGCTATTTTTCATGCATTTAATGATTTTTTTTGAGCTAAATGACCCTGAAATTGAAAAGCACTACAAATGAACTCTGAAAAGGTTGAAAGTTGGCATGGTATCATCATTTCACCCACATAACATGTGCTAAAAAGTTGAGAGGGTTACGGCAAAAACTAGATGCACTTCGTTTACAAAATGGACAATCTCTTTCGAAGTATCAGGGTTTCACACGAAAACTCGTTTGTTACTAAGGGATTTCATTTTTTTAAACTTATTTCAACTCCAGACTCTTTGTGTGTTCAGTATGTACCATTCGAAGCCACGCCATCAATTTTCAACCCTTTCTGACTTCATTTGCTATTTTTCATGCATTTACTGATTTTTTAGAGCTAAATGACCCTGAAATTGAAAAGCACTATAAATGAACTCTGAAAAGGTTGAAAGTTGGCATGGTATCATCATTTCACCCACATAACATGTGCTAAAAAGTCGAGAGGGTTACGGCAAAAACTAGATGCACTTCGTGTACAAAATGGACAATCTCTTTCGAACTATCACGGTTTCAGATGAAAACTCGTGTGTTACTAAGGCATTTCATTTTTTTAAACTTATTTCAACTCCAGACTTTTTGTGTGTTCTGTATGCACCATTCGAAGCCACGCCATCAATTTTCAACCCTTTTTGACTTCATTTGCTATTTTTCATGCATTTACTGATTTTTTTGAGCTAAATGTCCCTGGAATTGAAAAGCACTACAAATGAACTCTAAAAAGGTTGAAAGTTGGCATGGTATCATCATTTCACCCACATAACATGTGCTAAAAAGTCGAGAGGTTTACGGCAAAAACTAGATGCACTTCGTGTACAAAATGGACAATCTCTTTCGAAGTTTCAGGGTTTCAAACGAAAACTCGTGTGTTACTAAGGCATTTCATTTTTTTAAACTTATTGCAACTCCAGACTTTTTGTGTGTTCAGTATGCACCATTCGAAGCCACGCCATCAATTTTCAACCCTTTCTGACTTCATTTGCTATTTTTCATTCATTTACTGATTTTTTAGAGCTAAATGACCCTGAAATTGAAAAGCACTACAAATGAACTCTTAAAAGGTTGAAAGTTGGCACGGTATCATCATTTCACCCACATAACATGTGCTAAAAAGTCGAGAGGGTTACGGCAAAAACTGGATGCACTTCGTGTACAAAATGGACAATCTCTTTCGAAGTATCAGGGTTTCAAACGAAAACTCGTGTGTTACTAAGGCATTTCATTTTTTTAAACTTATTTCAACTCCAGACTTTTTGTGTGTTTAGTACGCACCATTCGAAGCCACGCCATCAATTTTCAACCCTTTCTGACTTCATTTGCTATTTTTCATTCATTTACTGATTTTTTAGAGCTAAATGACCCTGAAATTGAAAAGCACTACAAATGAACTCTTAAAAGGTTGAAAGTTGGCACGGTATCATCATTTCACCCACATAAGATGTGCTAAATAGCTGAGAGGGTTACGGCAAAAACTGGATGCACTTCGTGTACAAAATGGACAATCTCTTTCGAAGTATCAGGGTTTCAGACGAAAACTCGTCTGTTACTAAGGCATTTCATTTTTTTAAACTTATTTCAACTCCAGACTTTTTGTGTGTTCAGTATGCACCATTCGAAGCCACGCCATCAATTTTCAACCCTTTCTGACTTCATTAGCTATTTTTCATCCATTTACTGATTTTTTTGAGCTAAATGACCCTGAAATTGAAAAGCACCACAAATGAACTCTGAAAAGGTTGAAAGTTGGCATGGTATCATCAGTTCACCCACATAACATGTGCTAAAAAGTTGAGAGGGTTATGGCAAAAACTGGATGCACTTCGTGTACAAAATGGACAATCTCTTTCGAAATATCAGGGTTTCAGACGAAAACTCGTCTGTTACTAAGGCATTTCATTTTTTTAAACTTATTTCAACTCCAGACTTTTTGTGTGTTCAGTATGCACCATTCGAAGCCACGCCATCAATTTTCAACCCTTTCTGACTTCATTTGCTATTTTTCATGCATTTACTGATTTTTTTGAGCTAAATGACCCTGAAATTGAAAAGAACTACAAATGAACTCTGAAAAGGTTGAAAGTTGGCATGGTATCATCATTTCACCCACATAACATGTGCTAAAAAGTCGAGAGGGTTACGTCAAAAACTAGATGCACTTCGTGTACAAAATGGACAATCTCTTTCGAAGTATGAGGGTTTCAGAAGAAAACTCGTCTCTTACTAAGGCATTTCATTTTTTTAAACTTATTTCAACTCCAGACTTTTTGTGTGTTCAGTATGCACCATTCGAAGCCACGCCATCAATTTTCAACCCTTTATGACTTCATTTGCTATTTTTCATGCATTTACTGATTTTTTTGAGCTAAATGACCCTGAAATTGAAAAGCACTATAAATGAACTCTGAAAAGGTTGAAAGTTGGCATGGTATCATCATTTCACCCACGTAACATGTGCTAAAAAGTTGAGAGGGTTACGGCAAAAACTAGATGCACTTCGTGTGCAAAATGGACAATCTCTTTCGAAGTATCAGGGTTTCAGACGAAAACTCGTGTGTTACTAAGGCATTTCATTTTTTTAAACTTATTTCAACTCCAGACTTTTTGTGTGTTCAGTATGCACCATTCGAAGCCACGCCATCAAGTTTCAACCCTTTCTGACTTCATTTGCTATTTTTCATGCATTTACTGATTTTTTTGAGCTAAATGACCCTGAAATTGAAAAGAACTACAAATGAACTCTGAAAAGGTTGAAAGTTGGCATGGTATCATCATTTCACCCACATAACATGTGCTAAATAGTCGAGAGGGTTACGACAAAAACTGGATGCACTTCGTGTACAAAATGGACAATCTCTTTCGAAGTATCAGGGTTTCAAACGAAAACTCGTGTGTTACTAAGGGATTTCATTTTTTTAAACTTATTTCAACTCCAGACTTTTTGTGTGTTCAGTACGCACCATTCGAAGCCACGCCATCAATTTTCAACCCTTTCTGACTTCATTTGCTATTTTTCATTCATTTACTGATTTTTTAGAGCTAAATGACCCTGAAATTGAAAAGCACTACAAATGAACTCTTAAAAGGTTGAAAGTTGGCATGGTATCATCATTTCACCCACATAGGATGTGCTAAATAGTTGAGAGGGTTACGGCAAAAACTGGATGCACTTCGTGTACAAACTGGACAATCTCTTTCGAAGTATCAGGGTTTCAAACGAAAACTCGTGTGTTACTTAGGCATTTCATTTTTTTAAACTTATTTCAACTCCAGACTTTTTGTGTGTTCAGTATGCACTATTCGAAGCCACGCCATCAATTTTCAACCCTTTCTGACTTCATTGGCTATTTTTCATGCATTTACTGATTTTTTTGAGCTAAATGACCTTGAAATTGAAAAGCACTACAAATCAACTCTGAAAAGGTTGAAAGTTGGCATGGTATCATCATTTCACCCACCTAACATGTGCTAAAAAGTTGAGAGGGTTATGGCAAAAACTGGATGCACTTCGTGTACAAAATGGACAATCTCTTTCGAAGTATCAGGGTTTGAGACGAAAACTCGTCTGTTACTAAGGCATTTCATTTTTTTAAACTTATTTCAACTCCAGACTTTTTGTGTGTTCAGTATGCACCATTCGAAGCCACGCCATCAATTTTCAACCCTTTCTGACTTCATTTGCTATTTTTCATGCATTTACTGATTTTTTAGAGCTAAATGACCCTGAAATTGAAAAGTACTACAAATGAACTCTGAAAAGGTTGAAAGTTGGCATGGTATCATCATTTCACCCACATAAGATGTGCTAAATAACTGAGAGGGTTACGGCAAAAACTGGATGCACTTCGTGTACAAAATGGACAATCTCTTTCGAAGTATCAGGGTTTCAAACGAAAACTCGTCTCTTACTAAGGCATTTCATTTTTTGAAACTTATTTCAACTCCAGACTTTTTGTGTGTTCAGTATGCACCATTCGAAGCCACGCCATCAATTTTCAACCTTTTCTGACTTCATTTGCTATTTTTCATGCATTTACTGATTTTTTTGAGCTAAATGACCCTGAAATTGAAAAGCACTACAAATGAACTCTGAAAAGGTTGAAAGTTGGCATGGTATCATCATTTCACCCACGTAACATGTGCTAAAAAGTCGAGAGGGTTACGGCAAAAACTAGATGCACTTCGTGTACAAAATGGACAATCTCTTTCGAAGTATGAGGGTTTCACAAGAAAACTCGTCTGTTACTAAGGCATTTCATTTTTTTAAACTTATTTCAACTCCAGACTTTTTGTGTGTTCAGTACGCACCATTCGAAGCCACGCCATCAATTTTCAACCCTTTCTGACTTCATTTGCTATTTTTCATGCATTTACTGATTTTTTAGAGCTAAATGACCCTGAAATTGAAAAGCACTACAAATGAACTCTGAAAAGGTTGAAAGTTGGCATGGTATCATCATTTCACCCACATAAGATGTGCTAAATAACTGAGAGGGTTACGGCAAAAACTGGATGCACTTCGTGTACAAAATGGACAATCTCTTTCGAAGTATCAGGGTTTCAGACGAAAACTCGTCTGTTACTAAGGCATTTCATTTTTTGAAACTTATTTCAACTCCAGACTTTTTGTGTGTTCAGTATGCACCATTCGAAGCCACGCCATCAATTTTCAACCCTTTCTGACTTCATTTGCTATTTTTCATGCATTTACTGATTTTTTTGAGCTAAATGACCCTGAAATTGAAAAGCACTACAAATGAACTCTGAAAAGGTTGAAAGTTGGCATGGTATCATCATTTCACCCACATAACATGTGCTAAATAGTTGAGAGGGTTACGGCAAAAACTGGATGCACTTCGTGTACAAAATGGACAATCTCTTTCGAAGTATCAGGGTTTCAAACGAAAACTCGTGTGTTACTAAGGCATTTCATTTTTTTAAACTTATTTCAACTCCAGACTTTTTGTGTGTTCAGTACGCACCATTCGAAGCCACGCCATCAAGTTTCAACCCTTTCTGACTTCATTTGCTATTTTTCATGCATTTACTGATTTTTTAGAGCTAAATGACCCTGAAATTGAAAAGCACAACAAATGAACTCGGAAAAGGTTGAAAGTTGGCATGGTATCATCATTTCACCCACATAAGATGTGCTAAATAACTGAGAGGGTTACGGCAAAAACTGGATGCACTTCGTGTACAAAATGGACAATCTCTTTCGAAGTATCAGGGTTTCAGACGAAAACTCGTCTGTTACTAAGGCATTTCATTTTTTGAAACTTATTTCAACTCCAGACTTTTTGTGTGTTCAGTATGCACCATTCGAAGCCACGCCATCAATTTTCAACCCTTTCTGACTTCATTTGCTATTTTTCATGCATTTACTGATTTTTTTGAGCTAAATGACCCTGAAATTGAAAAGCACTACAAATGAACTCTGAAAAGGTTGAAAGTTGGCATGGTATCATCATTTCACCCACATAACATGTGCTAAATAGTTGAGAGGGTTACGGCAAAAACTGGATGCACTTCGTGTACAAACTGGACAATCTCTTTCGAAGTATCAGGGTTTCAAACGAAAACTCGTGTGTTACTTAGGCATTTCATTTTTTTAAACTTATTTCAACTCCAGACTTTTTGTGTGTTCGGTATGCACCATTCGAAGCCACGCCATCAATTTTCAACCCTTTCTGACTTCATTTGCTATTTTTCATGCATTTACTGATTTTTTTGAGCTAAATGACCCTGAAATTGAAAAGCACTACAAATGAACTCTGAAAAGGTTGAAAGTTGGCATGGTATCATCATTTCACCCACATAACATGTGCTAAAAAGTTGAGAGGGTTACGTCAAAAACTAGATGCATTTCGTGTACAAAATGGACAATCTCTTTCGAAGTATAAGGGTTTCAGACGAAAACTCGTCTCTTACTAAGGCATTTCATTTTTTTAAACTTATTTCAACTCCAGACATTTTGTGTGTTCAGTATGCACCATTCGAAGCCACGCTATCAATTTTCAACCCTTTATGACTTCATTTGCTATTTTTCATGCATTTACTGATTTTTTTGAGCTAAATGACCCTGAAATTGAAAAGCACTACAAATGAACTCTGAAAAGGTTGAAAGTTGGCATGGTATCATCATTTCACCCACGTAACATGTGCTAAAAAGTCGAGAGGGTTACGGCAAAAACTAGATGCACTTCGTGTACAAAATGGACAATCTCTTTCGAAGTATGAGGGTTTCACACGAAAACTCGTCTCTTACTAAGGCATTTCATTTTTTTAAACTTATTTCAACTCCAGACTTTTTGTGTGTTCAGTAAGCACCATTCGAAGCCACGCCATCAAGTTTCAACCCTTTCTGACCCCATTTGCTATTTTTCATGCATTTACTGATTTTTTAGAGCTAAATGACCCTGAAATTGAAAAGCACAACAAATGAACTCGGAAAAGGTTGAAAGTTGGCATGGTATCATCATTTCACCCACATAAGATGTGCTAAATAACTGAGAGGGTTACGGCAAAAACTGGATGCAATTCGTGTACAAAATGGACAATCTCTTTCGAAGTATCAGGGTTTCAGACGAAAACTCGTCTGTTACTAAGGCATTTCATTTTTTGAAACTTATTTCAACTCCAGACTTTTTGTGTGTTCAGTATGCACCATTCGAAGCCGCGCCATCAATTTTCAACCCTTTCTGACTTCATTTGCTATTTTTCATGCATTTACTGATTTTTTTGAGCTAAATGACCCTGAAATTGAAAAGCACTACAAATGAACTCTGAAAAGGTTGAAAGTTGGCATGGTATCATCATTTCACCCACATAACATGTGCTAAATAGTTGAGAGGGTTACGGCAAAAACTGGATGCACTTCGTGTACAAACTGGACAATCTCTTTCGAAGTATCAGGGTTTCAAACGAAAACTCATGTGTTACTTAGGCATTTCATTTTTTTAAACTTATTTCAACTCCAGACTTTTTGTGTGTTCAGTACGCACCATTCGAAGCCACGCCATCAAGTTTCAACCCTTTCTGACTTCATTTGCTATTTTTCATGCATTTACTGATTTTTTAGAGCTAAATGACCCTGAAATTGAAAAGCACAACAAATGAACTCGGAAAAGGTTGAAAGTTGGCATGGTATCATCATTTCACCCACATAAGATGTGCTAAATAACTGAGAGGGTTACGGCAAAAACTGGATGCACTTCGTGTACAAAATGGACAATCTCTTTCGAAGTATCATGGTTTCAGACGAAATCTCGTCTGTTACTAAGGCATTTCATTTTTTGAAACTTATTTCAACTCCAGACTTTTTGTGTGTTCAGTATGCACCATTCGAAGACACGCCATCAATTTTCAACCCTTTCTGACTTCATTTGCTATTTTTCATGCATTTACTGATTTTTTTTGAGCTAAATGACCCTGAAATTGAAAAGCACTACAAATGAACTCTGAAAAGGTTGAAAGTTGGCATGGTATCATCATTTCACCCACATAACATGTGCTAAAAAGTTGAGAGGGTTACGGCAAAAACTAGATGCACTTCGTGTACAAAATGGACAATCTCTTTCGAAGTATCAGGGTTTCAGACGAAAACTCGTCTGTTACTAAGGCATTTCATTTTTTTAAACTTATTTCAACTCCAGACTTTTTGTGTGTTCAGTATGCACCATTCGAAGCCACGCCATCAATTTTCAACCCTTTCTGACTTCATTTGCTATTTTTCATGCATTTACTGATTTTTTTGAGCTAAATGACCCTGGAATTGAAAAGCACTACAAATGAACTCTGAAAAGGTTGAAAGTTGGCATGGTATCATCATTTCACCCACATAAGATGTGCTAAATAGTTGAGAGGGTTACGGCAAAAACTGGATGCACTTCGTGTACAAAATGGACAATCTCTTTCGAAGTATCAGGGTTTCAGACGAAAACTCGTGTGTTACTAAGACATTTCATTTTTTAAACTTATTTCAACTCCAGACTTTTTGTGTGTTCGGTATGCACCATTCGAAGCCACGCCATCAATTTTCAACCCTTTCTGACTTCATTTGCTATTTTTCATGCATTTACTGATTTTTTGAGCTAAATGACCCTGAAATTGAAAAGCACTACAAATGAACTCTGAAAAGGTTGAAAGTTGGCATGGTATCATCATTTCACCCACATAACATGTGCTAAAAAGTTGAGAGGGTTACGTCAAAAACTAGATGCACTTCGTGTACAAAATGGACAATCTCTTTCGAAGTATAAGGGTTTCAGACGAAAACTCGTCTCTTACTAAGGCATTTCATTTTTTTAAACTTATTTCAACTCCAGACTTTTTGTGTGTTCAGTATGCACCATTCGAAGCCACGCTATCAATTTTCAACCCTTTATGACTTCATTTGCTATTTTTCATGCATTTACTGATTTTTTTGAGCTAAATGACCCTGAAATTGAAAAGCACTACAAATGAACTCTGAAAAGGTTGAAAGTTGGCATGGTATCATCATTTCACCCACGTAACATGTGCTAAAAAGTCGAGAGGGTTACGGCAAAAACTAGATGCACTTCGTGTACAAAATGGACAATCTCTTTCGAAGTATGAGGGTTTCACACGAAAACTCGTCTGTTACTAAGGCATTTCATTTTTTAAACTTATTTCAACTCCAGACTTTTTGTGTGTTCAGTACGCACCATTCGAAGCCACGCCATCAATTTTCAACCCTTTCTGACTTCATTTGCTATTTTTCATGCATTTACTGATTTTTTTTGAGCTAAATGACCCTGAAATTGAAAAGCACTACAAATGAACTCTGAAAAGGTTGAAAGTTGGCATGGTATCATCATTTCACCCACATAACATGTGCTAAAAAGTTGAGAGGGTTACGGCAAAAACTAGATGCACTTCGTGTACAAAATGGACAATCTCTTTCGAAGTATCAGGGTTTCAGACGAAAACTCGTCTGTTACTAAGGCATTTCATTTTTTTAAACTTATTTCAACTCCAGACTTTTTGTGTGTTCAGTATGCACCATTCGAAGCCACGCCATCAATTTTCAACCCTTTCTGACTTCATTTGCTATTTTTCATGCATTTACTGATTTTTTTGAGCTAAATGACCCTGGAATTGAAAAGCACTACAAATGAACTCTGAAAAGGTTGAAAGTTGGCATGGTATCATCATTTCACCCACATAAGATGTGCTAAATAGTTGAGAGGGTTACGGCAAAAACTGGATGCACTTCGTGTACAAAATGGACAATCTCTTTCGAAGTATCAGGGTTTCAGACGAAAACTCGTGTGTTACTAAGACATTTCATTTTTTAAACTTATTTCAACTCCAGACTTTTTGTGTGTTCGGTATGCACCATTCGAAGCCACGCCATCAATTTTCAACCCTTTCTGACTTCATTTGCTATTTTTCATGCATTTACTGATTTTTTGAGCTAAATGACCCGGAAATTGAAAAGCACTACAAATGAACTCTGAAAAGGTTGAAAGTTGGCATGGTATCATCATTTCACCCACATAACATGTGCTAAAAAGTTGAGAGGGTTACGTCAAAAACTAGATGCACTTCGTGTACAAAATGGACAATCTCTTTCGAAGTATAAGGGTTTCAGACGAAAACTCGTCTCTTACTAAGGCATTTCATTTTTTTAAACTTATTTCAACTCCAGACTTTTTGTGTGTTCAGTATGCACCATTCGAAGCCACGCTATCAATTTTCAACCCTTTATGACTTCATTTGCTATTTTTCATGCATTTACTGATTTTTTTGAGCTAAATGACCCTGAAATTGAAAAGCACTACAAATGAACTCTGAAAAGGTTGAAAGTTGGCATGGTATCATCATTTCACCCACGTAACATGTGCTAAAAAGTCGAGAGGGTTACGGCAAAAACTAGATGCACTTCGTGTACAAAATGGACAATCTCTTTCGAAGTATGAGGGTTTCACACGAAAACTCGTCTGTTACTAAGGCATTTCATTTTTTAAACTTATTTCAACTCCAGACTTTTTGTGTGTTCAGTACGCACCATTCGAAGCCACGCCATCAATTTTCAACCCTTTCTGACTTCATTTGCTATTTTTCATGCATTTACTGATTTTTTTTGAGCTAAATGACCCTGAAATTGAAAAGCACTACAAATGAACTCTGAAAAGGTTGAAAGTTGGCATGGTATCATCATTTCACCCACATAACATGTGCTAAAAAGTTGAGAGGGTTACGGCAAAAACTAGATGCACTTCGTGTACAAAATGGACAATCTCTTTCGAAGTATCAGGGTTTCAGACGAAAACTCGTCTGTTACTAAGGCATTTCATTTTTTTAAACTTATTTCAACTCCAGACTTTTTGTGTGTTCAGTATGCACCATTCGAAGCCACGCCATCAATTTTCAACCCTTTCTGACTTCATTTGCTATTTTTCATGCATTTACTGATTTTTTTGAGCTAAATGACCCTGGAATTGAAAAGCACTACAAATGAACTCTGAAAAGGTTGAAAGTTGGCATGGTATCATCATTTCACCCACATAAGATGTGCTAAATAGTTGAGAGGGTTACGGCAAAAACTAGATGCACTTCGTGTACAAAATGGACAATCTCTTTCGAAGTATCAGGGTTTCAGACGAAAACTCGTGTGTTACTAAGGCATTTCATTTTTTAAACTTATTTCAACTCCAGACTTTTTGTGTGTTCGGTATGCACCATTCGAAGCCACGCCATCAATTTTCAACCCTTTCTGACTTCATTTGCTATTTTTCATGCATTTACTGATTTTTTTGAGCTAAATGACCCTGAAATTGAAAAGCACTACAAATGAACTCTGAAAAGGTTGAAAGTTGGCATGGTATCATCATTTCACCCACATAACATGTGCTAAAAAGTTGAGAGGGTTACGTCAAAAACTAGATGCACTTCGTGTACAAAATGGACAATCTCTTTCGAAGTATAAGGGTTTCAGACGAAAACTCGTCTCTTACTAAGGCATTTCATTTTTTTAAACTTATTTCAACTCCAGACTTTTTGTGTGTTCAGTATGCACCATTCGAAGCCACGCTATCAATTTTCAACCCTTTATGACTTCATTTGCTATTTTTCATGCATTTACTGATTTTTTTGAGCTAAATGACCCTGAAATTGAAAAGCACTACAAATGAACTCTGAAAAGGTTGAAAGTTGGCATGGTATCATCATTTCACCCACGTAACATGTGCTAAAAAGTCGAGAGGGTTACGGCAAAAACTAGATGCACTTCG
The DNA here is from genome assembly GCA_039707655.1 of Elymus sibiricus. Classification (NCBI taxonomy): domain Eukaryota; kingdom Viridiplantae; phylum Streptophyta; class Magnoliopsida; order Poales; family Poaceae; genus Elymus; species Elymus sibiricus. Next base: position 55,608,016 of record CM077667.1, read on the forward strand.
TGTACAAAATGGACAATCTCTTTCGAAGTATGAGGGTTTCACACGAAAACTCGTCTGTTACTAAGGCATTTCATTTTTTAAACTTATTTCAACTCCAGACTTTTTGTGTGTTCAGTACGCACCATTCGAAGCCACGCCATCAATTTTCAACCCTTTCTGACTTCATTTGCTATTTTTCATGCATTTACTGATTTTTTAGAGCTAAATGACCCTGAAATTGAAAAGCACTACAAATGAACTCTGAAAAGGTTGAAAGTTGGCATGGTATCATCATTTCACCCACATAAGATGTGCTAAATAACTGAGAGGGTTACGGCAAAAACTGGATGCACTTCGTGTACAAAATGGACAATCTCTTTCGAAGTATCAGGGTTTCAGACGAAAACTCGTCTGTTACTAAGGCATTTCATTTTTTGAAACTTATTTCAACTCCAGACTTTTTGTGTGTTCAGTATGCACCATTCGAAGCCACGCCATCAATTTTCAACCCTTTCTGACTTCATTTGCTATTTTTCATGCATTTACTGATTTTTTTGAGCTAAATGACCCTGAAATTGAAAACCACTACAAATGAACTCTGAAAAGGTTGAAAGTTGGCATGGTATCATCATTTCACCCACATAACATGTGCTAAATAGTTTAGAGGGTTACGGCAAAAACTGGATGCACTTCGTGTACAAAATGGACAATCTCTTTCGAAGTATGAGGGTTTCACACGAAAACATCGTCTGTTACTAAGGCATTTCATTTTTTTAAACTTATTTCAACTCCAGACTTTTTGTATGTTCAGTACGCACCATTCGAAGCCACGCCATCAATTTTCAACCCTTTCTGACTTCATTTGCTATTTTTCATGCATTTACTGATTTTTTTGAGCTAAATGACCCTGAAATTGAAAAGCACTACAAATGAACTCTGAAAAGGTTGAAAGTTGGCATGGTATCATCATTTCACCCACGTAACATGTGCTAAAAAGTCGAGAGGGTTACGGCAAAAACTAGATGCACTTCGTGTACAAAATGGACAATCTCTTTCGAAGTATGAGGGTTTCACACGAAAACTCGTCTGTTACTAAGGCATTTCATTTTTTTAAACTTATTTCAACTCCAGACTTTTTGTGTGTTCAGTACGCACCATTCGAAGCCACGCCATCAATTTTCAACCCTTTCTGACTTCATTTGCTATTTTTCATGCATTTACTGATTTTTTTGAGCTAAATGACCCTGAAATTGAAAAGCACTACAAATGAACTCTGAAAAGGTTGAAAGTTGGCATGGTATCATCATTTCACCCACGTAACATGTGCTAAAAAGTCGAGAGGGTTACGGCAAAAACTAGATGCACTTCGTGTACAAAATGGACAATCTCTTTCGAAGTATGAGGGTTTCACACGAAAACTCGTCTGTTACTAAGGCATTTCATTTTTTTAAACTTATTTCAACTCCAGACTTTTTGTGTGTTCAGTACGCACCATTCGAAGCCACGCCATCAATTTTCAACCCTTTCTGACTTCATTTGCTATTTTTCATGCATTTACTGATTTTTTAGAGCTAAATGACCCTGAAATTGAAAAGCACTACAAATGAACTCTGAAAAGGTTGAAAGTTGGCATGGTATCATCATTTCACCCACATAAGATGTGCTAAATAACTGAGAGGGTTACGGCAAAAACTGGATGCACTTCGTGTACAAAATGGACAATCTCTTTCGAAGTATCAGGGTTTCAGACGAAAACTCGTCTGTTACTAAGGCATTTCATTTTTTGAAACTTATTTCAACTCCAGACTTTTTGTGTGTTCAGTATGCACCATTCGAAGCCACGCCATCAATTTTCAACCCTTTCTGACTTCATTTGCTATTTTTCATGCATTTACTGATTTTTTTGAGCTAAATGACCCTGAAATTGAAAAGCACTACAAATGAACTCTGAAAAGGTTGAAAGTTGGCATGGTATCATCATTTCACCCACATAACATGTGCTAAATAGTTGAGAGGGTTACGGCAAAAACTGGATGCACTTCGTGTACAAAATGGACAATCTCTTTCGAAGTATCAGGGTTTCAAACGAAAACTCGTGTGTTACTAAGGCATTTCATTTTTTTAAACTTATTTCAACTCCAGACTTTTTGTGTGTTCAGTACGCACCATTCGAAGCCACGCCATCAAGTTTCAACCCTTTCTGACTTCATTTGCTATTTTTCATGCATTTACTGATTTTTTAGAGCTAAATGACCCTGAAATTGAAAAGCACAACAAATGAACTCGGAAAAGGTTGAAAGTTGGCATGGTATCATCATTTCACCCACATAAGATGTGCTAAATAACTGAGAGGGTTACGGCAAAAACTGGATGCACTTCGTGTACAAAATGGACAATCTCTTTCGAAGTATCAGGGTTTCAGACGAAACTCGTCTGTTACTAAGGCATTTCATTTTTTGAAACTTATTTCAACTCCAGACTTTTTGTGTGTTCAGTATGCACCATTCGAAGCCACGCCATCAATTTTCAACCCTTTCTGACTTCATTTGCTATTTTTCATGCATTTACTGATTTTTTTTAGCTAAATGACCCTGAAATTGAAAAGCACTACAAATGAACTCTGAAAAGGTTGAAAGTTGGCATGGTATCATCATTTCACCCACATAACATGTGCTAAATAGTTGAGAGGGTTACGGCAAAAACTGGATGCACTTCGTGTACAAACTGGACAATCTCTTTCGAAGTATCAGGGTTTCAAACGAAAACTCGTGTGTTACTTAGGCATTTCATTTTTTTAAACTTATTTCAACTCCAGACATTTTGTGTGTTCAGTACGCACCATTCGAAGCCACGCCATCAAGTTTCAACCCTTTCTGACTTCATTTGCTATTTTTCATGCATTTACTGATTTTTTAGAGCTAAATGACCCTGAAATTGAAAAGCACAACAAATGAACTCGGAAAAGGTTGAAAGTTGGCATGGTATCATCATTTCACCCACATAAGATGTGCTAAATAACTGAGAGGGTTACGGCAAAAACTGGATGCACTTCGTGTACAAAATGGACAATCTCTTTCGAAGTATCATGGTTTCAGACGAAATCTCGTCTGTTACTAAGGCATTTCATTTTTTGAAACTTATTTCAACTCCAGACTTTTTGTGTGTTCAGTATGCACCATTCGAAGACACGCCATCAATTTTCAACCCTTTCTGACTTCATTTGCTATTTTTCATGCATTTACTGATTTTTTTTGAGCTAAATGACCCTGAAATTGAAAAGCACTACAAATGAGCTCTGAAAAGGTTGAAAGTTGGCATGGTATCATCATTTCACCCACATAACATGTGCTAAAAAGTTGAGAGGGTTACGGCAAAAACTAGATGCACTTCGTGTACAAAATGGACAATCTCTTTCGAAGTATCAGGGTTTCAGACGAAAACTCGTCTGTTACTAAGGCATTTCATTTTTTTAAACTTATTTCAACTCCAGACTTTTTGTGTGTTCAGTATGCACCATTCGAAGCCACGCCATCAATTTTCAACCCTTTCTGACTTCATTTGCTATTTTTCATGCATTTACTGATTTTTTTGAGCTAAATGACCCTGAAATTGAAAAGCACTACAAATGAACTCTGAAAAGGTTGAAAGTTGGCATGGTATCATCATTTCACCCACATAACATGTGCTAAAAAGTTGAGAGGGTTACGTCAAAAACTAGATGCACTTCGTGTACAAAATGGACAATCTCTTTCGAAGTATAAGGGTTTCAGACGAAAACTCGTCTCTTACTAAGGCATTTCATTTTTTTAAACTTATTTCAACTCCAGACTTTTTGTGTGTTCAGTATGCACCATTCGAAGCCACGCTATCAATTTTCAACCCTTTATGACTTCATTTGCTATTTTTCATGCATTTACTGATTTTTTTGAGCTAAATGACCCTGAAATTGAAAAGCACTACAAATGAACTCTGAAAAGGTTGAAAGTTGGCATGGTATCATCATTTCACCCACGTAACATGTGCTAAAAAGTCGAGAGGGTTACGGCAAAAACTAGATGCACTTCGTGTACAAAATGGACAATCTCTTTCGAAGTATGAGGGTTTCACACGAAAACTCGTCTGTTACTAAGGCATTTCATTTTTTAAACTTATTTGAACTCCAGACTTTTTGTGTGTTCAGTACGCACCATTCGAAGCCACGCCATCAATTTTCAACCCTTTCTGACTTCATTTGCTATTTTTCATGCATTTACTGATTTTTTAGAGCTAAATGACCCTGAAATTGAAAAGCACTACAAATGAACTCTGAAAAGGTTGAAAGTTGGCATGGTATCATCATTTCACCCACATAAGATGTGCTAAATAACTGAGAGGGTTACGGCAAAAACTGGATGCACTTCGTGTACAAAATGGACAATCTCTTTCGAAGTATCAGGGTTTCAGACGAAAACTCGTCTGTTACTAAGGCATTTCATTTTTTGAAACTTATTTCAACTCCAGACTTTTTGTGTGTTCAGTATGCACCATTCGAAGCCACGCCATCAATTTTCAACCCTTTCTGAATTCATTTGCTATTTTTCATGCATTTACTGATTTTTTTGAGCTAAATGACCCTGAAATTGAAAAGCACTACACATGAACTCTGAAAAGGTTGAAAGTTGGCATGGTATCATCATTTCACCCACATAACATGTGCTAAATAGTTTAGAGGGTTACGGCAAAAACTGGATGCACTTCGTGTACAAAATGGACAATCTCTTTCGAAGTATGAGGGTTTCACACGAAAACATCGTCTGTTACTAAGGCATTTCATTTTTTGAAACTTATTTCAACTCCAGACTTTTTGTGTGTTCAGTACGCACCATTCGAAGCCACGCCATCAATTTTCAACCCTTTCTGACTTCATTTGCTATTTTTCATGCATTTACTGATTTTTTAGAGCTAAATGACCCTGAAATTGAAAAGCACTACAAATGAACTCTGAAAAGGTTGAAAGTTGGCATGGTATCATCATTTCACCCACATAAGATGTGCTAAATAACTGAGAGGGTTACGGCAAAAACTGGATGCACTTCGTGTACAAAATGGACAATCTCTTTCGAAGTATCAGGGTTTCAAACGAAAACTCGTGTGTTACTAAGGCATTTCATTTTTTGAAACTTATTTCAACTCCAGACTTTTTGTGTGTTCAGTATGCACCATTCGAAGCCACGCCATCAATTTTCAACCCTTTCTGACTTCATTTGCTATTTTTCATGCATTTACTGATTTTTTTGAGCTAAATGACCCTGAAATTGAAAAGCACTACAAATGAACTCTGAAAAGGTTGAAAGTTGGCATGGTATCATAATTTCACCCACATAACATGTGCTAAATAGTTTAGAGGGTTACGGCAAAAACTGGATGCACTTCGTGTACAAAATGGACAATCTCTTTCGAAGTATCAGGGTTTCAAACGAAAACTCGTGTGTTACTAAGGCATTTCATTTTTTTAAACTTATTTCAACTCCAGACTTTTTGTGTGTTCAGTACGCACCATTCGAAGCCACGCCATCAAGTTTCAACCCGTTCTGACTTCATTTGCTATTTTTCATGCATTTACTGATTTTTTAGAGCTAAATGACCCTGAAATTGAAAAGCACAACAAATGAACTCGGAAAAGGTTGAAAGTTGGCATGGTATCATCATTTCACCCACATAAGATGTGCTAAATAACTGAGAGGGTTAAGGCAAAAACTGGATGCACTTCGTGTACAAAATGGACAATCTCTTTCGAAGTATCAGGGTTTCAGACGAAAACTCGTCTGTTACTAAGGCATTTCATTTTTTTAAACTTATTTCAACTCCAGACTTTTTGTGTGTTCAGTATGCACCATTCGAAGCCACGCCATCAATTTTCAACCCTTTCTGACTTCATTTGCTATTTTTCATGCATTTACTGATTTTTTTGAGCTAAATGACCCTGAAATTGAAAAGCACTACAAATCAACTCTGAAAAGGTTGAAAGTTGGCATGGTATCATCATTTCACCAACATAACATGTGCTAAAAAGTTGAGAGGGTTATGGCAAAAACTGGATGCACTTCGTGTACAAAATGGACAATCTCTTTCGAAGTATCAGGGTTTCAGACGAAAACTCGTCTGTTACTAAGGCATTTCATTTTTTTAAACTTATTTCAACTCCAGACTTTTTGTGTGTTCAGTATGCACCATTCGAAGCCACGCCATCAATTTTCAACCCTTTCTGACTTCATTTGCTATTTTTCATGCATTTACTGATTTTTTTGAGCTAAATGACCCTGAAATTGAAAAGCACTACAAATGAACTCTGAAAAGGTTGAAAGTTGGCATGGTATCATCATTTCACCCACATAACATGTGCTAAAAAGTTGAGAGGGTTACGTCAAAAACTAGATGCACTTCGTGTACAAAATGGACAATCTCTTTCGAAGTATAAGGGTTTCAGACGAAAACTCGCCTCTTACTAAGGCATTTCATTTTTTTAAACTTATTTCAACTCCAGACTTTTTGTGTGTTCAGTACGCACCATTCGAAGCCACGCCATCAATTTTCAACCCTTTATGACTTCATTTGCTATTTTTCATGCATTTACTGATTTTTTTGAGCTAAATGACCCTGAAATTGAAAAGCACTACAAATGAACTCTGAAAAGGTTGAAAGTTGGCATGGTATCATCATTTCACCCACGTAACATGTGCTAAAAAGTCGAGAGGGTTACGGCAAAAACTAGATGTACTTCGTGTACAAAATGGACAATCTCTTTCGAAGTATGAGGGTTTCACACGAAAACTCGTCTGTTACTAAGGCATTTCATTTTTTTAAACTTATTTCAACTCCAGACTTTTTGTGTGTTCAGTATGCACCATTCGAAGCCACACCATCAATTTTCAACCCTTTATGACTTCATTTGCTATTTTTCATGCATTTACTGATTTTTTTGAGCTAAATGACCCTGAAATTGAAAAGCACTACAAATGAACTCTTAAAAGGTTGAAAGTTGGCATGGTATCATCATTTCACCCACATAACATGTTCTAAAAAGTTGAGAGGGTTACGTCAAAAACTAGATGCACTTCGTGTACAAAATGGACAATCTCTTTCGAAGTATAAGGGTTTCAGACGAAAACTCGTCTCTTACTAAGGCATTCCATTTTTTTAAACTTATTTCAACTCCAGACTCTTTGTGTGTTCAGTATGCACCATTCGAAGGCACGCCATCAATTTTCAACCCTTTATGACTTCATTTGCTATTTTTCATGCATTTACTGATTTTTTTGAGCTAAATGACCCTGAAATTGAAAAGCACTACACATGAACTCTGAAAAGGTTGAAAGTTGGCATGGTATCATCATTTCACCCACGTAACATGTGCTAAAAAGTCGAGAGGGTTACGGCAAAAACTGGATGCACTTCGTGTACAAAATGGACAATCTCTTTCGAAGTATGAGGGTTTCACACGAAAACTCGTCTGTTACTAAGGCATTTCATTTTTTGAAACTTATTTCAACTCCAGACTTTTTGTGTGTTCAGTATGCACCATTCGAAGCCACGCCATCAATTTTCAACCCTTTCTGACTTCATTTGCTATTTTTCATGCATTTACTGATTTTTTTGAGCTAAATGACCCTGAAATTGAAAAGCACTACAAATGAACTCTGAAAAGGTTGAAAGTTGGCATGGTATCATCATTTCACCCACATAACATGTGCTAAATAGTCGAGAGGGTTACGGCAAAAACTGGATGCACTTCGTGTACAAACAGGACAATCTCTTTCGAAGTATCAGGGTTTCAAACGAAAACTCGTGTGTTACTTAGGCATTTCATTTTTTTAAACTTATTTCAACTCCAGACTTTTTGTGTGTTCAGTATGCACCATTCGAAGCCACGCCATCAATTTTCAACCCTTTCTGACTTCATTTGCTATTTTTCATGCATTTCCTGATTTTTTAGAGCTAAATGACCCTGAAATTGAAAAGCACTACAAATTAACTCGGAAAAGGTTGAAAGTTGGCATGGTATCATCATTTCACCCACAAAAGATGTGCTAAATAACTGAGAGGGTTACGGCAAAAACTGGATGCACTTCGTGTACAAAATGGACAATCTCTTTCGAAGTATCAGGGTTTCAGACGAAATCTCGTCTGTTACTAAGGCATTTCATTTTTTGAAACTTATTTCAACTCCAGACTTTTTGTGTGTTCAGTATGCACCATTCGAAGACACGCCATCAATTTTCAACCCTTTATGACTTCATTTGCTATTTTTCATGCATTTACTGATTTTTTTGAGCTAAATGACCCTGAAATTGAAAAGCACTACAAATGAACTCTGAAAAGGTTGAAAGTTGGCATGGTATCATCATTTCACCCACGTAACATGTGCTAAAAAGTCGAGAGGGTTACGGCAAAAACTGGATGCACTTCGTGTACAAAATGGACAATCTCTTTCGAAGTATGAGGGTTTCACACGAAAACTCGTCTGTTACTAAGGCATTTCATTTTTTTAAACTTATTTCAACTCCAGACTTTTTGTGTGTTCAGTATGCACCATTCGAAGCCACGCCATCAATTTTCAACCCTTTCTGACTTCATTTGCTATTTTTCATGCATTTACTGATTTTTTTGAGCTAAATGACCCTGAAATTGAAAAGCACTACAAAAGAACTCTTAAAAGGTTGAAAGTTGGCATGGTATCATCATTTCACCCACATAACATGTGCTAAAAAGTCGAGTGGGTTACAGCAAAAACTGGATGCACTTCGTGTACAAAATGGACAATCTCTTTCGAAGTATAAGGGTTTCAGACGAAAACTCGTGTGTTACTAAGGCATTTCATTTTTTTAAACTTATTTCAACTCCAGACTTTTTGTGTGTTCAGTATGCACCATTCGAAGCCACGCCATCAATTTTCAACCCTTTCTGACTTCATTTGCTATTTTTCATGCATTTACTGATTTTTTAGAGCTAAATGACCCTGAAATTGAAAAGCACTACAAATGAACTCGGAAAAGGTTGAAAGTTGGCATGGTATCATCATTTCACCCACATAAGATGTGCTAAATAACTGAGAGGGTTACGGCGAAAACTGGATGCACTTCGTGTACAAAATGGACAATCTCTTTCGAAGTATCAGGGTTTCAGACGAAAACTCGTCTGTTACTAAGGCATTTCATTTTTTGAAACTTATTTCAACTCCAGACTTTTTGTGTGTTCAGTATGCACCATTCGAAGCCACGCCATCAATTTTCAACCCTTTCTGACTTCATTTGCTATTTTTCATGCATTTACTGATTTTTTTGAGCTAAATGACCCTGAAATTGAAAAGCACTACAAATCAACTCTGAAAAGGTTGAAAGTTGGCATGGTATCATCATTTCACCCACATAACATGTGCTAAAAAGTTGAGAGGGTTATGGCAAAAACTGGATGCACTTCGTGTACAAAATGGACAATCTCTTTCGAAGTATCAGGGTTTCAGACGAAAACTCGTCTGTTACTAAGGCATTTCATTTTTTTAAACTTATTTCAACTCCAGACTTTTTGTGTGTTCAGTATGCACCATTCGAAGCCACGCCATCAATTTTCAACCCTTTCTGACTTCATTTGCTATTTTTCATGCATTTACTGATTTTTTTTAGCTAAATGACCCTGAAATTGAAAAGCACTACAAATCAACTCTGAAAAGGTTGAAAGTTGGCATGGTATCATCATTTCACCCACATAACATGTGCTAAAAAGTTGAGAGGGTTATGGCAAAAACTGGATGCACTTCGTGTACAAAATGGACAATCTCTTTCGAAGTATCAGGGTTTCAGACGAAAACTCGTCTCTTACTAAGGCATTTCATTTTTTTAAACTTATTTCAACTCCAGACTTTTTGTGTGTTCAGTATGCACCATTCGAAGCCACGCCATCAATTTTCAACCCTTTCTGACTTCATTTGCTATTTTTCATGCATTTACTGATTTTTTTTAGCTAAATGACCCTGAAATTGAAAAGCACTACAAATGAACTCTGAAAAGGTTGAAAGTTGGCATGGTATCATCATTTCACCCACATAACATGTGCTAAAAAGTTGAGAGGGTTACGTCAAAAACTAGATGCACTTCGTGTACAAAATGGACAATCTCTTTCGAAGTATAAGGGTTTCAGACGAAAACTCGCCTCTTACTAAGGCATTTCATTTTTTTAAACTTATTTCAACTCCAGACTTTTTGTGTGTTCAGTACGCACCATTCGAAGCCACGCCATCAATTTTCAACCCTTTATGACTTCATTTGCTATTTTTCATGCATTTACTGATTTTTTTGAGCTAAATGACCCTGAAATTGAAAAGCACTACAAATGAACTCTGAAAAGGTTGAAAGTTGGCATGGTATCATCATTTCACCCACGTAACATGTGCTAAAAAGTCAAGAGGGTTACGGCAAAAACTAGATGTACTTCGTGTACAAAATGGACAATCTCTTTCGAAGTATGAGGGTTTCACACGAAAACTCGTCTGTTACTAAGGCATTTCATTTTTTTAAACTTATTTCAACTCCAGACTTTTTGTGTGTTCAGTATGCACCATTCGAAGCCACGCCATCAATTTTCAACCCTTTCTGACTTCATTTGCTATTTTTCATGCATTTACTGATTTTTTTGAGCTAAATGACCTTGAAATTGAAAAGCACTACAAAAGAACTCTTAAAAGGTTGAAAGTTGGCATGGTATCATCATTTCACCCACATAACATGTGCTAAAAATTTGAGAGGGTTATGGCAAAAACTGGATGCACTTCGTGTACAAAATGGACAATCTCTTTCGAAGTATCAGGGTTTCAGACGAAAACTCGTCTGTTACTAAGGCATTTCATTTTTTTAAACTTATTTCAAGTCCAGACTTTTTGTGTGTTCAGTAGGCACCATTCGAAGCCACGCCATCAATTTTCAACCCTTTCTGACTTCATTTGCTATTTTTCATGCATTTACTAATTTTTTTGAGCTAAATGACCCTGAAATTGAAAAGCACTACAAATGAACTCTTAAAAGGTTGAAAGTTGGCATGGTATCATCATTTCACCCACATAACATGTTCTAAAAAGTTGAGAGGGTTACGTCAAAAACTAGATGCACTTCGTGTACAAAATGGACAATCTCTTTCGAAGTATAAGGGTTTCAGACGAAAACTCGTCTCTTACTAAGGCATTCCATTTTTTTAAACTTATTTCAACTCCAGACTCTTTGTGTGTTCAGTATGCACCATTCGAAGGCACGCCATCAATTTTCAACCCTTTATGACTTCATTTGCTATTTTTCATGCATTTACTGATTTTTTTGAGCTAAATGACCCTGAAATTGAAAAGCACTACACATGAACTCTGAAAAGGTTGAAAGTTGGCATGGTATCATCATTTCACCCACGTAACATGTGCTAAAAAGTCGAGAGGGTTACGGCAAAAATTGGATGCACTTCGTGTACAAAATGGACAATCTCTTTCGAAGTATGAGGGTTTCACACGAAAACTCGTCTGTTACTAAGGCATTTCATTTTTTGAAACTTATTTCAACTCCAGACTTTTTGTGTGTTCAGTATGCACCATTCGAAGCCACGCCATCAATTTTCAACCCTTTCTGACTTCATTTGCTATTTTTCATGCATTTACTGATTTTTTTGAGCTAAATGACCCTGAAATTGAAAAGCACTACAAATGAACTCTGAAAAGGTTGAAAGTTGGCATGGTATCATCATTTCACCCACATAACATGTGCTAAATAGTCGAGAGGGTTACGGCAAAAACTGGATGCACTTCGTGTACAAACTGGACAATCTCTTTCGAAGTATCAGGGTTTCAAACGAAAACTCGTGTGTTACTTAGGCATTTCATTTTTTTAAACTTATTTCAACTCCAGACTTTTTGTGTGTTCAGTATGCACCATTCGAAGCCACGCCATCAATTTTCAACCCTTTCTGACTTCATTTGCTATTTTTCATGCATTTACTGATTTTTTAGAGCTAAATGACCCTGAAATTGAAAAGCACTACAAATTAACTCGGAAAAGGTTGAAAGTTGGCATGGTATCATCATTTCACCCACATAAGATGTGCTAAATAACTGAGAGGGTTACGGCAAAAACTGGATGCACTTCGTGTACAAAATGGACAATCTCTTTCGAAGTATCAGGGTTTCAGACGAAATCTCGTCTGTTACTAAGGCATTTCATTTTTTGAAACTTATTTCAACTCCAGACTTTTTGTGTGTTCAGTATGCACCATTCGAAGACACGCCATCAATTTTCAACCCTTTATGACTTCATTTGCTATTTTTCATGCATTTACTGATTTTTTTGAGCTAAATGACCCTGAAATTGAAAAGCACTACAAATGAACTCTGAAAAGGTTGAAAGTTGGCATGGTATCATCATTTCACCCACGTAACATGTGCTAAAAAGTCGAGAGGGTTACGGCAAAAACTGGATGCACTTCGTGTACAAAATGGACAATCTCTTTCGAAGTATGAGGGTTTCACACGAAAACTCGTCTGTTACTAAGGCATTTCATTTTTTTAAACTTATTTCAACTCCAGACTTTTTGTGTGTTCAGTATGCACCATTCGAAGCCACGCCATCAATTTTCAACCCTTTCTGACTTCATTTGCTATTTTTCATGCATTTACTGATTTTTTTGAGCTAAATGACCCTGAAATTGAAAAGCACTACAAAAGAACTCTTAAAAGGTTGAAAGTTGGCATGGTATCATCATTTCACCCACATAACATGTGCTAAAAAGTCGAGTGGGTTACAGCAAAAACTGGATGCACTTCGTGTACAAAATGGACAATCTCTTTCGAAGTATAAGGGTTTCAGACGAAAACTCGTGTGTTACTAAGGCATTTCATTTTTTTAAACTTATTTCAACTCCAGACTTTTTGTGTGTTCAGTATGCACCATTCGAAGCCACGCCATCAATTTTCAACCCTTTCTGACTTCATTTGCTATTTTTCATGCATTTACTGATTTTTTAGAGCTAAATGACCCTGAAATTGAAAAGCACTACAAATGAACTCGGAAAAGGTTGAAAGTTGGCATGGTATCATCATTTCACCCACATAAGATGTGCTAAATAACTGAGAGGGTTACGGCGAAAACTGGATGCACTTCGTGTACAAAATGGACAATCTCTTTCGAAGTATCAGGGTTTCAGACGAAAACTCGTCTGTTACTAAGGCATTTCATTTTTTGAAACTTATTTCAACTCCAGACTTTTTGTGTGTTCAGTATGCACCATTCGAAGCCACGCCATCAATTTTCAACCCTTTCTGACTTCATTTGCTATTTTTCATGCATTTACTGATTTTTTTGAGCTAAATGACCCTGAAATTGAAAAGCACTACAAATCAACTCTGAAAAGGTTGAAAGTTGGCATGGTATCATCATTTCACCCACATAACATGTGCTAAAAAGTTGAGAGGGTTATGGCAAAAACTGGATGCACTTCGTGTACAAAATGGACAATCTCTTTCGAAGTATCAGGGTTTCAGACGAAAACTCGTCTGTTACTAAGGCATTTCATTTTTTTAAACTTATTTCAACTCCAGACTTTTTGTGTGTTCAGTATGCACCATTCGAAGCCACGCCATCAATTTTCAACCCTTTCTGACTTCATTTGCTATTTTTCATGCATTTACTGATTTTTTTTAGCTAAATGACCCTGAAATTGAAAAGCACTACAAATCAACTCTGAAAAGGTTGAAAGTTGGCATGGTATCATCATTTCACCCACATAACATGTGCTAAAAAGTTGAGAGGGTTATGGCAAAAACTGGATGCACTTCGTGTACAAAATGGACAATCTCTTTCGAAGTATCAGGGTTTCAGACGAAAACTCGTCTCTTACTAAGGCATTTCATTTTTTTAAACTTATTTCAACTCCAGACTTTTTGTGTGTTCAGTATGCACCATTCGAAGCCACGCCATCAATTTTCAACCCTTTCTGACTTCATTTGCTATTTTTCATGCATTTACTGATTTTTTTTAGCTAAATGACCCTGAAATTGAAAAGCACTACAAATGAACTCTGAAAAGGTTGAAAGTTGGCATGGTATCATCATTTCACCCACATAACATGTGCTAAAAAGTTGAGAGGGTTACGTCAAAAACTAGATGCACTTCGTGTACAAAATGGACAATCTCTTTCGAAGTATAAGGGTTTCAGACGAAAACTCGCCTCTTACTAAGGCATTTCATTTTTTTAAACTTATTTCAACTCCAGACTTTTTGTGTGTTCAGTACGCACCATTCGAAGCCACGCCATCAATTTTCAACCCTTTATGACTTCATTTGCTATTTTTCATGCATTTACTGATTTTTTTGAGCTAAATGACCCTGAAATTGAAAAGCACTACAAATGAACTCTGAAAAGGTTGAAAGTTGGCATGGTATCATCATTTCACCCACGTAACATGTGCTAAAAAGTCGAGAGGGTTACGGCAAAAACTAGATGTACTTCGTGTACAAAATGGACAATCTCTTTCGAAGTATGAGGGTTTCACACGAAAACTCGTCTGTTACTAAGGCATTTCATTTTTTTAAACTTATTTCAACTCCAGACTTTTTGTGTGTTCAGTATGCACCATTCGAAGCCACGCCATCAATTTTCAACCCTTTCTGACTTCATTTGCTATTTTTCATGCATTTACTGATTTTTTGAGCTAAATGACCTTGAAATTGAAAAGCACTACAAAAGAACTCTTAAAAGGTTGAAAGTTGGCATGGTATCATCATTTCACCCACATAACATGTGCTAAAAATTTGAGAGGGTTATGGCAAAAACTGGATGCACTTCGTGTACAAAATGGACAATCTCTTTCGAAGTATCAGGGTTTCAGACGAAAACTCGTCTGTTACTAAGGCATTTCATTTTTTTAAACTTATTTCAAGTCCAGACTTTTTGTGTGTTCAGTAGGCACCATTCGAAGCCACGCCATCAATTTTCAACCCTTTCTGACTTCATTTGCTATTTTTCATGCATTTACTGATTTTTTTGAGCTAAATGACCCTGAAATTGAAAAGCACTACAAATGAACTCTTAAAAGGTTGAAAGTTGGCATGGTATCATCATTTCACCCACATAACATGTTCTAAAAAGTTGAGAGGGTTACGTCAAAAACTAGATGCACTTCGTGTACAAAATGGACAATCTCTTTCGAAGTATAAGGGTTTCAGACGAAAACTCGTCTCTTACTAAGGCATTTCATTTTTTTAAACTTATTTCAACTCCAGACTTTTTGTGTGTTCAGTACGCACCATTCGAAGCCACGCCATCAATTTTCAACCCTTTATGACTTCATTTGCTTTTTTTCATGCATTTACTGATTTTTTTGAGCTAAATGACCCAGAAATTGAAAAGCACTACAAATGAACTCTGAAAAGGTTGAAAGTTGGCATGGTATCATCATTTCACCCACGTAACATGTGCTAAAAAGTCGAGAGGGTTACGGCAAAAACTAGATGTACTTCGTGTACAAAATGGACAATCTCTTTCGAAGTATGAGGGTTTCACACGAAAACTCGTCTGTTACTAAGGCATTTCATTTTTTTAAACTTATTTCAACTCCAGACTTTTTGTGTGTTCAGTATGCACCATTCGAAGCAACGCCATCAATTTTCAACCCTTTCTGACTGCATTTGCTATTTTTCATGCATTTACTGATTTTTTTGAGCTAAATGACCCTGAAATTGAAAAGCACTACAAAAGAACTCTTAAAAGGTTGAAAGTTGGCATGGTATCATCATTTCACCCACATAACATGTGCTAAAAAGTCGAGAGGGTTACAGCAAAAACTGGATGCACTTCGTGTACAAAATGGACAATCTCTTTCGAAGTATAAGGGTTTCAGACGAAAACTCGTGTGTTACTAAGGCATTTCATTTTTTTAAACTTATTTCAACTCCAGACTTTTTGTGTGTTCAGTATGCACCATTCGAAGCCACGCCATCAATTTTCAACCCTTTCTGACTTCATTTGCTATTTTTCATGCATTTACTGATTTTTTAGAGCTAAATGACCCTGAAATTGAAAAGCACTACAAATAAACTCGGAAAAGGTTGAAAGTTGGCATGGTATCATCATTTCACCCACATAAGATGTGCTAAATAACTGAGAGGGTTACGGCAAAAACTGGATGCACTTCGTGTACAAAATGGACAATCTCTTTCGAAGTATCAGGGTTTCAGACGAAAACTCGTCTGTTACTAAGGCATTTCATTTTTTGAAACTTATTTCAACTCCAGACTTTTTGTGTGTTCAGTATGCACCATTCGAAGCCACGCCATCAATTTTCAACCCTTTCTGACTTCATTTGCTATTTTTCATGCATTTACTGATTTTTTTGAGCTAAATGACCCTGAAATTGAAAAGCACTACAAATGAACTCGGAAAAGGTTGAAAGTTGGCATGGTATCATCATTTCACCCACATAAGATGTGCTAAATAACTGAGAGGGTTACGGCAAAAACTGGATGCACTTCGTGTACAAAATGGACAATCTCTTTCGAAGTATCAGGGTTTCAGACGAAAACTCGTCTGTTACTAAGGCATTTCATTTTTTTAAACTTATTTCAACTCCAGACTTTTTGTGTGTTCAGTATGCACCATTCGAAGCCACGCCATCAATTTTCAACCCTTTCTGACTTCATTTGCTATTTTTCATGCATTTACTGATTTTTTTGAGCTAAATGACCCTGAAATTGAAAAGCACTACAAATGAACTCTTAAAAGGTTGAAAGTTGGCATGGTATCATCATTTCACCCACATAACTTGTGCTAAAAAGTTGAGAGGGTTACGTCAAAAACTAGATGCACTTCGTGTACAAAATGGACAATCTCTTTCGAAGTATAAGGGTTTCAGACGAAAACTCGTCTGTTACTAAGGCATTTCATTTTTTTAAACTTATTTCAACTCCAGACTTTTTGTGTGTTCAGTATGCACCATTCGAAGCCACGCCATCAATTTTCAACCCTTTCTGACTTCATTTGCTATTTTTCATGCATTTACTGATTTTTTTGAGCTAAATGACCCTGAAATTGAAAAGCACTACAAATGAACTCTTAAAAGGTTGAAAGTTGGCATGGTATCATCATTTCACCCACGTAACATGTGCTAGAAAGTTGAGAGGGTTACGTCAAAAACTAGATGCACTTCGTGTACAAAATGGACAATCTCTTTCGAAGTATAAGGGTTTCAGACGAAAACTCGTCTCTTACTAAGGCATTTCATTTTTTTAAACTTATTTCAACTCCAGACTTTTTGTGTGTTCAGTACGCACCATTCGAAGCCACGCCATCAATTTTCAACCCTTTATGACTTCATTTGCTTTTTTTCATGCATTTACTGATTTTTTTGAGCTAAATGACCCAGAAATTGAAAAGCACTACATATGAACTCTGAAAAGGTTGAAAGTTGGCATGGTATCATCATTTCACCCACGTAACATGTGCTAAAAAGTCGAGAGGGTTACGGCAAAAACTAGATGTACTTCGTGTACAAAATGGACAATCTCTTTCGAAGTATGAGGGTTTCACACGAAAACTCGTCTGTTACTAAGGCATTTCATTTTTTTAAACTTATTTCAACTCCAGACTTTTTGTGTGTTTAGTATGCACCATTCGAAGCAACGCCATCAATTTTCAACCCTTTCTGACTGCATTTGCTATTTTTCATGCATTTACTGATTTTTTTGAGCTAAATGACCCTGAAATTGAAAAGCACTACAAAAGAACTCTTAAAAGGTTGAAAGTTGGCATGGTATCATCATTTCACCCACATAACATGTGCTAAAAAGTCGAGAGGGTTACGGCAAAAACTAGATGCACTTCATGTACAAAATGGACAATCTCTTTCGAAGTATAAGGGTTTCAGACGAAAACTCGTGTGTTACTAAGGCATTTCATTTTTTTAAACTTATTTCAACTCCAGACTTTTTGTGTGTTCAGTATGCACCATTCGAAGCCACGCCATCAATTTTCAACCCTTTCTGACTTCATTTGCTATTTTTCATGCATTTACTGATTTTTTTGAGCTAAATGACCCTGAAATTGAAAAGCACTACAAATCAACTCTGAAAAGGTTGAAAGTTGGCATGGTATCATCATTTCACCCACATAACATGTGCTAAAAAGTTGAGAGGGTTATGGCAAAAACTGGATGCACTTCGTGTACAAAATGGACAATCTCTTTCGAAGTATCAGGGTTTCAGACGAAAACTCGTCTCTTACTAAGGCATTTCATTTTTTTAAACTTATTTCAACTCCAGACTTTTTGTGTGTTCAGTATGCACCATTCGAAGCCACGCCATCAATTTTCAACCCTTTCTGACTTCATTTGCTATTTTTCATGCATTTACTGATTTTTTTAGCTAAATGACCCTGAAATTGAAAAGCACTACAAATGAACTCTTAAAAGGTTGAAAGTTGGCATGGTATCATCATTTCACCCACATAACATGTGCTAAAAAGTTGAGAGGGTTACGTCAAAAACTAGATGCACTTCGTGTACAAAATGGACAATCTCTTTCGAAGTATAAGGGTTTCAGACGAAAACTCG
This sequence comes from Elymus sibiricus, assembly GCA_039707655.1. Taxonomy (NCBI): domain Eukaryota; kingdom Viridiplantae; phylum Streptophyta; class Magnoliopsida; order Poales; family Poaceae; genus Elymus; species Elymus sibiricus. The sequence goes on from CM077667.1 coordinate 55,626,602, forward strand.
TCTCTTACTAAGGCATTTCATTTTTTTAAACTTATTTCAACTCCAGACTTTTTGTGTGTTCAGTATGCACCATTCGAAGCCACACCATCAATTTTCAACCCTTTATGACTTCATTTGCTATTTTTCATGCATTTACTGATTTTTTTGAGCTAAATGACCCTGAAATTGAAAAGCACTACAAATGAACTCTGAAAAGGTTGAAAGTTGGCATGGTATCATCATTTCACCCACGTAACATGTGCTAAAAAGTCGAGAGGGTTACGGCAAAAACTAGATGTACTTCGTGTACAAAATGGACAATCTCTTTCGAAGTATGAGGGTTTCACACGAAAACTCGTCTGTTACTAAGGCATTTCATTTTTTTAAACTTATTTCAACTCCAGACTTTTTATGTGTTTAGTATGCACCATTCGAAGCCACGCCATCAATTTTCAACCCTTTCTGACTGCATTTGCTATTTTTCATGCATTTACTGATTTTTTTGAGCTAAATGACCCTGAAATTGAAAAGCACTACAAAAGAACTCTTAAAAGGTTGAAAGTTGGCATGGTATCATCATTTCACCCACATAACATGTGCTAAAAAGTCGAGAGGGTTACGGCAAAAACTAGATGCACTTCATGTACAAAATGGACAATCTCTTTCGAAGTATAAGGGTTTCAGACGAAAACTCGTGTGTTACTAAGGCATTTCATTTTTTTTAAACTTATTTCAACTCCAGACTTTTTGTGTGTTCAGTATGCACCATTCGAAGCCACGCCATCAATTTTCAACCCTTTCTGACTTCATTTGCTATTTTTCATGCATTTACTAATTTTTTTGAGCTAAATGACCCTGAAATTGAAAAGCACTACAAATGAACTCTTAAAAGGTTGAAAGTTGGCATGGTATCATCATTTCACCCACATAACATGTTCTAAAAAGTTGAGAGGGTTACGTCAAAAACTAGATGCACTTCGTGTACAAAATGGACAATCTCTTTCGAAGTATAAGGGTTTCAGACGAAAACTCGTCACTTACTAAGGCATTCCATTTTTTTAAACTTATTTCAACTCCAGACTCTTTGTGTGTTCAGTATGCACCATTCGAAGCCACGCCATCAATTTTCAACCCTTTATGACTTCATTTGCTATTTTTCATGCATTTACTGATTTTTTTGAGCTAAATGACCCTGAAATTGAAAAGCACTACAAATGAACTCTGAAAAGGTTGAAAGTTGGCATGGTATCATCATTTCACCCACGTAACATGTGCTAAAAAGTCGAGAGGGTTACGGCAAAAACTGGATGCACTTCGTGTACAAAATGGACAATCTCTTTCGAAGTATGAGGGTTTCACACGAAAACTCGTCTGTTACTAAGGCATTTCATTTTTTTAAACTTATTTCAACTCCAGACTTTTTGTGTGTTCAGTATGCACCATTCGAAGCCACGCCATCAATTTTCAACCCTTTCTGACTTCATTTGCTATTTTTCATGCATTTACTGATTTTTTTGAGCTAAATGACCCTGAAATTGAAAAGCACTACAAAAGAACTCTTAAAAGGTTGAAAGTTGGCATGGTATCATCATTTCACCCACATAACATGTGCTAAAAAGTCGAGAGGGTTACAACAAAAACTGGATGCACTTCGTGTACAAAATGGACAATCTCTTTCGAAGTATAAGGGTTTCAGACGAAAACTCGTGTGTTACTAAGGCATTTCATTTTTTTAAACTTATTTCAACTCCAGACTTTTTGTGTGTTCAGTATGCACCATTCGAAGCCACGCCATCAATTTTCAACCCTTTCTGACTTCATTTGCTATTTTTCCTGCATTTACTGATTTGTTAGAGCTAAATGACCCTGAAATTGAAAAGCACTACAAATGAACTCTGAAAAGGTTGAAAGTTGGCATGGTATCATCATTTCACCCACGTAACATGTGCTAAAAAGTCGAGAGGGTTACGGCAAAAACTAGATGTACTTCGTGTACAAAATGGACAATCTCTTTCGAAGTATGAGGGTTTCACACGAAAACTCGTCTGTTACTAAGGCATTTCATTTTTTTAAACTTATTTCAACTCCAGACTTTTTGTGTGTTCAGTATGCACCATTCGAAGCCACGCCATCAATTTTCAACCCTTTCTGACTGCATTTGCTATTTTTCATGCATTTACTGATTTTTTTGAGCTAAATGACCCTGAAATTGAAAAGCACTACAAAAGAACTCTTAAAAGGTTGAAAGTTGGCATGGTATCATCATTTCACCCACATAACATGTGCTAAAAAGTCGAGAGGGTTACGGCAAAAACTAGATGCACTTCATGTACAAAATGGACAATCTCTTTCGAAGTATAAGGGTTTCAGACGAAAACTCGTGTGTTACTAAGGCATTTCATTTTTTTTAAACTTATTTCAACTCCAGACTTTTTGTGTGTTCAGTATGCACCATTCGAAGCCACGCCATCAATTTTCAACCCTTTCTGACTTCATTTGCTATTTTTCATGCATTTACTAATTTTTTTGAGCTAAATGACCCTGAAATTGAAAAGCACTACAAATGAACTCTTAAAAGGTTGAAAGTTGGCATGGTATCATCATTTCACCCACATAACATGTTCTAAAAAGTTGAGACGGTTACGTCAAAAACTAGATGCACTTCGTGTACAAAATGGACAATCTCTTTCGAAGTATAAGGGTTTCAGACGAAAACTCGTCACTTACTAAGGCATTCCATTTTTTTAAACTTATTTCAACTCCAGACTCTTTGTGTGTTCAGTATGCACCATTCGAAGCCACGCCATCAATTTTCAACCCTTTATGACTTCATTTGCTATTTTTCATGCATTTACTGATTTTTTTGAGCTAAATGACCCTGAAATTGAAAAGCACTACAAATGAACTCTGAAAAGGTTGAAAGTTGGCATGGTATCATCATTTCACCCACGTAACATGTGCTAAAAAGTCGAGAGGGTTACGGCAAAAACTGGATGCACTTCGTGTACAAAATGGACAATCTCTTTCGAAGTATGAGGGTTTCACACGAAAACTCGTCTGTTACTAAGGCATTTCATTTTTTTAAACTTATTTCAACTCCAGACTTTTTGTGTGTTCAGTATGCACCATTCGAAGCCACGCCATCAATTTTCAACCCTTTCTGACTTCATTTGCTATTTTTCATGCATTTACTGATTTTTTTGAGCTAAATGACCCTGAAATTGAAAAGCACTACAAAAGAACTCTTAAAAGGTTGAAAGTTGGCATGGTATCATCATTTCACCCACATAACATGTGCTAAAAAGTCGAGAGGGTTACAGCAAAAACTGGATGCACTTCGTGTACAAAATGGACAATCTCTTTCGAAGTATAAGGGTTTCAGACGAAAACTCGTGTGTTACTAAGGCATTTCATTTTTTTAAACTTATTTCAACTCCAGACTTTTTGTGTGTTCAGTATGCACCATTCGAAGCCACGCCATCAATTTTCAACCCTTTCTGACTTCATTTGCTATTTTTCATGCATTTACTGATTTGTTAGAGCTAAATGACCCTGAAATTGAAAAGCACTACAAATGAACTCGGAAATGGTTGAAAGTTGGCATGGTATCATCATTTCACCCACATAAGATGTGCTAAATAACTGAGAGGGTTACGGCAAAAACTGGATGCACTTCGTGTACAAAATGGACAATCTCTTTCGAAGTATCAGGGTTTCAGACGAAAACTCGTCTGTTACTAAGGCATTTCATTTTTTTAAACTTATTTCAACTCCAGACTTTTTGTGTGTTCAGTATGCACCATTCGAAGCCACGCCATCAATTTTCAACCCTTTCTGACTTCATTTGCTATATTTCATGCATTTACTGATTTTTTTGAGCTAAATGACCCTGAAATTGAAAAGCACTACAAATCAACTCTGAAAAGGTTGAAAGTTGGCATGGTATCATCATTTCACCCACATAACATGTGCTAAAAAGTTGAGAGGGTTATGGCAAAAACTGGATGCACTTCGTGTACAAAATGGACAATCTCTTTCGAAGTATCAGGGTTTCAGACGAAAACTCGTCTGTTACTAAGGCATTTCATTTTTTTAAACTTATTTCAACTCCAGACTTTTTGTGTGTTCAGTATGCACCATTCGAAGCCACGCCATCAATTTTCAACCCTTTATGACTTCATTTGCTTTTTTTCATGCATTTACTGATTTTTTTGAGCTAAATGACCCTGAAATTGAAAAGCACTACAAATGAACTCTGAAAAGGTTGAAAGTTGGCATGGTATCATCATTTCACCCACGTAACATGTGCTAAAAAGTCGAGAGGGTTACGGCAAAAACTAGATGTACTTCGTGTACAAAATGGACAATCTCTTTCGAAGTATGAGGGTTTCACACGAAAACTCGTCTGTTACTAAGGCATTTCATTTTTTTAAACTTATTTCAACTCCAGACTTTTTGTGTGTTCAGTATGCACCATTCGAAGCAACGCCATCAATTTTCAACCCTTTCTGACTGCATTTGCTATTTTTCATGCATTTACTGATTTTTTTGAGCTAAATGACCCTGAAATTGAAAAGCACTACAAAAGAACTCTTAAAAGGTTGAAAGTTGGCATGGTATCATCATTTCACCCACATAACATGTGCTAAAAAGTCGAGAGGGTTACGGCAAAAACTAGATGCACTTCATGTACAAAATGGACAATCTCTTTCGAAGTATAAGGGTTTCAGACGAAAACTCGTGTGTTACTAAGGCATTTCATTTTTTTAAACTTATTTCAACTCCAGACTTTTTGTGTGTTCAGTATGCACCATTCGAAGCCACGCCATCAATTTTCAACCCTTTCTGACTTCATTTGCTATTTTTCATGCATTTACTGATTTTTTTGAGCTAAATGACCTTGAAATTGAAAAGCACTACAAATCAACTCTGAAAAGGTTGAAAGTTGGCATGGTATCATCATTTCACAAACATAACATGTGCTAAAAAGTTGAGAGGGTTATGGCAAAAACTGGATGCACTTCGTGTACAAAATGGACAATCTCTTTCGAAGTATCAGGGTTTCAGACGAAAACTCGTCTGTTACTAAGGCATTTCATTTTTTTAAACTTATTTCAAGTCCAGACTTTTTGTGTGTTCAGTAGGCACCATTCGAAGCCACGCCATCAATTTTCAACCCTTTCTGACTTCATTTGCTATTTTTCATGCATTTACTAATTTTTTTGAGCTAAATGACCCTGAAATTGAAAAGCACTACAAAAGAACTCTTAAAAGTTTGAAAGTTGGCATGGTATCATCATTTCACCCACATAACATGTGCTAAAAAGTCGAGAGGGTTACGGCAAAAACTAGATGCACTTCATGTACAAAATGGACAATCTCTTTCGAAGTATAAGGGTTTCAGACGAAAACTCGTGTGTTACTAAGGCATTTCATTTTTTTAAACTTATTTCAACTCCAGACTTTTTGTGTGTTCAGTATGCACCATTCGAAGCCACGCCATCAATTTTCAACCCTTTCTAACTTCATTTGCTATTTTTCATGCATTTACTGATTTTTTTGAGCTAAATGACCTTGAAATTGAAAAGCACTACAAATCAACTCTGAAAAGGTTGAAAGTTGGCATGGTATCATCATTTCACCCACATAACATGTGCTAAAAAGTTGAGAGGGTTATGGCAAAAACTGGATGCACTTCGTGTACAAAATGGACAATCTCTTTCGAAGTATCAGGGTTTCAGACGAAAACTCGTCTGTTACTAAGGCATTTCATTTTTTTAAACTTATTTCAAGTCCAGACTTTTTGTGTGTTCAGTAGGCACCATTCGAAGCCACGCCATCAATTTTCAACCCTTTCTAACTTCATTTGCTATTTTTCATGCATTTACTAATTTTTTTGAGCTAAATGACCCTGAAATTGAAAAGCACTACAAATGAACTCTTAAAAGGTTGAAAGTTGGCATGGTATCATCATTTCACCCACATAACATGTTCTAAAAAGTTGAGAGGGTTACGTCAAAAACTAGATGCACTTCGTGTACAAAATGGACAATCTCTTTCGAAGTATAAGGGTTTCAGACGAAAACTCGTCTCTTACTAAGGCATTCCATTTTTTTAAACTTATTTCAACTCCAGACTCTTTGTGTGTTCAGTATGCACCATTCGAAGCCACGCCATCAATTTTCAACCCTTTATGACTTCATTTGCTATTTTTCATGCATTTACTGATTTTTTTGAGCTAAATGACCCTGAAATTGAAAAGCACTACAAATGAACTCTGAAAAGGTTGAAAGTTGCCATGGCATCATCATTTCACCCACGTAAGATGTGCTAAAAATTCGAGAGGGTTACGGCAAAAACAAGATGCACTTCGCGTACAAAATGGACAATCTCTTTCGAAGTATCAGGGTTTCAGACGAAAACTCGTCTGTTACTAAGGCATTTCATTTTTTGAAACTTATTTCAACTCCAGACTTTTTGTGTGTTCAGTATGCACCATTCGAAGCCACGCCATCAATTTTGAACCCTTTCTGACTTCATTTGCTATTTTTCATGCATTTACTGATTTTTTTGAGCTAAATGACCCTGAAATTGAAAAGCACTACAAATGAACTCTGAAAAGGTTGAAAGCTGGCATGGTATCATCATTTCACCCACATAACATGTGCAAAAAAGTCGAGAGGGTTACGGCATAAACTGGATGCACTTCGTGTACAAAATGGACAATCTCTTTCGAAGTATCAGGGTTTTAGACGAAAACTCGTTTGTTACTAAGGGATTTCATTTTTTTAAACTTATTTCAACTCCAGACTTTTTGTGTGTTCAGTATGCACCATTCGAAGCCACGCAATCAATTTTCAACCCTTTCTGACTTCATTTGCTATTTTTCATGCATTTACTGATTTTTTTGAGCTAAATGACCCTGAAATTGAAAAGCACTACAAATCAACTCTGAAAAGGTTGAATGTTGGCATGGTATCATCATTTCACCCACATAAGATGTGCTAAATAGTTGAGAGGGTTACGGCAAAAACTTGATGCACTTCGTGTACAAAATGGACAATCTCTTTCGAAGTATCAGGGTTTCAGACGAAAACTCGTCTGTTACTAAGGCATTTCATTTTTTGAAACTTATTTCAACTCCAGACTTTTTGGGTGTTCAGTATGCACCATTCGAAAACACGCCATCAATTTTCAACCCTTTCTGACTTCATTTGCTATTTTTCATGCATTTACTGATTTTTTTGAGCTAAATGACCCTGAAATTGAAAAGCACTACAAATGAACTCAGAAAAGGTTGAAAGTTGGCATGGTATCATCATTTCACCCACATAACATGTGCTAAAAAGTCGAGAGGGTTACAGCAGAAACTGGATGCACTTCGTGTACAAAATGGACAATCTAATTTGAAGTATCAAGGTTTCAGACGAAAACTCGTCTGTTACTAAGGCATTTCATTTTTTTAAACTTATTTCAACTCCAGACTCTTTGTTTGTTCAGTATGCACCATTCGAAGCCACGCCATCAATTTTCAACCCTTTCTGACTTCATTTGCTATTTTTCATGCATTTACTGATTTTTTAGAGCTAAATGACCCTGAAATTGAAAAGCACTACAAATGAACTCTGAAAAGGTTGAAAGTTGGCATGGTATCATCATTTCACCCACATAAGATGTGCTAAATAGTTGAGAGGGTTACGGCAAAAACTGGATGCACTTCGTGTACAAAATGGACAATCGCTTTCGAAGTATCAGGGTTTCAAACGAAAACTCGTGTGTTACTAAGGCATTTCATTTTTTTAAACTTATTTCAACTCCAGACTTTTTGTGTGTTCAGTACGCACCATTCGAAGCCACACCATCAATTTTCAACCCTTTCTGACTTCATTTGCTATTTTTCATTCATTTACTGATTTTTTAGAGCTAAATGACCCCTAAATTGAAAAGCACTACAAATGAACTCTTAAAAGGTTGAAAGTTGGCATGGTATCATCATTTCACCCACATAAGATGTGCTAAATAGCTGCAAGGGTTACGGCAAAATTTGGATGCACTTCGTGTACAAAATGGACAATCTCTTTCGAAGTATCAGGGTTTCAAACGAAAACTCGTGAGTTACTAAGGCATTTCATTTTTTTAAACTTATTTCAACTCAAGACTTTTTGTGTGTTCAGTATGCACCATTCGAAGCCACGCCATCAATTTTCAACCCTTTCTGACTTCATTTGCTATTTTTCATGCATTTACTGATTTTTTTGAGCTAAATGACCTTGAAATTGAAAAGCACTACAAATCAACTCTGAAAAGGTGAAAGTTGGCATGGTATCATCATTTCACCCACATAACCTGTGCTAAAAAGTTGAGAGGGTTATGGCAAAAACTGGATGCACTTCGTGTACAAAATGGGCAATCTCTTTCGAAGTATCAGGGTTTCTGACGAAAACTCGTCTGTTAATAAGGCATTTCATTTTTTTAAACTTATTTCAACTCCAGACTTTTTGTGTGTTCAGTATGCACCATTCGAAGCCACGCCATCAATTTTCAACCCTTTCTGACTTCATTTGCTATTTTTCATGCATTTACTGATTTTTTTGAGCTAAATGACCCTGAAATTGAAAAGCACTACAAATGAACTCTGAAAAGGTTGAAAGTTGCCATGGCATCATCATTTCACCCACGTAAGATGTGCTAAAAAGTCGAGAGGGTTACGGCAAAAACTAGATGCACTTCGCGTACAAAATGGACAATCTCTTTCGAAGTATCAGGGTTTCAGACGAAAACTCGTCTGTTACTAAGGCATTTCATTTTTTGAAACTTATTTCAACTCCAGAGTTTTTGTGTGTTCAGTATGCACCATTCGAAGCCACGTCATCAATTTTGAACCCTTTCTGACTTCATTTGCTATTTTTCATGCATTTCCTGATTTTTTTGAGCTAAATGACCCTGAAATTGAAAAGCACTACAAATGAACTCTGAAAAGGTTGAAAGTTGCCATGGCATCATCATTTCACCCACGTAAGATGTGCTAAAAAGTCGAGAGGGTTACGGCAAAAACTAGATGCACTTCGCGTACAAAATGGACAATCTCTTTCGAAGTATCAGGGTTTCAGACGAAAACTCGTCTGTTACTAAGGCATTTCATTTTTTGAAACTTATTTCAACTCCAGACTTTTTGTGTGTTCAGTATGCACCATTCGAAGCCACGCCATCAATTTTGAACCCTTTCTGACTTCATTTGCTATTTTTCATGCATTTACTGATTGTTTTGAGCTAAATGACCCTGAAATTGAAAAGCACTACAAATGAACTCTGAAAAGGTTGAAAGTTGGCATGGTATCATCATTTCACCCACATAACATGTGCAAAAAAGTCGAGAGGGTTACGGCAAAAACTGGATGCACTTCGTGTACAAAATGGACAATCTCTTTCGAAGTATCAGGGTTTTAGACGAAAACTCGTCTGTTACTAAGGGATTTCATTTTTTTAAACTTATTTCAACTCCAGACTTTTTGTGTGATCAGTATGCACCATTCGAAGCCACGCAATCAATTTTCAACCCTTTCTGACTTCATTTGCTATTTTTCATGCATTTACTGATTTTTTTGAGCTAAATGACCCTGAAATTGAAAAGCACTACAAATCAACTCTGAAAAGGTTGAATGTTGGCATGGTATCATCATTTCACCCACATAAGACGTGCTAAATAGTTGAGAGGGTTACGGCAAAAACTGGATGCACTTCGTGTACAAAATGGACAATCTCTTTCGAAGTATCAGGGTTTCAAACGAAAACTCGTGTGTTACTAAGGCATTTCATTTTTTTAAACTTATTTCAACTCCAGACTTTTTGTGTGTTCAGTACGCACCATTCGAAGCCACGCCATCAATTTTCAACCCTTTCTGACTTCATTTGCTATTTTTCATTCATTTACTGATTTTTTAGAGCTAAATGACCCTGAAATTGAAAAGCACTACAAATGAACTCAGAAAAGGTTGAAAGTTGGCATGGTATCATCATTTCACCCACATAACATGTGCTAAAAAGTCGAGAGGGTTACAGCAAAAACTGGATGCACTTCGTGTACAAAATGGACAATCTAATTTGAAGTATCAAGGTTTCAGACGAAAACTCGTCTGTTACTAAGGCATTTCATTTTTTTAAACTTATTTCAACTCCAGACTCTTTGTTTGTTCAGTATGCACCATTCGAAGCCACGCCATCAATTTTCAACCCTTTCTGACTTCATTTGCTATTTTTCATGCATTTACTGATTTTTTAGAGCTAAATGACCCTGAAATTGAAAAGCACTACAAATGAACTCTGAAAAGGTTGAAAGTTGGCATGGTATCATCATTTCACCCACATAAGATGTGCTAAATAGTTGAGAGGGTTACGGTAAAAACTAGATGCACTTCGTGTACAAAATGGACAATCGCTTTCGAAGTATCAGGGTTTCAAACGAAAACTCGTGTGTTACTAAGGCATTTCATTTTTTTAAACTTATTTCAACTCCAGACTTTTTGTGTGTTCAGTACGCACCATTCGAAGCCACGCCATCAATTTTCAACCCTTTCTGACTTCATTTGCTATTTTTCATTCATTTACTGATTTTTTAGTGCTAAATGACCCCTAAATTGAAAAGCACTACAAATGAACTCTTAAAAGGTTGAAAGTTGGCATGGTATCATCATTTCACCCACATAAGATGTGCTAAATAGCTGCGAGGGTTACGGCAAAAACTGGATGCACTTCGTGTACAAAATGGACAATCTCTTTCGAAGTATCAGGGTTTCAAACGAAAACTCGTGTGTTACTAAGGCATTTCATTTTTTTAAACTTATTTCAACTCCAGACTTTTTGTGTGTTCAGTATGCACCATTCGAAGCCACGCCATCAATTTTCAACCCTTTCTGACTTCATTTGCTATTTTTCATGCATTTACTGATTTTTTTGAGCTAAATGACCTTGAAATTGAAAAGCACTACAAATCAACTCTGAAAAGGTTGAAAGTTGGCATGGTATCATCATTTCACCCACATAACCTGTGCTAAAAAGTTGAGAGGGTTATGGCAAAAACTGGATGCACTTCGTGTACAAAATGGACAATCTCTTTCGAAGTATCAGGGTTTCTGACGAAAACTCGTCTGTTAATAAGGCATTTCATTTTTTTAAACTTATTTCAACTCCAGACTTTTTGTGTGTTCAGTATGCACCATTCGAAGCCACGCCATCAATTTTCAACCCTTTCTGACTTCATTTGCTATTTTTCATGCATTTACTGATTTTTTTGAGCTAAATGACCCTGAAATTGAAAAGCACTACAAATGAACTCTGAAAAGGTTGAAAGTTGCCATGGCATCATCATTTCACCCACGTAAGATGTGCTAAAAAGTCGAGAGGGTTACGGCAAAAACTAGATGCACTTCGCGTACAAAATGGACAATCTCTTTCGAAGTATCAGGGTTTCAGACGAAAACTCGTCTGTTACTAAGGCATTTCATTTTTTGAAACTTATTTCAACTCCAGAGTTTTTGTGTGTTCAGTATGCACCATTCGAAGCCACGTCATCAATTTTGAACCCTTTCTGACTTCATTTGCTATTTTTCATGCATTTACTGATTTTTTTGAGCTAAATGACCCTGAAATTGAAAAGCACTACAAATGAACTCTGAAAAGGTTGAAAGTTGCCATGGCATCATCATTTCACCCACGTAAGATGTGCTAAAAAGTCGAGAGGGTTACGGCAAAAACTAGATGCACTTCGCGTACAAAATGGACAATCTCTTTCGAAGTATCAGGGTTTCAGACGAAAACTCGTCTGTTACTAAGGCATTTCATTTTTTGAAACTTATTTCAACTCCAGAGTTTTTGTGTGTTCAGTATGCACCATTCGAAGCCACGCCATCAATTTTGAACCCTTTCTGACTTCATTTGCTATTTTTCATGCATTTACTGATTTTTTTGAGCTAAATGACCCTGAAATTGAAAAGCACTACAAATGAACTCTGAAAAGGTTGAAAGTTGCCATGGCATCATCATTTCACCCACGTAAGATGTGCTAAAAAGTCGAGAGGGTTACGGCAAAAACTAGATGCACTTCGCGTACAAAATGGACAATCTCTTTCGAAGTATCAGGGTTTCAGACGAAAACTCGTCTGTTACTAAGGCATTTCATTTTTTGAAACTTATTTCAACTCCAGACTTTTTGTGTGTTCAGTATGCACCATTCGAAGCCACGCCATCAATTTTGAACCCTTTCTGACTTCATTTGCTATTTTTCATGCATTTACTGATTTTTTTGAGCTAAATGACCCTGAAATTGAAAAGCACTACAAATGAACTCTGAAAAGGTTGAAAGTTGGCATGGTATCATCATTTCACCCACATAACATGTGCAAAAAAGTCGAGAGGGTTACGGCAAAAACTGGATGCACTTCGTGTACAAAATGGACAATCTCTTTCGAAGTATCAGGGTTTTAGACGAAAACTCGTCTGTTACTAAGGGATTTCATTTTTTTAAACTTATTTCAACTCCAGACTTTTTGTGTGATCAGTATGCACCATTCGAAGCCACGCAATCAATTTTCAACCCTTTCTGACTTCATTTGCTATTTTTCATGCATTTACTGATTTTTTTGAGCTAAATGACCCTGAAATTGAAAAGCACTACAAATCAACTCTGAAAAGGTTGAATGTTGGCATGGTATCATCATTTCACCCACATAAGATGTGCTAAATAGTTGAGAGGGTTACGGCAAAAACTGGATGCACTTCGTGTACAAAATGGACAATCTCTTTCGAAGTATCAGGGTTTCAAACGAAAACTCGTGTGTTACTAAGGCATTTCATTTTTTTAAACTTATTTCAACTCCAGACTTTTTGTGTGTTCAGTACGCACCATTCGAAGCCACGCCATCAATTTTCAACCCTTTCTGACTTCATTTGCTATTTTTCATTCATTTACTGATTTTTTAGAGCTAAATGACCCTGAAATTGAAAAGCACTACAAATGAACTCTTAAAAGGTTGAAAGTTGGCATGGTATCATCATTTCACCCACATAGGATGTGCTAAATAACTGAGAGGGTTACGGCAAAAACTGGATGCACTTCGTGTACAAAATGGACAATCTCTTTCGAAGTATCAGGGTTTCAGACGAAAACTCGTCTGTTACTAAGGCATTTCATTTTTTTAAACTTATTTCAACTCCAGACTTTTTGTGTGTTCAGTATGCACCATTCGAAGCCACGCCATCAATTTTCAACCCTTTCTGACTTCATTTGCTATTTTTCATGCATTTACTGATTTTTTTGAGCTAAATGACCTTGAAATTGAAAAGCACTACAAATCAACTCTGAAAAGGTTGAAAGTTGGAATGGTATCATCATTTCACCCACCTAACATGTGCTAAAAAGTTGAGAGGGTTATGGCAAAAACTGGATTCACTTCGTGTACAAATTGGACAATCTCTTTCGAAGTATCAGGGTTTCAGACGAAAACTCGTCTGTTACTAAGGCATTTCATTTTTTTAAACTTATTTCAACTCCAGACTTTTTGTGTGTTCAGTATGCACCATTCGAAGCCACGCCATCAATTTTCAACCCTTTCTGACTTCATTTGCTATTTTTCATGCATTTATTGATTTTTTTGAGCTAAATGACCCTGAAATTGAAAAGCACTACAAATGAACTCTTAAAAGGTTGAAAGTTGGCATGGTATCATCATTTCACCCACATAACATGTGCTAAAAAGTTGAGAGGGTTACGTCAAAAACTAGATGCACTTCGTGTACAAAATGGACAATCTCTTTCGAAGTATCAGGGTTTCAGACGAAAACTCGTCTCTTACTAAGGCATTTCATTTTTTGAAACTTATTTCAACTCCAGACTTTTTGTGTGTTCAGTATGCACCATTCGAAGCCACGCCATCAATTTTCAACCCTTTCTGACTTCATTTGCTATTTTTCATGCATTTACTGATTTTTTTGAGCTAAATGACCCTGAAATTGAAAAGCACTACAAATCAACTCTGAAAAGGTTGAAAGTTGGCATGGTATCATAATTTCACCCACATAACATGTGCTAAAAAGTTGAGAGGGTTATGGCAAAAACTGGATGCACTTCGTGTACAAAATGGACAATCTCTTTCGAAGTATGAGGGTTTCACACGAAAACTCGTCTGTTACTAAGGCATTTCATTTTTTTAAACTTATTTCAACTCCAGACTTTTTGTGTGTTCAGTACGCACCATTCGAAGCCACGCCATCAATTTTCAACCCTTTCTGACTTCATTTGCTATTTTTCATGCATTTACAGATTTTTTAGAGCTAAATGACCCTGAAATTGAAAAGCACTACAAATGAACTCTGAAAAGGTTGAAAGTTGGCATGGTATCATCATTTCACCCACATAAGATGTGCTAAATAACTGAGAGGGTTACGGCAAAAACTGGATGCACTTCGTGTACAAATTGGACAATCTCTTTCGAAGTATCAGGGTTTCAGACGAAAACTCGTGTGTTACTAAGGCATTTCATTTTTTGAAACTTATTTCAACTCCAGACTTTTTGTGTGTTCAGTATGCACCATTCGAAGCCACGCCATCAATTTTCAACCCTTTCTGACTTCATTTGCTATTTTTCATGCATTTACTGATTTTTTTGAGCTAAATGACCCTGAAATTGAAAAGCACTACAAATGAACTCTGAAAAGGTTGAAAGTTGGCATGGTATCATCATTTCACCCACATAACATGTGCTAAATAGTTGAGAGGGTTAAGGCAAAAACTGGATGCACTTCGTGTACAAAATGGACAATCTCTTTCGAAGTATCAGGGTTTCAAACGAAAACTCGTGTGTTACTAAGGCATTTCATTTTTTTAAACTTATTTCAACTCCAGACTTTTTGTGTGTTCAGTACGCACCATTCGAAGCGACGCCATCAAGTTTCAACCCTTTCTGACTTCATTTGCTATTTTTCATGCATTTACTGATTTTTTAGAGCTAAATGACCTTGAAATTGAAAAGCACTACAAATGAACTCTGAAAAGGTTGAAAGTTGGCATGGTATCATCATTTCACCCACATAAGATGTGCTAAATAACTGAGAGGGTTACGGCAAAAACTGGATGCACTTCGTGTACAAAATGGACAATCTCTTTCGAAGTATCAGGGTTTCAGACGAAAACTCGTCTGTTACTAAGGCATTTCATTTTTTGAAACTTATTTCAACTCCAGACTTTTTGTTTGTTCAGTATGCACCATTCGAAGCCACGCCATCAATTTTCAACCCTTTCTGACTTCATTTGCTATTTTTCATGCATTTACTGTTTTTTTTGAGCTAAATGACCCTGAAATTGAAAAGCACTACAAATCAACTCTGAAAAGGTTGAAAGTTGGCATGGTATCATCATTTCACCCACATAACATGTGCTAAAAAGTTGAGAGGGTTATGGCAAAAACTGGATGCACTTCGTGTACAAAATGGACAATCTCTTTCGAAGTATCAGGGTTTCAGACGAAAACTCGCCTGTTACTAAGGCATTTCATTGTTTTAAACTTATTTCAACTCCAGACTTTTTGTGTGTTCAGTATGCACCATTCGAAGCCACGCCATCAATTTTCAACCCTTTCTGACTTCATTTGCTATTTTTCATGCATTTACTGATTTTTTTGAGCTAAATGACCCTGAAATTGAAAAGCACAACAAATGAACTCGGAAAAGGTTGAAAGTTTGCATGGTATCATCATTTCACCCACATAAGATGTGCTAAATAACTGAGAGGGTTACGGCAAAAACTGGATGCACTTCGTGTACAAAATGGACAATCTCTTTCGAAGTATCAGGGTTTCAGACGAAAACTCGTCTCTTACTAAGGCATTTCATTTTTTGAAACTTATTTCAACTCCAGACTTTTTGTGTGTTCAGTATGCACCATTCGAAGCCATGCCATCAATTTTCAACCCTTTATGACTTCATTTGCTATTTTTCATGCATTTACTGATTTTTTTGAGCTAAATGACCCTGAAATTGAAAAGCACTACAAATGAACTCTGAAAAGGTTGAAAGTTGGCTTGGTATCATCATTTCACCCACGTAACATGTGCTAAAAAGTCGAGAGGGTTACGGCAAAAACTAGATGCACTTCGTGTACAAAATGGACAATCTCTTTCGAAGTATGAGGGTTTCACACGAAAACTCGTCTGTTACTAAGGCATTTCATTTTTTAAACTTATTTCAACTCCAGACTTTTTGTGTGTTCAGTACGCACCATTCGAAGCCACGCCATCAATTTTCAACCCTTTCTGACTTCATTTGCTATTTTTCATGCATTTACTGATTTTTTTGAGCTAAATGACCCTGAAATTGAAAAGCACTACAAATGAACTCTGAAAAGGTTGAAAGTTGGCATGGTATCATCATTTCACCCACATAAGATGTGCTAAATAACTGAGAGGGTTACGGCAAAAACTGGATGCACTTCGTGTACAAAATGGACAATCTCTTTCGAAGTATCAGGGTTTCAGACGAAAACTCGTCTGTTACTAAGGCATTTCATTTTTTGAAACTTATTTCAACTCCAGACTTTTTGTGTGTTCAGTATGCACCATTCGAAGCCACGCCATCAATTTTCAACCCTTTCTGACTTCATTTGCTATTTTTCATGCATTTACTGATTTTTTAAGCTAAATGACCTTGAAATTGAAAAGCACTACAAATGAACTCTGAAAAGGTTGAAAGTTGGCATGGTATCATCATTTCACCCACATAACATGTGCTAAATAGTTGAGAGGGTTACGGCAAAAACTGGATGCACTTCGTGTACAAAATGGACAATCTCTTTCGAAGTATCAGGGTTTTGTGTTACTAAGGCATTTCATTTTTTTAAACTTATTTCAACTCCAGACTTTTTGTGTGTTCAGTACGCACCATTCGAAGCCTCGCCATCAAGTTTCAACCCTTTCTGACTTCATTTGCTATTTTTCATGCATTTACTGATTTTTTAGAGCTAAATGACCCTGAAATTGAAAAGCACAACAAATGAACTCGGAAAAGGTTGAAAGTTTGCATGGTATCATCATTTCACCCACATAAGATGTGCTAAATAACTGAGAGGGTTACGGCAAAAACTGGATGCACTTCGTGTACAAAATGGACAATCTCTTTCGAAGTATCAGGGTTTCAGACGAAAACTCGTCTCTTACTAAGGCATTTCATTTTTTGAAACTTATTTCAACTCCAGACTTTTTGTGTGTTCAGTATGCACCATTCGAAGCCACGCCATCAATTTTCAACCCTTTCTGACTTCATTTGCTATTTTTCATGCATTTACTGATATTTTTGAGCTAAATGACCCTGAAATTGAAAAGCACTACAAATCAACTCTGAAAAGGTTGAAAGTTGGCATGGTATCATCATTTCACCCACATAACATGTGCTAAAAAGTTGAGAGGGTTATGGCAAAAACTGGATGCACTTCGTGTACAAAATGGACAATCTCTTTCGAAGTATCAGGGTTTCAGACGAAAACTCGTCTGTTACTAAGGCATTTCATTTTTTTAAACTTATTTCAACTCCAGACTTTTTGTGTGTTCAGTATGCACCATTCGAAGCCACGCCATCAATTTTCAACCCTTTCTGACTTCATTTGCTATTTTTCATGCATTTATTGATTTTTTTGAGCTAAATGACCCTGAAATTGAAAAGCACTACAAATGAACTCTTAAAAGGTTGAAAGTTGGCATGGTATCATCATTTCACCCACATAACATGTGCTAAAAAGTTGAGAGGGTTACGTCAAAAACTAGATGCACTTCGTGTACAAAATGGACAATCTCTTTCGAAGTATCAGGGTTTCAGACGAAAACTCGTCTCTTACTAAGGCATTTCATTTTTTGAAACTTATTTCAACTCCAGACTTTTTGTGTGTTCAGTATGCACCATTCGAAGCCACGCCATCAATTTTCAACCCTTTCTGACTTCATTTGCTATTTTTCATGCATTTACTGATTTTTTTGAGCTAAATGACCCTGAAATTGAAAAGCACTACAAATCAACTCTGAAAAGGTTGAAAGTTGGCATGGTATCATAATTTCACCCACATAACATGTGCTAAAAAGTTGAGAGGGTTATGGCAAAAACTGGATGCACTTCGTGTACAAAATGGACAATCTCTTTCGAAGTATGAGGGTTTCACACGAAAACTCGTCTGTTACTAAGGCATTTCATTTTTTTAAACTTATTTCAACTCCAGACTTTTTGTGTGTTCAGTACGCACCATTCGAAGCCACGCCATCAATTTTCAACCCTTTCTGACTTCATTTGCTATTTTTCATGCATTTACTGATTTTTTAGAGCTAAATGACCCTGAAATTGAAAAGCACTACAAATGAACTCTGAAAAGGTTGAAAGTTGGCATGGTATCATCATTTCACCCACATAAGATGTGCTAAATAACTGAGAGGGTTACGGCAAAAACTGGATGCACTTCGTGTACAAATTGGACAATCTCTTTCGAAGTATCAGGGTTTCAGACGAAAACTCGTGTGTTACTAAGGCATTTCATTTTTTGAAACTTATTTCAACTCCAGACTTTTTGTGTGTTCAGTATGCACCATTCGAAGCCACGCCATCAATTTTCAACCCTTTCTGACTTCATTTGCTATTTTTCATGCATTTACTGATTTTTTTGAGCTAAATGACCCTGAAATTGAAAAGCACTACAAATGAACTCTGAAAAGGTTGAAAGTTGGCATGGTATCATCATTTCACCCACATAACATGTGCTAAATAGTTGAGAGGGTTAAGGCAAAAACTGGATGCACTTCGTGTACAAAATGGACAATCTCTTTCGAAGTATCAGGGTTTCAAACGAAAACTCGTGTGTTACTAAGGCATTTCATTTTTTTAAACTTATTTCAACTCCAGACTTTTTGTGTGTTCAGTACGCACCATTCGAAGCGACGCCATCAAGTTTCAACCCTTTCTGACTTCATTTGCTATTTTTCATGCATTTACTGATTTTTTAGAGCTAAATGACCCTGAAATTGAAAAGCACTACAAATGAACTCTGAAAAGGTTGAAAGTTGGCATGGTATCATCATTTCACCCACATAAGATGTGCTAAATAACTGAGAGGGTTACGGCAAAAACTGGATGCACTTCGTGTACAAAATGGACAATCTCTTTCGAAGTATCAGGGTTTCAGACGAAAACTCGTCTGTTACTAAGGCATTTCATTTTTTGAAACTTATTTCAACTCCAGACTTTTTGTGTGTTCAGTATGCACCATTCGAAGCCACGCCATCAATTTTCAACCCTTTCTGACTTCATTTGCTATTTTTCATGCATTTACTGATTTTTTTGAGCTAAATGACCCTGAAATTGAAAAGCACTACAAATCAACTCTGAAAAGGTTGAAAGTTGGCATGGTATCATCATTTCACCCACATAACATGTGCTAAAAAGTTGAGAGGGTTATGGCAAAAACTGGATGCACTTCGTGTACAAAATGGACAATCTCTTTCGAAGTATCAGGGTTTCAGACGAAAACTCGCCTGTTACTAAGGCATTTCATTGTTTTAAACTTATTTCAACTCCAGACTTTTTGTGTGTTCAGTATGCACCATTCGAAGCCACGCCATCAATTTTCAACCCTTTCTGACTTCATTTGCTATTTTTCATGCATTTACTGATTTTTTTGAGCTAAATGACCCTGAAATTGAAAAGCAATACAAATGAACTCTTAAAAGGTTGAAAGTTGGCATGGTATCATCATTTCACCCACATAACATGTGCTAAAAAGTTGAGAGGGTTACGTCAAAAACTAGATGCACTTAGTGTACAGAATGGACAATCTCTTTCGAAGTATAAGGGTTTCAGACGAAAACTCGTCTCTTACTAAGGCATTTCATTTTTTTAAACTTATTTCAACTCCAGACTTTTTGTGTGTTCAGTATGCACCATTCGAAGCCATGCCATCAATTTTCAACCCTTTATGACTTCATTTGCTATTTTTCATGCATTTACTGATTTTTTTGAGCTAAATGACCCTGAAATTGAAAAGCACTACAAATGAACTCTGAAAAGGTTGAAAGTTGGCATGGTATCATCATTTCACCCACGTAACATGTGCTAAAAAGTCGAGAGGGTTACGGCAAAAACTAGATGCACTTCGTGTACAAAATGGACAATCTCTTTCGAAGTATGAGGGTTTCACACGAAAACTCGTCTGTTACTAAGGCATTTCATTTTTTAAACTTATTTCAACTCCAGACTTTTTGTGTGTTCAGTACGCACCATTCGAAGCCACGCCATCAATTTTCAACCCTTTCTGACTTCATTTGCTATTTTTCATGCATTTACTGATTTTTTTGAGCTAAATGACCCTGAAATTGAAAAGCACTACAAATGAACTCTGAAAAGGTTGAAAGTTGGCATGGTATCATCATTTCACCCACATAAGATGTGCTAAATAACTGAGAGGGTTACGGCAAAAACTGGATGCACTTCGTGTACAAAATGGACAATCTCTTTCGAAGTATCAGGGTTTCAGACGAAAACTCGTCTGTTACTAAGGCATTTCATTTTTTGAAACTTATTTCAACTCCAGACTTTTTGTGTGTTCAGTATGCACCATTCGAAGCCACGCCATCAATTTTCAACCCTTTCTGACTTCATTTGCTATTTTTCATGCATTTACTGATTTTTTAAGCTAAATGACCCTGAAATTGAAAAGCACTACAAATGAACTCTGAAAAGGTTGAAAGTTGGCATGGTATCATCATTTCACCCACATAACATGTGCTAAATAGTTGAGAGGGTTACGGCAAAAACTGGATGCACTTCGTGTACAAAATGGACAATCTCTTTCGAAGTATCAGGGTTTTGTGTTACTAAGGCATTTCATTTTTTTAAACTTATTTCAACTCCAGACTTTTTGTGTGTTCAGTACGCACCATTCGAAGCCTCGCCATCAAGTTTCAACCCTTTCTGACTTCATTTGCTATTTTTCATGCATTTACTGATTTTTTAGAGCTAAATGACCCTGAAATTGAAAAGCACAACAAATGAACTCGGAAAAGGTTGAAAGTTGGCATGGTATCATCATTTCACCCACATAAGATGTGCTAAATAACTGAGAGGGTTACGGCAAAAACTGGATGCACTTCGTGTACAAAATGGACAATCTCTTTCGAAGTATCAGGGTTTCAGACGAAAACTCGTCTCTTACTAAGGCATTTCATTTTTTGAAACTTATTTCCACTCCAGACTTTTTGTGTGTTCAGTATGCACCATTCGAAGCCACGCCATCAATTTTCAACCCTTTCTGACTTCATTTGCTATTTTTCATGCATTTACTGATATTTTTGAGCTAAATGACCCTGAAATTGAAAAGCACTACAAATCAACTCTGAAAAGGTTGAAAGTTGGCATGGTATCATCATTTCACCCACATAACATGTGCTAAAAAGTTGAGAGGGTTATGGAAAAAACTGGATGCACTTCGTGTACAAAATGGACAATCTCTTTCGAAGTATCAGGGTTTCAGACGAAAACTCGTCTGTTACTAAGGCATTTCATTTTTTTAAACTTATTTCAACTCCAGACTTTTTGTGTGTTCAGTATGCACCATTCGAAGCCACGCCATCAATTTTCAACCCTTTCTGACTTCATTTGCTATTTTTCATGCATTTATTGATTTTTTTGAGCTAAATAACCCTGAAATTGAAAAGCACTACAAATGAACTCTTAAAAGGTTGAAAGTTGGCATGGTATCATCATTTCACCCACATAACATGTGCTAAAAAGTTGAGAGGGTTACGTCAAAAACTAGATGCACTTCGTGTACAAAATGGACAATCTCTTTCGAAGTATAAGGGTTTCAGACGAAAACTCGTCTCTTACTAAGGCATTTCATTTTTTTAAACTTATTTCAACTCCAGACTTTTTGTGTGTTCAGTATGCACCATTCGATGCCACGCCATCAATTTTCAATCCTTTATGACTTCATTTGCTATTTTTCATGCATTTACTGATTTTTTTGAGCTAAATGACCCTGAAATTGAAAAGCACTACAAATGAACTCTGAAAAGGTTGAAAGTTGGCATGGTATCATCATTTCACCCACGTAACATGTGCTAAAAAGTCGAGAGGGTTACGGCAAAAACTAGATGTACTTCGTGTACAAAATGGACAATCTCTTTCGAAGTATGAGGGTTTCACATGAAAACTCGTCTCTTACTAAGGCATTTCATTTTTTTAAACTTATTTCAACTCCAGACTTTTTGTGTGTTCAGTATGCACCATTCGAAGCCACGCCATCAATATTCAACCCTTTCTGACTGCATTTGCTATTTTTCATGCATTTACTGATTTTTTTGAGCTAAATGACCCTGAAATTGAAAAGCACTACAAAAGAACTCTTAAAAGGTTGAAAGTTGGCATGGTATCTTCATTTCACCCACATAACATGTGCTAAAAAGTCGAGAGGGTTACGGCAAAAACTAGATGCACTTCATGTACAAAATGGACAATCTCTTTCGAAGTATAAGGGTTTCAGACGAAAACTCGTGTGTTACTAAGGCATTTCATTTTTTTAAACTTATTTCAACTCCAGACTTTTTGTGTGTTCAGTATGCACCATTCGAAGCCACGCCATCAATTTTCAACCCTTTCTGACTTCATTTGCTATTTTTCATGCATTTACTGATTTTTTTGAGCTAAATGACCTTGAAATTGAAAAGCACTACAAATCAACTCTGAAAAGGTTGAAAGTTGGCATGGTATCATCATTTCACCCACATAACATGTGCTAAAAAGTTGAGAGGGTTATGGCAAAAACTGGATGCACTTCGTGTACAAAATGGACAATCTCTTTCGAAGTATTAGGGTTTCAGACGAAAACTCGTCTGTTACTAAGGCATTTCATTTTTTTAAACTTATTTCCACTCCAGACTTTTTGTGTGTTCAGTATGCACCATTCGAAGCCACGCCATCAATTTTCAACCCTTTCTGACTTCATTTACTATTTTTCATGCATTTACTGATTTTTTTGAGCTAAATGACCCTGAAATTGAAAAGCACTACAAATGAACTCTTAAAAGGTTGAAAGTTGGCATGGTATCATCATTTCACCCACATAACATGTGCTAAAAAGTTGAGAGGGTTACGTCAAAAACTAGATGCACTTCGTGTACAAAATGGACAATCTCTTTCGAAGTATAAGGATTTCAGACAAAAACTCGTCTCTTACTAAGGCATTTCATTTTTTTAAACTTATTTCAACTCCAGACTCTTTGTGTGTTCAGTATGCACCATTCGAAGCCACGCCATCAATTTTCAACCCTTTATGACTTCATTTGCTATTTTTCATGCATTTACTGATTTTTTTGAGCTAAATGACCCTGAAATTGAAAAGCACTACAAATGAACTCTGAAAAGGTTGAAAGTTGGCATGGTATCATCATTTCACCCACGTAACATGTGCTAAAAAGTCGAGAGGGTTACGGCAAAAACTGGATGCACTTCGTGTACAAAATGGACAATCTCTTTCGAAGTATGAGGGTTTCACACGAAAACTCGTCTGTTACTAAGGCATTTCATTTTTTTAAACTTATTTCCACTCCAGACTTTTTGTGTGTTCAGTATGCACCATTCGAAGCCACGCCATCAATTTTCAACCCTTTCTGACTTCATTTGCTATTTTTCATGCATTTACTGATTTTTTTGAGCTAAATGACCCTGAAATTGAAAAGCACTACAAAAGAACTCTTAAAATGTTGAAAGTTGGCATGGTATCATCATTTCACCCACATAAGATGTGCTAAATAGTTGAGAGGGTTACGGCAAAAACTGGATGCACTTCGTGTACAAAATGGACAATCTCTTTCGAAGTATCAGGGTTTCAGACGAAAACTCGTCTGTTACTAAGGCATTTCATTTTTTGAAACTTATTTCAACTCCAGACTTTTTGGGTGTTCAGTATGCACCATTCGAAGCCACGCCATCAATTTTCAACCCTTTCTGACTTCATTTGCTATTTTTCATGCATTTACTGATTTTTTTGAGCTAAATGACCCTGAAATTGAAAAGCACTACAAATGAACTCAGAAAAGGTTGAAAGTTTGCATGGTATCATCATTTCACCCACATAACATGTGCTAAAAAGTCGAGAGGGTTACATTAAAAACTGGATGCACTTCGTGTACAAAATGGACAATCTCATTTGAAGTATCAGGGTTTCAGACGAAAACTCGTCTGTTACTAAGGCATTTCATTTTTTTAAACTTATTTCAACTCCAGACTCTTTGTTTGTTCAGTATGCACCATTCGAAGCCACGCAATCAATTTTCAATCCTTTCTGACTTCATTTGCTATTTTTCATGCATTTACTGATTTTTTAGAGCTAAATGACCCTGAAATTGAAAAGCACTACAAATGAACGCTGAAAAGGTTGAAAGTTGGCATGGTATCATCATTTCACCCACATAAGATGTGCTAAATAGTTGAGAGGGTTACGGCAAAAACTGGATGCACTTCGTGTACAAAATGGACAATCGCTTTCGAAGTATCAGGGTTTCAAACGAAAACTCGTGTGTTACTAAGGCATTTCATTTTTTTAAACTTATTTCAACTCCAGACTTTTTGTGTGTTCAGTACGCACCATTCGAAGCCACGCCATCAATTTTCAACCCTTTCTGACTTCATTTGCTATTTTTCATTCATTTACTGATTTTTTAGAGCTAAATGACCCTGAAATTGAAAAGCACTACAAATGAACTCTTAAAAGGTTGAAAGTTGGCATGGTATCATCATTTCACCCACATAAGATGTGCTAAATAGCTGCGAGGGTTACGGCAAAAACTGGATGCACTTCGTGTACAAAATTGACAATCTCTTTCGAAGTATCAGGGTTTCAAACGAAAACTCGTCTGTTACTAAGGCATTTCATTTTTTTAAACTTATTTCAACTCCAGACTTTTTGTGTGTTCAGTATGCACCATTCGAAGCCACGCCATCAATTTTCAACCCTTTCTGACTTCATTTGCTATTTTTCATGCATTTACTGATTTTTTTGAGCTAAATGACCTTGAAATTGAAAAGCACTACAAATCAACTCTGAAAAGGTTGAAAGTTGGCATGGTATCATCATTTCACCCACATAACCTGTGCTAAAAAGTTGAGAGGGTTATGGCAAAAACTGGATGCACTTCGTGTACAAAATGGACAATCTTTTTCGAAGTATCAGGGTTTCTGACGAAAACTCGTCTGTTACTAAGGCATTTCATTTTTTTTAACTTATTTCAACTCCAGACTTTTTGTGTGTTCAGTATGCACCATTCGAAGCCACGCCATCAATTTTCAACCCTTTCTGACTTCATTTGCTATTTTTCATGCATTTACTGATTTTTTTGAGCTAAATGACCCTGAAATTGAAAAGCACTACAAATGAACTCTGAAAAGGTTGAAAGTTGCCATGGCATCATCATTTCACCCACGTAACATGTGCTAAAAAGTCGAGAGGGTTACGGAAAAACTAGATGCACTTCGCGTACAAAATGGACAATCTCTTTCGAAGTATGAGGGTTTCACACGAAAACTCGTCTGTTACTAAGGCATTTCATTTTTTTAAACTTATTTCAACTCCAGACTTTTTGTGTGTTCAGTATGCACCATTCGAAGCCACGCCATCAATTTTCAACCCTTTCTGACTTCATTTGCTATTTTTCATGCATTTACTGATTTTTTTGAGCTAAATGACCCTGAAATTGAAATGCACTACAAATGAACTCTGAAAAGGTTGAAAGTTGGCATGGTATCATCATTTCACCCACATAACATGTGCTAAAAAGTTGAGAGGGCTATGGCAAAAACTGGATGCACTTCGTGTACAAAATGGACAATCTCTTTCGAAGTATCAGGGTTTCAGACGAAAACTCGTTTGTTACTAAGGCATTTCATTTTTTTAAACTTATTTCAACTCCAGACTTTTTGTGTGTTCAGTATGCACCATTCGAAGCCACGCCATCAATTTTCAACCCTTTCTGACTTCATTTGCTATTTTTCATGCATTTACTGATTTTTTTGAGCTAAATGACCCTGAAATTGAAAAGCACTACAAATGAACTCTGAAAAGGTTGAAAGTTGGCATGGTATCATCATTTCAACCACATAACATGTGCTAAATGGTTGAGAGGGTTACGGCAAAAACTGGATGCACTTCGTGTACAAAATGGACAATCGCTTTCGAAGTATCAGGGTTTCAAACGAAAACTCGTGTGTTACTAAGGCATTTCATTTTTTTAAACTTATTTCAACTCCAGACTTTTTGTGTGTTCAGTACGCACCATTCGAAGCCACGCCATCAATTTTCAACCCTTTCTGACTTCATTTGCTATTTTTCATTCATTTACTGATTTTTTAGAGCTAAATGACCCTGAAATTGAAAAGCACTACAAATGAACTCTTAAAAGGTTGAAAGTTGGCATGGTATCATCATTTCACCCACATAAGATGTGCTAAATAGCTGAGAGGGTTACGGCAAAAACTGGATGCACTTCGTGTACAAAATGGACAATCTCTTTCGAAGTATCAGGGTTTCAAACGAAAACTCGTGTGTTACTAAGGCATTTCATTTTTTTAAACTTATTTCAACTCCAGACTTTTTGTGTGTTCAGTATGCACCATTCGAAGCCACGCCATCAATTTTCAACCCTTTCTGACTTCATTTGCTATTTTTCATGCATTTACTGATTTTTTTGAGCTAAATGACCTTGAAATTGAAAAGCACTACAAATCAACTCTGAAAAGGTTGAAAGTTGGCATGGTATCATCATTTCACCCACATAACATGTGCTAAAAAGTTGAGAGGGTTATGGCAAAAACTGGATGCACTTCGTGTACAAAATGGACAATCTCTTTCGAAGTATCAGGGTTTCAGACGAAAACTCGTCTGTTACTAAGGCATTTCATTTTTTTAAACTTATTTCAACTCCAGACTTTTTGTGTGTTCAGTATGCACCATTCGAAGCCACGCCATCAATTTTCAACCCTTTATGACTTCATTTGCTATTTTTCATGCATTTACTGATTTTTTTGAGCTAAATGACCCTGAAATTGAAAAGCACTACAAATGAACTCTGAAAAGGTTGAAAGTTGGCATGGTATCATCATTTCACCCACGTAACATGTGCTAAAAAGTTGAGAGGGTTATGGCAAAAACTGGATGCACTTCGTGTACAAAATGGACAATCTCTTTCGAAGTATCAGGGTTTCAGACGAAAACTCGTCTGTTACTAAGGCATTTCATTTTTTTGAACTTATTTCAACTCCAGACTTTTTGTGTGTTCAGTATGCACCATTCGAAGCCACGCCATCAATTTTCAACCCTTTCTGACTTCATTTGCTATTTTTCATGCATTTACTGATTTTTTTGAGCTAAATGACCCTGAAATTGAAAAGCACTACAAATGAACTCTGAAAAGGTTGAAAGTTGGCATGGTATCATCATTTCACCCACATAACATGTGCTAAAAAGTCGAGGGGGTTACGACAAAAACTAGATGCACTTCGTGTACAAAATGGACAATCCCTTTCGAAGTATAAGGGTTTCAGACGAAAACTCGTCTGTTACTAAGGCATTTCATTTTTTTAAACTTATTTCAACTCCAGACTTTTTGTGTGTTCAGTATGCACCATTCGAAGCCACGCCATCAATTTTCAACCCTTTCTGACTTCATTTGCTATTTTTCATGCATTTACTGATTTTTTTGAGCTAAATGACCCTGAAATTGAAAAGCACTACAAATGAACTCTGAAAAGGTTGAAAGTTGGCATGGTATCATCATTTCACCCACATAACATGTGTTAAAAAGTTGTGAGGGTTACGGCAAAAACTGGATGCACTTGGTGTACAAAATGGACAATCTCTTTCGAAGTATCAGGGTTTCAGACGAAAACTCGTCTGTTACTAAGGCATTTGATTTTTTTAAGCTTATTTCAACTCCAGACTTTTTGTGTGTTTAGTATGCACCATTCGAAGCCACGCCATCAATTTTCAACCCTTTCTGACTTCATTTGCTATTTTTCATGCATTTACTGATTTTTTTGAGCTAAATGACCCTGAAATTGAAAAGCACTACAAATGAACTCTGAAAAGGTTGAAAGTTGGCATGGTATCATCATTTCACCCACATAACATGTGCTAAAAAGTTGAGAGGGCTATGGCAAAAACTGGATGCACTTCGTGTACAAAATGGACAATCTCTTTCGAAGTATCAGGGTTTCAGACGAAAACTCGTCTGTTACTAAGGCATTTCATTTTTTTAAACTTATTTCAACTCCAGACTTTTTGTGTGTTCAGTATGCACCATTCGAAGCCACACCATCAATTTTCAACCCTTTCTGACTTCATTTGCTATTTTTCATGCATTTACTGATTTTTTTTGAGCTAAATGACCCTGAAATTGAAAAGCACTACAAATGAACTCTGAAAAGGTTGAAAGTTGGCATGGTATCATCATTTCACCCACATAACATGTGCTAAAAAGTCGAGGGGGTTACGACAAAAACTAAATGCACTTCGTGTACAAAATGGACAATCCCTTTCGAAGTATAAGGGTTTCAGACGAAAACTCGTCTCTTACTAAGGCATTTCATTTTTTTAAACTTATTTCAACTCCAGACTCTTTGTGTGTTCAGTATGCACCATTCGAAGCCACGCCATCAATTTTCAACCCTTTATGACTTCATTTGCTAGTTTTCATGCATTTACTGATTTTTTTGAGCTAAATGACCCTGAAATTGAAAAGCACTACAAATGAACTCTGAAAAGGTTGAAAGTTGGCATGGTATCATCATTTCACCCACGTAACATGTGCTAAAAAGTTGAGAGGGTTACGTCAAAAACTAGATGCACTTCGTGTACAAAATGGACAATCTCTTTCGAAGTATAAGGGTTTCAGACGAAAACTCGTCTCTTACTAAGGCATTTCATTTTTTTAAACTTATTTCAACTCCAGACTCTTTGTGTGTTCAGTATGCACCATTCGAAGCCACACCATCAATTTTCAACCCTTTATGACTTCATTTGCTATTTTTCATGCATTTACTGATTTTTTTGAGCTAAATGACCCTGAAATTGAAAAGCACTACAAATGAACTCTGAAAAAGGTTGAAAGTTGGCATGGTATCATCATTTCTCCCACATAACATGTGCTAAAAAGTCGAGAGGGTTACGGCAAAAACTGGATGCACTTCGGGTACAAAATGGACAATCTCTTTCGAAGTATCAGGGTTTCAGACGAAAACTCGTCTGTTACTAAGGCATTTCATTTTTTTAAACTTATTTCAACTCCAGACTTTTTGTGTGTTCAGTATGCACCATTCGAAGCCATGCCATCAATTTTCAACCATTTCTGACTTCATTTGCTATTTTTCATGCATTTACTGATTTTTTTGAGCTAAATGACCCTGAAATTGAAAAGCACTACAAATGAACTCTGAAAAGGTTGAAAGTTGGCATGGTATCATCATTTCACCCACATAACATGTGCTAAAAAGTTGAGAGGCTTACGGCAAAAACTGGATGCACTTCGTGTACAAAATGGACAATCTCTTTCGAAGTATCTGGGTTTCAGACGAAAACTCGTCTGTTACTAAGGCATTTCATTTTTTTAAGCTTATTTCAACTCCAGAATTTTTGTGTGTTCAGTATGCACCATTCGAAGCCACGCCATCAATTTTCAACCCTTTCTGACTTCATTTGCTATTTTTCAGGCATTTACTGATTTTTTTGAGCTAAATGACCCTGAAATTGAAAAGCACTACAAATGAACTCTGAAAAGGTTGAAAGTTGGCATGGTATCATCATTTCACCCACATAACATGTGCTAAAAAGTCGAGAGGGTTACGTCAAAAACTAGATGCACTTCGTGTACAAAATGGACAATCTCTTTCGAAGTATAAGGGTTTCAGACTAAAACTCGTCTCTTACTAAGGCATTTCATTTTTCTAAACTTATTTCAACTCCAGACTTTTTGTGTGTTCAGTATGCACCATTCGAAGCCACGCCATCAATTTTCAACCCTTTATGACTTCATTTGCTATTTTTCATGCATTTACTGATTTTTTTTGAGCTAAATGACCCTGAAATTGAAAAGCACTACAAATGAACTCTGAAAAGGTTGAAAGTTGGCATGGTATCATCATTTCACCCACGTAACATGTGCTAAAAAGTCGAGAGGGTTACGGCAAAAACTGGATGCACTTCGTGTACAAAATGGACAATCTCTTTCGAAGTATTAGGGTTTCAGACGAAAACTCGTCTGTTACTAAGGCATTTCATTTTTTTAAGCTTATTTCAACTCCAGACTTTTTGTGTGTTCAGTATGCACCATTCCAAGCCACGCCATCAATTTTCAACCCTTTCTGACTTCATTTGCTATTTTTCATGCATTTACTGATTTTTTTGAGCTAAATGACCCTGAAATTGAAAAGCACTACAAATGAACTCTGAAAAGGTTGAAAGTTGGCATGGTATCATCATTTCACCCACATAACATGTGCTAAAAAGTTGAGAGGGTTACGGCAAAAACTGGATGCACTTCGTGTACAAAATGGACAATCTCTTTCGAAGTATAAGGGTTTCAGACGAAAACTCGTGTGTTACTAAGGCATTTCATTTTTTTAAACTTATTTCAACTCCAGACTTTTTGTGTGTTCAGTATGCACCATTCGAAGCCACGCCATCAATTTTCAACCCTTTCTGACTTCATTTGCTATTTTTCATGCATTTACTGATTTTTTTGAGCTAAATGACCCTGAAATTGAAAAGCACTACAAATGAACTCTGAAAAGGTTGAAAGTTGGCATGGTATCATCATTTCACGCACATAACATGTGCTAAAAAGTTGAGAGGGCTATGGCAAAAACTGGATGCACTTCGTGTACAAAATGGACAATCTCTTTCGAAGTATCAGGGTTTCAGACGAAAACTCGTCTGTTACTAAGGCATTTCATTTTTTTAAACTTATTTCAACTCCAGACTTTTTGTGTGTTCACTATGCACCATTCGAAGCCACGCCATCAATTTTCAACCCTTTCTAACTTCATTTGCTATTTTTCATGCATTTACTGATTTTTTTGAGCTAAATGACCCTGAAATTGAAAAGCACTACAAATGAACTCTGAAAAGGTTGAAAGTTGGCATGGTATCATCATTTCACCCACATAACATGTGCTAAAAAGTTGAGAGGGTTACGGCAAAAACTGGATGCACTTCGTGTACAAAATGGACAATCTCTTTCGAAGTATCAGGGTTTCAGACGAAAACTCGTCTGTTACTAAGGCATTTCATTTTTTTAAACTTATTTGAACTCCAGAATTTTTGTGTGTTCAGTATGCACCATTCGAAGCCACACCATCAATTTTCAATTCTTTCTGACTTCATTTGCTATTTTTCATGCATTTACTGATTTTTTTTGAGCTAAATGACCCTGAAATTGAAAAGCACTACAAATGAACTCTGAAAAGGATGAAAGTTGGCATGGTATCATCATTTCACCCACATAACATGTGCTAAAAGTTGAGAGGGTTACGGCAAAAACTGGATGCACTTCGTGTACAAAATGGACAATCTCTTTCGAAGTATCAGGGTTTCAGACGAAAACTCGTCTGTTACTAAGGCATTTCATTTTTTTAAGCTGATTTCAACTCCAGACTTTTTGTGTGTTCAGTATGCACCATTCGAAGCCACGCCATCAATTTTCAACCCTTTCTGACTTCATTTGCTATTTTTCATGCATTTACTGATTTTTTTGAGCTAAATGACCCTGAAATTGAAAAGCACTACAAATGAACTCTGAAAAGGTTGAAAGTTGGCATGGTATCATCATTTCACCCACATAACATCTGCTAAAAAGTCGAGAGGGTTACGCAAAAACTAGAAGCACTTCGTGTACAAAATGGACAATCTCTTTCGAAGTATAAGGGTTTCAGACGAAAACTCGTCTGTTACTAAGGCATTTCATTTTTTTAAACTTATTTCAACTCCAGACTTTTTGTGTGTTCAGTATGCACCATTCGAAGCCACGCCATCAATTGTCAACCATTTCTGACTTCATTTGCTATTTTTCATGCATTTACTGATTTTTTTGAGCTAAATGACCCTGAAATTGAAAAGCACTACAAATGAACTCTGAAAAGGTTGAAAGTTGGCATGGTATCATCATTTCACCCACGTAACATGTGCTAAAAAGTCGAGAGGGTTACGGCAAAAACTCGATGCACTTCGTGTGCAAAATGGACAATCTCTTTCGAAGTATGAGGGTTTCACACGAAAACTCGTCTGTTACTAAGGCATTTCATTTTTTAAGCTTATTTCAACTCCAGACTTTTTGTGTGTTCAGTATGCACCATTCGAAGCCACGCCATCAATTTTCAACCCTTTCTGACTTCATTTGCTATTTTTCATGCATTTACTGATTTTTTTGAGCTAAATGACCCTGAAATTGAAAAGCACTACAAATGAACTCTGAAAAGGTTGAAAGTTGGCATGGTATCATCATTTCACCCACATAACATGTGCTAAAAAGTCGAGAGGGTTACGTCAAAAACTAGATGCACTTCGTGTACAAAATGGACAATCTCTTTCGAAGTATAAGGGTTTCAGACGAAAACTCGTCTCTTACTAAGGCATTTCATTTTTTTAAACTTATTTCAACTCCAGACTTTTTGTGTGTTCAGTATGCACCATTCGAAGCCATGCCATCAATTTTCAACCCTTTATGACTTCATTTGCTATTTTTCATGCATTTACTAATTTTTTTGAGCTAAATGACCCTGAAATTGAAAAGCACTACAAATGAACTCTGAAAAGGTTGAAAGTTGGCATGGTATCATCATTTCACCCACATAACATGTGTTAAAAAGTTGTGAGGGTTACGGCAAAAACTGGATGCACTTGGTGTACAAAATGGACAATCTCTTTCGAAGTATCAGGGTTTCAGACGAAAACTCGTCTGTTACTAAGGCATTTGATTTTTTTAAGCTTATTTCAACTCCAGACTTTTTGTGTGTTCAGTATGCACCATTCGAAGCCACGCCATCAATTTTCAACCCTTTCTGACTTCATTTGCTATTTTTCACGCATTTACTGATTTTTTTGAGCTAAATGACCCTGAAATTGAAAAGCACTACAAATGAACTCTGAAAAGGTTGAAAGTTGGCATGGTATCATCATTTCACCCACATAACATGTCCTAAAAATTAGAGAGGGTTACGAAAAACTAGAAGCACTTCGTGTACAAAATGGACAATCTCTTTCGAAGTATAAGGGTTTCAGACGAAAACTCGTGTGTTACTAAGGCATTTCATTTTTTTAAACTTATTTCAACTCCAGACTTTTTGTGTGTTCAGTATGCACCATTCGAAGCCACACCATCAATTTTCAACTCTTTCTAACTTCATTTGCTATTTTTCATGCATTTACTGATTTTTTTGAGCTAAATGACCCTGAAATTGAAAAGCACTACAAATGAACTCTGAAAAGGTTGAAAGTTGGCATGGTATCATCATTTCACCCACATAACATGTGCTAAAAAGTTGAGAGGGTTACGGCAAAAACTGGATGCACTTCGTGTACAAAATGGACAATCTCTTTCGAAGTATCAGGGTTTCAGACGAAAACTCGTCTGTTACTAAGGCATTTCATTTTTTTAAACTTATTTCAACTCCAGACTTTTTGTGTGTTCAGTATGCACCATTCGAAGCAACGCCATCAATTTTCAACCCTTTCTGACTTCATTTGCTATTTTTCATGCATTTACTAATTTTTTTGAGCTAAATGACCCTGAAATTGAAAAGCACTACAAATGAACTCTGAAAAGGTTGAAAGTTGGCATGGTATCATCATTTCACCCACATAACATGTGCTAAAAAGTTGAGAGGGTTACGGCAAAAATTGGATGCACTTCGTGTACAAAATGGACAATCTCTTTCGAAGTATCAGGGTTTCAGACGAAAACTCGTCTGTTACTAAGGCATTTCATTTTTTTAAGCTTATTTCAACTCCAGACTTTTTGTGTGTTCAGTATGCACCATTCGAAGCCACGCCATCAATTTTCAACCCTTTCTGACTTCATTTGCTATTTTTCATGCATTTACTGATTTTTTTGAGCTAAATGACCCTTAAATTGAAAAGCACTACAAATGAACTCTGAAAAGGATGAAAGTTGGCATGGTATCATCATTTCACCCACATAACATGTGCTAAAAAGTTGAGAGGGTTACGGCAAAAACTGGATGCACTTCGTGTACAAAATGGACAATCTCTTTCGAAGTATCAGGGTTTCAGACGAAAACTCGTCTGTTACTAAGGCATTTCATTTTTTTAAGCTTATTTCAACTCCAGACTTTTTGTGTGTTCAGTATGCACCATTCGAAGCCACGCCATCAATTTTCAACCCTTTCTGACTTCATTTGCTATTTTTCATGCATTTACTGATTTTTTTGAGCTAAATGACCCTGAAATTGAAAAGCACTACAAATGAACTCTGAAAAGGTTGAAAGTTGGCATGGTATCATCATTTCACCCACATAACATCTGCTAAAAAGTCGAGAGGGTTACGCAAAAACTAGAAGCACTTCGTGTACAAAATGGACAATCTCTTTCGAAGTATAAGGGTTTGAGACGAAAACTCGTCTGTTACTAAGGCATTTCATTTTTTTAAACTTATTTCAACTCCAGACTTTTTGTGTGTTCAGTATGCACCATTCGAAGCCACGCCATCAATTGTCAACTATTTCTGACTTCATTTGCTATTTTTCATGCATTTACTGATTTTTTTGAGCTAAATGACCCTGAAATTGAAAAGCACTACAAATGAACTCTGAAAAGGTTGAAAGTTGGCATGGTATCATCATTTCACCCACGTAACATGTGCTAAAAAGTCGAGAGGGTTACGGCAAAAACTCGATGCACTTCGTGTGCAAAATGGACAATCTCTTTCGAAGTATGAGGGTTTCACACGAAAACTCGTCTGTTACTAAGGCATTTCATTTTTTAAGCTTATTTCAACTCCAGACTTTTTGTGTGTTCAGTATGCACCATTCGAAGCCACGCCATCAATTTTCAACCCTTTC
This sequence comes from Elymus sibiricus, assembly GCA_039707655.1. Lineage (NCBI taxonomy): Eukaryota > Viridiplantae > Streptophyta > Magnoliopsida > Poales > Poaceae > Elymus > Elymus sibiricus. Next base: position 55,661,720 of record CM077667.1, read on the forward strand.
TGACTTCATTTGCTATTTTTCATGCATTTACTGATTTTTTTGAGCTAAATGACCCTGAAATTGAAAAGCACTACAAATGAACTCTGAAAAGGTTGAAAGTTGGCATGGTATCATCATTTCACCCACATAACATGTGCTAAAAAGTCGAGAGGGTTACGTCAAAAACTAGATGCACTTCGTGTACAAAATGGACAATCTCTTTCGAAGTATAAGGGTTTCAGACGAAAACTCGTCTCTTACTAAGGCATTTCATTTTTTTAAACTTATTTCAACTCCAGACTTTTTGTGTGTTCAGTATGCACCATTCGAAGCCATGCCATCAATTTTCAACCCTTTATGACTTCATTTGCTATTTTTCATGCATTTACTAATTTTTTTGAGCTAAATGACCCTGAAATTGAAAAGCACTACAAATGAACTCTGAAAAGGTTGAAAGTTGGCATGGTATCATCATTTCACCCACATAACATGTGTTAAAAAGTTGTGAGGGTTACGGCAAAAACTGGATGCACTTGGTGTACAAAATGGACAATCTCTTTCGAAGTATCAGGGTTTCAGACGAAAACTCGTCTGTTACTAAGGCATTTGATTTTTTTAAGCTTATTTCAACTCCAGACTTTTTGTGTGTTCAGTATGCACCATTCGAAGCCACGCCATCAATTTTCAACCCTTTCTGACTTCATTTGCTATTTTTCACGCATTTACTGATTTTTTTGAGCTAAATGACCCTGAAATTGAAAAGCACTACAAATGAACTCTGAAAAGGTTGAAAGTTGGCATGGTATCATCATTTCACCCACATAACATGTGCTAAAAATTAGAGAGGGTTACGCAAAAACTAGAAGCACTTCGTGTACAAAATGGACAATCTCTTTCGAAGTATAAGGGTTTCAAACGAAAACTCGTGTGTTACTAAGGCATTTCATTTTTTTAAACTTATTTCAACTCCAGACTTTTTGTGTGTTCAGTATGCACCATTCGAAGCCACACCATCAATTTTCAACTCTTTCTAACTTCATTTGCTATTTTTCATGCATTTACTGATTTTTTTGAGCTAAATGACCCTGAAATTGAAAAGCACCACAAATGAACTCTGAAAAGGTTGAAGTTGGCATGGTATCATCATTTCACCCACATAACATGTGCTAAAAAGTTGAGAGGGTTACGGCAAAAACTGGATGCACTTCGTGTACAAAATGGACAATCTCTTTCGAAGTATCAGGGTTTCAGACGAAAACTCGTCTGTTACTAAGGCATTTCATTTTTTTAAGCTTATTTCAACTCCAGACTTTTTGTGTGTTCAGTATGCACCATTCGAAGCAACGCCATCAATTTTCAACCCTTTCTGACTTCATTTGCTATTTTTCATTCATTTACTGATTTTTAGAGCTAAATGACCCTGAAATTGTAAAGCACTACAAATGAACTCTTAAAAGGTTGAAAGTTGGCATGGTATCATCATTTCACCCACATAAGATGTGCTAAATAGCTGAGAGGGTTACGGCAAAAACTGGATGCACTTCGTGTACAAAATGGACAATCTCTTTCGAAGTATCAGGGTTTCAAACGAAAACTCGTGTGTTACTAAGGCATTTCATTTTTTTAAGCTTATTTCAACTCCAGACTTTTTATGTGTTCAGTATGCACCATTCGAAGCCACGCCATCAATTTTCAACCCTTTCTGACTTCATTTGCTATTTTTCATGCATTTACTGATTTTTTTGAGCTAAATGACCCTGAAATTGAAAAGCACTACAAATGAACTCTGAAAAGGTTGAAATATGGCATGGTATCATCATTTCACCCACATAACATGTGCTAAAAAGTCGAGAGGGTTACGCAAAAACTAGAAGCACTTCGTGTACAAAATGGACAATCTCTTTCGAAGTATAAGGGTTTCAGACGAAAACTCGTCTGTTACTAAGGCATTTAATTTTTTTAAACTTATTTCAACTCCAGACTTTTTGTGTGTTCAGTATGTACCATTCGAAGCCGCGCCATAAATTTTCAACCATTTCTGACTTCATTTTCTATTTTTCATGCATTTACTGATTTTTTTGAGCTAAATGACCCTGAAATTGAAAAGCACTACAAATGAACTCTGAAAAGGTTGAAAGTTCGCATGGTATCATCATTTCACCCACGTAACATGTGCTAAAAAGTCGAGAGGGTTACGGCAAAAACTAGATGCACTTCGTGTGCAAAATGGACAATCTCTTTCGAAGTATGAGGGTTTCACACGAAAACTCGTCTGTTACTAAGGCATTTCATTTTTTAAGCTTATTTCAACTCCAGACTTTTTGTGTGTTCAGTATGCACCATTCGAAGCCACGCCATCAATTTTCAACCCTTTCTGACTTCATTTGCTATTTTTCATGCATTTACTGATTTTTTTGAGCTAAATGACCCTGAAATTGAAAAGCACTACAAATGAACTCTGAAAAGGTTGAAAGTTGGCATGGTATCATCATTTCACCCACATAACATGTGATAAATAGTTGAGAGGGTTACGGCAAAAACTGGATGCACTTCGTGTACAAAATGGACAATCTCTTTCGATGTATCAGGGTTTCAAACGAAAACTCGTGTGTTACTAAGGCATTTCATTTTTTTAAGATTATTTCAACTCCAGACTTTTTGTGTGTTCAGTATGCACCATTCGAAGCCACGCCATCAATTTTCAACCCTTTCTGACTTCATTTGCTATTTTTCATGCATTTACTGATTTTTTTGAGCTAAATGACCCTGAAATTGAAAAGCACTACAAATGAACTCTGAAAAGGTTGAAAGTTGGCATGGTATCATCATTTCACCCACATAACATGTGCTAAAAAGTCGAGAGGGTTACGTCAAAAACTAGATGCACTTCGTGTACAAAATGGACAATCTCTTTCGAAGTATAAGGGTTTCAGACGAAAACTCGTCTCTTACTAAGGCATTTCATTTTTTTAAACTTATTTCAACTCCAGACTTTTTGTGTGTTCAGTATGCACCATTCGAAGCCATGCCATCAATTTTCAACCCTTTATGACTTCATTTGCTATTTTTCATGCATTTACTGATTTTTTTGAGCTAAATGACCCTGAAATTGAAAAGCACTACAAATGAACTCTGAAAAGGTTGAAAGTTGGCATGGTATCATCATTTCACCCACGTAACATGTGCTAAAAAGTCGAGAGGGTTACGGCAAAAACTGGATGCACTTCGTGTACAAAATGGACAATCTCTTTCGAAGTATCAGGGTTTCAGACGAAAACTCGTTTGCTACTAAGGCATTTCATTTTTTTAAACTTATTTCAACTCCAGACTTTTTGTGTGTTCAGTATGCACCATTCGAAGCCACGCCATCAATTTTCAACCATTTCTGACTTCATTTGCTATTTTTCATGCATTTACTGATTTTTTTGAGCTAAATGACCCTGAAATTGAAAAGCACTACAAATGAACTCTGAAAAGGTTGAAAGTTGGCATGGTATCATCATTTCACCCACGTAACATGTGCTAAAAAGTCGAGAGGGTTACGGCAAAAACTAGATGCACTTCGTGTGCAAAATGGACAATCTCTTTCGAAGTATGAGGGTTTCACACGAAAACTCGTCTGTTACTAAGGCATTTCATTTTTTAAGCTTATTTCAACTCCAGACTTTTTGTGTGTTCATTATGCACCATTCGAAGCCACGCCATCAATTTTCAACCCTTTCTGACTTCCTTTGCTATTTTTCATGCATTTAATGATTTTTTTGAGCTAAATGACCCTGAAATTGAAAAGCACTACAAATGAACTCTGAAAAGGTTGAAAGTTGGCATGGTATCATCATTTCACCCACGTAACATGTGCTAAAAAGTCGAGAGGGTTACGGCAAAAACTCGATGAACTTCGTGTGCAAAATGGACAATCTCTTTCGAAGTATGAGGGTTTCACACGAAAACTCGTCTGTTACTAAGGCATTTCATTTTTTAAGCTTATTTCAACTCCAGACTTTTTCTGTGTTCAGTATGCACCATTCGAAGCCACGCCATCAATTTTCAACCCTTTCTGACTTCATTTGCTATTTTTCATGCATTTACTGATTTTTTTGAGCTAAATGACCCTGAAATTGAAAAGCACTACAAATAAACTCTGAAAAGGTTGAAAGTTGGCATGGTATCATCATTTCACCCACATAACATGTGCTAAAAAGTCGAGAGGGTTACGTCAAAAACTAGATGCACTTCGTGTACAAAATGGACAATCTCTTTCGAAGTATAAGGGTTTCAGACGAAAACTCGTCTCTTACTAAGGCATTTCATTTTTTTAAACTTATTTCAACTCCAGACTTTTTGTGTGTTCAGTATGCACCATTCGAAGCCATGCCATCAATTTTCAACCCTTTATGACTTCATTTGCTATTTTTCATGCATTTACTGATTTTTTTGAGCTAAATGACCCTGAAATTGAAAAGCACTACAAATGAACTCTGAAAAGGTTGAAAGTTGGCATGGTATCATCATTTCACCCACATAACATGTGCTAAAAAGTCGAGAGGGTTACGTCAAAAACTAGATGCACTTCGTGTACAAAATGGACAATCTCTTTCGAAGTATCAGGGTTTCAGACGAAAACTCGTCTGTTACTAAGGAATTTCATTTTTTAAGCTTATTTCAACTCTAGACTTTTTGTGTGTTCAGTATGCACCATTCGAAGCCACGCCATCAATTTTCAACCCTTTCTGACTTCATTTGCTATTTTTCATGCATTTACTGATTTTTTTGAGCTAAATGACCCTGAAATTGAAAAGCACTACAAATGAACTCTGAAAAGATTGAATGTTGGCATGGTATCATCATTTCACCCACATAACATGTGCTAAAAAGTTGAGAGGGTTACGGCAAAAACTACATGCACTTCGTGTACAAAATGGACAATTTCTTTCGAAGTATAAGGGTTTCAGACGAAAACTCGTGTGTTACTAAGGCATTTCATTTTTTTAAACTTATTTCAACTCCAGACTTTTTGTGTGTTCAGTATGCACCATTCGAAGCCACGCCATCAATTTTCAACCCTTTCTGACTTCATTTGCTATTTTTCATGCATTTACTGATTTTTTTGAGCTAAATGACCCTGAAATTGAAAAGCACTACAAATGAACTCTGAAAAGGTTGAAAGTTGGCATGGTATCATCATTTCACCCACATAACATGTGCTAAAAAGTCGAGAGGGTTACGTCAAAAACAAGATGCACTTCGTGTACAAAATGGACAATCTCTTTCGAAGTATAAGGGTTTCAGACGAAAACTCGTCTCTTACTAAGGCATTTCATTTTTTTAAACTTATTTCAACTCCAGACTTTTTGTGTGTTCAGTATGCACCATTCGAAGCCATGCCATCAATTTTCAACCCTTTATGACTTCATTTGCTATTTTTCATGCATTTACTGATTTTTTTGAGCTAAATGACCCTGAAATTGAAAAGCACTACAAATGAACTCTGAAAAGGTTGAAAGTTGGCATGGTATCATCATTTCACCCACGTAACATGTGCTAAAAAGTCGAGAGGGTTACGGCAAAAACTGGATGCACTTCGTGTACAAAATGGACAATCTCTTTCGAAGTATCAGGGTTTCAGACGAAAACTCGTTTGCTACTAAGGCATTTCATTTTTTTAAACTTATTTCAACTCCAGACTTTTTGTGTGTTCAGTATGCACCATTCGAAGCCACGCCATCAATTTTCAACCATTTCTGACTTCATTTGCTATTTTTCATGCATTTACTGATTTTTTTGAGCTAAATGACCCTGAAATTGAAAAGCACTACAAATGAACTCTGAAAAGGTTGAAAGTTGGCATGGTATCATCATTTCACCCACGTAACATGTGCTAAAAAGTCGAGAGGGTTACGGCAAAAACTAGATGCACTTCGTGTGCAAAATGGACAATCTCTTTCGAAGTATGAGGGTTTCACACGAAAACTCGTCTGTTACTAAGGCATTTCATTTTTTAAGCTTATTTCAACTCCAGACTTTTTGTGTGTTCATTATGCACCATTCGAAGCCACGCCATCAATTTTCAACCCTTTCTGACTTCATTTGCTATTTTTCATGCATTTAATGATTTTTTTGAGCTAAATGACCCTGAAATTGAAAAGCACTACAAATGAACTCTGAAAAGGTTGAAAGTTGGCATGGTATCATCATTTCACCCACGTAACATGTGCTAAAAAGTCGAGAGGGTTACGGCAAAAACTCGATGAACTTCGTGTGCAAAATGGACAATCTCTTTCGAAGTATGAGGGTTTCACACGAAAACTCGTCTGTTACTAAGGCATTTCATTTTTTAAGCTTATTTCAACTCCAGACTTTTTCTGTGTTCAGTATGCACCATTCGAAGCCACGCCATCAATTTTCAACCCTTTCTGACTTCATTTGCTATTTTTCATGCATTTACTGATTTTTTTGAGCTAAATGACCCTGAAATTGAAAAGCACTACAAATGAACTCTGAAAAGGTTGAAAGTTGGCATGGTATCATCATTTCACCCACATAACATGTGCTAAAAAGTCGAGAGGGTTACGTCAAAAACTAGATGCACTTCGTGTACAAAATGGACAATCTCTTTCGAAGTATCAGGGTTTCAGACGAAAACTCGTCTGTTACTAAGGAATTTCATTTTTTAAGCTTATTTCAACTCCAGACTTTTTGTGTGTTCAGTATGCACCATTCGAAGCCACGCCATCAATTTTCAACCCTTTCTGACTTCATTTGCTATTTTTCATGCATTTACTGATTTTTTTGAGCTAAATGACCCTGAAATTGAAAAGCACTACAAATGAACTCTGAAAAGATTGAATGTTGGCATGGTATCATCATTTCACCCACATAACATGTGCTAAAAAGTTGAGAGGGTTACGGCAAAAACTACATGCACTTCGTGTACAAAATGGACAATTTCTTTCGAAGTATAAGGGTTTCAGACGAAAACTCGTGTGTTACTAAGGCATTTCATTTTTTTAAACTTATTTCAACTCCAGACTTTTTGTGTGTTCAGTATGCACCATTCGAAGCCACGCCATCAATTTTCAACCCTTTCTGACTTCATTTGCTATTTTTCATGCATTTACTGATTTTTTTGAGCTAAATGACCCTGAAATTGAAAAGCACTACAAATGAACTCTGAAAAGGTTGAAAGTTGGCATGGTATCATCATTTCACCCACATAACATGTGCTAAAAAGTCGAGAGGGTTACGTCAAAAACTAGATGCACTTCGTGTACAAAATGGACAATCTCTTTCGAAGTATAAGGGTTTCAGACGAAAACTCGTCTCTTACTAAGGCATTTCATTTTTTTAAACTTATTTCAACTCCAGACTTTTTGTGTGTTCAGTATGCACCATTCGAAGCCATGCCATCAATTTTCAACCCTTTATGACTTCATTTGCTATTTTTCATGCATTTACTGATTTTTTTGAGCTAAATGACCCTGAAATTGAAAAGCACTACAAATGAACTCTGAAAAGGTTGAAAGTTGGCATGGTATCATCATTTCACCCACGTAACATGTGCTAAAAAGTCGAGAGGGTTACGGCAAAAACTGGATGCACTTCGTGTACAAAATGGACAATCTCTTTCGAAGTATCAGGGTTTCAGACGAAAACTCGTTTGCTACTAAGGCATTTCATTTTTTAAACTTATTTCAACTCCAGACTTTTTGTGTGTTCAGTATGCACCATTCGAAGCCACGCCATCAATTTTCAACCATTTCTGACTTCATTTGCTATTTTTCATGCATTTACTGATTTTTTTGAGCTAAATGACCCTGAAATTGAAAAGCACTACAAATGAACTCTGAAAAGGTTGAAAGTTGGCATGGTATCATCATTTCACCCACGTAACATGTGCTAAAAAGTCGAGAGGGTTACGGCAAAAACTAGATGCACTTCGTGTGCAAAATGGACAATCTCTTTCGAAGTATGAGGGTTTCACACGAAAACTCGTCTGTTACTAAGGCATTTCATTTTTTAAGCTTATTTCAACTCCAGACTTTTTGTGTGTTCATTATGCACCATTCGAAGCCACGCCATCAATTTTCAACCCTTTCTGACTTCATTTGCTATTTTTCATGCATTTAATGATTTTTTTGAGCTAAATGACCCTGAAATTGAAAAGCACTACAAATGAACTCTGAAAAGGTTGAAAGTTGGCATGGTATCATCATTTCACCCACGTAACATGTGCTAAAAAGTCGAGAGGGTTACGGCAAAAACTCGATGAACTTCGTGTGCAAAATGGACAATCTCTTTCGAAGTATGAGGGTTTCACACGAAAACTCGTCTGTTACTAAGGCATTTCATTTTTTAAGCTTATTTCAACTCCAGACTTTTTCTGTGTTCAGTATGCACCATTCGAAGCCACGCCATCAATTTTCAACCCTTTCTGACTTCATTTGCTATTTTTCATGCATTTACTGATTTTTTTGAGCTAAATGACCCTGAAATTGAAAAGCACTACAAATGAACTCTGAAAAGGTTGAAAGTTGGCATGGTATCATCATTTCACCCACATAACATGTGCTAAAAAGTCGAGAGGGTTACGTCAAAAACTAGATGCACTTCGTGTACAAAATGGACAATCTCTTTCGAAGTATCAGGGTTTCAGACGAAAACTCGTCTGTTACTAAGGAATTTCATTTTTTAAGCTTATTTCAACTCCAGACTTTTTGTGTGTTCAGTATGCACCATTCGAAGCCACGCCATCAATTTTCAACCCTTTCTGACTTCATTTGCTATTTTTCATGCATTTACTGATTTTTTTGAGCTAAATGACCCTGAAATTGAAAAGCACTACAAATGAACTCTGAAAAGATTGAATGTTGGCATGGTATCATCATTTCACCCACATAACATGTGCTAAAAAGTTGAGAGGGTTACGGCAAAAACTACATGCACTTCGTGTACAAAATGGACAATCTCTTTCGAAGTATAAGGGTTTCAGACGAAAACTCGTGTGTTACTAAGGCATTTCATTTTTTTAAACTTATTTCAACTCCAGACTTTTTGTGTGTTCAGTATGCACCATTCGAAGCCACGCCATCAATTTTCAACCCTTTCTGACTTCATTTGCTATTTTTCATTCATTTACTGATTTTTTTGAGCTAAATGACCCTGAAATTGAAAAGCACTACAAATGAACTCTGAAAAGGTTGAAAGTTGGCATGGTATCATCATTTCACCCACATAACATGTGCTAAAAAGTCGAGAGGGTTACGTCAAAAACTAGATGCACTTCGTGTACAAAATGGACAATCTCTTTCGAAGTATAAGGGTTTCAGACGAAAACTCGTCTCTTACTAAGGCATTTCATTTTTTAAAACTTATTTCAACTCCAGACTTTTTGTGTGTTCAGTATGCACCATTCGAAGCCATGCCATCAATTTTCAACCCTTTATGACTTCATTTGCTATTTTTCATGCATTTACTGATTTTTTTGAGCTAAATGACCCTGAAATTGAAAAGCACTACAAATGAACTCTGAAAAGGTTGAAAGTTGGCATGGTATCATCATTTCACCCACGTAACATGTGCTAAAAAGTCGAGAGGGTTACGGCAAAAACTGGATGCACTTCGTGTACAAAATGGACAATCTCTTTCGAAGTATCAGGGTTTCAGACGAAAACTCGTTTGCTACTAAGGCATTTCATTTTTTAAACTTATTTCAACTCCAGACTTTTTGTGTGTTCAGTATGCACCATTCGAAGCCACGCCATCAATTTTCAACCATTTCTGACTTCATTTGCTATTTTTCATGCATTTACTGATTTTTTTGAGCTAAATGACCCTGAAATTGAAAAGCACTACAAATGAACTCTGAAAAGGTTGAAAGTTGGCATGGTATCATCATTTCACCCACGTAACATGTGCTAAAAAGTCGAGAGGGTTACGGCAAAAACTAGATGCACTTCGTGTGCAAAATGGACAATCTCTTTCGAAGTATGAGGGTTTCACACGAAAACTCGTCTGTTACTAAGGCATTTCATTTTTTAAGCTTATTTCAACTCCAGACTTTTTGTGTGTTCATTATGCACCATTCGAAGCCACGCCATCAATTTTCAACCCTTTCTGACTTCATTTGCTATTTTTCATGCATTTAATGATTTTTTTGAGCTAAATGACCCTGAAATTGAAAAGCACTACAAATGAACTCAGAAAAGGTTGAAAGTTGGCATGGTATCATCATTTCACCCACGTAACATGTGGTAAAAAGTCGAGAGGGTTACGGCAAAAACTCGATGAACTTCGTGTGCAAAATGGACAATCTCTTTCGAAGTATGAGGGTTTCACACGAAAACTCGTCTGTTACTAAGGCATTTCATTTTTTAAGCTTATTTCAACTCCAGACTTTTTCTGTGTTCAGTATGCACCATTCGAAGCCACGCCATCAATTTTCATCCCTTTCTGACTTCATTTGCTATTTTTCATGCATTTACTGATTTTTTTGAGCTAAATGACCCTGAAATTGAAAAGCACTACAAATGAACTCTGAAAAGGTTGAAAGTTGGCATGGTATCATCATTTCACCCACATAACATGTGCTAAAAAGTCGAGAGGGTTACGTCAAAAACTAGATGCACTTCGTGTACAAAATGGACAATCTCTTTCGAAGTATCAGGGTTTCAAACGAAAACTCGTGTGTTACTAAGGCATTTCATTTTTTTAAACTTATTTCAACTCCAGACTTTTTGTGTGTTCAGTATGCACCATTCGAAGCCACGCCATCAATTTTCAACCCTTTCTGACTTCATTTGCTATTTTTCATGCATTTACTGATTTTTTTGAGCTAAATGACCCTGAAATTGAAAAGCACTACAAATGAACTCTGAAAAGGTTGAAAGTTGGCATGGTATCCTCATTTCACCCACGTAACATGTGCTAAAAAGTCGAGAGGGTTACGGCAAAAACTCGATGCACTTCGTGTGCAAAATGGACAATCTCTTTCGAAGTATGAGGGTTTCACACGAAAACTCGTCTGTTACTAAGGCATTTCATTTTTAAGCTTATTTCAACTGCAGACTTTTTGTGTGTTCAGTATGCACCATTCGAAGCCACGCCATCAATTTTCAACCCTTTCTGACTTCATTTGCTATTTTTCATGCATTTACTGATTTTTTTGAGCTAAATGACCCTGAAATTGAAAAGCACTACAAATGAACTCTGAAAAGGTTGAAAGTTGGCATGGTATCATCATTTCACCCACATAACATGTGCTAAAAAGTCGAGAGGGTTACGTCAAAAACTAGATGCACTTCGTGTACAAAATGGACAATCTCTTTCGAAGTATAAGGGTTTCAGACGAAAACTCGTCTCTTACTAAGGCATTTCATTTTTTAAAACTTATTTCAACTCCAGACTTTTTGTGTGTTCAGTATGCACCATTCGAAGCCATGCCATCAATTTTCGACCCTTTATGACTTCATTTGCTATTTTTCATGCATTTACTGATTTTTTTGAGCTAAATGACCCTGAAATTGAAAAGCACTACAAATGTACTCTGAAAAGGTTGAAAGTTGGCATGGTATTATCATTTCACCCACATAACATGTGCTAAAAAGTCGAGAGGGCTACGGCAAAATTTGGATGCACTTCGTGTACAAAATGGACAATCTCTTTCGAAGTATCAGGGTTTCAGACGAAAACTCGTCTGTTACTAAGGCATTTCATTTTTTAAGCTTATTTCAACTCCAGACTTTTTGTGTGTTCAGTATGCACCATTCGAAGCCACGCCATCAATTTTCAACCCTTTCTGACTTCATTTGCTATTTTTCATGCATTTACTGATTTTTTTGAGCTAAATGACCCTGAAATTGAAAAGCACTACAAATGAACTCTGAAAAGATTGAAAGTTGGCATGGTATCATCATTTCACCCACATAACATGTGCTAAAAAGTTGAGAAGGTTACGGCAAAAACTAGATGCACTTCGTGTACAAAATGCACAATCTCTTTCGAAGTATAAGGGTTTCAGACGAAAACTCGTGTGTTACTAAGGCATTTCATTTTTTTAAACTTATTTCAACTCCAGACTTTTTGTGTGTTCAGTATGCACCATTCGAAGCCACGCCATCAATTTTCAACCCTTTCTGACTTCATTTGCTATTTTTCATGCATTTACTGATTTTTTTGAGCTAAATGACCCTGAAATTGAAAAGCACTACAAATGAACTCTGAAAAGGTTGAAAGTTGGCATGGTATCATCATTTCACCCACATAACATGTGCTAAAAAGTCGAGAGGGTTACGTCAAAAACTAGATGCACTTCGTGTACAAAATGGACAATCTCTTTCGAAGTATCAGGGTTTCAAACGAAAACTCGTGTGTTACTAAGGCATTTCGTTTTTTTAAACTTATTTCAACTCCAGACTTTTTGTGTGTTCAGTATGCACCATTCGAAGCCACGCCATCAATTTTCAACCCTTTCTGACTTCATTTGCTATTTTTCATGCATTTACTGATTTTTTTGAGCTAAATGACCCTGAAATTGAAAAGCACTACAAATGAACTCTGAAAAGGTTGAAAGTTGGCATGGTATCCTCATTTCACCCACGTAACATGTGCTAAAAAGTCGAGAGGGTTACGGCAAAAACTCGATGCACTTCGTGTGCAAAATGGACAATCTCTTTCGAAGTATGAGGGTTTCACACGAAAACTCGTCTGTTACTAAGGCATTTCATTTTTAAGCTTATTTCAACTCCAGACTTTTTGTGTGTTCAGTATGCACCATTCGAAGCCACGCCATCAATTTTCAACCCTTTCTGACTTCATTTGCTATTTTTCATGCATTTATTGATTTTTTTGAGCTAAATGACCCTGAAATTGAAAAGCACTACAAATGAACTCTGAAAAGGTTGAAAGTTGGCATGGTATCATCATTTCACCCACATAACATGTGCTAAAAAGTCGAGAGGGTTACGTCAAAAACTAGATGCACTTCGTGTACAAAATGGACAATCTCTTTCGAAGTATAAGGGTTTCAGACGAAAGCTCGTCTCTTACTAAGGCATTTCATTTTTTTAAACTTATTTCAACTCCAGACTTTTTGTGTGTTCAGTATGCACCATTCGAAGCCATGCCATCAATTTTCGACCCTTTATGACTTCATTTGCTATTTTTCATGCATTTACTGATTTTTTTGAGTAAATGATCCTGAAATTGAAAAGCACTACAAATGAACTCTGAAAAGGTTGAAAGTTGGCATGGTATTATCATTTCACCAACATAACATGTGCTAAAAAGTCGAGAGGGCTACGGCAAAAACTGGATGCACTTCGTGTACAAAATGGACAATCTCTTTCGAAGTATCAGGGTTTCAGACGAAAACTCGTCTGTTACTAAGGCATTTCATTTTTTAAGCTTATTTCAACTCCAGACTTTTTGTGTGTTCAGTATGCACCATTCGAAGCCACGCCATCAATTTTCAACCCTTTCTGACTTCATTTGCTATTTTTCATGCATTTACTGATTTTTTTGAGCTAAATGACCCTGAAATTGAAAAGCACTACAAATGAACTCTGAAAAGATTGAAAGTTGGCATGGTATCATCATTTCACCCACATAACATGTGCTAAAAAGTTGAGAAGGTTACGGCAAAAACTAGATGCACTTCGTGTACAAAATGGACAATCTCTTTCGAAGTATAAGGGTTTCAGACGAAAACTCGTGTGTTACTAAGGCATTTCATTTTTTTAAACTTATTTCAACTCCAGACTTTTTGTGTGTTCAGTATGCACCATTCGAAGCCACGCCATCAATTTTCAACCCTTTCTGACTTCATTTGCTATTTTTCATGCATTTACTGATTTTTTTGAGCTAAATGACCCTGAAATTGAAAAGCACTACAAATGAACTCTGAAAAGGTTGAAAGTTGGCATGGTATCATCATTTCACCCACATAACATGTGCTAAAAAGTCGAGAGGGTTACGTCAAAAACTAGATGCACTTCGTGTACAAAATGGACAATCTCTTTCGAAGTATCAGGGTTTCAAACGAAAACTCGTGTGTTACTAAGGCATTTCGTTTTTTTAAATTTATTTCAACTCCAGACTTTTTGTGTGTTCAGTATGCACCATTCGAAGCCACGCCATCAATTTTCAACCCTTTCTGACTTCATTTGCTATTTTTCATGCATTTACAGATTTTTTTGAGCTAAATGACCCTGAAATTGAAAAGCACTACAAATGAACTCTGAAAAGGTTGAAAGTTGGCATGGTATCCTCATTTCTCCCACGTAACATGTGCTAAAAAGTCGAGAGGGTTACGGCAAAAACTCGATGCACTTCGTGTGCAAAATGGACAATCTCTTTCGAAGTATGAGGGTTTCACACGAAAACTCGTCTGTTACTAAGGCATTTCATTTTTAAGCTTATTTCAACTCCAGACTTTTTGTGTGTTCAGTATGCACCATTCGAAGCCACGCCATCAATTTTCAACCCTTTCTGACTTCATTTGCTATTTTTCATGCATTTATTGATTTTTTTGAGCTAAATGACCCTGAAATTGAAAAGCACTACAAATGAACTCTGAAAAGGTTGAAAGTTCGCATGGTATCATCATTTCACCCACATAACATGTGCTAAAAAGTCGAGAGGGTTACGTCAAAAACTAGATGCACTTCGTGTACAAAATGGACAATCTCTTTCGAAATATAAGGGTTTCAGACGAAAACTCGTCTCTTACTAAGGCATTTCATTTTATTAAACTTATTTCAACTCCAGACTTTTTGTGTGTTCAGTATGCACCATTCGAAGCCATGCCATCAATTTTCGACCCTTTATGACTTCATTTGCTATTTTTCATGCATTTACTGATTTTTTTGAGCTAAATGACCCTGAAATTGAAAAGCACTACAAATGAACTCTGAAAAGGTTGAAAGTTGGCATGGTATTATCATTTCACCCACATAACATGTGCTAAAAAGTCGAGAGGGCTACGGCAAAAACTGGATGCACTTCGTGTACAAAATGGACAATCTCTTTCGAAGTATCAGGGTTTCAGACGAAAACTCGTCTGTTACTAAGGCATTTCATTTTTTAAGCTTATTTCAACTCCAGACTTTTTGTGTGTTCAGTATGCACCATTCGAAGCCACGCCATCAATTTTCAACCCTTTCTGACTTCATTTGCTATTTTTCATGCATTTACTGATTTTTTTGAGCTAAATGACCCTGAAATTGAAAAGCACTACAAATGAACTCTGAAAAGATTGAAAGTTGGCATGGTATCATCATTTCACCCACATAACATGTGCTAAAAAGTTGAGAAGGTTACGGCAAAAACTAGATGCACTTCGTGTACAAAATGGACAATCTCTTTCGAAGTATAAGGTTTTCAGACGAAAACTCGTGTGTTACTAAGGCATTTCATTTTTTTAAACTTATTTTAACTCCAGACTTTTTGTGTGTTCAGTATGCACCATTCGAAGCCACGCCATCAATTTTCAACCCTTTCTGACTTCATTTGCTATTTTTCATGCATTTACTGATTTTTTTGAGCTAAATGACCCTGAAATTGAATAGCACTACAAATGAACTCTGAAAAGGTTGAAAGTTGGCATGGTATCATCATTTCACCCACATAACATGTGCTAAAAAGTCGAGAGGGTTACGTCAAAAACTAGATGCACTTCGTGTACAAAATGGACAATCTCTTTCGAAGTATCAGGGTTTCAAACGAAAACTCGTGTGTTACTAAGGCATTTTGTTTTTTTAAACTTATTTCAACGCCAGACTTTTTGTGTGTTCAGTATGCACCATTCGAAGCCACGCCATCAATTTTCAACCCTTTCTGACTTCATTTGCTATTTTTCATGCATTTACAGATTTTTTTGAGCTAAATGACCCTGAAATTGAAAAGCACTACAAATGAACTCTGAAAAGGTTGAAA
Source organism: Elymus sibiricus (assembly GCA_039707655.1). Lineage (NCBI taxonomy): Eukaryota > Viridiplantae > Streptophyta > Magnoliopsida > Poales > Poaceae > Elymus > Elymus sibiricus. Next base: position 55,677,629 of record CM077667.1, read on the forward strand.
GTTGGCATGGTATCCTCATTTCACCCACGTAACATGTGCTAAAAAGTCGAGAGGGTTACGGCAAAAACTCGATGCACTTCGTGTGCAAAATGGACAATCTCTTTCGAAGTATGAGGGTTTCACACGAAAACTCGTCTGTTACTAAGGCATTTCATTTTTAAGCTTATTTCAACTCCAGACTTTTTGTGTGTTCAGTATGCACCATTCGAAGCCACGCCAACAATTTTCAACCCTTTCTGACTTCATTTGCTATTTTTCATGCATTTATTGATTTTTTTGAGCTAAATGACCCTGAAATTGAAAAGCACTACAAATGAACTCTGAAAAGGTTGAAAGTTGGCATGGTATCATCATTTCACCCACATAACATGTGCTAAAAAGTCGAGAGGGTTACGTCAAAAACTAGATGCACTTCGTGTACAAAATGGACAATCTCTTTCGAAGTATAAGGGTTTCAGACGAAAACTCGTCTCTTACTAAGGCATTTCATTTTTTTAAACTTATTTCAACTCCAGACTTTTTGTGTGTTCAGTATGCACCATTCGAAGCCATGCCATCAATTTTCGACCCTTTATGACTTCATTTGCTATTTTTCATGCATTTACTGATTTTTTTGAGCTAAATGACCCTGAAATTGAAAAGCACTACAAATGAACTCTGAAAAGGTTGAAAGTTGGCATGGTATTATCATTTCACCCACATAACATGTGCTAAAAAGTCGAGAGGGCTACGGCAAAAACTGGATGCACTTCGTGTACAAAATGGACAATCTCTTTCGAAGTATCAGGGTTTCAGACGAAAACTCGTCTGTTACTAAGGCATTTCATTTTTTAAGCTTATTTCAACTCCAGACTTTTTGTGTGTTCAGTATGCACCATTCGAAGCCACGCCATCAATTTTCAACCCTTTCTGACTTCATTTGCTATTTTTCATGCATTTACTGATTTTTTTGAGCTAAATGACCCTGAAATTGAAAAGCACTACAAATGAACTCTGAAAAGGTTGAAAGTTGGCATGGTATCCTCATTTCACCCACGTAACATGTGCTCAAAAGTCGAGAGGGTTACGGCAAAAACTCGATGCACTTCGTGTGCAAAATGGACAATCTCTTTCGAAGTATGAGGGTTTCACACGAAAACTCGTCTGTTACTAAGGCATTTCATTTTTAAGCTTATTTCAACTCCAGACTTTTTGTGTGTTCAGTATGCACCATTCGAAGCCACGCCATCAATTTTCAACCCTTTCTGACTTCATTTGCTATTTTTCATGCATTTACTGATTTTTTTGAGCTAAATGACCCTGAAATTGAAAAGCACTACAAATGAACTCTGAAAAGGTTGAAAGTTGGCATGGTATCATCATTTCACCCACATAACATGTGCTAAAAAGTCGAGAGGGTTACGTCAAAAACTAGATGCACTTCGTGTACAAAATGGACAATCTCTTTCGAAGTATAAGGGTTTCAGACGAAAGCTCGTCTCTTACTAAGGCATTTCATTTTTTTAAACTTATTTCAACTCCAGACTTTTTGTGTGTTCAGTATGCGCCATTCGAAGCCATGCCATCAATTTTCGACCCTTTATGACTTCATTTGCTATTTTTCATGCATTTACTGATTTTTTTGAGCTAAATGACCCTGAAATTGAAAAGCACTACAAATGAACTCTGAAAAGGTTGAAAGTTGGCATGGTATTATCATTTCACCCACATAACATGTGCTAAAAAGTCGAGAGGGCTACGGCAAAAACTGGATGCACTTCGTGTACAAAATGGACAATCTCTTTCGAAGTATCAGGGTTTCAGACGAAAACTCGTCTGTTACTAAGGCATTTCATTTTTTAAGCTTATTTCAACTCCAGACTTTTTGTGTGTTCAGTATGCACCATTCGAAGCCACGCCATCAATTTTCAACCCTTTCTGACTTCATTTGCTATTTTTCATGCATTTACTGATTTTTTTGAGCTAAATGACCCTGAAATTGAAAAGCACTACAAATGAACTCTGAAAAGATTGAAAGTTGGCATGGTATCATCATTTCACCCACATAACATGTGCTAAAAAGTTGAGAAGGTTACGGCAAAAACTAGATGCACTTCGTGTACAAAATGGACAATCTCTTTCGAAGTATAAGGGTTTCAGACGAAAACTCGTGTGTTACTAAGGCATTTCATTTTTTTAAACTTATTTCAACTCCAGACTTTTTGTGTGTTCAGTATGCACCATTCGAAGCCACGCCATCAATTTTCAACCCTTTCTGACTTCATTTGCTATTTTTCATGCATTTACTGATTTTTTTGAGCTAAATGACCCTGAAATTGAAAAGCACTACAAATGAACTCTGAAAAGGTTGAAAGTTGGCATGGTATCATCATTTCACCCACATAACATGTGCTAAAAAGTCGAGAGGGTTACGTCAAAAACTAGATGCACTTCGTGTACAAAATGGACAATCTCTTTCGAAGTATCAGGGTTTGAAACGAAAACTCGTGTGTTACTAAGGCATTTCGTTTTTTTAAACTTATTTCAACTCCAGACTTTTTGTGTGTTCAGTATGCACCATTCGAAGCCACGCCATCAATTTTCAACCCTTTCTGACTTCATTTGCTATTTTTCATGCATTTACAGATTTTTTTGAGCTAAATGACCCTGAAATTGAAAAGCACTACAAATGAACTCTGAAAAGGTTGAAAGTTGGCATGGTATCCTCATTTCACCCACGTAACATGTGCTAAAAAGTCGAGAGGGTTACGGCAAAAACTCGATGCACTTCGTGTGCAAAATGGACAATCTCTTTCGAAGTATGAGGGTTTCACACGAAAACTCGTCTGTTACTAAGGCATTTCATTTTTAAGCTTATTTCAACTCCAGACTTTTTGTGTGTTCAGTATGCACCATTCGAAGCCACGCCATCAATTTTCAACCCTTTCTGACTTCATTTGCTATTTTTCATGCATTTACTGATTTTTTTGAGCTAAATGACCCTGAAATTGAAAAGCACTACAAATGAACTCTGAAAAGGTTGAAAGTTGGCATGGTATCATCATTTCACCCACATAACATGTGCTAAAAAGTCGAGAGGGTTACGTCAAAAACTAGATGCACTTCGTGTACAAAATGGACAATCTCTTTCGAAGTATAAGGGTTTCAGACGAAAACTCGTCTCTTACTAAGGCATTTCATTTTTTTAAACTTATTTCAACTCCAGACTTTTTGTGTGTTCACTATGCACCATTCGAAGCCATGCCATCAATTTTCGACCCTTTATGACTTCATTTGCTATTTTTCATGCATTTACTGATTTTTTTGAGCTAAATGACCCTGAAATTGAAAAGCACTACAAATGAACTCTGAAAAGGTTGAAAGTTGGCATGGTATTATCATTTCACCCACATAACATGTGCTAAAAAGTCGAGAGGGCTACGGCAAAAACTGGATGCACTTCGTGTACAAAATGGACAATCTCTTTCGAAGTATCAGGGTTTCAGACGAAAACTCGTCTGTTACTAAGGCATTTCATTTTTTAAGCTTATTTCAACTCCAGACTTTTTGTGTGTTCAGTATGCACCATTCGAAGCCACGCCATCAATTTTTAACCCTTTCTGACTTCATTTGCTATTTTTCATGCATTTACTGATTTTTTTGAGCTAAATGACCCTGAAATTGAAAAGCACTACAAATGAACTCTGAAAAGATTGAAAGTTGGCATGGTATCATCATTTCACCCACATAACATGTGCTAAAAAGTTGAGAAGGTTACGGCAAAAACTAGATGCACTTCGTGTACAAAATGGACAATCTCTTTCGAAGTATAAGGTTTTCAGACGAAAACTCGTGTGTTACTAAGGCATTTCATTTTTTTAAACTTATTTTAACTCCAGACTTTTTGTGTGTTCAGTATGCACCATTCGAAGCCACGCCATCAATTTTCAACCCTTTCTGACTTCATTTGCTATTTTTCATGAATTTACTGATTTTTTTGAGCTAAATGACCCTGAAATTGAAAAGCACTACAAATGAACTCTGAAAAGGTTGAAAGTTGGCATGGTATCATCATTTCACCCACATAACATGTGCTAAAAAGTCGAGAGGGTTACGTCAAAAACTAGATGCACTTCGTGTACAAAATGGACAATCTCTTTCGAAGTATCAGGGTTTCAAACGAAAACTCGTGTGTTACTAAGGCATTTCGTTTTTTTAAACTTATTTCAACTCCAGACTTTTTGTGTGTTCAGTATGCACCATTCGAAGCCACGCCATCAATTTTCAACCCTTTCTGACTTCATTTGCTATTTTTCATGCATTTACTGATTTTTTTTGAGCTAAATGACCCTGAAATTGAAAAGCACTACAAATGAACTCTGAAAAGGTTGAAAGTTGGCATGGTATCCTCATTTCACCCACGTAACATGTGCTAAAAAGTCGAGAGGGTTACGGCAAAAACTCGATGCACTTCGTGTGCAAAATGGACAATCTCTTTCGAAGTATGAGGGTTTCACACGAAAACTCGTCTGTTACTAAGGCATTTCATTTTTAAGCTTATTTCAACTCCAGACTTTTTGTGTGTTCAGTATGCACCATTCGAAGCCACGCCATCAATTTTCAACCCTTTCTGACTTCATTTGCTATTTTTCATGCATTTACTGATTTTTTTGAGCTAAATGACCCTTAAATTGAAAAGCACTACAAATGAACTCTGAAAAGGTTGAAAGTTGGCATGGTATCATCATTTCACCCACATAACATGTGCTAAAAAGTCGAGAGGGTTACGTCAAAAACTAGATGCACTTCGTGTACAAAATGGACAATCTCTTTCGAAGTATAAGGGTTTCAGACGAAAACTCGTCTCTTACTAAGGCATTTCATTTTTTTAAACTTATTTCAACTCCAGACTTTTTGTGTGTTCAGTATGCACCATTCGAAGCCATGCCATCAATTTTCGACCCTTTATGACTTCATTTGCTATTTTTCATGCATTTACTGATTTTTTTGAGCTAAATGACCCTGAAATTGAAAAGCACTACAAATGAACTCTGAAAAGGTTGAAAGTTGGCATGGTAATATCATTTCACCCACATAACATGTGCTAAAAAGTCGAGAGGGCTACGGCAAAAACTGGATGCACTTCGTGTACAAAATGGACAATCTCTTTCGAAGTATCAGGGTTTCAGACGAAAACTCGTCTGTTACTAAGGCATTTCATTTTTTAAGCTTATTTCAACTCCAGACTTTTTGTGTGTTCAGTATGCACCATTCGAAGCCACGCCATCAATTTTCAACCCTTTCTGACTTCATTTGCTATTTTTCATGCATTTACTGATTTTTTTGAGCTAAATGACCCTGAAATTGAAAAGCACTACAAATGAACTCTGAAAAGATTGAAAGTTGGCATGGTATCATCATTTCACCCACATAACATGTGCTAAAAAGTTGAGAGGGTTACGTCAAAAACTAGATGCACTTCGTGTACAAAATGGACAATCTCTTTCGAAGTATAAGGGTTTCAGACGAAAACTCGTGTGTTACTAAGGCATTTCATTTTTTAAAATTATTTCAACTCCAGACTTTTTGTGTGTTCCGTATGCACCATTCGAAGCCACGCCATCAATTTTCAACCCTTTCTGACTTCATTTGCTATTTTTCATGCATTTACTGATTTTTTTGAGCTAAATGACCCTGAAATTGAAAAGCACTACAAATGAACTCTGAAAAGGTTGAAAGTTGGCATGGTATCATCATTTCACCCACATAACATGTGCTAAAAAGTCGAGAGGGTTACAGCAAAAACTGGATGCACTTCGTGTACAAAATGGACAATCTCTTTCGAAGTATGAGGGTTTCACACGAAAACTCGTTTGTTACTAAGGCATTTCATTTTTTTAAACTTATTTCAACTCCAGACTTTTTGTGTGTTCAGTATGCACCATTCGAAACCACGCCATCAATTTTCAACCCTTTCTGACTTCATTTGCTATTTTTCATGCATTTAATGATTTTTTTGAGCTAAATGACCCTGAAATTGAAAAGCACTACAAATGAACTCTGAAAAGGTTGAAAGTTGGCATGGTATCATCATTTCACCCACGTAACATGTGCTAAAAAGTCAAGAGGGTTACGGCAAAAACTCGATGCACATCGTGTGCAAAATGGACAATCTCTTTCGAAGTATGAGGGTTTCACACGAAAACTCGTCTGTTACTAAGGCATTTCATTTTTTAAGCTTATTTCAACTCCAGACTTTTTGTGTGTTCATTATGCACCATTCGAAACCACGCCATCAATTTTCAACCCTTTCTGACTTCATTTGCTATTTTTCATGCATTTACTGATTTTTTTGAGCTAAATGACCCTGAAATTGAAAAGCACTACAAATGAACTCTGAAAAGGTTGAAAGTTGGCATGGTATCATCATTTCACCCACGTAACATGTGCTAAAAAGTCGAGAGGGTTACGGCAAAAACTCGATGCACTTCGTGTGCAAAATGGACAATCTCTTTCGAAGTATCACGGTTTCAGACGAAAACTCGTCTGTTACTAAGGCATTTCATTTTTTAAGCTTATTTCAACTCTAGACTTTTTGTGTGTTCAGTATGCACCATTCGAAGCCACGCCATCAATTTTCAACCCTTTCTGACTTCATTTGCTATTTTTCATGCATTTACTGATTTTTTTGAGCTAAATGATCCTGAAATTGAAAAGCACTACAAATGAACTCTGAAAAGGTTGAAAGTTGGCATGGTATCATCATTTCACCCACATAACATGTGCTAAAAAGTCGAGAGGGTTACGTCAAAAACTAGATGCACTTCGTGTACAAAATGGACAATCTCTTTCGAAGTATAAGGGTTTCAGACGAAAACTCGTCTCTTACTAAGGCATTTCATTTTTTAAACTTATTTCAACTCCAGACTTTTTGTGTGTTCAGTATGCACCATTCGAAGCCATGCCATCAATTTTCAACCCTTTATGACTTCATTTGCTATTTTTCATGCATTTACTGATTTTTTTGAGCTAAATGACCCTGAAATTGAAAAGCACTACAAATGAACTCTGAAAAGGTTGAAAGTTGGCATGGTATCATCATTTCACCCACGTAACATGTGCTAAAAAGTCGAGAGGGTTACGGCAAAAACTGGATGCACTTCGTGTACAAAATGGAGAATCTCTTTCGAAGTATCAGGGTTTCAGACGAAAACTCGTTTGCTACTAAGGCATTTCATTTTTTTAAACTTATTTCAACTCCAGACTTTTTGTGTGTTCAGTATGCACCATTCGAAGCCACGCCATCAATTTTCAACCATTTCTGACTTCATTTGCTATTTTTCATGCATTTACTGATTTTTTTGAGCTAAATGACCCTGAAATTGAAAAGCACTACAAATGAACTCTGAAAAGGTTGAAAGTTGGCATGGTATCATCATTTCACCCACGTAACATGTGCTAAAAAGTCGAGAGGGTTACGGCAAAAACTAGATGCACTTCGTGTGCAAAATGGACAATCTCTTTCGAAGTATGAGGGTTTCACACGAAAACTCGTCTGTTACTAAGGCATTTCATTTTTTTAAGCTTATTTCAACTCCAGACTTTTTGTGTGTTCATTATGCACCATTCGAAGCCACGCCATCAATTTTCAACCCTTTCTGACTTCATTTGCTATTTTTCATGCATTTAATGATTTTTTTGAGCTAAATGACCCTGAAATTGAAAAGCACTACAAATGAACTCTGAAAAGGTTGAAAGTTGGCATGGTATCATCATTTCACCCACGTAACATGTGCTAAAAAGTCGAGAGGGTTACGGCAAAAACTCGATGCACTTCGTGTGCAAAATGGACAATCTCTTTCGAAGTATGAGGGTTTCACACGAAAACTCGTCTGTTACTAAGGCATTTCATTTTTTAAGCTTATTTCAACTCCAGACTTTTTGTGTGTTCAGTATGCACCATTCGAAGCCACGCCATCAATTTTCAACCCTTTCTGACTTCATTTGCTATTTTTCATGCATTTACTGATTTTTTTGAGCTAAATGACCCTGAAATTGAAAAGCACTACAAATGAACTCTGAAAAGGTTGAAAGTTGGCATGGTATCATCATTTCACCCACATAACATGTGCTAAAAAGTCGAGAGGGTTACAGCAAAAACTGGATGCACTTCGTGTACAAAATGGACAATCTCTTTCGAAGTATGAGGGTTTCACACGAAAACTCGTTTGTTACTAAGGCATTTCATTTTTTTAAACTTATTTCAACTCCAGACTTTTTGTGTGTTTAGTATGCACCATTCGAAACCACGCCATCAATTTTCAACCATTTCTGACTTCATTTGCTATTTTTCATGCATTTACTGATTTTTTTGAGCTAAATGACCCTGAAATTGAAAAGCACTACAAATGAACTCTGAAAAGGTTGAAAGTTGGCATGGTATCATCATTTCACCCACGTAACATGTGCTAAAAAGTCGAGAGGGTTACGGCAAAAACTAGATGCACTTCGTGTGCAAAATGGACAATCTCTTTCGAAGTATGAGGGTTTCACACGAAAACTCGTCTGTTACTAAGGCATTTCATTTTTTAAGCTTATTTCAACTCCAGACTTTTTGTGTGTTCATTATGCACCATTCGAAGCCACGCCATCAATTTTCAACCCTTTCTGACTTCATTTGCAATTTTTCATGCATTTACTGATTTTTTTGAGCTAAATGACCCTGAAATTGAAAAGCACTACAAATGAACTCTGAAAAGGTTGAAAGTTGGCATGGTATCATCATTTCACCCACGTAACATGTGCTAAAAAGTCGAGAGGGTTACGGCAAAAACTCGATGCACTTCGTGTGCAAAATGGACAATCTCTTTCGAAGTATCACGGTTTCAGACGAAAACTCGTCTGTTACTAAGGCATTTCATTTTTTAAGCTTATTTCAACTCTAGACTTTTTGTGTGTTCAGTATGCACCATTCGAAGCCACGCCATCAATTTTCAACCCTTTCTGACTTTATTTGCTATTTTTCATGCATTTACTGATTTTTTTGAGCTAAATGACCCTGAAATTGAAAAGCACTACAAATGAACTCTGAAAAGGTTGAAAGTTGGCATGGTATCATCATTTCACCCACATAACATGTGCTAAAAAGTCGAGAGGGTTATGTCAAAAACTAGATGCACTTCGTGTACAAAATGGACAATCTCTTTCGAAGTATAAGGGTTTCAGACGAAAACTCGTCTGTTACTAAGGCATTTCATTTTTTAAAACTTATTTCAACTCCAGACTTTTTGTGTGTTCAGTATGCACCATTCGAAGCCATGCCATCAATTTTCAACCCTTTATGACTTCATTTGCTATTTTTCATGCATTTACTGATTTTTTTGAGCTAAATGACCCTGAAATTGAAAAGCACTACAAATGAACTCTGAAAAGGTTGAAAGTTGGCATGGTATCATCATTTCACCCACGTAACATGTGCTAAAAAGTCGAGAGGGTTACGGCAAAAACTCGATGCACTTCGTGTGCAAAATGGACAATCTCTTTCGAAGTATCACGGTTTCAGACGAAAACTCGTCTGTTACTAAGGCATTTCATTTTTTAAGCTTATTTCAACTCTAGACTTTTTGTGTGTTCAGTATGCACCATTCGAAGCCACGCCATCAATTTTCAACCCTTTCTGACTTCATTTGCTATTTTTCATGCATTTACTGATTTTTTTGAGCTAAATGACCCTGAAATTGAAAAGCACTACAAATGAACTCTGAAAAGGTTGAAAGTTGGCATGGTATCATCATTTCACCCACATAACATGTGCTAAAAAGTCGAGAGGGTTACGTCAAAAACTAGATGCACTTCGTGTACAAAATGGACAATCTCTTTCGAAGTATAAGGGTTTCAGACGAAAACTCGTCTCTTACTAAGGCATTTCATTTTTTTAAACTTATTTCAACTCCAGACTTTTTGTGTGTTCAGTATGCACCATTCGAAGCCATGCCATCAATTTTCGACCCTTTATGACTTCATTTGCTATTTTTCATGCATTTACTGATTTTTTTGAGCTAAATGACCCTGAAATTGAAAAGCACTACAAATGAACTCTGAAAAGGTTGAAAGTTGGCATGGTATCATCATTTCACCCACGTAACATGTGCTAAAAAGTCGAGAGGGTTACGGCAAAAACTCGATGCACTTCGTGTGCAAAATGGACAATCTCTTTCGAAGTATGAGGGTTTCACACGAAAACTCGTCTGTTACTAAGGCATTTCATTTTTTAAGCTTATTTCAACTCCAGACTTTTTGTGTGTTCATTATGCACCATTCGAAGCCACGCCATCAATTTTCAACCCTTTCTGACTTCATTTGCTATTTTTCATGCATTTACTGATTTTTTTGAGCTAAATGACCCTGAAATTGAAAAGCACTACAAATGAACTCTGAAAAGGTTGAAAGTTGGCATGGTATCATCATTTCACCCACGTAACATGTGCTAAAAAGTCGAGAGGGTTACGGCAAAAACTCGATGCACTTCGTGTGCAAAATGGACAATCTCTTTCGAAGTATCACGGTTTCAGACGAAAACTCGTCTGTTACTAAGGCATTTCATTTTTTAAGCTTATTTCAACTCTAGACTTTTTGTGTGTTCAGTATGCACCATTCGAAGCCACGCCATCAATTTTCAACCCTTTCTGACTTCATTTGCTATTTTTCAAGCATTTACTGATTTTTTTGAGCTAAATGATCCTGAAATTGAAAAGCACTACAAATGAACTCTGAAAAGGTTGAAAGTTGGCATGGTATCATCATTTCACCCACATAACATGTGCTAAAAAGTCGAGAGGGTTACGTCAAAAACTAGATGCACTTCGTGTACAAAATGGACAATCTCTTTCGAAGTATAAGGGTTTCAGACGAAAACTCGTCTCTTACTAAGGCATTTCATTTTTTAAACTTATTTCAACTCCAGACTTTTTGTGTGTTCAGTATGCACCATTCGAAGCCATGCCATCAATTTTCAACCCTTTATGACTTCATTTGCTATTTTTCATGCATTTACTGATTTTTTTGAGCTAAATGACCCTGAAATTGAAAAGCACTACAAATGAACTCTGAAAAGGTTGAAAGTTGGCATGGTATCATCATTTCACCCACGTAACATGTGCTAAAAAGTCGAGAGGGTTACGGCAAAAACTGGATGCACTTCGTGTACAAAATGGACAATCTCTTTCGAAGTATCAGGGTTTCAGACGAAAACTCGTTTGCTACTAAGGCATTTCATTTTTTTAAACTTATTTCAACTCCAGACTTTTTGTGTGTTCAGTATGCACCATTCGAAGCCACGCCATCAAGTTTCAACCATTTCTGACTTCATTTGCTATTTTTCATGCATTTACTGATTTTTTTGAGCTAAATGACCCTGAAATTGAAAAGCACTACAAATGAACTCTGAAAAGGTTGAAAGTTGGCATGGTATCATCATTTCACCCACGTAACATGTGCTAAAAAGTCGAGAGGGTTACGGCAAAAACTAGATGCACTTCGTGTGCAAAATGGACAATCTCTTTCGAAGTATGAGGGTTTCACACGAAAACTCGTCTGTTACTAAGGCATTTCATTTTTTAAGCTTATTTCAACTCCAGACTTTTTGTGTGTTCATTATGCACCATTCGAAGCCACGCCATCAATTTTCAACCCTTTCTGACTTCATTTGCTATTTTTCATGCATTTAATGATTTTTTTGAGCTAAATGACCCTGAAATTGAAAAGCACTACAAATGAACTCTGAAAAGGTTGAAAGTTGGCATGGTATCATCATTTCACCCACGTAACATGTGCTAAAAAGTCGAGAGGGTTACGGCAAAAACTCGATGCACTTCGTGTGCAAAATGGACAATCTCTTTCGAAGTATGAGGGTTTCACACGAAAACTCGTCTGTTACTAAGGCATTTCATTTTTTAAGCTTATTTCAACTCCAGACTTTTTGTGTGTTCAGTATGCACCATTCGAAGCCACGCCATCAATTTTCAACCCTTTCTGACTTCATTTGCTATTTTTCATGCATTTACTGAATTTTTTGAGCTAAATGACCCTGAAATTGAAAAGCACTACAAATGAACTCTGAAAAGGTTGAAAGTTGGCATGGTATCATCATTTCACCCACATAACATGTGCTAAAAAGTCGAGAGGGTTACAGCAAAAACTGGATGCACTTCGTGTACAAAATGGACAATCTCTTTCGAAGTATGAGGGTTTCACACGAAAACTCGTTTGTTACTAAGGCATTTCATTTTTTTAAACTTATTTCAACTCCAGACTTTTTGTGTGTTCAGTATGCACCATTCGAAACCACGCCATCAATTTTCAACCATTTCTGACTTCATTTGCTATTTTTCATGCATTTACTGATTTTTTTGAGCTAAATGACCCTGAAATTGAAAAGCACTACAAATGAACTCTGAAAAGGTTGAAAGTTGGCATGGTATCATCATTTCACCCACGTAACATGTGCTAAAAAGTCGAGAGGGTTACGGCAAAAACTAGATGCACTTCGTGTGCAAAATGGACAATCTCTTTCGAAGTATGAGGGTTTCACACGAAAACTCGTCTGTTACTAAGGCATTTCATTTTTTAAGCTTATTTCAACTCCAGACTTTTTGTGTGTTCATTATGCACCATTCGAAGCCACGCCATCAATTTTCAACCCTTTCTGACTTCATTTGCAATTTTTCATGCATTTACTGATTTTTTTGAGCTAAATGACCCTGAAATTGAAAAGCACTACAAATGAACTCTGAAAAGGTTGAAAGTTGGCATGGTATCATCATTTCACCCACGTAACATGTGCTAAAAAGTCGAGAGGGTTACGGCAAAAACTCGATGCACTTCGTGTGCAAAATGGACAATCTCTTTCGAAGTATCACGGTTTCAGACGAAAACTCGTCTGTTACTAAGGCATTTCAATTTTTAAGCTTATTTCAACTCTAGACTTTTTGTGTGTTCAGTATGCACCATTCGAAGCCACGCCATCAATTTTCAACCCTTTCTGACTTCATTTGCTATTTTTCATGCATTTACTGATTTTTTTGAGCTAAATGACCCTGAAATTGAAAAGCACTACAAATGAACTCTGAAAAGGTTGAAAGTTGGCATGGTATCATCATTTCACCCACATAACATGTGCTAAAAAGTCGAGAGGGTTATGTCAAAAACTAGATGCACTTCGTGTACAAAATGGACAATCTCTTTCGAAGTATAAGGGTTTCAGACGAAAACTCGTCTCTTTCTAAGGCATTTCATTTTTTAAAACTTATTTCAACTCCAGACTTTTTGTGTGTTCAGTATGCACCATTCGAAGCCATGCCATCAATTTTCAACCCTTTATGACTTCATTTGCTATTTTTCATGCATTTACTGATTTTTTTGAGCTAAATGACCCTGAAATTGAAAAGCACTACAAATGAACTCTGAAAAGGTTGAAAGTTGGCATGGTATCATCATTTCACCCACGTAACATGTGCTAAAAAGTCGAGAGGGTTACGGCAAAAACTGGATGCACTTCGTGTACAAAATGGACAATCTCTTTCGAAGTATCAGGGTTTCAGACGAAAACTCGTTTGCTACTAAGGCATTTCATTTTTTTAAACTTATTTCAACTCCAGACTTTTTGTGTGTTCAGTATGCAACATTCGAAGCCACGCCATCAATTTTCAACCATTTCTGACTTCATTTGCTATTTTTCATGCATTTACTGATTTTTTTGAGCTAAATGACCCTGAAATTGAAAAGCACTACAAATGAACTCTGAAAAGGTTGAAAGTTGGCATGGTATCATCATTTCACCCACGTAACATGTGCTAAAAAGTCGAGAGGGTTACGGCAAAAACTAGATGCACTTCGTGTACAAAATGGACAATCTCTTTCGAAGTATAAGGGTTTCAGACGAAACTCGTCTCTTACTAAGGCATTTCATTTTTTTAAACTTATTTCAGCTCCAGACTTTTTGTGTGTTCAGTATGCACCATTCGAAGCCATGCCATCAATTTTCAACCCTTTATGACTTCATTTGCAATTTTTCATGCATTTACTGATTTTTTTGAGCTAAATGACCCTGAAATTGAAAAGCACTACAAATGAACTCTGAAAAGGTTGAAAGTTGGCATGGTATCATCATTTCACCCACGTAACATGTGCTAAAAAGTCGAGAGGGTTACGGCAAAAACTGGATGCACTTCGTGTATAAAATGGACAATCTCTTTCGAAGTATCAGGGTTTCAGACGAAAACTCGTTCGCTACTAAGGCATTTCATTTTTTAAACTTATTCCAACTCCAGACTTTTTGTGTGTTCAGTATGCACCATTCGAAGCCACGCCATCAATTTTCAACCATTTCTGACTTCATTTGCTATTTTTCATGCATTTACTGATTTTTTTGAGCTAAATGACCCTGAAATTGAAAAGCACTACAAATGAACTCTGAAAAGGTTGAAAGTTGGCGTGGTATCATCATTTCACCCACGTAACATGTGCTAAAAAGTCGAGAGGGTTACGGCAAAAACTAGATGCACTTCGTGTGCAAAATGGACAATCTCTTTCGAAGTATGAGGGTTTCACACGAAAACTCGTCTGTTACTAAGGCATTTCATTTTTTAAGCTTATTTCAACTCCAGACTTTTTGTGTGTTCATTATGCACCATTCGAAGCCACGCCATCAATTTTCAACCCTTTCTGACTTCATTTGCTATTTTTCAAGTATTTACTGATTTTTTTGAGCTAAATGACCCTGAAATTGAAAAGCACTACAAATGAACTCTGAAAAGGTTGAAAGTTGGCATGGTATCATCATTTCACCCACGTAACATGTGCTAAAAAGTCGAGAGGGTTACGGCAAAAACTCGATGCACTTCGTGTGCAAAATGGACAATCTCTTTCGAAGTATCAGGGTTTCAGACGAAAACTCGTCTCTTACTAAGGCATTTCATTTTTTAAGCTTATTTCAACTCCAGACTTTTTGTGTGTTCAGTATGCACCATTCGAAGCCACGCCATCAATTTTCAACCCTTTCTGACTTCATTTGCTATTTTTCATGCATTTACTGATTTTTTTGAGCTAAATGACCCTGAAATTGAAAAGCACTACAAATGAACTCTGAAAAGGTTGAAAGTTGGCATGGTATCATCATTTCACCCACATAACATGTGCTAAAAAGTCGAGAGGGTTACGTCAAAAACTAGATGCACTTCGTGTACAAAATGGACAATCTCTTTCGAAGTATAAGGGTTTCAGACGAAAACTCGTCTCTTACTAAGGCATTTCATTTTTTTAAACTTATTTCAACTCCAGACTTTTTGTGTGTTCAGTATGCACCATTCGAAGCCATGCCATCAATTTTCAACCCCTTATGACTTCATTTGCTATTTTTCATGCATTTACTGATTTTTTTGAGCTAAATGACCCTGAAATTGAAAAGCACTACAAATGAACTCTGAAAAGGTTCAAAGTTGGCATGGTATCATCATTTCACCCACGTAACATGTGCTAAAAAGTCGAGAGGGTTACGGCAAAAACTAGATGCACTTCGTGTGCAAAATGGACAATCTCTTTCGAAGTATGAGGGTTTCACACGAAAACTCGTCTGTTACTAAGGCATTTCATTTTTTAAGCTTATTTCAACTCCAGACTTTTTGTGTGTTCATTATGCACCATTCGAAGCCACCCCATCAATTTTCAACCCTTTCTGACTTCATTTGCTATTTTTCATGCATTTAATGATTTTTTTGAGCTAAATGACCCTGAAATTGAAAAGCACTACAAATGAACTCTGAAAAGGTTGAAAGTTGGCATGGTATCATCATTTCACCCACGTAACATGTGCTAAAAAGTCGAGAGGGTTACGGCAAAAACTCGATGCACTTCGTGTGCAAAATGGACAATCTCTTTCGAAGTATGAGGGTTTCACACGAAAACTCGTCTGTTACTAAGGCATTTCATTTTTTAAGCTTATTTCAACTCCATACTTTTTGTGTGTTCAGTATGCACCATTCGAAGCCACGCCATCAATTTTCAACCCTTTCTGACTTCATTTGCTATTTTTCATGCATTTACTGATTTTTTGAGCTAAATGACCCTGAAATTGAAAAGCACTACGAATGAACTCTGAAAAGGTTGAAAGTTGGCATGGTATCATCATTTCACCCACATAACATCTGCTAAAAAGTCGAGAGGGTTACGTCAAAAACTAGATGCACTTCGTGTACAAAATGGACAATCTCTTTCGAAGTATGAGGGTTTCACACGAAAACTCGTTTGTTACTAAGGCATTTCATTTTTTTAAACTTATTTCAACTCCAGACTTTTTGTGTGTTCAGTATGCACCATTCGAAGCCACGCCATCAATTTTCAACCATTTCTGACTTCATTTGCTATTTTTCATGCATTTACTGATTTTTTTGAGCTAAATGACCCTGAAATTGAAAAGCACTACAAATGAACTCTGAAAAGGTTGAAAGTTGGCGTGGTATCATCATTTCACCCACGTAACATGTGCTAAAAAGTCGAGAGGGTTACGGCAAAAACTAGATGCACTTCGTGTGCAAAATGGACAATCTCTTTCGAAGTATGAGGGTTTCACACGAAAACTCGTCTGTTACTAAGGCATTTCATTTTTTTAAGCTTATTTCAACTCCAGACTTTTTGTGTGTTCATTATGCACCATTCTAAGCCACGCCATCAATTTTCAACCCTTTCTGACTTCATTTGCTATTTTTCAAGAATTTACTGATTTTTTTGAGCTAAATGACCCTGAAATTGAAAAGCACTACAAATGAACTCTGAAAAGGTTGAAAGTTGGCATGGTATCATCATTTCACCCACGTAACATGTGCTAAAAAGTCGAGAGGGTTACGGCAAAAACTCGATGCACTTCGTGTGCAAAATGGACAATCTCTTTCGAAGTATCAGGGTTTCAGACGAAAACTCGTCTCTTACTAAGGCATTTCATTTTTTAAGCTTATTTCAACTCCAGACTTTTTGTGTGTTCAGTATGCACCATTCGAAGCCACGCCATCAATTTTCAACCCTTCCTGACTTCATTTTCTATTTTTCATGCATTTACTGATTTTTTTGAGCTAAATGACCCTGAAATTGAAAAGCACTACAAATGAACTCTGAAAAGGTTGAAAGTTGGCATGGTGTCATCATTTCACCCACATAACATGTGCTAAAAAGTCGAGAGGGTTACGTCAAAAACTAGATGCACTTCGTGTACAAAATGGACAATCTCTTTCGAAGTATAAGGGTTTCAGACGAAAACTCGTCTCTTACTAAGGCATTTCATTTTTTTAAACTTATTTCAACTCCAGACTTTTTGTGTGTTCAGTATGCACCATTCGAAGCCATGCCATCAATTTTCAACCCCTTATGACTTCATTTGCTATTTTTCATGCATTTACTGATTTTTTTGAGCTAAATGACCCTGAAATTGAAAAGCACTACAAATGAACTCTGAAAAGGTTGAAAGTTGGCATGGTATCATCATTTCACCCACGTAACATGTGCTAAAAAGTCGAGAGGGTTACGGCAAAAACTAGATGCACTTCGTGTGCAAAATGGACAATCTCTTTCGAAGTATGAGGGTTTCACACGAAAACTCGTCTGTTACTAAGGCATTTCATTTTTTAAGCTTATTTCAACTCCAGACTTTTTGTGTGTTCATTATGCACCATTCGAAGCCACCCCATCAAATTTCAACCCTTTCTGACTTCATTTGCTATTTTTCATGCATTTAATGATTTTTTTGAGCTAAATGACCCTGAAATTGAAAAGCACTACAAATGAACTCTGAAAAGGTTGAAAGTTGGCATGGTATCATCATTTCACCCACGTAACATGTGCTAAAAAGTCGAGAGGGTTACGGCAAAAACTCGATGCACTTCGTGTGCAAAATGGACAATCTCTTTCGAAGTATGAGGGTTTCACACGAAAACTCGTCTGTTACTAAGGCATTTCATTTTTTAAGCTTATTTCAACTCCATACTTTTTGTGTGTTCAGTATGCACCATTCGAAGCCACGCCATCAATTTTCAACCCTTTCTGACTTCATTTGCTATTTTTCATGCATTTACTGATTTTTTTGAGCTAAATGACCCTGAAATTGAAAAGCACTACAAATGAACTCTGAAAAGGTTGAAAGTTGGCATGGTATCATCATTTCACCCACATAACATCTGCTAAAAAGTCGAGAGGGTTACGTCAAAAACTAGATGCACTTCGTGTACAAAATGGACAATCTCTTTCGAAGTATGAGGGTTTCACACGAAAACTCGTTTGTTACTAAGGCATTTCATTTTTTTAAACTTATTTCAACTCCAGACTTTTTGTGTGTTCAGTATGCACCATTCGAAGCCACGCCATCAATTTTCAACCATTTCTGACTTCATTTGCTATTTTTCATGCATTTACTGATTTTTTTGAGCTAAATGACCCTGAAATTGAAAAGCACTACAAATGAACTCTGAAAAGGTTGGAAGTTGGCGTGGTATCATCATTTCACCCACGTAACATGTGCTAAAAAGTCGAGAGGGTTACGGCAAAAACTAGATGCACTTCGTGTGCAAAATGGACAATCTCTTTCGAAGTATGAGGGTTTCACACGAAAACTCGTCTGTTACTAAGGCATTTCATTTTTTTAAGCTTATTTCAACTCCAGACTTTTTGTGTGTTCATTATGCACCATTCGAAGCCACGCCATCAATTTTCAACCCTTTCTGACTTCATTTGCTATTTTTCAAGAATTTACTGATTTTTTTGAGCTAAATGACCCTGAAATTGAAAAGCACTACAAATGAACTCTGAAAAGGTTGAAAGTTGGCATGGTATCATCATTTCACCCACGTAACATGTGCTAAAAAGTCGAGAGGGTTACGGCAAAAACTCGATGCACTTCGTGTGCAAAATGGACAATCTCTTTCGAAGTATCAGGGTTTCAGACGAAAACTCGTCTCTTACTAAGGCATTTCATTTTTTAAGCTTATTTCAACTCCAGACTTTTTGTGTGTTCAGTATGCACCATTCGAAGCCACGCCATCAATTTTCAACCCTTCCTGACTTCATTTGCTATTTTTCATGCATTTACTGATTTTTTTGAGCTAAATGACCCTGAAATTGAAAAGCACTACAAATGAACTCTGAAAAGGTTGAAAGTTGGCATGGTGTCATCATTTCACCCACATAACATGTGCTAAAAAGTCGAGAGGGTTACGTCAAAAACTAGATGCACTTCGTGTACAAAATGGACAATCTCTTTCGAAGTATAAGGGTTTCAGACGAAAACTCGTCTCTTACTAAGGCATTTCATTTTTTTAAACTTATTTCAACTCCAGACTTTTTGTGTGTTCAGTATGCACCATTCGAAGCCATGCCATCAATTTTCAACCCCTTATGACTTCATTTGCTATTTTTCATGCATTTACTGATTTTTTTGAGCTAAATGACCCTGAAATTGAAAAGCACTACAAATGAACTCTGAAAAGGTTGAAAGTTGGCATGGTATCATCATTTCACCCACGTAACATGTGCTAAAAAGTCGAGAGGGTTCCGGCAAAAACTAGATGCACTTCGTGTGCAAAATGGACAATCTCTTTCGAAGTATGAGGGTTTCACACGAAAACTCGTCTCTTACTAAGGCATTTCATTTTTTAAGCTTATTTCAACTCCAGACTTTTTGTGTGTTCATTATGCACCATTCGAAGCCACGCCATCAATTTTCAACCCTTTCTGACTTCATTTGCTATTTTTCATGCATTTACTGATTTTTTTGAGCTAAATGACCCTGAAATTGAAAAGCACTACAAATGAACTCTGAAAAGGTTGAAAGTTGGCATGGTATCATCATTTCACCCACGTAACATGTGCTAAAAAGTCGAGAGGGTTACGGCAAAAACTCGATGCACTTCGTGTGCAAGATGGACAATCTCTTTCGAAGTATGAGGGTTTCACACGAAAACTCGTCTGTTACTAAGGCATTTCATTTTTAAGCTTATTTCAACTCCAGACTTTTTGTGTGTTCAGTATGCACCATTCGAAGCCACGCCATCAATTTTCAACCCTTTCTGACTTCATTTGCTATTTTTCATGCATTTACTGATTTTTTTGAGCTAAATGACCCTGAAATTGAAAAGCACTACAAATGAACTCTGAAAAGGTTGAAAGTTGGCATGGTATCATCATTTCACCCACATAACATCTGCTAAAAAGTCGAGAGGGTTACGTCAAAAACTAGATGCACTTCGTGTACAAAATGGACAATCTCTTTCGAAGTATGAGGGTTTCACACGAAAACTCGTTTGTTACTAAGGCATTTCATTTTTTTAAACTTATTTCAACTCCAGACTTTTTGTGTGTTCAGTATGCACCATTCGAAGCCACGCCATCAATTTTCAACCATTTCTGACTTCATTTGCTATTTTTCATGCATTTACTGATTTTTTTGAGCTAAATGACCCTGAAATTGAAAAGCACTACAAATGAACTCTGAAAAGGTTGAAAGTTGGCGTGGTATCATCATTTCACCCACGTAACATGTGCTAAAAAGTCGAGAGGGTTACGGAAAAAACTAGATGCACTTCGTGTGCAAAATGGACAATCTCTTTCGAAGTATGAGGGTTTCACACGAAAACTCGTCTGTTACTAAGGCATTTCATTTTTTAAGCTTATTTCAACTCCAGACTTTTTGTGTGTTCATTATGCACCATTCGAAGCCACGCCATCAATTTTCAACCCTTTCTGACTTCATTTGCTATTTTTCAAGAATTTACTGATTTTTTTGAGCTAAATGACCCTGAAATTGAAAAGCACTACAAATGAACTCTGAAAAGGTTGAAAGTTGGCATGGTATCATCATTTCACCCACGTAACATGTGCTAAAAAGTCGAGAGGGTTACGGCAAAAACTCGATGCACTTCGTGTGCAAAATGGACAATCTCTTTCGAAGTATCAGGGTTTCAGACGAAAACTCGTCTCTTACTAAGGCATTTCATTTTTTAAGCTTATTTCAACTCCAGACTTTTTGTGTGTTCAGTATGCACCATTCGAAGCCACGCCATCAATTTTCAACCCTTCCTGACTTCATTTGCTATTTTTCATGCATTTACTGATTTTTTTGAGCTAAATGACCCTGAAATTGAAAAGCACTACAAATGAACTCTGAAAAGGTTGAAAGTTGGCATGGTGTCATCATTTCACCCACATAACATGTGCTAAAAAGTCGAGAGGGTTACGTCAAAAACTAGATGCACTTCGTGTACAAAATGGACAATCTCTTTCGAAGTATAAGGGTTTCAGACGAAAACTCGTCTCTTACTAAGGCATTTCATTTTTTTAAACTTATTTCAACTCCAGACTTTTTGTGTGTTCAGTATGCACCATTCGAAGCCATGCCATCAATTTTCAACCCCTTATGACTTCATTTGCTATTTTTCATGCATTTACTGATTTTTTTGAGCTAAATGACCCTGAAATTGAAAAGCACTACAAATGAACTCTGAAAAGGTTGAAAGTTGGCATGGTATCATCATTTCAACCACGTAACATGTGCTAAAATGTCGAGAGGGTTCCGGCAAAAACTAGATGCACTTCGTGTGCAAAATGGACAATCTCTTTCGAAGTATGAGGGTTTCACACGAAAACTCGTCTGTTACTAAGGCATTTCATTTTTTAAGCTTATTTCAACTCCAGACTTTTTGTGTGTTCATTATGCACCATTCGAAGCCACGCCATCAATTTTCAACCCTTTCTGACTTCATTTGCTATTTTTCATGCATTTACTGATTTTTTTGAGCTAAATGACCCTGAAATTGAAAAGCACTACAAATGAACTCTGAAAAGGTTGAAAGTTGGCATGGTATCATCATTTCACCCACGTAACATGTGCTAAAAAGTCGAGAGGGTTACGGCAAAAACTCGATGCACTTCGTGTGCAAGATGGACAATCTCTTTCGAAGTATGAGGGTTTCACACGAAAACTCGTCTGTTACTAAGGCATTTCATTTTTTAAGCTTATTTCAACTCCAGACTTTTTGTGTGTTCAGTATGCACCATTCGAAGCCACGCCATCAATTTTCAACCCTTTCTGACTTCATTTGCTATTTTTCATGCATTTACTGATTTTTTTGAGCTAAATGACCCTGAAATTGAAAAGCACTACAAATGAACTCTGAAAAGGTTGAAAGTTGGCATGGTATCATCATTTCACACACATAACATCTGCTAAAAAGTCGAGAGGGTTACGTCAAAAACTAGATGCACTTCGTGTACAAAATGGACAATCTCTTTCGAAGTATCAGGGTTTCAAACGAAAACTCGTGTGTTACTAAGGCATTTCATTTTTTAAAACTTATTTCAACTCCAGACTTTTTGTGTGTTCAGTATGCACCATTCGAAGCCCCGCCATCAATTTTCAACCCTTTCTGACTTCATTTGCTATTTTTCATGCATTTACTGATTTTTTTGAGCTAAATGACCCTGAAATTGAAAAGCACTACAAATGAACTCTGAAAACGTTGAAAGTTGGCATGGTATCATCATTTCACCCACATAACATGTGCTAAAAAGTCGAGAGGGTTACAGCAAAAACTGGATGCACTTCGTGTACAAAATGGACAATCTCTTTCGAAGTATCAGGGTTTCAAACGAAAACTCGTGTGTTACTAAGGCATTTCATTTTTTAAAACTTATTTCAACTCCAGACTTTTTGTGTGTTCAGTATGCACCATTCGAAGCCACGCCATCAATTTTCAACCCTTTCTGACTTCATTTGCTATTTTTCATGCATTTACTGATTTTTTTGAGCTAAATGACCCTGAAATTGAAAAGCACTACAAATGAACTCTGAAAAGGTTGAAAGTTGGCATGGTATCATCATTTCACCCACATAACATCTGCTAAAAAGTCGAGAGGGTTACGTCAAAAACTAGATGCACTTCGTGTACAAAATGGACAATCTCTTTCGAAGTATGAGGGTTTCACACGAAAACTCGTTTGTTACTAAGGCATTTCATTTTTTTAAACTTATTTCAACTCCAGACTTTTTGTGTGTTCAGTATGCACCATTCGAAGCCACGCCATCAATTTTCAACCATTTCTGACTTCATTTGCTATTTTTCATGCATTTACTGATTTTTTTGAGCTAAATGACCCTGAAATTGAAAAGCACTACAAATGAACTCTGAAAAGGTTGAAAGTTGGCGTGGTATCATCATTTCACCCACGTAACATGTGCTAAAAAGTCGAGAGGGTTACGGAAAAAACTAGATGCACTTCGTGTGCAAAATGGACAATCTCTTTCGAAGTATGAGGGTTTCACACGAAAACTCGTCTGTTACTAAGGCATTTCATTTTTTAAGCTTATTTCAACTCCAGACTTTTTGTGTGTTCATTATGCACCATTCGAAGCCACGCCATCAATTTTCAACCCTTTCTGACTTCATTTGCTATTTTTCAAGAATTTACTGATTTTTTTGAGCTAAATGACCCTGAAATTGAAAAGCACTACAAATGAACTCTGAAAAGGTTGAAAGTTGGCATGGTATCATCATTTCACCCACGTAACATGTGCTAAAAAGTCGAGAGGGTTACGGCAAAAACTCGATGCACTTCGTGTGCAAAATGGACAATCTCTTTCGAAGTATCAGGGTTTCAGACGAAAACTCGTCTCTTACTAAGGCATTTCATTTTTTAAGCTTATTTCAACTCCAGACTTTTTGTGTGTTCAGTATGCACCATTCGAAGCCACGCCATCAATTTTCAACCCTTCCTGACTTCATTTGCTATTTTTCATGCATTTACTGATTTTTTTGAGCTAAATGACCCTGAAATTGAAAAGCACTACAAATGAACTCTGAAAAGGTTGAAAGTTGGCATGGTGTCATCATTTCACCCACATAACATGTGCTAAAAAGTCGAGAGGGTTACGTCAAAAACTAGATGCACTTCGTGTACAAAATGGACAATCTCTTTCGAAGTATAAGGGTTTCAGACGAAAACTCGTCTCTTACTAAGGCATTTCATTTTTTTAAACTTATTTCAACTCCAGACTTTTTGTGTGTTCAGTATGCACCATTCGAAGCCATGCCATCAATTTTCAACCCCTTATGACTTCATTTGCTATTTTTCATGCATTTACTGATTTTTTTGAGCTAAATGACCCTGAAATTGAAAAGCACTACAAATGAACTCTGAAAAGGTTGAAAGTTGGCATGGTATCATCATTTCAACCACGTAACATGTGCTAAAATGTCGAGAGGGTTCCGGCAAAAACTAGATGCACTTCGTGTGCAAAATGGACAATCTCTTTCGAAGTATGAGGGTTTCACACGAAAACTCGTCTGTTACTAAGGCATTTCATTTTTTAAGCTTATTTCAACTCCAGACTTTTTGTGTGTTCATTATGCACCATTCGAAGCCACGCCATCAATTTTCAACCCTTTCTGACTTCATTTGCTATTTTTCATGCATTTACTGATTTTTTTGAGCTAAATGACCCTGAAATTGAAAAGCACTACAAATGAACTCTGAAAAGGTTGAAAGTTGGCATGGTATCATCATTTCACCCACGTAACATGTGCTAAAAAGTCGAGAGGGTTACGGCAAAAACTCGATGCACTTCGTGTGCAAGATGGACAATCTCTTTCGAAGTATGAGGGTTTCACACGAAAACTCGTCTGTTACTAAGGCATTTCATTTTTTAAGCTTATTTCAACTCCAGACTTTTTGTGTGTTCAGTATGCACCATTCGAAGCCACGCCATCAATTTTCAACCCTTTCTGACTTCATTTGCTATTTTTCATGCATTTACTGATTTTTTTGAGCTAAATGACCCTGAAATTGAAAAGCACTACAAATGAACTCTGAAAAGGTTGAAAGTTGGCATGGTATCATCATTTCACACACATAACATCTGCTAAAAAGTCGAGAGGGTTACGTCAAAAACTAGATGCACTTCGTGTACAAAATGGACAATCTCTTTCGAAGTATCAGGGTTTCAAACGAAAACTCGTGTGTTACTAAGGCATTTCATTTTTTAAAACTTATTTCAACTCCAGACTTTTTGTGTGTTCAGTATGCACCATTCGAAGCCCCGCCATCAATTTTCAACCCTTTCTGACTTCATTTGCTATTTTTCATGCATTTACTGATTTTTTTGAGCTAAATGACCCTGAAATTGAAAAGCACTACAAATGAACTCTGAAAACGTTGAAAGTTGGCATGGTATCATCATTTCACCCACATAACATGTGCTAAAAAGTCGAGAGGGTTACAGCAAAAACTGGATGCACTTCGTGTACAAAATGGACAATCTCTTTCGAAGTATGAGGGTTTCACACGAAAACTCGTTTGTTACTAAGGCATTTCATTTTTTTAAACTTATTTCAACTCCTGACTTTTTGTGTGTTCATTATGCACCATTCGAAGCCACGCCATCAATTTTCAACCCTTTCTGACTTCATTTGCTATTTTTCATGCATTTACTGATTTTTTTGAGCTAAATGACCCTGAAATTGAAAAGCACTACAAATGAACTCTGAAAAGGTTGAAAGTTGGCATGGTATCATCATTTCACCCACGTAACATGTGCTAAAAAGTCGAGAGGGTTACGGCAAAAACTCGATGCACTTCGTGTGCAAAATGGACAATCTCTTTCGAAGTATGAGGGTTTCACACGAAAACTCGTCTGTTACTAAGGCATTTCATTTTTTAAGCTTATTTCAACTCCAGACTTTTTGTGTGTTCAGTATGCAACATTCGAAGCCACGCCATCAATTTTCAACCATTTCTGACTTCATTTGCTATTTTTCATGCATTTACTGATTTTTTTGAGCTAAATGACCCTGAAATTGAAAAGCACTACAAATGAACTCTGAAAAGGTTGAAAGTTGGCATGGTATCATCATTTCACCCACGTAACATGTGCTAAAAAGTCGAGAGGGTTACGGCAAAAACTAGATGCACTTCGTGTACAAAATGGACAATCTCTTTCGAAGTATAAGGGTTTCAGACGAAACTCGTCTCTTACTAAGGCATTTCATTTTTTTAAACTTATTTCAACTCCAGACTTTTTGTGTGTTCAGTATGCACCATTCGAAGCCATGCCATCAATTTTCAACCCTTTATGACTTCATTTGCAATTTTTCATGCATTTACTGATTTTTTTGAGCTAAATGACCCTGAAATTGAAAAGCACTACAAATGAACTCTGAAAAGGTTGAAAGTTGGCATGGTATCATCATTTCACCCACGTAACATGTGCTAAAAAGTCGAGAGGGTTACGGCAAAAACTGGATGCACTTCGTGTACAAAATGGACAATCTCTTTCGAAGTATCAGGGTTTCAGACGAAAACTCGTTCGCTACTAAGGCATTTCATTTTTTTAAACTTATTCCAACTCCAGACTTTTTGTGTGTTCAGTATGCACCATTCGAAGCCACGCCATCAATTTTCAACCATTTCTGACTTCATTTGCTATTTTTCATGCATTTACTGATTTTTTTGAGCTAAATGACCCTGAAATTGAAAAGCACTACAAATGAACTCTGAAAAGGTTGAAAGTTGGCGTGGTATCATCATTTCACCCACGTAACATGTGCTAAAAAGTCGAGAGGGTTACGGCAAAAACTAGATGCACTTCGTGTGCAAAATGGACAATCTCTTTCGAAGTATGAGGGTTTCACACGAAAACTCGTCTGTTACTAAGGCATTTCATTTTTTAAGCTTATTTCAACTCCAGACTTTTTGTGTGTTCATTATGCAACATTCGAAGCCACGCCATCAATTTTCAACCCTTTCTGACTTCATTTGCTATTTTTCAAGTATTTACTGATTTTTTTGAGCTAAATGACCCTGAAATTGAAAAGCACTACAAATGAACTCTGAAAAGGTTGAAAGTTGGCATGGTATCATCATTTCACCCACGTAACATGTGCTAAAAAGTCGAGAGGGTTACGGCAAAAACTCGATGCACTTCGTGTGCAAAATGGACAATCTCTTTCGAAGTATCAGGGTTTCAGACGAAAACTCGTCTCTTACTAAGGCATTTCATTTTTTAAGCTTATTTCAACTCCAGACTTTTTGTGTGTTCAGTATGCACCATTCGAAGCCACGCCATCAATTTTCAACCCTTTCTGACTTCATTTGCTATTTTTCATGCATTTACTGATTTTTTTGAGCTAAATGACCCTGAAATTGAAAAGCACTACAAATGAACTCTGAAAAGGTTGAAAGTTGGCATGGTATCATCATTTCACCCACATAACATGTGCTAAAAAGTCGAGAGGGTTACGTCAAAAACTAGATGCACTTCGTGTACAAAATGGACAATCTCTTTCGAAGTATAAGGGTTTCAGACGAAAACTCGTCTCTTACTAAGGCATTTCATTTTTTTGAACTTATTTCAACTCCAGACTTTTTGTGTGTTCAGTATGCACCATTCGAAGCCATGCCATCAATTTTCAACCCCTTATGACTTCATTTGCTATTTTTCATGCATTTACTGATTTTTTTGAGCTAAATGACCCTGAAATTGAAAAGCACTACAAATGAACTCTGAAAAGGTTGAAAGTTGGCATGGTATCATCATTTCACCCACGTAACATGTGCTAAAAAGTCGAGAGGGTTACGGCAAAAACTAGATGCACTTCGTGTGCAAAATGGACAATCTCTTTCGAAGTATGAGGGTTTCACACGAAAACTCGTCTGTTACTAAGGCATTTCATTTTTTAAGCTTATTTCAACTCCAGACTTTTTGTGTGTTCATTATGCAACATTCGAAGCCACGCCATCAATTTTCAACCCTTTCTGACTTCATTTGCTATTTTTCAAGTATTTACTGATTTTTTTGAGCTAAATGACCCTGAAATTGAAAAGCACTACAAATGAACTCTGAAAAGGTTGAAAGTTGGCATGGTATCATCATTTCACCCACGTAACATGTGCTAA
This sequence comes from Elymus sibiricus, assembly GCA_039707655.1. Taxonomy (NCBI): domain Eukaryota; kingdom Viridiplantae; phylum Streptophyta; class Magnoliopsida; order Poales; family Poaceae; genus Elymus; species Elymus sibiricus. Next base: position 55,705,589 of record CM077667.1, read on the forward strand.
AAAGTCGAGAGGGTTACGGCAAAAACTCGATGCACTTCGTGTGCAAAATGGACAATCTCTTTCGAAGTATCAGGGTTTCAGACGAAAACTCGTCTCTTACTAAGGCATTTCATTTTTTAAGCTTATTTCAACTCCAGACTTTTTGTGTGTTCAGTATGCACCATTCGAAGCCACGCCATCAATTTTCAACCCTTTCTGACTTCATTTGCTATTTTTCATGCATTTACTGATTTTTTTGAGCTAAATGACCCTGAAATTGAAAAGCACTACAAATGAACTCTGAAAACGTTGAAAGTTGGCATGGTATCATCATTTCACCCACATAACATGTGCTAAAAAGTCGAGAGGGTTACAGCAAAAACTGGATGCACTTCGTGTACAAAATGGACAATCTCTTTCGAAGTATGAGGGTTTCACACGAAAACTCGTTTGTTACTAAGGCATTTCATTTTTTTAAACTTATTTCAACTCCTGACTTTTTGTGTGTTCATTATGCACCATTCGAAGCCACGCCATCAATTTTCAACCCTTTCTGACTTCATTTGCTATTTTTCATGCATTTACTGATTTTTTTGAGCTAAATGACCCTGAAATTGAAAAGCACTACAAATGAACTCTGAAAAGGTTGAAAGTTGGCATGGTATCATCATTTCACCCACGTAACATGTGCTAAAAAGTCGAGAGGGTTACGGCAAAAACTCGATGCACTTCGTGTGCAAAATGGACAATCTCTTTCGAAGTATGAGGGTTTCACACGAAAACTCGTCTGTTACTAAGGCATTTCATTTTTTAAGCTTATTTCAACTCCAGACTTTTTGTGTGTTCAGTATGCAACATTCGAAGCCACGCCATCAATTTTCAACCATTTCTGACTTCATTTGCTATTTTTCATGCATTTACTGATTTTTTTGAGCTAAATGACCCTGAAATTGAAAAGCACTACAAATGAACTCTGAAAAGGTTGAAAGTTGGCATGGTATCATCATTTCACCCACGTAACATGTGCTAAAAAGTCGAGAGGGTTACGGCAAAAACTAGATGCACTTCGTGTACAAAATGGACAATCTCTTTCGAAGTATAAGGGTTTCAGACGAAACTCGTCTCTTACTAAGGCATTTCATTTTTTTAAACTTATTTCAACTCCAGACTTTTTGTGTGTTCAGTATGCACCATTCGAAGCCATGCCATCAATTTTCAACCCTTTATGACTTCATTTGCAATTTTTCATGCATTTACTGATTTTTTTGAGCTAAATGACCCTGAAATTGAAAAGCACTACAAATGAACTCTGAAAAGGTTGAAAGTTGGCATGGTATCATCATTTCACCCACGTAACATGTGCTAAAAAGTCGAGAGGGTTACGGCAAAAACTGGATGCACTTCGTGTACAAAATGGACAATCTCTTTCGAAGTATCAGGGTTTCAGACGAAAACTCGTTCGCTACTAAGGCATTTCATTTTTTTAAACTTATTCCAACTCCAGACTTTTTGTGTGTTCAGTATGCACCATTCGAAGCCACGCCATCAATTTTCAACCATTTCTGACTTCATTTGCTATTTTTCATGCATTTACTGATTTTTTTGAGCTAAATGACCCTGAAATTGAAAAGCACTACAAATGAACTCTGAAAAGGTTGAAAGTTGGCGTGGTATCATCATTTCACCCACGTAACATGTGCTAAAAAGTCGAGAGGGTTACGGCAAAAACTAGATGCACTTCGTGTGCAAAATGGACAATCTCTTTCGAAGTATGAGGGTTTCACACGAAAACTCGTCTGTTACTAAGGCATTTCATTTTTTAAGCTTATTTCAACTCCAGACTTTTTGTGTGTTCATTATGCAACATTCGAAGCCACGCCATCAATTTTCAACCCTTTCTGACTTCATTTGCTATTTTTCAAGTATTTACTGATTTTTTTGAGCTAAATGACCCTGAAATTGAAAAGCACTACAAATGAACTCTGAAAAGGTTGAAAGTTGGCATGGTATCATCATTTCACCCACGTAACATGTGCTAAAAAGTCGAGAGGGTTACGGCAAAAACTCGATGCACTTCGTGTGCAAAATGGACAATCTCTTTCGAAGTATCAGGGTTTCAGACGAAAACTCGTCTCTTACTAAGGCATTTCATTTTTTAAGCTTATTTCAACTCCAGACTTTTTGTGTGTTCAGTATGCACCATTCGAAGCCACGCCATCAATTTTCAACCCTTTCTGACTTCATTTGCTATTTTTCATGCATTTACTGATTTTTTTGAGCTAAATGACCCTGAAATTGAAAAGCACTACAAATGAACTCTGAAAAGGTTGAAAGTTGGCATGGTATCATCATTTCACCCACATAACATGTGCTAAAAAGTCGAGAGGGTTACGTCAAAAACTAGATGCACTTCGTGTACAAAATGGACAATCTCTTTCGAAGTATAAGGGTTTCAGACGAAAACTCGTCTCTTACTAAGGCATTTCATTTTTTTGAACTTATTTCAACTCCAGACTTTTTGTGTGTTCAGTATGCACCATTCGAAGCCATGCCATCAATTTTCAACCCCTTATGACTTCATTTGCTATTTTTCATGCATTTACTGATTTTTTTGAGCTAAATGACCCTGAAATTGAAAAGCACTACAAATGAACTCTGAAAAGGTTGAAAGTTGGCATGGTATCATCATTTCACCCACGTAACATGTGCTAAAAAGTCGAGAGGGTTACGGCAAAAACTAGATGCACTTCGTGTGCAAAATGGACAATCTCTTTCGAAGTATGAGGGTTTCACACGAAAACTCGTCTGTTACTAAGGCATTTCATTTTTTAAGCTTATTTCAACTCCAGACTTTTTGTGTGTTCATTATGCACCATTCGAAGCCACCCCATCAATTTTCAACCCTTTCTGACTTCATTTGCTATTTTTCATGCATTTAATGATTTTTTTGAGCTAAATGACCCTGAAATTGAAAAGCACTACAAATGAACTCTGAAAAGGTTGAAAGTTGGCATGGTATCATCATTTCACCCACGTAACATGTGCTAAAAAGTCGAGAGGGTTACGGCAAAAACTCGATGCACTTCGTGTGCAAAATGGACAATCTCTTTCGAAGTATGAGGGTTTCACACGAAAACTCGTCTGTTACTAAGGCATTTCATTTTTTAAGCTTATTTCAACTCCATACTTTTTGTGTGTTCAGTATGCACCATTCGAAGCCACGCCATCAATTTTCAACCCTTTCTGACTTCATTTGCTATTTTTCATGCATTTACTGATTTTTTTGAGCTAAATGACCCTGAAATTGAAAAGCACTACAAATGAACTCTGAAAAGGTTGAAAGTTGGCATGGTATCATCATTTCACCCACATAACATCTGCTAAAAAGTGGAGAGGGTTACGTCAAAAACTAGATGCACTTCGTGTACAAAATGGACAATCTCTTTCGAAGCATGAGGGTTTCACACGAAAACTCGTTTGTTACTAAGGCATTTCATTTTTTTAAACTTATTTCAACTCCAGACTTTTTGTGTGTTCAGTATGCACCATTCGAAGCCACGCCATCAATTTTCAACCATTTCTGACTTCATTTGCTATTTTTCATGCATTTACTGATTTTTTTGAGCTAAATGACCCTGAAATTGAAAAGCACTACAAATGAACTCTGAAAAGGTTGAAAGTTGGCGTGGTATCATCATTTCACCCACGTAACATGTGCTAAAAAGTCGAGAGGGTTACGGCAAAAACTAGATGCACTTCGTGTGCAAAATGGACAATCTCTTTCGAAGTATGAGGGTTTCACACGAAAACTCGTCTGTTACTAAGGCATTTCATTTTTTAAGCTTATTTCAACTCCAGACTTTTTGTGTGTTCATTATGCACCATTCGAAGCCACGCCATCAATTTTCAACCCTTTCTGACTTCATTTGCTATTTTTCAAGTATTTACTGATTTTTTTGAGCTAAATGACCCTGAAATTGAAAAGCACTACAAATGAACTCTGAAAAGGTTGAAAGTTGGCATGGTATCATCATTTCACCCACGTAACATGTGCTAAAAAGTCGAGAGGGTTACGGCAAAAACTCGATGCACTTCGTGTGCAAAATGGACAATCTCTTTCGAAGTATCAGGGTTTCAGACGAAAACTCGTCTCTTACTAAGGCATTTCATTTTTTAAGCTTATTTCAACTCCAGACTTTTTGTGTGTTCAGTATGCACCATTCGAAGCCACGCCATCAATTTTCAACCCTTCCTGACTTCATTTGCTATTTTTCATGCATTTACTGATTTTTTTTGAGCTAAATGACCCTGAAATTGAAAAGCACTACAAATGAACTCTGAAAAGGTTGAAAGTTGGCATGGTGTCATCATTTCACCCACATAACATGTGCTAAAAAGTCGAGAGGGTTACGTCAAAAACTAGATGCACTTCGTGTACAAAATGGACAATCTCTTTCGAAGTATAAGGGTTTCAGACGAAAACTCGTCTCTTACTAAGGCATTTCATTTTTTTAAACTTATTTCAACTCCAGACTTTTTGTGTGTTCAGTATGCACCATTCGAAGCCATGCCATCAATTTTCAACCCCTTATGACTTCATTTGCTATTTTTCATGCATTTACTGATTTTTTTGAGCTAAATGACCCTGAAATTGAAAAGCACTACAAATGAACTCTGAAAAGGTTGAAAGTTGGCATGGTATCATCATTTCACCCACGTAACATGTGCTAAAAAGTCGAGAGGGTTCCGGCAAAAACTAGATGCACTTCGTGTGCAAAATGGACAATCTCTTTCGAAGTATGAGGGTTTCACACGAAAACTCGTCTGTTACTAAGGCATTTCATTTTTTAAGCTTATTTCAACTCCAGACTTTTTGTGTGTTCATTATGCACCATTCGAAGCCACCCCATCAATTTTCAACCCTTTCTGACTTCATTTGCTATTTTTCATGCATTTAATGATTTTTTTGAGCTAAATGACCCTGAAATTGAAAAGCACTACAAATGAACTCTGAAAAGGTTGAAAGTTGGCATGGTATCATCATTTCACCCACGTAACATGTGCTAAAAAGTCGAGAGGGTTACGGCAAAAACTAGATGCACTTCGTGTGCAAAATGGACAATCTCTTTCGAAGTATGAGGGTTTCACACGAAAACTCGTCTGTTACTAAGGCATTTCATTTTTTAAGCTTATTTCAACTCCAGACTTTTTGTGTGTTCATTATGCACCATTCGAAGCCACGCCATCAATTTTCAACCCTTTCTGACTTCATTTGCTATTTTTCATGCATTTACTGATTTTTTTGAGCTAAATGACCCTGAAATTGAAAAGCACTACAAATGAACTCTGAAAAGGTTGAAAGTTGGCATGGTATCATCATTTCACCCACATAACATGTGCTAAAAAGTCGAGAGGGTTACGTCAAAAACTAGATGCACTTCGTGTACAAAATGGACAATCTCTTTCGAAGTATAAGGGTTTCAGACGAAAACTCGTCTCTTACTAAGGCATTTCATTTTTTTAAACTTATTTCAACTCCAGACTTTTTGTGTGTTCAGTATGCACCATTCGAAGCCATGCCATCAATTTTCAACCCCTTATGACTTCATTTGCTATTTTTCATGCATTTACTGATTTTTTTGAGCTAAATGACCCTGAAATTGAAAAGCACTACAAATGAACTCTGAAAAGGTTGAAAGTTGGCATGGTATCATCATTTCACCCACGTAACATGTGCTAAAAAGTCGAGAGGGTTACGGCAAAAACTAGATGCACTTCGTGTGCAAAATGGACAATCTCTTTCGAAGTATGAGGGTTTCACACGAAAACTCGTCTGTTACTAAGGCATTTCATTTTTTAAGCTTATTTCAACTCCAGACTTTTTGTGTGTTCATTATGCACCATTCGAAGCCACCCCATCAATTTTCAACCCTTTCTGACTTCATTTGCTATTTTTCATGCATTTAATGATTTTTTTGAGCTAAATGACCCTGAAATTGAAAAGCACTACAAATGAACTCTGAAAAGGTTGAAAGTTGGCATGGTATCATCATTTCACCCACGTAACATGTGCTAAAAAGTCGAGAGGGTTACGGCAAAAACTCGATGCACTTCGTGTGCAAAATGGACAATCTTTTTCGAAGTATGAGGGTTTCACACGAAAACTCGTCTGTCACTAAGGCATTTCATTTTTTAAGCTTATTTCAACTCCATACTTTTTGTGTGTTCAGTATGCACCATTCGAAGCCACGCCATCAATTTTCAACCCTTTCTGACTTCATTTGCTATTTTTCATGCATTTACTGATTTTTTTGAGCTAAATGACCCTGAAATTGAAAAGCACTACAAATGAACTCTGAAAAGGTTGAAAGTTGGCATGGTATCATCATTTCACCCACATAACATCTGCTAAAAAGTGGAGATGGTTACGTCAAAAACTAGATGCACTTCGTGTACAAAATGGACAATCTCTTTCGAAGTATGAGGGTTTCACACGAAAACTCGTTTGTTACTAAGGCATTTCATTTTTTTAAACTTATTTCAACTCCAGACTTTTTGTGTGTTCAGTATGCACCATTCGAAGCCACGCCATCAATTTTCAACTATTTCTGACTTCATTTGCTATTTTTCATGCATTTACTGATTTTTTTGAGCTAAATGACCCTGAAATTGAAAAGCACTACAAATGAACTCTGAAAAGGTTGAAAGTTGGCGTGGTATCATCATTTCACCCACGTAACATGTGCTAAAAAGTCGAGAGGGTTACGGCAAAAACTAGATGCACTTCGTGTGCAAAATGGACAATCTCTTTCGAAGTATGAGGGTTTCACGCGAAAACTCGTCTGTTACTAAGGCATTTCATTTTTTAAGCTTATTTCAACTCCAGACTTTTTGTGTGTTCATTATGCACCATTCGAAGCCACGCCATCAATTTTCAACCCTTTCTGACTTCATTTGCTATTTTTCAAGTATTTACTGATTTTTTTGAGCCAAATGACCCTGAAATTGAAAAGCACTACAAATGAACTCTGAAAAGGTTGAAAGTTGGCATGGTATCATCATTTCACCCACGTAACATGTGCTAAAAAGTCGAGAGGGTTACGGCAAAAACTCGATGCACTTCGTGTGCAAAATGGACAATCTCTTTCGAAGTATCAGGGTTTCAGACGAAAACTCGTCTCTTACTAAGGCATTTCATTTTTTAAGCTTATTTCAACTCCAGACTTTTTGTGTGTTCAGTATGCACCATTCGAAGCCACGCCATCAATTTTCAACCCTTCCTGACTTCATTTGCTATTTTTCATGCATTTACTGATTTTTTTGAGCTAAATGACCCTGAAATTGAAAAGCACTACAAATGAACTCTGAAAAGGTTGAAAGTTGGCATGGTGTCATCATTTCACCCACATAACATGTGCTAAAAAGTCGAGAGGGTTACGTCAAAAACTAGATGCACTTCGTGTACAAAATGGACAATCTCTTTCGAAGTATAAGGGTTTCAGACGAAAACTCGTCTCTTACTAAGGCATTTCATTTTTTTAAACTTATTTCAACTCCAGACTTTTTGTGTGTTCAGTATGCACCATTCGAAGCCATGCCATCAATTTTCAACCCCTTATGACTTCATTTGCTATTTTTCATGCATTTACTGATTTTTTTGAGCTAAATGACCCTGAAATTGAAAAGCACTACAAATGAACTCTGAAAAGGTTGAAAGTTGGCATGGTATCATCATTTCACCCACGTAACATGTGCTCAAAAGTCGAGAGGGTTCCGGCAAAAACTAGATGCACTTCGTGTGCAAAATGGACAATCTCTTTCGAAGTATGAGGGTTTCACACGAAAACTCGTCTGTTACTAAGGCATTTCATTTTTTAAGCTTATTTCAACTCCAGACTTTTTGTGTGTTCATTATGCACCATTCGAAGCCACCCCATCAATTTTCAACCCTTTCTGACTTCATTTGCTATTTTTCATGCATTTAATGATTTTTTTGAGCTAAATGACCCTGAAATTGAAAAGCACTACAAATGAACTCTGAAAAGGTTGAAAGTTGGCATGGTATCATCATTTCACCCACGTAACATGTGCTAAAAAGTCGAGAGGGTTACGGCAAAAACTAGATGCACTTCGTGTGCAAAATGGACAATCTCTTTCGAAGTATGAGGGTTTCACACGAAAACTCGTCTGTTACTAAGGCATTTCATTTTTTAAGCTTATTTCAACTCCAGACTTTTTGTGTGTTCATTATGCACCATTCGAAGCCACGCCATCAATTTTCAACCCTTTCTGACTTCATTTGCTATTTTTCATGCATTTACTGATTTTTTGAGCTAAATGACCCTGAAATTGAAAAGCACTACAAATGAACTCTGAAAAGGTTGAAAGTTGGCATGGTATCATCATTTCACCCACATAACATCTGCTAAAAAGTCGAGAGGGTTACGTCAAAAACTAGATGCACTTCGTGTACAAAATGGACAATCTCTTTCGAAGTATCAGGGTTTCAAACGAAAACTCGTGTGTTACTAAGGCATTTCATTTTTTAAAACTTATTTCAACTCCAGACTTTTTGTGTGTTCAGTATGCACCATTCGAAGCCCCGCCATCAATTTTCAACCCTTTCTGACTTCATTTGCTATTTTTCATGCATTTACTGATTTTTTTGAGCTAAATGACCCTGAAATTGAAAAGCACTACAAATGAACTCTGAAAAGGTTGAAAGTTGGCATGGTATCATCATTTCACCCACATAACATGTGCTAAAAAGTCGAGAGGGTTACAGCAAAAACTGGATGCACTTCGTGTACAAAATGGACAATCTCTTTCGAAGTATGAGGGTTTCACACGAAAACTCGTTTGTTACTAAGGCATTTCATTTTTTTAAACTTATTTCAACTCCTGACTTTTTGTGTGTTCAGTATGCACCATTCGAAGCCACGCCATCAATTTTCAACCATTTCTGACTTCATTTGCTATTTTTCATGCATTTACTGATTTTTTTGAGCTAAATGACCCCGAAATTGAAAAGCACTACAAATGAACTCTGAAAAGGTTGAAAGTTGGCATGGTATCATCATTTCACCCACGTAACATGTGCTAAAAAGTCGAGAGGGTTACGGCAAAAACTAGATGCACTTCGTGTGCAAAATGGACAATCTCTTTCGAAGTATGAGGGTTTCACACGAAAACTCGTCTGTTACTAAGGCATTTCATTTTTTAAGCTTATTTCAACTCCAGACTTTTTGTGTGTTCATTACGCACCATTCGAAGCCACGCCATCAATTTTCAACCCTTTCTGACTTCATTTGCTATTTTTCATGCATTTACTGATTTTTTTGAGCTAAATGACCCTGAAATTGAAAAGCACTACAAATGAACTCTGAAAAGGTTGAAAGTTGGCATGGTATCATCATTTCACCCACGTAACATGTGCTAAAAAGTCGAGAGGGTTACGGCAAAAACTAGATGCACTTCGTGTGCAAAATGGACAATCTCTTTCGAAGTATGAGGGTTTCACACGAAAACTCGTCTGTTACTAAGGCATTTCATTTTTTAAGCTTATTTCAACTCCAGACTTTTTGTGTGTTCAGTATGCACCATTCGAAGCCACGCCATCAATTTTCAACCCTTTCTGACTTCATTTGCTATTTTTCATGCATTTACTGATTTTTTTGAGCTAAATGACCCTGAAATTGAAAAGCACTACAAATGAACTCTGAAAAGGTTGAAAGTTGGCATGGTATCATCATTTCACCCACATAACATCTGCTAAAAAGTCGAGAGGGTTACGTCAAAAACTAGATGCACTTCGTTTACAAAATGGACAATCTCTTTCGAAGTATCAGGGTTTCAAACGAAAACTCGTGTGTTACTAAGGCATTTCATTTTTTTAAAACTTATTTCAACTCCAGACTTTTTGTGTGTTCAGTATGCACCATTCGAAGCCCCGCCATCAATATTCAACCCTTTCTGACTACATTTGCTATTTTTCATGCATTTACTGATTTTTTTGAGCTAAATGACCCTGAAATTGAAAAGCACTACAAATGAACTCTGAAAAGGTTGAAAGTTGGCATGGTATCATCATTTCACCCACATAACATGTGCTAAAAAGTCGAGAGGGTTACAGCAAAAACTGGATGCACTTCGTGTACAAAATGGACAATCTCTTTCGAAGTATGAGGGTTTCACACGAAAACTCGTTTGTTACTAAGGCATTTCATTTTTTTAAACTTATTTCAACTCCTGACTTTTTGTGTGTTCAGTATGCACCATTCGAAGCCACGCCATCAATTTTCAACCATTTCTGACTTCATTTGCTATTTTTCATGCATTTACTGATTTTTTTGAGCTAAATGACCCTGAAATTGAAAAGCACTACAAATGAACTCTGAAAAGGTTGAAAGTTGGCATGGTATCATCATTTCACCCACGTAACATGTGCTAAAAAGTCGAGAGGGTTACGGCAAAAACTAGATGCACTTCGTGTGCAAAATGGACAATCTCTTTCGAAGTATGAGGGTTTCACACGAAAACTCGTCTGTTACTAAGGCATTTCATTTTTTAAGCTTATTTCAACTCCAGACTTTTTGTGTGTTCATTATGCACCATTCGAAGCCACGCCATCAATTTTCAACCCTTTCTGACTTCATTTGCTATTTTTCATGCATTTACTGATTTTTTTGAGCTAAATGACCCTGAAATTGAAAAGCACTACAAATGAACTCTGAAAAGGTTGAAAGTTGGCATGGTATCATCATTTCACCCACGTAACATGTGCTAAAAAGTCGAGAGGGTTACGGCAAACACTAGATGCACTTCGTGTGCAAAATGGACAATCTCTTTCGAAGTATGAGGGTTTCACACGAAAACTCGTCTGTTACTAAGGCATTTCATTTTTTAAGCTTATTTCAACTCCAGACTTTTTGTGTGTTCATTATGCACCATTCGAAGCCACGCCATCAATTTTCAACCCTTTCTGACTTCATTTGCTATTTTTCATGCATTTACTGATTTTTTTGAGCTAAATGACCCTGAAATTGAAAAGCACTACAAATGAACTCTGAAAAGGTTGAAAGTTGGCATGGTATCATCATTTCACCCACGTAACATGTGCTAAAAAGTCGAGAGGGTTACGGCAAAAACTAGATGCACTTCGTGTGCAAAATGGACAATCTCTTTCGAAGTATGAGGGTTTCACACGAAAACTCGTCTGTTACTAAGGCATTTCATTTTTAAGCTTATTTCAACTCCAGACTTTTTGTGTGTTCAGTATGCACCATTCGAAGCCACGCCATCAATTTTCAACCCTTTCTGACTTCATTTGCTATTTTTCATGCATTTACTGATTTTTTTGAGCTAAATGACCCTGAAATTGAAAAGCACTACAAATGAAGTCTGAAAAGGTTGAAAGTTGGCATGGTATCATCATTTCACCCACATAACATGTGCTAAAAAGTCGAGAGGGTTACGTCAAAAACTAGATGCACTTCGTGTACAAAATGGACAATCTCTTTCGAAGTATCAGGGTTTCAAACGAAAACTCGTGTGTTACTAAGGCATTTCATTTTTTTAAACTTATTTCAACTCCATTCTTTTTGTGTGTTCAGTATGCACCATTCGAAGCCACGCCATCAATTTTCAACCCTTTCTGACTTCATTTGCTATTTTTCATGCATTTACTGATTTTTTTGAGCTAAATGACCCTGAAATTGAAAAGCACTACAAATGAACTCTGAAAAGGTTGAAAGTTGGCATGGTATCATCATTTAAACCACGTAACATGTGCTAAAAAGTCGAGAGGGTTACGGCAAAAACTCGATGCACTTCGTGTGCAAAATGGACAATCTCTTTCGAAGTATGAGGGTTTCACACGAAAACTCGTCTGTTACTAAGGCATTTCATTTTTTAAGCTTATTTCAACTCTAGACTTTTTGTGTGTTCAGTATGCACCATTCGAAGCCACGCCATCAATTTTCAACCCTTTCTGACTTCATTTGCTATTTTTCATGCATTTACTGATTTTTTTGAGCTAAATGACCCTGAAATTGAAAAGCACTACAAATGAACTCTGAAAAGGTTGAAAGTTGGCATGGTATCATCATTTCACCCACATAACATGTGCTAAAAAGTCGAGAGGGTTACGTCAAAAACTAGATGCACTTCGTGTACAAAATGGACAATCTCTTTCAAAGTATAAGGGTTTCAGACGAAAACTCGTCTCTTACTAAGGCATTTCATTTTTTTAAACTTATTTCAACTCCAGACTTTTTGTGTGTTCAGTATGCACCATTCGAAGCCATGCCATCAATTTTCAACCCTTTATGACTTCATTTGCTATTTTTCATGCATTTACTGATTTTTTTGAGCTAAATGACCCTGAAATTGAAAAGCACTACAAATGAACTCTGAAAAGGTTGAAAGTTGGCATGGTATCATCATTTCACCCACGTAACATGTGCTAAAAAGTCGAGAGGGTTACGGCAAAAACTGGATGCACTTCGTGTACAAAATGGACAATCTCTTTCGAAGTATCAGGGTTTCAGACGAAAACTTGTCTGTTACTAAGGCATTTCATTTTTTAAGCTTATTTCAACTCCAGACTTTTTGTGTGTTCAGTATGCACCATTCGAAGCCACGCCATCAATTTTCAACCCTTTCTGACTTCATTTGCTATTTTTCATGCATTTACTGATTTTTTTGAGCCAAATGACCCTGAAATTGAAAAGCACTACAAATGAACTCTGAAAAGATTGAAAGTTAGCATGGTATCATCATTTCACCCACATAACATGTGCTAAAAAGTTGAGAGGGTTACGGCAAAAACTAGATGCACTTCGTGTACAAAATGGACAATCTCTTTCGAAGTATAAGGGTTTCAGACGAAAACTCGTGTGTTACTAAGGCATTTCATTTTTTTAAACTTATATCAACTCCAGACTTTTTGTGTGTTCAGTATGCACCATTTGAAGCCACGCCATCAATTTTCAACCCTTTCTGACTTCATTTGCTATTTTTCATTCATTTACTGATTTTTTTGAGCTAAATGACCCTGAAATTGAAAAGCACTACAAATGAACTCTGAAAAGGTTGAAAGTTGGCATGGTATCATCATTTCACCCACATAACATCTGCTAAAAAGTGGAGATGGTTACGTCAAAAACTAGATGCACTTCGTGTACAAAATGGACAATCTCTTTCGAAGTATGAGGGTTTCACACGAAAACTCGTTTGTTACTAAGGCATTTCATTTTTTTAAACTTATTTCAACTCCAGACTTTTTGTGTGTTCAGTATGCACCATTCGAAGCTATGCCATCAATTTTCAACCCTTTATGACTTCATTTGCTATTTTTCATGCATTTACTGATTTTTTTGAGCTAAATGACCCTGAAATTGAAAAGCACTACAAATGAACTCTGAAAAGGTTGAAAGTTGGCATGGTATCATCATTTCACCCACGTAACATGTGCTAAAAAGTCAAGAGGGTTACGGCAAAAACTGGATGCACTTCGTGTACGAAATGGACAATCTCTTTCGAAGTATCAGGGTTTCAGACGAAAACTCGTCTGTTACTAAGGCATTTCATTTTTTTAAACTTATTTCAACTCCAGACTTTTTGTGTGTTCAGTATGCACCATTCGAAGCCACGCCATCAATTTTCAACCCTTTCTGACTTCATTTGCTATTTTTCATGCATTTACTGATTTTTTTGAGTTAAATGACCCTGAAATTGAAAAGCACTACAAATGAACTCTGAAAAGGTTGAAAGTTGGCATGGTATCATCATTTCACCCACATAACATGTGCTAAAAAGTTGAGAGGGTTACGGCAAAAACTGGATGCACTTCGTGTACAAAATGGACAATCTCTTGCGAAGTATAAGGGTTTCAGACGAAAACTCGTGTGTTACTAAGGCATTTCATTTTTTTAAACTTATTTCAACTCCAGACTTTTTGTGTGTTCAGTATGCACCATTCGAAGCCACGCCATCAATTTTCAACCCTTTCTGACTTCATTTGCTATTTTTCATGCATTTACTGATTTTTTTGAGCTAAATGACCCTGAAATTGAAAAGCACTACAAATGAACTCTGAAAAGGTTGAAAGTTGGCATGGTATCATTATTTCACCCACATAACATGTGCTAAAAAGTCGAGAGGGTTACAGCAAAAACTGGATGCACTTCGTGTACAAAATGGACAATCTCTTTCGAAGTATCAGGGTTTCAGACGAAAACTCGTCTGTTACTAAGGCATTTCATTTTTTTAAACTTATTTCAACTCCAGACTTTTTGTGTGTTCAGTATGCACCATTCGAAGCCACGCCATCAATTTTCAACCCTTTCTGACTTCATTTGCTATTTTTCATGCATTTACTGATTTTTTTGAGCTAAATGACCCTGAAATTGAAAAGCACTACAAATGAACTCTAAAAAAGGTTGAAAGTTGGCATGGTATCATCATTTCAACCACATAACATGTGCTAAAAAGTCAAGAGGGTTACGGCAAAAACTGGATGCACTTCGTGTACGAAATGGACAATCTCTTTCGAAGTATCAGGGTTTCAGACGAAAACTCGTCTGTTACTAAGGCATTTCATTTTTTTAAACTTATTTCAACTCCAGACTTTTTGTGTGTTCAGTATGCACCATTCGAAGCCACGCCATCAATTTTCAACCCTTTCTGACTTCATTTGCTATTTTTCATGCATTTACTGATTTTTTTGAGCTAAATGACCCTGAAATTGAAAAGCACTACAAATGAACTCTAAAAAAGGTTGAAAGTTGGCATGGTATCATCATTTCAACCACATAACATGTGCTAAAAAGTCAAGAGGGTTACGGCAAAAACTGGATGCACTTCGTGTACGAAATGGACAATCTCTTTCGAAGTATCAGGGTTTCAGACGAAAACTCGTCTGTTACTAAGGCATTTCATTTTTTTAAACTTATTTCAACTCCAGACTTTTTGTGTGTTCAGTATGCACCATTCGAAGCCACGCCATCAATTTTCAACCAATTCTGACTTCATTTGCTATTTTTCATGCATTTACTGATTTTTTTGAGCTAAATGACCCTGAAATTGAAAAGCACTACAAATGAACTCTGAAAAGGTTGAAAGTTGGCATGGTATCATCATTTCACCCACATAACATGTGCTAAAAAGTTGAGAGGGTTACGGCAAAAACTGGATGCACTTCGTGTACAAAATGGACAATCTCTTTCGAAGTATCAGGGTTTCAGACGAAAACTCGTCTGTTACTAAGGCATTTCATTTTTTTAAGCTTATTTCAACTCCATACTTTTTGTGTGTTCAGTATGCACCATTCGAAGCCACGCCATCAATTTTCAACCCTTTCTGACTTCATTTGCTATTTTTCATGCATTTACTGATTTTTTTGAGCTAAATGACCCTGAAATTGAAAAGCACTACAAATGAACTCTGAAAAGGTTGAAAGTTGGCATGGTATCATCATTTCACCCACATAACATGTGCTAAAAAGTCGAGAGGGTTACGTCAAAAACTAGATGCACTTCGTGTACAAAATGGACAATCTCTTTCAAAGTATAAGGGTTTCAGACGAAAACTCGTCTCTTACTAAGGCATTTCATTTTTTTAAACTTATTTCAACTCCAGACTTTTTGTGTGTTCAGTATGCACCATTCGAAGCCATGCCATCAATTTTCAACCATTTATGACTTCATTTGCTATTTTTCATGCATTTACTGATTTTTTTGAGCTAAATGACCCTGAAATTGAAAAGCACTACAAATGAACTCTGAAAAGGTTGAAAGTTGGCATGGTATCATCATTTCACCCACGTAACATGTGCTAAAAAGTCGAGAGGGTTACGGCAAAAACTGGATGCACTTCGTGTACAAAATGGACAATCTCTTTCGAAGTATCAGGGTTTCAGACGAAAACTTGTCTGTTACTAAGGCATTTCATTTTTTAAGCTTATTTCAACTCCAGACTTTTTGTGTGTTCAGTATGCACCATTCGAAGCCACGCCATCAATTTTCAACCCTTTCTGACTTCATTTGCTATTTTTCATGCATTTACTGATTTTTTTGAGCCAAATGACCCTGAAATTGAAAAGCACTACAAATGAACTCTGAAAAGATTGAAAGTTAGCATGGTATCATCATTTCACCCACATAACATGTGCTAAAAAGTTGAGAGGGTTACGGCAAAAACTAGATGCACTTCGTGTACAAAATGGACAATCTCTTTCGAAGTATAAGGGTTTCAGACGAAAACTCGTGTGTTACTAAGGCATTTCATTTTTTTAAACTTATATCAACTCCAGACTTTTTGTGTGTTCAGTATGCACCATTTGAAGCCACGCCATCAATTTTCAACCCTTTCTGACTTCATTTGCTATTTTTCATTCATTTACTGATTTTTTTGAGCTAAATGACCCTGAAATTGAAAAGCACTACAAATGAACTCTGAAAAGGTTGAAAGTTGGCATGGTATCATCATTTCACCCACGTAACATGTGCTAAAAAGTCGAGAGGGTTACAGCAAAAACTGGATGCACTTCGTGTACAAAATGGACAATCTCTTTCGAAGTATCAGGGTTTCAGACGAAAACTCGTCTGTTACTAAGGCATTTCATTTTTTTAAGCTTATTTCAACTCCAGACTTTTTGTGTGTTCAGTATGCACCATTCGAAGCCACGCCATCAATTTTCAACCCTTTCTGACTTCATTTGCAATTTTTCATGCATTTACTGATTTTTTTGAGCTAAATGACCCTGAAATTGAAAAGCACTACAAATGAACTCTGAAAAGGTTGAAAGTTGGCATGGTATCATCATTTCACCCACGTAACATGTGCTAAAAAGTCGAGAGGGTTACGGCAAAAACTCGATGCACTTCGTGTGCAAAATGGACAATCTCTTTCGAAGTATGAGGGTTTCACACGAAAACTCGTCTGTTACTAAGGCATTTCATTTTTTAAGCTTATTTCAACTCCAGACTTTTTGTGTGTTCAGTATGCACCATTCGAAGCCACGCCATCAATTTTCAACCCTTTATGACTTCATTTGCTATTTTTCATGCATTTACTGATTTTTTTTGAGCTAAATGACCCTAAAATTGAAAAGCACTACAAATGAACTCTGAAAAGGTTGAAAGTTGGCATGGTATCATCATTTCACCCACATAACATGTGCTAAAAAGTCGAGAGGGTTACGTCAAAAACTAGATGCACTTCGTGTACAAAATGGACAATCTCTTTCGAAGTATAAGGGTTTCAGACGAAAACTCGTCTCTTACTAAGGCATTTCATTTTTTTAAACTTATTTCAACTCCAGACTTTTTGTGTGTTCAGTATGCACCATTCGAAGCTATGCCATCAATTTTCAACCCTTTATGACTTCATTTGCTATTTTTCATGCATTTACTGATTTTTTTGAGCTAAATGACCCTGAAATTGAAAAGCACTACAAATGAACTCTGAAAAGGTTGAAAGTTGGCATGGTATCATCATTTCACCCACGTAACATGTGCTAAAAAGTCAAGAGGGTTACGGCAAAAACTGGATGCACTTCGTGTACGAAATGGACAATCTCTTTCGAAGTATCAGGGTTTCAGACGAAAACTCGTCTGTTACTAAGGCATTTCATTTTTTTAAACTTATTTCAACTCCAGACTTTTTGTGTGTTCAGTATGCACCATTCGAAGCCACGCCATCAATTTTCAACCCTTTCTGACTTCATTTGCTATTTTTCATGCATTTACTGATTTTTTTGAGTTAAATGACCCTGAAATTGAAAAGCACTACAAATGAACTCTGAAAAGGTTGAAAGTTGGCATGGTATCATCATTTCACCCACATAACATGTGCTAAAAAGTTGAGAGGGTTACGGCAAAAACTGGATGCACTTCGTGTACAAAATGGACAATCTCTTGCGAAGTATAAGGGTTTCAGACGAAAACTCGTGTGTTACTAAGGCATTTCATTTTTTTAAACTTATTTCAACTCCAGACTTTTTGTGTGTTCAGTATGCACCATTCGAAGCCACGCCATCAATTTTCAACCCTTTCTGACTTCATTTGCTATTTTTCATGCATTTACTGATTTTTTTGAGCTAAATGACCCTGAAATTGAAAAGCACTACAAATGAACTCTGAAAAGGTTGAAAGTTGGCATGGTATCATTATTTCACCCACATAACATGTGCTAAAAAGTCGAGAGGGTTACAGCAAAAACTGGATGCACTTCGTGTACAAAATGGACAATCTCTTTCGAAGTATCAGGGTTTCAGACGAAAACTCGTCTGTTACTAAGGCATTTCATTTTTTTAAACTTATTTCAACTCCAGACTTTTTGTGTGTTCAGTATGCACCATTCGAAGCCACGCCATCAATTTTCAACCCTTTCTGACTTCATTTGCTATTTTTCATGCATTTACTGATTTTTTTGAGCTAAATGACCCTGAAATTGAAAAGCACTACAAATGAACTCTAAAAAAGGTTGAAAGTTGGCATGGTATCATCATTTCAACCACATAACATGTGCTAAAAAGTCAAGAGGGTTACGGCAAAAACTGGATGCACTTCGTGTACGAAATGGACAATCTCTTTCGAAGTATCAGGGTTTCAGACGAAAACTCGTCTGTTACTAAGGCATTTCATTTTTTTAAACTTATTTCAACTCCAGACTTTTTGTGTGTTCAGTATGCACCATTCGAAGCCACGCCATCAATTTTCAACCAATTCTGACTTCATTTGCTATTTTTCATGCATTTACTGATTTTTTTGAGCTAAATGACCCTGAAATTGAAAAGCACTACAAATGAACTCTGAAAAGGTTGAAAGTTGGCATGGTATCATCATTTCACCCACATAACATGTGCTAAAAAGTTGAGAGGGTTACGGCAAAAACTGGATGCACTTCGTGTACAAAATGGACAATCTCTTTCGAAGTATCAGGGTTTCAGACGAAAACTCGTCTGTTACTAAGGCATTTCATTTTTTTAAGCTTATTTCAACTCCATACTTTTTGTGTGTTCAGTATGCACCATTCGAAGCCACGCCATCAATTTTCAACCCTTTCTGACTTCATTTGCTATTTTTCATGCATTTACTGATTTTTTTGAGCTAAATGACCCTGAAATTGAAAAGCACTACAAATGAACTCTGAAAAGGTTGAAAGTTGGCATGGTATCATCATTTCACCCACATAACATGTGCTAAAAAGTCGAGAGGGTTACGTCAAAAACTAGATGCACTTCGTGTACAAAATGGACAATCTCTTTCAAAGTATAAGGGTTTCAGACGAAAACTCGTCTCTTACTAAGGCATTTCATTTTTTTAAACTTATTTCAACTCCAGACTTTTTGTGTGTTCAGTATGCACCATTCGAAGCCATGCCATCAATTTTCAACCCTTTATGACTTCATTTGCTATTTTTCATGCATTTACTGATTTTTTTGAGCTAAATGACCCTGAAATTGAAAAGCACTACAAATGAACTCTGAAAAGGTTGAAAGTTGGCATGGTATCATCATTTCACCCACGTAACATGTGCTAAAAAGTCGAGAGGGTTACGGCAAAAACTGGATGCACTTCGTGTACAAAATGGACAATCTCTTTCGAAGTATCAGGGTTTCAGACGAAAACTTGTCTGTTACTAAGGCATTTCATTTTTTAAGCTTATTTCAACTCCAGACTTTTTGTGTGTTCAGTATGCACCATTCGAAGCCACGCCATCAATTTTCAACCCTTTCTGACTTCATTTGCTATTTTTCATGCATTTACTGATTTTTTTGAGCCAAATGACCCTGAAATTGAAAAGCACTACAAATGAACTCTGAAAAGATTGAAAGTTAGCATGGTATCATCATTTCACCCACATAACATGTGCTAAAAAGTTGAGAGGGTTACGGCAAAAACTAGATGCACTTCGTGTACAAAATGGACAATCTCTTTCGAAGTATAAGGGTTTCAGACGAAAACTCGTGTGTTACTAAGGCATTTCATTTTTTTAAACTTATATCAACTCCAGACTTTTTGTGTGTTCAGTATGCACCATTTGAAGCCACGCCATCAATTTTCAACCCTTTCTGACTTCATTTGCTATTTTTCATTCATTTACTGATTTTTTTGAGCTAAATGACCCTGAAATTGAAAAGCACTACAAATGAACTCTGAAAAGGTTGAAAGTTGGCATGGTATCATCATTTCACCCACGTAACATGTGCTAAAAAGTCGAGAGGGTTACAGCAAAAACTGGATGCACTTCGTGTACAAAATGGACAATCTCTTTCGAAGTATCAGGGTTTCAGACGAAAACTCGTCTGTTACTAAGGCATTTCATTTTTTTAAGCTTATTTCAACTCCAGACTTTTTGTGTGTTCAGTATGCACCATTCGAAGCCACGCCATCAATTTTCAACCCTTTCTGACTTCATTTGCAATTTTTCATGCATTTACTGATTTTTTTGAGCTAAATGACCCTGAAATTGAAAAGCACTACAAATGAACTCTGAAAAGGTTGAAAGTTGGCATGGTATCATCATTTCACCCACGTAACATGTGCTAAAAAGTCGAGAGGGTTACGGCAAAAACTCGATGCACTTCGTGTGCAAAATGGACAATCTCTTTCGAAGTATGAGGGTTTCACACGAAAACTCGTCTGTTACTAAGGCATTTCATTTTTTAAGCTTATTTCAACTCCAGACTTTTTGTGTGTTCAGTATGCACCATTCGAAGCCACGCCATCAATTTTCAACCCTTTATGACTTCATTTGCTATTTTTCATGCATTTACTGATTTTTTTGAGCTAAATGACCCTAAAATTGAAAAGCACTACAAATGAACTCTGAAAAGGTTGAAAGTTGGCATGGTATCATCATTTCACCCACATAACATGTGCTAAAAAGTCGAGAGGGTTACGTCAAAAACTAGATGCACTTCGTGTACAAAATGGACAATCTCTTTCGAAGTATAAGGGTTTCAGACGAAAACTCGTCTCTTACTAAGGCATTTCATTTTTTTAAACTTATTTCAACTCCAGACTTTTTGTGTGTTCAGTATGCACCATTCGAAGCTATGCCATCAATTTTCAACCCTTTATGACTTCATTTGCTATTTTTCATGCATTTACTGATTTTTTTGAGCTAAATGACCCTGAAATTGAAAAGCACTACAAATGAACTCTGAAAAGGTTGAAAGTTGGCATGGTATCATCATTTCACCCACGTAACATGTGCTAAAAAGTCAAGAGGGTTACGGCAAAAACTGGATGCACTTCGTGTACGAAATGGACAATCTCTTTCGAAGTATCAGGGTTTCAGACGAAAACTCGTCTGTTACTAAGGCATTTCATTTTTTTAAACTTATTTCAACTCCAGACTTTTTGTGTGTTCAGTATGCACCATTCGAAGCCACGCCATCAATTTTCAACCCTTTCTGACTTCATTTGCTATTTTTCATGCATTTACTGATTTTTTTGAGTTAAATGACCCTGAAATTGAAAAGCACTACAAATGAACTCTGAAAAGGTTGAAAGTTGGCATGGTATCATCATTTCACCCACATAACATGTGCTAAAAAGTTGAGAGGGTTACGGCAAAAACTGGATGCACTTCGTGTACAAAATGGACAATCTCTTGCGAAGTATAAGGGTTTCAGACGAAAACTCGTGTGTTACTAAGGCATTTCATTTTTTTAAACTTATTTCAACTCCAGACTTTTTGTGTGTTCAGTATGCACCATTCGAAGCCACGCCATCAATTTTCAACCCTTTCTGACTTCATTTGCTATTTTTCATGCATTTACTGATTTTTTTGAGCTAAATGACCCTGAAATTGAAAAGCACTACAAATGAACTCTGAAAAGGTTGAAAGTTGGCATGGTATCATTATTTCACCCACATAACATGTGCTAAAAAGTCGAGAGGGTTACAGCAAAAACTGGATGCACTTCGTGTACAAAATGGACAATCTCTTTCGAAGTATCAGGGTTTCAGACGAAAACTCGTCTGTTACTAAGGCATTTCATTTTTTTAAACTTATTTCAACTCCAGACTTTTTGTGTGTTCAGTATGCACCATTCGAAGCCACGCCATCAATTTTCAACCCTTTCTGACTTCATTTGCTATTTTTCATGCATTTACTGATTTTTTTGAGCTAAATGACCCTGAAATTGAAAAGCACTACAAATGAACTCTAAAAAAGGTTGAAAGTTGGCATGGTATCATCATTTCAACCACATAACATGTGCTAAAAAGTCAAGAGGGTTACGGCAAAAACTGGATGCACTTCGTGTACGAAATGGACAATCTCTTTCGAAGTATCAGGGTTTCAGACGAAAACTCGTCTGTTACTAAGGCATTTCATTTTTTTAAACTTATTTCAACTCCAGACTTTTTGTGTGTTCAGTATGCACCATTCGAAGCCACGCCATCAATTTTCAACCAATTCTGACTTCATTTGCTATTTTTCATGCATTTACTGATTTTTTTGAGCTAAATGACCCTGAAATTGAAAAGCACTACAAATGAACTCTGAAAAGGTTGAAAGTTGGCATGGTATCATCATTTCACCCACATAACATGTGCTAAAAAGTTGAGAGGGTTACGGCAAAAACTGGATGCACTTCGTGTACAAAATGGACAATCTCTTTCGAAGTATCAGGGTTTCAGACGAAAACTCGTCTGTTACTAAGGCATTTCATTTTTTTAAGCTTATTTCAACTCCATACTTTTTGTGTGTTCAGTATGCACCATTCGAAGCCACGCCATCAATTTTCAACCCTTTCTGACTTCATTTGCTATTTTTCATGCATTTACTGATTTTTTTGAGCTAAATGACCCTGAAATTGAAAAGCACTACAAATGAACTCTGAAAAGGTTGAAAGTTGGCATGGTATCATCATTTCACCCACATAACATGTGCTAAAAAGTCGAGAGGGTTACGTCAAAAACTAGATGCACTTCGTGTACAAAATGGACAATCTCTTTCAAAGTATAAGGGTTTCAGACGAAAACTCGTCTCTTACTAAGGCATTTCATTTTTTTAAACTTATTTCAACTCCAGACTTTTTGTGTGTTCAGTATGCACCATTCGAAGCCATGCCATCAATTTTCAACCCTTTATGACTTCATTTGCTATTTTTCATGCATTTACTGATTTTTTTGAGCTAAATGACCCTGAAATTGAAAAGCACTACAAATGAACTCTGAAAAGGTTGAAAGTTGGCATGGTATCATCATTTCACCCACGTAACATGTGCTAAAAAGTCGAGAGGGTTACGGCAAAAACTGGATGCACTTCGTGTACAAAATGGACAATCTCTTTCGAAGTATCAGGGTTTCAGACGAAAACTTGTCTGTTACTAAGGCATTTCATTTTTTAAGCTTATTTCAACTCCAGACTTTTTGTGTGTTCAGTATGCACCATTCGAAGCCACGCCATCAATTTTCAACCCTTTCTGACTTCATTTGCTATTTTTCATGCATTTACTGATTTTTTTGAGCCAAATGACCCTGAAATTGAAAAGCACTACAAATGAACTCTGAAAAGATTGAAAGTTAGCATGGTATCATCATTTCACCCACATAACATGTGCTAAAAAGTTGAGAGGGTTACGGCAAAAACTAGATGCACTTCGTGTACAAAATGGACAATCTCTTTCGAAGTATAAGGGTTTCAGACGAAAACTCGTGTGTTACTAAGGCATTTCATTTTTTTAAACTTATATCAACTCCAGACTTTTTGTGTGTTCAGTATGCACCATTTGAAGCCACGCCATCAATTTTCAACCCTTTCTGACTTCATTTGCTATTTTTCATTCATTTACTGATTTTTTTGAGCTAAATGACCCTGAAATTGAAAAGCACTACAAATGAACTCTGAAAAGGTTGAAAGTTGGCATGGTATCATCATTTCACCCACGTAACATGTGCTAAAAAGTCGAGAGGGTTACAGCAAAAACTGGATGCACTTCGTGTACAAAATGGACAATCTCTTTCGAAGTATCAGGGTTTCAGACGAAAACTCGTCTGTTACTAAGGCATTTCATTTTTTTAAGCTTATTTCAACTCCAGACTTTTTGTGTGTTCAGTATGCACCATTCGAAGCCACGCCATCAATTTTCAACCCTTTCTGACTTCATTTGCAATTTTTCATGCATTTACTGATTTTTTTGAGCTAAATGACCCTGAAATTGAAAAGCACTACAAATGAACTCTGAAAAGGTTGAAAGTTGGCATGGTATCATCATTTCACCCACGTAACATGTGCTAAAAAGTCGAGAGGGTTACGGCAAAAACTCGATGCACTTCGTGTGCAAAATGGACAATCTCTTTCGAAGTATGAGGGTTTCACACGAAAACTCGTCTGTTACTAAGGCATTTCATTTTTTAAGCTTATTTCAACTCCAGACTTTTTGTGTGTTCAGTATGCACCATTCGAAGCCACGCCATCAATTTTCAACCCTTTATGACTTCATTTGCTATTTTTCATGCATTTACTGATTTTTTTGAGCTAAATGACCCTAAAATTGAAAAGCACTACAAATGAACTCTGAAAAGGTTGAAAGTTGGCATGGTATCATCATTTCACCCACATAACATGTGCTAAAAAGTCGAGAGGGTTACGTCAAAAACTAGATGCACTTCGTGTACAAAATGGACAATCTCTTTCGAAGTATAAGGGTTTCAGACGAAAACTCGTCTCTTACTAAGGCATTTCATTTTTTTAAACTTATTTCAACTCCAGACTTTTTGTGTGTTCAGTATGCACCATTCGAAGCTATGCCATCAATTTTCAACCCTTTATGACTTCATTTGCTATTTTTCATGCATTTACTGATTTTTTTGAGCTAAATGACCCTGAAATTGAAAAGCACTACAAATGAACTCTGAAAAGGTTGAAAGTTGGCATGGTATCATCATTTCACCCACGTAACATGTGCTAAAAAGTCAAGAGGGTTACGGCAAAAACTGGATGCACTTCGTGTACGAAATGGACAATCTCTTTCGAAGTATCAGGGTTTCAGACGAAAACTCGTCTGTTACTAAGGCATTTCATTTTTTTAAACTTATTTCAACTCCAGACTTTTTGTGTGTTCAGTATGCACCATTCGAAGCCACGCCATCAATTTTCAACCCTTTCTGACTTCATTTGCTATTTTTCATGCATTTACTGATTTTTTTGAGTTAAATGACCCTGAAATTGAAAAGCACTACAAATGAACTCTGAAAAGGTTGAAAGTTGGCATGGTATCATCATTTCACCCACATAACATGTGCTAAAAAGTTGAGAGGGTTACGGCAAAAACTGGATGCACTTCGTGTACAAAATGGACAATCTCTTGCGAAGTATAAGGGTTTCAGACGAAAACTCGTGTGTTACTAAGGCATTTCATTTTTTTAAACTTATTTCAACTCCAGACTTTTTGTGTGTTCAGTATGCACCATTCGAAGCCACGCCATCAATTTTCAACCCTTTCTGACTTCATTTGCTATTTTTCATGCATTTACTGATTTTTTTGAGCTAAATGACCCTGAAATTGAAAAGCACTACAAATGAACTCTGAAAAGGTTGAAAGTTGGCATGGTATCATTATTTCACCCACATAACATGTGCTAAAAAGTCGAGAGGGTTACAGCAAAAACTGGATGCACTTCGTGTACAAAATGGACAATCTCTTTCGAAGTATCAGGGTTTCAGACGAAAACTCGTCTGTTACTAAGGCATTTCATTTTTTTAAACTTATTTCAACTCCAGACTTTTTGTGTGTTCAGTATGCACCATTCGAAGCCACGCCATCAATTTTCAACCCTTTCTGACTTCATTTGCTATTTTTCATGCATTTACTGATTTTTTTGAGCTAAATGACCCTGAAATTGAAAAGCACTACAAATGAACTCTAAAAAAGGTTGAAAGTTGGCATGGTATCATCATTTCAACCACATAACATGTGCTAAAAAGTCAAGAGGGTTACGGCAAAAACTGGATGCACTTCGTGTACGAAATGGACAATCTCTTTCGAAGTATCAGGGTTTCAGACGAAAACTCGTCTGTTACTAAGGCATTTCATTTTTTTAAACTTATTTCAACTCCAGACTTTTTGTGTGTTCAGTATGCACCATTCGAAGCCACGCCATCAATTTTCAACCAATTCTGACTTCATTTGCTATTTTTCATGCATTTACTGATTTTTTTGAGCTAAATGACCCTGAAATTGAAAAGCACTACAAATGAACTCTGAAAAGGTTGAAAGTTGGCATGGTATCATCATTTCACCCACATAACATGTGCTAAAAAGTTGAGAGGGTTACGGCAAAAACTGGATGCACTTCGTGTACAAAATGGACAATCTCTTTCGAAGTATCAGGGTTTCAGACGAAAACTCGTCTGTTACTAAGGCATTTCATTTTTTTAAGCTTATTTCAACTCCATACTTTTTGTGTGTTCAGTATGCACCATTCGAAGCCACGCCATCAATTTTCAACCCTTTCTGACTTCATTTGCTATTTTTCATGCATTTACTGATTTTTTTGAGCTAAATGACCCTGAAATTGAAAAGCACTACAAATGAACTCTGAAAAGGTTGAAAGTTGGCATGGTATCATCATTTCACCCACATAACATGTGCTAAAAAGTCGAGAGGGTTACGTCAAAAACTAGATGCACTTCGTGTACAAAATGGACAATCTCTTTCAAAGTATAAGGGTTTCAGACGAAAACTCGTCTCTTACTAAGGCATTTCATTTTTTTAAACTTATTTCAACTCCAGACTTTTTGTGTGTTCAGTATGCACCATTCGAAGCCATGCCATCAATTTTCAACCCTTTATGACTTCATTTGCTATTTTTCATGCATTTACTGATTTTTTTGAGCTAAATGACCCTGAAATTGAAAAGCACTACAAATGAACTCTGAAAAGGTTGAAAGTTGGCATGGTATCATCATTTCACCCACGTAACATGTGCTAAAAAGTCGAGAGGGTTACGGCAAAAACTGGATGCACTTCGTGTACAAAATGGACAATCTCTTTCGAAGTATCAGGGTTTCAGACGAAAACTTGTCTGTTACTAAGGCATTTCATTTTTTAAGCTTATTTCAACTCCAGACTTTTTGTGTGTTCAGTATGCACCATTCGAAGCCACGCCATCAATTTTCAACCCTTTCTGACTTCATTTGCTATTTTTCATGCATTTACTGATTTTTTTGAGCCAAATGACCCTGAAATTGAAAAGCACTACAAATGAACTCTGAAAAGATTGAAAGTTAGCATGGTATCATCATTTCACCCACATAACATGTGCTAAAAAGTTGAGAGGGTTACGGCAAAAACTAGATGCACTTCGTGTACAAAATGGACAATCTCTTTCGAAGTATAAGGGTTTCAGACGAAAACTCGTGTGTTACTAAGGCATTTCATTTTTTTAAACTTATATCAACTCCAGACTTTTTGTGTGTTCAGTATGCACCATTTGAAGCCACGCCATCAATTTTCAACCCTTTCTGACTTCATTTGCTATTTTTCATTCATTTACTGATTTTTTTGAGCTAAATGACCCTGAAATTGAAAAGCACTACAAATGAACTCTGAAAAGGTTGAAAGTTGGCATGGTATCATCATTTCACCCACGTAACATGTGCTAAAAAGTCGAGAGGGTTACAGCAAAAACTGGATGCACTTCGTGTACAAAATGGACAATCTCTTTCGAAGTATCAGGGTTTCAGACGAAAACTCGTCTGTTACTAAGGCATTTCATTTTTTTAAGCTTATTTCAACTCCAGACTTTTTGTGTGTTCAGTATGCACCATTCGAAGCCACGCCATCAATTTTCAACCCTTTCTGACTTCATTTGCAATTTTTCATGCATTTACTGATTTTTTTGAGCTAAATGACCCTGAAATTGAAAAGCACTACAAATGAACTCTGAAAAGGTTGAAAGTTGGCATGGTATCATCATTTCACCCACGTAACATGTGCTAAAAAGTCGAGAGGGTTACGGCAAAAACTCGATGCACTTCGTGTGCAAAATGGACAATCTCTTTCGAAGTATGAGGGTTTCACACGAAAACTCGTCTGTTACTAAGGCATTTCATTTTTTAAGCTTATTTCAACTCCAGACTTTTTGTGTGTTCAGTATGCACCATTCGAAGCCACGCCATCAATTTTCAACCCTTTATGACTTCATTTGCTATTTTTCATGCATTTACTGATTTTTTTGAGCTAAATGACCCTAAAATTGAAAAGCACTACAAATGAACTCTGAAAAGGTTGAAAGTTGGCATGGTATCATCATTTCACCCACATAACATGTGCTAAAAAGTCGAGAGGGTTACGTCAAAAACTAGATGCACTTCGTGTACAAAATGGACAATCTCTTTCGAAGTATAAGGGTTTCAGACGAAAACTCGTCTCTTACTAAGGCATTTCATTTTTTTAAACTTATTTCAACTCCAGACTTTTTGTGTGTTCAGTATGCACCATTCGAAGCTATGCCATCAATTTTCAACCCTTTATGACTTCATTTGCTATTTTTCATGCATTTACTGATTTTTTTGAGCTAAATGACCCTGAAATTGAAAAGCACTACAAATGAACTCTGAAAAGGTTGAAAGTTGGCATGGTATCATCATTTCACCCACGTAACATGTGCTAAAAAGTCAAGAGGGTTACGGCAAAAACTGGATGCACTTCGTGTACGAAATGGACAATCTCTTTCGAAGTATCAGGGTTTCAGACGAAAACTCGTCTGTTACTAAGGCATTTCATTTTTTTAAACTTATTTCAACTCCAGACTTTTTGTGTGTTCAGTATGCACCATTCGAAGCCACGCCATCAATTTTCAACCCTTTCTGACTTCATTTGCTATTTTTCATGCATTTACTGATTTTTTTGAGTTAAATGACCCTGAAATTGAAAAGCACTACAAATGAACTCTGAAAAGGTTGAAAGTTGGCATGGTATCATCATTTCACCCACATAACATGTGCTAAAAAGTTGAGAGGGTTACGGCAAAAACTGGATGCACTTCGTGTACAAAATGGACAATCTCTTGCGAAGTATAAGGGTTTCAGACGAAAACTCGTGTGTTACTAAGGCATTTCATTTTTTTAAACTTATTTCAACTCCAGACTTTTTGTGTGTTCAGTATGCACCATTCGAAGCCACGCCATCAATTTTCAACCCTTTCTGACTTCATTTGCTATTTTTCATGCATTTACTGATTTTTTTGAGCTAAATGACCCTGAAATTGAAAAGCACTACAAATGAACTCTGAAAAGGTTGAAAGTTGGCATGGTATCATTATTTCACCCACATAACATGTGCTAAAAAGTCGAGAGGGTTACAGCAAAAACTGGATGCACTTCGTGTACAAAATGGACAATCTCTTTCGAAGTATCAGGGTTTCAGACGAAAACTCGTCTGTTACTAAGGCATTTCATTTTTTTAAACTTATTTCAACTCCAGACTTTTTGTGTGTTCAGTATGCACCATTCGAAGCCACGCCATCAATTTTCAACCCTTTCTGACTTCATTTGCTATTTTTCATGCATTTACTGATTTTTTTGAGCTAAATGACCCTGAAATTGAAAAGCACTACAAATGAACTCTAAAAAAGGTTGAAAGTTGGCATGGTATCATCATTTCAACCACATAACATGTGCTAAAAAGTCAAGAGGGTTACGGCAAAAACTGGATGCACTTCGTGTACGAAATGGACAATCTCTTTCGAAGTATCAGGGTTTCAGACGAAAACTCGTCTGTTACTAAGGCATTTCATTTTTTTAAACTTATTTCAACTCCAGACTTTTTGTGTGTTCAGTATGCACCATTCGAAGCCACGCCATCAATTTTCAACCAATTCTGACTTCATTTGCTATTTTTCATGCATTTACTGATTTTTTTGAGCTAAATGACCCTGAAATTGAAAAGCACTACAAATGAACTCTGAAAAGGTTGAAAGTTGGCATGGTATCATCATTTCACCCACATAACATGTGCTAAAAAGTTGAGAGGGTTACGGCAAAAACTGGATGCACTTCGTGTACAAAATGGACAATCTCTTTCGAAGTATCAGGGTTTCAGACGAAAACTCGTCTGTTACTAAGGCATTTCATTTTTTTAAGCTTATTTCAACTCCATACTTTTTGTGTGTTCAGTATGCACCATTCGAAGCCACGCCATCAATTTTCAACCCTTTCTGACTTCATTTGCTATTTTTCATGCATTTACTGATTTTTTTGAGCTAAATGACCCTGAAATTGAAAAGCACTACAAATGAACTCTGAAAAGGTTGAAAGTTGGCATGGTATCATCATTTCACCCACATAACATGTGCTAAAAAGTCGAGAGGGTGATGGCAAAAACTAGATGCACTTCGTGTACAAAATGGACAATCTCTTTCGAAGTATAAGGGTTTCACACGAAAACTCGTCTGTTACTAAGGCATTTCATTTTTTTAAACTTATTTCAACTCCAGACTTTTTGTGTGTTCAGTATGCACCATTCGAAGCCACGCCATCAATTTTCAACCCTTTCTGACTTCATTTGCTATTTTTCATGCATTTACTGATTTTTTTGAGCTAAATGACCCTGAAATTGAAAAGCACTACAAATGAACTCTGAAAAGGTTGAAAGTTGGCATGGTATCATCATTTCACCCACATAACATGTGCTAAAAAGTCGAGAGGGTGATGGCAAAAACTAGATGCACTTCGTGTACAAAATGGACAATCTCTTTCGAAGTATAAGGGTTTCACACGAAAACTCGTCTGTTACTAAGGCATTTCATTTTTTTAAACTTATTTCAACTCCAGACTTTTTGTGTGTGCAGTATGCACCATTCGAAGCCACGCCATCAATTTTCAACCAATTCTGACTTCATTAGCTATTTTTCATGCATTTACTGATTTTTTTGAGCTAAATGACCCTGAAATTGAAAAGCACTACAAATGAACTCTGAAAAGGTTGAAAGTTGGCATGGTATCATCATTTCACCCACATAACATGTGCTAAAAAGTTGAGAGGGTTACGGCAAAAACTGGATGCACTTCGTGTACAAAATGGACAATCTCTTTCGAAGTATCAGGGTTTCAGACGAAAACTCGTCTGTTACTAAGGCATTTCATTTTTTTAAGCTTATTTCAACTCCAGACTTTTTGTGTGTTCAGTATGCACCATTCGAAGCCACGCCATCAATTTTCAACCCTTTCTGACTTCATTTGCAATTTTTCATGCATTTACTGATTTTTTTGAGCTAAATGACCCTGAAATTGAAAAGCACTACAAATGAACTCTGAAAATGTTGAAAGTTGGCATGGTATCATCATTTCACCCACGTAACATGTGCTAAAAAGTCGAGAGGGTTACGGCAAAAACTAGATGCACTTCGTGTGCAAAATGGACAATCTCTTTCGAAGTATGAGGGTTTCACACGAAAACTCGTCTGTTACTAAGGCATTTCATTTTTTAAGCTTATTTCAACTCCAGACTTTTTGTGTGTTCATTATGCACCATTCGAAGCCACGCCATCAATTTTCAACCCTTTCTGACTTCATTTGCTATTTTTCATGCATTTACTGATTTTTTTGAGCTAAATGACCCTGAAATTGAAAAGCACTACAAATGAACTCTGAAAAGGTTGAAAGTTGGCATGGTATCATCATTTCACCCACATAACATGTGCTAAAAAGTTGAGAGGGTTACGGCAAAAACTAGATGCACTTCGTTTACAAAATGGACAATCTCTTTCGAAGTATCAGGGTTTCAAACGAAAACTCGTGTGTTACTAAGGCATTTCATTTTTTTAAACTTATTTCAACTCCAGACTTTTTGTGTGTTCAGTATGCACCATTCGAAGCCACGCCATCAATTTTCAACCCTTTCTGACTTCATTTGCTATTTTTCATGCATTTACTGATTTTTTTGAGCTAAATGACCCTGAAATTGAAAAGCACTACAAATGAACTCTGAAAAGGTTGAAAGT
Source organism: Elymus sibiricus (assembly GCA_039707655.1). Classification (NCBI taxonomy): domain Eukaryota; kingdom Viridiplantae; phylum Streptophyta; class Magnoliopsida; order Poales; family Poaceae; genus Elymus; species Elymus sibiricus. The sequence goes on from CM077667.1 coordinate 55,737,538, forward strand.
TGGCATGGTATCATCATTTCACCCACATAACATGTGCTAAAAAGTCGAGAGGGTTACGTCAAAAACTAGATGCACTTCGTGTACAAAATGGACAATCTCTTTCGAAGTATCAGGGTTTCAAACGAAAACTCGTGTGTTACTAAGGCATTTCATTTTTTTAAACTTATTTCAACTCCAGACTTTTTGTGTGTTCAGTATGCACCATTCGAAGCCACGCCATCAATTTTCAACCCTTTCTGACTTCATTTGCTATTTTTCATGCATTTACTGATTTTTTTGAGCTAAATGACCCTGAAATTGAAAAGCACTACAAATGAACTCTGAAAAGGTTGAAAGTTGGCATGGTATCATCATTTAAACCACGTAACATGTGCTAAAAAGTCGAGAGGGTTACGGCAAAAACTCGATGCACTTCGTGTGCAAAATGGACAATCTCTTTCGAAGTATGAGGGTTTCACACGAAAACTCGTCTGTTACTAAGGCATTTCATTTTTTAAGCTTATTTCAACTCTAGACTTTTTGTGTGTTCAGTATGCACCATTCGAAGCCACGCCATCAATTTTCAACCCTTTCTGACTTCATTTGCTATTTTTCATGCATTTACTGATTTTTTTGAGCTAAATGACCCTGAAATTGAAAAGCACTACAAATGAACTCTGAAAAGGTTGAAAGTTGGCATGGTATCATCATTTCACCCACATAACATGTGCTAAAAAGTCGAGAGGGTTACGTCAAAAACTAGATGCACTTCGTGTACAAAATGGACAATCTCTTTCGAAGTATAAGGGTTTCAGACGAAAACTCGTCTCTTACTAAGGCAGTTCATTTTTTTAAACTTATTTCAACTCCAGACTTTTTGTGTGTTCAGTATGCACCATTCGAAGCCATGCCATCAATTTTCAACCCTTTATTACTTCATTTGCTATTTTTCATGCATTTACTGATTTTTTTGAGCTAAATGACCCAGAAATTGAAAAGCACTACAAATGAACTCTGAAAAGGTTGAAAGTTGGCATGGTATCATCATTTCACCCACGTAACATGTGCTAAAAAGTCGAGAGGGTTACGGCAAAAACTGGATGCACTTCGTGTACAAAATGGACAATCTCTTTCGAAGTATCAGGGTTTCAGACGAAAACTTGTCTGTTACTAAGGCATTTCATTTTTTAAGCTTATTTCAACTCCAGACTTTTTGTGTGTTCAGTATGCACCATTCGAAGCCACGCCATCAATTTTCAACCCTTTCTGACTTCATTTGCTATTTTTCATGCATTTACTGATTTTTTTGAGCCAAATGACCCTGAAATTGAAAAGCACTACAAATGAACTCTGAAAAGATTGAAAGTTAGCATGGTATCATCATTTCACCCACATAACATGTGCTAAAAAGTTGAGAGGGTTACGGCAAAAACTAGATGCACTTCGTGTACAAAATGGACAATCTCTTTCGAAGTATAAGGGTTTCAGACGAAAACTCGTGTGTTACTAAGGCATTTCATTTTTTTAAACTTATTTCAACTCCAGACTTTTTGTGTGTTCAGTATGCACCATTTGAAGCCACGCCACAAATTTTCAACCCTTTCTGACTTCATTTGCTATTTTTCATTCATTTACTGATTTTTTTGAGCTAAATGACCCTGAAATTGAAAAGCACTACAAATGAACTCTGAAAAGGTTGAAAGTTGGCATGGTATCATCATTTCACCCACGTAACATGCGCTAAAAAGCCGAGAGGGTTACGGCAAAAACTCGATGCACTTCGTGTGCAAAATGGACAATCTCTTTCGAAGTATGAGGGTTTCACACGAAAACTCGTCTGTTACTAAGGCATTTCATTTTTTAAGCTTATTTCAACTCCAGACTTTTTGTGTGTTCAGTATGCACCATTCGAAGCCACGCCATCAATTTTCAACCCTTTATGACTTCATTTGCTATTTTTCATGCATTTACTGATTTTTTTGAGCTAAATGACCCTAAAATTGAAAAGCACTACAAATGAACTCTGAAAAGGTTGAAAGTTGGCATGGTATCATCATTTCACCCACATAACATGTGCTAAAAAGTCGAGAGGGTTACGTCAAAAACTAGATGCACTTCGTGTACAAAATGGACAATCTCTTTCGAAGTATAAGGGTTTCAGACGAAAACTCGTCTCTTACTAAGGCATTTCATTTTTTTAAACTTATTTCAACTCCAGACTTTTTGTGTGTTCAGTATGCACCATTCGAAGCTATGCCATCATTTTTCAACCCTTTATGACTTCATTTGCTATTTTTCATGCATTTACTGATTTTTTTGAGCTAAATGACCCTGAAATTGAAAAGCACTACAAATGAACTCTGAAAAGGTTGAAAGTTGGCATGGTATCATCATTTCACCCACGTAACATGTGCTAAAAAGTCAAGAGGGTTAAGGCAAAAACTGGATGCACTTCGTGTACGAAATGGACAATCTCTTTCGAAGTATCAGGGTTTCAGACGAAAACTCGTCTGTTACTAAGGCATTTCATTTTTTTAAACTTATTTCAACTCCAGACTTTTTGTGTGTTCAGTATGCACCATTCGAAGCCACGCCATCAATTTTCAACCCTTTCTGACTTCATTTGCTATTTTTCATGCATTTACTGATTTTTTTGAGCTAAATGACCCTGAAATTGAAAAGCACTACAAATGAACTCTGAAAAGGTTGAAAGTTGGCATGGTATCATCATTTCACCCACATAACATGTGCTAAAAAGTTGAGAGGGTTACGGCAAAAACTGGATGCACTTCGTGTACAAAATGGACAATCTCTTGCGAAGTATAAGGGTTTCAGACGAAAACTCGTGTGTTACTAAGGCATTTCATTTTTTTAAACTTATTTCAACTTCAGACTTTTTGTGTGTTCAGTATGCACCATTCGAAGCCACGCCATCAATTTTCAACCCTTTCTGACTTCATTTGCTATTTTTCATGCATTTACTGATTTTTTTGAGCTAAATGACCCTGAAATTGAAAAGCACTACAAATGAACTCTGAAAAGGTTGAAAGTTGGCATGGTATCATTATTTCACCCACATAACATGTGCTAAAAAGTCGAGAGGGTTACAGCAAAAACTGGATGCACTTCGTGTACAAAATGGACAATCTCTTTCGAAGTATCAGGGTTTCACACGAAAACTCGTCTGTTACTAAGGCATTTCATTTTTTTAAACTTATTTCAACTCCAGACTTTTTGTGTGTTCAGTATGCACCATTCGAAGCCACGCCATCAATTTTCAACCCTTTCTGACTTCATTTGCTATTTTTCATGCATTTACTGATTTTTTTGAGCTAAATGACCCTGAAATTGAAAAGCACTACAAATGAACTCTAAAAAAGGTTGAAAGTTGGCATGGTATCATCATTTCAACCACATAACATGTGCTAAAAAGTCAAGAGGGTTACGGCAAAAACTGGATGCACTTCGTGTACGAAATGGACAATCTCTTTCGAAGTATCAGGGTTTCAGACGAAAACTCGTCTGTTACTAAGGCATTTCATTTTTTTAAAGTTATTTCAACTCCAGACTTTTTGTGTGTTCAGTATGCACCATTCGAAGCCACGCCATCAATTTTCAACCAATTCTGACTTCATTTGCTATTTTTCATGCATTTACTGATTTTTTTGAGCTAAATGACCCTGAAATTGAAAAGCACTACAAATGAACTCTGAAAAGGTTGAAAGTTGGCATGGTATCATCATTTCACCCACATAACATGTGCTAAAAAGTTGAGAGGGTTACGGCAAAAACTGGATGCACTTCGTGTACAAAATGGACAATCTCTTTCGAAGTATCAGGGTTTCAGACGAAAACTCGTCTGTTACTAAGGCATTTCATTTTTTTAAGCTTATTTCAACTCCAGACTTTTTGTGTGTTCAGTATGCACCATTTGAAGCCACGCCATCAATTTTCAACCCTTTCTGACTTCATTTGCTATTTTTCATGCATTTACTGATTTTTTTGAGCTAAATGACCCTGAAATTGAAAAGCACTACAAATGAACTCTGAAAAGGTTGAAAGTTGGCATGGTATCATCATTTCACCCACATAACATGTGCTAAAAAGTCGAGAGGGTGATGGCAAAAACTAGATGCACTTCGTGTACAAAATGGACAATCTCTTTCGAAGTATAAGGGTTTCACACGAAAACTCGTCTGTTACTAAGGCATTTCATTTTTTTAAACTTATTTCAACTCCAGACTTTTTGTGTGTTCAGTATACACCATTCGAAGCCACGCCATCAATTTTCAACCCTTTCTGACTTCATTTGCTATTTTTCATGCATTTACTGATTTTTTTAGCTAAATGACCCTGAAATTGAAAAGCACTACAAATGAACTCTGAAAGGGTTGAAAGTTGGCATGGTATCATCATTTCACCCACATAACATGTGCTAAAAAGTTGAGAGGGTTATGGCAAAAACTAGATGCACTTCGTGTACAAAATGGACAATCTCTTTCGAAGTATCACGGTTTCAGACGAAAACTCGTGTGTTACTAAGGCATTTCATTTTTTAAACTTATTTCAACTCCAGACTTTTTGTGTGTTCAGTATGCACCATTCGAAGCCACGCCATCAATTTTCAACCCTTTCTGACTTCATTTGCTATTTTTCATGCATTTACTGATTTTTTTGAGCTAAATGACCCTGAAATTGAAAAGCACTACAAATGAACTCTGAAAAGGTTGAAAGTTGGCATGGTATCATCATTTCACCCACATAACATGTGCTAAAATGTCGATAGGGTTACGGCAAAAACTAGATGCCCATCGTGTACAAAATGGACAATCTCTTTCGAAGTATCAGGGTTTCAGACGAAAACTCGTCTGTTATTAAGGCATTTCATTTTTTTAAACTTATTTCAACTCCAGACTTTTTTTCTGTTCATTATGCACCATTCGAAGCCACGCCATCAATTTTCAACCCTTTCTGACTTCATTTGCTATTTTTCATGCATTTACTGATTTTTTTGAGCTAAATGACCCTGAAATTGAAAAGCACTACAAATGAACTCTGAAAAGGTTGAAAGTTGCATGGTATCATCATTTCACCCACATAACATGTGCTAAAAAGTCGAGAGGGTTACGGCAAAAACAAGATGCACTTCGTGTACAAAATGGACAATATCTTTCGAAGTATAAGGGTTTCAGACGAAAACTCGTCTGTTACTAAGGCATTTCATTTTTTTAAACTTATTTCAACTCCAGACTTTTTGTGTGTTCAGTATGCACCATTCGAAGCCACGCCATTAATTTTCAACCCTTTCTGACTTCATTTGCTATTTTTCATGCATTTATTGATTTTTTTGAGCTAAATGACCCTGAAATTGAAAAGCACTACAAATGAACTCTGAAAAGGTTGAAAGTTGGCATGGTATCATCATTTCACCCACATAACATGTGCTAAAAAGTCGAGAGGGTTACGGCAAAAACTAGATGCACATCGTGTACAAAATGGACAATCTCTTTCGAAGTATCAGGGTTTCAGACGAAAACTCGTCTGTTACTAAGGCATTTCATTTTTTTAAACTTATTTCAACTCCAGACTTTTTGTGTGTTCAGTATGCACCATTCGAAGCCACGCCATCAATTTTCAACCAATTCTGACTTCATTTGCTATTTTTCATGCATTTACTGATTTTTTTGAGCTAAATGACCCTGAAATTGAAAAGCACTACAAATGAACTCTGAAAAGGTTGAAAGTTGGCATGGTATCATCATTTCACCCACATAACATGTGCTAAAAAGTCGAGAGGGTTACGGCAAAAACTAGATGCACATCGTGTACAAAATGGACAATCTCTTTCGAAGTATCAGGGTTTCAGACGAAAACTCGTCTGTTACTAAGGCATTTCATTTTTTTAAACTTATTTCAACTCCAGACTTTTTGTGTGTTCAGTATGCACCATTCGAAGCCACGCCATCAATTTTCAACCCTTTCTGACTTCATTTGCTATTTTTCATGCATTTACTGATTTTTTTAGCTAAATGACCCTGAAATTGAAAAGCACTACAAATGAACTCTGAAAGGGTTGAAAGTTGGCATGGTATCATCATTTCACCCACATAACATGTGCTAAAAAGTTGAGAGGGTTATGGCAAAAACTAGATGCACTTCGTGTACAAAATGGACAATCTCTTTCGAAGTATCACGGTTTCAGACGAAAACTCGTGTGTTACTAAGGCATTTCATTTTTTAAACTTATTTCAACTCCAGACTTTTTGTGTGTTCAGTATGCACCATTCGAAGCCACGCCATCAATTTTCAACCCTTTCTGACTTCATTTGCTATTTTTCATGCATTTACTGATTTTTTTGAGCTAAATGACCCTGAAATTGAAAAGCACTACAAATGAACTCTGAAAAGGTTGAAAGTTGGCATGGTATCATCATTTCACCCACATAACATGTGCTAAAAAGTCGAGAGGGTTACGGCAAAAACTAGATGCACATCGTGTACAAAATGGACAATCTCTTTCGAAGTATCAGGGTTTCAGACGAAAACTCGTCTGTTACTAAGGCATTTCATTTTTTTAAACTTATTTCAACTCCAGACTTTTTGTGTGTTCAGTATGCACCATTCGAAGCCACGCCATCAATTTTCAACCAATTCTGACTTCGTTTGCTATTTTTCATGCATTTACTGATTTTTTTGAGCTAAATGACCCTGAAATTGAAAAGCACTACAAATGAACTCTGAAAAGGTTGAAAGTTGGCATGGTATCATCATTTCACCCACATAACATGTGCTAAAAAGTCGAGAGGGTTACGGCAAAAACTAGATGCACATCGTGTACAAAATGGACAATCTCTTTCGAAGTATCAGGGTTTCAGACGAAAACTCGTCTGTTACTAAGGCATTTCATTTTTTTAAACTTATTTCAACTCCAGACTTTTTGTGTGTTCAGTATGCACCATTCGAAGCCACGCCATCAATTTTCAACCCTTTCTGACTTCATTTGCTATTTTTCATGCATTTACTGATTTTTTTAGCTAAATGACCCTGAAATTGAAAAGCACTACAAATGAACTCTGAAAGGGTTGAAAGTTGGCATGGTATCATCATTTCACCCACATAACATGTGCTAAAAAGTTGAGAGGGTTATGGCAAAAACTAGATGCACTTCGTGTACAAAATGGACAATCTCTTTCGAAGTATCACGGTTTCAGACGAAAACTCGTGTGTAACTAAGGCATTTCATTTTTTAAACTTATTTCAACTCCAGACTTTTTGTGTGTTCAGTATGCACCATTCGAAGCCACGCCATCAATTTTCAACCCTTTCTGACTTCATTTGCTATTTTTCATGCATTTACTGATTTTTTTGAGCTAAATGACCCTGAAATTGAAAAGCACTACAAATGAACTCTGAAAAGGTTGAAAGTTGGCATGGTATCATCATTTCACCCACATAACATGTGCTAAAATGTCGATAGGGTTACGGCAAAAACTAGATGCCCATCGTGTACAAAATGGACAATCTCTTTCGAAGTATCAGGGTTTCAGACGAAAACTCGTCTGTTATTAAGGCATTTCATTTTTTTAAACTTATTTCAACTCCAGACTTTTTTTCTGTTCATTATGCACCATTCGAAGCCACGCCATCAATTTTCAACCCTTTCTGACTTCATTTGTTATTTTTCATGCATTTACTGATTTTTTTGAGCTAAATGACCCTGAAATTGAAAAGCACTACAAATGAACTCTGAAAAGGTTGAAAGTTGGCATGGTATCATCATTTCACCGACATAACATGTGCTAAAAAGTCGAGAGGGTTACGGCAAAAACTAGATGCACTTCGTGTACAAAATAGACAATCTCCTTCGAAGTATAAGGGTTTCAGACGAAAACTCGTCTGTTACTAAGGCATTTCATTTTTTTAAACTTATTTCAACTCCAGACTTTTTGTGTGTTCAGTATGCACCATTCGAAGCCACGCCATCAATTTTCAACCCTTTCTGACTTCATTTGCTATTTTTCATGCATTTACTGATTTTTTTGAGCTAAATGACCCTGAAATTGAAAAGCACTACAAATGAACTCTGAAAAGGTTGAAAGTTGGCATGGTATCATCATTTCACCCACATAACATGTGCTAAAAAGTCGAGAGGGTTACGGCAAAATCTGGATGCACTTCGTGTACAAAATGGACAATCTCTTTCGAAGTATCAGGGTTTCAGACGAAAACTCCTGTGTTACTAAGGCATTTCATTTTTTTAAACTTATTTCAACTCCAGACTTTTTGTGTGTTCAGTATGCACCATTCGAAGCCACGCCATCAATTTTCAACCCTATCTGACTTCATTTGCTATTTTTCATGCATTTACTGATTTTTTTGAGCTAAATGACCCTGAAATTGAAAAGCACTACAAATGAACTCTGAAAAGGTTGAAAGTTGGCATGGTATCATCATTTCACCCACATAACATGTGCTAAAAAGTCGTGAGGGTTACGGCAAAAACTAGATGCACATCGTGTACAAAATGGACAATCTCTTTCGAAGTATCAGGGCTTCAGACGAAAACTCGTCTGTTACTAAGGCATTTCATTTTTTCAAACTTATTTCAACTCCAGACTTTTTGTGTGTTCAGTATGCACCATTCGAAGCCACGCCATCAATTTTCAACCCTTTCTGACTTCATTTGCTATTTTTCATGCATTTACTGATTTTTTTGAGCTAAATGACCCTGAAATTGAAAAGCACTACAGATGATCTCTGAAAAGGTTGAAAGTTGGCATGGTATCATCATTTAACCCACATAACATGTGCTAAAAAGTTGGGAGGGTTACGGCAAAAACTGGATGCACTTAGTGTACAAAATGGACAATCTCTTTCGAAGTATCAGGGTTTCAGACGAAAACTCGTCTATTACTAAGGCATTTCATTTTTTTAAGCTTATTTCAACTCCGGACTTTTTGTGTGTTCAGTATGCACCATTCGAAGCCACGCCATCAATTTTCAACCCTTTCTGACTTCATTTGCTATTTTTCATGCATTTACTGATTTTTTGAGCTAAATGACCCTGAAATTGAAAAGCACTACAAATGAACTCTGAAAAGGTTGAAAGTTGGCATGGTATCATCATTTCACCCACATAACATGTGCTAAAAAGTCGAGAGGGTTACGGCAAAAACTAGATGCACATCGTGTACAAAATGGACAATCTCTTTCGAAGTATCAGGGTTTCAGACGAAAACTCGTCTGTTACTAAGGCATTTCATTTTTTTAAACTTATTTCAACACCAGACTTTTTGTGTGTTCAGTATGCACCATTCGAAGCCACGCCATCAATTTTCAACCCTTTCTGACTTCATTTGCTATTTTTCATGCATTTACTGATTTTTTGAGCTAAATGACCCTGAAATTGAAAAGCACTACAAATGAACTCTGAAAGGGTTGAAAGTTGGCATGGTATCATCATTTCACCCACATAACATGTGCTAAAAAGTTGAGAGGGTTACGGCAAAAACTAGATGCACTTCGTGTACAAAATGGACAATCTCTTTCGAAGTATCACGGTTTCAGACGAAAACTCGTGTGTTACTAAGGCATTTCATTTTTTAAACTTATTTCAACTCCAGACTTTTTGTGTGTTCAGTATGCACCATTCGAAGCCACGCCATCAATTTTCAACCCTTTCTGACTTCATTTGCTATTTTTCATGCATTTACTGATTTTTTTGAGCTAAATGACCCTGAAATTGAAAAGCACTACAAATGAACTCTGAAAAGGTTGAAAGTTGGCATGGTATCATCATTTCACCCACATAACATGTGCTAAAATGTCGATAGGGTTACGGCAAAAACTAGATGCCCATCGTGTACAAAATGGACAATCTCTTTCGAAGTATCAGGGTTTCAGACGAAAACTCGTGTGTTACTAAGGCATTTCATTTTTTTAAACTTATTTCAACTCCAGACTTTTTGTGTGTTCATTATGCACCATTCGAAGCCACGCCATCAATTTTCAACCCTTTCTGACTTCATTTGCTATTTTTCATGCATTTACTGATTTTTTTGAGCTAAATGACCCTGAAATTGAAAAGCACTACAAATGAACTCTGAAAAGGTTGAAAGTTGGCATGGTATCATCATTTCACCGACATAACATGTGCTAAAAAGTCGAGAGGGTTACGGCAAAAACTAGATGCACTTCGTGTACAAAATGGACAATCTATTTCGAAGTATAAGGGTTTCAGACGAAAACTCGTCTGTTACTAAGGCATTTCATTTTTTAAAACTTATTTCAACTCCAGACTTTTTGTGTGTTCAGTATGCACCATTCGAAGCCACGCCATCAATTTTCAACCCTTTCTGACTTCATTTGCTATTTTTCATGCATTTACTGATTTTTTTGAGCTAAATGACCCTGAAATTGAAAAGCACTACAAATGAACTCTGAAAAGGTTGAAAGTTGGCATGGTATCATCATTTCACCCACATAACATGTGCTAAAAAGTCGAGAGGGGTACGGCAAAAACTGGATGCACTTCGTGTACAAAATGGACAATCTCTTTCGAAGTATCAGGGTTTCAGACGAAAACTCATGTGTTACTAAGGCATTTCATTTTTTTAAACTTATTTCAACTCTAGACTTTTTGTGTGTTCAGTATGCACCATTCGAAGCCATGCCATCAATTTTCAACTCTATCTGACTTCATTTGCTATTTTTCATGCATTTACTGATTTTTTTGAGCTAAATGACCCTGAAATTGAAAAGCACTACAAATGAACTCTGAAAAGGTTGAAAGTTGGCATGGTATCATCATTTCACCCACATAACATGTGCTAAAAAGTCGAGAGGGTTACGGCAAAAACTAGATGCACATCGTGTACAAAATGGACAATCTCTTTCGAAGTATCAGGGCTTCAGACGAAAACTCGTCTGTTACTAAGGCATTTCATTTTTTCAAACTTATTTCCACTCCAGACTTTTTGTGTGTTCAGTATGCACCATTCGAAGCCACGCCATCAATTTTCAACCCTTTCTGACTTCATTTGCTATTTTTCATGCATTTACTGATTTTTTTGAGCTAAATGACCCTGAAATTGAAAAGCACTACAAATGAACTCTGAAAAGGTTGAAAGTTGGCATGGTATCATCATTTAACCCACATAACATGTGCTAAAAAGTTGAGAGGGTTACGGCAAAAACTGGATGCACTTAGTGTACAAAATGGACAATCTCTTTCGAAGTATCAGGGTTTCAGACGAAAACTCGTCTATTACTAAGGCATTTCATTTTTTTAAGCTTATTTCAACTCCAGACTTTTTGTGTGTTCAGTATGCACCATTCGAAGCCACGCCATCAATTTTCAACCCTTTCTGACTTCATTTGCTATTTTTCATGCATTTACTGATTTTTTTGAGCTAAATGACCCTGAAATTGAAAAGCACTACAAATGAACTCTGAAAAGGTTGAAAGTTGGCATGGTATCATCATTTCACCCACATAACATGTGCTAAAAAGTCGAGAGGGTTACGCAAAAACTAGAAGCACTTCGTGTACAAAATGGACAATCTCTTTCGAGGTATAAGGGTTTCAGACGAAAACTCGTCTGTTACTAAGGCATTTCATTTTTTTAAATTTATTTCAATTCCAGACTTTTTGTGTGTTCAGTATGCACCATTCGAAACCACGCCATCAATTTTCAACTCTTTCTGACTTCATTTTCTATTTTTCATGCATTTACTGATTTTTTTGAGCTAAATGACCCTGAAATTGAAAAGCACTACAAATGAACTCTAAAAATGTTGAAAGTTGGCATGGTATCATCATTTCACCCACATAACATGTGCTAAAAAGTTGAGAGGGTTACGGAAAAAACTGGATGCACTTCGTGTACAAAATGGACAATCTCTTTCGAAGTATCAGGGTTTCACACGAAAACTCGTCTGTTACTAAGGCATTTCATTTTTTTAAACTTATTTCAACTCCAGACTTTTTGTGTGTTCAGTATGCACCATTCGAAGCAACGCCATCAATTTTCAACCCTTTCTGACTTCATTTGCTATTTTTCATGCATTTACTGATTTTTTTAAGCTAAATGACCCTGAAATTGAAAAGCACTACAAATGAACTCTGAAAAGGTTGAAAGTTGGCATGCTATCATCATTTCACCCACATAACATGTGCTTAAAAATTGAGAGGGTTACGGCAAAAACTGGATGCACTTCGTGTACAAAATGGACAATCTCTTTCGAAGTATCAGGGTTTCAGACGAAAACTCGTGTGTTACTAAGGCATTTCATTTTTTAAACTTATTTCAACTCCAGACTTTTTGTGTGTTCGGTATGCACCATTCGAAGCCACGCCATCAATTTTCAACCCTTTCTGACTTCATTTGCTATTTTTCATGCATTTACCGATTTTTTTTAGCTAAATGACCCTGAAATTGAAAAGCACTACAAATGAACTCTGAAAAGGTTGAAAGTTGGCATGATATCATCATTTCACCCACATAACATGTGCTAAAAAGTTGAGAGGGTTACGGCAAAAACTGGATGCACTTCGTGTACAAAATGGACAATCTCTTTCGAAGTATCAGGGTTTCAGACGAAAACTCGTCTGTTACTAAGGCATTTCATTTTTTTAAGCTTATTTCAACTCCAGACTTTTTGTGTGTTCAGTATGCACCATTCGAAGCCACGCCATCAATTTTCAACCCTTTCTGACTTCGTTTGCTATTTTTCATGCATTTACTGATTTTTTTGAGCTAAATGACCTTGAAATTGAAAAGCACTACAAATGAACTCTGAAAAGGTTGAAAGTTGGCATGGTATCATCATTTCACCCACATAACATGTGCTAAAAAGTCGAGAGGGTTACGCAAAAACTAGAAGCACTTCGTGTACAAAATGGACAATCTCTTTCGAGGTATAAGGGTTTTAGACGAAAACTCGTCTGTTACTAAGGCATTTCATTTTTTAAAATTTATTTCAACTCCAGACTTTTTGTGTGTTCAGTATGCACCATTCGAAACCACGCCATCAATTTTCAACTCTTTCTGACTTCATTTTCTATTTTTCATGCATTTACTGATTTTTTTGAGCTAAATGACCCTGAAATTGAAAAGCACTACAAATGAACTCTGAAAAGGTTGAAAGTTGGCATGGTATCATCATTTCACCCACATAACATGTGCTAAAAAGTTGAGAGGGTTACGGCAAAAACTGGATGCACTTAGTGTACAAAATGGACAACCTCTTTCGAAGTATCAGGGTTTCAGACGAAAACTCGTCTGTTACTAAGGCATTTCATTTTTTTAAGCTTATTTCAACTCCAGACTTTTTGTGTGTTCAGTATGCACCATTCGAAGCAACGCCATCAATTTTCAACCCTTTCTGACTTCATTTGCTATTTTTCATGCATTTACTGATTTTTTTAAGCTAAATGACCCTGAAATTGAAAAGCACTACAAATGAACTCTGAAAAGGTTGAAAGTTGGCATGCTATCATCATTTCACCCACATAACATGTGCTAAAAATTTGAGAGGGTTACGGCAAAAACTGGATGCACTTCGTGTACAAAATGGACAATCTCTTTCGAAGTATCAGGGTTTCAGACGAAAACTCGTCTGTTACTAAGGCATTTCATTTTTTAAACTTATTTCAACTCCAGACTTTTTGTGTGTTCGGTATGCACCATTCGAAGCCACGCCATCAATTTTCAACCCTTTCTGACTTCATTTGCTATTTTTCATGCATTTACCGATTTTTTTTAGCTAAATGACCCTGAAATTGAAAAGCACTACAAATGAACTCTGAAAAGGTTGAAAGTTGGCATGATATCATCATTTCACCCACATAACATGTGCTAAAAAGTTGAGAGGGTTCCGGAAAAAACTGGATGCACTTCGTGTACAAAATGGACAATCTCTTTCGAAGTATCAGGGTTTCAGACGAAAACTCGTCTGTTACTAAGGCATTTCATTTTTTTAAGCTTATTTCAACTCCAGACTTTTTGTGTGTTCAGTATGCACCATTCGAAGCCACGCCATCAATTTTCAACCCTTTCTGACTTCGTTTGCTATTTTTCATGCATTTACTGATTTTTTTGAGCTAAATGACCTTGAAATTGAAAAGCACTACAAATGAACTCTGAAAAGGTTGAAAGTTGGCATGGTATCATCATTTCACCCACATAACATGTGCTAAAAAGTCGAGAGGGTTACGCAAAAACTAGAAGCACTTCGTGTACAAAATGGACAATCTCTTTCGAGGTATAAGGGTTTTAGACGAAAACTCGTCTGTTACTAAGGCATTTCATTTTTTAAAATTTATTTCAACTCCAGACTTTTTGTGTGTTCAGTATGCACCATTCGAAACCACGCCATCAATTTTCAACTCTTTCTGACTTCATTTTCTATTTTTCATGCATTTACTGATTTTTTTGAGCTAAATGACCCTGAAATTGAAAAGCACTACAAATGAACTCTGAAAAGGTTGAAAGTTGGCATGGTATCATCATTTCACCCACATAACATGTGCTAAAAAGTTGAGAGGGTTACGGCAAAAACTGGATGCACTTAGTGTACAAAATGGACAACCTCTTTCGAAGTATCAGGGTTTCAGACGAAAACTCGTCTGTTACTAAGGCATTTCATTTTTTTAAGCTTATTTCAACTCCAGACTTTTTGTGTGTTCAGTATGCACCATTCGAAGCAACGCCATCAATTTTCAACCCTTTCTGACTTCATTTGCTATTTTTCATGCATTTACTGATTTTTTTAAGCTAAATGACCCTGAAATTGAAAAGCACTACAAATGAACTCTGAAAAGGTTGAAAGTTGGCATGCTATCATCATTTCACCCACATAACATGTGCTAAAAATTTGAGAGGGTTACGGCAAAAACTGGATGCACTTCGTGTACAAAATGGACAATCTCTTTCGAAGTATCAGGGTTTCAGACGAAAACTCGTCTGTTACTAAGGCATTTCATTTTTTAAACTTATTTCAACTCCAGACTTTTTGTGTGTTCGGTATGCACCATTCGAAGCCACGCCATCAATTTTCAACCCTTTCTGACTTCATTTGCTATTTTTCATGCATTTACCGATTTTTTTTAGCTAAATGACCCTGAAATTGAAAAGCACTACAAATGAACTCTGAAAAGGTTGAAAGTTGGCATGATATCATCATTTCACCCACATAACATGTGCTAAAAAGTTGAGAGGGTTCCGGAAAAAACTGGATGCACTTCGTGTACAAAATGGACAATCTCTTTCGAAGTATCAGGGTTTCAGACGAAAACTCGTCTGTTACTAAGGCATTTCATTTTTTTAAGCTTATTTCAACTCCAGACTTTTTGTGTGTTCAGTATGCACCATTCGAAGCCACGCCATCAATTTTCAACCCTTTCTGACTTCATTTGCTATTTTTCATGCATTTACTGATTTTTTTGAGCTAAATGACCTTGAAATTGAAAAGCACTACAAATGAACTCTGAAAAGGTTGAAAGTTGGCATGGTATCATCATTTCACCCACATAACATGTGCTAAAAAGTCGAGAGGGTTACGCAAAAACTAGAAGCACTTCGTGTACAAAATGGACAATCTCTTTCGAGGTATAAGGGTTTTAGACGAAAACTCGTCTGTTACTAAGGCATTTCATTTTTTTAAATTTATTTCAACTCCAGACTTTTTGTGTGTTCAGTATGCACCATTCGAAACCACGCCATCAATTTTCAACTCTTTCTGACTTCCTTTTCTATTTTTCATGCATTTACTGATTTTTTTGAGCTAAATGACCCTGAAATTGAAAAGCACTACAAATGAACTCTGAAAAGGTTGAAAGTTGGCATGGTATCATCATTTCACCCACATAACATGTGCTAAAAAGTTGAGAGGGTTACGGCAAAAACTGGATGCACTTAGTGTACAAAATGGACAATCTCTTTCGAAGTATCAGGGTTTCAGACGAAAACTCGTCTGTTACTAAGGCATTTCATTTTTTTAAGCTTATTTCAACTCCAGACTTTTTGTGTGTTCAGTATGCACCATTCGAAGCCACGCCATCAATTTTCAACCCTTTCTTACTTCATTTGCTATTTTTCATGCATTTACTGATTTTTTTGAGCTAAATGACCCTGAAATTGAAAAGCACTACAAATGAACTCTGAAAAGGTTGAAAGTTGGCATGGTATCATCATTTCACCCACATAACATGTGCTAAAAAGTTGAGAGGGTTACGGCAAAAACTGGATGCACTTCGTGTACAAAATGGACAATCTCTTTCGAGGTATAAGGGTTTCAGACGAAAACTCGTCTGTTACTAAGGCATTTCATTTTTTTAAATTTATTTCAACTCCAGACTTTTTGTGTGTTCAGTATGCACCATTCGAAACCACGCCATCAATTTTCAACTCTTTCTGACTTCATTTTCTATTTTTCATGCATTTACTGATTTTTTTGAGCTAAATGACCCTGAAATTGAAAAGCACTACAAATGAACTCTGAAAAGGTTGAAAGTTGGCATGGTATCATCATTTCACCCACATAACATGTGCTAAAAAGTTGAGAGGGTTACGGAAAAAACTGGATGCACTTCGTGTACAAAATGGACAATCTCTTTCGAAGTATCAGGGTTTCACTCGAAAACTCGTCTGTTACTAAGGCATTTCATTTTTTTAAACTTATTTCAACTCCAGACTTTTTGTGTGTTCAGTATGCACCATTCGAAGCAACGCCATCAATTTTCAACCCTTTCTCACTTCATTTGCTATTTTTCATTCATTTACTGATTTTTTTGAGCTAAATGACCCTGAAATTGAAAAGCACTACAAATGAACTCTGAAAAGGTTGAAAGTTGGCATGGTATCATCATTTCACCCACATAACATGTGCTAAAAATTTGAGAGGGTTACGGCAAAAACTGGATGCACTTCGTGTACAAAATGGACAATCTCTTTCGAAGTATCAGGGTTTCAGACGAAAACTCGTGTGTTACTAAGGCATTTCATTTTTTAAACTTATTTCAACTCCAGACTTTTTGTGTGTTCGGTATGCACCATTCGAAGCCACGCCATCAATTTTCAACCCTTTCTGACTTCATTTGCTATTTTTCATGCATTTACCGATTTTTTTTTAGCTAAATGACCCTGAAATTGAAAAGCACTACAAATGAACTCTGAAAAGGTTGAAAGTTGGCATGATATCATCATTTCACCCACATAACATGTGCTAAAAAGTTGAGAGGGTTCCGGCAAAAACTGGATGCACTTCGTGTACAAAATGGACAATCTCTTTCGAAGTATCAGGGTTTCAGACGAAAACTCGTCTGTTACTAAGGCATTTCATTTTTTTTAAGCTTATTTCAACTCCAGACTTTTTGTGTGTTCAGTATGCACCATTCGAAGCCACGCCATCAATTTTCAACCCTTTCTGACTTCATTTGCTATTTTTCATGCATTTACTGATTTTTTTGAGCTAAATGACCCTGAAATTGAAAAGCACTACAAATGAACTCTGAAAAGGTTGAAAGTTGGCATGGTATCATCATTTCACCCACATAACTTGTGCTAAAAAGTCGAGAGGGTTACGCAAAAACTAGAAGCACTTCGTGTACAAAATGGACAATCTCTTTCGAGGTATAAGGGTTTTAGACGAAAACTCGTCTGTTACTAAGGCATTTCATTTTTTTAAATTTATTTCAACTCCAGACTTTTTGTGTGTTCAGTATGCACCATTCGAAACCACGCCATCAATTTTCAACTCTTTCTGACTTCATTTTCTATTTTTCATGCATTTACTGATTTTTTTGAGCTAAATGACCCTGAAATTGAAAAGCACTACAAATGAACTCTGAAAAGGTTGAAAGTTGGCATGGTATCATCATTTCACCCACATAACATGTGCTAAAAAGTTGAGAGGGTTACGGCAAAAACTGGATGCACTTAGTGTACAAAATGGACAATCTCTTTCGAAGTATCAGGGTTTCAGACGAAAACTCGTCTGTTACTAAGGCATTTCATTTTTTTAAGCTTATTTCAACTCCAGACTTTTTGTGTGTTCAGTATGCACCATTCGAAGCCACGCCATCAATTTTCAACCCTTTCTTACTTCATTTGCTATTTTTCATGCATTTACTGATTTTTTTGAGCTAAATGACCCTGAAATTGAAAAGCACTACAAATGAACTCTGAAAAGGTTGAAAGTTGGCATGGTATCATCATTTCACCCACATAACATGTGCTAAAAAGTCGAGAGGGTTACGGCAAAAACTGGATGCACTTCGTGTACAAAATGGACAATCTCTTTCGAGGTATAAGGGTTTCAGACGAAAACTCGTCTGTTACTAAGGCATTTCATTTTTTTAAATTTATTTCAACTCCAGACTTTTTGTGTGTTCAGTATGCACCATTCGAAACCACGCCATCAATTTTCAACTCTTTCTGACTTCATTTTCTATTTTTCATGCATTTCTTGATTTTTTTGAGCTAAATGACCCTGAAATTGAAAAGCACTACAAATGAACTCTGAAAAGGTTGAAAGTTGGCATGGTATCATCATTTCACCCACATAACATGTGCTAAAAAGTCGAGAGGGTTACGGCAAAAACTGGATGCACTTCGTGTACAAAATGGACAATCTCTTTCGAAGTATCAGGGTTTCATACGAAAACTCGTCTGTTACTAAGGCATTTCATTTTTTTAAACTTATTTCAACTCCAGACTTTTTGTGTGTTCAGTATGCACCATTCGAAGCCACGCCATCAATTTTCAACCCTTTCTGACTTCATTTGTTATTTTTCATGCATTTACTGATTTTTTTGAGCTAAATGACCCTGAAATTGAAAAGCACAACAAATGAACTCTGAAAAGGTTGAAAGTTGGCATGGTATCATCATTTCACCCACATAACATGTGCTAAAAAGTTGAGAGGGTTACGGCAAAAACTGGATGCACTTCGTGTACAAAATGGACAATCTCTTTCGAAGTATCAGGGTTTCAGACGAAAACTCGTGTGTTACTAAGGCATTTCATTTTTTAAACTTATTTCAACTCCAGACTTTTTGTGTGTTCGGTATGCACCATTCGAAGCCACGCCATCAATTTTCAACCCTTTCTGACTTCATTTGCTATTTTTCATGCATTTACCGATTTTTTTTAGCTAAATGACCCTGAAATTGAAAAGCACTACAAATGAACTCTGAAAAGGTTGAAAGTTGGCATGATATCATCATTTCACCCACATAACATGTGCTAAAAAGTTGAGAGGGTTACGGCAAAAACTGGATGCACTTCGTGTACAAAATGGACAATCTCTTTCGAAGTATCAGGGTTTCAGACGAAAACTCGTCTGTTACTAAGGCATTTCATTTTTTTAAACTTATTTCAACTCCAGACTTTTTGTGTGCTCAGTATGCACCATTCGAAGCCACGCCATCAATTTTCAACCCTTTCTGACTTCATTTGCTATTTTTCATGCATTTACTGATTTTTTTGAGCTAAATGACCCTGAAATTGAAAAGCACTACAAATGAACTCTGAAAAGGTTGAAAGTTGGAATGGTATCATCATTTCACCCACATAACATGTGCTAAAAAGTTGAGAGGGTTACGGCAAAAACTGGATGCACTTCGTGTACAAAATGGACAATCTCTTTCGAAGTATCAGGGTTTCAGACGAAAACTCGTCTGTTACTAAGGCATTTCATTTTTTAAACTTATTTCAACTCCAGACTTTTTGTGTGTTCGGTATGCACCATTCGAAGCCACGCCATCAATTTTCAACCCTTTCTGACTTCATTTGCTATTTTTCATGCATTTACCGATTTTTTTTAGCTAAATGACCCTGAAATTGAAAAGCACTACAAATGAACTCTGAAAAGGTTGAAAGTTGGCATGATATCATCATGTCACCCACATAACATGTGCTAAAAAGTTGAGAGGGTTACGGCAAAAACTGGATGCACTTCGTGTACAAAATGGACAATCTCTTTCGAAGTATCAGGGTTTCCGACGAAAACTCGTCTGTTACTAAGGCATTTCATTTTTTTAAACTTATTTCAACTCCAGACTTTTTGTGTGCTCAGTATGCACTATTCGAAGCCACGCCATCAATTTCCAACCCTTTCTGACTTCATTTGCTATTTTTCATGCATTTACTGATTTTTTTGAGCTAAATGACCCTGAAATTGAAAAGCACTACAAATGAACTCTGAAAAGGTTGAAAGTTGGCATGGTATCATCATTTCACCCACATAACATGTGCTAAAAAGTTGAGAGGGTTACGGCAAAAACTGGATGCACTTCGTGTACAAAATGGACAATCTCTTTCGAAGTATCAGGGTTTCAGACGAAAACTCGTCTGTTACTAAGGCATTTCATTTTTTTAAACTTATTTCAACTCCAGAATTTTTGTGTGTTCAATATGCACCATTCGAAGCCACGCCATCAACTTTCAACCCTTTCTGACTTCATTTGCTATTTTTCATGCATTTACTGATTTTTTTGAGCTAAATGACCTTGAAATTGAAAAGCACTAGAAATGAACTCTGAAAAGGTTGAAAGTTGGCATGGTATCATCATTTCACCCACATAACATGTGCTAAAAAGTTGAGAGGGTTACAGCAAAAACTAGATGCACTTCGTGTACAAAATGGACAATCTCTTTCGAAGTATAAGGGTTTCAGACGAAAACTCGTGTGTTACTAAGGCATTTCATTTTTTAAACTTATTTCAACTCCAGAATTTTTGTGTGTTCAGTATGCACCATTCGAAGCCACGCCATCAATTTTCAACCCTTTCTGACTTCATTTGCTATTTTTCATGCATTTACTGATTTTTTTGAGCTAAATGACCCTGAAATTGAAAAGCACTACAAATGAACTCTGAAAAGGTTGAAAGTTGGCATGGTATCATCATTTCACCCACATAACATGTGCTAAAAAGTTGAGAGGGTTACGGCAAAAACTGGATGCACTTCGTGTACAAAATGGACAATCTCTTTCGAAGTATCAGGGTTTCAGACGAAAACTCGTTTGTTACTAAGGCATTTCATTTTTTTAAACTTATTTCAACTCCAGACTTTTTGTGTGCTCAGTATGCACCATTCGAAGCCACGCCATCAATTTTCAACCCTTTCTGACTTCATTTGCTATTTTTCATGCATTTACTGATTTTTTTGAGCTAAATGACCCTGAAATTGAAAAGCACTACAAATGAACTCTGAAAAGGTAGAAAGTTGGCATGGTATCATCATTTCACCCACATAACATGTGCTAAAAAGTTGAGAGGGTTACGGCAAAAACTGGATGCACTTCGTGTACAAAATGGACAATCTCTTTCGAAGTATCAGGGTTTTAGACGAAAACTCGTCTGTTACTAAGGCATTTCATTTTTTTAAACTTATTTCTACTCCAGACTTTTTCTGTGTTCAGTATGCACCATTCGAAGCCACGCCATCAATTTTTAACCCTTTCTGACTTCATTTGCTATTTTTGATGCATTTACTGATTTTTTTGAGCTAAATGACCCTGAAATTGAAAAGCACTACAAATGAACTCTGAAAAGGTTGAAAGTTGGCATGGTATCATCATTTCACCCACATAACATGTGCTAAAATGTCGAGAGGGTTACGGCAAAAACTAGATGCACATCGTGTACAAAATGGACAATCTCTTTCGAAGTATCAGGGTTTCAGACGAAAACTCGTCTGTTACTAAGGCATTTCATTTTTTTAAACTTATTTCAACTCCAGACTTTTTGTGTGTTCAGTATGCACCATTCGAAGCCACACCATCAATTTTCAACCCTTTCTGACTTCATTTGCTATTTTTCATGCATTTACTGATTTTTTTGAGCTAAATGACCCTGAAATTGGAAAGCACTACAAATGAACTCTGAAAAGGTTGAAAGTTGGCATGGTATCATCATTTCACCCACATAACATGTGCTAAAAAGTCGAGAGTGTTACGGCAAAAACTAGATGCACTTCGTGTACAAAGTGAACAATCTCTTTTGAAGTATTAGGGTTTCAGATGAAAATTCGTCTGTTACTAAGGCATTTCATTTTTTTAAACTTATTTCAACTCCAGACTTTTTGTGTGTTCAGGATGCACCATTCGAAGCCACGCCATCAATTTTCAACCCTTTCTGACTTCATTTGCTATTTTTCATGCAGTTACTGATTTTTTTTGAGCTAAATGACCCTGAAATTGAAAAGCACTACAAATGAACTCTGAAAAGGTTGAAAGTTGGCATTGTATCATCATTTCACCCACATAACAAGTGCTAAAATGTCGATTGGGTTACGGCAAAAACTAGATGCACATCGTGTAGAAAATGGACAATCTCTTTCGAAGTATCAGGGTTTCAGACGAAAACTCGTCTGTTACTAAGGCATTTCATTTTTTTAAACTTATTTCAACTCCAGACTTTTTGTGTGTTCAGTATGCACCATTCGAAGCCACGCCATCAATTTTGAACCCTTTCTGACTTCATTTGCTATTTTTCATGCATTTACTGATTTTTTTTGAGCTAAATGACCCTGAAATTGAAAAGCACTACAAATGAACTCTGAAAAGGTTGAAAGTTGGCATGGTATCATCATTTCACCCACATAACATGTGCTAAAAAGTTGAGAGGGTTACGGCAAAAACTAGATGCACTTCGTGTACAAAATGGACAATCTCTTTCGAAGTATCAGGGTTTCAGACGAAAACTCGTCTGTTACTAAGGCATTTCATTTTTTTAAACTTATTTCAACTCCAGACTTTTTGTGTGTTCAGTATGCACCATTCGAAGCCACGCCATCAATTTTCAACCCTTTCTGACTTCATTTGCTATTTTTCATGCATTTACTGATTTTTTTGAGCAAAATGACCCTGAAATTGAAAAGCACTACAAATTAACTCTGAAAAGGTTGAAAGTTGGCATGGAATCATCATTTCACCCACATAACATGTGCTAAAAAGTCGAGAGGGTTACGGCAAAAACTAGATGCACTTCGTGTACAAAATGGACAATCTCTTTCGAAGTATCAGGGTTTCAGACGAAAACTCGTCTGTTACTAAGGCATTTCATTTTTTTAAACTTATTTCAACTCCAGAATTTTTGTGTGTTCAATATGCACCATTCTAAGCCACGCCATCAACTTTCAACCCTTTCTGACTTCATTTGCTATTTTTCATGCATTTACTGATTTTTTTGAGCTAAATGACCTTGAAATTGAAAAGCACTAGAAATGAACTCTGAAAAGGTTGAAAGTTGGCATGGTATCATCATTTCACCCACATAACATGTGCTAAAAAGTTGAGAGGGTTACAGCAAAAACTAGATGCACTTCGTGTACAAAATGGACAATCTCTTTCGAAGTATAAGGGTTTCAGACGAAAACTCGTGTGTTACTAAGGCATTTCATTTTTTAAACTTATTTCAACTCCAGACTTTTTGTGTGTTCAGTATGCACCATTCGAAGCCACGCCATCAATTTTCAACCCTTTCTGACTTCATTTGCTATTTTTCATGCATTTACTGATTTTTTTGAGCTAAATGACCTTGAAATTGAAAAGCACTACAAATGAACTCTGAAAAGGTTGAAAGTTGGCATGGTATCATCATTTCACCCACATAACATGTGCTAAAAAGTCGAGAGGGTTACGCAAAAACTAGAAGCACTTCGTGTACAAAATGGACAATCTCTTTCGAGGTATAAGGGTTTTAGACGAAAACTCGTCTGTTACTAAGGCATTTCATTTTTTTAAATTTATTTCAACTCCAGACTTTTTGTGTGTTCAGTATGCACCATTCGAAACCACGCCATCAATTTTCAACTCTTTCTGACTTCCTTTTCTATTTTTCATGCATTTACTGATTTTTTTGAGCTAAATGACCCTGAAATTGAAAAGCACTACAAATGAACTCTGAAAAGGTTGAAAGTTGGCATGATATCATCATTTCACCCACATAACATGTGCTAAAAAGTTGAGAGGGTTACGGCAAAAACTGGATGCACTTAGTGTACAAAATGGACAATCTCTTTCGAAGTATCAGGGTTTCAGACGAAAACTCGTCTGTTACTAAGGCATTTCATTTTTTTAAGCTTATTTCAACTCCAGACTTTTTGTGTGTTCAGTATGCACCATTCGAAGCCACGCCATCAATTTTCAACCCTTTCTTACTTCATTTGCTATTTTTCATGCATTTACTGATTTTTTTGAGCTAAATGACCCTGAAATTGAAAAGCACTACAAATGAACTCTGAAAAGGTTGAAAGTTGGCATGGTATCATCATTTCACCCACATAACATGTGCTAAAAAGTTGAGAGGGTTACGGCAAAAACTGGATGCACTTCGTGTACAAAATGGACAATCTCTTTCGAGGTATAAGGGTTTCAGACGAAAACTCGTCTGTTACTAAGGCATTTCATTTTTTTAAATTTATTTCAACTCCAGACTTTTTGTGTGTTCAGTATGCACCATTCGAAACCACGCCATCAATTTTCAACTCTTTCTGACTTCATTTTCTATTTTTCATGCATTTACTGATTTTTTTGAGCTAAATGACCCTGAAATTGAAAAGCACTACAAATGAACTCTGAAAAGGTTGAAAGTTGGCATGGTATCATCATTTCACCCACATAACATGTGCTAAAAAGTTGAGAGGGTTACGGAAAAAACTGGATGCACTTCGTGTACAAAATGGACAATCTCTTTCGAAGTATCAGGGTTTCACTCGAAAACTCGTCTGTTACTAAGGCATTTCATTTTTTTAAACTTATTTCAACTCCAGACTTTTTGTGTGTTCAGTATGCACCATTCGAAGCAACGCCATCAATTTTCAACCCTTTCTCACTTCATTTGCTATTTTTCATGCATTTACTGATTTTTTTGAGCTAAATGACCCTGAAATTGAAAAGCACTACAAATGAACTCTGAAAAGGTTGAAAGTTGGCATGGTATCATCATTTCACCCACATAACATGTGCTAAAAATTTGAGAGGGTTACGGCAAAAACTGGATGCACTTCGTGTACAAAATGGACAATCTCTTTCGAAGTATCAGGGTTTCAGACGAAAACTCGTGTGTTACTAAGGCATTTCATTTTTTAAACTTATTTCAACTCCAGACTTTTTGTGTGTTCGGTATGCACCATTCGAAGCCACGCCATCAATTTTCAACCCTTTCTGACTTCATTTGCTATTTTTCATGCATTTACCGATTTTTTTTTAGCTAAATGACCCTGAAATTGAAAAGCACTACAAATGAACTCTGAAAAGGTTGAAAGTTGGCATGATATCATCATTTCACCCACATAACATGTGCTAAAAAGTTGAGAGGGTTCCGGCAAAAACTGGATGCACTTCGTGTACAAAATGGACAATCTCTTTCGAAGTATCAGGGTTTCAGACGAAAACTCGTCTGTTACTAAGGCATTTCATTTTTTTAAGCTTATTTCAACTCCAGACTTTTTGTGTGTTCAGTATGCACCATTCGAAGCCACGCCATCAATTTTCAACCCTTTCTGACTTCATTTGCTATTTTTCATGCATTTACTGATTTTTTTGAGCTAAATGACCCTGAA
Organism: Elymus sibiricus; assembly: GCA_039707655.1. Classification (NCBI taxonomy): domain Eukaryota; kingdom Viridiplantae; phylum Streptophyta; class Magnoliopsida; order Poales; family Poaceae; genus Elymus; species Elymus sibiricus. The sequence goes on from CM077667.1 coordinate 55,763,087, forward strand.
ATTGAAAAGCACTACAAATGAACTCTGAAAAGGTTGAAAGTTGGCATGGTATCATCATTTCACCCACATAACTTGTGCTAAAAAGTCGAGAGGGTTACGCAAAAACTAGAAGCACTTCGTGTACAAAATGGACAATCTCTTTCGAGGTATAAGGGTTTTAGACGAAAACTCGTCTGTTACTAAGGCATTTCATTTTTTTAAATTTATTTCAACTCCAGACTTTTTGTGTGTTCAGTATGCACCATTCGAAACCACGCCATCAATTTTCAACTCTTTCTGACTTCATTTTCTATTTTTCATGCATTTACTGATTTTTTTGAGCTAAATGACCCTGAAATTGAAAAGCACTACAAATGAACTCTGAAAAGGTTGAAAGTTGGCATGGTATCATCATTTCACCCACATAACATGTGCTAAAAAGTTGAGAGGGTTACGGCAAAAACTGGATGCACTTAGTGTACAAAATGGACAATCTCTTTCGAAGTATCAGGGTTTCAGACGAAAACTCGTCTGTTACTAAGGCATTTCATTTTTTTAAGCTTATTTCAACTCCAGACTTTTTGTGTGTTCAGTATGCACCATTCGAAGCCACGCCATCAATTTTCAACCCTTTCTTACTTCATTTGCTATTTTTCATGCATTTACTGATTTTTTTGAGCTAAATGACCCTGAAATTGAAAAGCACTACAAATGAACTCTGAAAAGGTTGAAAGTTGGCATGGTATCATCATTTCACCCACATAACATGTGCTAAAAAGTCGAGAGGGTTACGGCAAAAACTGGATGCACTTCGTGTACAAAATGGACAATCTCTTTCGAGGTATAAGGGTTTCAGACGAAAACTCGTCTGTTACTAAGGCATTTCATTTTTTTAAATTTATTTCAACTCCAGACTTTTTGTGTGTTCAGTATGCACCATTCGAAACCACGCCATCAATTTTCAACTCTTTCTGACTTCATTTTCTATTTTTCATGCATTTCTTGATTTTTTTGAGCTAAATGACCCTGAAATTGAAAAGCACTACAAATGAACTCTGAAAAGGTTGAAAGTTGGCATGGTATCATCATTTCACCCACATAACATGTGCTAAAAAGTCGAGAGGGTTACGGCAAAAACTGGATGCACTTCGTGTACAAAATGGACAATCTCTTTCGAAGTATCAGGGTTTCAGACGAAAACTCGTCTGTTACTAAGGCATTTCATTTTTTTAAACTTATTTCAACTCCAGACTTTTTGTGTGTTCAGTATGCACCATTCGAAGCCACGCCATCAATTTTCAACCCTTTCTGACTTCATTTGTTATTTTTCATGCATTTACTGATTTTTTTGAGCTAAATGACCCTGAAATTGAAAAGCACAACAAATGAACTCTGAAAAGGTTGAAAGTTGGCATGGTATCATCATTTCACCCACATAACATGTGCTAAAAAGTTGAGAGGGTTACGGCAAAAACTGGATGCACTTCGTGTACAAAATGGACAATCTCTTTCGAAGTATCAGGGTTTCAGACGAAAACTCGTGTGTTACTAAGGCATTTCATTTTTTAAACTTATTTCAACTCCAGACTTTTTGTGTGTTCGGTATGCACCATTCGAAGCCACGCCATCAATTTTCAACCCTTTCTGACTTCATTTGCTATTTTTCATGCATTTACCGATTTTTTTTAGCTAAATGACCCTGAAATTGAAAAGCACTACAAATGAACTCTGAAAAGGTTGAAAGTTGGCATGATATCATCATTTCACCCACATAACATGTGCTAAAAAGTTGAGAGGGTTACGGCAAAAACTGGATGCACTTCGTGTACAAAATGGACAATCTCTTTCGAAGTATCAGGGTTTCAGACGAAAACTCGTCTGTTACTAAGGCATTTCATTTTTTTAAACTTATTTCAACTCCAGACTTTTTGTGTGCTCAGTATGCACCATTCGAAGCCACGCCATCAATTTTCAACCCTTTCTGACTTCATTTGCTATTTTTCATGCATTTACTGATTTTTTTGAGCTAAATGACCCTGAAATTGAAAAGCACTACAAATGAACTCTGAAAAGGTTGAAAGTTGGAATGGTATCATCATTTCACCCACATAACATGTGCTAAAAAGTTGAGAGGGTTACGGCAAAAACTGGATGCACTTCGTGTACAAAATGGACAATCTCTTTCGAAGTATCAGGGTTTCAGACGAAAACTCGTCTGTTACTAAGGCATTTCATTTTTTAAACTTATTTCAACTCCAGACTTTTTGTGTGTTCGGTATGCACCATTCGAAGCCACGCCATCAATTTTCAACCCTTTCTGACTTCATTTGCTATTTTTCATGCATTTACCGATTTTTTTTAGCTAAATGACCCTGAAATTGAAAAGCACTACAAATGAACTCTGAAAAGGTTGAAAGTTGGCATGATATCATCATGTCACCCACATAACATGTGCTAAAAAGTTGAGAGGGTTACGGCAAAAACTGGATGCACTTCGTGTACAAAATGGACAATCTCTTTCGAAGTATCAGGGTTTCCGACGAAAACTCGTCTGTTACTAAG